>CM057382.1:105093000-106414500 GCA_030015415.1 Cynopterus sphinx | reverse complement strand
AATATCAGTGTTGAGATATGGATACGATTAAAAGAATAATGCCCTCCACATCATTCTCTCCATTATTATTCTTATACCACTTGTATGGTATACTGGTTGCATAAGTGGCAACCCTAGTTGGAGAATTTATAGACACAGAGAGATTGAATAACTTGTCTGGAATTGAGATGTGAACCCAGACCATCTATCTCCAGTCTGTCCTTCTTAACCAAAATGTTCTGCTTCCAAGGATGAAGACCACTGACATTTACATAGCACTTTTAAGAGTTTCATTTTGTCTTCAGGACAACCCTTATGAAAAGTTAGGCAGACCGCTCTTAACACCATTATACAAATGAAAAAATTATGCTGGCATCAGAGACTGTCTTGATTACCAGCCACAGAACACTGTGCTGGGGAAGTCATTGAGACCCTTGCACTCCTGGGTCTGTAGGTCAGTTTCTTGAAGAGGAAATTTGAGATTCATGAGATCGAATCACTGCCATTGCATGGCCAAGAAATGCACTTTCTTCTACAGCACAGAATGTACCAGAGATGGTATCCTGGGTACTAACGGCTGATTTATCTTCAAGACTTCAACATATTATAAGACATCATACCATGAAACCACCACCTTCCATGTGCCTCATATCCTATCAGAGTTGATCCAATACATTCCTGTCTATTCTATGCCTCTAACCAGTCTCTACATGTCTAATTTTAGACATCAAGTCTTTCTGGCCCAAGGCCATAGTTGATTGTGTGTTCTGTACAGTGAGTGCCCTGAGCAGTGAAAAAGTTCACAAATGCCACCACCATTCAGGGACAACTGGATGAACCCTAAGGCACCAGTACAAAAGGCTAGGGGAACACACTGATTATATTTTCTTCTTCTGATTTGTCCATTGAAATGAAAGCCAATACTGATGAAATTCAATTACTAAAAATTTATTACAAAAATATAAAAGTGACCTAAAAATTTGAGAAAATAAATTGTTTTAACAAATTATAGAACATTCAGAGAACAAATACATTAAAATTATGTTGCAAAAGAATATTAAAAATGCAAATAAAAACTGCAGGGAGATACTACTTCATACCCATTAGTATGGCTATAATGATAAGAAAATAAAGGGAAAAAAGTGTGGCAAGATTGTAGAGACATTGAACCTTTATATGCTGCTGGTGGGAATGTAAAATGGTATAGCCAGTGTAGAAACAGGCAGTTCCTTAAAATGTTAAACACAGAGTTACCATATGCTCCAGCAATTCTACTCCTAGGTATATATTCAAGAGAACTGAAAACCTATGTTCACACAAAAACTTATCCATGGAAGTTCACAGTAGTGCTACTCATTTATAAGAGCCAAAATATTGGAAAAACCCAAATGTCCATCCATTGATGAATGCATAAATAAACTGTGGTATAATCAACCACACAATGGAATATTACTCACCTATAAAAAGAATGAAGTACAAATATATGCCACAGCATAGATGAACCTTAAAAACATTATGCTAAATTGAAAGAAGCCACATAAAGGACAAATATACATGATGCCATTCAGATGAAATGTCCAGAATTGATATATCCATAGAGATAGAACACAAATGGGGGTGGCCAGGGGATTCCGGGAAAAGAAAACTGGGACTGACAGCTAATAGCTACACGGTGTCTTTTGGAGTGATGGGAACATTCTGTAATAAGACAGTGGTACAACTATGCACAACAGGTGAATATATGAAAACCACTGAATTGTACACTTTAAAATGGTGAATTCTTGTATGTGACTTATACCTCAATAAAAAATCACACTACAGTACAGGCAACAGGATATATAATGATTTTATAGACAACTGATCAGAATACTGAATTTAAAAAAGGATAAAATGTTAAGAATTCATATCAATGGACAAATACTCAGCAGTGATGTGGCAGCTAACAATGTGAGGGGAAAATAAGTGAGATACCTGGCTCATATTTTACAAAAAAATATGTTAAGCATATATAAAGATTCAACTGCAAAAAATAAAATCATAAAAGTTCTATCAGAAAAAAATATTAACTGTGAGAAAATGATCTTTATATAACTTTAACAGAAAACATGTAACCAAACACTGCAGTGTCATCTTATTTGTAGAAAAATACATATTTTCAGAATATTTAATGATATAGAGAGACATCTATAGCACAGTATTAACTTATAAAGAGTGTAAAAAAAAGTACTGTGTAAACTCATTTTTGTAAACACACACTCACACACACAGAGAGAGAAAGCCAAGAATAATGCACACCAATAGACTGGTCTTTTTCTCTGAGTGGAGACTGTAGATGATTTTTACTTTCCTCATTTTGCTTAAATTATGTTTTCAATTTTCTACAGTTAAGATATATCAAATGTGTGAAATGAAAAGATGAAAGCTTCTTATAAAAAACTGATTTACTTATTCTATCTGCCATTGCTTTCATTATCAACCCACGCAGATGCCTTGGGCAACCTTATAACAAGAGTCCCTATCCCAATGACCACATGCTTCCCATTCCCAACATTACCTGGAAGATTTCCATAAGAATCATAGCTGACAGCAGCATGGTGACCATTTCAAAATGTCCTGTCTTCATTTTTCTTTTCTAAATTAAAATAAAGAATTCCAATTTAGTAGACTTAAAAAAAAGAGGCTTAGGAAAGTAGATAAGCAGGATGATACACTACATATATTTTCATTCTGGGTGAGAGTGGGTATTATGACAGTCAGGAAGTGATTATCAGTAAATTCCAATGGCTGAGGAAGCAAAAGCTCAGAGAACTTCAGCAAGTTGCTCAAGATTAAATCTACTATTTCCATTCTCCAGACATGTTGCCTCCCCCATCATAGTCACTGATGCTCATATTTTATTTCTATTGCTAAATATCCCCTCTGCATAAATAGGAAATGAATACCAACTAAAACAAAACTAAAACAAAAACATTTCAAAAAAATTGGTCCCCTATCTCCCAGCTCCAAGAATTCTCCGGGAGGTAATGTCCATGCACATCATCTATTCTTCTATCTTCTTTGCAAACCAAATCATGCCTATTTGGGTACGATGGAGGAGATAAGGTCAGTACAAACCACACGGTTCTCCACGGGACTTCCCTCCCCCAAATAATCACATTCAAGAGAAGCCCAAGGATAAAACTTTCCGAAGGCAGGAATGAGAAGAAGAAACTGAGTAGGCAGCAATTCTAATAAGATTATATAACTGCTGGCTTAACGCCCAATATTTATCCCAATGTTTATGAGACTGAAAGCAGTAAGTGGAAGGGTAAGAGGACCTCAGGGGCTGAAACTGTCCCAGAGCCATCAAACGATTCAATTAAAGGCTGGTCTACAGTTCCTTCCACATATTTACAACAAAGTTGACATTACTGGAACTGAATTAAAATTTCTATGTTATCGTACCAATCACCATATTCTGGTATCTGAATATGGGAATGAATAGCACAGGGAAAAGGAAGATAGTTTTCCCTTTGGCCTGGATTTTCATCTTTAGGCCGTTTGTTTCACTAACGGTATTAAAATATAGTATCAAAATGTCACGTTTGTGTTAAACTTCCCTTTCCAAAAAAAGATTTGGAATATAAGACTTGACAAATAACTGTCACAAGGCAGTATGTGTCAAGAAATCTCAGAATGAGATTATTTTTTCCCCCTACTTCTTCACTTCTGTATTCCGAGTATAAATAAGTAAAAATGTTTACCTGGCTTTTCTGCCTGTGGAGGAGTTTTAAATGATGTTAGGTCTCAAACTGTTTCCCCACTCTCTCAGTTGTAGTGAGCGAGTCTTCAGGTTGGGAGACTGTTGACAGTGAGAGTTGAGAAGGGAATGCTTTTCTTTTTATAAACACCCCCAGCAGTAACTTGGCAGCGGCACATTACCCCATTTGTGTTCTGCTATTTATATCTGGCCCCCACGCTATCCCTTGGGATCACTGCTGTTAACACATAAAATCTCCAAGAGGCTTGTAAAGCCACAGCAATTCCCTCTAACCACACAGCATGTTCAGTTCTGAGCCCTCAGCTGTGGGCTTCTCGGAGAGTGATTACTTCCCAGTCCTAACCTTTTGACTCTGAGATGTCAAACTAAAGTAAGATTTTACCCGAGATAGATGCTTCACATAACTAAAAACACTTGCTGTGTTAATCACTGGCAATGGTGATAACTATCACTATTCACTCAACTCACTTACTGTATTTCAGGTACTGTGCCAGATGCTGAGGATAAACAAGCAAGTAAAACAAAATACTAAAAAGCATTCACAATCTAATAAAAGACGTGAATATGTAATTGAGACTGAAAACATGTGAAGAATCTTATGTACAAAAAAAGTGCAGTGAGAACACTACAATGGAAAGGATTCGGTAATACCTGCAACTGTAACTGTCAACTGAACAAGGTACATGTAGTAAAACTATTGACCACAATGTTGGAGGACTCTTAAGAGTTTACTGACTATGGATAAAAAACGGTGAAATGTCCCAGGAAATTCATGCATATATACATCAAAATACATTAATCAAATGTCATTAATCAAATGTATTAGATAGTAGCACTATTTGTAATAGCCAAAAACTAAACCATCCAAATGGCTATCAATGGTAAAATGGATAAATTGTGGTATTTTCATACAATAGATTTTGTATAACTTTGAAAATGAATAAACTCTAACCATATAAACAAATGTGGATAAATCCTACTAACATAATTTTGAGCAAGGGAAAAACAAGTATATACTGCATGACTAATTTACATAGAGTAGTGAATCGCCAAAACACACCTACGATATTTGATGTCAGAACACTGGTTACTCCAAGTGGGAGGTAGTAATTGGAAGAGAAGAGGCACAAGGGGAGTAGCATCTGGGATGCTACTTAGGTTCTGTTTTCAGTTCTGGGTATGATTACATTCATGTATTCAGTTTGTGAAAATTCACCAAGCTATATACTCATACGTATTTTCCTTGTGCATATGTGTATGTGTGCGCATACATACATATATTACTCAATGAAACATTTTTTATTATTAGTATCAAGTGTAAAATATAATGGTTAAACATTTATATAGTTTATGAAATAACCCCTCGATTACTCTATCACCCATTTGGCTCTTCACCTAGCCATTAAATTGCTGACTACATTCTCTATGCTGTGCTCCACATCCCCATGACCTATCAACTACTAGTCTGTATTTCTTTAACCCTTCACCCCTTCACCCTTTTCACCCAGTTTCCCAACTCCCTCCCCTCTGGCCATCACCAGATTGTCCTCTATATTTGTGTCTGTTTTTGATTAGTTTGTTCTTTTTGTTCCTTAGATTCCACATATAAGTGAAATCATATGGTACTTATCTTTCTCTGACTTATTTCACTCAGCATAGTAACCTCTAAGTCCATTCATGTTGTTGCGCATGGTAGGATTTCATTTTTTACAGCTGAGTAATTTTCTGTTGTATATATGAACCATAACTTCTTTATCCAATCGTCTGTTGATGGGAATTTAGGTACACATTTTAAATTACCATGAAGTGCATCCACTTTTACAAAAGCTACTGCACCTCTACTCTTATGACTCTTTAAAACCTCTAATCTCTTCCCACTTCACTGGTTAAGCAATTTGAGATTGAATACACTATATACACACCCAGAAATAGTATCATCTTAAAAAAAAAAAAGTTTGGTTAGATAGGAAAGGAGCGTGTGCACATATTTTCAGGCCTTAAGTCCCAGGCATGTGGGTCAATAGGGAATGCGGTAGTGAGGTTTTCCTGTCTTTGGCCCTTTCAAGCCTATTAGATTCATCTATATTTCATGCATAAGTCTGAGTTCATCAAAAAGAACATAACAACGTTGCATAAAGTTCAAGGTAAGTTTTGCCTCATTTATTTCCAATATGCCTTTCCTCCATTCATGTTTTCTTCTAGTTTTTAACCCCCGAATATTATTCATTCATTTGTTCAACAAATATTCGAACACTCACAATGTTCCTGGCATTGTTTTAGGTACAGGGAGTATAATAGTGACATCTGGCCCTTGTCAAATTTATATTCTCATGGAAGGAGGCAGTCAGCTAACAAAACAAACAAATAAATAAGTATGTTAGAATATAGTTAAGTGCTACTTTTTTTAAAAAAAAAGTATTACCAGGAGATTGTGAGTTGCATGGAGAGTCTGCTATTTAAACTGGATGATTATGGAGAACTCAGAGAAAACATCTGAGCACAGACTTAAAGGAGATGGGGGAGATCAGCCATGAAGATGGTGGTGGAGTGGTCAGGCAGAGGGAACACAAGCAGGCCCAGATGGATGGAACAGAAGAGTAGTAGGTAAGGGAAGAGTAGTAGGAGATAAGGGGGTGGGGGAAGATCATATCTTTGTAAGCTATTGTAAGAACGTTGGGTTTTACTAAAGAGAAAGGGAGCAAATCACAAGTTTTGAGCAGAGGTATGACATGATCTGACTTATTTTTTAAGAGGATCATCCTGGTTGTCATGCTGAGAATAATCTGTAAGATGAAAGTCTGAAGACCAGTTTACAGGTAATGTAAACAGATTATAGAGGTTCAAAGAAGGATTGTGGCAATACAGGTAACAAGGGTGTGTGTGTGTTGTTTTGCTGTTAGGAACAGGTCATCTTTATTTGAGCTTGTTAATAATCCTACTTTTGAAGATTAAATTAAGCACAATATGCCCAGATATTATAAGGGAAAGTATCTGCGGGTTCTAAAAAGTTATATTTAAAAAAAACGTAATAACATTAAAAAGTAAATGAAAAGGACCTATAGTGATACCGATTTCTTACATAATAAAAATGTTTGGACTTAAATTCAGAATATATTTTTAAGATTGAAGCAGTAGGATACACTGATAGATTGGAGAGGGGCTGCAAGTAACACGCAGCAGTAAAGGATAACTCCAAGATTTTTAGCTTGAATAACTGAAAGGATAAAGTTGTCAATGACTAAAATAGGGGAGACTCTGTGTAACAAATATCCTGGAAGTCAAGTGAAGGAAACATCCTCAGGAGAAAGGAAGGATCAAAAGTGTCAAATGCTTCTGATGTGTCAAGATTGGAACTGAGAACTGACCAGTAGAGTTAGCAATGTAGAGGTCACTGATAGCCTTAATAAGAGCATTTTTGATGGAGCAGAAAGCCTGGCTGTAATGGTCTAAAAGAAACAGAAAAAGAACTGGAGAAAGTCAAAATACTTGATTCTTCCAAAAAGTTTTTCCTGTAAAGGAGAGAAAAGAAATGAGACAGTGGCTTGATGGTAGGGTTGGGGAAAAGATGAAGAGGATCCAAGGACAAAAGGTAATAATTCAGTGGGGGGAGGGACTTATAATACAGGAGAGGGAGGGGAGAACAGAGGGGAGACAGAGGGGAGAATTACTAGAAGAATGTCCTTGAGGGGATAAAGGGTGTGGGACCTAACATACAAATAGATGAGGTAGCCGCAGATAAGAGAAGGAACAGTTCATCTAATATGAGCAAGAAGGAAGGCATAGTATATTGATAATGCTGGAAAATAGTGGTTACAATGTGAGGATTCTTTTCTAATTGTTTCAGTTTTATCAAGAGTCAACAAATGATGATGGTTGAAGTGGTAGATATTTGATGAGAGAGAGGTATAAAATAGTCATCTAGAAAAATAGAAGAATGAATGAAATATGATTGCTGGGCTGCATTAAGGCCCACTTGAATTTAAAATGAAACCACTCAAGACTGTATTTCTGTCCAGCTACATTCAGTTACATGAGTAGATGTGACACAGGCAAAATAAGAGTGAACCAACACTAGCTTTTCTAAGCAAGGAACAGACTGATTTTAATGATTGGTGTGGGCAAAAGACTTGAACTAACACCTCACCAAGGAAGATGTATGAATGACAAACAAGCAGGAAATGATGTTCAACATCATTAGCCATCAGGTAAATATAAATTAAAATCACCATACATCTACTAGAATGGCCAGAATTAAAAAGACTGACATCAAATGCTAATGAGGATGTGGAGCAACTGAAACTGTTACGCATTGCCAGTGGAAATGCACAATGATACTACTACTTTTGAAAACAATTTGTCAGTTTTTAACAGGTTAAACGTGTATTTACAATAAGACCTGGTAATCTCACTCCTGGATCATTATTCAAGAGAAATCAAAGCATTTGTTTATAAAGACTTTACTCGAATATCATAGCAGCTTGATTAATAGTCAAAAGCTAGAAACAACCCAAAAGACCAACAGCTGTTCAACGGAGAAAAAAAAATGAATCCTAACAAGCAATAAAAAGAAACAGATTTCCTGCAAATCAAAACCACAATGAGATAACCATCTCACACCTGTTAGAACAGGTGTTATCAACAGGACAAGTAATAACAAATGTTGGAGAGAATGTGGAGGAAGAGGAACCCTAATACACTACTACTAGGACTGCAAATTGGTACAGCCACAGTGGAAAACAATATGGAGGTTCCTCAAAAAAACTAAGAATTAATCTACCATATGATCCAGCAATCCCTCTACTGGGTATTTACCCTAAAGACTTGAAAATCCTTATCCAAAAAGATTTGCACACCAATGTTCATAGCAGCATTATTCACAGTGGCCAGGACATGGAAGCAACCAAAGTGTCCTATGACAGATGACTGGTTAAAGAAGCTGTGGTACATGTATACAATGGAATATTGCTCAGCCATAAGAAGAGATGAAATACTGCCATTTGTGACAACATGGAGAGACCTCAAGATAATCATGCTAAGTGAAATAAGCCAGACAGAAAAAGTTGAAAATCACATGATATCATTTATATGTGAAATATAAACCTAAAAGCAACGTATGAGCAGGACAAACAAATAAGAGACTCATGGACATGGACTATAGACTAGTGTTTATAGTGGGGTTGGGGAGGAGGTGGGAGGTAGACAGGGTAAAGGGAGTCAAATATAGGGTTTAGAGGTAAGGTGAAGCGAGTAAAAAGGATTAAATATGGTAGCTGAAGGAAACTGGACTTTAGGTGCTAAACACACAATAGAATAAACAGATGTCAAATGATAATGTACACTTGAAAATTATATAATTGTATTAATCAATGTTGCCCCAATAAACTTAATTTAAAAAAGAAACAAATTTCCTTCTTTAGATCAGTAGTTCTAAAACTGACTACAGCGACAGTTGCACAAGTCTGTAAACATACTAAAAACCACTGAACTGTACACTTGAAATGGGTGAATAGTATGGTATCTGAATTACATCTCAATAAAGCTGTTTTTTAAAAAGGAACTACCGATACATGCAATAACAGGTGAATCTGAAAAACATTATGTTAAGAAGTCAGTTACAGTAGGATACATACTATATGACAGTATTTAAATAATATTCTAGAAAATGGCAAAACTGTAGTGACAGAAAGCAGATCAGTGATTGCCATGGCCTTGGGTTGAAGGAAAATGACAAAGGGCATGAAGGAACTTAATGGGAGCGATAAATGTTTTAAATCATGACTGTATGGTGATTACATGATGATATATATTTGTCAAAAGTTACAGAGCTGTACGTTTAAAATTCATGAATTTGATTTATATAAACCACACTCAAATACATCTGATTTTTAAAAAAATAAACCACAACCTTGCTCACATATTCTCTGGAATGTTTTCTTGTATTCCCAGAATTATCTGTATCTCAATTTGAAGACTACTACTATAAAGCATCTGTAATGTTGCAATGGCCCATAGAAGATGCCGAAAGAAACCTAAAAGTTTTGTCCAAAGGAGCTTATAGTTGTGACAAGATAATGCAAAGTACACATATCCTAGAGACTGGAGTAGGATCTGCAGTATCAGGACCAGACGCCTCCACGAAAGGCCGGTAGCCACTAGAGGGCAATAACAGAACGAGATGTCTCTCCTCTGGCAGCAAAACTTAAGATTGCTCTTTGGAAGGACTGAAAGGGAGAAAGGTAGAAAAGAATTCTGAATTTAACTATTTACCTCAGGAAGACTGTTTCGACTCATGAGTTGAAATTGGGCAGATTTTGGGTGCCCAAATGGTAAATTCAGCCATTATGGCCTCCTGGCATGGGGTATTCTAAAGAACAATTTCTATGTCCTCTCATCTTACTAGATGGTCCTCCCACAAACCCTAGATGAACTTCCTTGGCCTTGCTGGACATTTTATAGATCATAGCTGGTTTGTGCTCCATTTACTTTCATTGGGGCCACAGGAAAACCAAGGGATTCCGTCACAACAACCTTGATTTTGTAGAAAACTGAGGAGGAACCTTTGTCTGCTCCTAACTGGTTCTATTACTTTGCTATTTCCAACCTGCTGCCTGGGTGGTCTTCCCATGTTAGACATGGTGCTTTTCTAAGAGACTGAAAATGGCCCAATTTGCCCAAGAAGGGACAAGAAAATAATTTTGACTGCTCAAAGATTTCCTGAAACTTATCAGGTTGTTTCTAAACTGCTATACCAACTTTTCCCAGGGTTTCAGTCTAGAGGGTCCAGAGCACAGGAGTTTAATCTTTTTTTCCCTTCTCTTTTTCTTTCTATTCCGAAATCAGTTCTTCTACTCCTGATTCCTATTTGGGGTATTTCTTATATGCTATTTTCTCCTCCTCTATTCTATGAGCCAACATGTTCTGGCATCTTTTTTGGTATTTTAATAATATTCCCTATAATATTCCAAATATGATTATGTTATTATATTTGTGGACATGTTTATGTTGGTAGATTTTTAAGCCTCTAGGCTTTAATTCTCAACTTCTTTTTCTACTATAGTGAGAGATACATTCTTATCAAGGACAATGGGTCCCTATAGCAATGACTTCAAAGTGTATAGGTGTATATGTGAAGTGGGTTGAAGTGTAGGAGGCATGATATTTCAAAAGAAACTCCTTCAGAATTTCTTATATGTCACTCATCATATATGTTAACATATCTTCACATCTCCTAGAATGCTTACTAGATGTCTTCCACACGTTTACAAAATAAGGAAAGAGAAGGACGGAGAGAGGGAAGAAAGAAAGCCAGGAGCCTTACTAGGCTTAAGATTCCCAGGATAAACATCAGCAGGAACAGCATCAGCATCCTGAGCCACTAAGAGCAACAATTTAGCTTTTGCAGCTAGATCTAATGTGTCCATTTATTTTGGGAGAAGCTTTACATATAGGTACTTTCCAGTGTAAGTGATAGGTATCCTATTTCTGGTCACTGGGAACTCAAAATTTTGGCCTCATTGAACACTTAGGTGAACTATGACTTGAAATCATATACCTCTATGACTCAGCAATCTTGTATTATTAGACCCTGTTACACACTCAGTTCACAAGTTCATATACAACACTATGTGCCAGACCATAGAGGTCAAACTCAATGTTTTAATATTTGTAAATTAACCTAATTTTCTTCACTTGTAAGTGGGAAGCATTAAATTATCTGGTGACTACTTTCCTGTGTGCTGGATGGAGGCTAAAGCCAACGGAATTGTAACTGTTCTTAGCTAACCTGTTATGGTCATACAAATCCCTTTTGCAGCTCTAGATTTCACCATAGAAAATTTTTACAACAATAAAATCTACACTCAGCACTTATTTTATTATTTAAATCCAATAGTTTGGTTGGTTCTCAAGAAATCTAGACCAAGACCATGAAGTTAGCAATTCTCTTTTCTGTGGAGTAAAGCTCCAGAGTATGACCCACAAACATTCATCACAGAAATAAAGCAACTGAGACTACTGTGGCACAATTATTAAAAAAAAAAAAACTAATTAGAGAATCATTTTATTGAGCACCCAAAATGCTCTGGGCTGACATCACTGAACCAAATATGAATAACCTATTGTAATTGTTGAGGAACTAGTTTCTCATATATTAACCAATGGTTTTGGAAAAATAAGCCACCTCTGAAGAAAAGCAATGAGGGCATATGACAATTCACCTTTGCATTCCATTTTTCAAGAAGACTTCTAAAATATACAAACCAAGACTCCGAAACAAAGGACTGTAAATGGAACTTCTGACTGAGAACAATGCTGACACTAATTAAGAGAGAAAATCAAGAACTGAAATATGGCATTGGTTTCCCTTGTGCTCATGAAATACTTTTAAAAAGGTATCAATAGCCTAGGATAATATTTGAAAGATATTCTCTAGAAAAAGGAGTTGCAAGAACAGAGCACACAGGAATTAATGACATCAGAATTGTCCTCCAGGCGAGGGCCCATTCTCTCGTGACTCCAGGGACTAGATTTTTGTGGGAGTCTCTGTATCCATATGGTCCTGCAAAAGCATTCATTCATTCACTCAAATACTCAAAAAAAAAAAATACCTGAGTTGTCTACTATGTGCCAGACCATAGAGTCCAATGTCAATGTTCTGATATTTGTAAATTAACTTTATTTCTTCACCATTATGATAGGAACACTTGCAAGTGGGAAGCTATGAATTATCAGTGAGTATTTTCCTAGATGCTGGACAGAATTTAAAACCAAGTGCAGGTGATACCTCTATACCCTACTGCCTCTGAAAGGGTAACCTGAAACTTAAGTGCACACAAGATTCACACAAACAAGCAACTCACAAGTATTTGTTGAGTGCTATGTGTTTGGTCAGGCGAGAGATAGTAAAAATTTTAAGACAGAGTCCTTTAGCCTCAAGATACTGTCTAGCGACAGTAATAAAGTTAAGATGAGGAAATTTGGGAATGATAATATTGCTATGAAGGAACAGAGAAATCTTAATAAGAAGAAAATTCTTTTAAAAAAATATTTAATTTGGCTTATAACGCTCCTTCCTTCCAAATACATCAATTTCAAAGTATCTACTATCAAAAGCCTCAAAAAGTTAACTTTTAAAATTAAATTTTATACAGTTTTTATGTTTAGCTTAAACATCAAATATTTCAGAGGACTTATATTTAAAAGCATCAGCTTTTGACATTCTCTTACTGGTAGTCATTTTATTATAGGAGGACATTCGCTACTCTCACTGTTCCTTCCCTTCATCTCCTTTCTGCCTTCTACCTTCCATCTTTTACAAGTTTGTTTATCTTTACATTGCTAAAACTTGGTAACATTTGCTTTCTGTTCTATAATCATAATAAAATCTTCCATGTTTTGATTACAGGTCTATTCTAAACTTAAAAAACAAAAACATTGCTTATAATATTGAAACCATTACATACTCTTTAGTGTAAAGCCAAGAAACAAGATAGAATTATTTTTCCATCTCTGTTGTTATGTTGTGATCACTATCATGCTCAAAGCAAAGCATTCTTATACCAAGATCAAATGCATAATACTTCCTAGTGGAATATACTCCACTAATCACTTGAAATCATGCTGCATTTTGGTCTGTTTCATATTTGGATAATTACAGTTTTTTTTTTCCTTGAGACTTCGAGTGCTTTTGTTGTTGTTATTAAGAGAAAAAATGCTTGTTTCCATCATATCTCTAAGGTATTTCAATTTCTAGTGCTTAGAATCCACTTTGTGCTTGTTTTTAAAGCCCAGTTTTAATCTGGACCAACTGCTTTCTAGGCTAACAACTATGATACTAGAAAATCTTTTAAATGTATCCCTTGGTACTTTTTCCATTTCTTGTATTATGCAGCTCTTCCTTAAAACGTATTTTTTTTTTTGTAGAAATACATTCTGAAATAATTTTCTCAAAGAATTCATAGAAAATAAACATTTATATTCCTTTCTTTTTTGAAATATGAATAAAATTAACAGTTTGGCTGGTATATAATGATAGGTTCAAGTTAATTCTCTCAAATTTTATATAATAAAGGAATCTCTAAAAGATTTATGCAAATTCCATTTTTAAAAAAGTTTATTTTTTGAGCTATTTTAGAATCACAGCAAAATTGGGAGGAAGGTACAGAGATTTCCCTTATACCCCAGGGCCACACATATGCACAGACCCCCCACTGTCAACACTCCCACCCCACCCGCACCAGAGTGGTACATTTGTTACAACTGATGAACCTACATTAACACATAATAATTATTCAAAGTCCATAGTTTATGTTAGGGTTGTACATTCTGTGTTTGGCTGAATGCATATCTACCATTTCAGAATGACACAGAGCTGAAATCATCATACAGCATGTAGCCATTTTGGATTAAGGAAATTTGGGAATCTCAGTAATACACATTCAAGTACTATGCACTTAAGTTTCCTCCATGTCTTTTCATGGCTTGATAGCTCATTTCTTTTTAGTGCTGAACATTGCCTGAATGTATGTATCACATTTTATCTACCTATGGAAGGACATCTTGGTTGCTTCCCATTTTTTGGCAGTTATGAATGTAGCTCCTATCAACATCCATGTGCAGGTTAATGTGTGGACATTAAGTTTTCAACTCTTTTGAAGGAAAATACCAAGGAGTATAACTGATGGACCATGTGATAATACATTAGTTTTATAAGAAACCCCCAAACTGTCTTCCAAAGTGGCTGTACCATTTTACAGTCCCACCAGCAATGATTGAAAGTTTCTGTTGCTCCACATTTTCACACCAACATATGGTGTCATCAGTGTTCTGAATTTGGCCATTCAAATAGTGTATAGTATTTCATTACGTTAAGCTGCATTTCCGCAATGAACGTAGGGGTGTATATATCTTTTCAAATTAATGTTTTCATTTTCTTCCAACACTCGTCATGTAGTTCTCTTTTAAATTTTGTGAAAAACCTCCATACTGTTCTCCATAGTGGCTGCATCAATTCACATTCCCACCAAAAATGTATGAAGGCTCCCCTTTCTCCACAACCTCTCCAACAATTGTTATTTCTTGTCTTTTTGATAATAGTCATTCTAACAGGTATGAAGTGATACCTCACTGTAGTTCTGATTTGCATTTCCGTAATAATTAGTAAAAATGCGTATTCATATTCCCTGCCCATTTTTTAATTGAATTGTTTAGGTGTTTTTTTGTTTTTTGCTATTGAGTCATTAGAGTTCTTAATATATTTTGAATGTTAACCTCTTATTAGATATGTGATTTTCAAATATGTTTCCCTATTCAGTAGGTTATCTTTTCATTTTATTGATGGTTTTCTTTGCTGTGCAGAAGCTTTTTAGTCTTATATATTCCCCCTTGTTTGTGCTTTTGTTGCCTTTGCTTTTAGAGTTGGAACCAAAACTTCATCATCAAGACCAATGTCAAGGAGATTACCACCTATATTTTCTTCCAGGAGTTTTATGGTTTCAAGTGTTACATTCAAGTCTTTAACCTATTTTGAATTAATTTTTATATATGGTGTAAGACGGTGGTCTAGTTTCATTCTTTCACATGCAGCTGTCCAGTTTTCTCAACACCATTTATTTAAGAGATTATCCTTTCCACATGGTATATCCTTGGCTCCTTTGTCATGGATTAATTGACCATATATATGTGCATTTATTTCTGGATTCCATTCTGTTCCACCTATTAATGTATCTGTTTTCATGCTAATACTATACTTTTCTAATTACTATAGTTTTGTTAGACTGCAATCTGGAAGCATAACAGTTCCAGCTTTGTCGTTCTTTCTCAAGACTGCTCTGGCATTAGGGGTCTTTGCAGCTCCATTCTAATTTTTTGTTTGTTCTGTTCTTTGAAAAATGCCATTGGCATTTTGATAGGAATTGAATTAAATCTGTAGATTGCTTTGGGTATCATGGACAGTTTAACAATGTCAATTATCCCAATCCATGAACAAAGAATATCTTTACTTTTTTTTGTCTTCAGTTTCTTTTATCAATATTTTATATTTTTTAGTATACAGGTCTCTCAACTCCTTGATTAAATTTATTCCTAGGTATTTTATTCTCTTGATGCAACCGTAACTGGTCTTGTCTTAATTTCTCTTTCTGGTAGATTGTTATTAGTTATAGAAATGCAACAGATTTCTGTATATCAATTTTGTGCCCTGCAACATTATTGAATTCATTAATTAGTTATATCAGTTTTTTGGTGGGGTCTTATAGGTTTTCTATATATAGTCTCATGTCACATGCACACAGTGACAATTTTACTTCTTCCTTTCCAAATTGGATGCCTTTTATTATTATTATTATTATTTTTTGCTTAACTGTGATGGCTTGGACTTCCAATACTATCTTGAATAAAAATGGTGAGAATGGATATCCTTGTCTTATTCCTGATCTTAGAGGAAAAGTTTTTAGCTTTTCACTGTTGAGTATGATGTTAGCTGTGGGTTTGTCATTTACAGTGTACATTATCTTGAAGTACTCTCCCTCTATACCCACTTTGTTGACAGTTTTTATCATAAATGGATGTTGAAATTTGTCAAATACTTTTCTGCATCTACTGAAATAATCATATAATTTTTATTTTTCATTTCGTTAATGTAGTATATCATGTTGACTGAATTGTAGATGCTAAACTATCCTTGCATCCCTGGAATATATCCTGCTTGATTGTGGTTTATAATCCTTTTAATTTATTGTTGAATTCAGTTTGCCAATACTTTGTTAAGGATTTCTGCATCTATATTCAACAGGGATATTGCCTGTAATTGTCCTTTTTTGTGGTATCCTTGTCTGGTTTTGGTATCAGGATATTGCTGGCCTCAAAAAAAAAAAATGAGTTTGAAAGAGTTCTCGCCTCTTCAATTTATTGGAAGAGTCTGAAAAGAATAGGTAATAAATCTTTTTTGAATGTTTGATGAATTCATCAGTAAAGCTGTCTTGTCCTGGACTTTGTTTGTTGAGAGGTTTTGATTCCCAATTCAATCTCCTTACTGGTAATTGGTCTATTTGGATTTTCTACTTCTTTATGATTCAGTCTTGAAGAAATTTATCCACTTTTTCTAAACTGTTCAATCTGCCAAAGTATAACTGTTAATAGTAGTCTCTTATGACCGTTTGTATTTCTGTGGTATCAGCTGTAACCTTTCCTTCTTTTGTTCTGATTTTGAGTTCTCTCTTCCTTAGTGAGTCTACCTAATGTTTGTCAATTTTGTTCATCTTTTTAAAGAAACAACTCTTAATTTCATTAATCTATTGTTTTTATTCTCTATTTCATTTATTTACATTCTGATCTTTGTTATTTCCTTCCTTCTACCAACTTTGGCCTTCATTTGTTCTTTCTTTTCTAGTTCCCTTATGTGTAAAGTTAGATTGCTTGAGATTTTTCATGTTTCTCGAAGCAGTCCTGTATCACTATGAATGTCCCTCTAAGATCTGCTTTTGCTGTATTCCATAGATTTTGGTATATTTTTGTTTACATCTGTCTCATGGTATTGATTTCCTTTTTGATTTCTTCATTGGCTTATTGGTTGTTCAGCAGCTTGCTGGTTAATCTCCACATATTTGTGATTTTTCCAGTTTTTTCATTGTAATTGATTTCTAGTTTCATATCATCATGGTCAAATAAAGATGCTTGATATGATTCAATCTTCTTAAATTTACCAAGACTTGTTTCATGGCCTAACACGTGATCTATCTTGGAGAATGTTCCATGTGCACTTTAGAAGAATGTATATTCTGCAGCTGTTGGACTGAATATTCTGTACATATCTATTAAGTTCATTTGGTATAATGTGTCTTTAAAGCTGATGTTTCCTTATTGATATTCTGTTGGATGATCTACCCATTGATATTAAATGGGATATTAAAGTCCCCTACTATTTTTGTATTGCTGCCAATTTCTCCTTTTAGGTATGTTAATATTTCCTTATATAGTTAGGTGTTCCTATGGTAGGTGCATAAATATTTACAAATGTTAAATCCTCTTGTTGGAACTTTATCATTATGAAATGACCTCTTTGTCTTATTAGTCTTTGTCTTAAAGTCTAGTTTATCTGATATAAATACAGTTACACAAATTTTCTTTTCATTTCCCTATTCATCGAATATCTTTTTCCATCCCTTCACTTTCGTTTTGTGTATGTCCTTACATCTTAGGTGAGTCTCCTGTAGGCAGGACATAGATAAGTCCTGTTTATTTTAATCCATTCAGCCACTCTATGTCTTTTGATTGGAGAATTTAGTCTGTTTACATTTAAAGTAATTACTGATAGGTATGCACTTATTGCCATTTTGTTAATTCTTTTCCAGCTGTTTTTGTAGGTACTCCTTGTCCTTTCTTGTGTTCTCTTTCCTTATGGTTTGATGATTTTCTTTAGTGTTATGTTTAGATTTCTTTCTCATTATCTTTTGTGTATCTCCCATAAGTTTTTAATTCATGATTACCATGAGGTTCAGACAAAAGAGTAAGCACGCACACACACATACACATGAGCACACGCACACACACACGCAGCCCAAGTTAATAGCAACTTAATTTTGAACATATTCTAAAACTTTAGATTTTTATTTCCCTTCATGTTTTGATTTTAATGTCTTTTTCATCATGTTTTTAAAGATATTTTATATCTTTTTATTTGTGTCCTTTAATTATGGTAGTTATAAGTAATTTTACTACTGCTGTCTTTTAATCTCCATATGAGCTTTATAAATAATCAATCCATAACATTTACTATATATTTACTTTTACTAGTGAGATTTTTAATTTCATACATTTTCTTGTTACTAGTAAGTACCTCTTTTTTTCAGCCCGAAGTCCTTTTAATAATTCTTGTAAGAATGGTTTAGTGATGATGAAGTATTTTAGCTTTTGCTTGTCTGGAAAAGCTCTCTCCTTCAATTCTGAATGATAACCTTGTCAGGTAGGGCATTTTTGGTTAGAAGTTCTTTCATTTCAGCATTTTGAATATTTCATATCACTCCCTTCTGGCTTGCAAAATTTCTGCTGATGGGGGTTCCTTTGCACATAAGTTGTTTTTCTCTTGCTGCTTTTAAAATTATCTTTATCTTTAATTTTTTGACATTTTGCTTATATGTCTTGGTGTGGATCTCTTTAGGTTCATCTTATTTGGAAATCTCTGTGCTTCCTGGACCTGGATGTCTGTTTCCTTCCCCAGCTGAGGGGAATTTTAAGCTATTATTTATTCAAAGAAGTTTTCTGTCCTTTCTCTCTTCTCCTTTTGAAACCTCTATAATTCAACTGTTATTCTGCTTTATGTTTTCTTATAGGTTAAAAAGTGAAGATAGCTTTTTAAAATCCTTTTTTCTTTTTACTGCTGTTTGGGTGAGTTCCACTGCCTTGTCTTCTAAGTTGCTAATCTGTTCTGTTTCATCCAGCCTGCTGTTGAACCCCTCTCATGTATTTTTCAGTTGAGTTATTTTATTTTTCAGCTCTATGACTTCTGTCTGGTACATTCTTATATTTTCTATCTCTTTGTTGAAGTTCTCACAGTGTTCATCCATTCTTCTCCTGAGTTCAGTGAACAACTTCATGACTATTACTTTGAACTATTTATCAGGTAGGTTACTTATTTCCATTTCATTAAGATCATTTACTGAGGTTTTGTTTTATTCTTTCTTTTAAGATATATTTCTCTGTTTCCTCATTTTTCTTGACCCTGTGTTTGTTTCTATGTATTAGGTGAAAGAGCTACCTCTCTCTCTTGAAGAAGTGTCCTTGTGTAAGAAACAAACCTTGTCATTCTACCTTGCCCTAGCTCTTGGTTGTCACTCTAACCTTTGTGATAGGTCTCAGTTTTTGACGGTGTCCCAAGACCTGTCAGTGTTCCCAAGGGAGGGATTTCAGTCAGCACCTAGTTTCAGACTGACTGGAAGCCAGATCCTCAGGCAATAACTTTTAAAGTATTCAAATATATACCATTCTATAAGACTGCAATTATAAACCCTTGTGACCCCCAAACTAGGAGATCTGGAGATGTTACCTGGGTGACAACAGCAAAACTCAGGGCTTCAGATGAGCATATAAGCTCCTTTCTGGGAGCTACCAGTGAGCTGTCATGAGGCTAAGGGAGGATACCAAGTGCTCTCCTCCCTGAATTCTCTGAGAGTGCCTTGTTGTCACTAGGTGTGTGGCAAATGTGAAGCCTATCCCTCAGGTTGAAGTTCCAGGACAAGTAAATAGGCCTTTTTAACAGATAGGCTGGGGGCATGTTTCAGTCTTCTGTCTGTGCAGTGCCCTGGGTATGGCAGCCTGCCCAGGATTGTCTTTCCAACTGTTACAATCTCCTGGGGCTCAGGAACCCCAAAGCCCCTTGGTTGCCAGGGTAAGATGATCAACGGGTGTCCCCTGTGTGGAATGCGCTCTCCCACCAATTTTAATTACTCAGTGGGAGCACCATGATAGCAGGGCACACCTGTGGTCTTAGCAAGGCAAAGAAAAAGTGCTAAGGGTGGGGCATGCCCACCAGCTTTAGCAAGGCAGTGGGGGAATGCTGTCTGTGCACACTGCCTACATTAGCAAGATAGAGGGAGTGTAAAAATGGCAGTAGCTAGTACCTCCATCTTTGGAGAAAGTTCCAACTGGTCCTTGCCTCTCCAGGAGGCACTTTAGGAATAGCAAATACTCTCCTTCACATATAGTCTAGGCACTTGTCAAACTGTTGCTTTTGTGCTGGGACCCAGGATCAGCAAATCCAACTGCAAGCCCTTTATAAATAGTATCTCAAATCCCTACAGCCCTTTGGGTCTTTTGGATATAAGCCCAGTGGTTTTCAAAGACAGATGTTTTGGGAGCCTCATCTATCCAGAGCAGGTACTAAAAGTTATAGAGACTTAAAATGGGGAACGAACCCCACATCCACAGGGAGAAGCTCCAGACTTGTGAAATCCCTCCCTATTGTGGTCCACTGTGCTAGCGGTAGGGTTTCTGGCAAGACCCCCTTTTCTGACTCTCCTTCCCATCTCAATGTGACCCTTTTATCCTTTGAAATAGAGGAGCTGTTCAGCTAGTTTTCAAGTCTTTTTCAGTGAGAACTGCTCCACACATAGCTGTAGATTTGGTGTGATCATGGGATCAGGTAAATTCAGGATCCTTCTACACACCCACTTTGGACCACCCCCCTCCCCCAGTCTGGTAGTTTTCTTACATGTGTCTCTCATCACTTATAATGGCTTTCTCCTCTGAAGTAATTTTTCAGTTAGCTCCTGCCTACTCTTACCCCACATAATAAATTAAAGCTCTCTTGTTAGGTGTTACATACAACTGACAAAAGACTATCATTAAATTATGTCAACAGCAATACTGTCAATATTGTCCTTAGAATATCCAGGAAAACATACTCTAAAAATTCAAGTGGAAATCCATCTTATGCTTTGGCATTCTTTTCATTCACTCTTTAACCCAACATTTACTAAGTCCTTAAGTGTCAGACATTACAACAGGTGTTTGTTTAAGACACACGAAACAAAACAATAGTCCCCTAAAGAGTTCAGTTTATAGAAAGAGAATACCTTATAAACTAAAAGTATAATACGTGAGGTAAATAAATGTATGTCAGAAATATTTATGGGGTCTATGAGTCACAAAAGAGGGCCTGGGATGGGAGAGAGGTGCTGAAAGGAAGTGACAATTCACTAGAAGACTGGAGAAGAAACAGGTGTTCAAAAAAAGAAGTTGTTGGAATTCCAGGCAGATTCAAAAGTACATACAAGGCATTGATGGCATAAAAGGGTAGCACATATTCAAGAAAACACAAAATATAAAATATAACTGGACAGCATGATGTGTGTTAAGGAGCAGAGAGGTTCACGGCTGGGGAGGAAAGCAGGGTCCAAGATCATAACAAAACCTTGTCTGTAATGCTTAGTAAATGGACTGTTCTGAAATTGCAATGCAAAAACATGAAGTAGGGGAAGAGAAACATAATCTGATTTCAGAAAGGTCCTGTTTCTTCCTAAAACAAGAATATGAATCAGCAAGATGTTTTAACTAGAGGCAAAGAAACATGTTGACGGATGTGAGAAATCCAAGTGAGAAGCAGCAGGAATCAAACCAGGACAATGGACATAGAATGAAAAAGAATCAAATGGACATAGAATCAAACCAGGATAATGGACATAGAATAACAAATTACATGAGGTAGGGATGTACAGAGGGGTAGTTTAAGAGCAAGGAAGGATGATTCCCAGATTTCTGACTAAGGCATCTGAAAGGATAGGCTCAATATCAATCAAAATAAGAAACAGAGCAGGTTTTAGGAAGAAGTTTCACTTCAAAGTAATGAATTTGAGTACCTAGAGGATATCATAGAGAAGATATCTAGTAAGCAGTTGAATTTATGGTTCACAAAGAAATCTGAAATCGTCATTAGCTACATTAGGTTTTCTATTGTTGCTGTAACAAATCATGATAGACTTGGTGGCTTAAAACAACACAAATGCATTATCTTAGAGTTCGTAGGTCAGAAGTCCAACATATGTCTCCATTGGCTAAAGTCAAGGTGTTGACAAGAATAATTCCTTTCTAGAGGCTCTAGGAGAGAATCTTTTTCTCATTCAGGTTGTTGGCAGAATTTGGTTCCTTGAATATGTAGGACTGAGATGCCCTGTTTCCCTGTTTTGGCTATCTGCTGAGAGCTAGTCCCAGATTCTAGAGGCCACCACATTTCCTTGGGTTTGTGGCCCCATTCCTTTTTCTTCAAAGTAAACAATAGCAGGTGGAGTCTAACACTTGAATTCCCCCCTCCTCTTCTTTTTCAGTATCTTTCTAACTGTTCTGTCTCCCTCTTTCACGATTTAGTGCCCATGTGATTACATTGGTTCCACTTAATGTATCCATTGTGTGCTTTAACGTCCATAACCTTAACACCATTTGCAAGGTTCCTTTTGCCATGAAACACAACAAATTCACAGGTTCCAGAGATTAAGGTATGGACACACTTGGGGGCCCTTATTCTTCTCATTATATTAGCCAATAAGTATGCTGAGCCTGAGTGCAGAGGATAGTGCTCTGGAGAACACTGGCATTTAGATGCAGATCAAAACAAGTTCAAGACGGAAACTAAGAAGGACACTAAACAACTGTTTTCCCCTCATGAAAATCTTCTTGAAACTTCTTGATGCAGAGAATGGAGAGCTTAAATTGGGCGGGAATAACATGGTTTGAATGACAGTATTTCCAGAAAAGTAAAAGCATTTGCTAGAGTAGTTTTAGGAATGACTGACAGCTCTGAAAGAAATCTTCAAGGAAACTTAAATAATTATGCAGCTGATTATCGTGCCCAGAGTCACAGCTCAGAAGAACCAGACTCAGTAGGGGCATAATTATGTTCTCCCTTCCTGTGAAGATAAGTGCTAAGAAGGGAGGGAAGGAATGATGTCAGTACACAAAGCAGAAAGAACACATTGTATTTATAAATGCTGAAAATTTTCTAATGAATGAAACTCTTATTGGGTGTTTTTTCTTTGATAAATGATTGCATTATGGGAGAACATGATTTCTTTTATGATAAAGTTTAGTATCCTGTAGCTTTAGATTTGTTTCAAATTACATATACTTGAGAGTAAGTCCATCTACATTTGGTTAAAATATTTTTAATTATTAGAAAGTAGCTTTTTAAATTTACGTTTGTATTTATTAGTGAAAATTACATTAAAATTGGGACTTTATATCTCTATACAACATAAATAAAGTATCAATAAAATAATGGGGAAAAAAAGAATAGAGAAAGAAAGAAAAGGATTGAGGATGTGAATAAATATTTTTTTAAAGGCAAGAGAAAGGAAAGACATCAAGAACACTAAAAGAACTTTGGCCTTTGGACTTTCCAAAGCAAATATCTGCCTTTAGATTTTTCCCCTGCACCATGAATTAAAAGGCAACAGAAAAAAAAGCTACTAATGCTGTTCACAAATACTAATTCGAAACATAGTGGGAAATGCCCTAACTACAGAGACAAACACAAGCTGCTTCTGCAGCAAAGACTAGATGCTTGCTGTGTTTGTAGTGTGTGTGGATATAAATAGGCAGGAAATTCCTGCTTTTTTCTCACCTTTTAAATAACTAGTTTATTTTTTTTTTGCACAAGATGACAGAAAGATAGAAATGAATATCTCTATATGAATGCATCAGCAGTGACTAATTCCTAGAATTACCTACTTTCTATTCCACTCAAAGATGGGATCTTTTTTTTAGAGTAATATGTGCCTAGTGAAACTTTCTACCTCTTGCAATTATAGGAAGCTCCGATTCAGTATCCATACTATCTGATAGCCAGGCTCGAGTAACTGATCCAGACTCCCAAAGGCCCTATTTACAGAATTCCACATCATAATCTTTCTTCAATTTTAAAGAATACAAATCCAAATACAATTTAACAAAAGAAAGCCTTTGTTACAATGCCTACCAAGTTGGGGATTTTAAAAAATAAATACATAATCTCAATAGTAAGATGAAAAAGGCATTCACACTAATCAAACATTCATGAAGAGTGACAACAGAATTTCTTGGCTAAATTCTAAATTAAGTCTGATTCTATTTAATCTTATTGTACAGACTGCACCTAGCAGTTATGAGCAACTAGCACTTTTCTAATAAAGGCTTCCTCTCCAACTCTGATGCGATGCCCTAGTTTCCAACATAGCTGCTATCACAATAGTTAGCATGCCATGAGAAGTTTCTGAAGAGAGAATAAAACATTGCCACTGCACAACTTTGAACATTATGGATGAAAACTAAAGTAGGCTGCTATCAATGTTCAAGAGCAAATTCTTCTGTGAAGGGTTAAAGAAAAAAAAAAAAAACTAGCAACAGAGATTGCCTCAGCAGAGGACAGAACTGTTTTTGGTGTATCTGAATTATTTTTAAACTCTGTCTGTGTGTGTGTGTGTGTGTGTGTGTGTGTGTGTGTGTGTGTGTGTGTGTGTTTTATATATGGCACACTGAAAGCCAGTATGATGCAGTGACTTTCTGGATTCACAATGCCTTAGTTAAAATCTCAACTCAGCCACTTTCTAGCTATGTGACCACTTAATAACCATGTGATGCTGAGCATGTTTCTTGTATGTACCCAGTTTCCCCATCTATCAACTGGGGATTATCATAGTTACCCTCACAGGGTTGATGAGAGGAATCAGAGTTAAGAGACGCAGAGTTTGGTTTAGAGTGAGCAGTATGTAAGTATTAGATATTATTTTTAACTTTTTATTTTGAGTTAATTTTAGAAAGTTGCAAAAATAGTACAGAGTATCCTATCTCCATCACTCCTCTTCTAATGTTAATATCTTAGTACAATTATCAAGAACAGAAAGTGAACATTGGTAAACTTTGTTAACTAAACTACAGTCTTTATTTAAATTTCACCAATTTTTCCACTAATTTTTTCGAGAATCCTATCTAGGACCCACATTACATCTAGTTATTTTTCCTTAGTCTCCCCAATCTGTGATACATTTTTTTATGGCAGACACGCACTTAACCAAAAGATCAAAGTAAATATCACTAATAAGACATCAACATTATGAATTCTTTGATATGATACTGAAAAGGACATAACAGCATTGCCCAAAATGCGTAACTTCATTCCAATTATGAGAAAGCATAAGATAAGCTAAAATTGAGTAACATTCTATAAAATAATTGATTTATAAAATACTCCTCAAAAGCATCACTATAATTTTTAACTTTTTAAAAATTAAGAGTAAATTATCTTTTTAATAAATATCTGTAAGCCATGCTAAGAACCTAAAGTTTGGCTCATTTTTCTTTAATTATAATTTATAAGTAGTTCCCCACTTATCAATGGAACCTAATTTAAAATTTCATTTAAAGAACCTTTCATTTCTACCAAGGTGATTTTTTTCATCATGGAGCCTATATTTCAAGTTCCCCATAGGTAACTCTATTTTAAGAGGCTAGTCTAGACATCTAACCTAATATGTATTATTTTTCTAGGAAGAAATGTATTATAGATCTCAACTTAAGATGTCAGGAATATCTCCTTCTCTTATTCACTGTCCCAAACCTGATGGACAACAGGAACTCTGTCTCTTTCCTAGTCTATCTAAACATATCCAACACACCATTACTCTGGTTCTTGGCAATTCCCAGGCTACCTCCCCCTTTACTCTAAAACTACTTTTCTCTTGCCCTAATTCTTGAATACCTGGCAATTTTAGAACTATTTCTGGAGCCTTCAGTTTTAACAGTATGTTCACATGCTTCTCTGGATTTCCAGAATCAGCTCAGGTCTCTACATGTTCTTTAGATTTTGTGAAGACTCCACAAGTATAAGTAAAAGTCCCTCCATCTACTAACAGGGCTAATCCATGGCATCCTTCCAAATATGTAAATTCAAACTTCAAAGGTCTAGAAGGGAAGGAGCCTGGGATTAGGAGAGAGACAACAACTAGAGTTACTATTTGGCATGTCAAATGTATTGATTTAGAATATAGGTTAAGAAAAAGGAGAAAGGTATTGGGATAGGGGGATGAGAATAGGGAGCAGCACTGTCACTAATGTCCTACAGCAATTTCCTTTGCTCCTCCTCTATTCTTCCATGTTTCTCTGGAAGGATCTAAAGTCCTCATCTGATATAAATTCCCTGGAACAGTGATCAACCCGCTGGTCAACTATTTTACTAGTAGAGAACAATCTTTCTCCTGGTATTCAATAAAATATAAATTAAATGGGACTCTAGACTTTCTCAAGTCTTCCTGATCACTTTCTTGTCCAGACCCTCAAATTCTATTTATCTCAAGTCGTTCCATACTTAGCCTTCTACTCCAATCTTCTTTTGAATTTTCTATTTACTAGGGAGCCTTGGGTCTGGGACGTATACAGTCAGACCTTAGGTTGCCTTTCACTCCTGTTTCATCACAAAAGGAAACCTGAGTGTGCTTTTTCACTGTTGTCCCCAGACTGTCCTACTTACTAAATGTGTTTAATGATTGGGGAGAAAGGTTACGTAGTCTCTTTAAGCCTCATTTTCTTCTTTAGAAAGAAGATAGTGGTGCCTTTGCTTAGAGAATTATTGTGAGAACGAGTGAAACACCATGTATAATACCTAGCACATGGCAGACATCCAAACAAACAATGGCAATTATTATGGTCTCCATCACCCATTCTGCTACCACCATATACCCAACAGGTAAAGATGCAGGTAAGATATAGGAAAGCAGAGCTGAGGAGTGGGCCATGTTTTCCTGACCGCAGTTCTTATTGTTCACCTACCCACACATTAAAAATAAGAATAGAGAATCAAGAAATTTACAAAGTAAGCTAGGTTGTGTACTTCTAAGGTGGAACCAGGAAGTTAGAAAAGTCTTAGAAATAGGAATATAAAAAGAATGGTTTTTTTGGCTTTTTATTAAAAAGGAAAATAGCATTTGGCATAATGTACAAAATAAAACTAATATCTAGCCTATCTAAATATTTAAGAGTTGTTCTTGGCCAGTAGGGGGAAAATGGTGTAGAGGATAGAGGCTTTGTTCATTCCTCTCGTGACCAAATTAAAGTTGTGATAGAAACAAGGAGCAAACAGCAAGTAAAGTTGCCTAGGATATAGATGAAAAGAAGCACTATGACTTCTAGGGAGAGAAATAAGAAATCACCCTGCAACAGCTGGAGGTGAGAGGGGGTGAAGACATGAAGCTGCCTAGTTCCGAGTGGCTGAGTGGGACAGAGACTGTAGCAGCTGCAGGCACCTCTTAAAGGGGCCATGTCTGTGAGTGAACTTTTGTGGTGACCTGTTCACTCTTGAGTATCAGCGCCCAGTTGGCTGTGGGAACGAGATGGGGGTGCACCAGGGACTTATGGGGAGACACTGAGTTGTCGGAGTGAGGGCTGGAGGTGAGACTCTCTCCCATATATAAGTGCTGGTGGTATCCATTATTCCTCTGTTGAGCCTTCTCCACTCCCAGTGTGCATACTCAGTGCTACCATAGCTGAGATGTGATCAAATTGGATAACAGAGGTCGCTCTGCCCAGAGGATTCCCTGAAACTCCACTTCCCCAACTCGTGGCTCCACCCAAGCCACATCCAGTTGTGTCCTTGGCAAGTCTGGTGCCCGCTGCTGAGCCAGCTCCAGACTCATACTGGTGACAGCTGGCATCAGTTTGGCCTCTTGAGGCAACTATAAGAATAGCATCTGTAGATTGCTTGCTTAATCTTAATAGGTGGTCCTGGAGGGACACAGGTTAGGCCTGCAGCTGAACCCTTCAGGACTGTGATACTAGACACCTACTACACAAAGCTACGCTAACAGACTGGGAGACTTAGGAGTTTTGCTTAGTACACAGAAACAGACACAGAAAGGCAGTCATAATGGGAAGACAAAGAAGCAGAAACCATATGAGAGAACAGAACAGAGATCCAGGAATAATGGAGTCAAGGAATCTAACAGAGGAGGAGTTCAAAACTGGTTATAAAGATACTCAATGAACTTAGAGGAAGTGTAGATAAATTCAATGAGAACTTTAACAAAGAGATAAAAAACATAAAAATAAAAATGGAAATTATAAAAGGGAACCAGTCAGAAATGAAGAATATATTATCTGAAATGAAGAGTATATTAGAGGGAATCAACAGAGTGGAGGAAGAAAAGGATCAAACCACTGACATAGAGGATGGGAAAGCCAAGGACACTCGATCAAAATGGCAAAAAAAAAAAAAGCCAAGACTATAATAATAATTTAAGGAGCCTATAGGACACGATTAAATGTAAAAATACCAACGTCATAGGGGTACCTGAAGGAAAACAGGAAACTGAAGAGTTATTTGAAGAAACGATGGAAAATTTCCCTAACTTGGTGAAAGAAATAAACATGCGACCCCAGGAAACTCAGAGAGTCCCAAGAAAGAGGAACCAAAAGAGGCCCACACCAAGACACGTTATAATCAATATGCTAAAGGTTAAATACAAAGAGAGAACTTTAAAAGCAGCAAGAGAAAAGCAGTTACCTACAAGGGAGCAACCATAAGACTGGCAGCTGAATTCTCAAAAGAAATTATGCAGGACCAAAGGGTTTGGCACAAAATATTCAACATGATGAAAACCCAGGATCTACAATCAAGAATACTTTATCCATCAAAGCTTTCATTTAGAGTTGAAGGACAGATAAAGAGCTTCCCAGACAAAAATAAACTAAGAAATTTATCAATACCAAGCCAGCATTACAGGAAATGTTGGAGGGACTTTTTTAAGAAGGAAAAAATATGTATCAAAAACAGAAATAAAGAATGGTAATAACCACATTTCTATCAACAAGCACCTCAAATGGAAAAGAATTAAGTGCTCCAACCATAAGACAGGGTGGCTGAAGAATTAAGAAAAAAAAAATCTCTACATATGCTGTCTACAAGAGACCTGCTTCAGATTAAAAGGTACACACAGACTAAAAGGGAGAGGATGGAAAAAGATATTGCCTTGATGGACCTAGAGGGTATTGCGCTGAATGAAGTTAAGTCAGATAAAGAAATAAATACCACAAGATTTCACATACATGTGAAATCTAAAGAACAAAGTAAACTACAACTACAAAAATGGCAACAAACTCATAGATACAGAGAATATTTTGAGGGCTACTAGATGGCAGGGGTCGGTGAAAAAGGGCAAAGGGATTAAGAAGCACAACTGGATAGTTACAAAATAGACACAGAAATGTAAAGTGTAGCATAAGGAAAACAGTTAACAATGTTTAATCAATATGTAAGGGGGAAAAAGGGTCCTAGATTTAGTGGGGTGACCACTTTAGGAGTTATATAGATCTTTAATCACAATGTTGTATAACTGATATGTTATTGTATGCCAATTATAATTGAAAAAAATACCTCATTAAATTATACAATGTAAATATGAGAAACTAATTGTCTATTATATTTCAATAAAGCCAGAAAAAAAATATACAAAATTAGAGTTGTTCCTGTTTTGACTCCAAAAGTCATTTATTCTAAATTTCAAGATAATATAAGAAATAATATATTTCTAACAACAACAAAAATCCCTTCCAATCCTTTTTTTTCCACATTCTTGACTATATGTCCTATTTAAAACCTTATATTTAGTTAACCGTTAATTCATACTGGCAAGCCCTATGTACTGAAATGGTCCTTATAAATGGATATTTTACTTACCCTAGTTAAAAAATACATACAAATAAATCCAATGCAGCTTCATACCTTATATACATAACTCCTCTAACGTTCACATGCAGGACACATCTCTTCAGGCAGGATCCTTTTGTGCAATATTCTAACTAGCACTGAAATAATATGGGCCAGATCTATTTTACCCTCTCAGCTTCTGAATAGCAGGGTAATAAACTAACAATAAGTAAAGCTACTGCACAATTTTCCCTCTTATTGAATCAAACTTCCTTCAATTAGTTGTTTATAAAGTAGCTCACTGCTAATCTCGCACATGTTTTTATCCCATAACAATAGGCATTTTGTTTCCCAACGTGGAAAATTAACATTAACATCCTCATTGACCTGCCAGTTGTGACTGCAGTCATTTTCCAGGCAGCCAACTTAAGGCCATGCACAGAGCTGCCTTTGTTGTGAGAAAAACATCTCTGAAGTTTATGATGATGCTGAAACTGTTTTGTACAACCCACTGCTCCTGGCTCAAATACATGCAAATGACAGCAACTGTTCTGTAAAGGGTATTGAGGACACTGAAAAGAGGATTACATCTATTCAGTGAAGTCATAGAACTTGATTGTTTCTTCTGCTGTGTTCTAAATTTTTATATATAAAAGTTTTTAAATTTCACCTAAAATTCTAAAGAAAAGGAATTCAGTTTCAAAGCCATGGTTTCTTATTTTCCTTTTGAATTATTGTGAAAAAAAAATCAAGTAGCTTCTCTTTGACATTTGTTAATTATACTCTAACAAAAACAATTTGGCAGTGAACTTGGCAAAAAGTAACATTCCAAGGCAAATAAATTTAATATAAATTATTAAATAATACTTATATACTGTGTTTTGCCAGGTTAAAAAAAAACATGTAATAATTGTTTTTGATAACTCTTTTTCCAGAAAGGTAACATTAAGTTTTCTTTTCAGAAAAGGAACTGTATAACAAAATCTTAACTAATTTCCAAGAAAATGAAAGAGTTGTAGTTCAATAAATCACCTTTAGCTTAGCTATTCCAAAAAACCTTCTCTTTTGCAATAAATTTAATTAAGATAATAGGAAACTATCTAACTCCAGAAGCAAGATACAGATAACCTGTATCTGATCAGCATGAACATACACAGTTAAAAAATAAACTGAACTGTCAGTTAACTATTTTTTCAACTCTTTAATCACTGGAAGCTGAAAGCATGTCTTCTCTTCGTGCTCATCTTTCAGAGTAGAGATATCTGTCTCCCCTTTAACATTATAAATTTGGTACAGACTTCAGTAATCTTTTACAGAAGGTGTGCCAAGGTTCCGATCTCATTCCTTCTGTCATTTCCATAAGGAAAAGAAAAGTAAATTGCCTGGCAGTGACTTTCTCAAGCATGGGAAGGTCAGTATAGTGATGGTGGCCAATGAAAATTGGCCCTTGTTTTGTGCTTGCACTTGAGACTGCAATGTTTGTGGTAGCACATATCATGGATGAAGTCATTCTTAGGAAATGTGAACCTTGGTACACCTCATTCTCAAATACCAGACTGCATTAGCAGGGATCAGTTTTTGCAAATGTCTTCTTATGTCAAAGTCCCAGTAAGAGATCAAGTACAGGCTCAGGAATATCCTTATTCAGAATTCATTCTCTTTGGGATGTTTTCAAATAGCAATAAAATATGCAATATTCCATAATGCCCTAATGATTTTTTAAAATTGTTTTTATACTAACCTCTTCCAAGTTTTTGGAAGAAAATATAGCTTTGCCCAATGCCCAATGGCTGCCTTGTATATATCCTGCAGGATTTGTCTGATTTCTGGGAAGGGTATATATATATAAGAAAAACACAGAAGTGGTATTCCTTTAAGGATTCCTGAAAAACAAAAAAATCCACTGACAGCTTCCTAAATGCCTTAATCCCTTTATAAAAGAGTATTAGGTACTATAGTTCTGTACTTCTTAGAGCTAAGGATCCTACCTCAATCTGTTCAGTTTATTCATATTATTTTAGGTGACTAGCACATGTGTGCCAACTTCTTCCCTAGGAGTGAGTCATCTGTCTTCTAGAGACACATACAAAAACCAACATTCTGTTACATTATACTTATTTACAATAAATGGAAATATCTGTTTCCATTTCTAACCCACTTTTCACTAATTTAAGTGGACAAAATATCCTTGATAATTCTGTTTGGCAGGCAATAAATTTTTTAGAGACTTAGAGAATTAAATCTTTAAATGTCTTACATGAATCTCTTCCCACTTGAAAACATTTTTAAAATCTCTATTAATTGGATAACTTGAGATTATAACTAAAACTCCAAGTGAATGACAGGTTATATAGAGTTTAAGCTAGATGGGTCTTTGATGATTAATTACAGAAACTGGATTAGTTTCCTGGGATTTTCTTTTGAGTGGGTGAACCTGGAAAAGTCCAATTCCAAAAACAAAAAGCAGTGAGGAGGGGAATACTACAATGACAAAGAATGCAATTTAACCTTTCTCCTGCTTACTCAAAGAAGAAGAACAAGAAATAATGACTTAGTGAAGAAAGAACAAAAAGATTAGAACGACTTAAAAAGTTTCTAAAACAAAGCAAAACAAAAAGCACAGTATCTCTCCTTTCCATCCCCATTAAAATTAAGTATCAAGGCAGTATAATATACTAAATGTCAAATGAATAATTAGACCTGCACTATCCAATATGCTAGATAGCCACTGTGTGACTACTGAGCATCTAAAATGTTGTTTGTCCAATCTGAAGACTTAATACTAAAAAAAATAAAAATAAAAATAAATCTCATTTAATGTTTTTAAATTGATTACACACTGAAATGGCAATTATTTCATGTTTTGGATTAAATAAAATATATTCTTAAAATTAATTTCAAAAATAACTTTAATAAGTAAAATTATTTCTTTTTACTTTTTAAATGTAGCTAGCTACTAGGATAAAATTAAACACATTATATTTCTACCAGATGAAGCTAGACAAGACACATTATATTTCTACCAGATGAAGCTAGACAAGACATTTAGTACTATAAAGCCAGCAGAGGAAGAAATCATTGTGTACTAAAGAAGGCTTCATGAAGGTAGCACAACTTAAAAGATGGAAAAGATTCTGGAAAGCAGAGGAAAGTGCATCCCATGCTAGAGGAATCATGTTACATGAGTAGAAAGAGGAGGGACCTCTCAAGCTCACTGGATGAGGGGATTTTTTGAAAAAACTTAATCCTCCTCATGTGATATTAGAAAGTATTTAGTCCAGAACAAGTCATAGTCCTGAAGACACATATCTACAGAGACAGCACAAATCAGGAGACTGTATTGTACAATTAATTAGAAAGCTGCAAAGTTTGAAGCAAAAAGGAACTTGGTGTTGTTCACTGCTCTATCTTCAAAATTCAAGAGTGCCAGGCATGAAAGACACACCTAAAATAAATATTTGTTAAATGAACAAATGAGCAAATGAATTATTGTACAAAGGGGTGGTGCTTTTCAGTATACTTTAAGGCAGGGACACTGGAGGAAAAGGGAGTAAAGCAGAAGGGAGTGTTAAGGAAGGAGAGAGCATCTGTATAAGCACCTTCCAGAACCTAATCAGGTTCATTCTTTTGTATTGTTCAAGAAAATGAAGTGAAAATGTTAAAACACAAAACCAATCCCTCTCCCAACCCTGCATAGTTTTGGACCTATTACCTGAGGACTTGAAGTGAAGAATTAAAGAACCTTCCTTAGCATCAAAACTGCAATTCACCTCTAAGGAAAACAGGTAAGGCTGCATCCACAGGGATAGGGAGAGCCCTCTCTTCTGGGGTCATATACCAGCAGCAGCAGCACCCTCCCTATAGACTACTGGGTGGTCTTCTTCTCAGGAAGATGTTTTTATTTTTTTCTCCCTGTCTTCTCCCCTACTTCCTCCTAGAATATTTAGAAATACACCCTAACACACAGAAAAATTAGAGACCTGGCATAGTCTACTACAAAAATTGTCAGTTGAAATGTGTGTGCATATGCGAAGGGGAGAAAAAACTAGTTCCTGATGTTTTTACAATATTATGTACTACCAATTGTAGTAATAAAAGACAATAAAACAGCACACACAGAGTTTTGAAGGAGAAAATTCTGATTCATGAGTTTTCTACTCAGCAAAAGAGTAATTCACACATGAAGTCAAAAGGTTGAAAGTTTGTTCATGTTATATGAAAATCTGAATTATTCCTATTTGAAATAGTATGATGTAGAATATTAATCAAGTCCTAGTTTGTGCATAAAAATTTTAAGAATGTCAATTACCAGGGGTTTCTTCTTTTTTAAAAATTAATCAAGAGATTCTTTTGTAGTTCATAATTGTGACGATTAGGTGTTCATGCTGTTGTGTGAGATGTACCTTCCTCAAACCTTGTTAAAACATTAGCACATTACCCGTCTGATGTGAAAAGAAAAAAATTAATTAAGAATCACTGTTTAAACCGACAAACATATGAAACAATGTTCAACATTACTAGCTTTTAGGGAAATGCAAACCAAAACCACAATGAGATACCATACCACACCTGTTAGTGTTATCAACAGAACAAGTAATAACAAATGTTGGAGAGGATACAGAGTTAAAGGAACCCTTATACACTGCTGGTGAAACAGCAAACTGGTACAGCTACTAAAGAAAACAGTATGAAGGCTCCTCAAAAACGTGAGAATTGATCTACCATATGATCCAGCAATCCCTCTACTGGGTATTTACCCCCAAAGACTTGAAAACTCACAGTTGAAAAGATATTTGCACACTGATGTTCATAGCAGCATTATTCACAGTGGCCAAAACAGGGGAAAAAAATGAAGTGTCCTAAAATAGATGACTGGATAAAGAAGTTGTGGTACATGTATATGGAATATTACTCAGCCATAAGAAGAGATAAAAGGCTGCCATTTGTGACAATATGGATGGACCTTGAGATAATCATGCTAAGCAAAATAGGCTGGACAGAAAAAGTTAAAAACCACATGATGTCACTTATATATGAGATATAATCCTAAAAGCAACAAATTGGGCAGAGACTCATGGACATGGACAATAAACTTGTGGTTACCAGACAGTTCGGTGGGGGGCGGGAGTCGATAGGTAAAAGGTGTTAAATATATGGTGACAGAAAGAGATCTAACTATAGGCAGTGAACATGCGATGCAAAATGTATGTGACTTATTGTTGAATTTTACAGTTGAAACTTACAGGATTTCATTAACCAATGCCACCATAATAAAAAAGTGTAATAATAAAAAGGAAAAAAAAATCACTGTTTAAGAGATTCCCTTACATCAAAGCTACACAACTTTAGGTAATAAAAAAATATATTCATTATTCTTTGTCTATATTTTGTGAACCACGCTATTACATTTATACACTGGACTTCTGTAAGTCATTTTCACGATTAGTATGTTACTTTTACATTCACAACTATTATGATTTAAAGTATTTTTCATACCTTATAACAATATCATCCAATCTTTTACTAAGTGGTTATGCTTGTGCTAATGCTGAAAAACACCCTAAAATAAGTTAGATGTGATATGTCAATTTAGGGAAGAACACCATAACGTATTAGAGACAATAATAGCAGCTAACGCTTTTTAAGTGCCCGGCACTCTTCTAAACAATTTATATACATTACTTTTTAAAATACTTAGCTTATAATGGTCCCATGAAAAAAGTACACTATCCCCATTTATATTATCTATGTAATATAAATATATTATCAATATATGTTATATTATAAATATTATAATAGAATATATTATCCATTGATGAGAAAACTAAGGCTCAAAATGTTGTGGTAACTTACTCAGGACTACACAATTAGTAAACAACAGAGTGAGTATTTTAACATAGGCTTGATCCAGAGCCCTCCCTGTTAACGATGCTCTACTGTGTTTCTAATGCTAAGAAAATGAAAGCAACATTAAGAGAAAATAAAGGATTAGAAATTATGAGATCCAAGCACATACTTATTTTACTTTAACCGTTTTCCTGTGGAAAAATTAGTCTTGAATTACATATGTTGAATGGATGAGAAACAGAGAAAAAAATATTCCAGCTACCTTGAGATTAATTAAAACAAGGATTAAGAGGTTTTAAAGACTGGTACTGGTTGTTAAAGAAATTTAAATATTGGATTTATCTAAATAAATATGCAGTTTCAGGATAAAATATAAATAATAATTCTCAAAAGAAAAGTTGAATAATGTAAAATAATCTGAAAATAGCAAACTAGCTATAAATTCCTGATTATACTAACAAAACTAGGAAACAGAAGTAGATGTTTGAAAGAAAGTTACAGTGATTTTTTTCATCTTATAAAGGGAGAAAGGAGAAGATACAATTCTGGTTGATGTAAATAATTAGAGATACAGGTAAAAAAAAACTTAAAAGATTCCTAGCAAAATGTAAAACCATGTATTCTTTTCAAATCATATAAGTGCTAAAGAAAATATATTTAAAGTTAAGAAGAAACCAAACAAAACAGAAAAAAAAAATAGCAAGTAACCATTTTAAAAGCTTATTATACAGTAAATTTATCCATAGAAAAATCCCTTGGATATTATTTTTTAAGTGTTTCTGACACATTTAAAACAAAAAGATTAGAAAGCTTAAGAGGAAAAGTTAAACATAAATAAAAAGAAAACAGGAGTTACATAAAATTAGAATCTAAGATGTAAAAACATCACATGAGAAAAAAGGGTTGTTTTTTAAAAATCCACAAATCATACAACTATATATTTTAAATAGTGCCAAAATATACATATAAAGTAAAAACTGTTAAACATGCAAAAAGAAATGGATATAAATTCAAAAGTATATAAGAAGACTTCTTTAAACAAGTAGTTATTGTTGGCAAAAATATAAATAAGGTTAAATAAAAGTAGTTTAATGTCATAACATAGGACTTGAATAAATAATTAGTTTGAACTTAAAAGCAAAATGATAAAAACTTAATTTTTTAAGAATGTTCTTTTGCATAGTTATGTGGAAGGTGAAAGGACTGAAAACAGGAAGACAATCTTCCTGAATAAAAGAATGAACAGCAATCTGAATTCCACTGCCCAGGTTAGTGCAATAATTAAATAAATTTTCAAGAAATGCTACCTTAAGAAGGCTGGTTCCCATCTGGGTATATCCTATTCTATATATAGCTCTTTACTCTGTATATAGTAAAAAGTGCTTTCATATCAGCATTACTTTTGATACTGTATAAAATAGGAAGTCACAGTGATGTTAATAAACAGAAACTCTTGGAAAAAGGAGCATGACTTATGGAGGGAAATTCCTGTTGCCATTAGAGGATTAGTGGCATATAAAATGCCCTATATATACAAATTTAAAATTCCCTATCACATTCAGCATTTCAACTCCTTCCAAGATGAGTGTGAAAGGCATAATTATAGTCTCGGCTGTGATCTTCTGTGCTACAATTACTCAAGGTATATGGTACTGTTTACTTCTCAGCCTATAAATTTCTTTTCTAATTCTTCAAATGCCTTTTCTTCTACTTTTATTTTAAAATATATACTAAGTTTTTATTTAACCTCACATATTAGAAGTTACTATAGCTTTGGCAGAGAATGCTGGAAATGTTTAAGGCACTAGAGATGATTATTGAAACTAGAGATAATTACATGAAAATTTTTTTTTGGCTACAAAATCTGGCAAAATCCTTCAGTAATAGCTTTAAAATATGTTAAGATTTTTATTAAATAATGTTACTAACTTCCTAAAAAAATTCTTGAGCATATAAGCAAGATGCAAATAAGCTTGATCTCCAATAAGCTTTCCATGTTTCCTTTCATTCTTTAAAGGTTTGCTTACAAATTTAAGAAGAAAATCACCAATATTTTACTTAAGCTCTTTTCCCCAAAACAGCAGTGTCAAATGCTATTCAACAAATTACTATCTTTTATCCTTAATGAAAACTCAGCACACATTCTTCATCAGGATTATAAACCACAGCCATATGTTGCAATCAGATTCATTAATAACTTATGCGATGAGTCTATGGCCATGCCACCCGGAACAAGCCTGATCCCATCTGATCTCAGAAGCTACGCAGGGTCAGGCTTGGTCAGTACTTGGATGGGAGACCACCAAGGAAGACCAGGTACTGTAGGCTTAAAAAATAAGGGATTGTAAAATGACAAGGTCCTTGCAATCTGTGAGGTCAATCAACCAAAGATTGCCTCGCCTAAAAAAAAATGAATAAATAAAATTTATGCTTTGATCTGTTCTAGGCTTCCCAATGTTCAAAGGGGGATGCTGTCTTTGCATAGGCCCTGGAGTAAAAGCAGTGAAAGTGCTAAATATTGAGAAAGTCTCTGTAATTTACCCAAGTAACAACCGTGACAAACTAGAAGTGATGTAAGTAATGAACTTACTAAAGATGACAATGTGGAGGCATATTTGTGGGGTTTTTTTGTTTGTTTTGCTCTTCCATCCAAAATTTAAGACTGTTTTGGATTTCCCTTAACAGTATCACCCTGAAAACACATAATGGTCAAAGATGCCTAAATCCCAAATCGAAGCAAGCGAACATTATAATCAAGGTAGGTTACCAGATTACTTCCATTTTATAATGGTTTTATCTGAGAGAGATGTTTTGAAAAAAATAGACAACTGCAGAAAGATTCTATGATCTTGTGTGAAATGTTCTGATAAGGGGTCTTTGGTTATAATTAGTTTTCCTTTCTTGCTATGTTTTTACATGTAAACTCTCAATCACTGAGAAATGAGAATAGACTAAGTTTATAAAACTTTTGTTTTCTCATTACAGAAAGTTGAAAAAGTCAATTTTTTTAAAATAGCAAAACATCAGAAATCCTGGAAAAGAAGATTTGAAAACTCAGAACAAGTTTAACTCTGACTACTGAAATTATAAGAATTCTGTAATAGGTAACTGACTTTCTCCTGCCTGTTGCAATATACATTCATGCATTTGTAGGTTAGGGAAACTTGTACAAGATTCAATGCTTATAACTATTCTGCTGTGACTATAAAAGTATTTCTGTCTCTATGAGTTATCTGTTGGTACTTGATCTATATTCCACCACCTAGGAAGACTAGATGCTGTAGGTATTTAAAAAAAATTATAAGCCAAAGGAAACTAGAAGGAGTCCAAATATCTTACAATTAAATTAGTAGCCCTGATCTTAATTTAACATTTTTTTCACTGAGATGTTTTGAAGCAATTAGGATATGTGTATTTACTGTGCAAAATTTTGTTTCGATCTATTCTTATAAATTATAGCAATATTTAAGATACATTTTAAATGTAAAACGTTTTTGTCTATTGAAGAAAATGTTGAAAAATATATGTGCATATCTGGCAATCACCTTTACTTTCTGTGATTCTTTTTCTTAGGAAGATACATAATCTAATATTTTAAGTCATTCCTATATTATACAATTTAGGGATATCTAAGATAGTTTTACTATGAAAAGAATCAAAATAATTTTTCTCTAATAAATTACCATAACTTCTTAAAATTTTTGTCTTCTGAAAATTTGAGATGCCTTTAACAATTTCACCTTACATTTCAAGAAGTTTAGTTACCTGTCATCACACAGAATTGTTTAGAAATGTACTTTAATATAGCTGTTCCTAACCTTTTTCGGGACTGGTGCTCCTATGAGAATCTAATGTCTGATGATCTGAGGTGGATATAAGGCAGTGATGCTAGCACAGGGGAGGAGCTGCAAATATAGATGAAGCTTCTAGCCTGCTGTGTGGCTTGGTCTGTGGCCTGGGGTTTGGGAATCCCGGCTTTAATGGGTAGTTGTGAAGGAAAAACTGTCCCTTTCTTAAAGGAGTCTTCCTGAGTCCAAACCCCTTCCTACTTGGGCAAATCCCTATTATGTGAGGAAATTCTTCCTGGCAGCCAGAACAAGGTCTCAGGCAGACCACATCCATCCTAGACTTTGAACTCCAGCTACCATTACAAAGATGATATCAGTAAGAAAATTATTTAAAGTGACAGTAGTATCAGTGTAAGTCATATAGTAGTAGCTTCTACAAACACGTGCTCCTGTACCATGACTTTGGCTAATCCTCCCTGTCACCTAGCTCTCTTAGGTTTTTGTCCATTTTCCAAGCCTGATTCTTCAGTCTTCCTTTGGATTCTTCAACTAGCAATTACATTCCTTTTCTGCTGAAGCTAGCCAGAGTTGGTTTCTCTGCACGCAACCAAAAACCCTAGCTGATACAGCAGTTTATAGATACCTATACATTCATTTGAAAAATAAAACTATTTGTTACATATTACCAAAAAAAGGTTTTTTTCTGTTTATTTGGAAAAAAGAACAATTTTAATGTATCTTTTGTGTATCCTTCCCATTGACATCAAAGACCTAAACATAAAGCAGATCAGAGAATTGACAGGAATGTAAATAACAAAGGAGGTGCTGCCTGGAACCTAAGGCCTCTTATTGACTGGCTTTTTGACTAGTGTCTACGAACAATAATGAGAAGCCAAAATGTCATCTGGGGGACTTGTATATAAATCTATTCAACCAATATATTACTTATTTATACATAATATAAATATATATAGTATAAACACATGGCATATAATATATAGTATAAATTATATATAGCATAAACACAATATATAATATATAGTATAAACAGATGTTATATACATCATAAACCTACATAAATTTCTATGTAGTGATGGGACTTCTATATAAATTCCTTGAATAGTTTCAAAACTTGGATCTAATATTTGAATATTTATAGGGAATTTTTTAGAATATCTTTAAAAATAAAAATTCATTGAATTAAATGATAAATTTTTTACATAATGTAGTATAGACCAGTACATTATTTTTGACCAGTACATTATTATTGAGAAGACAACATATACTTAAATTTCTTCATGACATAATAAACATATGAAAGAATTAATATCATACTTGAGCCAAACCTTCCTACCTCAGTACTACTACTCCCTCTGTCCATTTTTTCACTAAGCTAATATCTACTAGTCACTTAGATCTCAGTTTTAAAGACATTTTCTCCAAGAGGTCGTCTTTGAAATCATGCCTTTAATCTCAACTAGATTAGGTATTCATAACACTGCCTACTTTTCCATCACACTATTTATTGCAACTGTCACTAAAGGAATATGCTTAATATCTGCTCTCCCACAAGCGTAAGCTCAGTAAGAAAGCCACAGTAGTTCTAGCCCACAGGACAATGCCCAGCACATATCAGAACCTCAATAAATATTTGAGCATGGATGACTGAATAGTCACAGAAATTAAGGGGAAAAGAACTTACAGCTGAGGAATAAATGACACAAGAATACACAGTGGTAGGAAAGTATAAGGTAGGTTAAAAAAATAATAATAATTAGATTAGCTTGGTTGGAGTGAAGGATGAAGGACATCAAATGTCCAGCTAAACAACCTTGAATTTTACTCTCTATAAAATAGGGATTTATAAATGTGAATAGAAGAATGATCCTACTCAAGTTATTCTAAATTATTCTGGGAATGGCACAGAAGGTTGATTGGAAAAAAAAAGGAAATATGTTGCCATAGCTCAGGTCTGTATTTCCCAAACTTCAAGTCATTTTCATATCATTACAATTTTTAAACTGTATTTCTGATCAATCTTTATTTTGCAAATGTGTACCACCTCTTTTTTTTACATGCATCTACATAAAAAGCAAACTTTCGCTAATGTACATTGGAAATCAGTATCACTTGCTATAGAAATAAAACGTAACAGTAAAAGAAAATGTAATAAAAAATATTAAATTTCATCTAGATATTATTATACACCAAGTTCTAACCATCAAACTTGCCCTGTATTTGTTAAAAGGGAAGTTTACATAGTTGGTGAGATGTTTGAAAGCCATACTAATACCAAAGTGAGACTCTCCATGATTTAACTGCAGTTTAAAAGAGAATAATTAATTAATATTAAATGTTGTTATTAGTGAGTCCCCTACATTGTCCCACACTTTGGGAAATACTAGTCTGAAAATTTGTAAGGGCAATATGTTAAATAGAATTACCATGTCAGCCAGCAATTCTATTCCTAGGTATAGAGCCAAAAGAACTGAAAATAGTTGTCCAAACAAAAATTTGTACACAAATGTTCATACAGCATGATTCATAAAGTCCAAAAGGTAGACACACTTCAATGTCCATGAACAGATAAATGGATAAAGAAAATGTGGTATATGCACACAATGTAATATTATCCAGCCTTAAAAAGCCATGAAATACTGACACATGCTACAACATGGACGAATCCTGAAAACATATGCTAAGTTAAAGAAGCCAGACACAAAAGACAACATATTGTATGAGTTAATTTATATGAAATATCCAGAATAGGCAAATTCTTAGAAATAGAAAGCAGACTCGTGGTTGTCAGGGGCTAGGGGAAGGAAGAAATGAGGAGTGACTACTTAATGGGTAGAGAGTTTCTGTTCGGGATGACAGAAAAGTTCTGGAACTAGGTAATAGTGATGATTACACAGCATTGTTAATGTACTTGATACCACTAAATTGTACACTTTTAAATGTTCAAAATGGTAACTTTTACATTATATGTATTTCACAATATAATAGTAATTAGAGCTAAACTAAGGTGGTAATGGTGGAAACAAATATAATGAGATTATATAGCAAAGAAAGAATCAATAAGACTTAGTGATAGAGTGTATGTGAAGGTTGAAGCTGAGGAAAGGAATCAAGAAAAATGCTAAATAAGTGTTTAAATCTGACATGGAGGCAGAAAAGGGAATCAAGAAAAGTTTTGAGGTTTAAAATAACAGTACTTTCATTAACAGGAATATGGAGATTGGAAGAAGATGTGGTTTAGCAAAAAAGCTGCAAGTTGGGTTTTAAATATATGGAACTTGAGATGCCAAATATCCACAGTGACCTGGAAATTCAGAACTGTTTCTTTTAATTAACCAAGAGGAGCTTTCAAACAGATGGAGTAGTTTTGGATAATACTGCTAGAAAAGAAAAGATTATATCTAATCACTTTTGCTATTGACTATGGTACTTAATATGCCTCTATAGAATTAATATACCTCTTTATTATCTGTTTCTTAAAGATTTCCAGAACCAACAATTATAAAATCTTTATGATGCAGTCAACTGGTTCTGTGCATTATAAACAGTACACCCTCACACACACTATTTGGGATATTAGGGGGTGGATGGGGGCACAGGTGCCAAGGCAATGTCAATTCCTTCACCTTGCCTGCTCTGCAACTTTGAGACTGAGATTGTGATGTACACTGCAACTACAGTTTTACTTAAATACCAAAGGATAACCACACTGCCTGGAAATTCTGGTACCATAAGTACAGATGTAGTTGCTTGGTACAGCTCAGTAAACTGGTAGAATATAGAAAATGCCCTGAAGTGAATTGCTTTACATAACTTCCCATAAATTGTAATTGGATTCTACTTTAAACTGTACACAAAGAAACAACAAATTGTCAGTAACAGCTTGAAGAAAACGAAATGATAATCTAAAATATGGACTAACATGCACTACTGAACTACATCATATTGAAATATATACTTAAGACTCCTCTCAAAAAAAAGACAACGATGAATCAATTAAAATTAGACCTTTGATTAAAAATGAAACAAAGTATTTTAAAAATTCATATTATTTTATTTAAATCTGATTTACAAGAGGGAGGGGACAATGCACTATTCTTACCGAAAACACATTTGCATTTATAGTGCTCTCAAATGTTATCTCTTCCCCAAAATGAATAAGTATGCTATATTTGCAAAGTCCTCCCAAATGCATGAATTTGCAAATATAGTACTCTATTTTAAGGTATTTCTGTTATCTACAGCAATTCCAAAAAAAAAAAAAAAACAGACCAGGGTTACCCCTACCTATGCATCTGCCTTGACACTGGGCCTGTCTTCTACAAAGCCATGTATGGCCTACTTACTCTGGTTTTGTCATACCACAAGTTGTCACAAAATTCTGAAAATGAAATAGTCTTTAAACTGTATGTCAATACAACAAAAAATATATCCATATACATGTGTGCTCTCATGTGTGTGCGCACACATACATTCCATTCAGCCCATTAAAAAAGATAACAGGAAGCAAAGCAAGGACTAGAAACCTCTTGCCATTTATAGTCAGCATCCATCTAAATGACATTACCTGAAAGTACAATCTATATCACATTAAATTTCTTCAATTCATCCCTGTCTCTACCTCTGATTAAAACTTGAATTCAGGCCCCAATTAGCTCTTATAGAGACTGCTATTAGGGTTTCCTTAGTCTCCTTGCCTCAGTTTCCCACCATCCAACAGTGCTCCAAAGGACACTTTGAGAAAGACTCCTTCACCAAGCATTAGCTTGCTCCTCTGAACCCTCTTCTCAGCTAGGCCTTGACTTTGGGCTCCTGTGTTCCAGGCTTAATCCAGGCTTAGCGAGAATCCTGCTCAGTCAGTTTACCAAGAATCCTCACCCTTGATATATGATCATTTTCCATATCTGGTTAAATTCCTCATTTCCTCTCATCCCCCAGTGAAATCTGATCACTCTGGCCTGCCTTCCGTAAGAATCCTGTTGAGTCAATTCAGCAAAAATTAACCTCCCCCCTTAATAATTTTCCATCCACTAACACACACTCACTCACACCTTTCCTCACTCCCTCCCTCATTGGCTACTCTACTTTTCCATGCTGTGTTTGGAATTGAGCCCAGTTTTATACTGAGGTCCTTTTCACCTTACTGCAGTAGTTCCTAAACATAATGTTTTTATGTTTTAACTATTGTAGAGCTATGGTTTTTCTTTGACATCTTTTAAAATGCAAATCTGATATTACTTTTATTTTCAAATATTTAATAACTTTTCATTGTCTTCAGATAAAGTCCACATTGCTTAGCCTATTTCTCTGAATGCTGCTGTCATCTCCTTGATCTACTCCAGTCATATTCAATTATTTGCCATCTCCATATTATTTTCTATATGAAATGCCCTTCTCCTTGATCCATTTGTCCAATACCTACTTATCTTTCAAGACTGTTCAAGAATAACCTGCCATAATTCTTTCCCGAGGCATTGCACACATATTCACTTTAGAATGGATCACTCTCCCCTTACTACCTCCACTATAACACACCATTTTTCTTATCAGCTTACAAGGTCTTCCCCTCCCAAGAAATTCCAAGACTCTTTTCAAGCAATCATGGGATCTCTTTGATGGTCTGAACTTCAAAGGCTGGTCATCAGCCAATGATTATCTTAAAATACTTGCTAGGACTGAAACCATGTCCTATTTATTTGTATTCCTATAGCACCCTTGCTATAAACTTTGGCAGGTGCTCAACGCTTGCTAGTAAAATAGGATTCTTGCCTAAAGCAGCAGGAACCAAAAGATTTTCACCAGATTCTGTAAGAAATGGTCTAGTTATACAATAAGTGATTTTCACATTTGTATAGTGGGCATGTGTTGTATTTAATAATGCTGTTAGAACACTTCAAATACTTGTGGCTTTCTAATTTATAGTAGTGATAGCCTTTTCAGCAAGAGAATCTGCTTCTTCCTGAAGGACAACGGATGCTGAAAAAGGGGAGGGTTGGGACCCCCGTAGTACAGGCCTCACAGTGACCCCAGCCTCACCTTTTCTTACACTACAGCTTCAGAATAGATTGTCCTCTGCAGCTTGACCCAGAGCTGGGAATGTCCCCTGCCATAGAAAGTTGTCTATGAAACATGATTAATGCCCTATACCTACTGATCACAACCTTTATAGTCTAACATTCTTTCTAGACTACTTCCATCTTTGTTCCTGGGTTGCTAACTAGAGGGTCACAGAGAGAAGGTGCCATGAAGCACAAGAGACACCCAGGAACCTGTCATGCAGCCTCTGGAATAAGGCCCAGATTTTCTCTTAAATTCCCTAAGCTGGACTGAGAAAGTAAAGCAGTTTTTGAAGGTCTTAACCTGCTGCCTTCTCAGATCACTGGTGCGCTGACAATAAAGGATTACAAAGCTACTAATTTAAGATGACCAAGTGCCTTAATTTGTTGATTGATACCACACAGGCTTTGTCAATAGAGGCTGATTACGAAAGCAACTCACAGTAGTAGTAGAGCAGAGTGGTTAAGAGGCTCTGAAACAACACGACCTGAATGCACACCTTGCTTATAGAATCCTATTTTAGCTTATCAAAAAACAAGTACACCATACAGAGTGGTTGTTAAAATTAAATATGATAAATTAAAAACAAAAAGCACAGCCTAGTACAAAAAAGCATACTCTAAGTATTTATTTTAATATATTATTTTTAATAAAATAAATTCTAATACTAAGAAGTTTATGCAGACAATTAATATGGAAACAAGCCATCCTTCGACTCTTTGCATTAAGAGCCATGCAACTTGAGATCCTCTATATTTGGGTTTGTCAATATACCTTAAATCCACAGTCGACCTGCTCTACTGGAGACATGAAGAAACAGAAACAAAGAGAAAAAAAAAAAAGGAGAAAAGAGAGGTGAAAGAGAGAGAGAGGAAAAAAGGAGAGGGAGGGTAAAAGGGGGAAGAGAGAAACGAGAGAAAAAGCAGAATGTGAAAAAATAAGAAACAAGGAAATAGTAAAATGGTGAGGAAGCAAAAGGAAAGGAAACCAATTCCTACATCCTTTTTTCTTCTCTGCCTCTCCTCTGGTTTTACCTCCTACCACATCTAATCAATTTAATTCACTAACCATAATCTTTCCATTCTCCCCCTTCAGTTCTTTCATCTCTGGATTAACAATTCAATGACCCTCTCTGAGCAGTATGTTGATTTAAACTCATCCATCACTATGTTAAGCCAAAATATTACTGCAATTTAATATTCTTGGACAATTCCCAATATTTCATACTAAGAAATAACTCAATAAAGTAGTGGCATAATTATGCCATAATTTCTTTTGCATCTCTCCAGAGGAGGAAACAAGAAGCTAAAATTTACTTCTCTGAAATTAGGATTTTATGGTAAATTAATTTTAATGGACCTCAGGTGTACGGATTTGGATTAATCTTCATTTTAGTTGATGACACATACCCTATCCCCTCTGATCCACACATGCATATAATTACATGTTTACAAGATAATGAAGACCCATGAACTCACCACCCAAATTAAGAACCAGAATATTAACAACACTTAAAATATAGCTGTGTTCCTTCCTGATCTCATTCCCTTGTTCCTCCAACCCCAAGATAACCATTACCCTGAACTGTTTATTATTTCCTTGCTTTGATAAAATGTACAGAACATTTTACTATCTTAACCACTTTTAAACATACAGTTCAGTGGCATTAAATACATTCACATTGTTGTACAACCATCATTCTCTTGCTTTTAAAAACAGGTTTATTTACATACACATACTTAAACAAAATATTTAATTTTAGCTTTGCTAGAATTTATCAAAAGAGTAATCATTCTGTATTTAATCTCAACTTTATTTTACTTGAGACTATTTTAGAAAGTTCATCTACATTTTCTACAAACAAGTCTTAGTTGTCTTGTTAGTTTTATTCCTAAATATTTATGCTCTTAAGTATTTATTGTTACTACTGTAAATAATCTTTTGAAATGACATTTTAAATTATTTGTTACTGATGTAGAAAGTATAATACATCAACTTTCTATCCACCTTCTTTGATAAATTCTGCTAATATTTCTAAAACTTAGTAAATTCTTTTGGGTTTTCTATGCAATCTTTTCTGCAAAATTTTATTTCTTCCTTTCCAATTCTTATGGCTTTCATTTTTTTGTTTTATTTTTCAGGCTAGGACCTACAGTACAATGAAAAGAAGTGAAAAATGGGTATCCTTGTCTTATAAATTCACAATGTACTTCTATTTATCGTGGAGAAGCCAGGTTACCTATATAAGACCTTGCCTAAGAGTAAATGCTGCATGATTCAACCCTCAGTTCTATCAGGAGAGTCTCGCCTTAGCTAGTGAATGCTGTGACAGATACATCTTACCACACGAATAACTGCATTGTCCAAAGAGAAAATATTGTACCTAGGAGATAAGCTGAAACTTGACCAGAGAGCTGGCTATATTTTTGAAATGCTGGCCAGTAAAAAAAAAATTATTTAGACCTGTTAAAGTACCTTTTTAATCTCCTGTTATCTTTACAGCAACCTGAAAGGTGGATGGGTTGGGTATCATAATGTGCATTTGAAGCTAAGAAAACTGAAATATGATTGCCCAAGTTCACAGAGCAAGTGAGAGACAGAACTATATACTGTATCTCTAGATTCCCAGCCCATCTCATCATCCCATCAAGTGTAAGGAAAGCAAAGGATGGCATTATCTAAAATGTGTCTAAACAGAAGTTATTCTCAGCTCTCCCAAGCATGACAATTGTAAGGGTCTACCACCCACTTTGCACTTTGCTCAGGTTAGCAGTGAATGATGGGACAAATGGGTAATTCAAAAGTATGTAACCAGTATTACTAGGCACTGGGAGCTGAGGGAAACTTGTGGAAACTCAGTCAAAATTATGAAAGGGAAAACTTTGCCTTCCTCTCCCATACTTTCCAAGGAGTATTATTGTACATCGGCTGAGGGGATTCCCATTCTACAAAAATCACTGAACTCCTCCCACCTTACTTTTTAGGAAATTTCTTCTAAGCACATTAATTTCTCGGAAAGCATTTTTTTATGAGTCTATAACAAGTCTGTCAGTGCACTGTTTCTTTTGGCCTGATGCCATAATTAGAGGATTAAAGATTAACCAACAGCCTTTGAAACTGAAACTAAAGATGGGATACTTCCTTAACTCCTGTTTTGTTTTGTTTTCCCCCTAAACCAGACTCAGATTACTAAATACTAAGAGAGCGAATATGCCAAAAGCCTTGCAAAAATTGAGAGGAATGCAATCGTTGTAATTTAGACTTTTATTCAAATGAGTCTTGTAAATTTTGTAGTAGATGTAACAAGTATTACAGTTGATTTGCTATTGTCTCTAAAAATTTGACTTTGTTTCTGAATTCTTCTCCACATTGATCACGCTTATAAAGTTTCTTCTCCCTGAGCAGATCCCCATTTAAAAAAGAAGAGTGCTTTGTTTTAATTCTATGCTCACAAGACAGATTATTAATTCAATTTCCCAGGTACGCTGATATTGGAAAAGGGTGGCTCGGATGCCAGACTCAATCATCCCAGACACTGAGAGATCCTCACTATAAATTGTCTTTTGAATTTGTCTTTGTTCTTGTAGATTTGGTTTGCAGAATTAACTCTGTGAGTACATGTTTACTCTGGATTAGGAAAAAAATGGGAGTTTTTCTAGACCTACAAAACTGAAGACAAGATCTTGTGGAATCCTAACAAGGTATTACCACCCGTGTGAGACTCTATCAACCTGCATCAGTGGTTGGCTGGCATTCTTCTATATCATTTTTTGTGACATTTCTTTAATTGCCTCAACTCTCCTCTTTACTTGGCAAGATGGCATCTTAGCTAAGAATTTAGATACTAATAAAGGCAAAATTATCACCATGTATTTTTTTATTGTTTAATGTTGAACTGTTCAGAGCCTCTTCTACCCATGATGTCAGACATTTCTCTGAAAATTTTTGGCATTTTTACTCATAGTCCAATTTTTATTTCACACAAATAGCTATTGGGAGGGCCTCTCCATGTCACTTTTTCTCATAAGCCTTTCCCTCATCAGAAGAAAGCCTCTTTGCTAGGTGAAAGCCTTTGTTCTACCAGTTCCTGCCTCATTTCCCTTCCTTTTGTCTTTTCAGTTTCCCACAGTGAAGTCCACAGACTCACCTATGTGAAATTCAGCATTCCAGCAATTTCTGCCTGCCCCAAACAATAATGCCCTCACTCTTCTGATGACAGAGTTCCTACATCTGAGCTTCTAAGCCTTAAGTGTGTCCAGTTTGCAGATAATGAGCTTTTATCTTGGCCTCCTTGCTAAATTTCAGGCCAGTACCTGAAAGGAACATTAGCCTAATTCTATGAGAGAAGCCCTGCCTTTCTCTGGCCTGTCTCTGCACTGCTGCAGCCTAGTTGACTATGAAAAGACCTCCCAGATATTTATTTCCCTAGGTTCCAAGTATCACCTGCATTAGATTTCCCATTGCAGGGTGATGCCTGCATTTGGAACAATCTTGGATCCCATTACCAATCACTTGCAAAGAACACAATCAGACTTAGATACTGCTGAACTTCACTATCAGGCCCAATATTTTTCACTATATGGGTATCACCTTGCTTCCTACTGATGTTATTATCTGCTGTGAATAATCAGCCAAGTACTAATGATAAAATAAGACACCAAGTTTTGCCCTTGTCATCCAGTTGAAATTGTGCCAATTTCAGTTATCACTGTTATCAGTTCAACGGCTAACACTTTTTCCTTTGTTTGCATTTGACAGTCTTCTTAGAGCTGTGTCTTAAATCAACATGTTTCCATCCTCTTCTTCCAAGGTTAGTCTCTACTCATGCCCCTCTCTTAAATTTATTTCTTCAAAAAGCATCCTTTGTTTTTGCAATAACCCTATTTTAGGCATGTCCTTTTGTTACTTCATTCTTGAAGTTATCTAGTGATGTTTTTATTTAAGGACTGACTGTAATATATGAAACTTTTTTACTAACGCACCAGAAATCAGATATTCAAATGAGAAATTTTCCCTCAAAATAGTTACACTGGAGGCTATTAACTTATTTTAATGAGGCTATGAAGAGTCAAAACATTTCTGTAATTCTTTAAAACTTGTCAGTTTCTTTATATTTAACCTTGTGCAAGAAGACCAAACCTATTATAATACTTGATTGAAGGCCAAGCCTGGCTAAATCACTGTCTCCAAAAATTAACTTTACCTGCAAATAATGAGAAATTACTATTACTGAGAATTAAAAAAAAAAAATTTGGCAGAATTTTAAAAAATTAATTAGCCTGTAAATGTAATTATAAAAGTTTAAAATAAATATTGAGGAAAAGAAAAACATGTTAGAATAAATGAATGGCAACCTTTGTATGACCTAACAATTACCTAACCTCTAAGATTATTTTTCTATATATAAAAGAAAATAACTTTTCTATTCTTTTACAGGGTTGTTGAAGAAATAAAAAGAGAAAATAAATGACATCTCTGAAACCCATAGAGTGAATAAATGTAAGATATTCTTATTCATGCCTTAATGCTGCAAATTAAAATGTACCCAAATTTTAAGACATACTCATTTTAAAACTGTATTTAGGGCTTTAACTTGAGATTTAAGTTGGGATTTTTACTTTGCAGAAGGTAAAAGATGAAAGATCTATTTTAGAAATTTCGGTATGCAATAAAAGTTCTGTTTTTCCAGAAATAGCTCATGATTTGGAAAGTGAAACCTAACTCACTCTTATTGAAAAAAAGAAGGTGGAGGGAAATTCCATAACTCAGAAGCCACAATAAAGACAAATAACACCTTTGATTTTGCAACTTGGGACTTTCACCAAAGAACAGGGAACAGTTTTTGCTGAGTTCACTATAATGTTATCCAATCAGAGTTAGAGAGGGAAAGTGCCTTAACAAAATAAATACTGCATCCTAGTCCCACGTTTTCTGAGACACTCCTCAAGTGCTTAGACATTCTGAGCCTACTGCAGAGGAACCTCCAGTCACAGCACCATGAATCAAAGTGCTGTTCTTATTTTCTGCCTTATCATTCTGACTTGGAGCGGAACTCAAGGTAAGGAACATCGAGGGATATTTAATTTGTAAGGTCAGAAATAGTACTGTGTATAAATTCTACAAGTACAGAAATAGAGTATTTGCAAAAGTTTTACAGACTGCCTATAAAAGGGAAACGAGCAGAGATTCCCTCTGGTCACTGAGTTTATAATCAGAGAAGCGAGTGTAATATAAGAGAGAAGGATGATGGGAACAGAAGGGAAAGAGGAGGACACAGAAAATGGGAAGGAATGAGGAGAGAAGATAACACAGATACCTCCTCAGTTAACTTAGCTTAATTAACCATATGAACTGTGCTCAAGAAAATGATCTTAAAATCAACAGGCTGCAATTATATTATTTTTTCAGATAATCATTCAGAACTGTATTATAATGGGATCACTCCTCAGGTTAAGTGGATATGTGATGACAGGGAAATATAGGTTCTGCCAAATACTATCTAATCCACATTAAATGCCTGAAATGAAAACTGTGCTAACCTCCTCTGAATCTGTTTCTTTTTCTGCAGGAATACCCCTCTTTAGAACTACACGCTGTGTCTGCATCGAGATTAGTAATCAACCTGTTAATCCAAAATCCTTAGAAAAACTTGAAGTGATTCCTGCAAGTGAATCATGTCCACATGTTGAGATCATGTGAGTAATATACCATCTAATGATAATATGCCTGGCGTAATATAAAAATATGTGATGATCATAAAAGATCAGTAACAGGTTTGAGATGATTCTAAGACTTCTGTATAGCAAAAGAAACATGTAGAGTGAAACATATACATCTGACTTAAAAACTATATCCCATCTGTTTTATTGGCCCAACATTGTTTTAAATATTGTCACTCCTACACAATGCAATGTGTATATGTATATATGTATATATGTGTGTGTGTGTGTGTATGTATGTATGTGTGTGTGTGTGTGTGTATGCCTTACTGTTGAATTGTACACCTGAAACCTACTGTATTTCATTAACAAAGGTTACCATAATAAAAATTAAAATTAAAAAATATGTACTTTCACTTCTATTTATCTCTATAGTGCCACAATGAAAAAGAACGGGAAAAAAAGATGTCTGAACATAAAGTCAAAGGCTGTCAAGAATATACTGAAAGCAATTAGCAAGGAAAGGTAGGTTTGCTATTGGTCATAGAACTGCTCTTTAGGAAATGTCAGTCTTGGGAAGTTAGAAATATTTGCATTGATATTTCCTGTGAGACCTTTGGCTTAAAAGTGTACTGTACCATGCTCTCTCCTCTACCTTCATTTATTTATATACCAAGGTGCCATCTTCTGGGGTATCAAAAGCTACCCTACCTGTCTAAAATTGTCAATATATCACTTCGACCTTGAGGCAGAGCTATAACCATCCAAGCAAAGCTGTCAAACTTTCCCCAAGTCTTTCCAGGCCTTAAAAAATAAAGCAGCCCCTGTAATCCACAATAATTGTGTAGCAGCAGGAAAGCTCACCACATACTTCACCTAAGAGGGGTTATCTATGAACTCAGTAAGTTCTAAGTAGAAGCCAGACGGAAGTCAAAGTTGAGAGTATCACATTTTTACACCCCTTTCTTCTTCTTACAGGTCTAAAAGATCTCCTGGAACAAAGAGAGAAGCATAATCACAGCACAGAGCCTGCATCTGCTGTCATTTCCCTTCATATAGTATATGTCAAGCTCTAATTGACCCTGGATTGTAGTTCTCCTAAACAGTGACCAATCAGTCACTAAATAAGCTGTTACTCCTACAGGGCGGTGGATGGATCATCATCCTGAGCTATTCAGCACTAACTCTGCCCTGGCATCATTATATTACAAGCTATGCTTGGGTGCTACATTCTTAGTGAATGTGTAAAGTCCTAGCTCTGCTTTCCTCACCTTTCCTACTTTCTAAAGGTTATGAAAAGATCTTTCCACCTCTAAACTTATTTGAGTTCTTAGAATCTCAAATAACAGGAATGCAATCAAAGTGATAATACAATCATACAATCTGTTTTTTATAGAAAGATCTTTACTCCATGGGCTTCTACTGCCATTATCCCAAAGGGCCCAGAATCTTCTTGTGGTTATATATATAATTTTTATTATATGTAATTCCAAATCACAGAAGAAGCTAGAAATGTCTGGAAATGTATGTGAAAATAGTATTATTTAATGAAAAACTGTACAAAGCAGAATTCTTAGATGTATATGTTTTTTATATTGTTTTTCAATGTTTGTAAAATAACTTGTATTATTAAGTACTACACATGTATTTTTAAATCAGATATGCTGCGTGTTATGTAAGACAAACATGCTGGATGTTTTTCAAGATAAAAAAAGGTGTGCTCTCTTGGAAATACCAAGAATGATCATTTAACTATTGAGAGACCAAAAAAGTAATAAAATAACTATAACTAATATAAAGTGTCTGATGGGTCATTTGACTGAAATATTTATTTCATAAACGTTTATTTCATAAGAAGCTTATACTGAAGAATCCATAGCCTATAGAAGCTGGAATGGGTAGAAGACAAATGAGTTTAAGAATTAAAATACAAGATTCCTTCAGGGCTGATGTTGCATAACAGAGCTTCAGAGCCTTATAATCAATTTCCCATGAGACATCTCCACCTGGATATCCCATAGAAACATCAAACTTCAAAATACGTTACATTAATTCCCCTCTCCTCCAGATTTATTTCTCCTACTCTGTTGTATGTCCGAGTTTAATAGCATCATCATCCACTCAGTTGCCCAAACCAAAGATCTGGGAATAATTCTATGCTGCTTCTTCTCTCTCTTCTCCCATATCCAATTAGTCAAGAAAATATTTAAAATGCATTTAGCTGGCAAATTATTAAATTAGTATATATAAAGAACTTCTATGAATAAAAAAGGAAAAGATAGGGAACTAAATGAAAAATGGAAAACAGAAGTAAATAAGAATTTCACAGAAGAAAAAAATCACATGCCCTTAACATATGAAAAGATGTTCAACCTCATTAGTAATTAGGGACGTGTCCCTTCAAATTATTATGGGATACCTTTGCACACCACCAGACTAGCAAAATCTTTTAAGTTGGATATTATCAACTGTCAGGAAGGACTCAGAGCAGTGAGAAATGTCCCTCCACTGCTGGTGAAAGAGAAAATAGCTATGACACTTTGGAAAACAGTTTGGTATTTATAAAATTTAACATGTGCATACTCTATGTCCTAGCAATTCTATTACTATATATATATACCATGGATAAATTCTTGCATAGAACATATATGAGAAAATGTTACAGAAGCATTGTTTATAATAGCAAAACTCTGGACACAATTCAAATGTCCACAAATAGAATAAAGAAACTAGAGTATGTTAATTCAATAGGATATTATAAAGGAGCAGAAATAAATGAAGTATGACTATACATATCAATGTGGATGAATCTCAAAAAATGAACTTACACAAAAGAAATGTCACATTAAAGTATTTGCAGCATGATTCCATTTACTATAAAGTTTTAAAACAGGCAAACACAACATGATATTGAAGAATTAAGACATATATGATGAAAACAAACAAAAAACAAAGGAATGATTTCCATTAAAATTCAGGATGGTGATTACTTTAGGAGGTGAGAAAGGAATGCAATTGGAAAAGGGTATGAAAGGGGTTTCTGAACTACAGTAAATTTCTATTATAGGTAATGTGTATATCAGAATTTGTTCCTTAATCTCTACCTACACATGCTCTATTTTACATTAAAAAGGCAAAATATACTAGCAAATAAAACAAAGAACTCCTGAATATTACCAAATGTGAGATGTCTTCATGAGTATCAAGCAACTTCACATAGCAAAGTAGAAGAGTAAGAAATGAAGTTATCACTGGAGATGTAATGTACAACAAGCAGTTGACTATAGTTAGTAATAAGTAAGGCAGTAGATCTTAAAATTTCTCATCACAAAGAAAAAATCTCTAGCTATGCACAGTGATGGATGTTAACTAGACTTATTATGGCATTTCACAATATACACAGATATTTTTTTTTCTAAACCCTAATTCTATACAAAAACATCACCTATCTCATTCTCAATTGACTGTCAACTAATTTTCAGGATGGTATTAACCAATAAATATTTAAGCTGCTCTCTGTTCAAAAGTAGAGTATTCATTTAGCAAATGTTTATGTCCCTTATATATCAGGTTATAAGAAATTAATATATTGAGTTTATAATTTATTATTAATGATAGAAATAAAGATAAATAAATTTGAACAGAAACAAACTTTGGGGACTAAAAAAAACTCCAAATGTACAAGGAAAATAGAGAAAACACGGGACGCCTTTCCTGGGAAAGTGATGGCGATCTAGAATCTGAAAGATGTGTATGTATCTAATAGGCAAGAGAAAAGTGAATTCTAGGAGATGAAATAGCATGTCCAAGTTTTAGGTATGAAACAGTGCAGTGTGTTCAGTCTGGAAAAATGTGTAAGTATGAAGTTAGAGGTATGAATATTGTGGGAAATAATCTTGGAGAGACATGTAAGTATTAGATCATGAATGCCTTTCTTTGCTACGCTAAGTAGACCACTACCATCATTATATAGTTATAAGCTATATACATGTTACAAAATATACATAAAAATAATGTAGATTGCCAGACTATGCTGTAGTAACAAAGCTCCCAAAATTTAAAAAACCGAACACAATAAAGTTTACTTTGTGCTCAAAGTTCCATGTAAGTTAGCAGGGCCTCTTTGCTAACTCAGGAACACAGTGTCCCTCTATCTCAATCGAGGGCTGCCATGACAGGAAAGAGAAGGATGAAAGTGGAATACTGGCTCTTAGATACTTCAGTCCAAAGTACTGTCTTATTCAATTGTTATGAGGGATAGAAACCATAAGAGAACATGTATTTGTCTCTGCCACAAACAGAAAAATTATAAAATGAGACTTCAAAAAATTTAAAACCAGAAAACAAGGCTCATACATAAATCTAGCTCAGAAAGAGAAGTCTAGACAGACATTTAAAAATGATAAAAGTCTTATATCTTAGAAAATTTGATTAGAAGTGAAGAATTTCTTTTCTGAGTAGAAAGTTCACATGTTCAATGTAAATAAAATTTCATGTACATACTGAACAAATGTGTGGACACATCTACTGTAGTATGGTCATGTTCTAAATCTCAGGGAGAGAATCTCTTTTCCTGGGGAAATATATTGCCCACACTGATCAAAAGGTTACAACCTGATCTAGGAACAATGGCCTCCTACAAAAAAAGGAAAGGAGAAATGGCTGTACTTTTCTTTCTTAATTTTCTTTGTTAGGCCTTACTTAGTTAATTCATTGTTCCATATCTAGAGCTTGATAGTTGACTACCAGTGTTCTACTTTACAGAAGCTGGCTGAGAATCTCAATACGGCACTGAGAACATGACAATAACAACTATGGTGATTCTGAGCAAGTCATTAAAGTCTGCCTGGGCCTCTGTGTTCTTATCTATAAAATAGAAATAGAAATAGCAATCCTCCAGAAACGTTGCTAAGATAAATAACTGCCAAGAGTTAATTAAAATACTATTTCTAGATGATATCTATAATCCTATTTCTTTTTGCTTTTATTTTCCAAATTTTCTACAAAGAATATTTTTACTATTTTTAATCAGCAGGAAAAAGTTTTAAGCAAGTGGAACCAATTTTTAAAGACACTAAATATTAATGTTAAAGAGTTAGGATTTATGTTCTCAGTGGCCTTCATGAAATTACTCATCTCTGAGAAAAATCTGAACTGAAAACAGAGTCACATATGTATGCAGAACTTCTCTATGCCAGGCTAAAATTTAACAGCTTGTGTTAAAAATCATTAAACTGTTACTGGATATATTTCAGGTCTCCAGGTTATAGTGTCTTTGTCATTATTAGTCTCCTTGCTTACCCTCTTGCCTGCTTCTGTTCATTCGACATACAATTGCCAGAATACTTTTAAAACATAAATGAGATTATGGCTCTCCCCAGTCTCATCCTTCCAAGAGGATGCCATCAGACTTAAAATGATATCCAAAGTCCTTCATCATAATCTGTAAGCACCTATACAACTCTCCCACCTCACTCTATTTCCCCCCACCTTTCTATTCCAGCCATACAGGCCTCCTATTGCTCCTAAGCACAGCAAACATATTTCCATCATTTCCACAGCTCATTCCTTCACTTCATTCAGTTCTCTGCTCAGTATTACCTTCTCAGGGAAGGCTTTCCTCACCAATCCATTGAAAATAGCACCATTTCTATCACTCAATCTCTTTACCCTCCTTTAATTTTGTTTATAGCTTTTATCACTATTTAATATAAATATTAAATATAAACATTAAATATTCACTTCTTGGTCTATATATTCCTTCAACCCACAAAGATCTATGAAAGCAGGGACTACACCTGTCTTACCACTGTATCCTTGGTACCTACAAAAGTACTGGGTGCACAGTAATTCTCAGTAAATACATGTTGACTGAATGAATAAATGAATTAGTGACATTTGCCATAGCTACAATCCTTTGTAAATCGGTGTTCCTTCCCTCCAAATACAGACCTTAGATAGTTCTTCAACCTTAGGACAAAGTAAACTTGGAAAGAAAGAGCTTACTAGTTTTGTTGAATCACCAGGTAGGCAACAGAGGAAACTATTACCTTCCCCCGTTACAATATCCAATATGTGTACTGACAAACAGTTTACTAGCTTATAAGAATCCCTAAGTGGAATGAGAATTAAAGTTTTAAGCAAGGGATTATATGACTTTCAAAAATAAAAATGTTTCAAAACTAAATTTAATAATGTAATAGCAATAATAGCTATTACAAGGAGGGGAAATCCATATCCCCTAGGATTCATCTAAAGATACTTTTTTCAAATTTTCAAAAAATAAAAAATAAAAACCTTGTCTTATTTTCATTTGTGAAAGAGACAAGAATGTTGTTTACATATTATGCAAAACTTTCCCAGGACACTCAAATTTAATTAGAGCCAGAATAATTTAGTCATCTCATTTTCTAGGCTCATACATAAGACAGAAATTTCCTCAATTAACTTTAGAATGGGAACAGGGAAGAAAAGAAAAAGAAGTTGAAAAAGATTCAACATCAATTTGAACTTAAGGAGAGTTAAAGGATCTCTGTAATGCCATCATCCCCAGAGCAGAAGACTTTTATTTTGGGATGTGTAGTTTTTAGGGCTCAACAATGTCCCTAAAATTATAAGCAAAATATTTAAATGTACATATATCCATAGCTTTTACCAGAGTTCTCAGAGTTCTATGACCTCCAATGTTTTAAAACCTTGACTCTGTCCTAATTAGTCACAGACCTGAACAGATCATATCAGTTTGCAGGGCATTCACTTCAGGGCATAGGGACACCAATATACATGCCTCATGTCTGAATAATTTTACGTGCAAACAACAGTGGAAATACTTTCCTAGTGTGAGGATTCATTTAAGAAACCTGAGCTGACCTCAAAGATCTGGACCCTAAAGAAGACATTGCTGGTCCGATTTCCAAGATATTCCTACAATTTCCAAGAATATGTGTACTATTTTATTAACTATAACAACATACTTTTTTTTTTAACCTCTCAACCACTGAGACACAAACTTGCTCTGCTGTTAAAAATTAAAGACCTTCTGGAATATTCTCAATTCACTAAAATTCAACTTAATAAATATTTACTATGTGCCTGCTATCTTTAGGATCCAGTGGGGCAAACAAAGACAATCAAGACATGGTACTTGGCCTCAAAATTATTACAATTTAGCTGAGGAACAAAAGCACATATTCAAACCAAATGTCACCAACAACAAAGGGTAGGCAATACTAATATTCAAAGAAGTGGTATTTGCAAGTAATGCTGATCCAAAAAGGTATCTATTATGTTGGAAGTGATAGATGTCTTAGATATAGTTAGTAAAAATATAATGTGTTAAATCAGGGGAACATGTAAATATCACAAAACTCTGTAAATTTCTTAAAGATAAAATTAAAAAATGCTATGTTCTTGCAATCATGAGTGAGAAGAACAGAGATCAAAGTTATAATTTGCCTAAATGGAATAAAGGGTAAATTGAGACTGAACCATGAATGTGCCACTCTCAGCTGGGTAGGTAATGACTTCTCATGTTGTTAATGATGTTTTTATTAAGAAAAGCCCAGGTAGTGATGAAGTCAACCATAGCAGGGGCAAAACTATGTATGGTCTAGCTAGCTCCACCTCAGAAATAGCTCTGAGGTAGAGTCTGGAAGGCTTCTGAGCAGCGAATTAGAGTAATCCTGTTAAAAGGTAAATTGAGGCACATTGAAATTTTTTGAGACTTTGAGCATACGACAATTCAAATCAGGCAGCGCCAAACCAAACATGGTTAGGAACACTCCACTGGCAGCTAGCAGAGAGGTTTTTACAGAGAAGACATGAAAGCAAAGCAAAGCAATTATTTGACAGCTATAGCTTAAGCAGTTTTCTTATTTGAGAAAACCTTGTTGGCTATTGTAATTAGTTACTGTTAATTTTCATTTTTTCTAATTCAAGTGACTCTGGCTTAGGTTTGGAGTTGTTTATATTGGCTACCAAGGCATTAGAGCCACCTCAAGGTAATGATTTCTTTGTTTAATTATGTTAACAAACCATAAAGTAATTTTTGGCTACAGTTATAAGGAATTATACTAAGGAAGTATGCCAATGAATTTAGGTATTGCAGTTATATTTCGTGATGTCTGGTAATCAGTATAAATAAATATGCAAGTAGATCCGTGTTGTCTCATCTATTCTTGTTGATGTTCATCATTACTCAGAAGGAATGCTAATGGGGGTAAGGAAAAAGACTTAACTTCACAAGTGCTAAAATAAGCGTTAAGAGTTAATTGACGAAAGAAAAAAATAATTTAGGGTTGTGATGTGTTCAGAGAAAATTTAACAAAAAAGCAGAATTTAAAGTCTGCTCAAAGTAACATAACTGTAAGTGAAATTTTTATTAAGTATAAAGAAGTTCAGGATTACCAAGAAGCAAGAATCACAGAATCAACACTATACACATATGCTATCCATGTACACATACACACCACTGTAAGTAGCTCAACATACCTCTGCTTTAAGTAAAATAATTATTTAGCTTGGAAAGAAAGAATGGATTGAGGTAGGAAATGCCAAAAAACATTAAAATCTCAAGTCACAGTTCTTCAGATATTGAAATATCACACATATATTTTTAAATATAAAAATAAAAGTTGATTAAACTGAAATTATATATTTTTGGAAAACAGGAGTATAAGTCTATATATAGTTAAATCACTCAAAATAAAAATTTACAAAGTAACAAATGAATTTTCACAAATGACATGTGAGTAACCAAAAAGCCTTCGTATAAGTCCTTGTAACTATAATTGACAAATACCTCAATCTCAGAGGAGAAAAGTAAGATAGAAGGAACATATCCACAATGACAGACATCATAACATGAGTTGAAAATTTTAGAGCACAATTTTCTACTGGGAGCACTACCACCATTCCTATCAGAAGTACATTTGAATCTTGAATTGAGTGCAAATATAGTTTGAAAAAGTACATTCAATTTTGTAATTGAAAAACAAAACAGTAATTATTTTTGTAATAAAAACTACAAAAAAATAAAGTGTTACACAATCCCCTAGCTGGTGGGGATTTTCAGAAGACAAAAAGTTTTTAAAGTAAGCCACTTTATTAATGCTATATATTAACATTTGTTTGTCATAAGCATAAGTCATTTTTGGTTTTCAAGGGAAGTATACATTTTATTTCAAGATCAAGTTTGACTTCTGTGGTACTATACTGCAAAACAAAAGTAGCTGTTTGCTCCCCAAAGCTAACTTTTGTTGCATCTGCTATTTCTTCCATTTTGTGACTTAAGACTCTTTTAATCTCAAGTAAAAAATAAGAACATTTTTAAAATAACATCATTTAGATCTGACTTGAGACACCATTAAGTGGTGAAGTCAGAAGGGGATAGTCATTAGGTTGTGGACACAGGTACGTAAAAAAAAAACAAAAAAACCCAAAATCTGTATTCCAGGCATGAGTTAAGTACATATTGAAAAGGATGAGATCTAACTTCCTCATTTTGAGAAGCTATCCCAAAGTAGTTTTTGAAATTCGATTTCTATTCTGGTCTCAAAGATAACTTCCTTAAATTTATTTTAAATAAATTTTACCCCAACACATGAGCAGCTTTTGTATGTCATTCTCCTTCTAGTTCAGCAATTTGTCTATTATGTATTAGGACCTATATTTATAGAAATAGATCATTGACTATTTCTATTTATAGAAATAGATCACTGAGACCACAGAGATAATGACACATAAACTTCAAGGACCACACACAACAAGAAATACCCAGTTTGCAAAAATCTGAGGGAAAGTAACAAATAGATGGTACCAGCCAACAACAAGCAGAATCAACAATCCCTGAGTGGAAGAATTAGATTTCCAGAGTTACCATATTATAATATTGAAAACATCTGTTTTTCGACAACAAATCATAAAGCATACAAAAAAAATAGAAAAATATGGGCCACAAAAGGTAAATAACTGACAGAAAACCATTCATAAGAAATCCCAGATATTCAATGGACTTACTAGACAAAGATGTTAAATCAACTGTCTTAAATATGCTCAAAGAGCAAAAGGAAACCATGTACAAAGAATAACAGGAAACTGGGAAAGTGATGTGTGAACAAAATGAGAATATCAACAACAAGAAATATTAAAAGGAGCCAAACAGAAATTCTGGAGCTGAAAAGTAAAAAACTGAAATTCACCAGAAGGTTTCACCAGCAGTTTGGGGCCAGCAGATGAAAGAATCATCAAATTGAAATTATTAAGTCTGAAGAGCAGAAAGGAAAAAATAATGGAGAAAAGTAAGTTAAGCCTAGCAGACCTATGGCAGTGGTCCTCAACCTTTTTGGCACCAGAGACTGGTGCTCCTACGAGAATCTAATGCCTGATGATCTGAGGTGGAGCTGAGGCAGTGTTGCTAGCATTGGGGAGCAGCTGCAAATGCAGATAAAGCTTTGCTTGCTTGCCCCTGCTCACCTCTTGCTGTGCAGCCTGGTTCCTAACAGGCCACAGACTGGTATGGGGGTTGAAGACCAATGACTTACCGTATACCATCAAGTAATACTAATCATAATGCTTGAGCCCCAGAAGAAAAGAGAAGGGGGCAAAAAAATAAAGTTCACATAAATAATTGCCCCCAATTTCTCAAATCTGATGGAATATATGAATCTACTATCCAAGAAGCTCAATTAACTCCGGTAGGATAAATTCAAAAAGATCTACACTGAGATACATAATAGTCAAACCACTGAAACTCAGAGACTAAGAGAGAATCTTGAAAGGCATCAAGAGAAAAGTGTCTCATCACATACAAGAGATCATCAATAAGATTAACAGCCAATTTCTCATCAGAAACCATGGAGATCAGAAGGCAGTAGGATAACATATTTAAGATGCTGAAAGAAAAAAAAAATCTTTGAATTCTATACCTGGCAAAACTATCCTTCAATAAAAAAGAGAAATTAAGACATTTCCAGATAAACAGACTCTAAGAGAGTTCATTACCATTAGAACCGCCCTACAAGAAACGTTAAAGGGAGTTCTTCAGACTACAAAGGACAAGGACACTAAATAGTAATAATGAGACAGACTAAAATGAAAGACACTGGAAGCAGTATGAAGAAACAGAGAACACTGGTAAAGGTGAAGGAGTGTGCGGAGAAAAAGGAAAAGATGGAATAATGAAAAGGAGGTGGAAGAGGGGTATGAGGTGAAGGAATTGGAGGAGGAAGAGGAACCCGCAGAGCGGCAGGGGCAGCAGCTGCCACCACTGCATAGGCAATATTGGAGAGAGAGGCCAGATGGAGTAGTGTTGAGGGGCCATTTAATAACCTGGCTATACGGCTGGAAAAAAAGGCTTCATGGAGGAGGCCTGTGATGCCACTTTGGATGTCTAGATGACTCTAGCTCCAGCCATTATTTGATTGTGACTGGATAAAAATCACTAACAAACTTTTGTTGGGAGAGTTAGATATTAATTGGGAGTTCAAATAACTTAAATCCACAATTTATACAATATCAGGAATTAGTAAAAAGTTTGAAAACATCAACTATGGAATTATCTACATCATACAGAAATAAAAATCAGTACTATACATAGAAATAAACAGAAGTCAATGTTATACAAAAAATGAAAAAACTTCTAAACAGTTAAAATTATAAAATTAATATAAAAAGGCAGTAAGCTTGATATTAAATATAGTTGAGGATGCAGGGTCAATAAAACTCATTCACTGCTGGTAGAAGCATAAAAGGTGTAACTTCTTAAACTGAATATACACACACTCTATGAAACAGTAATTTCACTCCTAGTAATATGTTCAATGGAAATACAAATATTTGTGCACCAAACGATATGCACAAGAATATTCATAACAGCAACATTCATTTTAGCCTGAAGTGAGAAACAATCAAAATGTCCATCAACTGGATATATACTTTGTGGTATAGTCATAAAACAGAATACTAAGGGCAATTAAAATGAATCCTCTTCCATGCATAACATGGATAAATCTCACAAATATAATACTCAATGAAAGGAATGAGACTAAACTGGACATACTGTATAATGATATTTATATGGTTCAAAAACAGCTATAACTCATCTATGACATAAGTTACCTTTGGGGAAGAAGGGAAGGGTACTACTGTGCTACTGACACTTGGTGAAAATTCACTGAGCCATACTAGTGTATTTTCTGTACACATATGTATTTTTCCTTGTATGTTATATTAATTAGTTACAGCTGTCAAATTCCACAGATTGGGTGCATTTAGCAACAGGAATATATCATCGCACAATTTGGGAGACTAGACACCCAAGATCAAGGGTTGGCAGGGTGAATTTCTACAAAGACCTCTCTTCTTAGCTTGCTGATGGCCGTCTTCACATGGTCTTCTGTATATATGTCCTCATCTCTTTTTATAAGGACTCAATAGATTAGAACCCACCTGAATGACCTCGTTTTAACTTAATTACCTCTTTAAAGATCTTATTTCTAAAAACAGTCACATTCTGGAGGTAATGGAAGTTAGAACTTCCACATGTGAATTTAGGAGAGATGCAATTCAGAATCTAATATGTGTTATACTTCAATATCATATTATGTAAGAAATTAAAGCAAGAAAACAGAAAAAGCAGATATTTAAACTGAAAATGGACTGAAGATTCCTATTCAAAATATGTAAAGAATTGACCTACATTTATAAGTCAATACTAGACTCCACTTGACAAATGATGTTGAAAAGGCAGGCATCAAACCAAAATAAACTAAAATGTGGATAAGAAACTGAAATAAACACTGATCTCAGGTACCAAGTTTCACATATTAAATGAACAAAAGCAAATACAAATAACAAGAGGATCAGAAAACATATCTACATACTGATGGGGGTATTACAAAATCAGCCTAATCTTTCTGACAAGTAATGTTGAAATGTTACAGAAATATTAAAAAATGTTTTTAATCTTTGTCTCTATACTTCCAAAGAATGAAACTATCCCAAGAAAGTAAAATCTTTGAAAAAATAATAAAAGCACTTGCTGTAATACTGAAATGATAGAAACAACTCCAATGCCCAGCTCACAGAGAATAAACAGACAACAAATTATATATATATATATATATATATATATATATATATATATATATATAAAACACTTTTAAAACATACAAACTATATATATATATATATACACAAGGAAATGTTTATATAAAATAAATTAAAAGATACTGTTTAGTGAAAAAGGTCAGATGTAGATATGTGCATGTCTATGTGTTTATAAATCTTGTGTTATTCCCTTGGTGCAAATCCTTTAATGTCTCGTCACCACAGAGATTTACAAGCCCCTTCATCCTCTGGTTCCTGCTACCTTTCTAGCCTCATTTCTCATCATTCCTTCATTATCACTCTATCCTCCTTGCCAAAGTTCGTGCAGTTTCTGAAATTTGGCATACTTTTTCATGCCTCCTAATCAGAACATCCTCGACACACCTTCTTCTAGTACCAAATTTCAACCAACTCTATTTTCCATACCTAATTCAAACAGTTGTGTTTGAGCCCATCAGCCAGAGTTGTGGCCTTCTCTGTCCCTTCAATAACTGTGTACAATCCTTTATCTTACCACTTCTACAGTAATTGCTAATTTACATGCAGCTTTCCCCCATTAAACTGTGGGGGCAGAAATTATTGTTCATATTTGCATCCTCAGAGTCTGGAATCATAATAATAAAAGTTTAATAAAATAAGTGAATGATAAACAGTAAATGGTTTCAAGAACATGGATTTTTTTTTCTTGTAAAGTTACTTAATTACAATCCTAATGTAAATCACTTTAAGAAAATATGGATGTTTTAAATGAAAAGTATTTTCTCCCTTTTCAGGATAATTTTTCTTCAAGTTAGGCAGCAGCTTCTTAATGATACTGGTTACATGTCATCAAATTATAAACTGACTTGCCAAAAGACAGAGCAAAAATGTTGTTACCGCCAGCATTTAGCCACAGCTAAATGATGTCCTGACATTCTCTTTCAGTATAATTGATTCACAGATCTAACCCAGTCTTTTATAATATATACATAAACCACGAGGCCAGATATTAAGATTAATAAAGAAAGGACTGTCCTCTTTGTTACTTGAGATGCAGACGGGACACAAAACTTCCCCATAACTATGATTTGCTTGCAGTCAGCTTACAATACTATAGTAGTTTGGTAGGAAGGAAGGACTGCCTGCATGGAGAGAAAAAAAGAAGGAAAGAAAAATCAGAATACTAAGCAGGGGCTTCTGAGACTTTCAAGAAACAAACCCTTTTCAAAGCAACATCCTTCAGAACCAACAAATAGCTGCTGAGAGGAGGGGAAGTCCACACTGTAAGAAAGTGAAACAGGCCTGGGGGATTTCACTATGAGAGAAACTTCTTCTTTTACAAGTAAAAAGGAAGGCTCTTATTTTCGCTGTGACACAGAGAGTCACGCTGTGTCTGTCCATAACTAAACAGACTACACGGGCTCCCTGCCCACGAAGGCGGAAGGCGGAGGCGGGGGAGCACATGCACACATAGAGCCCTGCTCTCCAGGCTTTTGAGGTTACATCAGCCCGGGTTCCTCCGGGGCAGGCACTGGAGTCGGGCCAGGCAGCGAGGTTAAGGCCCCGCGCACAGAGAATTCGCCCCTGGCTCCCTTCCCAGGACTAGGAGAAACGCCTGCGGAAAATCTGCCCACGGGGCTTGCTTCTCCTAAACGCCCTGTCTGGCCATAAACGCCAAGGCCGTGGGATCTTCTCTGTCCTTCTGCCCAGTCCTGAACGTGTTTTCTCCCCAGGCTTTCAGAACGACGTCTAAGAGGGGGCCTGGGGAACGGGAAACGGCACGGGCCGGGGCGGCGGGCGGCGGGCCCGGCCTTATCGTCCGCGGCCGAAGCCGGGGCGCCGAGCCCACCGAGGGGCCGGCCCGGGCCTCGGGGCGCCCCCCCCCGACGCCCAACGAACGCCTCCTCACACCTCCTCTCGCGTGTCCAGAAGGCGTGTCGTATGCCCCAGGCGCGCGGCCGAAGGGCACCGCGACGCCGCGCCCCAGCGACCAGGCCTCTTTCTCTGGCCGCCGGCCCCTCAGGCCCGGTGCGGAAGCGGCGCAGTGGGCCTCGCCTCGCCGCCCGCGGCCCCTGGCCCCTCGCCCGGAGGACGGCCAGGCGAGATGCCCCGGGGCACGGCCACTACCTTTCCCACGACGGGCTTGTCCGGGCCGCGAGCTAGGGCCGCGCGCGGCGCCACGTGCGAGAGCGGCGGCTGGCGCCCGCCGGCGGAAGGTTCTGGAAGCCGGCCGCCTGGGCATGCGCAGGGCGCGCGCCTGCGCCCGCCGCGGGGCACCTGCGCGGCCCCACGCCCGATGCCCTGCGGGGCCGGGCCGCGCCTCGCGGGCGCAGCGCGATGCCAGGCGGGGGCCGAGGTCCGCCGGCTCCTTCTCGTCCTCCTGGACGGACGCGTCTGTGCTCAGCGCTGCGCTCAGGCCTGGACCCTCACACGCCTCCCTTGTTCGCAGGACAGAAGGAGTGGTTAGCCTTGAGCTTGCCGATAAACGACACTGCCTGCCATGAGGGCAGATGGTGGGGGCCCTGACCAAGCCTAGGGCTCGGGGAAGACCGCCCCGGGGAGGTGCCAGCCTGCATCGCTGTGGGTAAGCTTAGCAGGCGGCAGGACAGGGAGACTGAGCGGGCACAGCAGTCCAGGCAGGGGAACAGCAAAAGCACCACCAGTGAGGTGGGAGGGAGTATTGTCCCGCAGAGGACCTGAGAAATGACAGGGTAATGGAGCAGAGATATGCAAGAAGGGGCTGGAAAGGTGGGCAAGGGGGAGACCATGCTGGGCCTTAGTTTTTATCCTTAGAAGTTTCCGTCTTCTTTTCTTTTTTAGAAAGCATACGCACTAGTTCCATGGTGACTTGCAGCGGATAATGCATTGTTGCCACTTATTTTAACAACTCGCGAGGTCAGTAATTGTTTTCTCAGCTGAGGGAACAGGTTACAGAAAAAAATATTTTGCACAGCCATCAAGTAGCAAAGCTAGACCTAAACCCCCCTCTACTCTATGCATGGTCACAGTCATTACCAAAATTAAGCATAACCAAATGAATAAGCTGTATCACAATTTTTTTTCAAAAATATTTCTGTAATGTATTTAAGCATTAATGATCTACCTAGAAACCAGTTTAAAAATGTGCACCATGTAACAGAAAATGCTAATATCTGCCCACTGCCCTTACTCTACAACATGCATTCTAAATTTGGGGGGGAGGGGATGTTGCCTTCAAGGGGACAACAATTGATTCTTAGAGGGGACCGAAAAAAAAATCTTAGATATTACAATGATTAGTGGCACACAAATGTTCAACCTTACCCAACAATCTCATTTCTTAATACAGGCTCACAATGACTAGGATGCATTCTGAGAAATGTGTCATTAGGTGATTTTGTCGTGCAAATGTCATAAAGTGCACTTACGCAAGCGCACTAGATGGTATAGCCAGTGATGCACCTGGGCGTTCCTCAACGATATTGTGAGTTTGGTTTCAGACCACTGGCAGTAAAGAAGTATCTCAATCAAGGGATTCATAATCTTTTTGCTGGTGAGGGTCTTGCCTTCAGTTTGTAAAAAAAAAAAGAAAAAAAAAAGAAAAATATGCAAAGCCTATGAAGCACAGTAAAACAAAGCACAATAAAAGGATGCCTGTATATGGTATAGCCTATTGTTCCTAGCCTACAAACCTGGATAGCATGTTACTATAATGAATACTGTAGGCAAGTGTAACACAATGGTATGTGTGTATCTAAACGTAGTAAAGACACAGAAAAAATACAATATAAAAGATAAAAATGGTACACCTGTGTAGGACACTTACCATGAGTAGAGTTTGCAGGACTGGAAGTTGTTCTGGGTGACTCAATTGAGTGAAAGTGAGTCAATGTGAAGGCCTATCACATTACTGTTCATTATCGTAGACTTTTATAAGCACTTAGGCTACACTAAATTTATTAAAAAAATTCTTCAAGAATAAATTAACCTTAACTTACTGTAACTTTTTTACTTTATAAATCTTTAATTTTTTTAACATTTCAACTCATAATAACAGTTTAAAACACAAATACATTGTAGAGATGTATAAAAATATTTTCTTTATATCCTTATTCTATAAGATTTTTTCCGTCAAAATATTTTTTACTTAAAAGACTTTTCTGTTAAAAACTAAGACACAAACATACACATTGTTTTTTGCTGGAAGTATCTGCCAGGGGCTCTCCTTGAGGAGGTGTCACTCTTTTCAGAAATATGTCCATGGTTGCTTGCTTGGTTTGTTTCTGTTTTTCACCATAGATTTGCTCATAAGCAGATAATGCACCATGAACATTCCTCTTGTCAACAAAAAGAAGACTTGAACCTTTCTAGATTTAAGAAAAGTTTTCTATTTGGTTTTTATCTGAGGACAGTAAGTCTAAAACAGTGCTCCAATTTTAGGAAAGGGAAGGGATGCTCATGTAAGCAGGACAAAGAAAAATATAGCTATGCATCAGCAATTTTAGTTACATATGATCAAGGGTTAACAGTTTTACATGAGATGAAGAGAATATGCAGGTAAAATAGGGTAGTCGAGCACCTGAAGTTGGGAGCCATGGGAAGGAGCTTGGAAGCAATAATTGCCTCATTTTTATTGGGATGTAGAAAGAACAGGCTCTGACTTCTATAATCATTTGTATTTTTAATTGGAATTGTTGGAAAGTATACGTGGCTAGGCCTTCAGAAGGTCTTGGTTAGGAATTTACTATATTCTCTTGGTTACTGATTATGTTGGAGCAGCAGTTTAGACACTCTTTCCTTTCTCATTATTAATGAAAACCTTTTGGTGTTGAAATTTATGTTTTCAGACATTTTAAGAAACTTGCTGAGTTCTGCAAAACCTTCTGCTAAACCCTTCTTCTTTGAGGTGCCTTCTTTTTCTTCTTCAGCAGTTCCCTCTTCTTTTGCTTCTTCAGGTATGCATTCCTGTGTGAGTCCCAACAACTCTTAATTAACAAATTCCTCAGGAACCACCTCTGTGAGCTCCTCAATGTCATTCTCACCCACACCCAGGTTAAAGTTCTCTGTCATCTCAACCACAGCCTTGTTGATTTTTGCAACCTTTACACTATGACATTACAATGGCTACAACATCACTAGGCTATAGGAATTTTTCAGGTCAATTATAATCTTATGGGACACCATCGTATATGTGGTCTGTCATTGACAGAGGCATCATTATGCAGTACATGACTGCATTTAATTTTTTTCTTTAGGGAGAAATTTAATTTAATTTAGATTTAAGTTGATTTAAATTTAATTTATCTCAGGAGAGGCACTAATAAAAAAGGCTGAGAAACATTGTTCTGTTGTTGTAATGAAACCTCCAAATTTTAGTGGATCAACCTGAATAAAGGTCACATTTCTTAATTGATCTTGCAGCTAGGTGTGGCCACGTGAATAAGTTCTGGCTCATGGGAGGTGATCGAAAGTGATGGGTGCAACTTCAAGGATGGGTCTTAAAATGAGGGACTCCTGTTTTCTGCCTTCTCACTATCCTGTAATTGGAAAGCACAAATGGTGGCAAGCCCCCTTGGGCCATGTGCATGAGGGCAGCAACCTAGAGATGATATAAAGCAACAAGATAGAAGGAGACTGGACCTCATGTTGTAGAACCACCATACACACTCTAATCCACCTGCCTCAGGGAGAAATACACTTCTATCTTAATTAGCCATTATTAATTCGGGTTTCCTTTGTATACAACTGATCCTTACTCTTTTTTATTTTATTATTACGGTAAATAACATATAACATCAAATTTACCATCTTAACCATTTCTAAGTGTACAGTTCAGTGGTGTTAAGTATATTCACATTGTTGTACAACAGATCTCTAGTAGAACTTTTTCATCTTGCAGCACTAAAACGCTATATCCACTGAAGACTAATTTTGCCTCACTCTTTCCCCTAGCCCTTGACAACTACCTTTGTACTTTCTGTTTCTAAGATTTGACTTCAGATACTTCAGATATTTGTCCTTTTGCAACTAGCTTATTTCACTTCTCATAATATTTCAAGGTTCAGTCAGCCATGCTGTAGCATGGGACAAGATTTTCTTCTTTTTTAAGGCTGCTTAATATTCCCCATATACCACATTTTAAAAATTCATTTATCTGTCAGTGGACGTTTGGCCCATTTCACCTTTGTGAATAAGACTATTGTGAATAATGCTGCCATGAACATGGATGTACAACTATCTCTTTAAGATTCTTTTTTGAATTATTTTGGACATATTTACAGAAGTGGGATTGCTGGATCATATGATCATTCTATTATTGTTTTGTGAAGCCTCCATATTCTTTTCCATAATGACTGCACCATGTATATTCCCACCAATAGTGCACAAAAATTCCAACTTCTTCACATCCTTGCTAACACTCATTATTTTGTTTTTTGATAGTGGCATCCTGATGAGTTTGAGGTGATATCTTATTGTAGTTTTGATTTGCATTTCCCAAATGATTAGTGATGTTGAGCAGTTTTTCATGTGTTTATTGGCCATCTATATCTTCCTTAGAGAAATGTCTATTCAAGTCTTTGTCCATTCTTTAATTGGCTTATTTGTTTTATGTTGTTGTTGTTTTGTAGAAGTTCCTTATATAGTCTGGATATTAACTCCTTATCAGAGATATGATTTACCATTAATTCCTCTCACTCCATAGGTTGTTTTTTTATCCTGTTGATTGTTTTGTTTGATGCATAGAAGTTTTTAAGTTTGACGTAGTCCCATTTGTCTATTTTCAACTGATCCTTTATTCTAACTAATCTAACCTTAAAAAAAAAAACTGTAGCAGGAATGGCATAAAAAAAAATGAACTTACCACAGAGAAAGTGACCTGGTCCCAGAGAAAATTAAGATGCTTTTAAATTTCTAATAGATTAAGAAAAAATAAATCTAGCTGTTTATTTCATGAATGATAAGGAAATTTGAAAAATATATTACTTAACTGTACTTTAATATTCCTCATCATGAAACCACATCTCCAAACCTTGTTGTATGATACTATTATAGCCATTATGTAACTTATTATGCAAGCAGGTGAGTAGCTGTGAGTATGCTAAAGACTGCCAGTGGTACTGGTTTCACATCCCTTACTATAAACCAACCATTTATATGAAATGGAAATAAAGCATGTAGAAATTCCCTTGGATCTGAGAGTAGGGTTTCCCCAGCACAATTAAGTTTGTGGTCAGTTTAGTTAAATAAGTTAAGAACACTAGCCAATCAGATTTTACAGGGAAATGGATTTCCTAAATAAATATGATTCCCACAAGCATGTTCCCTAAAGAATTTCTCAGCTTTGAAATCCAATAGAGGATTTACTTAATAGAACTCCATTCTATCACTATGAAGAAAAGTAATGATTCTCTTCTTTTGGGTATCATCTTCCTGACTCTGATGGGAGTTCAAGGTAAGGAGTTCTGAGTTATATTAGGTTAGTAAGTCAGTGATGTGAATTGCTACAAAAGCCTTTTGATTTTCCCAATAAATGTGATTGTGTTATATGCATCAGAAAGTGACAAGCGTCACTTATAAAAGTTTCTCAGTGATGTGGCAGATTAGCCAAAGTTTATATCTTAGACCTGCCATGTTAAAATAAATCTTTTTAGTCTTGGTGTGTGAATTCCTGGCATGTGGTGTTGAACTGGATGATAACAAGATAAAAGACTGTGTCTCCTGATTTATTTTTGTCATGCTGCTATTGTTTCTTGATAAATGTGTCTGTGGTTAACCAATTGAAGATCCAAGAGTCAGAGAAATTGTCCCTAATCTGTTTACTAATTAACTTTGTTACTTTGAGCAAATTAGCAGACTTTTCTGGACTTCCTCAGCTATAATATGAGGGCTATATAGTTATACATTTTCTACCTACCAGACGATGTATGGCATATAATAAGCACTAAGTAACTATATGTTGAATGCATGAAAGAATGAATTAAGGAATGAAGATAGTGTATTTTTAAAGAGTTTCTTAAATTTTAAAGCACTACTGAAAAGCAAGGCAGTGGGGAGTATGAAAATGGTGGTGGTAATTTATTATCACAAGTAGAGCTTTTTGTTCCAACCAACATGAACTCCATTCTACTAAAGTCAGGTAATAAATGGCTTTGGGAATTGCTTAGGAAACTGTGGTCCACATAGCACACATGAATTAGTTATTTGTGTGTGTCTGACCTATGATAGGCATTTATTCAATAATATGAAAATCTCGTTTTCTAAAGTTGTAGGATGTGGTAGCTAAGAGCAATGCCTTTGGACTCAAACCCTGCACCTGCCCCCCAGAAGATGAATGGCTTTGTTCTTTACTTAACTTCTCTGAACTTTAGCTTCTTTATCTACAAAATGTAGATAATACCTACTTCAAAAGTTTGTGGTAATGATTAACAGATACTTAGTAAATGAAAATAATAAACATGCTAAGTCAAGTGTATTATTTTGATGGATCATCTAAATTGAGACATTGTCCTAACCTGGTATGTGCTACCCATTCTCTTTCCCTTAGGAGCCCCAATATTGAGGAATGGACGCTGTTCCTGCATCGACACCAACGAAGTAACGATCTATGTAAAATCCTTAAAGGAACTTAAACAATTTGCCCCAAGCCCTTCTTGCGAGAAAACTGAAATCATGTAAGTAAAATCTCATCTAACATGCATGAGCCATATTGGCAGAAATATTAAATATAGGGCGACTATTACTCTCAAAACACTTGCCCATATATACAATTAAAATTCAGATTGTTGCTTCTCTGTAAATCTGGTCTACTTCTTTCTTTTCTTAAAAAAAAAAAAGAAAGAAAAAAGAATTTCTGGTAGAGATTGGAAACTAAGGATGATAAATTATCAAAGTAATACACGTACATTGTAGAAAATATTTAATGCATATAACCCAAAAGATGAAAATTATTTATAATCCTACCCACCAGTGACAAATACTGCTAACTCCTTGATATATTGTCTTCTAGATCTCTCTTGTTTGCTTTGTATGTACATATATAGACACAAAACATATATACATCTATTTATAAATATAATACATATACATAAAAATAAAATCATATGCCACATATTATTTTGTAAACTGCTTTTTCATTAACACTATATCATGAACATTTCCTCATGTCAGTAAATCTTCTGTAATAAACCATATTTTTTTAAAAATGTCATTTGCAGTTGCCAAATTATATTCATCATATGATCAATTATTCCATAATCTATATAACCAATGCTTAAACATAGATTATTTCTAATTTTTTGCTATTGAAATCAAACTTTTATGGAAGTAGTATGTCTTTAATTATTTCTTATTAACGATACCCTCCTAGAGATTAGAATTGCTAGGATTAAGGATATGTAGATCTTAAGTCTTTCAAAACTGAAATCAAGGGTGATATGTAGAATGGCTACCCTTATTCTCAGTTATACAGAAAAATTAAAGAAAAATCTTTAAAGTATTCCTGGAGAGTCTTCTGTAAGTAATTTAAAAGATTCAACTAGTTTGTTAATCTTGTTTTAAGATAACATTTTATTATGTTTTAAGTAGTTCCATTAGAAAATTTAGCAAAATTGATGCTAATCATCATTGTTTCTGCAAAAAAGTAGGTTTATTAACAACTTTTCTCTTTTGGCCCTTCAGTTAAACATAAATAGCTAATTCCAGCACAAAAGAACCAATATCACCTTTAGATATAAGCTTCTCCCCTTGTATATACCTGTTGGAAATTTATCTAAATCCCTTCACTCACTTAGAAATGAAAAGATAGGAAAAAGACTGGAAGTTTCAGATGCTTATAGTGGGGACAAATACATTCTAATTGGGGAATTGCATTCTGGGGATAAGATGAAGAATTTAAATTATTAAAAGTAAAAAAAAAAATCTATTTTTCTTTCATGGCAGTGCTACAATGAAGAATGGGGATCAAATATGCCTAAACCCAGATTCAACCAAAGTGAAAGAATTGATTAAAAAGTGGGAGAAACAGGTTGGTGAAAAGAAAAAACAAAAATTTCTTTCTCTTAGAAATTAACTTTGGAAGACAAAGAATCTATGTAGTTCTTAGGTAGGGTAAATTTTTCATTCATATTATTGCGCACCTATTTTGTTCCTAGACTAATGTCATCACCTTGAGGTATAATTGTATTTCTGCATAGAGTATCAATTGTCTATTTCCCCACCACTAGACTGTGGGCTCCGTAGGGTAGGGAGCTTATCTGTCTTATTCAACACAATAAATATGTATTGAATATGGCAGAAAGGTAATAAGATATAGTACCTTCCTGCTGTAGAAAATATGCTAACAATTAATTATAGTACAATGTGATAAATATATAGTAAAAGTATGTGCAAGAACCTTAGATTGTAGAAGAATAAGTAATTAACTTTGCCAGAGGTAAGGGGCAGGAAGAAAGTTTTAAGAAAGGCTTCATATTAGGTGGCATTTGATTTGAATCTTGAAAGATAAGAAGTTCACAAGGAGGGTAAGGACAGCATTAAAAGAAATAGAATCATGAGAGAGCTTGCTGTGTTCAGGGAGCCTCAAGTAATGTGTCTGGAGTTTGTTTGGAGGGATTGAAAGGATTGAGGTAAAAAGTAAACCAGGACAAAGTGGGAAGAATCCTGTATGACATTCTAAGGATTTATGTTTGCAGAGAGCCACAGAATATGTAATTGGGAGCTTGGTTTTTGGAGTCTGACAGACTGGTGGTTCTGCCATATAGCAGCTATGCAACTTTGGGCAACCCCTCTCCAACCCTTAGTCTCTCCATACGTAAAAAGTGGATGGTATTAGTACCAACCTCAGAAGGTTGCAGTTGGGACAGGTGGGTTATAAGCAAGGTTGGAGCGAAGATAGTAGTAATAAACCAGGAGAATGGGCAAAAGAGATGAGTCAAAAGGCTCTTGCCTCCTCCTCAAAGAGAGTGAAGTACAGAGAATCAAAAGGGGCCCCTCTGAGAGTGAAGCAACTTTAAACTGGTTTTGAGGATAAAGACAGAGTCCAAGTATAGTATAAAGAAAGAAAATGATAAGATAAACATTGCCCTGTTTCCCACTCCCCCTTCTTCTTGTAGGTCAAGCAAGAGAAAAAGCAAAAGAAAGGGAAAAGACATCAAAAAAGCAGGAAAGATCTAAAAGTTAAAAGATCTCAACGTCCTCATCAAAAGAAGACTACATAAGCAACCACTTTACCAACAAAGTATTTTGTGTTAAATAGTTTCTTTTTAATTATACTGAAAAGCTTGTTAATCTAAATAAAAATTTAAAACATCATTGTGATTAAAGCTAGAAAGTTGCTTTTAAAATCCAAATGTTAGAGGCTCTAGTTTGTCTTTGTGCTTCCACCTCCAGCCAGCTGAAACTCATCATGCTTAAGAGCAGGAGCTTAGTAACTCCCACAGGTGGACAAATAGCCACGCAACCACATCCCACACACAACAGCTGCCTGTGAGAACAGCGATCTTCCCAGACCACATATTTCAGAATACTCCAGAGAGTATTCTGAGGCACATGTCAGCAAGCCTCAAGCTTGTCAGCATGCTGAAGCCAAGCAGTTTGGGATGGAGCCGGACTTCACCAAGTTGTCATGGCTATCAGCATCTGTATTTGAATCGGCCTTTAGGCCTCACATACAATGTATCTGAGAGATCCATGCTGGTTTTTCTGGAGACCACCGCTGGAGGACACTAGGACTTAGCTTCCAGAACCTTCTATCTGGCTTTCGAGGCTATGTGACTCCATCTTGCTGGTGCACACTGACCAGTTTATTTCTTCTTGTTTCCTTTTGCTTCAATCAAGCCAGTTTCTCACTGTCCTACCACAATTCAATGCCTGCCGCCTCTACTGTGCAGGTCACATTCTCATTCACCTGGGTCTACTCTTTTCTCACTCTTTCCCCAGCACCCAACAGAAATGCCTTCTTCTCCCCACTCATCTTCAATTGATCCATTTGCTGAGGCTCAGTTCAGTACTGCCTCTTAAAATCTTCTGGATACTTGGATAATCTTAAAATTCCTATTCTACTTGTGCTCTGTACCTCACAGGCGAGCACTTGTTTTCTAATTATTTTGTGTGTGTGTGTGTGTGTGTGTGTGTGTGTGTGTGTTTTATGTCTCTAATAAGATTATCAGCTCCTTTGAGGAGCTGAATTTGCCATTGTGCCTAATATACTAAGGAAATAGGCATTGAATAGTTTCTTAATTGCAGTTGTTACAGGTAGGAGGGCAACCAGACCATCTCCTCAGAGCAGAAGCTGGCTATTTATTAGCTACTCCATACTGAGTAAACCCTGGTAACCTCTTTTACTCATTATATTCAGGCCATTGTCCCTACTGGGATCTGGGGTGATGCAACAGTCTTAATAGGACAGGATGTTAACTTGGCCTCTCCAACAAATAAGAAGGAAATGTCTAAACATTTGTCAGTATTCTAAACTGTTTTCATAAAATATACAGGAGACCTAGAATCATAGAATCTTACAATGAGAAGGAGCTTTAATGATGAACCAGTGTCCAACCTGTCCTCACCCTATACAAAACTTTCTTTAATGTCATTTCTGGTAGGCCTCAGTTTTCTATGATCTAACAGAAAACCCCCAAGGATCCTTTTGAAAACTCATTTAGGTAAATATAAATGTCATTGTCAGTTAAACTTTTTTCAGAGTTTGTAAAGTATTGTAATTGTTGATTACCTCACCAGGTCTCATGAAGAAAAAAGGTATTAAGATATCAAGAGCTAGAGGGAATAACAAGTCCTGTTAGTGTAGGCACAGCTGGTGCCCACTTAACCTCTGAAAGGCTTAAAAACTCTAGAAGGGGAGGTTCAGTGAATTATATAGGAGAGGATGTCTTTGGCCAGAATTTAAACATACACTTACTTTCCAAAAGTCTGTCACTCCTTACACTGCAGATAATTTTTCAGTGCTGCCCAGTGGCGATCCCACTCAAACAGCATCTTATCTAATCATGAAGCTCTGTAGCTTCTTCCATGTAATTTCTCTGAAAAAATCTAATGTTCCCTAATTTAAGAGTCTGTGACCCAGGTGAAGTGGACAGTGTATAACTATAACCAGAAACCATATGGTTTGACTAAGTAGCTAGCTATGATATATACATATATGTATTCTCTCTAAACAAATAATTAAGTTCAAAGCAGTATTAGCATATACACCTTGTACTCTGAAATATTTTCTTTGTTAAAAAACAGTGGTGTCAATAAATGAACTATTAATCAGAACGAATCTTGATTTTTTTTAATGTCTTGAACATACACCTTAACTACTGCCATGTTTCACAGTAATTCTCATGTGTATCTATTCATTTGCTTTTATCTCAGATAAGGTATAATTGAGATAAAGAATGAAAGCTCTTTAAAGAGTTCTCTGGGGACAGAAAAAAAAGCTCTATGGAAAATATGACAATAACACCATACAACAACACTGACTTATAAGAGTTATGTGGAAGAAAATTTATTTCATAATCCTGCAGGACAATACTATTCCAATGAATTATACATCTAGGAAACCAAAAATGTTCTAATGCATTTCCATATGCAAAAGTATATATGTTTAAATATTATAAAACCTTAAGTAGTTATGATAGAGATCTAAGTATAGGGTAAATTATTGCCTCAATCTCATTTCCTTTCTGTCTCACAAGCACATCAAGTTGATTTCTCTCTCAGGACCCTTACTTATGGTATTCCCTATTGTGACATATCCACTTCGTTAAGCTAGAAACTCTGTTTTCCTGAATTCCTTTCCCTGTATGACTGTAGGTTAGTTAGCCAAAGAGGTACTTGTGCAAGATTTGTAAAACAGAAGTGGAGTGGTCATTACACCTGGTAAATATAATGACCAACATAGTGGTATCCAGTGGATCCCGGCCTGCTCTTGCTCTCTTCTGTGTTCAGCTCATCTTCATGACTGTTGGCCTCATGACTAATAATGGTCCCAGGCCCTCTACCAGATACTTGCAAGTGGACCTGCAGCAGGGTAGTTACACAGAAGCAACAACTCCCACAGGCCCCTAGCAGTCCCTACCTGGCAGCTGGACAGCTTTGGCTTCTTGGATTTTCTCATGAGCTCTTATTTGTCCAACCATACCAGTGCTTCTGATGGATTGGTCAATGAATCTCTTTCCAACCCTTGACTATCCTCCTGGACTTCACTCCTTGAGACCCTCCTTCATCTGTGTAAGATCTGATCCCTGCTGTGAACCATTGTGTCCCGTAATATTCAGAGTGGCTCTGCTTCCCTGAGACACCTGTACCTGAAGCACTCTTTTTTGCATGGCTGTTCCCACCTCATCATTCGATTTTTAGCTTAAATGTCATTTCACAGTCTCCTTCCCTTACTATTCTTAATGAAATAGCCATCCCCTCCCCAGACCCTCTTTATGGTAGTACTTTCCAAAGTGAGGTGTGGGCACCCTATGGGGTGGAGGGGTGGATGAAATAAGAATATTTGTAATATACTTAACATATATTAAAACATATATTTGAACATGATGTATATATAATATATAACATTTTAACAAATCTGGCATCACATTTGTCTGGTGATGGTCTATTATATGCTGATTTTCAGCAGAAAAAATGAGGATTCCACAACTGGGAGAAATGAATGAGTAGCCTCATTCAGTCAGTCACTTTCTGCACATTACAACAATGGATTGCCACTAATGTAAGCACAGTCCTCTTTGGCTAGTTCTAAACTAGAACCAGGATTGTGAGTATTACAAGATAGCGCACTAACTAAACCAACCTTCACAAAATGAGCAAGTGGCTTTAAAGGAGTCCTACTAAAATATTCATTTAGAAGGTGATACTAATAATGCAAATATAAACTAACAAAAGAATAAACATATCAGCAAAGGGATGCCTCTTCTAATTTTACTTAAAAGGGCACACGATTAAAAAAAATCTGTTGGCTATAGTCTGTTTCATTCACTTTTATCACAATCACGTAAATCAATCAAACTTCATCCCACTCTAAATATCTTTTAAAAATATTTACATGGTTATTTTCTATCCTCCACCACACCACAAACACTAATGTAATTTGACTGCAGAAATCTTTGTCCTCCTTACCACTGCAACCATAGTGCATAGAGTAGTATCTGGCACATAGGAAGCACTTAATATGTGTTTTTTAGTTGACTAATATCTGTTTCATCCCAATTTTTTCCCGGCCTTTTCCAAATCAATATTAACTATTCTTACCACAATCATCTAAACTTATCATACCCTGCCCTCAGCTTTGCTCATGCTTTTTTATTCACCTGCTCTCCTCAACAGCTGCTCTGCCCCCAATCTATCTGACTCTCACCTATACATGATTCAAATCTTGCTGTTCCACAACTCTATCCCAGAATGCTCCTGGTCCCACTGAAATCCTTCGCCTCCAACTAACCTGTCATGAGGTGACTTTAATTGTTAAAAAATAGTCTCTGATCTAAAATTTAAATTATTTCACAACACCAGAAAGCAGTTTGCATCCAAAGTTTACATATTAGAGCAATTAGTAAAGAAATCAGTAAAAATGTTTAATCTGTAAACTGTACTTTTGAATTTAAAGGCCAGTGATCTCTCATTCAGTTAATTAGGAGAAAGGTGGTTTTTTTATTGTTGTTGTTGTTGTTTTTTTTATCCCTCCTGGAAAAAATGGAAAGTCACTTTCTTATTAGAAAGGAATATAAAGAGAATGAAATCACATGTGCTTTAGAGTACTGTCATTTTCTTTCTTTTTTTTTTTTTTTTTTTTTTTGCAGGGGGAAGGGCTTGTCTAGAGAGAGGACGAAATTAAATGATTAAAGAAAAGAAAGGCAACTTTCCTTACTGATAAGAAGTTAACTCCTGGTCAGGAGAACACGAGGCATTTTGACAGCAAGTTCATTTAAAGTTTGAAGGAGGGTTTTGGCCCTACATCTTAAGGAAGTAAATAAATCACAAAGGAGCAAATTGAAGCCTGTGAATAAGATTATGAACTGGGAAAATTTGATAAAAGATTAGAGGGAATAGTGTGAAATTATACATTTGCTTTCTTTAAAAGTCTGCTATACAAATAAGGATATTTCATCTATTAAATATGATTTCATTATTCTGTTTCAAGATGACTGTTTTTATAAAGTTATGTATGTATGTATGTATGTATGTATGTATGTATGTATGTATGAGAGAGAACATTGTTGGTATTTCCATTTCCAAGGAATGGAGCTTTGGCCTCTGCCTTCTGTGCAGCGTGTAGGACCAAGTAGGTCCAGCCACCTACCACCAGCTTTCCTTAAACATGGATGTAGACAACCTCAGCTTCTTCCAGAAGGAGGAACTAAATGTCAAAATCTATAAACATGAGAGGAAACCATATAACCATATCAAAGTAAACCATATAACAGAAAGGAAAAAGTGTCATTACTAAAAAAGAGAAATGCCAGCTATCACTTCTACAATATTAAAAGCAGAATTTACCTAAAGGCAGATGTCTCTTGTTTATAGCCTTTAATTAGCGCCAGACTGGCTAGGAGTTTTTATGGAATGGAAGTTAAAACAAAAGCAAGCTAAATTTCTCTGAATAATTAGGAAGCAGGAATGACCTCTGGAAACAAGGAGGAGGTGAGGGATCCTGGAACAGCAAAAAGAGGGAGGCAGTGAAGGAAGATGGGAGGGGGACTATCAAAATGACCACAGGCTAGAGTAAAGGCAAAGAAGACCAGTAAGAAATGTCCTGTGGTGGGATGACCAGCTTTAAAACACTACTGTGGAACATTCAGTTTTAAATGTAAGCCTTCCCCAGACTCTGGAAATACTGAGAAAAGTTTTGGAAACGTTTCTCCTAATTGGTGGAATAGGGGCACAAGTTACTTTATTTAGATAGTGAAGGTAACTCCACAACACAGAACTTTGAGGCCACAGCATGGCAGCTGCAAAGGTGTGCTGCTCAGATCACTCTTCAACTTATTGTTCAGCAGCAAGGAAGGCAGTTAGCTGACACCCTCTAACTGCCACATTGTGGACTCATTCTAGGTTTAAAGCTGAGGCCAGGTTCTTAGTGAGCAGTATCCAGCCAATGGTGGAATGTAGGAGGAATATTAGAGTCTGATCACTTCTGTCCCATATAAGACTCTTCTAACGGACAACCTTTAGACAGGAGCTCCCCATTGGGTTGACTAAAACCTTCTCAGACCTCCATCACAGTCTGAGGGAGTCTCTAGCCAATTTTGCTTCCTCCCACTTTTATTTTCATAAAAGTTACCACCAATAAATCTCTTGCACATCTGATTCTGTCTCAGGGATCTACTTCACAGAGAACCCAAATGACAAAGGTTATATATGATGTACTTTTTTTTTTTTTGAGTGGCAAGTATTAGTGGCTTTTATCTTTATTATTGTCTCCTATAACCCCAAAGACAGACTATTAACACTGGGAGAAACCTTACAGATGGTCATACAACCAAAAGCCTGGCAATCATGAGAAAAATATATTTCTGGTCCTACCACTCATTGGCTGAGTGGTTTTGACAAGTCTCATGACCTCTCTAAGGAGCAGTTTCCTAATCTGCAAACTAAAGCATGAGAGACTATGATTTCTAAGGCTTCTCCCAAAACATTATCTCCTTTCATGTTCTGTCTAGTACAACAGCTTTTTTTTTTTTCTCACTGGATACCTGATGGCTTAATTTGGCCACCTTTTATAATGATGTTCCCTGATGTTCCTTTAAATATGTTTATATTTTAAAATAAACTGTCATGAAGAACTTGCTTAGGACTGCCAAAATATGAGAGGTCTATTTCTCTGGTCTTAGATTATTTTGCTAATAATGAGATAGAATTTAGAAGACTCCAAAAGAAATTAATTTTTTCTTTATTTCCTACCAAACGCAATGCCAAATAATGTCCAGATAGTTTCCACATTGCTCCATTCCCCTGCCTGAAGGTAAGATTATCCAGTCTTCCAGTTACCCCTGTGGGTCCCTCAGGTTAGGGGCAGACAACAGAGGGGAGGCTATTCCTTCTGTGACTGTATCCCTGAGGACAGTATATAACTGGAACACATTCAAGGAGAGAAAGGAGAGGTATTCTTGCCTTTTACTTATTTTCTGAAACAAATAGGATCCTTGAGGTTGTGGATCCTCGAGGACATCTCACCACAACATTCATATCATTTGGATTATAAAAGTACAATTTTCTTCCTAACAATTTATAGAAATGAAAAAGCAAGTGAGCAAGCACGATTTATAAGCAAAGAAAGAAATAGAAAATTTATGCACATTACATGTTCTCTCCCCTTATTGTAATTTGACTTCTTAAAAGGACCCACAAATCTTTATATAACTCGCTTTAAAAAAATGACTAGCCACAGCCTATTACATTTTCCATGATAGAGAAAAATTATTAAAAGATCTTGGGTCCTATGAGGTGAATTTTCCTTATGGGCTCCTATAACAGTGAAAATCAGGAACATCCAAACTCAATCACATTAACAGTTGTAATCCTGCAGTAATAGAAGATTCTACAGAATAAGGCAGCAAATGACCTCAGGTTCATCTGGCACACCCAAGAAATCTGGCAAAAGGGTAAGGGCAAGCCTTTCGTTCTTTTACCCATTTGTGAGATTAAATAATGATATAATGTACAGTGGTCTATCAACAAAGGGTCTAGTTATCCCACTCTATTAACAAAATTATTAAAGATCTTTCAAAGCTAACTCTAATGTTATGTTTTGAGGTTTTAAGTATAAAGACAGAAAAAAAATTAAATGATTCTTGAAAAACATTTTGACTTTTAAGACCTTGGCTATGGTGATTTAAGAGGAAAAAATCAAAGAAAGATTGATGATGGAACCAGTAGTCCCTGTTGAGCCTGAAGGTGATAGATTTGTCCAAAGGCAGACCCAAAAGTTCTCACTGCCCACAAAGAGAAAAGGATAGATGAAATTGTCGACAAAACTCACATAAAGCTGGAAAGGGTGGTGGGGGAGGGGGGAGGACAAAGAACAATAAAAGCATAATTTAATCTTAAAAAGAAGTAAAATTTCTATCAAGTTTTATGTAGTCATTTTGTCAAATGGTGTGATTTTCTTGAAAAAAGAAAAGCATGAGCTCCCTCCAGTGGCTAATCTGACAATTTTTAAAAACAATATATTTTTATTGGAAAAGTACTGACACATGCCTGGCTTTTTTGCACATAGTATCATTGGTTTCTGATGAGAGAGATAATAACTAGAATTCACATGTTATTACTTTCTGATTTTGAGGTAAATTTCAACTGTGGATGTCTAAGAGATTTTTATTTCTTTAATAAATCACACAATTGAAGGATTGGAAGAAACTAGAGATTGTTCATTCATTCATTCATTCATTCAATAAATATTAACTGATCACTTACTATTTGCCATGTGTTCCTCAAAATGTGGAGGATAGAACAGTGAAAAAATCCTACTTAAACTCATAATCTAGTGCAGAAAGAAAGACAACAATTAAGTTAGTAAATACATAGTATGCCCTTTTATCTAGGCCCTTCAATAAAGAAATTGTTAATTCATTTCAATCCATATATTATGATCCATTTTATAATAGGGTCTCTTTTCAAAGGTATAAAATAAATTTTCTTTTCTAAAATAATTCACTTCAGGTTAAAAATCATTTGGGGATCAGAAAAAAATACAAAGTTTCTTTGCCAATTCAAGACTAAATACAGAAATGAATATGGAGTTTTCTTGGTGTTTTCTGGATAATAGACATTAAACTTATGTATATCACATTACACATAATGAAGCCATTATTTAATATTTGAAAATACATATTCAGTTAGTCACCCTAAATACACACAATTCATTGGGGATTGGTTCCAGGACCTTTTGCAGATACCAAAATCCACAGGTGCACAAACCCTTACATAAAATGGCATAGTATTTGCATATAACCCACACACATACTCCCAAATACTTTAAATCACCTCTTTAGTACTGATAATACCTAATGCAATGTAAATTGTTATACTGTATATGTCTGTACAGATGCAACCATCATAGGCATAACTACATAGTACACATCAGCAACAATGCAACATTTTCTTTTCAAATATTTTCCATCTTTGGTTGGTTGAATCTAAGGATAAGGAACCCATGGATATGGAGGACTGACTGTATCCAGTTAGCCACTTTCAGCCTTAATTTTTTTATCTACCAAAAAAATCTGCTTTCAGTGTGTTTGGGGGTAAAATGAGCTGACCTATATGCTCTCCTTAGATTAGCATGTAAAGTCTTTCATCATTAGTACTTTGTAACCCTCCCCAACTTATTTTCCACAGCTCCTTCCCTGCCTCATACTCCTCTTCCAAATGTTAGTGAGACCAAACTTCTGGCTATCTCTTAAATCTATCAGACTTTTCAAGCCATCATACCTCTATAAAGGCTATTCTCTTTATTAAAAAAAACAAAACAAAACAAAAAAAGCCTTTCTTTTACTTGTGCAGAACAGCTCCACATCTTTCAGTGTTTCAATTAAGTAGTGAAACATTCTAGTTCCTCCTGGCTAGGTTGTCTTCTCTATTGTTTCCACTGCTCTATAGTAGGAACATTTTGATTCATTTTAAATGTGTTTATCTATTTGTCTCCCTTATTAATCTGTGAGTTTCCTGAGGGCAAATGCCCATGTCCAATTTGTTTTCGTATTTCTAACAACTCCCCTAATTCCTGACATATCAATTGTGAATAAAATCTTGTAACATGGCCTGAATTTTTCATTCTCAAGTCATGTTCTGGTGACTCAAGATGACTATTCATAGTACATAACCTTATGATTTTGACAGGAATTATATTAAACAATTTCAATATATTTTGTGAGGATGCTTTTTCCTCACTCATAAAAACTAACCAAAAGTTCTTTTTAAATTAAATCTATTGAATTTTTTTTTTAAAAAAAGATTTATTGTTTACACTTAATACCTTCACAAGTACTCGACTCAATGATTCATAAATAGAATAGGCATTCTCCAAATGCAGCTGTAAAACTAGTCATGGTTTGCACAGCTTTCTTGATTTTGTTTGTGCTCAGATGTGATTAGAGTTGTCTTATTTTGGGCTCATTCCATCCTGGTCACAGATAACCTTGACTGAAATTGGTGTTCTGGAAATTGCTTATGTTAAGCAGGAGAACATCACTGTCCTTTTTAATGCCAAACCAGGCGCTTTTTTCTTTCTATCTGGTTACAATCAAGATTGCCTGGATTGAAATCCCAGTTTCCTCACCAGCTATGAATTTAGGCAGTCAGCTTGTCTGAGAATTATTTCCTCATCTATAAAGTGCACATAATTATAGTACCTATTTTAGAGGGCTGTTCTGAGGATTAAATGAGTTAATACAAGTAAAGTGCTTGGAATGGTGCCTGGCATAGGATAAGTGATCAAGTGTACTTTGTATTAAAACTCTATGTCATCCATCATTCACCACATATTTATTTTTTGCACATTGTGACATGGTAGAAATGTATTCTCTTGGAATTACCAGGAACCGATTTTAAAACTCTGGCTTAAGAGTGTATAAATTATAACACTGGTTCTTTTCAATACAAAATAATTTATATTTTTAAACCAATCATCATGACCACATTTTATCCAGTCTGCAGTCTTTTCCCGAGTCTGGGTCGCGATGAGTTGAAACAAAAAGGTATTTACAATTATACAATTAAAAACAACTCCTCTCATTGCTTTTTTTCCCCCTCTATCAGAATAGGATAGTGCTATCTACTGCTCAGGGATTTTTTTATTTTTAGCTTCTAACTTTAGGTTTAGGAATTAAAAAAAAAAATCTAGTAATCTTCATCTGTCTGTTTCATAGGAGCGTGGAAATGATGAAATAGCTCATGTATGTGGAAAACAAAACAAAACAAAGCAGACCCTTTGCCTCTGGGATGACCTCAGGCACGCCAGGCAGCGGTCCCCGACGGTGGGAAACGTCGTAAAAGCCGCGGCAGAGCGTTTCGGCAGTGGAAGTAAGTTTGACACTCCGAGGCTCCCGTAGTCCAGCCCGTTTTAGGAGCCAAAATGGCGCCGCCCATTGAGCGTCCCATGTGCCGTTTCCGGTCGTCGTCGGAAGCGCGATCCCCCACCGTAGCTGGGACTGTCTGCAGCTGCCCGCGGAGTGGGTTTTCCTAAAAGTGCTCGCCGCGGAGCCAGCCAGTATGTCCAACAGAAACAACAACAAGCTGCCCAGCAACCTGCCGCAGTTACAGAATCTGATCAAGCGGGACCCGCCGGCCTACGTGGAAGAGGTGGGTGTGCGGCGCGGCTGGTTATAGACACCAGCGGGTCCGGGAGGCGTCGAGGGGCGCGGGGATCCCGGCTGGCCACGTGTTCTGGTAGTTTTCGGGGTCTCTCGGGAAGAGAAAAGGGCTTAAGGAGCGACGGGCCTCGGAGTTCGTGCCCCATCTCTTGGGAAGCTGCTATCCCTTTGGATGTTTTTCCTGCTCTGTAGACCCCGCTGTCACGCATTTGGCTTTCGGGTTGATCTCCCGACCTCGCAGAGGTGGTGAGACAAGTGGCCCGCTCCCGGCCTGTAACTTCCTTCCGTGCAGGCTTCTCGGCCTTTTCTTTTCAGGAACCCCGAACTCGAGTGGGTGGGTAACACTTGATGAATCGCACGTTACGATGCTTCGGACCGACGTTCGTTTCCGGGGCCGAGCCGTGTGTGGAGGGCGGTGCTGGGAAGGAGGTGGTGGGTATTCTCACGTGTAACAGACAGACAGACACAGAGCTTAGCGTAGCTAGTTAAACCAGGCTTTAAACTCGTTGGAAGCTGCTCTGACCTGGATGTCAGAATCTTTTCGGGAAAAGGTGAGGCTGAACAATTAGATTAGGTCCAGATTGTGAGGGACTTCGTATACGGATGTCATACGGATTATGAACATTGAAGGTGTTTGAGCCGAGAAGCGACAAAATGAAAGTGGCAATCTTGATATGTTAGTCTGGCAAGTGTTTTCTTCAGACACCCATCTGTCTGGCAAGCATTAAACAAGAATCCGCAAGATGTTTGGTGCAATTGTGTAGGCTTCTTTCTCACTACATTATGATTTTTTTCCCCAGTGGCTAATAATTCATCTTTTGACTGCCGTTCTCATTTCCCTTTTTCCCCAATTTTTCACGTAGAGGTATTTACATTAGTGCTTTAAAAAAGAGCGATGTGATTTAGGTCACCAGTTAAGAGAGCCTTTCCCAGAATCAAGGCAGTGGAAATAAAGAGTAAGGAACAAATACAAGAAATTAATATAGGTGAGGCTCTAAGATGCGTAAAGTACTATACAACCATTGACAGAGTAATAAATAGTCTGTATAGGGCTGCATTTAAGAGTACTGGTTTCAAAACTAACTCTGAATCCTAGCCTTGCTTTTGACCAGTTCTTTCAAAAAGGGAGCATTAATTACTGAGCCTGTTTTAATATGTAATGAGATAATTCTTACCACAAAGGGTTGCTCTTTCAGTCATTTAACAAAGACACATGCAAATCTATACATATTTTACTTGCTGTGTGTCAGTATAATTCTAGGCACTGAGGATGCAATGATAAGACAGATATGAGAGCCTTATTCTTTTGAATTTATGTTCTATTGATGGTAGACATATAGTGGTAAGGACATGAAGAAAGTAAAACTGGATGGGAATATGTCCTGTTTACCTCAAGGCAGTTAGTGATGGGAGGGCCAGGTTAGGGTGGAGGAAGAAGTGGAATAAGGATCTTGCCAGAAGAATACTGAGTTCTGAGGTCTCCTCACTCCTGTCAATAGTGGTTTGGAGTCAAGAAAGAGAGGGTCTTACCTGAAGCATGTAGGGGGCTTCAAGTCTCTCTTGACTCCTACTTGTGGAGAAAGATGGAGGCCTACCAGTTTTGTTGGAAATCTGACCATGCTAAGTTTAAAACGTCTGGTAGACATTTAAACAGAGATATCAGACAAGTAATATATGAATGTGGAGTTCACTAGACTAGTCAAGGCTGGTAATATCAAGAAGTACTCATTCTCACAGTACATAACTCTCTCTCTGTCTCTGTCTCTCTTTCTTTCTCTCTCATGCCCATGAGACTCCTTAAAAGTGTGGACTCCTTTTTTGGACTCCTTAAAAGTGTGGTCTAGGGATAGAGAGTAGATACATGTAAGCAAGGCCTGGTGAGTTTCAACATTATATTGAGTTGCTAGGATTAAACATAATTAAATGAGATAAAGTACACAATGAGGTTAGCATACAGCAAGTGCTGAATAAGTGGAAGCTACTATCATTATTTCTGTGCATCTATTGCTTTTGGCTGTTAACATATCCTATCTATAACTCCAGGATAAAATCTCAATTAGAATTAGGGGAATTTTGACTGTAGTACTTTGTGTACTTGAGATATAAATAATTTACATTTTCTGGCCTGGTTATTTTTCTGCTGATGCGAGTGCTCTGTAGACATCGAAAATGTAGTAGGACTTATTTGGATGGTAAATGGAAGAATAGGGCCAGAATCTGAGTTTTTGACTTTTGCTTCACTAATCTTTACACCAGGGGTCCTCAGCCCACAGGCCAAGGGTCAATACTGGTTTATGGTCTGCTAGGAACTGGGCTGCACAGCAGGAGGTGAGTGGCGGGCAAAAGAGAGCTTCAATCTGTATTGGCAGCTGCTCCCCAGTGAGAGTATCACTGCCTCAGCTCTACCTCAGATCATCAGGTATTAGATTCTCATAGGAGCACCTGCCCCTGGTGCCAAAAAGATTGGGAAATGCTGCTTTACACCAAATGACCTAAATTTTAACAATAAAAGAAAGGGTCTTTAGTTTACCTATGATGTGCCTAAATTTTTCAAAACTTATTTTGAAGAATACAGATAAGGAAAAGGTAGTGTTTCTATATACTTTTCTCACATCTTTTTCTCTGTACTACTGTCAAAGACTTCTACTAAGTAATTTTTCATTCCCTGCTAAGCAAGTCATATAATAGAAGGTGATAAACTTAAATTTATTTTTCTACAGTTTCTACAGCAATATAATCACTACAAATCCAATGTGGAGATTTTCAAATTACAACCAGATAAACCCAGCAAAGAACTGGCAGAGCTGGTGATGTTTATGGCACAGGTAAGAAGATACTTTCTAAATAACACAAAAACCAGTTGAAAAATATTTGCAGAATATTTTTCCAGTAATACCCAGCCTCATTCCATTTGGAATAAAAGCGTTATTTAAAGAAAATTTTTAAAAATTTTCTCTCTTTGCAGATTTTATTTTTTCATATGTTGAGTTCGAAGATTTTGCTAGACCTTTCACAGAACCATCCAGAGCAAAACTTTCAAACTATTTGTTTTCTTCAAGTTCATTATAAAGTCAGATTCTAAATTATGTCACATATTTTACTAAAACTAGAGGAAATGTGAAAAGGGTCAGAGTAATTAGCATGTAAAAAAAGATAAGGTTTGGAACCATTTACTGTAAAATAGTCTTTATTCTTCTATTTTAGAACATCCTAAATATGTGCCTATGAATTATAGGAAAGAAAGAGAAACTTCAGAAGAGTCTTTGTTTTGTTACAGATTGGTCACTGCTACCCAGAACATTTAAGTAACTTTCCTCAAGAGCTGAAAGATCTTCTCTCCTACAATCACACTGTCTTGGATCCAGATCTTCGAATGGTATGACCAGTAGTGGGGTTGATACCTGTGCTGTGTTATTGTCTATACATGTAATATGTGTTTAAATGAGGACAGCGTCTCAACTAAACATCTTTTAAAATATTAATCAGAATATATCACCTCTTTCTTAAAATCCTTCTGTGGCTTCTGATTTATTCTTAGAATAAAACTCAAACTTATCATGGCCTTTAAGTCTCTACATGATCTACTTCCTGCTTGTGTGTGTGTTTTTTTAATCTCTTCACCTTTTCTGCTGCACTCCTCTCTGATCTTTGTGTTCTTCCAGTACGCTAACCTTCCCAGGATGCTCTTTTGCTTCTTTTGATTAGATGGTTCCTTCTAGTCATTCAAATCTCATATGCATGAAGAACCTTAATTACAACTTATAACTAGTATAAGCTTAATAATAAACTTAATAATCTTACCCATTAAATATCCATTTTGAACATTTAAACATTGTCTCTTTAGTAGTTGACATTGGGTCCTGGCTGAGATCCACTTTACCAAGCCAGTGCACCCATTTCCTTCACTTAATACCCTTCCACCCCACCCCTCCCACACACACACATGCACTGCTGTTTATCTAAAGCATTGTCCTTAGCTAAATGGGAGCCCTAGCCCCTGGAAGGTAGCTCTCTAAGGAAGCTCATGGCAGGTACCTGACTAACCCAGTGGTACAAAAGCACAGCCCCTTCCCTCCTCGTGGGTCCTGATTTGTGTTGCAGTTTATCCTCCAGGGCTTCTTTGTGATCGGACTAAAGCTGGTCTCCAGCCAGGTGCACATCCTTGCTCAGCTTTCTTTTCTCTACATTATCCCACAGCCTTACTTTCCTTTTAAAAGAGAGCACACCTAAGCAAATCCCTATAATGGGAACTCAACCTTAGGCATTTTAAAATTTTCTACACCTTTGCAGTAGGTTGAACTTACACAAATATTATGATCACAAAACATACTGATATCCTATACCAAAACTTGTAAAATACTAAGTCCATAGATTCAACTTTGTTTCTCATTCTTAGATTTTGAAAGCCTTTCTGTAATTCTAAGATTTTATTAAGATTTTTATGAAAAAGACTACAATCTCAGGCAAGCCGAGGTTGAAGGCTTAGGGTTGTTAATTGATTAACTCTCAAGTTGGGACATGGGACCTAGCAGTACAGCCCAAGAGGTTTCAGACCTGAACCGTTTAGTCAGAACACTTACTTAATGTTATGGAACTTTTCAAGTTCCTCCAGGTTGTATAGGTTTGAGATTTTGACTATAGAGACCCAAAGTCTTCTTAAGTAATTAGGCTTTAAGTTTTGTGTGGATAACAGCACCACACTAAAATGGTCCACAGGCATTATTAAATAAATAAATGTGTGTGTATGTTTCTTTATAGTATTTTATGATTAGTAGGTTTTTATAAAATAATTAGTAGAGATTTCCTTTGCTAGGAAACAAGATTGAGTCTGTAATTAGCGTTAGAGGAATCATTTAGAACACACTGGTGACATCCTCTTTTTAATTGGCTGTTGTAATAGCTGCCAATCATTATCAACCTCTGAACTTTTTTCTATCTAATATATTTGCTACCTTTCCAGGACTTTTTGAATCATTCCCAAGTTTTTCTTTATGCTTTTTTGCTTACATAGGTGGAAACAGACTGTATTTCTTAGTAGAAGAAACAAAATATCCATGTAATTAACTTATTACATAATAAAAATCAATAAAATGACTTTTTTATTTCTCTTTGAAAATGTAACTACCTTTTAATATACGTTTTGTTAATTTTTTTTCTATTAAAAATTATTGGGGTAACGCTGATTAATAAAATCAAATTAGTTTCAAGTGTATAATTCAACAGTATGTCATATATATATATGGCATTGTGTGTTTGCCACCTAAAGTTAGATTTCCTTCCATCACCAACTATTTGACCTTTTTAAGAATTATTATTTTTACTAGTTTACGTTCAGATTGTCACCACCTCACCACTGGTTACTTCTTATTCCTTTGAGAAATGCTCCTGATATTTTTGAAAACATTCTTGCATTCTGGCAGAAATAGTTCCAAAGCCTTTCTTACTATTTTTCCTGCCCCAAGACTTGGAGTAAGCTGTTCTCCAAGGACTATTTGTTCCATTAAATGGAAAAAAGTATTAGAGGCGAAAATTTGAGTGATAAGTGTACTCATTAAAGTTGGTGGTAAAAGTTCTACAACTGCTATTGGGCCATTCTTAGTACTAACAATATCTCAAAAGAATGCCTCTAAGGTCACAAATTCAGATTGGTTATTCCAATTGATGTTACTGTTACCCCACCTTTCTTATCTCTGTGGATTCACTGATCACTGGATTTTGTCATATATTGACTTCACATGTAAAGTAGCCACAGTGTATCAATTAATATGACCCTGTTTTATTTCCTTTGTGACACTTGTTATCTGAGATAACCCTGTTTATGTGCTTACTTGCTCGTCTCTCCCCTCTTCCGTCCACCCACAGCGTATAAGGTCCATGAGGTCAGAGACTGTTCTGTTCTGATGCTTGGAATGATGTCTAGTTAGTAGAAGACATTATGTTCTTTTGGGATATACATGCTCTATTTTCTTATTACTTTTATCTTATAGTATGTTTTCTTTTCCTTCTGGAGACATTTTGCAAAGCGTTGATCTTGCTGAGAAATAAGAATCTCATCAATCCATCAAGTTTGCTAGAACTCTTCTTTGAACTTCTGCGTTGTCATGATAAGCTGCTGCGAAAGGTAAAGAGCAAAATTGCTTTATACATCTCATTTTTCCTTGCAGTGACATAAAACTTGTAAATTCTTGATGCTTCACATTATTGGGTACACTTAAGAATAATTGTAAAAGAAAAAAAAATTGACCATGGTTGTAATAGCTGAACTTTTATTGAGTACTTACTTTTTGCCAGATACCATTCCCAGAGCTTTTTATGTATTTATTTACTTACTCACAAAATGAGATAAGGTTTATTTTTATTATTATTATTATCATTTTATAAGTGAAAAGGTTGAGACACAGAGAGGTAGAGTAACATGCCCAGAATCGCACAGATTCTGAGTGGTGGGGCAGGAACATAAAACCAGGCAGTCTGGCTCCAGATCCCAAACCCTTTTCCACTATACTGTACCAACTAGCTAAATCAGAGCATGACTATATACTCAGTTATAACCACCCACCTTAGCCCCCCCAAAAAACTAACCATTTTTGTTACTACTATTTCTCTATTTTCTTTGTATTTGCTTGTATAAGTAAGATTAGAATCTGAAGGTTTATGAAAGAAATTTAAGAAAAACTTAAATTCACATTTATTAACTTAAATTTTTTTTTTTCAAAGTGTCCAGACACTGCTAACATTTGATTTTGGCAATTGTACTTCTTGGTCTAACTTGTGGGATAAAAGTTGTCATTGGGAGCATATTTTGGGCATTATTGATAAATGTATTGCCAGTATTGTCTTGCAAGCAGTTGGAGGCTCAATAAATGGAGCAACTTTCCTTTTTTTAAAATAAAAATTTTATTGAGATATAATTTACCTGCGCTTTATCATTTAAAGTGTACTATTCAGTGGTTTTTAGTATATTCAGAGTTTGCAACCATCACCACAATAAATTTTAGAACATTATTATCACCCTCCAAAGGAACCCCATTTCCATCAGCAGTCGTTCCCCCATGCCCCCATCTCTGCTAGCCCTCGCAACCACCAGTCTACTTTTGGTCTTTATAGATTTGCCTACTTTGGGTATTTCATATAAATGGAGTCATATAATGTGTAGTTTTTGTTTCTGGCTTCTTTCACTTACTATAATGAATTTAAGGTTTGTCTACATTCTAGTATGTATCATTACTTCTTCATTCCTTTTTGTTGCCAGGTACTATTTCATTGTGTGATTATACCACATTTTGTTTATTCATTCATTAGTTAATGGTTATTCAGGTTGTTTCACCTTTTGGCTATTCTGGATAATGTGGCTATGAATATATGTGTGAACATTGGTGTGGAAATATGTTTTCATTTTTCTTGGGTATATAATTGAAAGTGGAGTTGGGTTTATATGGTAATTCCATGTTTAACCTTTTCAGGGCAGCTTTTCTTTTGCATTTTAGCTGCTGCCTTTGTTTTGTTTTTGGTCTCGTGATAAAATGAAAAGTAAATAATATTAAGTCCTCCTGTACATTTGTACTTTTCTTCAAATTGAGCAAGGTTTGATATGTTTGTTAATGTACACGTTTTTGCTTTTTTTTCCATCAGACTTTATACACCCATATTGTGACTGATATCAAGAATATAAATGCAAAACACAAGAACAATAAAGTGAATGTAGTAAGTACCCTTTTGTTTTCCATGTTTGCAGCATTGTACCATCAGTGTATTGAGTTTTCTTTCTCCTCTTTTTTTTTAGGTATTGCAGAATTTCATGTACACCATGTTAAGAGACAGCAATGCCACTGCAGCCAAGATATCCTTGGATGTGATGATTGAACTCTACAGAAGAAATATCTGGTAATATATCATATTTGTCTCTCGAGAAATAGAATGTTTTATTCATTTGTAGTTACTACAGAGCTCACACACAAATACTTTTCTTGCTTTTGAGTTCTTTAATATACTCTGTCATAGGTTAAGTTGGAAGTAAAAATACAGAGACAATACAAATAACGAATAGCAACACTGACTAACATGAAATGGTTCAAGAGCACCTACACTTGTGTATTACCTTATTCACTCTTCAGAACAATGTATGGAGCTTATCTGGAGTTATCCCCATTTTATAGGTAACAAACCTGACATTCAGAGTTTAAGTTTAGTAGCTAGTAAAGGGCAGAACTGAAATTCAAACCCAGGTCTTTATTTTTTTTTATCTATGAGAATTTTTAATACAATTCAATATAGCATGTATCATTTCAGATCTTTCTGACTGAAACCTGTGCTCTTATTAATCTGCCACTCTGAAGATGTTCAAGTTATTTTATCCCACATGTAAAATATAATGTTCCATATGCTTTCGTTTGTTGTTGATAGTTCCCCCAACTAATGTCTTTTGTTTTTCTTTCACTAATTTATTTTTTACTATTAAAGTAATATTCATTGTAATAGAAAATTTGGAGAAGCTAGAAAAGTTTTTAAAATTATAGTCCCACTACCTCAAGACAATTCTGTTAATAATTTATATTTCCTCTTGTCATTTTTTAATGTGAATGTTTAAATATATTTGAAATTTTACTATATTAATGGTTTTTTATTCTAGTTTTGTTTGTTTCACTTTCCTTGAGGTTCCTGTGTCATTAAAATTCTTCATCCATCTTAATGGCCGTGCAATTTTCTGAAATAAGACTGCTAAAATTTAAATGTTCACCTCTGGTTGACTTTTTAAAATATTACAACTATGAACTCTCACATGTCAGAAATGTTTATCATGTTGTATATTTTGTGCCATTGTCTATGTTATCAAATACATTAGAATGAAAATTTACTTTAAAATACTCATTTATCTTCCCATAGGAATGATGCCAAAACTGTCAATGTGATTACAACTGCATGTTTCTCTAAGGTCACCAAGGTGAGCACTGTGTGAAGGCAGTATCTGTGAGTAGTCTGCTTCTCTAGATAAAAGTTGAAAGAGGTAGTATGTGAGGAAGAGGTAGTGTGTGGATGTGCAGGTCATGTTTTCTAATACTCTCTTTGTGCTTAAGACAGCCTCACCAATCTGTACTTTAGCGAAGTCAAACATAACTACCATGAGTTTTTTAAATGCTATGTATTAAATGATAGCCTCAACGTTTATTTAATGTTTTTCCTTGTGATTCTTGTCTGTTATTTTATTGGACTCAGGCACAGCTGAAATTTAAGGACTTGTTTGAATTTCTCTTAGATGTGCTGTAATGTCACTTTTTGTGTGGAAGATATAGAAATTCTTGAAAGTTTGCTTCAAGGATAACAATTACTGTGTGCAGTGTGACTGTTTTTATCTAAAGTTTTTTTTTAATTACAATTGGCTTTCATCATTCATGGGTTTCAAAGTATTTCGAAAATACTGTTTTTGATAGGTGATTGAGTGAATATGCAGATATGGAAGGCTGACTGTATGTGTTGATTTAGGCCATTTTGTCTAAGGGACTTAAGCACCCATGGATTTTGATATCCACCGGAGTCCTGGAACCAATCCCCTGAAAATACTGAGGGACAACTATGTATATATATTTTGGGATGAATCACATTATAAAAAACATTATGTTTTAATTAAGAATGAGCCCAAATCTTACCACTCTTTATTTTCTTCAGCTCCTAGTTTGTACTCATGTATAAAGTGTAGACAAAAGTATTCTTTGTTGTAAGCTGGGGTAAATAATAGACTTTATTCTGATTGCTCTTTAGATATTAGTTGCTGCTTTGACATTCTTCCTTGGGAAAGATGAAGAGGAGAAACAGGACAGTGACTCAGAATCTGAGGTTAGTTTAATCATAGGTGGATGCTTCTGAGCTTTATACTATCAGATTTCATTATTGCTCTCAGTACAAATTTTAAAGTCCATGACTGCTCAGGTTAGAAAGAAACTTATATGTTACTTTATCCTTATTGAGTTCTGCCATGCTGAGATTTTATCCTATTTAGAATTTGTTACATTCAGTAAGATTGGTTCAATAATAAAACTTAGATTAATTCAGCCTTGTTCTTAGTTCTAAAGCAGTGTCTATATCTTACTATATAAACTCAGTAAAAATTGCTGCAACATTATTTTGAGGTAGAATTTTGACATAGAAGTTTAGAATGAGGGAAAGGAAAGGTATGGCACTTTTAAAGTGAAAAAAAAAGATTTATATGTTGCAGAATTTTCTTTATTGAAAAATATTTTTTATTAAAATTTTAAAGATAAAATCTAAAAAATTTTCTTTCCATTTTAGCACTTTGGTAACAAGAAAACTAAATATGTAATAACACCTTTTAATTTGTTATTTTATTAAATATATGAAGTGTATCCTTTTATTAATTTATTTTAATTAGTTTCAAGTATACAGTACATTGGATAGACATTTATATAGTTTATAAAACGATCCCTCTAATTGCTCCTTTTCTTCTCTGGTTTTCCACCTAGCCAGTATATTAATGCTAACTGCATTCCCTGTGCTATGCTCCTCATCCCCATGACCATCTATCAGCTATTAATTTGTACTTTTTGAACTCTTCACTCCATTCTCCCAGCCCCCCAACCTCCCCTCCTCTCTGTTCGTCACCAAATTGTCCACTGTATTTATGAGTCTTGAATAGTACATTCTTATTGTGAAAATTTTCATTTTTTTTTAATACTTATTCCTTTTTTCATTAGTTTCAGATATATGGTAGGTACATCAGTAAGACATTTATATAGTTTGTGAAATGATCTCCCTGATTACTCTTGTCACTCATCTAGCTCTGTACATAGCCATTATAATACTATTGATTACATTCCTTATGCTGTCATTCCTTTTTTTTTTAATTAGTTTCAAGTATACAGTACATTGGTTAGACATTTATATAGTTTATGAAATGATCCACCTGATTATTGTATCTTCCCTCTGGCTCTACACATAACCATTATCTTACTGCTGACTGCATTCCCTATGCTGTGCTCTCCATCCCTGCAACTATCTATCAATTACTAATATGTACTTGTTTAACCATTACTTTCTCCCAGCCTTCCTACCCCATTCACCTCTGGTTGTCACCTTATTGTCCTTTATACTTGTGGGTCTGTTTTCGATTAGTTCATTCTTTTTCTTGAGATTCAGCATATTAGTGAAATAACACGATATTTATCTTTCTCTGACTTATTTCACTCAGCATAACCTCTAAGTTTGTCCATGTCATTGCAAATGGTAGGATTTCATTTTTTTTAATGGCTGTGTAACATTCCACTGTATATATGAACCATAACTTCTTTATGTAGTCATCTGTTGATGGACATTTAGGTTGCTTTCATCTCTTGGCTATTGTAAATAGTGCTGCCATGAACATAGGGGTGCATAGATCTTTACAAATGGTTGTTTTGGTTGTTGTTTTTTTGTTTGTTTGTTTTTTGTTTGTTTGTTTGTTTGTTTGGATAAATACTCAGAAGTGCAGTTGGTGAGTCAAAAGGTAGTTCTATTTTTAATTTTTTGAGAAACCTCCAGACTGTTTTCCATGGTGGCTGTACCAGTTTGCAATCCCGCCAACAGTATTTGAGGGTTCTTTTTTCTTTACATCCTTGCTAACACTTGTTCTTTGATTTATTGATGATAGCCATTCTGACAGGTGTGAGGTGATATCTCTTGTGGTTTTAATTTGCATTTCTCTGATGATTAGTGATTCTGAGCATCTTTACAAATGCCTATTGGCCATCTGTATTTCCTCTTTGGATAAAAAATGTAAGATTTTTTATATAAGTTTTCTTGACCTTGTCTTTTTTCCACTTCCCAGTTCCTTCTTCACAGAAAACCATTCAGTTTCTCATGCATTTATATATGGATTGTCTTATGTGTGTAGTAGGTTTTTAAAATAATGTAATTAATATGTATGTTATTCTGCAACTTGCATTCTTTGTGTTTGTATGTTTGTATATATATATATATATACACATATGTGTATGTGTACCAATGCATTTAGATCTTCCATTAGTACATATAGATCTACCTCATCCTTTTAACCTTCATGTTGTATTTCAGAATGTGAATATATTATAGTTTAAGCATTTTCTTAATATTTGTTTCCAATTTTTTTTTCAAATAAAAACAAAATTGTGTTCTGTTTATATATTATACTTCAATATAAAAACAAATCAGTGCTACAATGAAAATCTTTGTATGTGCACATGGGCAAATACTTTTTTACTGAATTTTTAAAAGTTATGTTCATTTAATAATGGTGCTGAGAATATAAGTACAAAGAAGTGGTTGAAAGGGTTTTACTCTTTGCTTCTATGCAGATTTTCCTTGTTTACCATTTTACAAAGTAATTTCTTCTTCAGGATGAAGGACCAACAGCAAGAGATCTGCTAGTGCAGTATGCCACAGGGAAGAAAAGCTCTAAACACAAGAAAAGGTTGGAAAAGGCTATGAAAGTGCTCAAGGTGAGACTTGTACCTGGGAAATGAGGTAGGAATCATGAGGATGCAGAATATGTGTTTTTTAGCAAAAGCTTTTAAGAATTTGAAGTAAAGAAGTGGCATTTTTAAAAGAGCTAGAAATGTATAATGAATTTTTAAGCGCTAATTTTTAGACAAGTAAATGTTTTCAGCTCTAGCAAAATCTGTAATTAGTAAATTCATTTGATTAAATTTACTTTTTACTTATTCTGATCAAGATGTCCTTTATTAGGTTATCTTTGCTAGCTGTGTCTACAGAAGAATAACAATTATTCTGAAAATCATTAGTTTGGTCCTATGTAATTTATAATGCTTATATTTTCAAATTTTTAAAATTCTCACAAGTGCTAATAGCTGGAAAATTCCCAAGGTTTAATCTTAAAAGACAAAACCACCTTTAATTTGTGTAGTTGAAAGAAAGGTTTTTGGAACAAAGATTTTTTCTTTTTAAATATTGTGGTGGATTTGATAATAGCATTTAGCACATTAGCACCTCATCACTATAATTCAGAACATAAATGTTTTTTCTGTCCCTGTCTTTCAGAAACAAAAGAAGAAGAAAAAGCCAGAGGTGTTTAACTTTTCAGCTATTCACTTAATTCATGATCCCCAAGGTACTGTAATGATAAGTTTTCAAGTTCCTTTTTGGCCTTATCTCTGCCTATTTAGTTTCTTACCTTCTGAGTTACCAGAAAATATAAGATACATTGCACTTAAGAGATAATACTTAGTTGTTATTAGTTGGTTGTAACCTAGAGAATTATGTTCCAAAGTGGTGATTAACAACAGTCCACAGCAAAATAAGAGAAATATGGAAGAATAGCTCTCTGTGAATTATTTCTTTAATAACACAGTAGTGGTAGGACATTGTACTTGACCAAAGGAAAAATTCAAAATCTTTTGTTGATTCTTTTTCTTAAAACTGATGTGTGGAAACCAACAGTTTGGGAAACCTGTTCTCTAGAATACTAGTTCTCAAACTAGAGTGCACATTGGAATTGCCTAAGGAATTTATAAAACTATATTGGTGTTTGGGTCCTGCCATCCCCAGACTCTGATTAGTTGGTATGGGGTGCAGCTAAGCACTGGAACTTTTAAATGCTCTATGTACTCCAATGCAGGGGTCCCCAAACCCTGGACTGTGGACTATACTGATTCGTAGCCTGTTAGGAACTGGGCTGTATTAAGAGGCTAGTGGAGGGCGAGCCAGCGAAGCTTCATCTGTATCTGCAGCCACTTTCCAGTGCTAGCATCATCACCTCAGCTGCACCTCAGACCATCAGGCATTAGATTCTCATAGTAGCACTGGTCCCTGGGGACCTCTGCTCTAATATACAGCAGTGTTTGCTGACCTCTCTTAGTGTTAAACTTTAATGTACATACAAATCACCTGGAGATCCTGTTAAAATGTCTGATTCAGAGGGTCAGGTGATTCTGTATGTCTAATAAACTATGAGGTGGACCACCTACTGGTGGTCTGCAGACTACACTTTGAGGAGCAAGGCTCTAGAGAACTGTTAAGTGGAACACCTATCAAGCAGTCACCCAAGATATTGATGCTAAAAATCTTGGGAATCCTTAAGATTTAACTTGGGGCACTATTGAAGGTTTATTCATCTGTGTGTGAATCTTTTCACCTTTTGTCATTCTTGCTGTTTTTACCATGCTGTTTCGGTAGAGTGGTTTCAGGCACAGCCACACCAGCATCGCTGATCTTACTGTCTTTCTCTACACCTGTTAGATAATGTGCGGACCATGGACCATAGTGTACTTTTCTGATACTCTCTTTTCTAGATTTTGCAGAAAAACTGCTAAAGCAGCTAGAGAGCTCTAAGGAGAGATTTGAAGTGAAGATGATGCTCATGAACCTTATCTCCAGATTGGTGGGAATTCACGAGGTTTGAATTACATTATGTTTTTCTTGATGAATATTAGAAGTAGAATTATTCTTGGTAAAAGGAAAGCTATTAAGATAGAGCAGTGGCTTAATTTTATTCCCACAAACCATTTAAATACACATAACTTACAGAAAATTAAAGTCTTCCTTTCTGAAAATAGCCATTTTTCTCATTTTCTTATCAATATGAATGGAAGTTAAATTCTACATATATTTGGTTTATGGACAGACTGTTTTGTGTTGTATTCTACTTTCTTTTTATTCAACTTTGTTTCACATATACATTTTTCTGAATCAACATAACCCACATATTTTTATCGACCATTACTGCATTTTGCAGTTTATATATCCATAGCTTTCCTGACTTCTAGACTATTCTAGTAGATTATATTTGCAAACTTGAATTCTCTGGTCATTTATTTAATATTAAAGTAGTTTGCAAAAGCTCCTTGGTAGTATAATGTTTTTATATTATGTATACACAGGGAAACTTCACACATACTGTCTTATGCTGTTAGACTAACTGCCATTGTAGAAAAGGCGAGATTCCCAAAAATTTAGGCTTTAAGGAAATGACCATTGATGTTATTCCCCATTTTGCTTTTGTGACTAATGCTTCTCTGAACATCATTGAATGTGTTAACTTCCTTCAAAAAATTTTTTTAAGTAAAACATTCGTGTTTATTGAAACTCAAACAGTACAGACATATGTCAAGTTAAAAATGAAATTATATATGAGTGAAGGCAGTCATTTCTTTAAAAATAACATTTAAAGAATAAATTGCCTTTTTTCCATAGGTTGCAGTTCTAAAGCAGAGTTAGCAAGTCAATTCTGTTTACATTTGCAAAAGTAATTTTATGTCAAACCTGAATTTGAGCTTGATAGGAAAGCAGAAGCAATTTGTAATTTAAATACGGTTTGATGGAAATGATACCAGAGTTTCACAACTAACTATAATTGAATGTACATCTGTATATTGAGCCCATGTCCTCCCTGTTTTTTCTCTGGCCCTGGCTTTGCTCTGTGGTCCATATAGAAAAAATTAATGTATTCTCACACATGATCTTTGAAAAAGACCAGTCCATCACAAAAGTTTCTGTACTTGAATTCAAGATTGCTGTTGCTTTAATGACTGGACCCATGCCACCTTTATTTAGGTAGCCTCCAAAGGGGTAGTGTTTTCTCTCTAAAAAGAACTGAGAGTGATTCCTCAGTGTGGATAGATTGGTATCCAATAATAAAATCAGAACTGTGGGGGTTTTTTGTGATCAGATTATATTAGATATGATTACTATTTTGCACATTGCTTTAGAGCCTTAATATCAGTGCTCTTCCTTCCTATAATCCTCTTTATTTTTAAAGACTAAAAATTAGAACCATAGCCACACCAATTTTAAAAGTGGAAAAATGTTGCATTTTGGCCTCTTTTTGCCTCCTGGTTTATTCTATATATACTTTCTTATTCCTTTACATAATGAGGATAGCATCCTAGCCTTCCTTTCCTTGGTTGAAACAGCACATTGAATCATCCTAGGGCATGAATACTTGTTGAGAAAAAAGTAAAAAATGATTCCCAACTAGTTGAGCTTGGTGATGTAATTGTATTAGGGAGAAATTAAACTCTGTAACTTTAGTTATCAATGTATTAAAATCAGTGCATTCTTCTTTCCACAGCTTTTCCTCTTCAACTTTTATCCCTTTGTGCAGAGGTTTCTGCAGCCCCACCAAAGAGGTAAGCCTTCTACTTGCCAGGTTTCTTTGGTGGCCTTGGATTCAAATAACCATCCGGAGTCTTTTGTTCTGTAATTACTAAAAACAAGAGTTAGGAGTGAAGTGTGTTGTGTTTTAGGGAAGGAGAAAGAAACGCTTAGGTTTTCCAAAATATGCCATAAGGTACTTGTTCTGTTCATCAACTTTAACAATTATTTTTGGGAAAAACAAAAAACAATTTGTTTTCTCAAAGCAAACCTTTTTGTACACTAGTCCTCCATTTTCACTTGGTTTCAGTTATCTGTGGTCAACTGCAGTCTGAAAATATAAAATGGAAAATTCTAGAAGTAAACAGTTCATAAGTTTTAAATTGCATGATGTTCTGAGGAGTGTAATGATATCTCTTGTTGTCTAGCTCCATCCCACCCAGACATGAATCATCCCTTTGTCCAACATATTCAGACTGTATGTGCTCCCTGCACATTAGTTTGCTGAATAGCTGCCTTAGTTATCAGATCAACTATCTCAGTATCACAGTGCTTGGGTTCAGGTAACCTTTGTTTTACTTAGTAATGGCACCAGGTTGCAAGAGTAGAGATGCTGGCAATTCGGATATGCCAAAGAGAAGCCATAAAGTACTTCCCTTAAGTGAAAAGGTAAGTGTAGTACAGTAAGATATTTTGAGAGAGAGACACCACACTCACATAACTTTTACTATTGTTGTTGTTAATCTTTTATTGTGCCTAATTTATAAATTAAACTTTATCATAGGTATGTATATATAGGAAAAAATTTCCTGTATATAGGTTTCTTTACTATCCACGGTTTCAGGCATCCACTGGGGGTCTTGGAATGTATCACCTGTAGATAAAGGGAGACTATATTATAAGACCATTAACACTAGTGAAAAATTCTAAAAAAAAAAGTTTTACTTTTTATTGTAACTATATAATGGATATCAGAATTTTATCTTACTGCTCGCATTGTTCTCCTGTATTTTCAATTAAAAACAGCATAACAGCAGGAAAGAATAGATGGTTGTTTTAAACTTGAACTAAGGTAGGAAGGAAACAAACCTTTATTTGATATCCAACATGAGCCAAGCACCATGCTAAGTGCTTTATATGCATCATCTCATCTAATCCTCACTTCAGTCCTGTGAGGTATAGAAATAAAAAATAAAACCCAAGGTCAGTAAGCAAATAAATGGCAAGTTAGGATTCACCTCACTTCTTTAGCTAAAGGTTTTGTTCTTTATGTATATACTTCCCCTTTTAAGGGAGAGTGTGTTTGTGCATGTATGTTTATATTCATTTGTTTAGTGCTTCTAGGCTGAGCACTACATTAGATAATAAGAATTCCACAGTGGACACAAAGCAACATCCTTACCTTCATAGGGCTTCCATTCTAGGAGATCCAGAGAATGCTCTATATAACATGTCCAGGTCTTCACCTGGGGAAGAAGGAAGCAGAGTAAGGACAACAGGGAATGGTGGGGCAGGTTCTATTTTAGAATATGTGGTTAGGAAAGACACTTTGATAAGGCAGCAGTTGAGCAGGGTCTTGAAGGAAGCAAGGAAGTGAGCCATGCAGATATCTGGGGATTGGGTATTCCAGGTGGAATAAGCAGCAATAGCATTAAGGCCAGAATATGCTCACCATGTTTGTTATAGTCCTGAGAGGCAGAACAATAACAACTATGACCTTTCTGATCTCTTATATTTTCAGAAGTAACAAAAATCCTTCTGTTTGCTGCACAAGCATCTCATCACTTAGTACCTCCAGAGGTGAGAACGCTTTCTTTTTTTCATCACCTAAAAGCATATATTAACAGAAAAGATAGGATTGCAATTTGGTACATGCAGACGCAGTGTGCCATGAGCACACTTGAGTTGAAAACTCTTAAACCTTCTGTCTAGATCTAGTACATGCACAGCAGTGCCACTATTAAATATATCATGGTGGCTTTTCCCACAGGGATTATTCCCCTGCTTCCCTGCCTTTTTTTAAATGACTAGAAAAGACACTAACTCTTGAGATATACACAGAAGTTTAGTTACAGAAACAAAACAAAAAAATTACCATGGAAAGTGAAGTTGGACAAATTGTTGAGAATTCCAATTTTGTTTGTCAAGTCATATGACTAGAGGACAAAAATATCAATAAATCTATAGTGATTATTTTTCAAAGCTGATAATTCCTTTCTTTTACTAAAACAGTATTTGGATTGGATTATCCTGGGTAGAAGCAACTTCTTTAACTCATGCTGAAAAATAAAATTAAAGGAGAGCAAAATTTAATCCAAGGAGAGCAAAGAAGAATAAGGTTCAGAGTGGAATATTTTTATCTGTCTTCCTCAGTCTTGATTACTTCTAGCTCCCAAACCAAAGATAGGATGCTGTTTTCCTACTATGAATAATCGATTATTCTTTATCCTCAAATGTTTGAGTAGGTACAGAAATTTCTCCAGCATTCTTTTCTTTTATTCCCAATTCAGATCATTCAATCATTGCTCATGACTGTGGCCAACAATTTTGTTACGGACAAGAACTCTGGAGAAGTCATGACAGTAGGGTATGTAGAATGTGGCTGGAGGCACTGGATATGTTTTTAGTGTACTAGGTTTGTTTTAGATCAGGGATCCTCAACCCTTAGGCTTCTTAGGAATCTGCCGCACAGCAGGAGGTGGGTGGCAGGCCAGCAGCGAAGCTGCATTTGTATTTGCAGCTTCTCAGCGCTACCGTCACTGCCTCAGCTCCATCTCAGATCATTGGGCATTAGAATCTCATAGGAACACTGGTCCTTGTTGTCAAAACGGTTGGGGATCGTTGCTTTAGATGACCAAGATGTAAGATTTTAGATGGCAGTGTGGCCTATAGGAAAGCAGTTTAAAATATACTATCTTCTCAGTAGATTTGGTATTTTTATTTTATTGGTCAGAATTTTGAGGAGGGAGCTGGAGAAAAGATGTTTTGTCTTTCTAATCAACATTTTGTTTTTCTGCTAGCATTACTGTTTGAAATGAAAGATTGTTTAGAAATCAAAGTGTTTTTCTCTTGTTTCCTACCATAAATTCATATCTTCCCTTGGAACAAATGATTTGTTATCAAATCACTCTTTAATTTCTAGACAGTGCAGTGGCCCTTCTGATTCATTCAAAAATATTTAACGAGTGTGAGCACTGGTTTAAGGATTGTCTGATCTGTCCTAATAACTAAGTGGCATGTTAAGAGCTGCTTTTTATGGAATTATTACTGGGATAACAGTCCTAAAGACCTTGAACTTTTCTTATTTGATCTAATCCTCCTCCCCTGAGAGTTGGTGAGTAAATGCCACTATTATTTACTTTACAAAGAAGTTAACTATTTCTTATTCCACCAGTAGAGGAAATGGCAATAAACTGTAGCAAAAGCCCTCTAAGGCTGCAGTCCCTCACATTCTCTACCATGCTGCAGTTTTAGAGACTTAAGCCCTATAAAACCCAACTTCTATTGCTTTTGGTTTTTAACCTTTTATGAAACCTTTGATTAAAATTGCTGTTTGATTTTTTTAAATTCATTTTTCTTTTTCTAGAATCAATGCTATAAAGGAGATAACAGCTCGATGTCCTCTAGCCATGACTGAAGAACTTCTCCAAGACCTGGCTCAGTATAAAACACACAAAGATAAGAGTAAGTTGCATATAGAATGATTCAGTTTTTATCTCAATAGACTCTTTGTTCTGCAGTTTCTAATTAAATTATTTTTTTATAGATGTGATGATGTCTGCTAGAACTTTGATTCATCTCTTCCGAACACTGAATCCTCAGATGTTGCAGAAGAAATTTCGGGTAGGCAAAGCAGGCATATGTTGATCTAAAGGTTATGATCTCAGAAGATAAGAGTAATTTCTTATAATTTGAGTTTTAGTATTTGTGGTACTTCATTGTGAGTATTGGTGATATGTGTAGTTTTATTCTGTAAGTTTAGAATACAATTGATTGGATACTGTTACCTTAAATATTTTGTAGTTGGCATATGCTCTTTGATGATAACTGAGTCTTATAAATCAGTCAGGCTATTTCATCTTGAAAGCTTTTGACCTCATTAGCAAATTGGAATTCCAGAGATTAGTCAGTACCTGATGCCATTATTGAACAGTCTATTATTCCCCAGCGAGATACCACCTCTTTGGAGTTATGGGGGAAGAGAGATGGTGATCTCAAGACTTAATAATTATAACAGTTATTCTCTAATAACTTCCAGTTTCCTGATCTGGATCAAAAGAGAGCAAGAAAATAGTGGGCAGGGTTCTGGCTGGGAGATTTACTTTGACCTAAGGCATAAGTGAACTATTATTTTTATTTGATTGCTTCCATTTTTTGTGTGTGTGTGTGATTCTTCTCAATTCATAATTGTAGAAAGTCCTTTTCATGAATAATGTTTTGCAATCTAAGGAATTCATTAAAAACAATTTCCTTTTCTTTAGGGTAAGCCTACAGAGGCCTCCATAGAAGCAAGAGTGCAAGAATATGGAGAATTGGATACTAAAGATTACATTCCAGGAGCAGAAATTCTGGAAGTTGAAAAAGAAGAGAATGCTGAAAACAATGAAGGTTCATTTTTATTTCTTCATTATTCAGGACAAAATCACCCCTATATCTCTTGACCTTGAAATCTGTATGCTGTTTAAACATTCAATCAGCAGATATTTATTGAGCAATGACTGTGGACCAAGCACTGTTACCAGCATTGGAGCTAAAACACGGTTCTTGCTTTTAGGAGACTTACATTATAGTGTATGAGTTGTCTTTTCATGTCCTTCAGGTTGGCTGCCCCTATTCGAGGGTGTGCTGGGCATTTGGGAAAGATAATGGTTTTTTGATTGTTGCCTAGAAAAAAATGATGAGGATTAGTTTTTAGCAATTCTCCAAGATTCTCTCATTGAAGGAGGATGCTTGTTGAACTTGTCGAAGAATTTTTAAGAAACTCTATTCTGATTTCTGGGGTTAGCTTTTATTACATGATTGCTAGGGTCCTGTCTTGTTCATTCATTATTTCAATAGCTTTCTTAAGCATTAGCTGTGGGCTAGTCACTGTCGATGCAAAGGTGAATGATATGGTTTCTGCTCTTGAGGGCATTCATAAATTGCTGAGCAATAAAGTGTTAAGATTTATGATTGAGTGGTGGATAGGGCAGGAGAGAAGTCAGATCTACCTTAGAGGTTCAAAAAAGGCCTCAGGGATATGGTGACCCATGAACTTTATCTTGAATTGTAAGTGAGGAATGGTAGAATAATGGAGACTAATACCTCTGTATTGAGGTGTCTACAAGGTTCCGTTACATCCAAAATTTTCCACCTCAGTCTGAGTCACTATTAATAACTAGTATTTTAAGTATGTATTAACATGCTTGGATGAGTTAGATACTTGCTGTGTGGCCAAGATAAAAGTGCAGTTTTGATGGACATGGTTTGGTAGAAAAAAATGTGGGCTCCAAAATCACACATTTTTTATGATTTCATTATAGGCAGCATTTTCTAACAGTGTGGCTTGGGGCGGGTTACTTGACTCAGTTTTTAATTCTGTTGATTTGTGATGGTTAGAGGAAGTGATTTTAAGGTTTTAGCTCAGAGTAGATACTTGGTCAGTGCTTATTTCCCATTCTCTAATTAAATTGATACAGCTTATTTAACAATAAATATTGCTCAATTGTTGGTCTATAGAGCATTTATATGAGGATCATAACCTTACTTTTCTTTTGCTTGATTTATCTCAATTAATTGTGAGTATGCAACATAAAATGGTAGCACCCACAGTGTGTTCTTTCTCACACAGATGGGTGGGAAAGTGCCAGTCTCAGCGATGGGGCAGATGATGATGATGGTGAGTGGGTCGACGTGCACCACTCCTCCGATGAAGAACAGCAAGAAGTTGTAAGTCTCAAAGTTTCCTTCTACTAGTGCATTGCTCTGATATTTATTAAGACTTAATTTATTCTGGGCCTTGTTGAGGGTCTGAAGCTCTCACTTGAGCTCATAGCCAGTGTAAGCCTTTGTTGTGTGCTCTCAAGTCTAAGAAGCTGCATAACATGCCCATGGAGGAGCGGAAAGCCAAAGCTGCAGCTGTCAGCACCAGCCGAGTTTTAACTCAGGAAGACTTCCAGAAAATTCGTCTTGCCCAAATGAGGAAAGAACTCGACGCTGCTCCTGGGAAAGCCCAAAAGAGGAAATATATCGAAATAGACAGTGATGAAGAGCCCAGGTAACAGCAGCTTCAGTCAACTCACATGATAATGAAAGTTTTAGGGAAATGAATTCTATTCTTGTTTTATAATATATTTGTTTATTCTTCCCAGGGGTGAATTACTTTCTCTTCGGGACATTGAACGACTTCATAAAAAGCCAAAATCTGACAAGGAGACAAGACTAGCAACTGCAATGGTAAGTGAGACCTATCATTCCCTAATCCTTGAAACAGCAAAGAAATGAAATATGATCCAGAACTTATGGAGGCACAGAATGGCAATATTTTATTTTAATGTTATAAATAAAGGTATAATGAACATAGAATTAAACTCACAGATATGAGGTGTTCACTTAGATGAGTTTTAACAACTAGATAGCCATGTAACCACCACCTGAAATCTGTTGTAGGGCACAGAAAAGCACCATTACATGTTCATGGTATTGAGGAAGCTCATTACATTTATCAAAGTCATTAGAAAAGCAGAGCAATGTATACAGTCATTAATGAAAAGCCAGAGACAGTTGGAGTCTGCCTCTGGCAAGTACATGGCTGTTTGTGATTGCGCCCTGCCTGCGGTTCCAGGTAAATTGTCTGTAGCTTATTTTAGGGACCACATCACCCTCTGCATTCCATTTGTATCTGTTTAGGTAAGTTTAAAAACCCATGTTCTTTTTCCTCCACACCTTTACATATACTATCCCTACTTCTTGAAATGCTTTATTCTTTTTCATCTTCCTCCACCACGAATGCCTTTGTCCTGCAAAAAACAGCTCACTGACATACCTTTCTAGGAAGCTCCTCAGACCTCATCAGACTGAACTATGACCTTTTCTTCCACTGAGCTCCCCTAGCCCCATTATAACACACCGTGGTCCATTTTCCCTGGACTTAGTTGCTGGGGAGCAAGGACCATTTTCCATTCATCTTTGTGTCCTTGACATTCAGTAGAGTACTTGACACAGAGGAGACGTGTATATTGATTACATAACTCTTGAAGTGTTTGTGTATGTGTGTGTGCTGATAGGCTGGAAAGACAGACCGAAAAGAATTTGTGAGGAAGAAGACCAAAATGAATCCATTCTCCAGTTCCACAAATAAAGAGAAGAAAAAACAGAAGAACTTTATGATGATGCGGTATAGTCATAATGTCCGCTCAAAAAATAAACGTTCCTTCCGAGAAAAGCAGGTGAGTTCAACTTGAAGCTTGACTGGCTATAATAGTATTGTCATTCTAAGACTCTTTTTAATTTAGGTTGGACCTGTGCCTTTCAAAGACCTTGTATTGTGTCTCAGGATAAATAAGGGAGTGTTATTGGAGAGGTGGAAGGTAGTCAGGGCGTGTAAATCCTAGACCTGACTTGGTTGAGATTCATCTGTGTGACCAGAGGGGAGTCTAATTTTCTTCTCTAAAAAAGTAAAAGGGTGCAAGCTAGATGATTTCTCAGGTCCATTCCCTTGCTAAAATTTTCTGAAATTTCTTATGTAAAATATCAAAATGAACTGAATAAGTATTTTTGAGTGCTTATTTTTGTCTGGTACTTTTATTTTAAAGCAAGAATTATGTTCATAGTATCTCATACAATTTTTGTAAAGCAGTGCAAAATAAATAGTTTTGTTGTTGATATGATCCTTTCTCTGTGTGCCCCTTTGCAAAGCCTTTTTGTTTATAGGCCTTTGGGATTTCATTTTATCCATTTTCAGTCTTTGATGGTTATTCCTGTGTTGGGCTTGCTTATGTCAGTAATTTACTATAGTAAAATAAATTTATGTTTTAATGTCTTCTTCTTCTGGGGGTGTACCAGAGTGTATCAAACTGTATTCTGAAAAATCTCTAAAGAATCCAGGTCAAGGGTAAAGTAGTCCCACATTCTGAACCAGTGTTCTAAAATGCTAGGCCAGGACCAGCTTCCCAGCCTGAATGTAATGGTCAGCTCTCTAAGGCAGTGCTCTTTTTAGTGTGGGAACCAAATCAGTGTTAACAGAATTAAGGTGCCTTATAAAGTCTGCCTGTCTGTTTATTTAGTCTTTCTAGTTCTAAACTGTGTTTAACATTATATAAATAGTAAAGTTACTGCATTCGCATAGAAGGTGTTGAAATTGAGGTGAAAGGAAAGTGCCATTTAAGATTTAAAATTTTCCCAGCTCAATTTAAATTCATAGTTGAATTGATTAATTCCATGAATTTATCTTCACCAGCCCTTTGTGAGAGTTTATGGTTGAGTAATAGTTGGTAGGCTTTGTATCATTATGAGGTCTCTGTGACCTTGCTACAGTTTAGCTAAGGGTATTCCTGTGCTCCCTACATCCTTCCTCTGTTTTTTTAGCTTGCTTTTTTGACATAATAGTGAATCTTGACTTTGTTCACTGTTAGTATGTTAATTTATTCAGCATACAACAATATGAGCAGATACTGTGATTAATCCAGTTTTACAGATGAGAAAATAAGAAACAGATAGATGAATCTGAGAAATACCTCTTTAGTCTTGCAGATTAAGTTAAAATGAACTTGTTAATTTTCTTTTGTACTTTAAGTGCCCCAACTATTCTGCCTATCTACAAAGAAATACCAAGACCCAGATATGAGCTAAAGGCAAGGAGTCAATCAATAACTTAAAGTCATAAAATTTAAAAAGTTTGAATCTTTAAATGTAGAACCAGACAAGTTACCACCTCACCCTTCCCTAAAAGAAATGAACACATATCTTAATAAAATTCAAAAGCTAGTGATCTTAAAAAAGTTTCTAGGAATCCAAGAGTGATGCTTAGGAATTAATGGATTATTATTCATCAACACTTAAGGTATGTGTGTTGACTTTGGTTATTTTCTTTAATTTGGGTTTATTTTTGATGATATTTTATTTCATAGTCTTTTTTTCCTGAGACATGTAACACTTTATAAGGACTTTCATAGTTTCACTTTGGACATTGATCATGCGGTCTTCTTTTTCTCCAGTTTTAAACTCTTTAATTTTCAAATTTAAGAACTTAGCTGCTATGGTTAGGGAAGGAATCTAGGAGATTAAAGATTGGAACTAGTTGAATTAGAATACAAAATTCATTCTTTCATTTTATTGTAGATATAGCAAACACAAAATAATTAAACAAGTTACAAATTAGCCCATAATAGTTTTGACATAAACCACAATTGTCAGGATTTTAATTCTGAATTAATTTCTTCATATTTGAGCCATTATAAAGATTAGGTGTTAGTATTTATTTACTGTAAAATTTTCTTTTTTTTAAATAGTTGCTTTATATTTATTTATTTTTAAGAAATAGTTAATACTTGTTAACATGATTGGGGGAAATGATAAATTGAAATATGTGGTCTCTCTTATGCTCAGATCCCATGCTCATGTGCTGGTGTGCAGTTTGGGTGTTTTTGTTCAGTTTTAGATGTTCAGTTTATTGTAATTTCAAGGGGAGAGATCTGGGGATGTCTCTCACTCCGCCATGTTTCTGACTTATAAAATTTTCTTAGTTCATTTACTGCGTTAAACCCATTTGAAAATCTTCAACTAAGAGAACATTTTTTTGTATTCCAAATTATATATTATAGAGTTATCTTAAATCTGCACAAGTGCTGAATGCTGTTTCAAAGCCTTTACATGGTCCTTAAGTGCCATATTTAGTGGAATATACATGATCCTGAAAAAGGTGATTGTGAATAAAAATTTTTCCTGTCAGCTTTAATTTAGACAATGTGCCACCTCAACTCTAGAATATTAAGAGCTGTATAGACCAGAGAAGTACTATGTATTATCTCTGGGGACAGGTGATGATGCTCCAATCTCTGTATTCTGTAGCTGCCCCAGTTTCAAGCTTTTGTCCCTAGTGTTGGGGGAAAAGCAGTCAAGAGCTTTGCCTGTTTCCTAGAGGTACAGAGCCTCCAGCCTGGTTACAGCTTTGATCTGTTATGGAATATTTTACTATTTGTAGTTTTTCAAAATGATTTATTGACTTAGTGATTCCATTTTGGTACACTTCCATGTAACCAAATTAGTATAATGGGGTACCCAAGAGTTACTATGTTTAGATATTTTTTTCTTACTTTCCAGTTGGCACTGAGAGATGCACTTTTGAAAAAGAGAAAAAGAATGAAGTAACATGGACAAGCAAGTATTCCATTCCAAGAAGAATGTTAAATTCATGTTATTACTCTGAAAATTAGTAAATCAAGAGTGTTTATTTACATTAAAAAATCCAGAAGTACTGTGTTATAAAAACCAAACTAAATTTGGTAGCGATTTGGTGTTTTTATTTTGGAGATAAAATAAAATTTTGGTAATATGGGGCTGTTTGAAATGCAAATAGTAGTGGTATTATAAAATTATTTTCTAAATTTAGTGTTCATATAAAGAATAAATTATTGAGTGTCTGTTAATTGTCACTATGGTTATAAAAATGACCATAATCCCTCACTTAAGGCATTCACAGCCTATTTGGGGGATGTGGGAACAAGTGTATAAATGTGTATTTACAGTGCAATGTAAATAGTTCTCTAGTAGAGATAGATCCATACTTTTGTGAGGTTGCAGAGGCCTTACAGGACTCCGCAGGGGACAGGAGTTACATATCCCCTTAAAACAATACAGGACAGTGTTACAAGAGTAAGAGGTTCTTACTTGTAAATAGGCTTACCTGCTGAAAACAGGTCCCTGCTGTACAGATTTTGGGTAAAGAATTTAGCTCTTTTAGTCCATCCAAAAAATTTAAACATTTCTTTTGAATGCCAGGTAAAATCCTTGCTTTCCCAATTGCCTTGTGTATAAATAGTAATCTTTGAGTATCTTTAGGTTATCATTTGGGTTGCTCATTCTTTTGTAGAGGAAAAAGAAATCAAACTGGTTTCTTTATCCTTTTTTATATCCCTGCAATATTTTCAGCCCAGTGTTTGCCTTGTGTCCATAAAAGGTTTCTGATCTCAAATAGGTACTCTTGTATGTCTTAAGTGGCTATGTTGGTCTCTCTTCCCTAAGTATGCTTGAGTAAATTTTAGAAGACACAAAAGCCTTGTTTACTCTCTCTGTTTGCAGGTTGTTGCATTTAGAAAATTCGTTGCCTCGTACCTCAGATATTTTAGATAATGTGGTAGATGGAAAAATTGCTTCTAAATTACTTTAAAATCAATTTTGTGCCCACTCAGAATTATAAACAGTTTCTAAAAACCACTTTTCTTGTTCTCTGTCCAGTATCTTCTGTTTGCTCTCTGAGTTCAACTTCAGTTTTATTTTAATGAAACTTTGTGACTTTCCCCAGTATCCCCCAGATCACTGGGCATTAGTTGTGAAGACCTTGAGAATTAATAATTAAATTGCACTGGCCTCATGAGGGAAGCTGTCAGGAGTCAACCTCAGCTACTTCAGCATTTAACAGGAAGTGTCTGGGGCAAATTTGAATGTTTCAGATGGAAAGCTGCTCTCTTTTTGCATTTTTTGAGCTGTCTTCTCATATATCTTGCTCCAGAGAGAGATAAATAAAATTCAAAATGGCAGAGCAGCTGGGGTCCACAGTTCTGCTGCCTGAGTTGTGATGGTCCTGGAAATTTCATCCTTACAAGAAACTTTCCTACCCCATTTAGAAGCTAAGAGGCCAAGTCCAGTCTGTGTTCTGACTTCAGTTCTTCTACTTCGGATTCATTCTGCTCTTAACTGAGGTTTATATGCAAGATAGAAAAATATCTGGCTTACAAAGGTACAGTCTTAACTATGTTTTATTTCTTCAGTCCCATAATATCTTATTTCTATCCGATTCCTTTTATTATTTTATAAATCTCTTGAGAATATTTTCTATTTAAATTTGAAGATCAGATCCCCATAAAATTGGTTACTGCCAGCAAAGGCAGACATACCTTCCAGGGTGACTTTTACCTTGAAGAAGTCACCAGAGTCTCAGCTTCAGCTGTTTGGTTCCTCCATTTCTAGGAGGAACTCACACTCTCCAAGCTCATCATATATATAAAAGGAGATGTATAAATCTAGAATGGTGATATATTATGTATGGGATCTTAGCAAGTTCCATTAGAAAATAAGCTGCATAAAAGGCAGTCTGTTCCCTGCCATATCCTCAATGCTCAGCAAATATTTGAAACATGATTTAATCCCTGTCTGTTTTCTCTCTGTAAATGTAATACAACCTACCTCATTGATTGTTTTGAGAATTTTGAGAACTAATGTTTTTAAGCACTTAGCCTAGTATTTGCCACAAAATAAGCAGCATTCAATAAATTTCTCATCAAAAATTAGATATCAACTTTTTATTTTATCTTTTGCTTAATTTACTTGAAATGACAATTACAGTTGCTACAGTTATGTGTTTTCCCCCTCATTCATTTGTGGGTGAACTAGTTTGAAATACAAAAGTATATTGAATGCTCGCTATGTGCAATGCACTCTGCTAGATGCTGTGTGGGTTGCCAACACAATGTTAGTGTCATGTAGAAACAAATCCATTGAAGGGAATAGACGTACTAAATAACTATGTAATACGAGGCCACCTCTAGAGCTATCAGAAAAGGCAAAGCCTAGGGCCGGGGCATCCTCAGGAAGGGGTATTTCAGCTGGCAGGAGGATGAAATGCCTGTTTGTTAACAAACATGCTTAGGATGAACACGGCAGCAGTAGGAGATATATTCCTGAATCATAAAATAAATGTTATGGTTTATATTTGGCACAGTTTTTAAATGTTATGGTTAATATACATTTTTTCAATACTTCATATTCTAATTCTTTGAAAATTTATAATCTATGTAGTCTTGTATGGCAACTTTGTGTTAACCAGAATGTTTAATCAGTTGGAATATTTTGTTCTTCAAACTCCTTTAAATAAACACTTTTAAAAACTATTCTACCAAGTGACATCCTTTTATTGTATAAAAATAAAACTAAAAATTATTGTGTACGTATTTTTAGAATATATTATATATTTTAAAATATTGAATATGAATAGGAAGGTAAGATACTGACATGGAGACTTTTTTCTTTTGTAAGGAAATAACCTTTCTTAGTACAATCTTTGGTCTGCACTTGTTTAAAAATGCAAGTCAGAACAAAGCACAGCTAATTTTGTACTCTTTAAATACCATGTATTTGTATAGGGCACTCCTTATGTGGTAATCTTATTCTGCAAATTCTGCTTTCATTGTTTTGTCAATTTGATCTCTGTGGAGATGGTTAAACTCTGATTTATCTACATGATGGAATATTATGCAACATTAAAATGTTTACAGTAAGAAATGCTTATAAATGAAAAGAACAAAGTACAGAAATTTATAGTATAATCCAATTAAACATGAAAGAATAAAGAATAAGAAAAGCCTAAGGGGATACTGTGATTTTCTTTGGTGTTAGGATCATGTGTGAGATTTTTCTTTCTCTTAATCTTTTACAGTGTACATGTTTTTATATGTGTCATTGAATAAGAATAATTTTATCCGAGACTGGAGAATAAAGGTGCCTGAAGACTCACTCTTGTGAAATATTTTTAAACCAGAGGAGAATGCACTTAAATCAAAGATTGATGTGAAAATATGCCAGAGGAGTTGTGATCTTGCCTTCTTAGCCACTCTCTTCCGCTCATTTATTGAAGTGTGCTAGATAGGACCTCTTACTCCATCCAGCAGTACAATGTGTTAGCAGAAGTGCTCAGCACAATTTTTAGGGAACATAATTTGTAGTATTCATCAAGAGCCAAAAAAGTCATAACCTTTGATTCAAACCCACTTCTGGAATCTTGTCATGTAAAATAGACTAAAATATGGCAAGAGATGTGTTTGTTTTGCCCAAGTGAAAGAAAGTGCATCTAAAAGTAGCCTGACCAAACTGGAGTCTGGCATGAGAAGTCTGGAGGTAGATTTGCTGATTTGTGCTCAGCAGTGCCCTTGGGTACTTAGTCTCCTTTTCTGCATGGTCATTCTTAGTGTGTTGAAGCCAGGTTCTGGATTCAAATGCTGATTCTTTGACACAGCTGCATTGTTGCTAGCAAGTTACTCCACACAACATCCTCATCTGTAAAACTGGAGATAATGATAATACCTTTGCCTTCAGACATTTCTTCTGTGTTTAAGGCAACAGGAGGGCCCCTTGCCACATCAATAAACCAAAAGCTTTCACAGTATCCCTGCAACAACCTTCCCTTAGTTCTCATTAGCCAGAACTGAGTTACATGGCTACCTTACCAAGAAGGGAAATCAGGAAACCAGGAAACAGGATTACTGGCCTCTCAGCTTAGGTGCACTGTAACCTAACGGAACTGGGCTTCTGTTAGCAAGAAAACAAGGGAAATAGATTTTGGATAGGCAACTAGAAATGTCTGCCACAAACTATTTGTAGGGAAATAGTCATTGCAACATATAGTGGTAAAAATGGGTGCAAGAAAATATCTAAAATATGGGAATAGTTAAGCAACTTGGGATATAATTACTAGGTATAATATTCAAACCATTTTAAACAAGCACATTGATAAAAGGTTATCTTAAAGGTAAGGTAAGTAGTGTGGAAAATATGCTATTTTCAAAAGCAAAGTACAGAATGATTTTAAGACATGCGTTTTTCACATTTTTAGTTGATGAAATTGGGATGTCTCAAAATTTTGCAACCAAATAATAGTCTTGACATAGTTGTCACTGCCTGTACATTCATGAACTTCATCTCAAAATCTTAAATTGACATCTGCTAATATCAAGCAGGGATTAGCATCAAAATTTACAGGGGAGTCAGCTGCTTACAAGGAAATTTCAGAAAAAAAGAGATTTTTTTGAAGTTTTAAACCTAATTAATATATAATAAATACATAAAAGTACAAGTACCATTAAGTATACTTAAACTTAACAATTTTTTACAAGTTGAATACACTCCTGTTATCAGAACCGAGACCAAGAAACAGAACATTACCAACACCTTTTAAGCCCCTTTTTTGAGTGGAGAACTCAGGAAATGCTGCATTGTCAAGGTTCTTTAAATGGCACACAGAATGGTGTATGGAAAAACATGATACCAAGTCAAACAGGATAATTCAGAAGATTCTAATTTTGAATGCAAAAATCTAATTTTTAATTCAAAGAAGCTTATGTTATACTTTAACCAATTTGTTTCACTTTTTAAATGTACAAGAGTAAATACGTGATTTTTAAATGTAATAATAGACTAGCTCTCAATGCATATGTTTTTCAATTCTAGTAAGAAGGCATTGTGTTGTTTAAATGGCAGTTTAATTTTTCTTTGAGATACATAAACTTACAATTGCTTCTTAAACTTACAATTTTATAAATATAGTAGGTATATGAAAATAGTTGTTTGGTTTGTGTGGTGGAAATAAAGTTGATTGGGTTTCCTTTTTCTGTACATATTAAGCATGTATTAGGGTCCTCCAGAGAAACAACCAATAGTAGTGAGATTGATGATAGGGTGGGTGGGTGGGTGGGTAGGTAGGTAGGTAGATGATAGAATGAAAAAAAGGAAGAAAAAAAAGGAAAAGGAAGGAAGGAAGGAAGGAAGGAAGGAGAGAGAGAGAGAGAGAGAGAGAGAGAGAGAGAGAGAGAGAGAGAAAGAAAGAAAAAGAAAGAAAGAAAGAAAGAAAGAAAGAAAGAAAGAAAGAAAGAAAGAAAGAAAGAAAGAAAGAAAAAGAAAGAGAAAAAAGGAATTGTTTCACGAGATTACGGAGGCTGAGCGAGCAGTCTTGTGATCTGCTGTCACAGCTGGAGAATTGGGAAGGGCGGTTGTGTAATTCGGTCGAGTCTGAAGGCCTGAGAAGCAGGACGGGCAGTGTTCCAGCTCAAGGGGAAAGAGCAAATTTGCCCTTTGGCTGCCTTTTTGTTCTATGAAGGCCTTCAAGAGATTGGAGGAGTCCACCCACACTAGTGAGCGTGATCTTCCTTAATCTACTGACTGAAATCCTGTCTCTTCTGGAAAGACCCTCAGACACACTCAGAAATAATGTCTGTTTAGCCATCTGGGCTTCCCATAGCCCAGGCATGTTGACACATACAATTGACCATTTTATAATGTAATAAAATGTTTATGCTAAATGTTTTTTAAAAATAAAACATTACTTTTAGTTCCATTTTGGCAAGATCCAGTTTGGGAGTAGTTGCTATTCCTTATATCTTAAGTTGACATCAGATCCAGGAGTGCTTTAAAAGGGAACTTGACTAAGTGGAAAGGTAAATTATGGACAAAATGGGAACCTAATTTTAGAAAATGTTACAAAAGGAGAAGTTTAAAAGAATTACATGAAAACTAAAAATAAATTATATTTTACAATTTCTTATTTTAAGTTTACTTGAATCTTCCTTTAAAAAGTTTTATAAACATTACCATTTTAATTGTGGTATTTTTGAACATAAAGAAAAAACTAGAAAATGATTTATTCAATATTAATTTTTACCACGCTTTTTTAATTTTAAAAAGAACATTGACAGTATAACTAAAGCGTCACTCAGCCATTTTCCTTACCTTCTCAAGGATAATCACTATCTTGATGCCTATCATTCCATGAGTTATTTTTTTTTAACTACATTTATACATGTGTGAATGTATATATGCAGTAGACAGTATCATTTGGTATCTTTTAAAATTTAATATAAATTGTATGACTACAATTTAACTCAACATTAAATTCTTGATAAATGGAGTTTCATTTTAACTTGTATAGTTTTACATTGTTTGTTCATAAATCCACAATTTGTCATTCTCTACTGAAGAGCAGTTACAGTGTATCCACTTTTTTACTATTTAAAAAGCTTTCTTCAATAAATGTATTTGTACAACTCCTTGGACATAGAGTTTTTTCTTAATCCAAAATTTACAACGAAATCCAGAAATGGAATTCCTGGGTTGTAGGGTCCATGATTCTTCAACTTTACTAGGCAATGCTTGTCAGAGCCAAGCTGATTGAGAAGGGAAGGCTTAGGTGGTGAGACATCCAGAAAGAATGCACGAGGTGTTTTCAGTTGACCAATGACTTATCTATAACATTTTAATAGTAGAGGAATAAAGTATATAAAATTATATTTAGCTCAGCCTAATTGTGAATAACACCTATTTTACCACACTGTTGATTTATTCATTCGACACATTTTATCATAGTGATTTTAAAAATCTTGTGGGTTTTTAAAATATCTTTTCAACATCAGTCTCGAAGCGACTGGAAGTCAACTTTTTTTTAATGCAAGCACACCTCTTTGAACTCAGCTAATCTGTTTGCTTTCTTGGTGAGTCTCTCAATGCATCTGTGACTTAAGCAGGCAATTGCTGGTACTCAGGCTTTGCAAATGAAAAAATTAAGACCTGGGTCTTAGATTGTATTCAAAGACCAGGAAGAAGTGGGAACAGAGGTTTGGAATTTTCCCCCAGTGACATGCAGGCCATAAAAATGAGGGGAAAAAATCATAGATAATTATGGTGTATTTTGACTGGGAGAGAAAAAAAAAAAACTTAAAAGTACCTTTTCAATTTTCTCTACTTTTCCTCACAGACGACTGTGTAACCATTAAGGACGTTCCAGCCTCACTATGCCAGGTGATTTTCCTAAGACTTAACAGGTCTTTTTTGTCTCGCAGAGAGGAGGCGAGGACCTTTCAGATTAATCATGAAGGCGGAGTTTGGATTCTGACAGCCTAGTTGGAGGCCAGTGCACAGTCTCACCAGCGGTGTGATCTTGGGCAAATTCCTTAACCTTTAGAAGCCTCAGATTCCTCATCAGACAAACGGGCATGGAATAGTAGAACCTGTCTTTGAGCTTTGTTTTGATGGTTACATGAGACGGAGTCGGCGAAACTGCCTGGCACGTACATGTTAGCGAACTTGTCGGCTTTTTATTTAAACTGGAAAGGTGGGCGTGGTGAACAGGCCAAGCTCTCCTGGCCCTTGTGAAATCCAGATAAACCATTCTAGAGTTTAAGTATGAGCAAGTGAGGCGGAGAGGGAGGGATACAGATCTTTTTCGATTACAGCAGTACTCTGCTGCTACCTCTTCGTTACTGAAAAATCACCTTAGCCCTCTCGAGGGGGAAGGTCATCCTCTCGCGGTGGGCGGGGCAGGAGGGACGGAGGCGCGGGGGCAGGAGCGCGGATGACCCGCGGGGGCAGGAGCGCGGGTGACCGGCGGCACCGGCGCGTCCGGCCTTTCCGGGTCCCGGGAGATGCAGCGGGCCGGGCCTGCACCGGCCCCGCCTCCAACCGCCCGGCTTGGGCTCCTCCTCCCCTCCCCGCCCTCCTCCTCCTGCGTCCCCGCGCGCGGGCCGTGGTTGCCGCGGTCCCCGCTGCGGTCCCCGCTGCGCGAGCCATGCGAGCGGCGGGCCCGGCTGCGCGCGCGATGCGGGCGCTGCTGCTGCTGCTGCTGCCGCTGCTGCTGCCGCCGCCGTGTGCGGCCGGGACCTGGAGGCCGACCACCGCCTCCGCCACCGCCACCGCCACGCCCGCGCCCCCAGCCCCGCGGCTCTTCAACGTGAGCCTGGACGCGGCGCCCGAGCTGCGCTGGCTGCCGGTGCTGCAGCACTTCGACGCGGACTTCTTGCGCGCCGCCATGGCGCGCATCCTCGGGTGAGCGCGGGCGCGGCGGGGACTGCGGGCCCCTGCCCCCCCCACCCCAGGGGCAGCCTTGCTCTGCACCCATCCCCCGGCCGCGGGTGCTGCAGGCAGCGTCGAGGTTTGGGACGGTCCCGCCCGGACCGGTTTGGCGTTCAGATTCGGTGTCGCCGGTGGCACGCCCTCCCCCGAGACCTGCCAGGTCAGGGTGGCGCTCAGCTGCTTGCAGGCCTCTCGGGCCCCCAGCTCGCCCCTTTGGGGACCACGCGGCCTCCGTCCGTGCACGTTTTCTTTTTCCCTCCTGGAGGCTCCGGTTTGGGTGAAGCGCGGCCTGGGCCGTCACCCGTCTGGAGAAGGGAGGCACCGAGCACCCCCCACGAAGGATGCGAGCCATAGGGCACCCACCGGACACACGCGCGCTCCACCCCTCCAGCCTCTCGGCAGCTCAGACGCCCTCGTGACTTTTCGTTTCCAGGTTTAATGTCCCCAAGTGGGTTCACGCGGTGATCCGAGCGGCGGTCGGGGAGCTGGAGCGCCTCCTGCCCCGGCCCTTCATCGACGAGATCCGCGGCATGTGCGACGTGCTGAACCTCAGCCTAGCCGACTGCGTCTTGGTCAACCTGGCCTACGAGTCCACCGCGTGAGTGCCCCGCGCAGGGCCTTTCCGGGGACCCCCGCCACCACCGAGCGAGGGCGGACGTGTTTTCAGTGAGATGGGCTGCACAGAAACCTCCAGCGCTTCCTCTCTGCTTCTCTGGGTCAATCTGAGCAGCATAGCACACTTGAGTTTTGAGAAGGAAAGCAGCTTCTCTGACCGCAACGCCGAACTTTTCTCTACCTTGAAACCCCTATTTCTCCCTCCACCAATCCAGGCAGCATCCCACTTTTGAAACTCTGCTCGATATGTGCTTTTCTAGGAAGTTTTTGGAATTAACCCCGTGCATCTGGGCCATCATCTAGTTAACCCAGCGATCCTCCCGCCTTAAAATGCTGGGTCCTGCCAGCACTTATTTGTCCCCCTACATTTCTCTCCCCATTTTTGTCGTCACTAGTGATTCTGACTCCTCTTTTCCAGCTGTTCCCTCCAGAGCTGCAGTCAGAGGGGACACTATTCTGGCTAAGAAGGCCAGCCAATATTTGGTGTTCTGAGTGGGCATGATAAAATGTGGCACACAGATGTGAAAGCAATATAGAGTGTGTGGTTGATCCCAGACAAATCGCTGAGGAAGCCTGGAGTCTCCATTGTCTCAGTAACAGGAGCTGGAATTAATAGAGGTTTGGCTTGGTTTCTGCCTTGAGAACTTAACTGTTTTGCTACCAGACCAGCCTCATCTAATAACATCTTGTAGATACTTATAGCTTCTGCTTGCCAAAAGATGATGAAAGAAAGTTCTGGGGATAATGAAACATTACTGACCTCCCACCCCCATTTTCCCAGAATATGTAGGCAGAGTAGGTTAAAATGCACTGTGACTGCCTTTTTCTTTAGGGAAATGTGTTGTGTCACAGCGAAGACACAAACATGTTAAAGTGGCTTTCAATTGAATTAAGTTAATTTTGCCATCCCTCATTTCTACTCTTATCTTTTTCCTATTCTGATATATAGCTTTCCCAATGAAAAAAAAAATCAATTCTCATTTTTATTTCTACCTTTTTTTGTTGGAGTCACTGTATTCAGGCAGATTGGAGTAAAAGTTCTGGTAAGAACATTCTCACTTTTTGCATTCTAATATTTTGTTATAAAGGTATGTATTGAATTGCCTGCCAACACTAAGCACCATTGATCTGCACTAGCATTATTAGCAAAGGAAGTGTTTTTTCTCTTTTTTTTTTTTTTGAGTCAAAAGGAAAGTTTATTAGAAAAGAGGTAATGCTCCACAGAGTGTGGTCTCCTGTCAGAGGCAGAGTGAGAGAGACCTGTTTTATTCTCATTTGGAATCAGGGTAAGACTAGCAACCCTATATGGACCCGCTGGGTTCCAGGCACTACTGGAGATGTATTACCTGTTATTATGTGGAAACCAAGCCTCAGAGGGACAACTTGCATGGAGCATGGTGAGGGATCAGAGCTGCTGCTGGAAGCACATATATCTCTAGTGCATCACAGTGCCTTTGCCAAAACAAGCTGACTCCTGCCTTGGGCTTGTGGACAACTTTGTGTGAAAACATTTGGGCATGACATGGAAGTATTGTTGTCTTGCCAATTCTGAAAAATCATCTTTGAGAGAGAGTCTACAAACCTTGCTTCAGACACTTCTAATATTTTACCAGCCTCTCCTTGACATGAGTTCTTTGAAGATCAAAAACGTTGGAAAGAATTAAAAGCAGACCAAGCTTCCTTTTTTAAACAAACAAAAATTAAGTGACAGTTTTATCCTAATTATAAAAGTAATATGTAATCTAGAAAATTAGTAAACAGAAAATATAAAGAAATTAACCACAATCCTATTACTCAGAACTGTCAAGGTGTTTCCTCTCAGTTTTGTTTGTGTGGGTATATATACATATCTCTCTGCTTCTTCCACCTAGAATTAGACACCCTGTATGTAAATATTTTTTACATGACATTTCATATCCTCTGAGAATATGGACATTTACATACCTTAACAAACCTCTTTCTGTTTTCCTCTAACTACTTTGCTCTGGCTGAGAGTTTTAAAAGGATCCTTTTCTCTTATTAGCTCTGCAAAGAGCTCTATGGGGGACAGGACAAGTGCCAAGCCCCTAAAGAGTTGACCATTTGTCCAAGGAGACAAAATGAAACATTTGTGGAACAGAATGGTTTAGTGCCATTATACTTGCTCTGAGAAATTCATGGAAGAGAGAGGTGAGCTTGAGCTAGCTTTGAATGAATGTGCTAAATAGACGACACACTGCCATACAGGAATAAGCAAAGTTCAGTCCTAGCTGAGCCCAGAATAAGTCAATTTCAGATTTAGATTTAGGATGAAATTCTTCAGTATGTGTCTGATGCCATATGTGCTTAGGGCAAAGGTCTGGTAACAGTGAAAACTGATGAGTTATGTCCAGTTGTATTTTCATTTTGAATTGTGAATTCATATTCTCAAGGATTATGTAGCATATGTGTCCACTGTAAGGAAGAATAACTTTTACTTTAAGCACTTATTTTAAAAATGAAAAGCTCAAGTTCCTTTTTTTTATTTTTTTCATTCATTTCCTGTTGGACCTTCTTCCCTTTTTCTCAGATTCTGCACCAGTATTGTGGCTCAAGACTCTAGAGGCCACATTTACCATGGCCGTAATCTGGATTATCCGTTCGGGGATTTCTTACGCAAAATGACTGTGGATGTGCAATTCTTAAAGAATGGGCAGGTACAGTTTCTACGGCATAAGATTCAGAAACCCTAGACTTGCTAACCCAAGTTAGGATACCCTACTACTTAAACTGTGTTATCAGTTTAAAATACAAAAACAAAACACAACAAAACAAAACAAAACAAAAATATCAAATTCATGGAAAAACAAAACTAGAAGACCAGAAGAGAGGTTTATAGCATATAGAAAGAAGCATCATTTATTATTATTAAGCACTTTAGGGAAATCTCTATGGAAATATGGAAGTTTTCCACTTATGATGTCAAGTCAGCTCTTTCCTCTGCTTTCCTGTTCCGGCTACTTCTGAAATAAGGAAGGGCTCTGAAGTGTAATGGCTAGAAACACCCAGCTTTGGGGTCTGGCAGTCCTGGGTTTGAATCCTCCTTCTGTCATTTACTTCCTTTGTGGACTTGGAAATCACTTAAATCCATTTTACAGACTACAGCTTAGAGTGGTTAATAATTACTTTATAGAGATAGTTATAAGGGATAATTGAAATAATCTATACAAAACATGTGGTGATGTTTGATAAACAGTGGCCAAATAATAAATGGTCATTCGTATGATTGATATATAATCTCTACAAAAAAAATTATACTTAGATCATTTTACTTTCATCATAGGCCCTTTAAAAGTGTAATCTAATATATACTATTGTTACGTTTCTGTATATACATTTAGAGAGACAGCATTAACCAATGTTCATTGAGTACACAAGCATGTTATTGCTGTGAAACAGAATAGACATTACAAAAGCCAGATTTGGGCTTTGATGGATGTTATTTAAAGACAAAGACTGTTTTTCACTTGTTTGCATTTAGGGATTGAGTCACAAATACTCACAAGTCACTTAGTCATCTGCTTTTACAAACAAAAACTTTCTCATAAAAAGTTTAAACAACACAAATATTTAAAGTGAAAGTTTCTCCTTTCCCAGTTTCATTCCTTTACTTCTCCCCTATTAACAATTTGAACATAGCTGAAGAATTTCTTCAAAAATATCTTAAGTAGCAACAATAACAGAATATAAATGCCTAATAAATTTTGAAAGGTAATCTGCTAAAATGTTGCAATTATCACTTTATGCTTTTCTTCATTATCTACAATGAACAAACATTCTTTTAAACAAAGGAATACATGCAATAAAAATAAAATATTTCAACTGTTTTCTGTGGAACTCACCCTGAGAGTTTTTACTTCATTATCTCTGTTTATCTTGGGGCTCCCATGAGAAATAGCCTATTAGTGTGGCTTTACTCTCAGTGCTCAGGTTATTATTACCAAATTTAAGAATTTACACTTGGGTATTGTCTTTCTGCGGAGGGCTTATGGCCAGTACATTGTTTTGATAAATTAAGAACAGGTTATCCATAAGATAATCTCGTGTTCATAAAGTTACAAATATTTTCATATATAGGACTTCATTTGATCCTTACAGCAACCCTGTGAGGCAGGTACGAGGCAAAATTTTCATCCTCATTTTTCATTTCAAGTTATGTATGTATAGCAAGCATATCAAGATACATATGATACCATTATGTACATGACAATATCTGCAATTCTGCTGGTGACAGAACCACTATGACAAAATAATTTATTGCATGCATTCATTATAAAAGGAGTGAAATTTCAGTTAGAGGTTGGTGAAAATAAAGATGTGCCTTTTTTTCCACCTTTCAAGGTCTATTGAATTCTATCTAAAGTTTAACTTTCCAGAAGGCTATTTTAGAGTTTTTATTCCATTATGTTATAAGAAAATAAATCTATAAAATTGTGGGGCAAAACAGGTTATTTTTATGTATATTTGGTTGAAATGGTAAAATGATACATTATTTCTTGATTTCAGATTGCCTTTACAGGAACCACTTTTGTTGGCTATGTAGGATTATGGACTGGTCAGAGTCCACACAAGTTTACAATTTCCGGCGATGAACGAGGTAATTGAACTCCCAAGCATTTTTAGCCATGTCCCTGTTTAGTTTTATCCACGTACTTCATTCACTCACCCAACAGAACACACAAGAACACCTACAACACTACATGGGGGGAGATGAACAGTTTGCATGTGAGCAATGAAGGTGATTGCAGGTGCTACCAAGAAAGTAAAATAGGAAGATGTGCTAGAGAATGAAGAAGGGGGGATGGCTACTACAGCTAGAGGGTCAGGGATGGCCTGACTAACATGTTCCAGGAGACAGAGGTCTACAGAAGCTGGGGGAAGACCATTGCTGATGAATTCCAGAAATTAAAGATGGTAGTGTGGTTACAACACGGAGTAAGGAGGAAGTGACGTGAGAGGTGGAGAGGAAGGCTGAAGCTATGGTGAGGGTCAAGGTGAAGAGTTGGATTTTAAGCACAACAGAAGCCCTTAAGGATTTTAGGCCAGGGAGTGAACAGATCTGATTTATATTTTTAATTGTCACTCTGGCTGCTCTTTAGAGACTGAACTGTGCTGGGTTAAGATGGAAAGAGAAGACTGTTTGAAAGCTATTGTAATAATCTAGGAGCTATATGATGGCATTATATAGGCAAGACCTGTAAAGCACTTTACAGTTTACTGTACACTTTTCATAAGTTTTCTCATTAGACCCTCAACAGTCCTGTTAGAAATGCAGGGCTAGTATCACTAACCCCATTCAGTCTTCAGAGGAGGGAACTAAGGCTGTGAGAGGAAATGAAGGCTAGTATGTGGGAGCAATGACTGTCAAATTGACCTGGGTCCTGGCTCAACTGCCATGTTTGTTAAACAGCCCCACTGACATGTGTCAAATCTCAGGGGACATCATCTAGCTCCATAATATGTGGGGAACCCAGAGATAACTGAACTCTTGTCTCTGTCCTCAGGAACTTATGCTGAGTGAAGGAGAAGTGTTGGTCTTCTGAACCTCTGATTGACTTCATGTTTTTGTTCCCTTCAGTTAGGTTTATTCTTATCTTTTTATATAAATAAGACTTTGCCAGGAAGGTGCTGGTTGAGTATATCTCAGTGTCCATAGTCGTCAGTTCTTTATCCTAATGTATTTCTTCAGTATTTTCTCAAATGTCGGTTATGAGTGAGACTGGTTCTCAATCAATGGTACTCAAACTGCAGCATGGCAGTTTTTAAGATTTTACACAGAATGTCTATAATTTTATTTAAAAGATGAATTTTGTTTGCATTATTTTGTGACTCAAATTGTTTAACAAACTGATGAGTAGAACCTAAGGTATGAGCAGTTTAAAAATAACAGTTATTCTGTAACATACACATTTAATTAAATACTGTGAAATGGCTTTAAAAAAACTTTTAAAGCTTTTTAAAACCTTATTTTAATGAAAACTAGTTATATTTTAGTCTGTTAAGATTGAATGAAAATACCTGCCTTTTTCATTTCCCATTTCCTTATCCTCATTTTTGCCTCCCCCCAAATCTGTTCCTCTCTTGGTTTTCTTTGTCTCAGGAAATGACACTTTTCAACTGATTGTACCAAAAGATTCTTTGACCCCTTACTCTCTGAGTCTTGTCAGCTCTACCACCAAAACTAGACTGTCCCTGACCACTCTGTCTACCTCCATCACTAGGGTAGCTGCCGTCGTACCTGTACTGCTGTAGTTGTTGTCCATCTGGGCTACCGGCTTCTCACCGCCCTATAATTCTTTCTCTACCTAGCAGCTAGGGTGATCAGGCTATTCTCCTGTTTAAAACCTACAGTGATTTTTTATTTCACTTATAACAAATCCAAAGTTTTGACTCTGACCTCAAAACTCTACATGATCACCTCCTGTACCTTGTTTTATGCGTCTTCTCCCTCCCTCCACCTGCGCCTCGCCAGCACTCTTTCTTTTTCTGACATCTGCCAAGCTTGTGCCTGGCATACGTAGGTCCTAAAACCCATGCCTTCTGTCTGAAATAGTCTACTCATCTTAGCTCAAACGTCCACAATTCAGAGGGGCTGTCCTTACATTCCTCTAGAAAGGGATCCTCCCTTATCACTCACAATTACATTATTCTGTTTTCTTTTCTTTATTATAGTTACCCAAATCTTGCTTGTCTAATGGTACCATTAACTGAGCACAAAGAGTCAGGGACTTTGCTAGAAATAAATGGCAAAGATTTATTCAAGGGTCTTAGTGTTTGTAAACCAGATACACCACTAGGTAATATCCAGACTGTTCTGAAGAAAAGAGAAAAGCTTATCCAGGCGTTCTTACAGAAAAAAAGTACATTCTTGAGAAAAAGTAGTCTTCATTCTCAGCCTCTGGGTTGGTCTGGGATGGTGGTCCAGGTCCTGGGTAATGGATGTCAGGCTGTCTGGACATGCAGACGTTCTTTCCTAAGTTCTTCAGGGGATTTTATAAAGGATTTATCTATTTCTGCAGGCATTGATACACTACTGAAAAGTTCAAAAGTATTCCAATTTGCTTTTAGTAATTCAGTAATCGAGCAGCCTAACAATGGTGACTCCATTTCACTTCTTCACTCCAGTACACTAGTTTCTTCTGTTCACTGTGAAATGCCAAGGGTCTGGACCAAGTCAGGATATGGTACTTTTTCATGAAAAGGCTGTGTGTGCAAAGTGGCCCCCAAAAGCCAAAGGAGGTGAGAGGCCAGAGAATGAAGCAGACAAATCCAGCTTGTGGGTTTAAAGAGTTTTAACAGAGAATTTACTTCCTAAGAAATAGAAAAAGAAATGTAGGGATAATTGAGGAAAACAAAGGGACCAGATACTGGGGGCTCTGGCACCAGGGCAAGTTAAAAATAAACATTGAGAGGGCCTACACATTTCAGAGTCTACCTAGGAAAAGGGGACCGGGGCCAAGCGTTTAGGCGGATTAGTTTTAAAGTAGAGTCAGCTTTTCAAGATGGAGTCAGCTATCTCTGTGCAGGCACGTAATGAATGTTCAATGCTTGTTTCTTGAATGAAAATTATTCTTTGGTAATAAAACTACAGAGAATTTTAAAGATGTTAAAAGTAATTTTGGGGAATGATTGTAAATTTGTATTTTTAAAAAAATATGAGTCCATAGTCTAAGGCCATGCCACCCTGAACAAATCCGATCCCGTCTCACCTCGGAAACTAAGCAGGGTTGGGTCTGGTTAGTACTTGGATGGGAGACCGCCTAGGTGCGGTAGGTGCAAAAAATAAACAATACGGGATTGTAAGCTGACAAGGTCCTTGCAATCTGTGAGGTCAACCAAGGGTTGCCTCGCCTAAAAAAATTTTAAAATACATATAAAAAATATGAGCCCATAGGTGAAATTCAGACATGGTAGTTATTTGTATTGAGTTATTTGTTTTTTTAGGTTAGTTTCGGATTCGTCAGTTAGGCTCTAAATTTTGGTTTGAAAATGTGGTCACGGTGAATAAAGGGGTTGCATTCTAGATAGGTAAGTAGGTCAGTCAGGAGGTAGGTAGATAGATGATAGATAGATAGATAGATTTTTTTTTTTTTAAATCTCAAATTGTAGGCTTCTCTGTTCAGAGTCTGGTTGTCATGTGAAATGACTAATTGCAGTAAATACGATCTTAATGTACTTTCCTCTAATAACTTGATTCCACTTAGTTTTTGTATTAAGAAAAATTCTTGTTTCTAGTATGTGGTGTCTTAAATTTTTGTCTTTACCTTCTTTACTTGACAAAATTTACTCTCTGTTCTAATCTACTGTATTATTCTCGTGTGTGTAGATGAATAAAAATATCATTATCAGAAAAAAATTATATATATATATATGAGCCCAAATCAGACTTAAGTTCTGAATGATATGTATTCTCTATAGTCTTCTTAATGATTACCAAGCCACTTCTCTTGATAGCTACACAATTTTTTTTCACCTGGGAGAGTTAATAGAGGGATTTCCTCCAATATATTTATCATTGTTTCTAGGCACTAAAGACTCTGTGTGTATGTGTCACACGCACACACAACTCAGAATCTTTGGTGCCTGGAAACAATGATTTTTAAAATATATATAAATATAGATAAATAGGTAAATATTATAAAAATAAATATAAATATGTCTAAATATATGTATATATATAATATATATATAACATGTTTTTATGGTTAAATTTGGGCTTCATCTTCAAATACTGGATGCTGGTAAAATCAGCCTTTATTCATTATTCTTTCTTCCCCATCAGCTTGCATTATGGGGAAAAAACAAGACTTAAAAAATGGTACTTGAGCAGCAATACTTATTGTTTCTTCCTTAACTCGACAGACAAAGGCTGGTGGTGGGAGAATGCGATTGCTGCCTTTTTTCAGAGACACTCTCCGATCAGCTGGCTTATCCGCACTGTGAGTATATTGACCATGGAGCCCACTTCACCCTACCTTCATCTTCTAAACTATGTTCATGCTGTGATGCTCTGTCATTTAACAATGTTGTTTTATGAAGAAGCATCTAAAGGTTTGCAAAATAAATGCATATCAACTTTTTTGATAATAAGTATCAAAAATAAAACTGGACACTACTTAAAATGGTAAGCACAGATTTTAATGTTGCAATTTTGGGGCAGTTTTGGGGCTATTATGAATAAGCTGCTGTAGAAATTCTAGCATACTTCCGTAAACATATATATCCATTTCTTTTGGGTAAATACTTAAGAGTGGAATTGCTGGGTCACAAGTAGAGGTATATTTAGTCAAGGCATATAAATAAATAAATGCCATACATTCATCTATTTAAAGAATGCAACTCACTTGTTTTTAGTATAGTCACAGAGTTATACAACCATCACTACAATCAATTTTAGAACATTTTCATTCCCCTGAAAAGAAAACCTGTACTCATTAGCAGTCACTGTCCATTTCCTCCATTTCCTGAGATAAACAGATAAGGTACATGTCTCGCTGCCGTGACTTTGCCGCTTGGGTGAAATAAGTCAGCATGGCCTTCAGTATTTCTTCCTGATGTTCTTTCGCTTTTTTTTTTTTTCCCTCATATAATTCCGTTAGAGGCAATGACTTCTTTGCTAGTAGTTGGGGGATGGTATAGGTGATATAATTTAAAAATGTGTCACCACTCCTGTTGCCTCACTTTATAATTTTTCTGAGTTCAGAACAAACTAACTCAAGTCTAAATCCCTAACAGCAATATGTATAAAGCAGGAAAAAGTGCACATGGCCCTGCTGTGGGCTGATTGTTCATGGTGCCAAATGATGGCGCCTTTGCGGACAGTAGTATTTTGAATTGTTCTTTTGTTTGACCCTATCCCCACCCTGCCCTTGACACTGTGCCTGAGCAGTGTTCAGGATGAATGAGCAGAAAATTTCTTTTTTTGGCAAAGTGGTAGAAGAGTGACTGCAGGTACAAGTCGGAGGGGCTGGCCCTCTACTGCAGGATGTCCATGAGTAGATCAGCTTGAGGAAGGAGCACCTTTAGAAGCTGAAGATTTAGAAAGTGATTCCTAAATATCCACACCACAGACCTTTGGAAGTCTTCATGAACCCCTGGGGTAACCGATCACCAATTAAGCTCACTGCTGTAATGTCGCATGCTCTCTTTTATCTTCAAGCATTTGCCAAACTGTTCCACTGAACTAGAACCTTCTTCCCCACCCCATCCCCAACCCTGAAACCACCACTTTCACCAATCTAACTTCTGTTTCTCTCTTTGGCCTCAGCTCACACAATACCTCCCTGAGATGACTCCTCGGTGCCCTGCTATGACTTTTATAGCACCTTTTCCTGTAGAAGTTTGGGGAAAACAAGGCTGGCTCAGTCGTACTTATTGCTTTCTCCCTACACCTAGCACACAATAGGTGCTCAAGAAATATCTACTGAAAGAATGGATAAGTGAGGGAACGTGCGGGTTCTTTGTGAGGATAACCTGCCTAAGGAGGCACACAGTCCGTGTTTGGTGAGCTGGGCTAGAATTTGTGCACAGTTCTTTCCTTTTGTGAGAAAAATCCTACTGCTGTTGGCCTCCCACTGAGGTTTCTTCCCTTTCAGGAGCCCTGGTGACAAGAGGATGAGGTCAGAGCAGTTCAAGATTCTAGCCATGGTTTAATATATCAGGAGATTGTGCTTTGGACCACTTGTCCATCAATTGATGTATACAACGGCCATGTTATAATGATGCTGATGCAGGTTTGTCTTTCTATTCAGACCCTGAGTGAATCAGAAAACTTTGATGCAGCTGTTTACAAATTGTCCAAGACTCCTCTTATTGCTGATGTGTATTATATTGTTGGTGGCATGTCCCCTCAGGAGGGAGTGGTCATCACAAGGAACAGAGGTGGCCCAGTGGACATTTGGCCTCTAGATCCTTTAAATGGAGCGTGAGTAGAACGAAAGACTTGGGTCATTTTGTATCAATAATCTCTTATTAATTGAAAAAACGAGGTATTTTTAATTTTTATGCATTTCTTCTGTAGCTGTGTCCCCAGTGATACTGGATAAAACAAGGTGGTGTGCTCTGTTGTAGGTGGTTCCGAGTTGAGACAAATTATGACCACTGGAAGCCAGTGCCTGAGAAAGACGACCGAAGGTAGGCCTCTGTACACTGTCACGTTTGCAGAGTTTTCTTGTGGTCAAGAGAATGTGTCCCTCCTATTATGGGAACTGGAGAGGATGACAGATGCTATCCCCTCTCAGAAATTATACCTGGGCCCCCTCTGCCAGACCAGGATGGGAGAGTGTATACAGTATGTGGTGGAGAGCATGGGGGAGAGCCTCCTGCAGCTGATTGGATGTCAGGAGGGTAAAGTTGGCCTGGCCTCAGGGTCAGGAGCCCTAGCTTCCACCACCAGTTCTGCTAATGACTCACTGGGTGGCCTCTTGGGCCTCTGTTTACCCACCTGTAAAAGGAAAGGATAGGGAAAGATTCATCGTTTTCTGTGTAAGACCTTTTTGGAAGGAGAACATATTTCCCATACTTAAATAAGCAAACTAGTTGAGGACTTTCTTTGTCCCTTCTAACTTTAAAAAGTCTAGAATTATGTCAGTATGTCCCTGAAGAGCAGCTATTACCCTGTGTTTGGTGGCACCTAATCAATGTTGCAGTGACACATTCTGATGCGCTCAGCTTCCCTGAGCACTTGGGTCCAATGGGCCTGACTGTTGAACTAATTCTGCCATGGGGGTCTGGAACTAGGGACGAAACATGGTTGGGGGCCAGAATCTGTTTTGAGGAAAGGGGGATAATGAGGCTAGGCCTTGCATTGAGTCTCTTAAAAGGAGAGCTGGTGGGATTCAGGACTTCCTGAAGCACCAAGTGACCTTTGACCATTGTCCTCACAGAACACCTGCCATCAAAGCCCTTAATGCCACAGGCCAGGCAAACCTCAGCCTGGAGACGCTCTTCCAGGTAACTTGCATCAATATGTCGGGTTTGGTGTCTTTGTTGATAGTGATTATAAAAAAATTCTCTGAAATCAAGCAAATGTGGTAGATGAAAATGTTAGAGTAAAACTTTTACGTGGTTGAAAACATTTTTCAGAAAAGTCAGATGACATTTCCTGAACTTTTTTTCTGTACAGGTTAAAGTACCCACATTCACCTAAGTTTTTCTGCATTAGAAAAGGGCTCAGTTGTAATATATGTTCATTGTTTCGAAGAGAAGGGATTCAAAAATCTTAACTCTCACTTCTAGATACACTAAAGTGTTAAGTGGTTTTATTCTTCCTATTGATATTCTACATGCACTTCTCCATTTTAATGGTCTTTGTAATATGATTTTTTCCTCTGCAGGTTTTATCAGTGTTTCCAGTTTATAACAAGTAAGTGACGCCCGTTCGCATCTGTTCATACACAGTAGACTCACTCACATACTCTTTGCCTCAGTAGAGATCCAAGGACCTTTGACGCGAGCTTTCTAGGTGCTGTGAAAACAGCAACAAATGAAACAAAGCCTCTGCCCTCATGGGACTAGAATTCCACTGGCCCAGGAGGGGCAGATAAACAAACATAGCATAAGTCAGGTGAGAAGTCCATGAAAAAAAAAAAGAAAGTGACATTTTCATCCTAAACCAGCCTGATAGCTGGCTGGTTGGGAGCTCCTTAATTTCACTATTGGAACTCAACGTTAGACACCTTTGGTTTTCCTCTGTCTTCCTGGGGGGTTTCTGCCACCTCACAGATAATTCAGTACCTAAGTTATTGCAATTAGTTATCATTTACCCTTGATAGTGGCTTCTTAGGTCCACAGCCCAGGAAACACGGAAGGTGCATTGTCGCCTTCACAGCATGACTGTATGGGCCAACAGCTCACTCTTCACCTCATAGGGCCTGACTGCCTTATCCACACCTGCAATCAGCTCATTAGGAGTGCTAGCACCTTTTTTTGCTTAGTGTGGTAGGGTTTAATTTATGAAAATAAAAGAGGAAGCATCTGCAAGTCAAGATAGAGTTATATCTTCTTTTTAGTAAATTCCCAAACTCAGCATTTCCTAGGATCATCATTCTCACTTCTGCTTTCTCCAAGGCAGGAATATCAAAATGGTGTTCTTCAAGAAATGGCTCAGGGCAGATAAAACCTGTAAAGTGATTTTTAGTTTCAAATGACCAATTGATTTTTTTTTCTTTGAAATGGCCCTCTTTCACACACACACAAAATAGCAGTTTTCTTGATGGCCTCCGGGATAACTTTTGTATATGGGTGTTTTAACATTCTTAGGTATAATTACATTTTCAAAACTGCTGTTAAACTTTGTACTTTGAACAATATGATGACTTAAAAATAATTCTCTCAAAGTTGTTTCTTTAAGTACGGCCTGATAAAAAGATTAATGGTAAAAAAAAAAAATTATTCCATAAACAATATTCTAACAGCCATACTCAGAAAAAAGCTATTGTACTATTCTACTAAATGAGTTATTTGGGTAACAAGTGGTATTCAGTAGCATGCTAGTAAACTATCTCTTTGGTAGAGTGGGGGGAGTAAAAATCAAAAAACTCTCCTTATTTGTAGCATTTGTTGGGCTTCCATGGTGTGAATATTCCTACCTGGCCTATTTCAAGCTTACAATTGGCTTATGAACTTCCTATGTATTTAACACTTGGCCATCACCAGCCTGTAGGAGCCACCTCCAAATGCACACTTGACTGTGCCCCTTCCAATAGAGCACAGTTTTGCCCTTTAATATTCATTTTAAAAATGGGAGTTAAAAACCTATTTTTGTTTTATTATAGTTTTAAAAATCTATAAATGATGATTATATCTTTTAAAACGTATAAGATAGTTACTATATTTATTTTAATAAAGCATTTTCCATGTTGTGAACAGCCCTTAAGATTTTATTTTATTTTTTATTTTTTATTCTTTAATGTCACCACATAGTTAGTTGACCCCTTACTTTCTACTTCCCCCAGCCCTTATCATTTTAAATAGCTGCATCATAGTTGATTGAATGTAGTGTGATTGAGTTAAGCATTCTCCAGTTAGCTGTTCCTCTTTAAAAACTCTGAAATAAAGATGTTTGTGCATCCTCTCCCCCCACCCCCCACCACGTGTATGGGTTATTTCCCTTGGCTGAATTCCCAGATGTGGGGTTAGTTGAGTTAAAGGCTGTGAATGTGTAAGTGGCATATGAAATGTTTTGTCAAAACAGAATTGTTAGAAATTATAAAGTTTACAGCGTAGCATTTTTTTCTATTGTATAATTGAAAACCAAGAGGCACTACATTTAAATGATAATCGCCATTGAGCTAGATTTAACACGGAGCCCTCACTCTCAAGTCTTTTACATGTAGTGATTGGGTCGACTAAGGCTGTTTGCTGTTCAGTGTGTGAGGTTAACAGAAATGTCTCAACAGAAGCAGTTAGCTCGATGCTGCTCCCTTGTGCTGTGCTACAAATTACATTCACTTACAATGGAATTCCATCTTGTGTGGTGGCTAAAAGCAGAGAAAATTGAACAGAGATGTAGAATAGAACTATGACTAAAGTAAATAGTCAGCCAAGGCTAGAGCAAGGGGTCAGGGCCAGTGACTCTCCCTCACTGCCACAGTGTGGAACTCTGAGGAGTCTGAGAATTTTAAATTTGAACTTGGCATTCCATAGTGTTGTCAAAATAGTAGGGAAGAGCACTTTGAGTGTGTGGTCACTTGAATTATAAATTTTAAATATTCTGACATATATAGACCTTGATTTATATTCTTGTCTAAGTTCCCAAGTATTAAGGAGGGGCTTGGTAATTTTTTTTTCTCTTTGGACTATTAGGAAAATTATATACATGTAAAAATTCCTTTTGTTATTTTCAGCTACACAGTTTATACTACAGTAATGAGCGCTGCCAACCCAGACAAGTACATGACAAGGATCAGAAACCTGGGTTAAAAATAAGTAAGTGGAAGAGTGAATTTACCTGTGCTCTGACCCGTTTGATAAAGTTTATTTTGCGGGAGGCAGGGGTTTGTGTGTGTGTATGCTAGCATCTCTCACAGAAGATGGTAATATCCTTAACATTTTTACATATAGAATATTTTCAGGCAGGTGTCTGGCACATGATTGTCATTTATGTCAGATTAATGTTACTATTAGGTATTTATTTTGAATCGTGTATATGAGAACTAATCTTCTGGTGCCCAGTATACTTTGCCTCTTATTAAAATCTGCTCTCAGGGCAAAGTGTTGTATCTTCACTTACACGGACAGGGAAATATCTGGTGAGACTTATGTGTTCCCAGATTAAGAGTAAGCAGGCTCAGCACCTTTGCAACTTGAGGAGACAGATACTAAAGGCAAAGGACAATTATAGAATTTATTTTAAGCATCAATGAGCCCATAGATGAGAGGGAAGACCTAGAAAAAAACGGAGTCTTTTGTTACTCCTGGAAACTTCTAGGCAGCCACCTACCTTGTAAACATGGCCTGATGTTTCTATCATTCTCTTATCATGAGAATGTTAAAAATCAGTGTTTGAAGTAAGTGGATTTATTTTTTTTCTTCCCTTACAGATGGTTTTTAAAGTTAAAGTCTTCAAGAGCTACACTTTAAAAAATAAAGCGAAAGGATTGTATTATTTTATGAGTAATATAGGCTCCTTCCTCATTAAACTTTTCAACCTTGGGGAGTGGGGCCAGAAATATCACTTTGGAGCTGGTTTTGGTAAAATGGGTAACAGGCCTCTCGCATTCCTTTCCTTCATGGTTGTCCTTGCTCCTCTCTAAACTTCAACTATCCTGTCTTCAACAGCTCAAAGATAATTGGTCTCAGAGGTCAAACCATACCCAAGCTTCTCACCATAGCATAGCTATGTTGTCATACTTCAGCTTATAAGGAATTGAGCTCTTTATTATGAAGTGTTTCTGGAAGAGTCTGAGGGAAAAGATTCTTGTAAAAGCAATGGGAAGCTCTCGTTTGCCAAGAGTCTTTGTGAATGTTTGTTAGTCTAACCTTCGATCATGTATTTCCATGTGATAGGATTCAATATCATTTTTTATGTTTCTAATGATTTTTTTTAAACCTGATATACCTCCCTTTTCTAAATAGTTACTTTCTTACTGCTTTTTGAAAACAATATGAAATGAAATTATTTCCAATGGTCATTTGTCACTAGTTAATAAAATGTTGACAAAGGTGTCAGTGAGGAAAATTTTAACAATTTCCAAGATATTTAGTGCTGTTTTCTCTCTACATCCTTACCCCTGAAGTCATGTGGTTTGGAACAGCTGTCCTCAGGTAACAGTTATCATGGGTGTTATGTTAAATGTCAGGATTCAGAGTGCACAGATGCTTTGTAGAATTTGAATTTATGTGTATATGAAAGAAACTTCTTTGAGGATGAAGTCAGAAAAGCTGAAAGTCTGAGAAGTGGAATTGATCAGATGTTCTTGTTTAGTGTAGCAGAAGAATGAAGGAAAATGCAATGTCTGGAATATTAGCCAAGCACAGGTCATTCCTGCCCACTATTCCTGCCTTTCTAGTGGCCCAAAGTATTCGTGCTTCTTCTTGGACAGTGTTGGATCAATGTTGTTAAAATTCTATCATCCAATGCCCTTTTAAAAATCAAATCTCAATAGTAGTTTACTGTCATCAGACAAGTTACACTATGATGGACACTAGAAATTTCTACTCATTAGTCACATGCCATTCTTCTTTTCTTGGAAATTATCCTGTTGTTTTGGATGGAAATTTGGGGAATACCCTAATTTTAACCAGGTGAAGCAAAGCCTGTGAGAGCTTTTAAGCAGGACATTCATTTAAGTAATCTAAATCTCTGATTATTTTTTAGATCTTTGTCTTTTCTGCCATGTGTGGGTTTCACTACGATATGTCTATATGTAGATTTCTTTCTGTTTAGCTTGCTTGGGATTTGTGCTGTCCAAATTTCAAAGGTATTTCTTCTATTCAGTTTTGGAAAATGCTTAGTTATTTTCTCTCTAAAAACTGTTCTTGTACATTCTCTTGTGTCTTCTGAACTCCAGATATGTGTATGATACCTTCTCTACCCTGTGTCTCTTAGCCCCTCTGTAATTTTGGGGGGAGAAAAGTGAGGGGGGTAGATTTCTCTCTCAGTGATGTATTTCAGAGAATTAAAAAAAAATTTTTTTTATAAATCAATATTTCTTCAATGAATTTATTTATTTATTTATTTATTTATTTAAAAATTTATTTAAATTAGTTTCAAATATACAGTATATTGGTAAAACATCTATATAATTAATAAAATGATCTCCCCAGTTGCTCCCTCCCTCCTCTGGCCCTCCACCTAGTTATCATATTAATGCTAACTGCATTAGAACTTATTGAGTTTTTAATATCAAGGATAATAATTTTATTTTAGATGGACTGGTTGGTACTTTTTCAAACCTGCCAGAATTTTTTTTAGCATTTTGTTCCTTGTTTTGACATCTTTTGTTAAGCTTCTTATCACTTATACTTATTTTAGATCCTACTTATAAATTCTATCATCAAGTCCTTGGGTGTCTGATTTTTCTGTTTTTGATGACTCTCTCTTATGGAGGTTTGCATAGTGTTTTTTTAATTTTGGATTGTGAACTCTTGTTCCTCTGGAAATTCTGAAGGCCTAGGTTGATGATACACCCCCCAGAGAGGATGTGTGTTTGTTAATTTTTCAGCTTGTGGTTGCTTAGAACACTCAGGTAACATAAATTAAAGACTCAATTTTATATTGTAGAGGGCAGACGTATCATTACAAATTCACAAAGAATCCCACTCCCTGCGCAGGCTGAGACATTTTAACTCTTCATCTTGTATACACTCAAGTCCTTGTCCCTTTCTCCTCCAGTTTCTGAGGCAGTTGTCAAAGAACCTGAGGTTCTAAGTTACTGGCACAAGCAAATGCCCTCAGAGCCACCACAGTTTCAGTGCCAGTGTACCTCCCAAGTTTCCTTTTATTTCATATTTTCTCTTTATTCCCTTTTGTTTCTCTGATTTTACTTCCTTGCTTGAAAACTCAAACATCATGCATTTAAGAAAGATGTTTGTTTATCAATTCTAGGAGTTATATAGAGGGAATGTTTTTCAGGATATTTATCTCTCTAAAGTATCCAGAAATCAAAGAGCTGTATGAGTGATTTTAATTTTTTTAAGTTCATTCTGTGAACGGTATGGAGAGTGCATTGGAGGGGGCTAACAATTGAAAAGTGAAAACCTATTAGATTGATGGTATAGTAACATAGATATGAACTTAATGGATGGCAGGATGTGAAAACATTCCAAACATCCATCAGAGATGAATAGATAAAGAAGTGTGTGTGTGTGTGTGTGTGTGTGTGTGTGTGTGTGTGTGTGTGTGTGTGTGTGTTTAAAGAAGAAAATCCTGTCATGTGACAACGTGAATGAACCTTAAGGAAGTTATGCAAAATGAAATAATTCAGTCACAGAAGGACAAATACTGCATGATTCCACTTATACAAGGTTGAAGGAGTTCAGGACACACTACCCCAAAATATGGCACCTTGGCATATTGAGTATTTTAAGCAGAAGCAGGAAGATCACTCTGACCTCTTCTTTTTACCCTTCTTCCCTAAAACAGTTCATAAAATCCTCATGCAAGAAGTAGCTACTCTATACCTGGAGAAGAGGAGCATCCTTAACCTCAAAGGACAAAGGGTCATCAAGAAGAATCCGAACAAAGAGGCCTTGCTGAGTTTTTCCCCATTTACAATTACCTCATACTCCTTAACCTGTGGTGTTCCTCCAGGACTGTGTGCTCTTCATCTAACATAGCATAAAATACTCAGGACTAACTGTTTCTTCAGGTCTTTATTTCTTTATGGAGGCTCCTGCATCACATAAAACTTATACTAAATAAACTTGTATGCTTTTCTCCTTTTAATCTGTCTTTGTCAGTTTAATTTTAAGGCTTAGCTAGGGAACCATAAGAGAGTCGAGAAAACTTTTTCCTCCTTCACATGTTATCTAAAATAGTCAGATTCATAGAAACCTGGGCCTAGGGAGAAGGGGAAATGGAAAGTTGCTATTCAACAGGTATACAGTTTCAGTTATTCAAGATAAGATCTAGAGATTTACTTTACAACATAGTGCCTACAGTTCATAGTACTGTGTTGTACGCTTAAAAAGTTAAGAGGGTAGAGCTCAGTTTAGTGTTATCACAATAAAATTTTTTTAAAGCAAAAAAAAAATGTTTTAATAAAATAAGATGGTTTGGTGATTGCTTAGGAGATGGAGTTTATTTTTAAAATAGCCAATTTTTAAAAAGTAATATATACCAATAAAAATAATTAGTACATATAGTATAATCTTTTGCCTCTCTTCCCCACTCATAGCTAGCACTCTCCAGCAGTGCCCCCTAGAAATAACTGCTGTCTGTATTTGTCAAGACCTTTTTAGGCATATATTTAAAATGTAGACTTTATTTTTATTCAAGTATGGCGAGGCCAACATCAGGAGGCAATTGCCATTGAAAAGATTGTTTATAACTCAGTTTCCAAGAGGAATGAGGCACACCATGCCTGCAGGGGGCAACACCTAGCTTGGTTGCAGGCAGAGAGATGGAGGAACTGTGTGCAAGAGCTTTGAGGTTTTTTTTGAGGGAAGAAATGTGTTCCCACAAGAGTTAAGCATGTTAAACAGGCCCAGGATTGGCTAATTTGAAAATTTCCTGGGCTACAGAGTGTAGGAACCTCTGCTAGCTATCTGATTTTGGCCCTGGGGTGATTAGGACAGTGCAATAGTGGCCCTGAGTATAACAGCCCCTAAAAAAAGGCACTAGACCAGTTGGTTGCATATGAAAATCCTTTGCCATCTCTAGGATCAGCTAACCCTGAGAGGGGCGGACCTTGTCTGATCAGAGTGGTTCCAAGATGTCAAAGGATCAATGTGGAAACTAGAAAATGTGGTTTACACAATATACACTTTTTTTAAAAAATTGAAGTTAAATATATATATATATTTTAAAAATTGAAGTTAAACATATATATATTAAAAATTGAAGTTAAATATATATATATATAGCTTCCCTTTTTCACATAAAAATATGAGTGTCTTTTCATAACAGGATATTGAGCTACTTTAAAAAAAGACTATGCAGTATTCCCCCATATGTATGTATAATAACTTGTTTAGCCATTCTACAATTTTTAAGCTTTTAAGTTGTTTCTGATATTTTATGATAAATAATATGGTCATAAAAATTCTTATAAACATTTTTGTGTGATATTTAGTTTTGTAAGATACTTAAAAGTGGAATTTCTAGACCAAAAAGGTTTACATATTATAAATTTGTAATTTAATAAAACAAATACATTATTTAATATCACAATTAAAAGTTAATCTAGTTTAATTTTAAGAAAATGAAATAATTTACATTGGAGAGGGCTCTTTTTCTCATATTCTCAATAATACAGGATTTTATCAGTCTTTTAACTTTTCATCAATTTGTAGAAAAAGTATTAGGAGTCAACTACTAATAAAAAATGAGCTGAAGATAGCAGAGTTGAGCGGCAGATGCATGCTGGGCCCACAAAAAGTGAGTGTGAAAATATTAATATCAGACAAAAGAATTAAAGGCAAAAAGGATTTTAAAGGGCAGAGTGATATTTTATTTTGATAAGTTACCCTCTACCAGGAAAATAGCCATAAGCCTTCATATATTATAATTGTATAATTGACAATGGCAATTCATATGATTTAATATGATAATTACCTTAAAATGTATAATGCAAAGACTCATAAAAATAAATTGCTAAATCTGTACTTACCATTTCACTATCACTTCAAGAAATTTTATTTCAAAGATGAGCAGCTCAGGAAAAACAAGGATAAAGAAGATTTGGAAAACATTTAACAAGCTTGACCTATTAAATACATGTAAGTAAGTAAATAGAGTATAAATTTCTTTGCAAATTCTCATAGAATGTTTAGTATCTACCAGCACACACATGAGCATCTTAGATTTATTGAAAAAGTAAGTTGTCTGTGAATCGTGATTAACAACAGTTTAGATTATATCCTGGGGAAAAAGTATCCATAATGGGAGTAAACAAGAAAGGGCAGGATGTTTCAATCATGTTTTGCAAACAGAAAAGCCAGACGCCTTGGCCTCCTGTGTGGCTTCAGCAAGGACCCCTCGTGCTGTCTCTGGAGACTTGCTGCCTTGTCAGCATTCTATTTCTGGGTTAAGGAGCTCAGGCTTCTCCGACGTGACTGGAGAAACACAGCCTCCTAATCTGGGAGAGTAAGAAGACTTAGAACACTGGACAGGAGGGAGTGAGTGGTGGAGAAACTGTCGTCAGGAGCTGGGCCTGCATGTGAGGGAAATACCCGACTATGCTGTCTCCCCTTGCAAATCCTCTTGAAGGCCTGATCTGAGGTCAAGGGGTGCCTAATACCATGAGGTGGGGAGCCCTGACTTGGCCAGGCTGTGGATATCATCATTGCCATTCTGAGAGAAGGTACGGCAAACTAGGCCTGCACCTTATTTATTGGACTCTGGATCTGGAAGAAATCAGACCAGCCTGGGATCCCTCAGCCAACTCTGAAGATAGGATGGGTATCACACGTGTGTGTTAAAGTGGTTCCTGACCTATTGTGTTCCTTGGTAAAAAAAACACCAAAGGTAAGAGCTCTTTTTCTAGCCTGAAGTATAGAAATGGGTGAGATCATGAGGGCCCCAAACATGTTTTTACACAGGAAATAAATACAAGTTTTGTTAGGCAATAGAAGTCAGAGGAATCCCCTTTTTTATCTTACTGACTCACCCAGGGAGGGTCTTTGCTAGCATGTTTCAAGGTATTCAAGTCCTGGGTAATGAATCTGCCTTCCATTTTTGGGGTTCACTTAGTGGGCAAATAAATACTTACATTTTTTAGATGAATATGTCAGATATGGATGATGCTAAGTCAAACCCTGGAAGGACAAGGAGTCTCACCTATTTGGTGTAGATGTGCTAGTTATCTGAGAAGCTAGCTCAGCTGGATACTCACCAGCAGAAGCAGTTATTCATTACCAAAAGGTGCTGAACAGTTCAACAATATGAAGCTACATTAAGCTAATTTTTCATGTTTGATCTTATAAAGTTTTTATTGTTTTAGTTTTTGCCTTGAAAATTATTTTATTTCTCCTTTCTATTCATTTTTCTTAGTGACTTCTAGAACATTCTCTGCTGGTCTGTAGATGATGTCATTTTTCTTAAGGCAGCTAAATGTGATATTTATTTTATCAGAGTCACCCAATTTCTTTTATGCAAAAGTTTTTGGAAAATATAATTTACTGATTTTTAATTATAAAAGTTACAGTAAAACTATATAATTTAAAAATGAAAATTTCTCACCCAATCACATTAGATAATCACTATGAACGGTTTGGTAAATGCTCTTTGATTATACACATGACTTTTTTTTTATATAGATGAGATTACATGAAGCATACTGTTCTGCAACTGGCTTTGCTTCATGTAACCATGTATCTTGGGAATATGTTTACTATTACATATAGACTTGCCTCGTTCTTTTTCATGGCTGATCATGGCTAAATACTATTCCATTGTTTTTAATGTATCTTGATGTATTTTGTCAGTTCTGTACTGACTAATATTTAAAGTGCTTTTTATTTTGGGGGAAGACAATTTTTAAGAGGTTTCTGAGGGTGTCACTTTAGAAGTTCCTTATCTATGTTTTTCAAGATAATAATAAACATTTGCAAGTACTCCTCATATATAACCTTATTTCACCCTCATAATAACTGTAATGGAGTTACCATGATTCATACACAACAGAAAAACAGAGGAGGCCATGGAGCCCCAAGGCTAGGATCCTATGTACCTATGTTTTACAGTGATAGCTGGATGCTTTTTCCCACTTTCCCATGATTTAGAAAGCATATCTTTTTTGTTTTTGAGGACCCAGAGTTAGTTACAAGTGGATATGCTGCCTGATGGGAGACTTTATTTCTTTCATTTGTAAAGTTTGCTTCAAATCATTTATTGTCTCATGATAGTTATTACTTCCACTGTAGCAGTGTCATATTTCTACTTTCAAAACTTTTTTTATAGAAAAGATGATTTAACAAGGTTGTCTTATTCTGCCACTGTGATAGAGATGTGAATAGGATATTCAGAAGCTCCAGGGCATGTCAAACTGGCTTCCTTAAGGAGGGTGGTGCATAATGTTAGCCTTAAGGAGTGAGTAAAGTTAGTCACACTTAGGGGAGTGGCATAGGAAGAACATTCCAGGTAAGGGCAAAACACAAAGGTCAAAGTGGTCAAAGAACAGAGTTTGATGAGAGGAGAGAAGAGAGATGAGGCTAGAAAAGTAGGCTTCTAGGAGGTATCTAATTGTGATACCTGGCATCTGAGGCATTCCAGTGAGCATTTAGCAGGAAGTTGGGTATATGGGGTTAATATTTAGTGATGGCCTGTGATGAAGGTGTAGATGTGAAGGGTGGGAAGTGGTTGAAAATGTGGGGATTTATTAAATCATTCAGGGAGCATGTACATAGAGTGAAGAGAGTTTACATTTGAAACTAGATTACAAATAAAAATCAGCATTTAAGGGATAGATAGAGAAATGAGCTCAAGAAGAAGAGAGAGAGTAAATAGAGAGGCAGGAGCAAACACAATGAAGTCTGGTATCATGGAAGCTCATGAAGTAGAATTATAATCAAAGTGTGACTTGTAGAGGCAGATGGCTTGATGTTCTGGCAAGGTAAGGATGGAAAAAATGAAGACATTGGAGACATTGACGTGAAAGATCTTAACAATGAGGATGTTAAAAGTGATCTTAAGAGGAATTGAGGAGAATATATGTAGTATACTCTTGAGAGAAATCTGGAGAAGAAAAGAGAGGTTGGATTATTGCTAAAGGGATATTGGAAATCAAAGGATGAAGGAGGAGGAGGAGGAGAAGGAGAAGAAGGAGGAAGAGGAGGAGGAGGAGGAGGAGGAGGAGGAGGAGGAGGAGGAGGAGGAAGAATTGCTTTGAGAAGAGAAGAGACTTCAATATGTTTCTCAATTACAAAGGAAAAGCCACTAGGAAGGTTGAAAACATAAGAGAGATATGAGAAGTGGAGGAAATTTTCAGGGGAGGAACACTTCATACATTGAGACTGGAGAGGTGGAGGAAGGTTGTTCTCACATGATAGTTTCACTTTTTTTTATGATGTGGGAGACAAAGTTTACAGATAACTTGGTCTGCCTGAACTAATACTCTGCTTGAATATCTACTGTGGCCTTCCCCTTTCTTTTGTCAGCGAACAATTCACTTTCCCTTGGACTTGCTATCTGTGTCCTGCACAAACATTGTACTTACACCATGGGAAGCGGCACCTCAACCCAACACCATTTTGCTTTTCAGAATGCAGAGAAAGGTATGTGTTTCCCACCTCCTGCACTAGCTCGGGGTACCCCAAAGCTCATGTTGGATGGGGAGGGACTTCTAGGATAGAAGCAGGAAACCATTATATTTGTCCTCAGGCAACTCTTGAAATTCAGCTTCTTCTACTTGTGATGTGACTAGCAGAAGGTTCAGCTGAATATCTTAGGACTTGGTGAAATAAATCTGACAATTTAAATTTACTCAGAGAATCAGGATGTTCATTCGGGTTTATCCCAAACTATCCATGTACAAGTAAGTGAAACGGGTTGGGCAAAAGGGAGTGAAAGAGCATTCCAGGTAGAGGATACAGCATGGATGAAGGTCATGGGGTAGGAGGAAGCAAGACATATTCAAGGAGCTGAATGGTCCAAAGTGAACGAGATGGAGGATAGCATGGCATGAGGTTGCTGAGGTAAGCAGACCCCAGATCACCCAGGGTCTCCTAGGATTTTAAACTTTATCCTAAAGGCACGAAGAACCATTGAAAAATTCAAAATAGTTCTATAATGATTTACATGTTAAAGATCCTTCTGTCTTCTGTAAAGAAGGGATTGGACAGGGTAAGAGTAGAATAAGGAAGAACAGTTTAGAAGCTACCAAAGTCATCTAAGCAAGAGATGATGATGTCTTGGTCCACAGTTGGTGGCAGTATAGACGGAGAGAAGAGTGTGAATTTCAGCAGTATTCAAGAGGTGGAATTGACAGGATCCAACTGATTAGATGTATGGGGTGATGAAGAAGGATAGATGGAGAATGACCTCCAGGTTTCTGCTTAACAAAACTGGTCTGATGATACTTCCAATTGCTGATGTAAAAATAATGGGGAAGAACCAAGTTTGAATGGAGGGAAGACAATGAGTTTATACTCATTGGGTGTGAAGCACCCATAAGACATGTGGGTGGAAATGCTTAGGCAGCCGTGTATTCAGATCTGGATTTGAGAGAGAGGTGGGGCTGGAGATACATGCATTTGGAAGGCATCAGACTATAGATGGTAGTTGGAGCCATGAGGATCACTGAAGTAGCCTAGAGTGAGGTTAAAGCCCAATCGAAGACCAGGGCCTAGGACAGAGCCATCCATGAGTGACTCCAGTATTTAAGCATCAGGTAGAAGAGGATGAGCCGGTAAAGGAGACCAAGTAGAGCAGCTAAAGATGTGGGAGGAAGCGAGGGAAATGGTGACAGCACCTTGTTTACATGGGCTTATGTATCTTTGTAAGTTTGTGACTTCCTTGCTTTCTAGTTTGGCAATATGTTTCACACTCATCTTGCATATATTTGGCCCCAGACCAGGAATGAGTATTTCTCCAGGGTGTGAGGTATTCATTGCTACCAGGTTGGTTATTGTTCCTATATCATTTTAGTGAACAGATCCAGAAAATATGTATTATTTAAAGAAAAAAAAATCATAATGATCAATTTGTATTTAGGATCACAATATTTTTACCCAACAACCTTGATATTATGTTTATATCTCTTCTCTCTTTATTAAAAAATTTTTTCCCAAATGATATATAATATTATTCATCCTATTCCATAATGTATAAATAATAGCTTCAGTGATAATAATAATACTATTAGAGACAATATGATTAGTGAACACTTTTTTAGATTTCTTTGTAGTTCTTTTTTCTTTGGGCATATCCACTAGGGATGTACAAATAAGTGAACTCTCAAGTCATTTGAAATAACTCCTTTCTGTGTGGTGATTCCACCAGCTTACACACAGATTCACTTGTTTAACTTTTGCTTTTGATTTCTAGAGACTGATTTTTTTCATTTTTGATTTAAGTTTGTCTTAAAAATTTGTAAAACATTTAAACAATTCCTATAAGTGGCTTAAGAGCCATTTTGTTCTGCTCATGATTTTGTGGGTCAGGAGTTTACTATGGGCCCAGTTGGGTGGTCTGTCTCTGATCCTCTGGGCAGGTGGGCTGGAGGCCCTACTTCTAAGACAGCTCTTCACTCAGTATCCGGTGTCATGATGCCCCTTGGCCTCCCTCTCCCCACATGGTTGTCTTGTTCTTAATAAGGGATTTTAACAGTCAGGTATATTTGTAGCTGGCACCCTAGGATTTAGTCTACACAAGGCAGGAGCAAGAGTAACTCAAGTATGTTGTATTATGTTGCTGGGAAGGGAGGATGGGGTTTAGGATCTAAAACTATCCTGCACCTGACAGGGCCCACCCATCTCAATTAAAGGATAATCCATACTCTGGATAGAGGACTGGGAGGGAAAAAACAAAATAAAATAAACAAAAACAAACAAACAAACAGAGAAGCAGAGAAAGAGGCATTGCCTACAGCCCCTCCTCTAGCCAGCTGAAGTAGGACAGAGGATACAAGTATATCCAGTTGGTAGCACCTTACTCAAAATGCTTGAGGCAAGATGTTAGCAAACATTTTCACAGAAATTGATGGCCATGATAGTCCTCAGTGTTGCTTACACTTCAATGCAAGTAAGAATCATGTGTGGAGTTTGTTAAACCTGCAGATTTCTGGGTTCCCTGTAAAGAGTCTGATGCTGTAAGTCTGGGTTGAGGTCCAGATATCTATGTGTTTCCCATGAGTTCCTAGAGAGTCTGTAGCATTTCATTCACTATTCTGAACGTGGATTTACAGAATTCAATTGGTAGAGCTTCAACCTCATGACTTAGCTCTTAGGAAGTGCCTTCAATACTTAGAGTACGACACTTTTTCTCGTAGAAAATATAATCCATCTTTGCTTAAATTCCTCTCAGGTCCTTTTGTTCTATACCACCATTGTCTTTCCTCTCAGGGAAATCAGTAAGAATTCTATTAGCTCCCTAATGCAAGCTAAATATATTAAATCAATCTGTCTGCTGTTCACAAGGTTGACCTGCAGGCTTTCCTTTGTAATCCAGCTTTATCTACAAATACTCCATTCATCACTGACAGCACATTCAGGCCTTGGAGCTTAAGAAGAATCTAGTTATTTGTGTGGACAGCTGTCCTCCTCTCTAGTAGCAGCAGCACCTGGTCACAGGTCCTAAAACCCCTATGAAGAGTTAAACCTGCTCATGCCATCTTGTGGTACATGGTCACCTGGCACAGGTTCTGGCAAAAGGAGAAGCCCCAAGGCTGTTCACGGTTTGATAATACAATTATGGAAATACTGTGATGAGGACGCTTAAAATCTGTGGGGATGTCAGACTATGGAGATGGCCAGCACAGGACCCAGTAAGCACTGATCACCACCTGAACATTGTAGTACATAGTAATGTGTGTGTTTCTTTGTTGTTTCCCCTCGTCATCATCTGGTTCATACACTTTTCTAGGTGAGGACATTGAGGCCCAGGATGGTGACTCATCTGAGGCCACATGGCTAGTCAGGGCAGTTCCAGGTTCAGAATTCAGGTCTCCTGACAGCCGGTCTGTTGTTTTAATATCAAAATGCCCTACCCCCAATCCCTAGCCCTGCATCAACCCACTCTTTAAAAATTCCACATCTTTGCACGTTCTTCAGTCTTCATATCCTTCTCAGAATCCTAGCAGTCCAATCTTTTCATTCCTACACATAAATGTTTTCATCGAAAAGTGGAAATTCCAATAACCCTCCAGTTATATTAGCATAACCAAGAGGTGACAAAGGAGGTGGTGTAGAAGGCAGGAACAGAGAAAAAGAGTACCCCAGCCAGTGAGAAGTCGTATTTTTCCTGCCAGTAGCAATGGGTAGTGCTTTCCCCACAATCTTGTCCCCACATTATAGAGGGAGAGGTACCCCTCAACTCCCCCCAGGCTGAGGGGGCCCCAGCTCATGGACTTGCTTCTCCATCTGTGTCACAGCTTTCAAAGCAGCAGCCCTAATCCAGAAATGGTACCGGCGCCACATGGCACGCCTGGAGATGAGGCGGCAGTGCACCTGGAGCATCTTCCAGTCTATAGAGTATGCTGGGCAGCAAGACCAGATCAAGGTATGGTGGGATGTGGGGCGGGGCTGCCTCCAGCTCTACCTTCCAGCCCCTGGACAGCAAGGCCCAGGTGCCCAGATGGTGTAGATGATCTGGACCACTCCTGGGTTCTCTTCCCACTTACCTCTAAAGCCAAGTCTTCTTGGGTTCTTCTGCAGCTCCATGATTTCTTCAGCTACCTTGTGGATCACTTCACACCCAGCAGTCACAATGAGAGTGAGTATGAACTGCCACAGGGTATGTCTTCCTGCTTTAGGGTCAATGATCTGAGAGTGAGGTGGGGGGATGCACAGGGAGTGGAAATATGAATCTGGTGACAGTCAGGAATGAGCCAGGAGGACGACGACAAATAAATGGCAGAGAGGGTTTGTAGTCTGGGTTCTCTACGAAGCGCACCTAGAGACAAGAGTTTCAGTACAAGTTTATTTGTTAAATACAAGAAGCAGAGGAAGCGTGAAGAGGAAGTGGGAAGGGATTCAGGAAATGGAAGGCAGCCAAGACATGGTGGGCTACTAAGCTAGCAACTCACATGCCTGAGAAATAGCGCAAAACGTGTCCCTCAGAATGATCACTCCTGAAGGCAGAGGGAAGTTGTCTTTCTATGTCAGCTCCTGAGAGTCATTGGTTGAAGGCTTTTGGGAGGGGCGGATGGGAAGGTTCGTTAACCCCCAGCATTTGGGGCTCAGGAAGCAGGACTCTGTGGACCAGGCTAGAGATGCAGAGGCAGGCAGCTGGAGATTGCCTGAAGGGCACTGAAAGATCTGAAGCATCTGCCACATTCTCAAAGTACACCATAAATGCCTGTGAACTTTTTTTCCACCACAGCTTTTCCCTTTCCTTCTTACAAACCTAGGCCCCTACATTTCCATCCTTTCTAAATCTGACAAGTCTCCATCTTTTAAAATAAAAGTAGAATAGAATGAACATAAGAACATAACCTTTCCTCCCGCCCATCCTTACCTACTGTCATTCGCCTCTTTCCTTTCTCCTCTCCTGTGCTGGAGCCAATGCCAGGTCCCACCCAGTTCAAGTACAGTCCAGGGAAGAAATCTGCATTGCTCATGAACTGCACATCTGATCATTAGCTGGCCCACCTTTTCTCCTGACTAGGGGACTTCCTGAACCGCATGTTTACTGAGGAAAGAGTCCGCCGGGACTCTGAGGTGGAGAAATTCAGTGACTATGAATCCATAGAGGTGCCAGACAATTACACAGGGCCACGCCTCTCCTTCCCACTCCTTCCTGACCATGCAACTGCCCTGGTGGAAGCTTTCAGACTGAAGCAAGTAAGTTCAGCCCGGACCCTGAGTCGTTATCAACTCCTTGTCAGGTATGGAGGGAGAACGGACCAGCGCAGAAGGAATGGCCCTGAGTTTAGGATGTTCTTGTCACGGGTCCGCTAGAGAGATTCCATTCCCCCTTTGCTTCGCTAGGACCTGTGGCTGACTGGCTGCTTTTTATGCACTGAAAATTTCTCCTCCTAGTCATGTAATCCCACAGATAATTATTAAGCATGGCTATATTCAGGCACTGTTTTGGGCACTGGAGATACAGCCATGAGCAAGACAGACACCAATCCCTTCCCTCATGGGGCTGACATTGTAGTGAGGAGACAGACAAGAAATAATAAATAACAAGTAAGGAAGTTATATATTATATTAAAAGGTGATAAGAGCTGTGCCAAAGAATAAATTCTAGGTGGGAGAGATGGCAACTTTAGACAGTGGTCTGGGAAGGTGTCACTGAAAAGGTGATTTCTGAGCAAAGGTCAAAGGTGGTGAGAGAATGTGCCATGTGGACATCTGAGGAAAATCATTCTAGGCAGGGGGAACAAATGCAAAGGCCCTGACGCAATGCCTTGCCTGGACTGATCAGGGACCTCAGGAAGGCCATCATGGCTGGAGAGGAGGGAGCTAGGGAAGACCATTAGGAGATGGAGGCAGGGGGTGGGGGTAGACTTTTATTCTTCTGAAAGAGATAGGGAACATTGGGCACAAGAATGATATCATCTGGCTTGCTCTTTAAAATTATCATTCTGTTTACTGAATAGAGTATAGGGAGCAAGGGCTGAAGCAGGGAGATGAGTAAGAGACTATTGCAGTTATCCTGGCAAAAGATGAGAGTCTTGAAATACTAGTGGTAGAGGCAGAGGTAGCAAGAATTGGTCAGATTCTGGCTCTATGCCAGATTCCAATCTTTCCCCTCTTTTATATGAATATAATTCACTGCAGGAGGAGTTGGGATGATTTCCCCAGTAAGGTCAGGATGACTCAGTACCATCAACATGCATGTACTTGTTCACACTTCGCTGAAACAACCAGGTGTTTCTCCTTAGCTAAAGGCAAAGGAGGCTTTCACAGAGTGCATAGGAAAGGGGAAATCAGTCCAATATTTGGGGGCCGGTGAAAAGCAGAAACAAGGGTAGAAGACAGGAGGAAAAGAAAGGATCCGTGCATAAGGTCCTGGGGCAGTCTACTAAGGTCACTTTTGGGGTTGGTGATAGGGTCATTACCTGCAAATGTGAGGTCCATCTTCCATCAGGAATACCAGTGTTGTTTTGTTCCCTTCCTCCTCTTCCTCCTAGTAGCAGCTCCATGCTCGCTATGTCTTGAATCTTTTGCATGAGGCCAGGAAACACCTGGTACAACTGCCAAACATCAACCGGGTCTCAACCTGTTACAGCGAGGAGATCACAGTGTGCGGTAAGAGCTGGTTAGAAGTGGCTTTACAAGCCATACCCAGACAAGAAAACTCTGCTGTGATGGGGGAGGAGGAAAGGTGGGACTTGGAGGAGGGGTGATGGCAACGTAAGCAGCCAAGTTCACTCCTTCACACCGATTGCTCCACACTTACTAAAATTAGAAGTGGTACAGTAAAGAAGAACAGTGGGGTGCAAGGGACCACCCTCTGCTTTATTTTCTCAAGCAATTCATATATGAGTTCCCAAACTCGTGCTCTCCATTCAGAACAAAATCCCTGCAAATAGCCAGATTCCTCCTCGTTAGAAGACAGTTTATTGATTGTTACTTGATTAGGCCCTGAGGCCTAGTGAATTATTACTTCCATCACATATATTCTTCCAGAGAGAAATCCTGTTAATGATGATTTTCTTCATCTCCTTATGTTTTCAGTGATGTTTTACCATCCATTATAGATCGACGCCCACATTTTAACTTAGGAGAGGCAGATTAGTAGTACATCAAGGATTGTAAAATGTCACTTCTAGGCCACATGCAGATAGGTCTTGTTTACCCTAAAATAGTCTTAAATTTTTTAAATTAAAATAGAAGAATTTCATATTAAAATCCAGATTTCCAACTTTTCTTGAAAAATCTTGTAAGACTGGCCAGCCCTTAAGTGAGTTGCAGGTTCCTACATTGGATGGGGCAAAATCTCTGCCATTCTCATCTGGGTTTGCAGCCCAGCACTATTCTGTCTCATCTTTGCTTCAATAAGAATATAGGTTATTTACTATTTATTACAATTATGCAAGAAAAGCAATGTGCTTTCTGCTTTCAATATTAACTATCCTTGCAACAAGGGAAATTAATATTTATCCCTATCCTACATATGGAAAAATGAGTAACTATAAGTTTTTCAACTTTGTTAGTCTGTTCTGGGTATTTTCCTTTTTATAGTAAAAATGAGAAACAACGGTAAGGACCAATAAAAAATAATATTCTTTCTCTGTCTTTGTTAGGAGATTTACATGGCCAGTTGGATGACTTAATATTTATATTTTATAAGGTAAGAATGTTCAATTTAAGTTTCTGTCTTGCTCTTAGGTTTAATTTAGAAGTTTGAGTATGTTATCTATTAACAGATGCTCAAGTATTGCTTGGAGTTAAAAATATTAAATATATGTAGTATATTTATACATAAAATATTAAAATACATAGTAGTAAATATATAAAATCCAGCACTGCATTATATTCTAGTATATTTTTATAAGCTGTTTTAAAATTACAAAATTGAGGTTAATAAAGAGAAGGAACCTTTATTTAGCAATTGATTTTTTCAAAATAAAGAAAATTACTTATCAAAGCAACTGAAAGTTATTTTTATATCCATTTTTCAGTTATAAAACATAGAGCCTTTAACAACGTATAAGAATATCTATTAATGTCATAGAACTATACATATTACATTTCCCAAAGCATTTTGCCATGTATTGTTTAATCCTGAGGAATCTATGGCAGTTGTTATTGCTAATTAAAGATAGTGAGGCCAGAACTTAAAACTGGTCTTTGGATCACAAGTTCAGTGCCGTTTACACATACCACATGGCAACACTCTGGCTTTGTATAAAGCATTTATTTTGATGAGCATGTCATGACCTCAGACTGGCTGGAAAAATAACGTAAGACCAATAAAAACATTTCTATCTTTTACCGACATTTCATATATGGAAGAGAACCAGAAAGCTCAGAACTGGTGTAAGATCTGAGGTAATTGTCAAATGCACATTGGCTTAACCTGATTTCCTACTCTCTTACTCACTGCCTCCTCCTGGACTTGTCTCCTCGCTGGGAAGAATGGCCTCCCATCTCCAGAGAGGGCCTACGTGTTTAATGGTGACTTTGTCGATAGAGGCAAGGATTCAGTAGAGATCCTGATGATTCTTTTTGCCTTTATGTTGGTTTACCCAAAAGAGTTCCATCTTAACCGAGGAAACCACGAGGACCATATGGTGAACTTACGGTACAAACCAAAACAGGCTTGGGTGTTTGATATTCATTTGTTGAAATTGTTAAAAGTTATTTTGTCAGAGTTTCTTACTTGTTAGATGCCTTTTAAAAGTAGTTTTCCAATTTTATAAAATACACGGTATATAACATTTTAAAAGATTTTAAAAATTTACACATATCCTATCATTCAAATAAAACCATTAATTTTTTCATATTGTACTCTATTATATAAACAATGAAAAGTCACTATTGAAAAAGTAAGAAATATGGCTAAACAAAAGGAAGAAAATTAAAATATCCCATAATTTTTCTACCTAGAGATAATGTTGTAATTGTAAACATTTTGGAGATTAGTCTCTTTTCTATATAGTTAAGTACATGTATATAGAACATGCATTCTTATAATAATACTATTAAGCCATAAGCATTACTACTAAATATGATATCTATTTTTGCTTCTAAATCTAGATATGGCTTCACCAAGGAAGTGATGCATAAATATAAGGTATATTTCCTATAAAAGTAAATGTTTCTTTTAGTTCAGAAAAGTTGAGTGATTATTTGAAACTTAATATCTTGTTCATATCATTTTTCAGACACATGGCAAGAAAATACTAAAAATACTGCAAGATGTTTTCTGTTGGCTTCCATTGGCCACTCTGGTTGATGAGAAAGTCCTGATTCTTCATGGTGGAGTGTCAGACATGACTGACCTGGAGCTTTTGTCTAAACTAGACAGGCACAAGGTACTGACCAAATAATGAAATAGTGCAAATTTCACAATAATGTACAGTTTCAATGCCAGAATAAAATGAATATCATCTCACTTGCTGGCTCCACTTGACTAATAAGGACTGTTAAGAGAAGCCATTAAATCATCAAAAGGAGAAACTATTGAGAATCCACAGCTAAGCTCAGGAGCAAGTATGCTGTGACCAGTTAGTGATGTTTGCCATGGATGTGACAGTGGGGAGTAGCAGTTAGTGCCTTTGTATCTCTGATCTAGATGATTCTGGGAAGTTGGAGTAGAGAAGCCTAAGATACCATTCAAGTGTAAGAGTCTATGATTAAAAGAAAACAGTTCTGCTACCTATAGTTATGTGAACTTGAACAAGTTGCTTAGCTTATTGTAACCTCATTTTCTAAATCTATACAGTAGAGATATATATGACTATATCATAGATGTTGTGAGGTATAAACAAAAATATGTGTGCATGTGCCTTACAAAATTTGTACACAATAAGTGGACATAATATTAACTACATCTGGCTGAAGTGGCAGAAAACTTCAAATACAATGGCTAAATGTCTATTTCTTTCTCAAGTAAATAAAAGCTGGAGGCAAGCAGTCCAGGGCTGGTATAATAACAGCACCCAGGTTCCTGCTCTCTTGTTGCCCCACCATGTTGCATCATGGCCCAACATGGCTACTTGAGCTCCAGTCATCATGACTCTGTTCTAACCAGCATGAATTAGAGAGTAGCAGATAGGCATGTTTCATTCCTTTAAGGACATTTGTTTGTACATACAATTTCTATTCATGTTTCTGTTCAGAACTCTATCATATGTCAACACTTACCTAAAAGGCAGGTTGGAAAGTATATCCTTTATTCCAGGTGGTATCTGTAATAATCTGAGTTCCTATTACTAAGGAAGAAGGGTAGACAGATGTTGGGGTAGCAGCATTGCCTTAGTCTGCCCCTGTGGCTCCCCAGATTTCAATGCATGCCTTTCTTCTCACACATGGAATCATGCTCATCCCCTCCCCAAAGGAGTTGATACTCAAGTCTCATCCAACTCTTGGATCCAGCTCAAAGTCTGAGATTTCTGGATTCAAGTCCTATCTATCAGGTGGCTATGGCCCCTGTGGTCTGATGACTAAAAGACAAGTTATGTACACCCAAGTTCAATGTTGGAAGGAGAAAAGGTTAATTCCTTGCCAGAGGTGGAGGAGGGGAGGCCTGCAACATTTTTAATATCTCCCTCCAAAACACATTATAAAATCCCCTGTACAATCTTTGTAATCTCAACCCCTTTATGTTCTTGATAGAGAGCTAGGGTCCTAGGGGACCCAAAACCAGCTCTCAGCATTTCCTTTGTCAATTCTGCATGTCATCTGGTACCTTTTCCCCACTGCCCCATTCAAACATTTCTATTTAGCTGCATCCATATCTGGAGGTAGAGGCAGCAAATCACAATAGAGTAGATTATTTTATGGAAAAAAATCACATTTAATTATGTAAACATAAGAGCAGTAGGAACTTTGAGAAAATGTCAGAGGACAGTTTGTTTTCTGTAGCTTAGCAAAAAGCTTTTCAACAGTTGGTTTGCAAAGCTCTGAGGAAGGCTGATGTTGTGATCTGTACAGATTCCAGGGACCACTTGGGAGGGAAGCACAAAGAAAATTGGGCTCTGGGGCCAGTTAACTGGATTCGGTCCTGGTACAGCCGTGGGGGCTCTGTGCCTCAGTCTTCTTATCTGAACTATAAATGAGGGTGCTATCTCATAGGGGTGGGAGGGCTAATCACATTAATTTACACGTTAATTCATGTAAAGCTATAACTGAAGATCCTGTCTCATAGAGATGGCCTCGAGGTTAGTCAGGTAGTTCATGTAAAGTGCCCAGAATAGCTCCTATTTGGAAAAGGGATCAATTTATATTAACAATATTATTTTTCTTAAAAATCAAAATTAAAGATGCCTCTTGGGGCAGATAATAACATCTTTAAAATAAAGTTCCCTGTGGGTTGAAAGGGGTGGGACTGATGGTCTGGTCCATGCTGTGACTGGGCGATGAGAAGAGCAGGAGGTAGTTGGGAATCCATTCACATTTTGTGGCCTTTTACTCTCTATCCCCAGGGCTGGAACTGCTCAGAAAATAAACAGCACTTGTCCAATGTTAGAGAATAACCTCTGTTCCACACTGTTTGCTCTGGATTTCTCTTCAAACATCATTCAGGTTCTGCTGATCCTCTAGCATCCTTATTTGTTCTTGCCCTAAGCCAGTTCATGCTAAAACGTGGTTTTATTATATACAGTCCTTACGTCTATTTGCAGAAAGTTCTCGTTACTTGATTATGCACATCCACAGAGTTCCCATGGCGAACCAGGCCTTTACCAGTGACATCCTTGTGGAAGTTTTGTCCCTGTTTTCCTCGTGGCACTCCAGTGTACTGGGAATGGCTGCTCGACGCCACAGTTCTGCTCTATGACCTGACCCCTCCCCTTCCTGTGATCAGAATTCTTTATTCTTGTGTCCACTGTATTCTCAGCCAGGTCACAGTACAATGATGATTCTGAGTCAGTGAGAGGGACCATACTCAGTCCCTCTTGTCTATGAGGTCCAGGCTGAAAAGAGGTGCCTCTACCCCTCATCTGTCCTTCCTAACAGGGTAGATGGCACTTCCTGTAAAATGCCATCCCACGGCAAGTGTCAAGAATTCCCTATTCCAACAGCTCTCAAACTCAAGCTGCATTTCTCCTTTCGTTGAGTCTATGTGGAACAATGGAAAAGTCAATAAGGGCTCACCTTCCTGAGAGAGAGATGCCCTTTCTCATTCTTGTCTAAAAATCACCAGAGAGAAATAATGACGTAAGTTAGCATTAATCAAATTATCTGTGGTGAAGGACCAGGTTGTATAAATTTCCGATTTGTTACAGATCCATACTTTTGTAAAATACAACATATATGGATTACTAGAAAAATTAAATTCAAACAAAAAGCACAAGCCGACTGATCGTGCGATGGAATGTCATAGCAATATCAAAAGGCTATGAAAGTTCCTAAAGATTTCCTTCCCCTCGAGTGCTGTGCCTGTCTCATCCCGGGCCAGGACTAACCCTCCACACGCAGACCTTGTCTGCGGACCCCAGTGTGAGCAGCGCTGACCTGAGACCAAAGTGCTAACTCAGAGAGGACCTCGCTGTCATTCAGGCCTGTGTGTTTCCTGCACGTTTTCAGATTGTTTCCACCTTGAGGTGCAAGACGAGGAAGGAGAAAGGGAAGCAGGCGGAGGAGACGCGGAAAGCCAGCCAGACGAGCTCGGAAGGAAGCCCCTGCCCGTGGTTCCTGCCGCAGAGCCGCTCCCTCCCCTCGTCACCCCTGCGGCCGGGCGCGCTCGGGGCGCGGAGAGCCGGCCGCTCCTGCAGCGTGCCCTGCGGCCCCGCCCCGGGGCCCAGAGAGCCCCCGCGCAGGGTGCGGCGCTCGGTGGACCTGGAGCTGGAGAGATGCCGACTGCAAGCGGGCTTCGCCGCGATCAAGGAGAGGGAGGAGCCCTGCGCCCTGGCGCCGGAGGCGGACTCCGCGGACGCCGGGCAGCTGCGGGGGCCCACCCTGGAGGAGTGGCGGCAGGTGCGTGGGGCCGGCCGCGCTCGCCGGGACATAGCTGCCACCGGAGGCACCGAGGATTTAAAAATAAATACATAAAAGATCAAATCTCGGCCCGTGGAAATTCGGGATACGTTCTTTTTGCCCCTCTTTCTCTCTACCCGGGGTTGAAACACCCCAGAAAGATACTAATATTTGCCTAATGACTCAGGTATTTTAGAGTTTTATAAAAGGCGGGATGGGGTGGCGTGTGGGCTCTATTTATTGCCTGAGTCGACTTGGTTTAGTGACTTGGCATCCTTGGGATAATCAAGATGTTTGTTTGTTCTTTGTTTGTTTTAATGGGTCAGAAAGATGCTTGCTGTGGCTCTAGCCCGAAAGAGCTATCTCAGTAGCTTCTGTTCTTCCCCAAACAGGCAATCGAAATTTTTCCAAAATCTTCAGAACCAACTGTCACTTGACTACCCTAAGCTGCAAGGGAGACCGGGAAAGCGCATAGTTAGCTAGGCATATTGCTACCCTAAACACCCAACCAGAGTTCTTTTAGCAAGAAAGAAAGAGAACGGATATTGGGTAGGCACTCACAGTGTTAGCCAAAATAGGTGCTCTGGTAGAATTCATGGAGGGCAAGACCCGCAGGAAGACACCTTAAAAGACTGTTGTAATCCAAGTGAGGATGATGATGGTAATCTCATGTAGTAGTATTAATAGAACTGTGTGACTATTTTGACCTATAAAAATGGCAATTGCTTATGATCCATCCAATAAATGAAAATTATTTAAGAGGTAAAATTAGCAGAACTTGCTGACTGATTTGATGGAGGGCGGTGAGAAAAAGGCAGAGTTGCAGTGAACTCAGGCTAGGAATCTCAAAGTTATAGATGGTGAGTTCAGGTTATTCATCTGAGTTATCTTGAACTGGACTTCAATGTCCATTTAGAACTGACATTTTAAATTTTAAGTCATTCCTTTTGTAAAATATGACATTAATAATGTGCTGTTGTTTACAAATCAAATGCATTTTTTCTTTAAAAATACATTTAGAAAGTGTAATTTGGTGTTGACAACCAAAATGCATCCAATTATTACATGGGGGTATATTTCACTGTGTAAGACGGACAGTGTTTCCTGAGTAATGGCAATAGAGTTGAATCTGAATTGCTAAAAAAAATTGTTTAGCTCCTCTGCAAATTCTTTTAAAAAGTCTAAAATTTCTTTAAGAAATAAAATGTCCAATTGCACTTTTCCCAGACCTGGGGCCTTATAAATGCTGCATGACAGACACTATTGTCAGTCCCAGGACTCTTGGCTTCTCTTTGGGGAAAATGTCCAGGAGCTTGGAGTACTAGCGCTGACTGAAGGGCACTGGCATGATCAAAGCTCCTGCCAGAGAAGCTCCCTTTTTATGTTTTTCATATTAAACTTTCAAGTAAGTTTTATTTTCAAGAAAGTGGGTATATGCTTGTCAAACAATATGTACATACACATTCTCATTTTGTAAATAATAGAATATTTGAAAACCTCAGAAGTCCAAAATATAAATGAATGTCAAATATTGACTGCATGGAAATTTATTTACTTATTTTTATTCAAATGTTTTCATCTTCTTCCTGCTCTTCCTGTTTCTCCTCTTCTTCCTATTTTCTTAGGAATCACTCTGAGTGTCTATGTAGTTTTGAGGAAAGAAATTATCTCTTGATCTCTCCAGGTTGTAGATATACTGTGGAGTGATCCCATGGCTCAGGAGGGCTGCAAGGCCAACACCGTTCGAGGAGGAGGCTGTTATTTTGGGCCAAATGTTACAGAACAGTTGCTACAGAAATACAACCTGCAGTTCCTGATCCGCTCACATGAGTGCAAACCTGAAGGCTATGAATTCTGCCACAGCCGCAAGGTGGGTGGACCTTCTACAGTAGCACTGGAGTGATTCCTCTTGGGCCTGGATGAGCTAAGGCTCTCCTCACAATCAACTCTGCCTTGTATTTGTTATCCACTTGCTCAAAGTAACTAGGTCCTTTACAGTCATTTATCCTCGACTTTTATAATCTCTTTGAAACTCACAGTATAATTGAGACCCCAATGTATTGACAATTAAAACTTTCTTTATAGAGCAACTCAGGAGGTACAACACTCTATATGGAATTGCTTTGAGGTCTCACACCAGCTAATAACTGATTTGCCTGCTACTTGTAATGGCTATCCCAGTTTACTAGACCCAGCTTGCCTCTAAGTTGAATCAATGAAGTATTTTCTATGACCCTTGCTATTTTTACTTGGAGTAAAAATGTGAAGAAAATATGTTGTGGATGTTCTATCAGAATTTAAGTTTTTATTACTTGAATCACAACTCTTTCCCTGCCAGCATTAATGACTTAAAAAAAAAAAAACCCATAACTGACGTCAAAGAGGAATAGCAGCCCCTAAAATTGGGTTGGGCCCTCTAGGATTGCGGGTAAAGAGTTCTTCAGTGAATCTGAATGCTTGTCTCTCTTCTCTTTTTATTTAGGTGTTAACCATCTTTTCTGCCTCCAACTACTATGAAGTTGGCAGTAATAGAGGAGCCTATGTCAAACTGGGGCCAGCCCTGACCCCACACATTGTGCAGTATCAAGCTAACAAGGCAACCCACATGCTAACCATGAGGCAAAGGCAAGACTTGTCAATGAATGATTTTCAGAAATATAGAATTATAGTGCTTATAGAAACTTTGAAGTGTCAAATGTTACACATTTATCCAAATTCAAAGTGAGAAATCAGAATATAGCTCTGTCAGAAATGTGGTTTAGAATAAACACTATAGCAGGAATCCCTTCCTTCTTCATACACGAAAATCTCTACCTACCACCTACCCAAATTTGCTTCTTGCATCTTGGGTAAAGTCATAGCCCAGGCCACCAAGTCTTTCTAGGGTCATCCTTCTGTCCTCTCTCACCCTTAAAGAGTTTCTGCTACCCCACAAACACCAGCAAAAGGTTCTTTCACTATTGGGGGACTTGGCAGATGAATTTTAGTGTGTGCCTTTGTTAACAATGCCCCTTCCCTCCTGGGAAGGAAATACATAATATTACTTAAATGACTTCTGTTGAGATGATTCTAAGTTCTTATCTTAGTTGAGAGCATACGAAGTGCTATTATAAAGTAAATATACATTACCTACATATATATAGTCTCACAATGAACTTATGAAATATGTTGTATTACTAATTTCGGTTTTATAGATGAGATCTTTAAGTAACAGAGGTTCAATCAGCTAGCCCAAGGTCACACAGCTAATAAGCTGTGAAAGTTGACCTTGACCCAGGCAGTCATATCTCAGAACTTACACACTTAACAATTATGCAATACAACCTCCCACTGTATATAAGCTAATGACAGATACAGTTTTAGTGGTCCTAAACAAAGCTTTTAATTTATCAGATGAACTAAATTAGAAATCAAAACAAAGTTTGCATAAATCCAGTGGAAAGAACACATTAATATTTAGCATCCGCCTGTGTGAGTACTAAATCACTATATTTTGAGTACATTATTTTAAAGCACTCTTGAGTTATTAAGCACTCAAGTTATTAAAAAATCAAGGCTAGCATTACCCCCAAAAAATATTATGCAAAAATTTAAAAACTTACCAAGTGATAGTCAAACGTACTGGGTAGTAGAATCATCAGTGGAGCTTTATTTTGAAGAATCAGCCATCTGAGCTTCACCATAGCTCTACCAAATTAGAGTCTCCAGTATTGGGTCCCAGGTACCTGAAATGCAATGATTCATATGATTTTGGTATTTTCACTGCAAAAGATGTTACCATCAAGAATCCTATATATTTTAATAACATAATTAAAGATCACTCAGCTCTTTGAAATATTCATTGATTGCATCAGTCCAAGTACACCACCACTTAATTTATCCAGAGGTCACTTGTGTGACAACTTTAATTATCTGGACCACATTGGAGTACTTACAAGGAAGGGGGAAATGTCTCTGACCAACTATAATCAATGTCTTAATGTCCATAAACTCAAGATCATGTGTTTTTCTTAGAGAAACCCTCATTCAGAATCCATTTACTTTTTGTTTAAATCCACATCTCACAATGATAGTTTAACCAGCCTGGAATCTACCTGTCAAGATCAATTCCTGGCCCCATCCCTTATTAATTATGTGACCTTGGGTTAATTACTTATTCTTTAATGGGCACAATAGTTAGACCTACTTCAGTGGGTGTTGGAGGATTAATGAGATGATCCATGCAGAGCTCTGCATTTAGTAAGTGCTCAATATGTGCTGCTTGACATAGGGACAGAGAGCCTTATAAATCCAGATAGCTCCCCAGAGTGTTGGCGTACTGTATTCCTGCATGATAACAATCAATGACTACAATTGGCTAGAAAATAATTTAAATGCTTTGGCAAAAATGGGAATTCATAAACTTTTGAGGGTCCCAGACCTCTTTTAGCCCCCGGTGAAACAACAAACTCTCTTCAGCAAAAGCTCATACACTCACAAACCCATAAAATTTGACATGAGTTTTAAGCAGTTTATACCTTTCTAGGGGACTGTGGAGCCCATTAAGGACTATTATGCTAAACACTTAAAACTGCAAGGAAGATTATTAGCAAACATGATTAAAATTGTATGTTTGTGTGTGTTTTACTTTTAGCACTTAAAAAGATAGGTTACCTGATCATCATTTTTAGAATGTTTCATTCTTGAATGAGACAAGACAAATTAGTGTTTACTTTTCATCTCTTTAATATCTTATTTATTCAATTACAGGTATTTATTGAACGCTTACTTTGGGCTAAGTGCTGTGTCCAACATTACTCTTTTGACACAATAAGAATGAGAAAACTAAAGTAATGTTATTTTGTTATTCTTAAATCTTACCTTGTGACTGCCTGACTGTTTACATAATAATAAATTACAGGAAAGCATGATTTTGGTAACAGTTACCATTTGTTGAATGCTTTCTATATGCCAGGCTTTCTTCTAGATGCTTTCAATGAATTTACTCATTTATTTGTCATAATCATCCTGAGGTAGCTACCATTTGTATCCCTACTTTGCAGATGGGGAAACTAAGGTACAGTGCAGTTATGTAACTTTACTATAAAGATGTTCTTTCTAGAACTTCTACTCTAATCACTGTTCAATACTGGGAAGGGCAGAAGCATTCCTCAGACTGATCCTGCTTGTGCACAGCAGGGAAAAGGAGGGGAGCACTGGGGAGTGATGAGACATCAAGCTCTTCTCTTAAAAACTGAGCCCTTAGGAGGCAGAGACATTTAGCAATAGGTGAAATGTAGTGAAAACCTGTGACTATTTCTTCTATAGTAATTAAAAATAAATGTTCCTTTTTTCCTTCTGTCCCAGGATTAGCAGAGTAGAGGAGTCAGCTCTAAGAGCTCTGCGGGAAAAGTTATTTGCTCATTCCTCAGATCTTCTTGATGAATTTAAGAAGCATGATAAAGAAAAAACTGGTAAGACTAACCCAGTGAAATATTCACAGGGGAAGGAAGCTGGCCAAAATCCTTTGTCTCACAGTAGTTAGCAAATAAATATTTGTTGAATGAACAAAGACCAAAAGACTTCTTTGACTATTTCCTTAATTTTATTCAATTTAATGTCCTAATTATCTTTTCTAAATTTTAGAATTTCCAGCTCTTAACAGAATATGATCTTGGCTAAATATAGATGAAGAAGGTGAAAAAAATGAAGTCAAGAGAAGAGTGGCAAGGCCAGAACTAAGCAAAAAGCAATAAGTGGGGCAGGTTACAAGAGTGTATCCAAGATTAGCAAAAGATCAATGATTTGACTTATTGTTTAGTGGGTGCTTATCTGTTTTATGTTCTAGTATGCAAGTTAGACATTTTGTCTTTTTTTTTTAGCTCAGTGGAATGTGTAATGGGCATGGACTACATGCATCTGTATTAAAAAATAGCGGTAACAGTTATTCAGTCATAGCAATATATTTTTCTGTACATATAAATAACCAATACTGTATCTGAATAATAGTTTATGTTATTATTTGTAAGAGTCTTATGTGACTTTTAGGAGTATTGCCAGATTTAGCAAATAAAAACAGGATGCCTCATTAAATTTGAATTATAGACAGATAAATAATTTTTAAATATGAGTGTGTCCCATGCAATATTTGACAATGGAAAGTAGAGTTTTTCTATTATGACCAACAAAAATAATGACAGTGCTCGTTATTTCTATTACCTACAGATAGTAAGTCAGAATAAAAAGGTATGCATTGTTGGGCAGGAAACTAGACTTATAGGTGATGTTTCAACAAGTTTTTTCCTACAGGTTTAATCACCTTGAGTGACTGGGCGGCAGCTGTGGAGTCTACGTTGCATCTAGGACTGCCATGGCGGATGCTGCGGCCACAGCTGGTGAACAGATCAACAGATAGCATGCTAGAGTACAAGTCCTGGCTGGCAGACTTGGCCAAAAAACAACTAAGCCATGAGGTGATGGTGTGAAAATTGTGGATGAGGGTGTTATGGACCATGAGAACCCAAAAGGAAAGATGGATGAGAAAATAGAACAACTACTTGTTGAGTTTAAATGTTTCAGATTTTGTGTTAATTGATTTTCACATGTTGCTTAATTTATCCTGAAAATCACCCCCAAAGATGGGTTTTATCAGCCCATTATAGCCATGAGTACACTGCTCACAGAGATTGTTACCTGCCTGGGATCATAGAGTTTCTAAGTTATAGAACTAAGACTCAAACCCAGGTCTGCCTGACTTCCTTGATATCATGCTGTTTTCTCCACTAAAAAAAAGTATTCAATCAACACTTATTAAATGCAATGTATGTGAAGCTGTGGGCTAGCTATGTTTTAGAAACAGTTTTATTGCAATGTAATTCACATACTATACAATTCATACATTTAAAGCATACAAGGCAATGGTTTTTAGTATATCTGCAGATATGTGCAACCAGCACCATGGTTAATTTTAGAATGTTTTTTTATCATGTGCTAAATACTTCTTAAACCATTAGATTACGTGGTGGGCTGAGAGGGGTTGGGGGTGGAGAGATAGTAAAACTTCTTCAGAGTTTTTCAAGAGTGTCTTATTGTCAGAATTGATTGTGTGCTGATTATATAATAGGGCAAGCCTACCATAAACTATCAAAGGAAAATGAGGTTTTTTTTTTCTTGCAGAACATACAGTCAAGTTTGCTAGAAACGCTGTATCGAAATCGATCCAACCTGGAGACCATTTTTAGGATCATAGACAGTGATCATTCAGGTAAAGACACTCATTATCCTATCACTTCTGACACATAACAATATTTTACTTCCCACCCTTTGGTTTCTTCCCTGTGGTTATTTAGCTCTCTACTCAAGCACTTTGAGAGCCAAGTAAATAATGGCAATGCTTATACATGGCAGAAACTAGAAAAGTAGTTGAGCAATACCAGCGGTTTATGTAGAAGTGGGGCTGGGCAGAGAAGAATAAAGGCAAACTGAATGAGAACTTATAAGAATCTTATAAGATCCCAGGCATTCTTCTTATGAGAATCATTATTAGTAGATGTAATATTCCTTATAGTTATATCAAAGATAGCCACGAAGTATTAGGAGTGCCTAGAATAGAAAGGCTTGTGCAACCTCACTCCCAAAACCTTTTTTAAAACTGTTTTTATTTTGAAATAATTATAGATTCACAGGAAGTTATAAAAATCATGCAGAGAGGTCCTATATACCTCCAAAAGACCTTTTTCAATATTTTTACATTTATTTGTTTGTTTGTTTCTTTGTTTTAGGCGAGGTTGACTTCACAGATTGCAAGGAACTTGTCAGCTTACAATCCTTTATTTTACTTTATTTTTTAAATTATTTTATGCCTACAACACCTGGTCTTCCTAAGTAGTCTCCCATTCAGTACTAACCAGGCTCAACGCTGCTTAGCTTCTGAGATCAGACGGGATCGGGCTTGTCCAGGGTAGCATGGCTATAGACATTACTCATTTTTTTTGAGGTATAATTCACATACCATGTAATTTGCTCATTTAAAATGTTCAGGTCAGTTACAGAAGATTGTGTAACCATAATTTCTATCTAATTTTAAAACAGTTTCATCACCCTAAAAAGAAACCCATACTTGTTAGCAGTCATTGCTATTCCCTGTTCCTTCTTCACTAGCCCCTGGCAATCAATCTGATTTATGTCTCCGTGGATTTGCCTATTCTGGACATTTTATATAAATGGATTCATATGATAGATGGCCTTTGGTGCCTGGCTTCCTTCATTTAGCATGATATTTTGAGGTCGTCCACATTGTGTCATGTATCAGTTCTTTATTCTTTTTTATAGAGGATAATATTCTATTGTGTGGATATACCATGTTTTATTTGTCTATTATTATCTGATAGACATTTGGATTATTTCCACTTTAAGCTATTATGAATAATGCTACTATGAACATTTATGTATAACTTTTTGTGTGAACATGTGTTTTCAGTTCTATTAGGATATGTTCCTAGCTGTGCAATAGCTAGTTTACATGGTAAATCTATGTTTAATTTTTGAGGAACTGCAAAACTGTTTTCCACAGTGGCCACAGTTTATAGGCCTAACAACAGTCTATGAGGGTTCTAATTTCTCCATATCCTCACCAAAACCTGTTCTTTTTCTTTTCTTTTTTTTTCTTTTTTTATAATAGCCATCTCACTGGGTGTGAATCTCATTTTGATTTGCATTTCCTGAATAACTAATGATGTTGAGTATCTTTTCATGTGGTTGTTGGAAATTTGTATAACAGACTCCTCTTATCCTGGGAGGGGGGGATACATTTCAAAACCCTCAGTGGATGCCTGAGACTGTGGATAGGGCCAAACCCTATAAATACTGTATTTTGTCCTGTATGTACATACCTTTTCACTTAAAAGAAGCATTTTATGGCTTCTCTTTGGCATATCTGAATTCCCAGCATCACTACACTTGTGGTTTGGGGATATTATGGAATAAAATAAAAGTGACTTGAACATAAGCTCTGTGAGACCATGACAGTCAACCTGATAACCAATATTGCTGCTAAATGACGAATGGGCAGGTAGTATATATTATGTGGATACTCTGGACAAAGGGAGGATTTGTGTCCCAGGGGGGACAGATGAACAGAGGATGTGCATTTTAAAACTTATGAATTGTTTATTTCTGGAATTTTCCATGTGATACTTTCAGACTGTGGTTGGCTGAGAGTAACTGAAACTGAAAAGTGAAACCACAGAGAAGGAGGGACAGTTGTACATATAGTACCCGACTTACGATGGTTCAACTATTGATTTTTTGATTTTATGACAGATGAAAGTGATATGTATTCAGTAAAAACCGTACTTCAGGTTTGGAAATTTGATCTTGTCCTGGGATAACGATATGCTGTGTGATACTCTCTTGTGATGCTGGGCAATGGCAGTGGGCCACAGCTCCCAGTCAGCCATATGATCACAAAGGTTAACAACCAATACTATACTGTGTTAGATGATTTTGCCCAACTGCAGGCTAATGTAAGTGTTCTGAGCACATTTAAGGTCAGCTAGGCTAAGTTATGTTGTTTAGTTGGTAGGTTAGGTATATTAAATGCATTTTTCACTTACAATATTTTCAACTTACAATGGATTTATTGGAATGTAACCCCATCGTAAGTTGAGGAGCATCTGTATAACTTCTTTAGAGAAGTGTCTATTCAAATCCTTTGCCCATCTTTTAATTGGGTTACTTGTATTTTCATTGTTGAGTTGTAAGAGTTCTTTGTATATTCTGGATACTAGACTGTTATCAGATATATCTTGTAAATATTTTATCTGATATTATGGGTTGTCTTTTCACTTTTTTGGTACCCCCTTAGATGCACAAAAGCTTTTAAATAAAAATTTTCATTTTATTTATCTTTATTCTTTTGTTTGAGCTTTTGGTGTCATATCAAGAAAAGTTAGTATCCAGGGTTGCAAAGATTTATACCTCTGTTTTCTTCAAAGAGTTTTATATTTCTAGCTCTTACAGTTAGGTCTTTAACCCATTTTGAGCTAATTTTTGTTTGTAGTTGAAGGCAAGGGTTTAGCTTCATTTTCTTGATTGTAGATATTCAGTTGTTTGCTACCATCTGTTGAAAAAAACTTTTCTTTCCCCATTAGATGGTCTTAGAACCTTTGTAAAAAAATCAATTGACCGTAGATGTGTAAGTCCAAAGGTTTTTAAATTAGTGTGTGTTTGGGTAATTTAATTCAAGGTTTCTCAGCACTGGTACGACTGATATTTTGACTTGAATAATTCTTTGTTTTGGGGTCCATCCTAGGCCATTATAGGATGCTTGGTAGCATCCTTGACCTTTATCCTAGATGCCAGTAACACCCTATCCCCATCCCAATTATGACAATCAAAAATGTCTCCAGACATTGCCATTTGTTCCCCAGAGCAGGTGGAGGTTTACAAAATTGCTCCTCGTTGAAAACCACTGGTGATTCAGTGGTTTTGTGCCATTTCCTTAGGGGTTTAAACTTGATACTAGGCCTTGGTTGTCTTTGCCTATTTAAAAATAGGAAACATGTGTCCTTACAATAATGTGGGAGGAAATGAACATTGAAAACTAGACTGACTCACTGAAGTGACTTCCTCTCTCTGATAAGGGTTCATCTCTCTGGATGAGTTCAGGCAGACTTGGAAACTGTTCAGCTCTCACATGAAGATTGACATTACAGATGACTGCATCTGTGACCTTGCCCGGAGCATTGACTTCAACAAAGATGGCCACATCGATATCAATGAGTTCCTGGAGGCCTTCCGCCTTGTGGAACAATCCTGCTCAGAGGACAATGCTGCAGATTGCCCCCAAGTACTGATGACAGTGGCTCCAGCGAGCCAGGTGCACACTAAGGACAGCCTGGTCTCTCTCAATCAAGGTGCCTCATAAGCGATGCCAAGCTCGTTGCTGGAATAGCTTCCCTTGTTCTCTATAGATCTGTGGAACTTTATTCTGAGGATTTGCCAACCAATATGCATCAGAATCAACTGTGTATTTGTGGGTACAGGGTGGTGTGTATATGTTTATTTCTAAATATATAGGTGATCTAGCCCCAACTCAGAATTTTCACAAGGTAGGACCCAGATATTATAAGTATTTTTAAATTCTGAAGTCTACCCCAATTAAGAATCACCACCCCCCAAATCTGTTCCCATTATGATCTTTCCTACTGATTAAATGTCAATTTCATCCAACCAGTTTCCTTATTTAAAAAAAAAACTTCTTTTTCCCATTTCCCACATCCAATCCATCAGCAATTTGTTGACTCTACCTTCAAAACACATCCAGAATTGAACCCTTTCTTATTCCTCCATTGTTACCTCCCTAGTCAATGCTGTATTATTTTTCATGAATTTCCTCATTTCCTCCTTTATCTATATAGCAGTAATTATCAAAATTTTTGATCACAGGATGCTTTACATTCTTAAAAATTATTGAAGATCCCAAAGAGGTTTTGCTTATATGGGTTATATCTATTGATGTTTATTGTAATAGAAATTGAAACAGAAATATTTAAAATACTTATTTTTTTTTTAATTTTATTAAGAGAAAGATTATTAGGGAGTTTTCTGAGGACTGACACCTGTGGAGTAAAGGAAGGAAGCAGGATTGGGTGGAGGGAGAAGTGGAACTATAATTCAGAACAGGCCTCTGCTGATTATACACAGATCCCTGAAGATGAGATGACCCTTCAGAGTCACCATCGTTATGGGGAGAGGGAGGGCTTTATACCCCTGTATTGCAATCATTAGATAAGTACTGAATTGGGAACAGGTTATAATCTTAAGCCAGTCTGCTCACTTTTCAGCAGAGGATAAGTCACAGGTAGGGCTGAGAGCTTTTAATGGCCAGCCTTCTCAGCAGGCGAGGTGATGTCAGTCAGCCCTGCAGGGAAATTTGGGCAGCACATCACCCCTGACTATGGTAAAGTGGAGGGTTGGGAGTCAATGGTTAGATTTTACCAAAAGATTTCCAATTTGGATAAATCAGGCCAACTGTGTTATTTAATTGAGAAAAAAAACCACACTTTTCTTTCTGATTTAATGACTGAGACAATTTCAGCTATGTCCATAATTGATAATTTTATAATAGAAAAGGCTTTTGGTAAATAGGATTATTGAAAAGATAAGTAGTCAAAATATCAAAACGTAATCATTTGACCATTTTAGCTGCTAAAAGATTTTTTCTTTCGTAAGGTAAGTTCATTAAGAAGGTTTGGGACAGGATTTATTGATTACATCATATATATGATGTAATATATATGATGTAATTTATACACACACACACACACACATACATATATATATTACTACCATTGAGTTATTTTGATGTTAAAGCTTTGTACACAGTTGAAAAATAATCTTTAAGATTATTAGCATGCAAAACAATGTGGGTTTCAAAATACTTTATAATGAACCAAACACATTTGATTACATCATGAAAATTATTTGATTACATCATGACAGTAATTTATTTTTGACACAAGTCTTTTTCTAGTTTCAGGACACGTACTAATCAATTAAAAATATCTATTATATATTAACATAAATAACATTTTAAAACTTTATATTTTGAAATAATTATAGATTCATAAGAAGTTGAAAAATAATATAGACAGATTCCCGGTTCCCATCACTCAGCTTCTCCCAGGAGGAATATTTTACTTAACTATACTGCATTATCAGAACCATGAAATTGATAATAAATAACATTTTTAAGAAGATTAACTATATATCCTAAAACAAAAAAGTTTAGTGAGAAGAGTGGCATTGTTTTACATATTTGTAAATCTCTTTAATGACTGACTGGCTTAATAGAAGACAGATATTTGTATCTGCTTTTGCAACCAATCTGCTATGATGTTTGTTGGATGAAGTATATTAAAAAAAAATCAAGCTTCATATAGATATGTAGTTGAAAAGGGTGGAGTGTTTTAATAGCCTTTTCAGATAATTGCAGATGTTCTTCTTTGATACTGCACCAAAACTTAACAAGTGATGGGTTAGTAGAAATGGGAAAATTAAAACTATATCAATAAACTTTTCATGCTGTCATATCATACAAAGATCACCAGGAACACACCTATAATTGAATAAAGGTAGGTTTGTTGAATGTTCCAACCCAGTTGACGGTAGCTCCAGCTGATAACACATGGAGAAGGATCACCCAGCTGAGCCCAGTTAACCCACAGAATTATGAAATATAATACTGCAAATGGTTATTGTTGTTTTAAGCCACTAACTTGGCAGATAATTGGTTACACAGCAATAAATGAACAAAAATATTGACAATCCAAGAAATTAAAGTTTAGCTGTGTTAATCAAAATTGAAGGGTAATTTCAGGATGGGCTCATACTGAAACATTGCTTTCTGAGAATACACTATTAGTCATGAAAGTCTGTTTTGGAATCTTTGACATGTCTTCAGGTTGTAAACAAATATTTCTCTCCCTCTCTGTGCATGTGCATGTGTGTGTGAGCGTGCGTGTGTGTGTGTGTGTGAAGCAATTACTACTGCTGCTGGATATAGAACTCACACAGGTGTAGTTAGGGTTTCATAAATCTATGAATCATTGCTTTAAATTTGAATGTTTATTTCTGTGTAACTGAAAACTTTCTTTTATCAGGATTTTAATTACTAAAACAAAGGCATAAAGTTCTTAATTTCTAGGTTAGTGTCTTGAAATATTTACCAGTCACAGACCCAGGACTCTTAAGAATTATAAAGAACTTTAGACTTTGAATGCAACCTCGAAACCACTTCTCTGGCAGGTGTCTGCTGGAATGCTCCAGGGAGAACATCACTGGTCCGAGTTGAATCACAGCCTCATTGTGATTTTGGGAGAGAGACTGTGTTAGGAAGTTTCCCTGTATATGAAGCATCGGCCTGATATGAGAATTTGGAGTCAGAGATTTGGATTTCAGTTCCCACTGTGGGATCTGGAAAGTCCTCTGAACTGTGGCAGCAACACTGAGCTCCCTGCACCCCTGTCCTTCAGGAGGCAGGACAGAGCCCTGACCACCTACACAGTGTGTTGAGATTCTGGGGACTAATGAACACAGAATTACCTTGACATAACTCTTAGTCTTAAACTAAATGACACAGAGCTGAATCTATTACTGACTGATCATAAATCATTTTATTTTTTCCCAGATGAAGATCATTTTAGGCATGCATTTTTTGTAAACAGATAAGATTCATTATTATATTTCATTTTATTTTAATATTAAGCTGTTTCAAATGTACTTGGTTTCTTTTTCTTTTTTGTTTTTACTAAATCTATTTTTCTTGTATCTTATGGTAAATAAAATTGGTTTTTCAATTACAGTGTTGGAGAAATGTTTTCTTTTAAAATTAAAGTGTATGGAGTTTGAGAAATATCAGCCTTGCAGATAAAGTCCAAACTCTATGATATAGCCTGTGCCATCTGCAGTTTCAAATCTGAGCTGCTTCCTAAACCCTTTCTAGCTCCTCTTCCTATGGTCCCCAGTTTTACCATATCTTTCACATTATGGCTCCCTGTCCCTGAGCTGCCTTCCTCCCAGTTGGCTTGGCCTCATTCTCCAAGACCCAACCGAAATGCCCTTTCCTCTGTGAAGCTTTTCCTTGACCTTTCTTCTCCTCCCTTCTTTTCCCTCAGCCACCAGCTTGCCTTGGGTTCCTTCTAATACAGCCCAAGTCACACTCAGGGCAGTGATTGGCTTATGTGCTGGCCTCTGCCCCTGATCCGTGAGTTCCCTAATAATAGACAGCAGGTGTCACATCCTATTCACCACTGTGTTTATGGCAACTGGCCGGGCACACAGTCGGCTCTCTATAAATATCATTTGAGTATGATGAATACTTAACGAATATTAACAAGTGTAAAAAAATACTTCTTTCTAAGTCGGAATCCACCACCAGGTTACAAATTCAGCATGAAATGTCTCTAGGAGGATTAATGGTCAGAAAAAACTATCACATGGAACCCAACCTGGTCATGGCAACAAAAAAAATTTTTTTGACAGAAAGATAAGAAACCAAGCTACACAAATATTTTTGCTTAAGTGATAATATTCTGGTGGTGTGAGCATGTGGGGAAACAGGCACCCCTTATGCATTGTTGGTAGAGTTGTAAATTGGCACAAAAAATTATTTTCTTTGACCCGGTAATGCTACTTCTAAGTGAATATCTTCATAAACACTCTCAAGAGTGCCAAACCCCATGAACAGAGATGTTCTTGGCAGTATTGTTTGTAATAGCAAAAAAACTGGAATCCATTTTAAAGACCACTACAGAGGTGGTAGGATGAATAAATGATGACTCCCTCCCCCATTCTATGAAATACTACGTAGACATTAAAGGGAATGATTTACCATTAGCCATGGTCACTCTTGGGTGTAGGTTTATGTGGGGCTTTCACTTTCCATTCACATGATGCACCAGGAGAGTTTTTTTTAGTTTGAGTGAAATTTTGGAAACAAATCTAATTGCCAAGGCTACCATTAGTATCTTTTGAGATTTTTCTCATGATTATGAAATACTTTTGTAATTAAAAAATACAATAAAATAAATATTTAAAAACCAAACTACAATTTGATTTTTCTTTTAAAAAGAACCACTATGGCTCAACTATTTTTTAAAGCCAGTAGATGGTACCCGGAGCAAATGCTCTGGGTCATAACTGTAGCTGCTAGAAAATGCTGATTTTCTCATCACCAGCTAGCTAGAAATAGCACTGTTATTTGGTCTCAGGGAAATGGTGACTCCTGTAAAACAGCCTGCATATGCTGGAAAGGAGGAAAGGCACAAACCGCAGAGAGGTGGAGGCCCCATATCTGAGGATGCCGGAGTTAGGAAAGGGACGCCCCCAAGCAGAAATGAACACGTCCTGGCCAAAGTCAAGTGCCTTAATTGTGGGCCATGAATTCATGTGTGTTAGTTGCCTAGCCTTGACAACTGATTTTGTCTCCCAAATTTCTACCATCATGTAAAACCTTTCTTGAACCTAGGAAGGAATTTTGAAAAGAAAAAATAAAATGTAACCCAAATCTGATCAAGATTCTGGATCTACCCACTAAATTATAGGAGCTAGAGGTCCTGGGGGAATGTGTTCAATGTCAGCATGACTTTGTAGTTAGCGAAATTCAGACTGGGGACTCTACAAGATAGATAATTGGGTTTCTTCAAGAAATAAATCACAAGTAGATGAAAAGAGATAAAGGGGAAACCTACAGATTAAATGCCATGTTAAGCAATTACAATGTCTAGAACGTATTTAGATCCCTAATCAAAGAACTGGTTCTATTAAAAAATAGAGAATCAGAGATGTATGAATACTGACTGGGTATTTGATGATATCAGGGAAATACTGTTAATTTTTTAGGAATGATAATGATATTGAGATTATTTTGTTTTTAAGTTCTTAGAGAAACATACTGAAAGATTAACTGGGATTTGTTTCAAAATAGGGGGATGGATGAAATCATGCTGGCCCTGAGTTGATCATTGTTGAAGCTAGGTGATGATTATATGAGAGATAATTATACTGTTCTCTTTACTTTTTCTGTTTGAATTTTTCTGTAATAAACATTGTTAAAATTAGACATCAGTATTAAAGAGGAATGAATGACATACTTGACAAAGCGAATAACCAAATGAACTTTCTTGAGGCACAACTGGAGCCAGCTGAGAACCATCATAGTCTTTAAATTTTTGAGTGAGCAAGAGGTAAACAAACAGAGTTCATTCATTCGTTTTTTAGAATTGGTGTTGTTGGGGGCAGATCATCTAATTTCATTAACTCTCAGTTTTCTCATCCGTAAAATAGACAACATACAACGATATTTTCCAGGGGAGTCATGAGACTTAAATGTGAGAAATAAAAGAGTATTTTGAAACCCATAAAGCACTCCCTAAGTACTGATAGTTGTTTGTGTGGTAGCACTACTTCCTTTATTCATGTATAGTCAGAATCTCTAGGCGTGGGTCCCGGCGCAGAGATTTTTTTTTTTGAAGCTTCACATGTGTGATTGATTCCACTGTGTAGATACGGTTGAGAACCATTCACTTAATTTTTGATCAATGAGTAGTTCTGATCAATCACTACAAAGACTGGGTCTTGGTTTATGTTGTTCTCAAGCAACTTGTAATGACTAGAGGTACTCTCTAGGTGATCACTCCCGAGAACACCTTGTACAGCTGTATACCCATGTGGCCATCTGGCCACATCTGACCTCCCAGTTGCTGACACAGAAGAGTTAGGCAATTTCAGATATTTCCCGTGGAATTTTCCATTGTGTTTCCTTTCTTATAGGATTATAAATGGGTTTTGGGTTTTGTAAACTTCCCAGTTTCAGATATGAGCAAGCGAGACCGGTCAGAGTTCCTGAGTCACATTCCAAGTCAGATGGTCCAGAGCTTGCACCCCAGAGTCACGCTGAGCCCTGAAGCCATGGAGGAGTTTGAAGTAGGAGATCAGAGAACACAGAATTCCCTGCAGTAACTCCCTGTGTGTTCCTGAAGGTTCTGAAAAGAGACAAATAGGATCAGTTGAAATCCCTAAGAAAGGAAAAAATCTTGGTTAAGAATATAAAATTTCTGGCAGACAAAATAAAATAATACAGTGAAAGCAGAGTTTCAGATGCTCCATGTCTCTACTAGATGCATGAGTTATGTAAAACTGTGAAAATAACGGTTTAATTGCAGAGTAGGATCTTATTTTACTTCTTTCCTCTATGTATCCAGGCACCTTCCTTCCTCAGTATATATACTCAAGTGCAAGTACCTGGTTGGATCATTCTGGGCACAGAGGTCTGGAGAGCAGGAAGCATACACTCTGGAATCACAGATGCTAAGTAAGAGTTCAGTCCCGCCCCTTACCCATCATGCAACCTTGAGTAGAATGCTTAAATGTTTCCCAGTCTGTTAGGTGGGGCTCATGATAGTACCTACTTCATAACATGCTAAAAAGATTGAGCAAGATAAAGCTTAAATGAGATTAAATGAGATAAAGAATGCTTAGCACAGCGTCTACCACATAACAAACTATCATTAAGTTTACTCCAGGATCTACTTCCAGAAGCCCCCTCGACCAGAGCTTCTCAAACATTTCTGTGCATATGAAGCACCTGGAGACCTGTCTGAAAGCCCATTCAGGGTGCAGAGTTTCAGTGTTGGAAGATGAAAAACTGGAGACGGAATGATGGTTGCACAACAATGTGAACGTACTTAATGCCCCTGAACTGTACATGTAAAAGTGGTTAAAAATGGCAAATTTTATGTTATGTACATTAGATAGACCACAATAAAAAAAACTTTTTTTTTTAAAGAGCACATTTAGTAGCATTTCTATAACACTCCTAGGTGAGACCAATGATACCAGTTTGAAGACTGAACTATGAGTAGCAAGGTCCTCTGGGTAATGAATCAGTACAATCAAATTCAAACTACGTTACAGTTTACATAAGGCAATTCTATATCCCATGTCTCTGTGATCCCCGCAGTAACAGTGCATGGTGCTATATCTAGAGCAAATGCAATTCTTCCTCCCTGCAGACAATACTTTGTCCTGGGTAGCTGACAGGTAGTTGAAGGGCTGTCTCTTTAAAAGGAGATAGGATCTTACTTGAGGGACTTTACATTTTTTTCTGTTTTGACTGCTTTCTCTAGACCAAGTATCCCAAGCAAATACTTCCCACATCTACTTAGGCCATGCCTTTCCTATTTATATTTATGGTTCCAGCTAAAGATAAGCCCTCCAGCCTAATGAGGGAGCATTTGCTTCAGCCATTGGATGCTGGCCTCCCTTTCAGTGTAGTAGTGAGCATTTCAAACATTTCCTCTGATTTACTGTCTTACTGACACGACATGTCAAAAACTGCTTTTTGGAACACAACAGCATTTGTGGGAATTCTAGTCTTTGTGTTGCTGTCACTGCTACCTATCGGCAAGTGAGAACAGAGTGGGGAGCTCCCAACTGCACTGTATGAGCTGCACGATCAACATCACCCCAAAACAACAGTTCTCCAGTGTGTCCTACTTAAGCTAATAAGAGATTATTTTTCCCAGGAGAGCTACACACAAGGCCCTCATTAGCACATTTGCTAACATCTCTTTCCTGTACCAGAAGTTCATGCAATTTTAGATTCTGGGCTGTCATTATCCTACATTTTTTTTTCTCTCAAAGTATTCTGCACTAATCCCAGGGTAATGCAACCATTTCTGAAGCTGTTGGGAACAAGTACAAGATCACTGGTCCATATTTAATTCTACTCAAAAGAGTAAAAAAATAATAGTAATAATTGTCATGTCAACTTTCCCATTACTAGAAAGAACCATTTTGCAGAGGCCCAAGTGCCCGCTGCTGGCCCCTCCATCAGTAGGATGCCTTGGCAACCACCAGTAGCAGGAATTCTCAGGGGTCTCAAGTCTCTAAAGGAAAGAGGCAGGACAGGCACCCTAGGGTTCAAGTCCCTCTAAAAAGGAGTTCACCACATTAGAATAATCTGGGGAGTTGAGTGTCGTAAAAAATACTGATCCCTAGGTCTGAGCCAGATCTACTGAATTAGAATGTCTAGGAGGTGGGACCAAGGCATCAATAATCATTTTTAAAACTAAGTCTTATGCGTGGCCATGTTGTAAACCTCTCTCTTAGAGGGTTTCTGTTTTGTTTTTATCTTAGTAAGAGCAAAAATTGTAGTTGGAGACAAAGAGGGTGTAGCTAAGATCATCATGAAACATAAGACTGTAAGGTTTTAAGGACAAAATGTGGGTATTTGTGTCTGAACTAAACAGCAGGTTTAACCACTGCAATGATGTTGTGTGTTCACCTGAGGCTGAAGATTAACTCTAAGGTGAGGGCACAGGACCCAGAGCCAGCTGCCACCTTGGGAACCCCTGGACTGCTGACCTGTCCCTGAGGGGAAGGACCAGGAGGGAGCGAGGGTTCGATGTGCCTCACTTGGAGGAAATGCTCATCAGATACCAGCTGGATGCACTGGATTGTAAAATAAAAAGAATTTAACTATGAAAGAGAATTCCAAAATTTAATTTATTTACCTGAGAGATAAGTTTGGAATGAGCTGTTCCACGAAGCAGATGGCAAAAATAATAGAACTCAGCAAAGTGGTAACACATTTACCGAATTCACTTAAAGTGAGTACGTATTAAAACTTGATTTCTGGATTTCCTGACCACTTTGTCACACATTTGCCTATATCAGAAAGAGTATTTGTTTGGACACACTTTTGAAAAATGAAATCTTCAAAGATAAAAATTTTACACATATGACTTACATTCTTTAAATCCAGTCTCCTTAATAGATTTAAAGCCATCTTCTAAGCAGGGTTCCCCAAACTTAGACAAATACCAGCTTCTAAAATATGCTGAATAAGAATCACCTAGGATGGGGCCTCAGAACTGTACATGGTGCATTTATTTCCTATTGTTGATATAATAAATTACCACACATTTAGTGGCTTAAAGCAACATGAATTTATTATCTCACAGTTCTGTAGGTTAGAAATCCAACACAAGTCTTGCTGAGCTAAAATCAATGTCTCAACAGGGCTGCTTTCCTTTCTGGAAGCTCTAGGGCAGGATCAATTTCCTTGCTTTTTCCATCTTCTAGAGGCCATCCACTTTCCTCGACTCATGGCCCCTTTCCTCATCTTCAAAGCCGGCAAGTAGAGTTCTTCTCACAGTGCCTCACTCTGACCTCCTCTTCTGCCTCTCTCCTCTGCTTTAAGGGTCTTTGTTATTACACTGGGACCATTTGGATAATGCAAGATAATCTCAGCATCCCAAGGCCCTTCACTTAATCACATTTGCAAAGGCCCTTTTGCCATGCAAGGTAACATATTCAAAGGTTTTGAGGATTGAGGCCTGGTTGTCTTTGGAAAGGGCCGTTATTCTGCCTCCCAGAGATGATTAAAACTTTCCAGATAAACCTGAGGAAGCTTGTTTATGGACTGTCACTTGGGAACCGCTGTGGGATGTCAAAGCCTCTTTCCATCCTGTATTTTTCACTCCCAGTCTATATTTCCTTCTAATGAAATTCTCAGTTAATTCCCCATCTGCGTTTCCATTCCTACCCCCACCCTCCACCTCAGTGGAGAATGAGCTCTCAAGGTGATTTTCATGTATTCTATCATAAATATTTACTGAATGTCTGTTTTTCACTTTCCACATTTTACTTGGAGAACAACTTGGTTATAAGCCCCTACTAGTCAATCAATGTCTCTTCAGATATAATTTACTTGGGGAATAGTTAATGCAATAGTATATTCCCTAGAATCTTTATCAGAAAATGTATCAGTAGTCTATAAGTCAAACAATTGATTTTTTAAAATTACTTTTTTACTTGGGGTCTTTTGGTTGAAAGGAACTAACTTTCACTAACTTAAGTAAGGGGGGAGTAGATTTCTTCTAAAGATACAGATAGAGCAATATGAGAGCTGGAATTGAAGAGCAGAAATGTTTGATTTCATTCACCTTGAGACTGGGGAGAAGTGGGATATTGCAGGATCCAAAGTCATCCTTAGAATATCAGCAAAAGAATGTTCTAGATCTTTAAAGAGGTCTCATGAATATCACTCAGCAAATTATCCTAACTTTGGGGATAAATAATCTTTTAAAACCCACTAAACTCATTGGCAATTACTGATATATATTTTAATATTTTTTCATGAAGGTATTATATAGGGAAAAAATTCAAATAATATAAAAAGTTATAAAATGAAAAAAGTCTCTATGCTTCTAGAGAGAAATCATTGTTAATAGTTCATTCATGATTGTGGAATTGTTTAAAGGTACATGTAAGTATATCAGTATGTGTCTTTTTAAAAGCACATGTAAAGTTATATGATTTGTTTCTTTTTTTCACCAAATGATATATTTTGGTGATTTTTTAATATTTATACTTTATTCTTTTTAATGGCTTGTTTATGAATTACCATAATTTATTTGACTGGTCCCTAACTGATGGGCATTTAGATGCTAATCATTTAACAATTATAAATAACACAATAAACATTCTTGTGCCCCTTGTATAATTATATTGGCAAGGCAAATTCCTAGAAGTAGAATTGCTAAGTCAAAGGGTATGTGCATTTTAAATGTTATCAGTTTGCCATCTATCTGTATTTTTCTGTGAACTACTTATTCATCTTCTTAGTCTATTTTTCTACTGAGCTACTCCTCTTTTTCTTATTTATTTTTAAAAGCTATTTATATACAAAGAAAATTAGTCATTTGATACACGAATTGAAATTCCCACTCCTCATTTTAAATCCATTAACTATTAAATTATCTTTTTTCTAAAGGAGAAGTGAGAACTTGAATGCTTTTGCTTGCCTGTTCTGGCTTTAGATCATCCAACTAGTCAGGATTCTTTGAACATCACTGTATGTGCAGACTTTTTTTTGCCACATCCTGCCTCATCATCCTTCAATAGAACTGAACTATTTGTAGTTCTACAGATCCACCATGTTATTTCTCACTTCCATGTTTTTGCTCACACTGTTTCTTTTGCCTAGAGTGTCTTTTCTATCCTTTTCATTAAACCTGAGTAAATACTACTAACCACTTAAGATTCAATGAAATTATTTTCCCTCCAGGAAACCTTCTAAGCTAAGTTTTTTTTTTTCTATTTCATAACACCCTGTGCACATCGAAATCATTGCACTTGCCACACTGTATTTTAATTATTCATGAATCTTTCTCTCCTATTACATTGTGATTTCCACAATGGAAAAAAAAAATAAATCTTATTCATCTTTTTGTATTCCCAGGCTCACAATACATGTTTCTTTAAGGAAAGAGGATAGGAAGGAAAAGAGGGAGGAAAGAAAGGAGGAGGGGAAGGAGGGAGGGAAGGAAAAAGGAAGGAAGAAAGAAGGAAGGAAGGAAGGAAGGAAGGAAGGAAGGAAGGAAGAAGAAAAGAAGAAGAAAAAAACCAAAACCAGGCCAAGTGACCGACTCTCCCACCCCCGCCTGCCCACCAGTGGTCTCTGCCTTCTCTTTCCTCACCTCTGTGGCTTATCCTTCACACACAGGAAAGGCATTTGCATGTCATCACCTTCTTATGTTCCCAGATAGTCCCCTCAGACCTTCTAGGGCTGCACGATACAAAGTAATAATTTGTCCTTTAATACCTATTCCTCTTTTTAAAAATGTCATAGTATGGCATTTACTACAAAAAAGCATTTTTTTAGCTCATAATTTGAATCAGACATTATTATATTTTCTGCTCTTGTATAGCATTTTACAATTTTGAAGTCACTTGCATATAAATTTTAGTTGACCTTCACAGAACCCTGAGAGATAAATAGAACAGGTGGTAGAAGTCACCTTTCATAGATGGAGAAACAGCACAGAGAAATTTTAGTTAATTGCTATACAAGTTATGCAACTATTACCTATGGAGCCAGGACTGCAACCCAATCCTTCCGACTCTAAATCCAGTGCTCCTTCTGCTGTTGTATTCTGCCTCTTCATGTCTTAGTGAAAGTTTGATATTGATCACAAGGCTGTTAATGTATTTTGGCATATCAATACAATTACATTTGCATCTGGTTCATACTTAAAACCCTGGGGATGACCCAATATGAGTTTCTATTTGTTACTTGTCAACAGTGGCAACTCCCTCTCTCTAATCTAAAAACTACACATTTCTTCATAGATAAGAATCTGGCCAGGTGGGAAACTATGGAACTGGGTAGCAGGGAGAGAGTTAGTTGTTCCTGGTTGTTTGGTCTGCCGTATTTTATCGCATCTTTTCTTCCCTTCTCTCACTCTCATCTTTCAGCCAGTCAACTATTAAGTATCCATTAAAATTAGTGTTTACAAAGAGTTTGTAGTTAGTTATATTATACATAAAAAGACAAGATTTTACTAAGATTTCAGCTACAAAAATAATATGCTCAAGAATAAACTAGAAGGAAATGCATTGAAAAGTTACTAGAGGTCATCCATAAGTGTTAAGATCATGAGTAGCTCTTATTTTCTCTCTCATATACATATACATAACAAATTTATTGAGATATAATTCAAAATCCATAAAGCCCATCCATCCTTTTAAGGTACATGATTCAGTGGTTCATATATCAAGAGTTGTGCATCAACACCACTACCTAATTCCAGAACATTTTCACCATTCCCAAAAAAAACTCCATTCTCATTGCCCCCCTCCCTAGTCTGTCTCTATGGTTTTGCCTATTCTGGGCATTTCATATAAATGGAATAATACAACATATGGCCATTTGTATCCAGCTGTTTGTATAATGTGTTCAAAGCGCATTCATCACTGAAGCATGCATCAGTACTTCATTCCTTTTTATTGCCAAATAATCCCCATTGCATGGATATGCCACATTTTGTTTACCTATTCATCAGTTAATGGCTGTTTGAATTGTGTCCACTTTTTGGTTATTATGAATAATGTTACTATACACATTCGTTTACCAGTTTTTATTTAAATATATGTTTTACTTCTCCTGGATATACATAGGAGTGAAATTGCTGGATTGCAGCTCTTTTCTAAATGCTCCAGATTTTCCGAGGGACATGTGTTGGTTTTGCAAGATGAAATGAGTTTTATTCATTTATCTTTTCATTTTGAAGAGAATGTAGATTAGACCAGCTTCTTGACTTAGTTACATCTACTAAGTTCAAGAAAACCAACTTTTGTTCCAGTCTCAGCAAGTAAGCACCCAATTGTTTATACCAGTCTAAATCCACTCAGCATCCAACACAGAAAGAAACCACATCAAAGACCTGAGTATTCTATGCCTTTCTTGATGGTTTTTTCAAGTGTTGAAACAACAAAAATTCAATCATCTATAATCCTTCTGTTATACTGATTATATCATGCCTATCTTTCTCCTCACAAGTTGGGTCATCCTAACAAATTAGTCAGGACCCCCACTCCAATCCCCCAGTATGGTCTGCTTTCACGCTGCTAGAAGCTAGCACCAGACTGTTATTTTCTCTTGTGCTCAAACCTCTCTTCCCATGTAACCATCTAAGTCTTGGTGCCCTCTAACAAGCTAACCAAACATGTTCAAATATCCCCTTACTATGTTTAGTTGTACTGATACATGTTTCTTTGTACCTGACTTAGAAGCAATAAGGCTCTATACACAAAATCAAAAGACATATGCAAAGATCATTGCAACATATGACAAATACAATCTTCCATAAATGGATGAGAAAAAATATGTGTAACTCAATTTTAAAAATTGGTATCAAAATTGGTAGACAGATAGGTGTGTAGATATGTGATAAAGCAAGTATAGTTCACTGTTTATAGTAGAGTCTGGGCAGTGAGTATATAGTATGTGGATGTTCACTGTAAAATTCTTTCAGCTTTGCTCTAGGCTTCAAATTTTCCATAATAAAATATTGGAGAGGTGGGGGATGGGCTCAGAGGGCATTATGAAACCAGAACCACCGTAGAAAGTACATATAGGTACAAATACATTAGCTTGAAAGAAAGACTATGAAAGCAATTAAGCTTGCCAAAATGCTGCTTTTGCTGAGCTGTTGGTATCCCACAGGTGATGCTATTTAAGACTTAATAACCTAGGCTTTGGGGAAAAGGCTGAAGAGTTTAGATTGATTTGTCTGGACCACAGAAATGAAACCTACAGAAATGAAGAATAGAGGACTTCTCTGAAAGGAAATGGACATATCCTGTCAAACATGCTGGAGCAGGAGATGATGGATTTTTGTTGGAGGAAGGATTTTTTTCTTCCTGTGGTACTGAGTTAGCTGGGACATGAACTCTCGGATGACAGCCCTGCATAGTTTCTTTGTGGGTAACTGAACTGACCTTCTTCAGGTGGAGGCAACAGCAACTGAGCTTGGATGGGATGCAGGGCTGCTGACTCTCAGGCTAGTACACCTTCCCTTTATCCAGGTTAAAAGCCTGTTTTCCCACCAAATGAAATGGAGCTTCCTCTATAGATGCATGATTCATACATTTCAATGGATTTAAGTCTTTTATGTTGAAATTTTTAAGGTGTATCTCTCCCAAACAAGCTTCTAATACATTCTGGTACTTTTCTAGTTATTGCAATTATTTTTTTTAATTGTTCATTAGCAAAGCCCTAGAGTCTCCCAAAAGAATTATGTTTCATGATTAATCATAAGAATGTATTATGATCAAAGACAAGGGTCTTAGCCCATAAAGAACAAGGTGTTGACAGGAAATCTCTGTTCTATCCCTATATAAAAGACAGTCATCAAAACTCATTTTTTTTTTTTAGTGTGCTGATATTACGTATCATTAACATCTACATATATAAATATCCTTTGATTATCCAGGTCATTTGGAAACGAGACTTCAAAGGAAATCTTAATCATAGTGGACATTTTACTCTTCACAGCATATAAGGTAATATCCTTCTACTTATAAATTATATTATATTGTAAAAGACATGGGCAACTGAAAAGTTTGCAAATTAAAGAATTTAATTTATTGATAATAACATTTTAATTCACTTTATAGTCATGGCATGTTTTTATTTAATTCTGATTGTTTTATTTACTCACATGTATATGTATTTTAAATGTTGCTCTGTTCTGGGTTATATTAGGAGTTTAAAATAATTAATGACTGAAAAGAAATTACAGAAATAGAACAGTGACAAAAAATCTACATAAATAGAATTTTTAAGTTATTTTGCAAATTTACCTGCCTCCTTCCTTTCTTCATCTTTTTAGCAATGTATGTAAGGACAAATGAGGGGAACATCAGCAGTTATAAGAGAGAACCATGAAGGATGTAAGCATTCCCAGTAGGCAATAATATTTACATAAATTTGATCTTTATATCATCCTTTTGAGGTCTCTCTTCCCATTTTAATAATTGTCTAACCTTGAAGATAAATTTTTTTAATCAGCCATTGACAGTTTGGTTTGGAATATGTTCTCTTATGGCATTTTGCAGATCTAAGACTATTGGGTATGTTATTTTCTGCCTTGATTTGTTCTAAAATTACATTTATAGCCCTCTTTGTAAAAAGTATTTCAAATGGCAAAATTAATTTTTATGGTAAATTTACCATGAATAACATTTCTTGCAAAAATGCTTTAAAATTTTCTTGCAATTAATATATTTTTTATTGAGAACCATAGTATTCTGCTCATTGAGAAATAGAGCAATAATATTTAACTTCAGAATGTCTCATCTCTCTTTTCTTCCCTCAAAAGAGCAAAAAAAAATTTTTCTATATCATTTAAAAGGTAAATTATTAACAGTTAGAATTTTTGTTTTAATGAAACATAAAAATGATCAAGATAAAATAGTTGCCATGATACAATAGAAAACAGAAAACTTTTTTACCTACGAGAATTTACCTATGAGAAATAACTAATCTACATTATATTATAAGGGTGTAGATAGGAAAAATATCTACTTCTAAGTAAATATTATACTAATTATATCTACCTATCAAGGTCATTATAAGAATCAAGTAAAAAAATATTTTTAAAGCTGTGGGTTTTTTAAAAATTAGATTTATTTTAATTAGTTTTAAGTATACAGTACGTTGGTTAGACATTTATGTAGTTTATAAAACGATTCCTCTAATTGCTCCTTCTCGCTTCTTCTGGTTTTTCACCTAGCCAATATATTAATACTAATTGCATTTCCTAAAGCTATGTTTTTATAAGCAGTTAATAGAACAGACCAATGTTCTTTCTAACTCACTAGGAAAATATTTCTAATAAGCATTAAATGTTTTATAGTCTACTTGAATATGTGTGTGTATATGATGTACATCCTGAATTAGGGGCACACATCATTCTTAAGGCATTTGAATCATAATCTATACTCTAATTTTTAATATGATTTAATAATTTTTAATAATTTTAATACTCTAATGTTTAATATTTGGCTCCAAATAGCATGACCTTCAGCCAAGCTCCTTAGTAATATGGCTAAGCCAGTGTCATGTTACATAATCAGAAAAGGGCTTCATATTTCTAAGTTAAGAATTAATACTCTTATTTTACTTGTAGACAGAATTGAAAGATGAAAGTGGTGTTTGTGATCTTTTTCCTTTTGGTCACAGCTCATTGCACACCAGTAAGTAACCTCTTATTGTCTATATCTGCAAATCAGCCCTGGTTCATGCATTTCTAACTTTTAGTTAACCCTCAGGAAAAAAAAAAATTTATCACAGGAATCAAAACCATCTTCTTCATTTTAAGTTTCTTTTGAGCTGAAAGCAGATGTTTCCATCTACGAACGGTCCTGTTAGAAAAGCAAGAGATGTAAATCAAGTGCAGTGGGCTCCAAGCGGAGCTGTGGTTTTCATTCCTGGCTGCACTTTGGAGCTGCTTGGGAAACTTTAAGGAGTCCTGCTGTCTGGGTCCCATGCCCTCAAGCCTAACTTAATTGGCCTGGGCTGTGACCTGGGCATTAGGATTTGTATAAGCTTCTCAGGTGATTATTCCACCCAGCAGCCAAGGTTGAGAACCACTGCAAGAGGGAGGGGCATTCAGGGGGAGCAGCGATTGCTCCAAAGAAGCACTTGATGAACTTTAAGACCGTCAGTAGCCCAGTGATAGCAGATTAAACAAGACTACAATGTGTTTTTGTGAACAAAGAAGAGAGTGAGTAGGCTGAGAAAATTACCTGACATAATATTCCTGGTATTAAAAAGGATTACTGACCGACATTTATGCATGCAAAATTTATTCACTCATTCTAAAACCAATTTTTCTTGAATATCTGTAAGAGATGGACAATCATACTTGGTACAGGATTACACAGATGACAAAACACAATCTCTGCCTTCAAAGAACCCAGCGTATAAATTTCCTCCTTCATTACTATTTATCATTATTATCAGTTTCTTCAGTCTCCATTCTCTGCCTCTTGATTTTCACAGGTACGAGAACGTCATTCTGGAATTACATACCGTCATTTATTCAACTGGAAGGTAATTGCTTTTTTTAAAAAACCTAAATTAGGAATGTTTGTTGTCTCCTAGGAAGATTTGATCTAGGGAGAAAATATTTGACATTTTCAAGAACTAATATTTTCAGGAACATAAAGTAAGACTATAAAATTTTTCTCCAAGATAAAAACTAAAAATCTAAGACGGAAAGCTAGGAATTCTGTAGGCAGTCCCCACCGGTTGATAAAAGCATTTCCAGAGAAATAGATTCTCTCCGGGCCTGTGACAGTTATCAGCACCAGCCCTGAGTCAGCTCGTCTGGGTGAGCACCTTTCTCAAGAGCTAGTTTAGCTACTTCTCTTTTGCAAATAAGGATATAATATATAAACAAGTCATGAAATGTCTTTTACAAGTTTAACATAATCTGACTTAAATAGAAGTCGATTAACTAGAACCTAGAAGTCACCAGAATATTTTATGTTTGCAACTCAATCTTATGTCTTTAATTTTAGAGAGCCTATGGAAGAATGACCCCATGTAGACTATACTTGCATCGCATTGTAAACTTGTTAAATACATTCATTATAATATCCAAAATTCCTTACTTACTTACATGTATTAAATTTCTTTAGAGGACTTAATCTCAATTGGAAAATTTCTACCTTTTTTTTTTTTTTTGCTAAGCAAGCTCAGAGATAAATTTATATTTATTTTCAGTAATTATCATTAGCAGAGACCTTGATCTAGGGATCATGGTCTCTTGGTATATTGCTTGCTGCCTTGCATCTTCCTGAAGGTGGTTGGAGTTTCGTCAAAGGCTCAGTTTTCTGCTTTCGACTTCCCTTTCCTTTCTTAGTCTCAATAGAAAAGCAGAGATAAATCCTCTGGTTGTTTTTTCTCTAGAGTTAATATCTGGAAAATTTTTACACTGTTACTCATCTCAGCCAACTCCTAACTTCCTTCTATATAATTGTCCAATTTGCATTACCACAAGCTTCTTACCTAATCACAGATTTTAAAGCATTTTTTGAAATTTTGTCATTGAAGTATCTTATTTTCTTCAGAATGTTAAAAAATATATATTTGAACTGAGATAGTTTTTTAACAATTAAATGTCATGTAACTGACTGTTTTTCCCTTGCAGCAATTTCAGAGGTTATTTGAATTCTTGAACATCTGTGTAAGTTTTCATTCTTGATTTTCTATTATTATCAAGACTTGAAAGAAGAATGAAGGTTCAGAAAAGTAAAGGGAAAGACATAGGAAATGTGAAATCATGTTTGAGAGTTTTGTATTTATCATACTGGCTACTTTTGCCTTTGTTATCTTTTAAAAATAAAACTTTATATCATTATTTATGAATTAAGAATGTTCCACATACTAATAAAACTGCTCATTAATGGAAGAACTAAAACCTGTGAATCTGAAAAGTGCTACAATTTCTTAAGTACAGTTATTAGCCAGTAGACCTCTTAAACTTTCATTACATGTCCCCTACTAAAAATATCTGAAAATGAAATTTTTAAAGAAAAAATATTTCAAATCTATATAACTTTGATTTTGAAAATATCTCTAAAACTAATTTTTTTTTTAATTTCTGGTTTTCAGAAGTCTTACTGTACTGTGTAGTTGATTATGCTTATTTGGCTTAGATTCATAGTGCTTCTTGAATCATTTCTTACTTTTGTTAAATTATTAGCCATTATCTGATCAAAGATTATATCTGCACTATTCTCTTTGTACCCTTCAACTCCAAGTCAATAGTCCACATTTACTTTGATTCTCACACATTTCATATGTTCTTTACCATATTTTCCACCCTTTTTTGCTCTGCTTGTCTGGATATTTTCTCCTGATCTATCTTCTGTTCACTAATTCTGCCTTTACTTGTAGTTACTTGATGTTAAACCAACCTATTGAATTCTTAATTTCAATTATTATGTTTTTCAGTTCAAAAATGCCCATTTAATGCCAAAAGGACAATTGTATCTTTTAACTTCAGGAGTATTTAAAGCCTAGTTGTTTTAAAGTCCATGTCTTGTAACTCCACTTTTTGTATCTCCTGAGGGTCAGCTTCTATTATTTACTTTTTTCTTTTCCTTTTCAGTTGAGTCTTATTCCCCCTACTCTTACTCTTCTTTGTTCCTTTTCTTTAGCTTATTTTTGTTTGAACAGTGGACATTGTTTTTGCAAATTGTAGAGGGAACTTGGACTTCTGGATGAAGTTTTCCTCTTCCAGAGAAAATTAACTTTTGTCTCTCTTGGGCACGTAGGCTATGACCACAATATCCATCTTCTTTCAATTGGAGACTGAGATGATTAGAACAAGTCCCACTGGTTCACCCTTACTTCCAGGGTGAGGTCCTTGGGGCCACAACCATTAGCCTGGTTATTTACCAGGTCCCCTTCCCTCTTGCAGCTCCTAAACTTGAATTTTTATCCCCCAGCCCTATGAGGTTGCCTAAAGCTCAGCTGAGCTTGTCAGTCTTTTAGCCACTACTTTTGGAATTGCCAGTTACCTTGAGAAAAGCAGTCTTATGCCTCCCTGACTTTCCTTGCGGGAATCTTCAATCCACAAAGACTCACTTTCTTATAACTCTGCTACCTCCAAACAGATGCTTTAGATTTTGAGAGGATCTAATTCTTCTAGTTGTTCTCCCCATGTGGATTGTCTGGAACGACAAGGTTGGAAGGAGAATACCTGCTTATCTTTTTAAAGATCAAATTTGAAATTTCACTGATTAACTCTCATACACGTACAAAGTAGCAGAGAAAGTAATAAGCTGGTAATAAGTTAATAAAACAATTTTTTAAAATAAGATATTGGTTGAAAAATTTTCCCTCTTTACCTATATAAACTTAAAAATAATGCAAGTAATAGCTATGTAATAAGTATATGATGAGTATTTATAAATGCATTTTTGGCTTGATTTTTATTTTATCAGAGGAAACCACCTGTGAACAGAAGCACCACCATGGTCCCCATGACACCATTTCCACCAAGAACAGACACTGTTCCTCATTTGACACTTAACCCACCAGTCCCTCTAACCACCAACAGACGGGGAGACTCATGATTCATGAAGTTCTTCAAGAATTTCATAACCAAATGCAACTTCTTCCTCCAGGCACCATTTAATACCATAGCTGAAGATCACAAATGTTATCTCCCTGCTTCTCATATCAGTGTACCCTTTTTAATATCCTGAATAAAATGGCAATGCTTTATTGAAAAATTTTGTTTCATTATATTATTCTCAAATAGAATGTCACTTTCCATCATCAACATTTTAAAGAGGGAGCAGGAAAATAAGTAAAGTAATCTAGGAAATACGGTCTTTTTTCCTTTGGGAAGTCATATAACTCACTAAGAATCAAAGGTTTTATAACAAAAGAAGAAGAAGAAAAAAACAATGTTGGGAAGGGGAATGCAGCCTGCACTCTCTGTCAAACTTGGGGAGGTTGTGAGTGACAGAAAGATTCTGTCCCCAGCCTATGTCCAAGCACTTGGAGAGTCTATGGGGATGTTTTCAGCAAGAGAAGATGTTCTGACTCTTTTAAATAGGACAGAAATCAGAGAAGCCATGGGGAAATGCACTTAAAAATTCTTTTTGCCTTATTCTGGAGGTAAAGTGACAAGTTTCTCCCTAATCTGTCTACACATATGTACAAAGCGAAAAGAAACAAGACTTTATAGATGTTGCTCAGTCTCTATCTCTACAAATATGTTCTCTATTTTTCAGGAAAGAGAATGGTAACCTTTGCAACTCTTAATTATTAAGAGTGTGCACAGTGTCTTAGGCCCTTCTGTTACTCTGTGCTGGAAAAGTCACTGTGTATCATTCACAGCGGTCTTTGGCAGCATTGGGAAGTTTTCCAAAGGTCTCTCCTTAGCACTGGTTGTTGCAACAGGGTCACACCTAGAAGTCAAAGGGAATGGAGTTTGTGTAGGAGAGAACATGCATCTATTTCTTAGAAACCAAAGTCTCAGGCTTGGAAAGAACCTTTAAAGGCCATTGAATTAACATCACCTTGAGGCTTGTTAGAGATGCAGACCAGATCAGGCTCCACTCTGGACCCACTGAAGTAGTCAATATCTGCATTTAAACAAGATGCCCAGTGCTGCTCCACAACATCACTGACATGCAGACATCTGCCAGAATACTTCTGGCAGCAGAGAAGTCACTCTATATGAGGTGGCCCATTCCATAATCCTTTGGATAGCTTTGATCTTGAAAAAGTTGTTCCCTGTATGGAGTTAAAATTTGATCCTTGTCCAACTCCTTTGGGTCACATTGAATAATGTAACCTGACTTCTCAATGATAACCTTCAAATAAATAAAGATAACTCTCACAGACCCAAATTTCTCCAAGCAAAAATTCCCTACTTCTCCAAACCTCTTTGTGACATGGTTTGGTTTCTTCCAATATCCCGGGAGTCTTCTGCAAATATCCTCTCGTTTTAATATGCAGTGTTTTTTAGAACTGCTGCACATAATACCACAGATGTGATCTGGAAAATGCCAAAAACGGGATGATGGCCTCTTACATTCCAGATCCTACATCTATTAATATGATTTAGGGCTATAACTATCTTTTTGGGTAACCACTAAGTCTTTTCATGCACTGCTGAAAACATGTTCGATGTCTTTTGTACCTGCCTTTTTGCACTAAAGAACAGGATGATATTTCACTTAACCTGTAATCGCTTACTTGTTTAGACTTAGCTCAGCAATTTCTTACACACAGATGTTTTTTATTTAGATTCTATCATTCAGTATATTTGAGTTCAGTAATTCAATCATAACTTTGTGTGTTCAGTGACCCATTCAACAAATAATTTTCATATATCTCTTTGGTTCCAGGCACTAGGAAGACAAGAGAACAGACAGCCTGGAGCTCTGTCCTCCTGGTCTTCTCACTGCTTTGAAGGAGTATTTGCTACACTTGAGAAGATGCTGTGAAAAATAATAAAATATATCTGAATGTAGAGCAGATACCATAGGGGTCACGAATTACAGTTTCAGAGCACTGAGAACAAATAGAGTACTTAATGAAACAAATATTTACGTGGCTAATAAAGGACACAGTTACTTTCATCCTGATAGCTGGGGCCTGGAGGGAAAATGTGACCCAGAACTTCCCAGCTCTGGCTCCACTTTAGAATCACTGGGGATCTTTTTAAATACACCAAAGCCCCATCACAGGCCAATTGAATTGAAATTTCAGGTTGTGGGAAGAACCAGAGCATCAGCATTTAAAAACTGCTGTTGGGGGTTCTGACACACAGCCAGGTTTCAGACCGGCTGCTCTAATCAGAAGTACAACTCCGTGCCCTTTGACTGCTGCAGAGGACAGCTCAGCCAGCAGACCCTGAGGAGGACGGCTGGGTGAGAGGTTCTCAAGCTGAGAAGGGTGGGGACGGGGTGGGGTGGGATTGGAGACAGCCCTTGTAGGACTCCCTGACAAGCATGTTAAGACTGTTCTGGAAAGCCTGCTAGAGCAAGGCTGGGTGCAGGTTTCCTCCACTTCCTCTGCTCGTAATCAAAGCACTTCTCACACACATTTGTGCCAGATACAAGTCAGCTCTCTAGAAAGCTCTGTTGGATGAACTTCCCTTGCAGGATGTGTACACTTTCTGGTGTATTTTTATGTGCCCACTGAGCAAACATTGGAGCTTTGTATTTTCCTGGCATTTGTTGGAAGCAACACAGGACGCAAGAAGCAAGCATTGATTACTTCCTGAAGTGGAAGAATTTTTACAATTACCATCATCCAGATTTCAAATCTCTGGGTAATACAATAATATCTGAGGCAGACAGAGGTCAGCACAAAAAAAGACGTGACATGATATAGCTTAGGTTCATTTAATTAGAATTTGACATCTGCCTTATATTTTTCTTTGACAATTGTAAGTTTTTAATCAGTCGATTGAAAAAAATAAAACTGACACACACATACACAACATTTCAAACATTATTTGTTTATCGGATTTGGTTCTGTGTTTCTGAGGGGTTCTCTGGGGTTAGGAATTCACTGATAAGTGTACCATGGGCTCTGTCCTCACCCACCCCCCGCAGTGCCCTTACCCTCCAGCCTCTGTATAATTATATGTGAGGAGGGGCCGTGTGGTTAGCTGCACAGCCAAGGATAAGCAATTCTCTCAAAAGCAAATGCTGAAAACAGACTTTTGCTCCCTACCTGACATCATGTTTTATAAGGCCTCCTGTCTAGAAAACACACAAAACCGCAGAATTCTTCACCAGGGGCACTTTGTGGGGTTAAGAGAATGTCGTGTTGCTTTCTGGAGGAATCTCCTGCTTGTCTTAGAACACTCCAGGGGCAGCAGGTAAGTCTTGAGGGCTCTGGAGGGAAATGCCTACCCTCTGATTTATTGATTTATTCTGGGCTTAATGAACCAGGTACCAGGAGTCCGAGCTATTCCTGGCAGATGCGGCGACACGAGATGTCACTAGAGTAGAGCGGTTTGTTTGTATCCCGGTGATGGGCAACGAAACCCACTGGGGCAGAGAAAGATTTTAGAATTCTTATATTTTAAAATTTCATACTTTTAAACTGATTTTTTTAGCGAGCTCTATAATGTACATATGTATATGCAGTAGAACATGCTTAAAACTGACTACAAATTAAATGATAAATAAATATTTGAGAGGTATACATGCTCAAAAATTTTTTTTATTGATGACATGAATGGTAAAAAATAAAACTAAAAGAAAAAAACAAAAACCAGAGCCTGAGGCTGTGGAATCTGTGAGGTAAGGGACCTGTGAGGAGCCCTCAGGGTTTCCAGTCCCTCCTCTCTCCTTGCCTCCCTTAGCAGCTCTGCTGGGGCCCAGAAAGGTTTTTCCTTACATTTCTTTGTTGTTCCAAACTTGAAATAAGACTATAGTCAGGATATGCTTTTCCTTTGCTGGGCCTCTCAAGGTGTGTGTAGCTTAATAGAAGAGCTGAAATAAGAATAAAAACAACCCTATGCCTACAAGATCTGTTTTAAAAATTAGGATCTATTGGATGTAAAGATATTTTACTCCTCTTGATTATTGTAGCTTTTCTGAAGTCACTCCAGCCAAGCTTTAAAAAAAAAATTTAACAGTGCAGATAATTTAAACATTTACCAGCTACTTATTTAAATGTTTATTGATTATTAAAACCTATTTTGTAACATTGTGAAGATCAAATGTGCTCACATAGTCTTGCTTGTGACAAGGGCTTATGAGGATTAGTTTCATTATTATTGATTTATTATTACTATTTAAAATGTATTTTGTTATCAGGACATAGTTCCCCATTTGGCCTAACTTTCTCGTGATGGTTCTCTAGATATCTGAATGTTCTTTGCGACCCTGGGAAATATATCCTCTCTGACCTCTCTGGTTTCACTTCCCCCCTCCACCCCCACTCAAACGTGGGTGCTTAATTCTCCTCTGATACAGAGCATCCTTATTGAGCAGGTCCCGTGTCATGTGGCTGTACTGGCCAGGTTCCTTTCCTTCAGAAGTGTAACTAGCAGGTCTGACAAGCCCTCATTTTAAAACGCAATATCTTTCCTCCGTGTGTTCCTGCCATCTTGCACAGTGCTCAATAAATGTCTATTGAATTGAATATTAAGAGAGGCAGTAAAGTAAGTCAAAAGAATGACTCTCTCAAGATAGAATATCAAACATTATCATAGGGAGGGATGGAGAGGGAATTTTGGGGGGTAAATACTCTTCAGAAAATACCACAGAGTATCAGCTTAATCTGTCCACAAAATGTCCATCCAGCTGTCCTCCTTCATCAATACAGGAAGTTGAATGATGGGTGGGGATGACCCAGTATGGGGAGTACTGGTTAGAAGTATGCCAGGGGAAGACCCTACACTTCATGGGAAAATGAAAGCTACAGTACGTCCTACCCCAGGGTGCTATTGTGCGGAGTGAATACATACAGTTAAAAAACTTGGAACAGTGTCTGCAGCATGTCAGGTGTGAGATACAGTGTAATTTTTATAATTAGCTATTATTACCCAGGGAGGTGGGGGCAAACAAAGACACCTTTGAGGTGGAGGCTAAGCTCTGTACTTGGATCCAAGCTGAGTGCTTACCTTAGTCAGGTCAGCATTCACCAGTGGCCTCAAGAGTTGGCAGCAAATGACCTGGACCCAACCTAGGTGCCAACGTGTGCCCACCCCTCCCACATCCAGTCACCTGTGTAGAGCATCAGGCTTCCTTTGCTACCACCTGGTATTTCCTGCCTTTCTCAACTGCCACCTTTCCTGAACACATCTCTCTCTCCACCCTCTTCCCGTAACCCCCTCCCCGTCTCCCCTTTCCGTCTTCTCACTTCTCAGGGGAAAAATCTTTAACCGTTATTGACATCCAATCTTTTGTGGCGAAAGAGCCCTATTCTCTCCTCAAGGTGCCTGCCCAGGATTTGCTGCTGCCACAGGACTCACACTCATCCTGAATTTTCCTCTATGTTAATCCCCAAAGCAGGGATCAGCAGGGAGACACCCAGAGCAGGAAGTCCAGACAGTACTGTGGTCTTTCTTAAGCTCTCAGATTCTGTTTAGCTTGATTCTCCCTTATTCTTCCAGACATATCAGACCCAACACCCCATTTAAGTACAAATATTTTGCAATGCTCTAGTGAGTCTATAGTAATGAAATGCAGAGCTAAAACCATATACTCATACACTTACCTTCAAAAAACTAACATAATGTTCCAGCTGTACTGGAAAGCAGAACTAAAGAGAGTGACTTGTTACGAAACAATAAGTATTTCGACATGTAAGATACTTGGGCATGACTGTTAGAATACACAGTGCCTGTCAGCTCTGTGTGCTTCTAGGCGGACCATCATGGATACAACAGCCACAACCACAAATGATGGGAAATACGGCCATTTGCAATGTGATTTTCCAAAATGATAAGACAACTCTTACGAAAGTTCCAAATAAATCAGAGTTCAATTTTGCCTGGCTCTACCTGAGAACCACTGCTCTAGGCTGTTTCCAAGAAAGCACCCTGGAAATGATAAAATATTCATGCGTGCCCATTATCCTGTCCAATTCCAAAGGGGGAAGTAAGAAACAGGCCTGGAGATCTGGGTCACTCAGTAAGAATCAACTGGAGTCAGACAGACATTCAAACCCAGGCTCTGCCCCTTACTTTGGTGTGATCTTAGGTAAGTTATAAATTTTTCTAAACCGTGAATTCCTCATCTATAAAATAGGTATAAATGTCCACCTAATGTAGCTACTGCAAGAATTAAATGAAATAATGTGCATAAAGCATTCTACACAGGGCCTAAACTAAAAAAGCTCTCAATAAGTGATTTGGAGGGTGAAGGGTAGATAGGAAATGGTATAGGGAAGGAAAAAAAGTCTTCTTCCTCTGCATGTTGTAAATTCTTCACCTGGGGTCCTGTAAAGTAGACTGGCAAAGAGGGATTAACAAGAGAAAAGCAAACAGGAGATTATTAACACATGTATCACACGGGTACACGTGGGCATAACCAGCAACAATTAAACAGAAGGGGTGGTTAGAACTTGGGCTCATGGACAATTTTAAACTAAAACAAAAGAAAAGGGGTTTGGGGCTTCTGGGTTAGGGGAGGCAAGTTATGGGCAGGTGACTAAGGAAGGAATGGTAACGGGGTTACTTAGGAAGGCTGAGTGTGCCGATTCGAGTCTGTGCCCTCTGTATTAGGAAGACTTGTTAGGAGTCTCCTCTTTCCAGCAGGGAGGGGGAGACGCCTTTCACAAATGTGGCTTTCCTTTTACACAAGGAAAACTTATGCTCTGTTTTCAGAATTTTTTCTGCATCTGCTGGTTCTCAACGACCTTAGCTCAAAATAATTCAGATGCTGAAGAGGCATATTTTGCGGTGGCATGTTCTGGTACCCTTCAATGGATAACAAATATTCACATCAGAGCTCTCCAGATGGTTCCTGCTTCCAAAGCAGTGACCCACTGGGTTTCCCCAGCATCAGGAAATAAGCCCAGAAGGATGAGCCCAGCTGGGGAACTATCCTCCATGTTCTTGACCCTCTGGGGGCCAGGCTCGCTGACTCACAGGGAGCTCCAGTGGCTCCCGGAGGAGGCTGCAGAGTCACCCACCACATGCTCAGTCAGGATCCCCAGAGAATACCACAAGGGCCTCTGTGTATGACGAATAATACGCACATGAATACACTTATGTATTCACCATCTTGCAATGGGCTGGTGTGATACAGATCAAGAACAGCCAGAATCTTGATGGTGGGAAGTCAACCAGAGCCTGATTTCCTAGGTCCCATATGACTATTAGTTATTTCTTCTTTAGGCATTTGTGGTTTGCTTTTTTTGCTTTTGAAAGTTCCATGTTTTGGCCTAGACAGCTGTGCAAGACACTGTTCATGTGAAATTCACCCCAAGGTGCATCCAGTTTATGGAAACTCTGAGCAAATATTTTATGAATAAGCACTGTGAGTGAGTAGGACTAAAGTGGCAGAGGCAGAAATCTACTCTTTTTATTTAACCCCTTAAAAGAGACTATGAATTCCTTGACAGCCAGGCATTTGTTTTATTTATCTCTCTATATATTTGGCGTCCAGCTCAGGGCATGCTGCAACAATGAACGCTAAAAACGTGGAGGGCTACCTGTGTTCTGTGCACCATTTTAAATGTTTCATGTACACTACCTCATTTGGATTTCATAATCTCTCTTGAAATAGCTTTTCATGTTATTCCCGTTTTATAGATGAGAAAAATGAGGCACAAAAAGGTTAAATAATGTTCCTCAGATCACATAGCTAGCGTCAGTCAGAATTTCAACCCTAGCCTGCTGTCGTGGCCCCTGTGTGGTGCACAGGTGGTGTTTCATAAATAAAGACTGAACGATCAAGAAATCGCGTACATCTGTCCGAGTGTGTTTATATGCATAAAAAAGTGTCACTTGTGCTTTCAGCACCTCAGCATGGCCCAATATGTGAGTGTCCTGGTCCTTCTTCACGGAGTTCTTACATTTCAGACGGTGAGTAATGCTCTTGCCTTCCCTCTTCCCCTCGCGGGCTTCTGGGTTCACCTAGAGGGACACGGAGTCATGCTCTGCTGGGTCTACAAGCATCTGGATTTTTGAAACTCTGGAGATAAGATTAGTTATGTCAACTCATACCCCCTTCTTAAACCCTTTTATATCCATTGCCTTTTTCAAGAAAGGATCTAAATGAATTGTTGGTAAAAGGAAGGTGACTCAAAGTAACTTAGGAGTCTGTACATTTTCAGAAATAGTCTTTAAGTTACTGACTCTACTTCCTTTCAAGGGGCAGCGGGGGAGTCTAAATTAGATGAGCAGGAGGCTCTTCTGCTCAAGAATATCTGCACAACACATTCTACCCAGGGAAATATTTTGGTTTAAGTTTTGTTTGATGATGCAGAGAGAAAAGGCTATAGGCACAGAGGGAGATAGGAGAGGAGAATGATAGAGATCTGAGTGTCTGACTCAGAGTCTTCAACGTTATGTTGTTTTCTTTGCTGAAAATATTTTTTCCTTCCACCCCTCCTCCTCCGACACCTCGTTAGTATCGAGCAACTTGCACAGCCCCTCCTTGACCCTCCTTCCCCACCCTCACCTCATGCCAGCTCCTGCAGGTCTGTTAGAACTTATCTGACACTCCCGAATAAGGCATAGTGTATTTAGTTGATTAATGTAGGTCTTCCCTGCTAGAACTTAAGTTCTCAAGGTCAGGGACTTTATCTGCCTGGCTCAACTGCTATGACTCCAGTTCCTGGAGCAAGGTAGGGCTCAATAGGTGTGTGAGATGTGAATTTTGAATGAACTTGTCATTTTTGACGATTGTGTCCAAGAACTTTAAGAACAAGTGTGAATCACCTTCCTGGGCCTCTGTCTGCCCTCAGTGGAACCTCTCCCAGAAGCGCTGGCCTTTTAAAGCACGTTAGCATAGCAGGAAGTGGGCATCTTCTGAAGTCATAAGAACTGGGTGCAAGTCCCCACTGCATCAAGTCACTAGGCCCACGTCACCTCGGGCAGGTCTTCAAGTCTCATTATTTATAAAATAGGTTGTTGTGAGAAACAAAGGTATGAATATGCACGAAAGTGCTTTGGGCACTTTAAGGCACCTTATAAATGTTGCTCTTTTGGGGGGTTCAGAATGACATCAATTAAGGGCCATTCAAAAACTAAGCTGCCAGGGTGGAAATTCAGGTACGTTGTAAGCAGGTAGGTAAGAACTGGGTGATAGCAGAGTCTTCTCGCGCCCCACAAATCACGCCAAACTGGTGGCCACTAATACATGAGGCCTGTCTCAAAGAAAACATCCTGAGAACAAAGGCACCATAAGGAAATATTGGGAAAGACTTTGCAATTTAATGGTGCATTTATCCACATCATCTCTACCTTTGTTCTTGAGTGTGGTATTTTGAGTTTTTTTGTTTTTGTTTTTTTTAACTGTTGTAATACCTTTCCAGTTTTCTCATTAATTGATGAGTTAAACATAATCCTTGATACTTGTTCCTTTTATGTTTGTAGAGAAACATGATTATATTCTCTTTTTAAAAATATTCTTCAATGGTACAGAGTAGAATAAAACACAGATCCCTTTCTTCTTTCTGATAGATGAAAAAATAAAGGGTAAGTGGTGGAACTGGGCAGTTCAGCATTTCTTATTTCATGGGTCAGTCACCATATCCTCTCAAGGACTCAGTGCTTCATTCTGTTCATCATGGGGATACTCAACAGGAAGTGCTCTGGGGACACCACTTAGGGTTCAAGGACACAGTGAGGACTAGGGTTATCTGACATGCTCTATGCCACTGTCTTCACCTCTTTTGGAGTCATTGTACTCCCTTAGAGAATCTATGTGGATCTTCTATCCCACATGTACATTTTTCATAAAATTTCAAGCAGAGCCTTTAGATATCCATGGACTTCTAAGATTCAGGTCTGCTGCCGTATGGAAAGGCCAAATACTGTCCACTTCCCTACATGTGAAACATAAATTCTGCTCATGTCAACACCTCTCACTGCCCCAGCTGACACATCAAGTGCACTCTTCCCGACCTCCAGCCAGTATTCTTAGTGGCCTCACAAAGCCTGCTTCTTTGCTCTCTCTTAATGTCGAAAGTAAGGTTATCTTAGAGCAGCCTGGCAGGTAGAATTTCTGCATACAATCTCCTGATTTCCCTTGCTCAGATTTGTGAGGAAGAGAAGAGAAGGAGAAACAGAGAGGCAGAGATGGGGAATGGAGCCATCAATGTTGGCTTCCTTAAGATGTTAGGACATCAAGGCAACGCCAGTATATTAAATATTGTGAACTTCCCCCACTTCTAGAATCCCAATAATTCAAAAAATAGCAAACTTCAATGTAACTCTCAATCGAAATATCTTTCTAATTTCTTGTTTTTTCACATAAGTCACTCGCACTATCTATATCCTTTTGTCATTTAAATATAATAAGCTTTTTGTATTTATGAAAAAGATAAATTATTGATACATATATTGTATATGTCCTTGTGCCATTTTCTTTCATTTTAAAAAATAATGACTATTTAGAATGATACCCTATACTGTTTTAATCTATGGCTCTGAATATAAAACATTTATAGTATCAACTTACATGATTTCCTCTAGGAAAAAGAGCTATGGTAATTGTGTTTTTTCTTTGCCTGTGGTCCTGCTTCATTTTCTTCTCCCCCATATATGTTGACACATTCTTTCTAATTTTAAATTGCTTCTAGCCACTGCTACATTCTTAGAAAAACAGCTTTTGGGATCTTGATTGCCTATGGTTGCAACTGGGATCCGTCAGTGAAAATGAAGTAATAGCCTCATAGAATCTTAGAGTTGAAAAGGAACTTGAAAATAATGTTTTCAGTCTTTCCACTACCAAGGACTCCTTCTTTTGCCTTTTAACTACAACCAACTCTCCCTCCCTTTGAGTTTTGAGTTTTAGGAATCCTGTCTACCAACTGCATTTCATTAATTTTCTTCATTCTTCTTAATCAAATAATCTCTGACTGGACATATTCAATTAGATTACTGGGACTGGCCTTAAAAGATTCATTACTTATGTTCCATAATATCTGTGCCAATCCATCATCTGAGCTTCTGATGGTCAGGGGACCAGATAAACACACACACACACACACACACACACACACACACACACACACACACACAACATAAAGCAACTCCTCTCTCCCTCCTTCCTCCCATTGTCACAAACCAAAAGTTTGTTGGACTTTGAACTTCAACTTAGGATCTCTTCAGGCAGGGCCAAGTGGACCTACCCCTGAACACTGTCCTGGGGCTGTCACAATATTGCAGCAGATAGATGGTATTTAGAGGCCCAAGTTATCAATAAAATGCAAATTGTGTTTAGTATGCTCTAGTTAAGATAATCTGGAAGTGTGCAACACTTACAGATATTTCCAAACACATTTTTAAATGTCTAAATATTGGTGTTTATAAGACTCACCAGATGAATCATTTACAATCACTTTATTTCCTAAGCGGGCAGAGACAAGTACTTTTATACCTTGGTTGGAGAGTATGACTGAAATATTCCAAGCTTTGTGTTTGGAAAGGAAGAAACAGACTGAAAGAAAATTGGTGTTCCAAAGACATTTTGTTGCTCTTTTATAGAAAGGAGTGCTTGGTTTGTCTGATGAGAGCAGTGACAGCAGTCCTGGACACAGAAAAAGCTACTACATATTTCACATGTTGGTAAGTCAATAGCGTATTGCCTTTCCTAAAAATAATAATAATAAGTTACCTTGAATCAGGGTTTCTCATACAGTGGCGCTATTGATTTTGGGGCCAGATAATTCTCTTTGTTGGCTTGTCCTGTGCCTTGTAGGATGTATAGCAACATCCCTGGGCTGACCCCTCTAGATGCTGATAGCACCCCTACCCCCACATATGACAACCAACAATGTCTCCAGACATTGTCAAATGTCTCCAGCCCCCAGGCCATTGATCTGTTGTGGTCTGTGGCCTGTCAGGAACTGAGCAGCACAGCAGGAGGTGAGCAGTGGGAGAATCAGTGAAGCTTCATCTGTATTTGCAGCTGCTCCTCAGCGCTAGCATCATTGCCTCAGCTTCACCTCAGATCATCAGGCATTAGATTCTCATAGGAACACTGGTCCCTAGTGTCAAAAAGGTTGGGGACTGCTGCTCTAGGGGTCAAATTGCTCCAGGCTTTAGACAGTTTACGAGAGAAGTCCATATTTGAATTGTAGAAACTGAAAACAGTAATAATATTGAGGGACTGGTAGAATTTGAATGTGTCTGAGTTCTTCACATTTTTTGTGTACTGAACCTAAATAGAAATGTTTTGAATTCAGTGAGAATAAATGTTTTTTTTTTTCATATTAAATACCTCCGTTATACTTGAAAAAAATGAGTATTGGGCTAAGTTTAGAAGATAGAAAGTTGAAACTAACCATTTAAATTTTAGCACCATCTTGAAGGAAATCCTAAGACTAAAGTAGCACCCACTACCAACAAAAACGTAGTCATTTAGGGCAGAATGATTAAGACAGTTGTAGGCTTAAACACATGCTTTAACACAGCTGACAGAACTTGGGTCAAAAAAAAAAAAACCCTTTGACTTACTCACATTTGCTTGTGAGTAAGCAAGCAACATCTAATAGGTATATAGCCTATGATTGGTCAACAGAGACAAGAAGGACATAAAAAATACTAGGACATTGATTGATCCTGGGATATTTGTAATATGGCATATTTGTAAGGAATTCTTTGTTAAAAATGTCCTACTGTCATGTCACATTGATAAAAAAAAAAAGGGGGGAAAAATAAAAAGAAAGAACAGAAAATATCTAGTCCATCTTAACTGGTTAGTCATAGCACTAGCGTGGAAATGACCCAGGTAGTGGGTGGTAGTGACAGGATGCAGCAGGGCCTGAGGACATTTTAGGACCTTTCTACTGGGCTACATCAATATGGACCCATCCTCATGACTCACTTCCCTTTGCTCTAATTTTGTATCTGGGAGGACGGATGGCATGCAAAATGTAGGCAAATCAATCAGGCAAAACCACCTAGTTTCTTCTTTTACCCCAACTTCAACCCCACTTACCTACTGTATGTCACCCCAGCCGGAGGCTCCCCCTTTATTTTCTGCAGGAGTCATACATGCACAGTTACCTCCCCTCCTTCTACTGCAGCTCTTTCAGGTCAAACTTTGTCAATTGGCTTGGAGCTGCCTGTGTATTCCAGCCAGGAAATGCTTTCTCTAACTTGGTCTCTGTCCTTCTACTTACAGCCAATTCGAAGATTGAAAGGGAAACCAGAGAACGCTTTTGACAGAAAGGCAGCTGACTCTTTGCGGACTTCCAGCGTTTTGGGAGCGCCAGATATCATTAGACTCCCTGTCAATGCAGTGGCATGCGTCCAGCTTCCACCAGTGCCTGTCATTCCTAGACAAAGTTCATCCACTCCGATGCCTCCCGGGTTGGGGAGCACAGCTCTGAGAGGCTCTGTCCTCACACTCTCCACCCAATCCAAGACCGTGGAGAGACATGAAGGAGCCTCTGCACCTGGGGATCTGGGGACCCACTCCGACATGTCAGCTAAGTTTTCCATGATACCTCAAGTTCTTCCTACTCCAGGTTTCCCCACAAAGGGAGCACTTCACGGCACCAATTTCCTCACCTCTCCCACAACTAAAGAGCCCCGAGGAGATGTGTAAGCTGAAGTGCTTAGTGCCCCCTTCTCTTGGGAGGAGACTCAGACCCACACCTGCCAGGCCTAGGTCAGTCACTTCTGGTGATACATCTTGTGCACTTATTTTTATTATGGGATTCATCTCAATCACCAACGCCTCTAGAAATGAAATTCATAAGGAAGCTTCACGAAACCAGAAAAGTGATGTTGGTATGTGCCCTACAACTCTGAGGCAATTTCTCAATGCTATCTAAAGATAAAACAGCATCTCTGAACATTTAAGATTTTTTTAAAGCCAATATCAGGCAAAATTGGGAAGCCATAGTATCTGCCATATGTTGCCCTGTCCTGTCTTTTATTTTTGCATTTTCTCCCTATGCTAGAGATTGGAATCTCCTATTCTCAAGTTGTGTCTACCAAATCTGGAAGGATTCTGATGTTGGTCATTCACACTTTTAATTCTTACATTACTTCTCAGACCACTGAGGTAATCCTGATGTTATTCATTTGGTTTTCAACACTTGAGCTGTGGACTACAGGGTGACAGAGATATGCCAGAATGTAACAGAATGATTACATCTCAAAGGCAAAGGCTCAGAAAGGGGATGTTTTAGAAGGACAAAATGAAAATATACCAGTTTTCTTCACAATTAAACAGATTCTCTCCCAAGTGGAGATAAGTTCATTGACACAGTGTCTCCAGAGAGTAAATTGGTAGAGGTGATACTGGAAGAGTGAGCACAGATTAGAAACTAAAACTATAGCCACCTAGGCAGACAACTGTAATTGAAAAGATCCAGCAACTATTCAATTTGATATGGAATGACTGACAGAACCTCGCTCAAAGATTTTAGTGGTGTCCTGAGTGCAGAAAATGAAACAACGAACTTTGAGCTGACTCAAAAGGAAATTAGCTGACTTAATGAAACAGATGTTACTCTACCCTGAAAATTAAAACTATTCTGCTTAGACAAGGTTGAAAGGACAAAGCATTTGACTTGATAGGAATGTTTCTATGAACTAGTTGCACAGATCTTAACACCGGAAGAACGAAGAATGATGTTGGGCATAACAAAAATGAGGATTTGCCTTAATTGACATATGATCTGGCAGCATTTTGTGGGCTTAGAGCAGTGGCATGCTGGCAGTTGTTTAATAACCTGCTCTCTGGGGAAAATAAATTCTGATTTGTAATTTTGCCATGACATCACTAAACACAGATGTGCAGCACATACCATTACATGGCACTTCCTTCATATGGATAGATATAATGGGCATAAATATCCTCTAGAACATAGATAATAATTATATATAGTAAAATAATTAGGAAGTGATGAGTTTAGAGCACTTATTACTTTTGTTTTTAATGTAATTTATTTAATTCTAAGTTTATATAATTCAGTTTTTAATAATGGCCATATTTAAAAACCAGCTCACAAAATCCCTAAAAAATTAACAACCAGCTCCAGCATAGCACTACGCATGAAAGTTAAATTGGAAGACAAAAAGAAGCAGACACAGGGGAATCTTGCAGTACGAGAATCGGTATATTATTATATTTCTAGATATAATAGAGAAACATTAAGAAAAGTTGTAAAATGAAAGGAGAAATAGAAAAATCCTGGTGATTATAGTTGTAAAGTACCACACAGACTTTTCCACACTATACTTCATGTGGAACAGCACATGTATTAATAAAGAATCCAAGAGAGGAAATGAAATTCTCAAACAGGTAGGGCTGTCATCACCAACACATGTGCTACAATGGAATGGAGAAACAGGAGAAAAGGAAGAAAAACTGCAGCTGGGCAAATACAGAGCAACTGCAGAGATTTAACATGGCACTTCTCTGGTTTGAAATAATTCTGTGTCTTTCAGAGTTTTAGAACTTACAAAAGCTCTTGCAGTAAGAAAGGAAACAGAAATGCAAGTTAACTCACTTGCTTTATAGACTTGCTGGCACCCAAGGGCCATCTGAGAGGGAAAAACATTTTCAAAGTCAAAGTTAAGGAGCTAGGGAATTTTTTCACTTTTTTCTTACACTGGAGTCTCTCACTCTGAAACATGGGTTAGCATTTGAAGGGGGGCAGGATGTGCCACCCCAAAATATGCCACTTTGGCATGAGATTATTTTGAGCTGAAGGCAATTGAGAAGTAACAGCTTACAGGAAGAGTTGTCTGCCTTCCTCTTATCTGCCTAAAACGAGGGCATAAATTTCCCTTTGTGAAGACATCCCCGTACTGTACCAGGAAGAAAAGAGCACTCTTATAATCAGAGACTGAGCATTGACACCGAGACAAGTTTGCATAAAGTCTTTACTAAAAAGAACCCTTATTTTCCATTAGTTCTCCCATAAATATCCTACTCACTGACCCCAAATTTATTGTCCTTTGAACCACAAATCCCCTTTCCTTTGTTAAGATGGTATATAAGCCAAGTCTAGTCACTTCTTTCATTTTTCTGTGAACTTCTGTGAACTTAAAAAATTAATAAATTTGTATCCCTTTCTTCTTTTTAATCTGTCTTTTTTCAGTTAAATTCTCAGATAACATTAACTGAGCCTAAGAGGGAGAGGAAAAGTTTTCATTTTTGACGCATTAGAGTTAACTCAGTGGCTATTCAAGTTGTTTAAAGGCTACTGTGCTTCATGAGGTAGATGCCCATCACTAATATCCATTCTTTTCCACAGCAGACACCACTAATTGAGCAGGATACATTTTCCCACTGAGCAAAATGTGATCCCATGATCCTAACCCACTATACCAAGTTGTCATACAAAGTGAAACCTACTAGCCAGTTCTGGCTGAGGCAAGTCATTAAGAAGTCCTCAAATAAATCAATATCTACTAAAAAATAAAAACTGTACAAAAATTCCATGTGGTCATAAGAAACACACAGAAATCATCTAATCCACTACTACAGAAAGTTATCAGCTGCTTGAAATCAAACTTACGGCTGCAGGGACTTCAAAACCAAAAGCTACTGCTGCACTCATTGCAAAAAATTTCATCTAATATTCTAGGGCTTGGAAAAGGTCCTAATGGTTATTTTATCTCCATTTACAGACAATTGGATAAGCAGGCGATTAACAGCAGGATCAGTTTCTGTGCAGGAAACATATTTCAAGCCTTTAAAAAATTATCATCATTTAGACATAGTCAATAGATAATTGGTGAAGCTAATGCAGTGATAAATGCTGAATAGATCAGACTTCCCCATCTCTAATTCTTTAATAGCAGGGATCGAGTTATATCAGTGTATAGATGTCTAGAATATAACAATCTTCCAAGGTCATTTTCTATTCTAATATACTGTTGACAAAGAGTACAGCTTTTATTGGTGTAGACTTACTCTTCCCTCACAATTTGATTACATTTTAATTGGTTTGGGCAATTTCAGTTACACAAAATAGGAAGGATAAAAAAATAGAGACCAAACCCCAAAACTTTCAGGATTTTTTAAAATGTAAAGAATGATATAAAGAATCAGATTAGTTGAATGAGGACTCCACTCTTATGTAGTAGATAGTATTAAAACTTTTAAAGACAGTGACTAGCAATGGGCCCATTTTCATTCAAAGGATTTCAAATCAATTTGAACAAAAGTAACCTCCTTTTCAAAAAGAAAACAAGAAAAAATAAAAAATTATTTAGGGTAATAGGCACTATAGCACTAATACAAAGCAAATGAAAGAATAAGGAAAAAATATGAAAAGTACAACTCAGCATGGAGTTCACAGCAGAGGACTTGTGTCTTTGCCCAAATAAACATAAATATTGTGAAGCAGTTAAACCACAGATCCTTGGTTTTGCAGTGAAGACAGGTACAAGCTGTGGTTTTCCTCTGTACCTTAAGAGTTCATCATTACACTTATATCCTCTGTAAGTTAAATATAGGACAGAAGGGCTGATAAAATGTCAAAAATTCTGCCATATCATTTGAAAATGACTTCTCTAAAAAACAATTTCTTCCCAAATGGCTTATCTGTATTTAACACACACACATGAAAACTTAAAAACTCAAAAAGAAGGAAACTGTGAAGAATGAAGAATTGGACATAATAAAGTTTTATTAAAAAAAATTCATGGAGTGCTTGAATTTATTAAATGGCATTTTAGCCAATAGGAAAATTTTTGATTCAGGAAGGATGAAGATAGTAGACAGCAAACAAACATAAACCATACGGATCCATATTACTCCTTAACTAAGATGGGGAATTATTTGTTTCCAAATTAACAATAAAATTAAATATCTAACCAGAAAAAAAAAAACCTCACAATCAATACAGATTTACCATGAGTAAGCATTTGGGGATAATATAAAGAAAATTTTATTGTTTCATTACTATAAATGGCACAAAAACACAAAGTTAATTAGCTACTTATAAAGGGCATTCCTGGGAACATTTTGGAAGACAAGGCAATTTGAAGAAAACTTCCTTTGCATAATTTATGTTCAATATAAGTCACAGATGAAACAAAGCAATTATAAGCTCCTGGATTTTGCAGTGAAGATAGGAACAAGCCATAGTTGCCTCCTGTCCTTTTCTTAAGGGCTCATCATTATAACCCAGGGATGGCTGGGAGAAATCATTCCAGACCCCTCTACTTGATTATCCTGGAACCTCGGCCTTCTTGAAGGGGTGCTATAATGCAACCCATTCCATGGAATGCAGGCTCTTATCAATTCAGTTTCAGGCTACAAAATTAATCACATAAGATTATTATTTTGTCACTATCTTTAATTGTGTTAAATTTGAAATAACTCATAGCAGATAACAAAATCTTTGCAACAATGAGACACAAGCCCTCAGATTTTTAACTTGATTATGAACAAGTAAATAGAATGCATTTGTCCATCAGTATTTGGGGAATCCTCACTATATGTCAAGCACTGGGAGTCAATGACAAGCAAGGCAATTGTCCTGCCCTCTTAGCACTATCTTCACACAGACACACACATCTGTAGACAGTGATTAGTGTTTCAACTAAAACTATGTGATAGGATGGAGGATGTTGGGGTATTGGGTGGTAGGCTTGACCCCGCATCTCTGTCTCATTTCAACCCCACCTTGTCTCTGCTTTATTCTACTCTGCAGAAGAAATTTCTCCAGCTCTCTGTCCCATAGCTGGTGAAGACAGTTACTCCACAGCCCTCTCGTTCACATCTTCTTGGTTTAAAAAGCTGGAAAAGAATACAAACACAAATTCCTGGAGGGAGAATTTGGCCCATGTTGGGTCAGGGTACAACTCCCAGTCCAGTCAACTATAGCTAAGACAGAAATATTTAAAAAAAGAAAGGCAGAGTTTACTTACGAAGCGTGCAAGAGAACAGGCTTCCCAGCTTATAACAAAAACACCACACAAGTATTTAAAGGAAAAGAAACTCTGATTACCAAGATTGTGACCATTACATTAGTCTCCTCATGGTGGGAAAACAGTAACTTTCCCAGGATTATTAGTTTCACAAGGGTCATGATGAGTCTTTAGATATTAGCAGAGCAAAAATCAGGGATAAAAGTATTTTGGTTAGAGTCCAGGTTTACAGGAAATATTAAAGGTTTTATTATTTTGGAGACTGAACCAGTCAGGATGACTCCAACCTTTTTGGCTTATTTGGGGTGGAAAGCTTTGTCCTGAAAGTGATATGTAAAGTATGCAGTCATACAGGAAGCAGGGCCAAGTGTCAGCTCTTGCTTCTGTAATTCACAAGCTACAAACATAGCAGCCAGGACCCATCCCCACCTACAGGAGTCAGTTAAGGGGTCGCTCTGAACCGAATAGGTTTTCAAAAGAAAATGTTTACTACTGCTTGCACATACTAAGCTGATTAAGACTAATAACATAGCCATATAAATCGACACTACAAATTCCTAAGTCTTCATACTTGACTAGTACTTTAAATAAGCTCCCTCATGCCGATGTATAGTCAATCCTCAAAATCCTGTGAGGAAAGAATTTAATTTAAAACTTACCAAGCACTTCCTATACATGCCGTCTAGTTATTGAGCATTTCCCAAGTGGCAGGCACTCTTTTAACACCTTTACATATATTAACTATTTATTCATTTAATTCCCATGACATTCCTGTCATTCCTGTGAATATAAGGTGCGATTATTATCCCTATTTTACAGGTAATGAAATTGAGGCATACAGGGGTTAAGTAACTTACTCGAAGTCACACAGCTTGAAAGTGGGGTAGCTGGAAGCTGATCCCAAATAGTCCAGCTCTGGAGTCCATACTTTTAACCTCTGTCCTACATGGCCTCTCTAGAAAAGAGTGCTACTCCAATTTTACAGGTAAAGAAATAATCAGTACCTAGAAATTAAGTGACTTGCCCAAGGTCACTAACAGAATAAGGTGAAATTTAAAATCAAGTCTTTTGACTTTAAGTCAGGGAACAGCAGCAGCAGTAACAACAGTTCATAGTTAGGCCTTAACTCTATGCCATGCACCGTTCTAAATGCTTTATGAACAACTAGTTCACAGCTCCATAGCATATATACTATTATTATTATGATTCTCATTTCACAGAGGAGGAAATTGAGACACAGAGAGGTTAAATAACTTGCCCAAGGCCACACAGCTAGAAAATTGCAGTCAGAATTCAAACTCAGGCGTCCATCTCCAGACTCAAGATTCCTATTCATGACTTTACTCAGCAGGATCAGTAAAACAGGGAAGGACACTAACATTTACCGGTTATACTTTTATCTACTGTGATAGATGGCATGATTGCTAAAATATGCACTCCCCCCGCCTCCCTACCCCTTGGCCTGTTCCTATGGGAGGATTATATTTTATATTAGTTTGGCCAGGATTTGCTTTGGCCAAAGAAATGTGAATGGAAGTGATGCCATTTCTAAGCAGAATGTTGGAGAGCCACTGTGAGGTTCGGCCATCTTTGGCCTTTGCCATGAGACATGCCTGTCCCAGACAGAAGCTGTTGCTTCATTGCTGGTCTCGGAATGAAGATTTGGAGCAGAGCATAGCTGACATGCTGAGGGTATGAACATGAACTAGAAGTACCTTTGGATATTGCGAGCCACTGAAATTTGGGTCACTTGTTTCTATAGCATAACTTAAACAGACATATATTAAAATTTTATAAAATCTTCACAAAAACCCTATTAGGCAGGTATAATTAGCTCTAGGAAGAAACTTTTATAGTTTCTGTAGTTTGCTCAGTGGTGTGGACTGAATGTTTGGATTCCCCCAAATTCATGTTGAAACCCTAACCCCTGATGTGATGTTATTTGGAGATGGGGCTTTTGGGAGGTGATGAGGGTGATACAGTTGTGAAGGTAGTTGTGAAGGTGGGGTCCCATGGTGAAATTCGTGCTTTTATAAGACACCAGTGAGCTTCTCTCTCCCTCTAGAAGGGGTCATTATGAAGACATAGTGAGATGGCAGCAGCCTACAAGCCAAGAGGCCTCAGAGGGAAACCTGCCTCTCTAGCACCTTCATCTCAGACTCCCAGCTTCCAGTACCGAGAAACAAAATCATTATTTAAGCTACCCAGTCTATGGTATTTTGTATGGTATCTTGAGATGACAACACCCAGAAATTTAAAAGTACAGGATCTAGGGTTTGGACCTAGGTCTGCCTACTCTTCTATATCACTTATCAAATCTATTTGCTCATCTATATTAACTGTACCTGTAGGACAAATGGAAAAAAGTTACCAGTGCTCAGTGGCTGTGGAGCAGAATGTTTCTAATGAGCTCAGTCTGCACGTCAGTCACTGTTTGCTAAGAACTAATAAGTAACGAGTTGTTTAGGAATAAATTTTTCTCTGGTCTTCAGACCTTGGTAAATTTTACTTTATACACGGTAGGTCATCACAAAAATAAGTTGAACATTATTTGGACTTAGCTTTCAAAATATTTTTAAAACCATGTCAATTTCACATAAATATAAAAATTATATTAGAAAATGGAAAAGTTGAGTTTGGTGCTTGGGTTATATATCTGGTATGTGATGTAATTCTTGTCTAACATGAAATAGTCAGCTTTTAGTGGGACTTTTTGATAGCAATCCCATTGCAACAGAGATCTGAAAGAAGGTTCTATTTTACCCTGTACATATGCCTTACGTACACACAGCAGGTACAACTGATTGCCTGCCCAAAACCCTTTCCGTCAACCCCTGGTCTCTATCTTTCCTTCTTCTTAACGTTTGTTCAAATATTGCCCACCCCCACAAAGCTGTGTGCTCTAAGAGTGCTGCACCACATCCTAGGGGTGAATTCCAACTAGTCAAGGCAATCACTAAGGTCTCATTTCCTTAGGTGGTAATTGGTTTGCTAATTAAGGGTCTGTGAGTGAATTCTGGCCATAAGCCAGGAAGATACAAATTTACAAATTGAACTAAGGATCTCAACTCCAATTCTGCTCTGCATCAGAAGTAGTCACAGGTTTTGATTATCAAACTTATAAGATACATAGACTTTATTCTAATACTTATTAACCTTTAAAGATGGACGTGAGACAGAAATACTGTGTGCAGGATCAACATGTCATCAGCAAGCTTACCTGAGCATATGGCTTCTTGGCCCCCATGACCCACCTGGGTCATCTATGGCTAAGAAAGATGGATGTGCATACATTCACTTGGGTTTCTCACCAGTGTCTGTCTGGGTGCCAACTTACAGCTTTCCCTATGAAGGTGCAGTTCCACAATGGAGGATTTCATAGCAAATGAGGCAGGCAGGCAGCTTCCAGAACAAGGCATTCCTGTGTAGCTTAACATGGTAGTTGCCAAGGAAACTGTTGCGAGAAGGTGGATCCAAGGTCACCTTCTCAGATAGGCCTAAATCCGTTTGGAGACCCAGGCCTGACATTACCTTTTTCTCACAGGAAAAAAATTTGCTAGCTGATTATCCATCAGCATACAGCCTTTAGTGATTTCTTTTAAAAAGCTCTCACTTCACTCTACATCCTACTTCAGCTATGGCTCATTTCTTTATTCCCCATTATAGCAAAATATTGCAAAGGAGTTTCCTATGTCTGCTGTCTCCAATTCTTCAAATCTTACTTTTCTGAACTGAGTTTCCTATCATTTGTAACCTATTACCTTAAATATTATGACTTCATAAACTCAATATTTTTTTCTATTAAATAGCTGGGCTGTGCAGCTATGAGGCCCATGTTGCACAACCTCATGTCTTCTCTACTCCAGGCTAACCTGAGTACATTTTCTCTGATTTTGCAGATGTTTCTTTCTAAGGATCTTTGGTATTCTATTATTTATGGAAGTGTAATTTTTACTCATGACACCATTTTTATCCTTAAAACATTAGCCTGGAAATAATTCATTAACCAGTTGTTCATTACATGGTGTCAACTTTAGGAAGACTTCAAATAGTTTAAGCTGGTCCAGTAATAGTCATGTACTTCTCTGACAGCATGGCCATCTCAGGATGGTGGTGGTTAGTGGTAGAAAGGTACTACGTTCACAAGTGCTCTGTAACACTTAGCCAACTCCCTTATCAAGACATGTAAAGACACTTCTCTTCCAAAAGTCTGTACCCTTAGTGGACTGCTCAAACTATTCCTGAAGTCAGGAGGCAGATGTTATACATTATCCTCCAAATCCTGTCTTGCCTTCAAGTAAACCTGCTTGATTAAATGGAATCATTGCTAAGAACTCCAATACTCAATTTAGAAACATCTAAACTCTTCTCGATTTCTTCTGCTCCAACTAGCCCCCTTTAGTCTTACAGAATCCCAATCATTAGTTCTGAATGATAAGGCTGCTTTTAATATTCGGAGAAGAAACCCCCTCACCACTTCCACTTACCTCATCTTTTATTAAGAATAAAATACTTCTCTCAAAATCTAAAAAAGGGAACCATGACCACCAGGAATTAAGTGAACATAATATCTATTTTTATTATGAAAACATTAAATTTCGACACATTGCTCATTTGCTTTTAAAAAATCTATTATCTAACTTAAACCTATTCAGCAAAATGCCAATAAATTATATAAATCATAGTTTTTTTAAAACTAGGAACATAATGTGTTTTATGATAATCAAACAATACTAAATGTGAATTGCATGAGCTGTTAACTTGTAATTTGCTTTAATGTTTAGCTTAAATAAAACCAAAACCAACCACCTGCTAATACAGTGTTGTAAAAGTTTCTCTGAAAGGCTCTCCTTATCACTATGTAAGTATCCTGTTTCTTAGGTACAGAACACAGCCATATCACATGTCAAGGCACTCATTTCACACTGTCTTATCCTGCTCATCTTAGGGGTCCCAATGGATCGAGGGCTGATGATATATATCATACCTACCCCCAGCCCATATGATCTTGCCTTTAAGCAACTTCATTCCTTTAAAAAGAAATCATTAGCTAAGAGCTCCAATAATGAATTTAGAAACAATGATTCCAAAACACATTAAATGTGTAGTACTTAAAGTCACAAATTCTGAAAAATGGAAATAACGAATAGAACTTACATAAACAACCAATGAACTAAGGCAAATAGCACTGCCACCACATGTCTTAACATGGTATATTTTTAGTGTTTCAAGCTCTTCACAAATTATATTTTGGGACAGTTCAGATGAATTTCAATAAAAGATGTATGTTCTACATAGAGTTTTAAGGGTTTTCAACATGGGTGGCATTGTTTAAAAAATACATTTATAGTCTTATTAGTGAACGTTCTCTTGGTTTCTAAATTTTATTTTCTGTGGAGGCAAACCAAAGCACTGTCTTAAGACTCCATGTTTAAAGTTATAATGTGATCTCTAGCATTCCTAGAGATATTTTAAAGCTGGATATGACCCTGGTCCTTGCTGTCATTTTCATCTTCATCATCCTCATCATCTTGGTCTCCAGATTCAAGTTCATCCTCTTCTTCAATCTATAGGGAAAATACACATTTAAAATTATGAAGATTTGTTTACTTCATATTCAATACATAGTGATATATACCACTGATAAACTCTTTATTCTAGTAATTATAGATTACAAGTCATCGGATTTCCTTGACTTAATGCTTACGGCTCTCTGTCATTTTTATGAGATAAAATATATAGGTTAACTCTCCAACAAATGGCTATACCTCTCTACACACACACCTGAATCAAACATGGCAAAACAGAATGGTGCATTAAAATGGTGACAGTCTTGTTACCAAAAAAAAACAATCAAATCAATCTGTTTTCTAGGCTTAAAGCCCAAAAGAGAACAGTTAACAAATGCTGGAAACCACCTAATCTGTGTCTCAAGTAAGTTCGGCGAACACTGTGAAAGCATTGTGGAAGCTACCACATTCGTTATCTAATATCCATGACTGCAGTATAGATGTACAGGCACAACAATTCCATGCTACAGGAGAATTTTCAAAAATGCATTATAAAGAAACATAATATCTATCATTTTTGAAAAACAGTTCAATCTTACCGGATGACCAAATTCCTTGAGTTTATTCTTCAATGAAAATATTTTCTGATCCTGATCAGCCAACAGCACCAAGAGATCATCTTGTTCTTTTTTAGCATCTGTAATATCCACCTCGAGCTTGTTTCTCTCATTTTGTAAAATGGCAATGGTACTGTTAGATGAGTCCAGCTGCTCTTTAATAGCATCTCTTTCCTCAGACAGAGCTTTAATTTCATTCTACGAAAAGATAGGTGAACATCACTAATCAAAAATTAGTATTCACTCTCTTAGGGTTTTTAACAAATAGGTTCTTTCTATGACTTGTCCAACCTGAAGAGTTTTGGAGTAGGAGCTGGGTGGGTAGGAAGTTTTAAAACACACGCACGCATGCACGCACACACACATACTTATCCAGTAACATAAGAATTTATGTTAGGCTATACATCAAAGACGGTTATTATGAAAAATAGAGTTTAACATCCAAACAATAGTTTTAATTATTTATTCCTCAAAAGATCCTAAGAGATAATACCATTTCAATAAGGGAAAAAATAAAGACACAAAACATTTTATAGCAGAAGCCTGGTTAGCATCAGAATTAGAACTCGAGTTTTAAAAAATTTTATACATACAATTACATGGGCAAGAAAAATAACTTCAAATATAATCTATCACTTAAAAATAATGTGACTACAATCCAAAAGGCACGATCACACATTACCTTTTTTCCATTTTTTCCTTCATGACTTTTACTTTTATTACTACTACCTCATTTTTTTCTTCATGTTATTTATTAATTTCTCTGTCACACAATAGACTGGAAGGGTTTAATGTGTGTTATGGAATGCCTACATGTGACTTGTGTACTAGCTAAATCTGTATTCTTTGTTTCTTATTGTGATTCGAGATCGATAAGAAAACTTTTCAATGATTTTTACTGTCAAAGTACATTCCTATACATTTTTATTTCAAATAATGGTATTAAATCATTATTTGAAAGAGCACTTAAAAATTTTCATCTGTGCTATCTTGAGTCATCAAAATAGAAGTGGACATGTTGTGAGAAAACACTATACCCCATTTCATTAGCTTTCTTCACAAATCTAAGAATTTGAGAAATGAAATGAAATACAATAAAATTTTAAGAAATTCATTTCATATAATATGTAATAAATGAACGTTTCACCAACACTAACCTTTAATTCTTCAGTCTCTTGTAATAATGCTGATAGTCTCCCTTCTACATCAGCAGTTTTTGTAGCGATTACAGTTTCACTCTCTGCTGGTACAGGAACTGATTTTGTCTGAAAGTAGAAATTGGAAAAATAAAAGTTTCTTTAAAGTTCTGATCAATATGAAATCCCAAAGGTGATTTAATTTTCTTGCTCTATTGAAATGTTACTTCCAATAGCATAAAATATAATTCCTTACATATTTACATACAATAACGTGCTTGCCCTAGGGAGATGAACTGTCCCTATAGGAAAGCAGGAGGCTGAGTGAGTCAGGAGTGGTGCGGCATCGAATCTCATCAGAGGCTAAGGAAGGCTGGGTTAAGCTGCCTCAATGTCAGACCAGGAAAGCAATCGACGAGACAGCTCTAACATAGCATTTAATAGCACAGAATATTTTGTAAAGCTTTTTCCTCATACAATTCCTGTAAGTTAAGTCCACATTATATCTCAGAGGGATAGTAGTGACATTGAGCTGAATGCCATTAACTAGTAAAATGCAAGTACTTCCTTTAAGTACTATGAGAAGTATTCTTAAATTGGTTTTCAGTTGTGTCCAATCTTTTCTACAAAATACTGGGAAGTAAGGTCCTAATACAAATACCTAAAAATGTGGAAAGGTCTTCAGAGTTGGCTGAGGCTAGAAGAGCTTTGAGGTATATGTTAGAGAAAGCTTAAGGTGGCCTTGAAGAAACTATTGGTAGAAATATGAACAATAAAGGCAATTCTGGTCAGCGCTCAGAAGCAGGAGAGCTGTATAAAAGCTTCTATGTAGAGAAAACATATACTGTCATGAACAGTATGCTGACAGGAAGAAATATGGACATTAAAGGTGGTTTTGGTGATAGACATGAGGAAAACATTAAAGAAAAGTGGAAGAAAGGTGATTCTTGTTATAAAGTAGCAAGATCTGGGCTGAATTATGTTCCAGTGTTTTGTGGAAAGGAGACCTTTTAAGTGATGAACTTGGATATTTAGCTGAGGATATTTCTGAGCAAAGGATTAAAGGCATGGCCTGGTTTCTCCTTGCTGCTCATAGTAAAATGTGAGAGGAGATAAATTGAAGAAGAAATTGTTAAGCAAAAGGAAATCAGAACTTGAAGATTTAGAAAATTCTGAGGCTATCCTTATTGGAATAATTGATAAGGCATGTTCTGGTGAAACACTAAGGGTACGGCTGGCCAACCATTTGTAAAAAGGTTGCTTGTGTGACTCATGGACCCGTTAATCGTCTCAGCAGAGGCCGGAAAAGAGATGTGGTTATCCAGGGAGGACCCAGGAGAATCTCCTTATCTGATGGCTTGGACCCCTGTGAATTTTATGGGTTGCCAACTTCAAATGAAGGGTAGAGATGGGATGAAATACAAAATACCAGCAAACTGAATCAGTAAGTAATTGATTAAATTGACCTAGTGAGTCTATACTATGACTGTAACCAAGGTCAAGAAATCTACATGACTAGAACTGTGGCTAGTGAGTAACTGAAAGGGATGGTGCTATCTGACAAATGTGCTTCTTTTCTACAGTGGCTGAGAAAAAAGTCTCAATCTTGTATTTACTACTTTTCAGAAGAAAAAAGATTAACTTACAAATGCTTCTGCTTTTTGTAACAGCTCCTGTTTTTCTGTTTGTAGTTTGGTGATCTCCCCAGACTGTGAGATTAACTGAGACTTTAATGTTGTCAGTTCCTAAGAGGAAAAAATAGTTGAGTTGTAACATTAAAAATCATTAATTTCATCAAGAAAACCTCTATTTACAGAATAAAAAAGTATTTCCTTTCTTGGCTCTCATCTCTAAAATCACAACTTCCAAGTTTTAAAATCTAACCTTAAAGAACTATTCTTGAACTTCAGATGGATAAATTAAACATTTATTATGTTCACCTCTGCTTCCTCCTGAGGTCCCATGAAAACATCATAAAGGAGGGGAGGAAGAGAAAGAGGAACAGAGGGAGGGAGAGAGGGAAGAAGGAAGTAAGGTAGGAGGGAAGGGTGAAACCCACAAGGACAAAGGAGTAAGAGAAAAGAGCAATAAAACTGGAGAATTCCAGAAGGCAAATGACAGTGTTAACTGACTTAGCACACTTGAGAAAGCTGAAACCTAAGCTGATCTTTGAGAAAGATCTTTGAGAAACCAAGCTGCTACCTAACTGGCAATGCATCAGCAACTACAAAAAGGCCCGGGAACTGATACTATCAGATATCTCTGGAAGTGTGGGTGAAATTGGGGTCGAAAACAGCAGGGCTGGTTGAAAGTTTGCTTAGGAACACCACAAGATTCCTGTCCCAATCTTATGCATCAGGCAATTAATTGTTCCTCTTATCTTGGCCAAAGACTAGAGATTTATTAATTGGAAGGGCACAATAGGGTATTTTTAGACTTGGGTCCACCAAACAGATTAAAGGAGTGCTGTAGTGAAAACAGGGAAATTAACTGAAAGTTTTATATATTATTAATGTTGAAATTTCCAACCTTTTTGCCCTCTCCCCAAAAAATGCATAGGAAAAGAAAAGCAATTATGTGGTTCCCAACAAGGAGTGATAGCCCCCTCAACATTTGGCAATGTCTGGAGACACTGAAAAAGTGAAGAGATGCTAAAAACTTCCTTTGTGCTCTTAAAACTTTCTATCATGTATATGTGCAGTTTTTCTTTGTTTTGTTTTTTCAATCACTGAAATGAGTTATGCAAATATTGAGATTACGGGCCATTGGCTTTTTTCCCTCCCCTCTTTAATTCCCTACCCATCACTTCCACCTCTGACCTACAGATGTTGCTGTCTCCCTTTAAGAACTCAATATATGAAGGCGGTGTATGTCCTCCCATGCACTCGTGGGGTGCACCTGGGGCCTGTATGTGTGGTGTCAGGTGGGTACTAGGCTTATTGGGTGATTACTTAGTAAGCTATATAAATGTTATTTCACTAAGGTATATAAATATACACCTGAGACTAACATAACATTGTAGGTCAAATGTAATTGAAAAAAATGTTTAATTTTCTCACTGGATAAAGATAATTCTGTACTATCCAGTTCAATAGAAATTTATAAGTATTTTAAGTAGGAAAAAGTTTACTTTCCTTTTTAGGTAGTCATTTGATTGAGATATATACAAGTTTACCTCCTACATTTTTCTTTTCTATTCTAAAACCAATGTTTTTCTTGACAGAGGGGTTTAAACACCCAATACATTTAACCAAGCGATTATCTTAGTATATGTGCTGCTAAAATGAGAACCTAAGCTATTATCATGGTCAATAAGTATTTGAAAATTTGGCATAAGATTGTATATCTTCACATTTTGTGAACAAATGTGTTCACAAAAACATATTTACACTTTCCTTAATTGTTAGTTCACTGATAATCTACAAATAATCTGGGTCAGATGATGAGATCTGTTAAAAAGAACAGTATTAAAAAATAAAAAACAGTGAAAATCTAAATACCATTACTGCATAATTAAAACAGTCTGAATTTTCAAACAACGTAGTCACTATTAAATTTTGCTTAATTCTGACAAAGTTGTTTTAGATTAATGGAACTGCAGGGCGGTTACTCCATTATAATTAAAACAAGATACAACAGAACTTAAATCAAGCTGGAAAATTACCTGTTTTAATTCTGCAATTTGTTCAGACTCTCCAACTGAAGCCGTTGCTTCATTTGTGCCAGGGGTTGTTAGGGACGATTTCTACAAATAGCAGAGAAATAAACTGTTAAAATAATTCAGTCTAAAGAAAAAGGAAAGATCCAAAACAGAACTGTATACATATAAATAGCTACATTTTATAGATGTTTATCAAAAAATTTTACATTTTAATTTTGATAAAATTTCAAGACAAAATTTCAAGATAGCACATGTTGTCTAATTCTTCATAGCCAATAAATTTATACTTATACCAAATAACTTATTAAATCTAAGCAGTTATCTGGTGTCATATGGACAAAGAGCATAAAAGCAGTTATTTACTGGGAGATTTCCATGTATTAAAAGAATTTTATAGAGTATCTCATTTAATTTCTACAACAAGGAAATAGATACTATTGCCACCATTTTATAGATCAGAAAACAAGTTTAAAGAGGTTAAGTATGTTGCTTAAATTCAATTAGCTAGAAAGTACTGAAGCTTTAGACAGCCTGTCATAGCTCATATTCTAAAATTTTAATATGATACTTTGTCTTAAGGGATCCAGAAAAACAAACAAGCAGGATAATGAGAATTACTCTTTATCTCTCACTTAAATTTTTTTTACATTTACTTACCAAATTTTCAACCAAAGAGTCCTTTTCAGCCAGTTGACTTTGTAAAAGTTCCTGATTACTTTTTAATTGCTCTATCTCTTCTTGTAACCTACCAATTTCTTCGGGTTGAATGCCATTCATTTGAGCCCCGTCACTGGAAGAAACTTGATGCTGATTATCTTTTCCTATTAGACAGGAATAAAATTTGAAAAGCCAGTATAAAACTTAAGATTTTCATTTTTCGAATTATAAGATTCAAATATAAATACAATTCCCTTAATATAATTACTTTGATAGCACTTTTGCAAGCATATTTCATCTCTACAAAATAGTCTATTAAGAAAACCAGTGAACTGAGTTTCTGGGAGGAGAAACAGCATAGTCTTATTAAGTCTAAATTGCACAGCTTGATGATCTAAGATTAAGAGTTACAGTGGTTTCAGTTCTGATTCTGTCCATTCTTACAAGAGAAAATAAAATCTCCTTATAAAGTCTTCACAAATGAAAACCTTTCTACATGGACTAAGATAACTCACAAATTATTGTCCTGAATAGAAGTAAAATATTTTTTTCCTGAAAATTTTAGTCATCTTAATATAAACAAATCACATTTCTAAGTAGCTAGCATTCCAATCATAAGCACTATAGAATATTATTTATAAGGATTCGAGCTCTTACCATGTACCAGGCACTGAATTAGAACTCCATATATATTATTTCATTTAATTCTCAGATGACCCAGATGCTATTATCAGTTCAATTTTGTAGATGGGGTAATTGAAAGGTTAGACCAGTTATTCTCAACTGGCTATATATCAGAATCACCTAGGGGAAGAGCTTGTACTAACTCCTGATGCCTGGACCCAGCCCCGACCAATTAAATTAGAAACTCAGAAGGGTCTCAGTATTGGTGCTATTAAAAACCAAAAAACCAAAACAACTCAGGAGACTCTAAATTGCAGCCAAGATCGAGAGTCAATGGATCAGATAATCAAACAGGTAATAAAAAGGCTGGACTTCAAACTCTGATTTATACGTTCGTCACGGTGATTAAGGTTAGAGAAAGACTAGTCCACAAGAATAATCTGACTTTGTCCAGCTTCTGGGAACAATTCAATAGTGATGGCTAGCTACACTTACCTAGCTGTATTTTAAGAAGATTATACTGATCTTTATGTTGCTGAATCTGAGATACTTGCTGTGTGACTGCTGTCTGGAGCTGTTCATTTTGACATTTTAATGTAGAAATCTGCTGCTTTAATTCCTCAAGTTGCAGATCCTGTGAAACAAATCATAATTCAAGTGTTTTTAATTCATACTAATTAGCATTAAGAAGATGAACAAATTAAAAAGTAGAGATTATTTTGGGTCAGGATATTAAAGTTCTCAGCGCTTCCAAAAGCATTCAATAATTAAGCAGTTATACCTTAATATGTGTACCAAGGCCCATTAACATGCAGAACTGTAAGATTTCAAGTAAAACCCCATTAATGAACACTATGGCACATCCTGCAATCTCACTGCATTATTGGGGGTGGGGAAGATCAACTTGAAAAACCTCATTTTTATGGTCCACCAAACCATTTAAGAAATTTACACTGAACTATTTAAGAAACCTAGTATATGTATGTATACATATTACTTTTAACATTAAATTTTAACATCTATATTACTTTTAACATTAAAAGACAGTCACGTAACACTGAAGACTGAGAAAAGAGCTTCTAACTCTCACCACCCTAACCTATAGAATTTGATCTATATCTTATTTTTCTAATTTTTTCCGATCCAAGTTTTTTAAACTTGTCATAATCAGTCCATATATCACTTTGTAACCTTAAATTTACTATTCAATCATAACTTCCCTATATTGCTAGCTTTCATAATCATAATTTTTAATGCTCACTAAATATCTAATCTGTAGATACAATATAATTCATATTCAAAAGCAACACCAGGTTGTTTTTTATTTTTCTAAATGATAAATATCATTACAATAAATATCTTAGTCCATATAACTGTTTTTCCGAATTGTGGAGAGTTTCCTTAGGATGAATTCTCAAATGTCAAAATTTACATAAATATTTTATAGTTCTTGATGCTTGTTACCTAACTGTAAAATAATACTTTAAATGGTGAGAATATTAATATTTCTAAAGAAGTCATTTTAGTAATTATGTCAAATTACTTTTTTCTTCTTCCAAATCAACTGCATTTATCAGCCCCAAGTGTAGGCTATAACATCACATTCCAAGTATTTACAGATGAAAAATCCTAAAACCATGTATAGTTTAATAATTCAAATTTAGATTCAAAGACAAGTTTAATTTACTGATCTGTTTATAAACTGAAAAGCTCATTGAATGCTAACTATAGCATTATATTTGATTCTTAGACTTTCAATCTCAACAATGTAGATTATAGGAAGAACATATAAGCAGTTCTCATTTAGAGTGCCTGACCCCAACTTTTACTTGCTATATCTGTCTCAAGCTGTGCACAATTAGCAGGGGGCATGGAGGGCTCTGCTGGGAAGGGGGTGCAGCCTACCCCACATGGACTGCTGGGGTATTGTTTTTATGACCTTGGAATTTTAACATTAACAATCGCATTTTCCAGATAATACTGTGTACTTTCTAAGATTCCAGTCAAGGTAAATACCACGATGAGAATTAAATTAGAAAAAAACCAAGATCACATTTTGAACAAAGGTAATAGGTTTAAGCACTCAAAACAATGCAAATATGGAGGTTCAATGGTATCCTGCAAAGAAAATGTCAATTGATTTTGCAAATGTAGTTTAAACTTAACTCATCATTATCTACTTTAATAAATCAGCTCTCTCTCTTGTTCTACTTCTATATCATCTATTCAGTTCTGCAAGACAGAGATCTAAGGATCATATTTGATCCTTCTTGCTGCCTCACACCCGAATCCAAGCACTACCAAGGCCTGCCAGTGTTATCTTCTTTGGTTTCCACATTTCTCAGGTTTGTCGCCTTTACATCACATAGTATGAGCTTTAGTGTCTCAGTAACACACATATATTTGAATTCGGTTCCACTAGTCAGTGAGTGACCCTGGACAAGTTTAAATTATCTAAATTGCAGATTCCTAATTTATTCTAAACTGAAGATACTTACTTTGAAGAGATGTGACAGTGTTTAAAATGTGAGGACCTAGAACATAATAAATAAAACTAGGCAGCCATTATCACTATTCTTACCATTATTGCCCCAAGGTCCCCCCCAGCCCATCACAAACCTCCTTCTTGGCTTCTTCCCTCTAGCCTTGCCTCTTAAATTTCTCCTTTATGTAGCCACCAGGTGTTCTACATACATGCCAGTAACACTATCTGCCTCTTTCTTTACTCTCCTTTAGCCTAGCTTACTTCTAGCCCTGCTTTTAAGACTCAGCTTCTCTGTTTTCTCCAAGCCCCTGTTCCTACTTAGCTAAACTAGGTGCCTCTCAGTGCTGCCATATAACTTTATCACTAGTCAACATGTTATGTCTCCCCGTGAGATATGAAAACATGTCTGATTCATGTATTTATTCACAACATACTGCATAATGCTGAAAACTCATTAAATTCCCAGTCTGTTGAATACTCAGATGTTTTTGAATTATTTAGGAAAATAATGAGTTTTACTTTCTGTATCCTCTTGCATTTGAAAGGCCAAGAAAAATTCTTCCCTAAAGTAGGAAAGTATCAGTACATCAGAGACTGCATACAATTTATCAGGACATACTTGTTCTCGAATCACATTTTTGTAGTGAGTCACAATATTGTCATGCTGTTCTAATGTTTTCTTCACCTCTTCTTCTTTTTTATCTTCTTCACTGGACTTATAAATAGCCTTAGTTATCACACCTGAAATTTTATAAAAGAAAGCTTATTTAAAATTTATTTTAAACATCTAAAATACTATTTTATTAAGACTTAATTAGTAAAAATATATGGCCTAACTGCATGAGATAAAAGATAAAACTTTCCAATCTTACTGAATGCCAGAAACCCTTCAATGGGCTACAGACTAAGAGCTAGGAAAAACCCCTAGTTTTAGGCTTATCATATAATCCACAATGTCCAGAATATACATATATGATATAATCATACTTTCTAATGAATACCAATATAAACATTCTCATCTTACCTTCCAGTTCTTTTACCAGTTTTGTAAACTCATGATCAAATATCATGTATTCTGGACTGGGGAAGTTGGGCTGGGGTTTCTGAGATGCTCTGGAATACAACTCATGTTTGCTAATAAATCCTAGTTTCTCTATGAAATTCTCTTTGCCAATCCTCTTCTCTATTAGTTGTTTTAGTTTCTCTCTACAGAGATAAGCATAGTGAGATGCTTAAGAAAAAATCATAAAAGATAAAAGCTTGGTCTACATCATACTTTGGCAGAAAAAAATTTATCATCTCTTGATGACATAAGCAAGTCATTTTTTTTTCTTTAGCATTTTCCCTTTACTTACTTCATGTAGCTCTCAAGTGAGTTATCATTGAAATAAATCGAAATGCCCAACAGAAGGGCACATAAGCCTTGGACTAACTGCTCTTCTTCTCCAAGATTTTCTGCAATTTGTCCTGTAAGCTGAAATCTTTGTTAAGGAGCCAAATGGTTCATAATATCTAGAGGACTTTATTTTATAATTTGAATCTGACATGTATTTCATGTAAAAGTTTCTATAAGAAATTCTCTATATAGTCCAAGCAAGCATAACCCAAAGAATGGTATGTACACATGCACACAGAAAGCTTAATCAAACACCGTTACCACCTTTAACAGTTTAGAAAGTTGAAACAGATAAGAACTCAAATATTTCAGGCACAGAGCCATCTCTAATTGAGAGGAAGAAATAAAAAAGATAATAAATACTTACATGTATCTTACTACAATATAAAGGATACAAAAGGAACATTGGCTGAATTGTGAAGAAAATGTGTTACTGCTATGGGACAGTTGCTTAGCCAGGTACAAAGCAACATTAGTAATCCAACTCTTGTCTGTATTTTGCTTCCCTGCAATAGATAAGGTGGCAGAAATCTCATTTTATTTTTTTTCAAACTTAAAGTTGCCCTAAGATCTCTCCCCATTTGCATAAAATGATATTTAATCTCTCAATGACATCGATATTGAGATATCCTCCCAACTGAGATAAACTCTCAATTCAATGATACTGAACAAGAAAATGTATTTTTGTGTCCTCTATGCACTGCACTTCACAAAATGAACAGAGAGGAGAAATTCGAATTGATTCATGTTTATAATCATATACCAGGTTACCTAAAATACTATTAGTGGAAAAACCAGGTCTGCTAATGAGGAAATGTATGATACAAATATAGCAATCCTAAATCACTTTACAAAGTAATACATTTGCCAGGCAAATTTATGATCTTTCAATCAAACTTTTAAAAACAAGTTTCTGATAAAAAGATTCTATCTCCCTCAAAAAATAATGAGAAAAATACAAGGAAATAATCTCCTGAATTAGTCGAATTCCACTAGAGAATAAATATTCTCTAACAGAAAAATAAACAAACCATGTTACAAACTCACTGACAACATGCCAGAAAATGAGAAACTACAAACATAATGAAGGGAAAAAGATTTATTTAAGTTAACTAAGTGCCTCAGATCACTAACTATATTGCTGCCAAGTATATTAAACAATATGAAAACATAGCATGCCTATCAAGATTATAATTTTCTAAATTTTAACACAACACATTTATATCTCCTCTGTGAGATATTCTTAGCTGACAATATTGCCACTGTCCATATTCTATAAAATAACCTAAATTAAAAAAAAAAAACTTATTTGAAAAAAAATAGAAATTAATATAGCAATGCAATATTTTAAGAGTAATTCCAGAAAATTACTCAAATATCTTGACAGAAATGGATTGAATATATCTATCGCTGTGTTTTAAATTATTCTATCACCCAGACTGTTCTATATCTTGGCCCTTCTATAATCTACTTTTGAGTATATCTAATATTTAATTAAACAAATTCAAAATAGAACTCTTCAAATGATTTGCCAAGTGAGCATTAATTAGGATGAATTTAATTTTACATGATGCATTATTTTTACTTTTTCCTTGCCTCTATGTCATTACTGTGCCCACAATATCTTTGTTACCCAAGTAAATTAAAAAGTTAAAAAATATAGTTATTCTCAATTGACTGTGCTGTAGAACTTAGAACTACTTATTCAAGTAATAAATGCAAATTTTTCATTGATTTCCCCTGGTTAAATATTATTACTTGGAATACCATTTGCAAGTACCAAATAAACCAAAAACTGTATATACAAGGACATCTTATCAAATCATTTGTCTGATGTCTGAGTAAACAAATATGAAATTTGATTCAAATTTGAATCTTTTACTAGAAGTACGCCCTTTGGGGTCTAATTGAAAGATAAGAACAGCAAAGTCAAACATAACTTTAGAAGATATAATAGAAGATGGAATGAAACATCCTATTTACTATAGCAAGGAAAGAAGACAAAGGATTCAGAATTGAGCCTAACCAAAAACGTATAAAACCTAAACAAAGAAAATTTAAAAGTACTCCTAAAGAGCAGAAAAGTAGACATAAATCAATAGAATGATACCATGTTCTTACAGAAAAACTCAAGACCATGAAGATAATAATTCTACATTAATTTATAAAATTAACGTGATCCCCCACCCCCAAAAGAAACCCAACAGATAATTTTTCTGGAACTAAACAACCTAGTTTTTCAAGTTCATATGGAAAAATAAAGTTAAAATAACCAAGGAATCTGTAAAAAAAGGAAAAAGCAATGAGGTGATACTAACTCACAAATATAACCAACATGTAACCATCAGTAATTTATATACAGACTTTAAAAATGTTGGGACAACTAGATAGTTATCTAAAAAAGATCAGAAGATTCTGATCTCATATAGTTCATTGAGAAAAATGGAACAAAGATTTAAATGCAAAAAAATGAAACCTGGAAGTATAAGACAAAAATATAGGCAAATTCCTTAAAACACTTAAGTAGGAAAGGTCTTTAAGTATGACTTAAAATGCAGAAGCAATAAGAGTCTGATTAAAAAAAAACACAACCAGAACACCAAGGTCAAAAGACAAATGAAAAATTAGAAAAAATATATTTGTAACTTATTACAGACAAGGGTTGAAGTCCTCAATATAAAAAGAGTTCCTATAAAACAAGAAATGATTAACAATGCAACAGAAAAATGGGCAGATGACATGAAATATAAGAAAAATTCCCAGAAAAACTTTAAATAGTGTATAAATATATAGAAAGTAAACCTTTTAGTAAGAGAAATGTAAATTAAAACTCAATGAGATAACATTTTTCTACCTCTCTCATCAGGTTGGCAAAAAAACAAGTCTGACTACATGTTGTTGTTGATGCTGTGGGGAAAGCAATAATGTAACACACTGCAATCTTATTTAACTTAGCTAGTGGAATTGTAAAAAGTGGAACCCTCCCCCCCAAAAAAAACCCCCCAAAACTCCCCGAGGTGCAGAAGAACAGATATGCATAAAAAACACTTGAAGACTATAGAAGAAATAAATAATAGGAGGTGGGGAACTAGGACAGGGGTGGGGTAAATCCTTTTGTGTACCTTTTTATATCATTCTTATTTCTAAACCATATATTACCCATTTCTAAATACATATGTTTGTGTAGGTATGTATAAAAAGATTGACATTTTAATTCTAAAAGTAGCAGAATGGTGTCAGTAAAACGAATATTTGGTTGGGAATTTGAAGAACCAAATTTTCCACTGTTCTATTTTGTACAAGTTCTATAAGCTATGTGGGCCCCAATTTCCTCATTTAGTAAACAGAGATGGTTGGGTTAAATGATCTCAAACACAGACGTTTAAGCCTTGACAGCCATAAAACCTTACTTGACTTCTCTTTCACATCCTTAAACAGGGGTAATAGTTAATAACTATCTCAGAGTTTTGGGGTGGATGAAGTGGCTTAATACATGTGAAGAACTTAGAACAGTGCATGGTACAAGTGTTAAAAAATATTATCCTTTCTAACTCTCAAAATTCTGTGACTTTTTACCTACTACATAGCATATTAAAAGCAGAATATACATATATACATATATATGTATATACATATATATTTTACATCAATGAAATACAGATGATACTTGCTTTGCTGCATTAACAGAAATCCACACATACTGGAAACACACAAACTGAGGACTACACAATAATGCCCTTTTGTATAGATATATTATTCTGATGTTCATCAAACCTAATTTATAATAGAGAAAAATGGAAGATAATTAAATGTCCAAAAATAAGGAGATGGTTAACCTATGGTATATCTACTTGGTGAAATATTATACAATTATAGAAAGTGATTTTGACTTAATGTTTAATAACAAAAAATACAGAAAAAATGACATATTAGGAAAAAAGGCAGAATATAAAATGGAATAATGAGTGATGGCTGGTATATAAATATAAAATATAGAAAACAATGACTGAAGTTTTACACGTAGTTATCTTTGGGTAGTAGAATAAAAAACATTCTTCCACTTTTTGTTGTTCTAAATTTTTTAAAATGAAAAGAAACATAAACTGTTAATAAGAGCAAAAAAGCTATAGTATTTGTCCCATGCACCATAAAATGTTAAAAAATAAGATCAATCCAACAAAATCCTATTCAAGGTGCTCTCTCTCCAAAGCTTAAATCAGAAACTGGGGATTAAAAGGCTATTAAAACACTCTATGTCAGTGCTCTCTGATCTCCTGATGGATTCTTTATAAGATAAGCACGTGGAACAGCTAAACAAAAGTCATACCCAACTTTCTAAAATTATTAATTTTGTTGGTTTACATATCTGTATACTTGTTTATAGGTTTAAGTCATGAAAGAGTCCATATCTCTTCTTTGGGCCCCCAGAGTGTGTGAACTATTGAGGAGATTTGGAAAAACAAATGAATGTTGATATTGTAATTTCAGAGCATCCTGCGGGTTTAGTTACTAGAAATCACATATTTTACAGGATGGAAGAGAACCAAACAAAACAACTGAAGCTGAATCAATCTTATTTTTAACATAAGCTATGTTTCCCCTATTACATTTCCTAAATAAAAATTATTATTCCTACTTTGTGGATTTCAAGTTTGGTATTTTCCACTGTCTATAAAAAAAATATGAAAAGCTAACATTTTAAATTTCTAGTATTAAAGTTTTAAAATGAAGTTATAGAGTATTATGATCAGATTCAATTTCTAGTGGTGGTCTCTGGGAACAGATAATTAATAGGAAAAGGGCATAATGGGTTTTTCTGAAATAATGAATATGTCCTACATCTTATTTTGGGTGGTTGTTAAAGAGATGTATTCAATTACCAAAAATCATCACTTTGAACATTTAAGGCCTGTGCATCTTACTATATGTAAATTATAGTTCCAAAAATTTCCCTTTTAAATGACTTACATGTTTACTGTAATACCAAAATACTTAATGGCAAAAGTTCTGCAGGCTAAAGCTGCTAAATGTCTGTGTAGAGTTATTAACATGTGCTAAATCATGCTCAGACACAAAGATACAATTTTTAATGGTTATTACGACCCACACTGCAAATGAACACATGCCCAAATACGGACTTTAAGGTATACTTTTTTTTTCCCCAAACACTCCACAAAACAAATCAAAACCAAATACAAATCACACTCCCCTTGCACAGAACAAATACTAATCCCCTAGTGGTAGCTGTAGTATATGGGTTATATCCAGAATAACCCATAATATTTAAATCTTTCAAATTACAAAATTATACTTACTATTGAACATTTTCAGTAACCTAATATAAAAATCATCACGTTCTTTCATATGCTGATTAACTAAAGGCAAAATTCTTAATCTTAGATTTTACTACCTTTGAAGTGGTTTTGGGGGAAATAAAGAAGCAAGCTTGGATAAAAATACACAAAAACCACCAAAAAGCCCAAACCAAGGAATTCCTGAAAGTGCAAGCATCCCCAGAGGAAGCAAAAGTATAGCTTCAGATTGTCATTCCCACAGTTCTTAAAAACATCACTACAATATTCCATGGAGAAAAACTGGAGACCCACTTATGATAGAGATACACCTGTTGGCACATAAAAGTGTGAGTATAACATAACTTCAAGCAAGCAGTTAAAAAAAAAAACCAATCAGCAAACCCAAGACAAAGAAAAGCCTTGCTATAAGAGAAAAATGCCTAAGCTTACACAAGAGATACATACCCGTCTGTCGATCTTATCACCCTGAAAATTATATATTAAAAATTATTCATAAATATTTCTGCTTTAGAAAAATTTAAATTTAGAAAAATCTCTTAATACAGTCTTTCTACAAACCCAAGCCAATAATTTAGGACAGGATAGTTCTTATCCTTTATTACATATAACAATACATATACATTTTAGAGAAAAGATAATTTCATAGCATAGTGATTACTTAGTGTGGGAAGACACCACTATCTTGAGGATTTCTCATTTGCATTAATTGTAACTACAATGTTAGAGCAAGTCTGTAGTGATGTTGGTCAGTTAATTACTATTTGGCTTAAGAAAAGATGTTCAACAGACATCAACGTGAGAATGCCAAGTATTAAATAAGAATATGAATATTTTAAGGTAGTTTTTAAAAATCACTGAGGTAAATAATAAATCGAAGATAAACTTTCAACTGAAATAAACCAATTTTAAACAAATGAAGTTTTCAACTCCCTTTGCACTACTTAATTTTTAAGCTTTTATTTATAACTTCTTATGGGTAGTACTGATGTTTCTTTAAAATCTCATACAAAACATTGATGTTCACAATAAAACAATTCAATGAATGTAGCAGAATTAAAAATTAAGGAGAACACAGTATATGATCATAGGGAGGGGGTAGGATAATTCCAGTGGATAGGGCAATTTCAGACTTATCCATGTTTTTAACTATCTCTGAATGACTCTGAATGCCAATGACTTTATAGTTTTGCTAAAGCATGAATAGCAAGGCAGGCACATGTGGGCAAATCACCTAATATTCCTAAATGCCTTAGCATCCACATTTGAATAAAACTTGGTTGTTCTCATTAGAAGTCTAAAGGAATGCAAACATTTTTAGTTATGTCTTTTCCTATGTTACTAGGTAAATTATATGCCTTGGGGTTTTGAGGATTTGAGACCTCACAAGCATAAAGGGGTATACTGTTTTAACTATGTAAGCAATAGGCTGGTATTCTATCTTGTTTTCTGAAAGGAAGATCAATCACTCTGGGAAGAGAAAGAGCAAGGTATACAGTTATGAACCACTTTATTCCCTCTCAGAAACTGACCCAAATTAAGCTACTGAGCAGGGAGAGAAAATGACATGCAAAAATATTGTGGATGATTTAAAAATAAAAACAAAAACACCTTTGTGCCCAGAATGTGTGTTTCTGTCATGATGCAGACCTTATTAACTATTTGGCAAAATCATTCTTGTAAGACTATTGATTGCTTTCTCACTGCAAAACTGTTTCTGGTTACAATGAGCTTTTAAACAGGTAAGTCCTTACTTTTCTTTTTCATCTGCATAAAGACACCCTTAAATCTTTGTATCATTGACATAAAAACATAGCCAAAATTTTTTTCCCTCTTAGAGAAATTTCACTGTCTACTTTACCTGTGAAAGGATGTTGGTACACTGTTGCAACAAAGATACTGGAGGATTGCCGATATTGGTAGCAAGTTGAACCCTGAGCAACTGTTCTTTCTGGGTGGCGTTTTCTTGCAAAGCATGGGCAAGGGCCACAGCAGCACACCAATTTGAAAGTGAATCAGTAGAAAACAAACCTCCACATAATAACTGACCAGCCGAGACTGAATTACCTGTTGCTACAAAGATGGTAGGCATAACGATAATATAAAAATTAATTGTTGTTTTGCATACACACATGAATAGTATAAAATACTAAAGTTTATTAATTAGTAGTATTAACTAATATTTTTTAAATTCTGATTTTCAAAATAAAATGAAAGATGACAAAAAAAGACCTTGGAAGAAAAGCAGCAGAATAAAGAAATGTAAAAAAATAATACTACAGGCATCAAATTATTGATGGTAATGTTCCAGAAAATTATTATCTTAATTAAAAACCACATTTCTAAAGCAAATTCAAGGATATTTTAAATATTCTATACATCCAGGGTCTTTTATCATTTATGATATATTTTACCATTAAAAGCTTAAAAGACAGTTATTTACTTTTTAAAATAGAATTAGAACTAAATTACTTACCATCAATGGTAGAAGGTAGAAGTGTTGACACAATTTCTCCTTGTCCTTTCTGGTTTTTATATAAGAAACACTGGAAACAATAGAGAACAGCACAGCGCAATACAAATGGCTGCCTTTCATTAACCATGGACATGAGAAGTACTACAATTGCCGGTCTGTTGCATTTAAAAAGAAAAGAACAAAAAGGAACATTTGCAACTCAAGTGCACAAGGCAATAATCAGTTATTTTTGCTGACTGAAAAAACAACCAGAACACCAGCAAGTTAAGTATTTCCATCTCCTTCACAAAAAGATGACTAAAGCTAAGAGATGTGAAGTGATTTATTGGTTTAAGGCACATGGCTAAGAGGTGATTGCAGAAGCCAAATACGTATGTTCCAAAGACTATAAACTTTTTTAAAATACCAACATTTTATTTATCTTGTTAGATTATTTCTACTTTCAAAACACACAACTAAACTTAAAAGAATAAGATGTGTATATGAGATATACTAAAAAACCCAAATTAAGTTTTTATTTCCTCAGCGGAATCTCAGTATTTATCTTTTCCTACCTTGGTGGGTTTGAAGGAGCATTTACAGAAGCAAAGTAGTCTTGGTTTACTTGGCAGCCTCGAATAACTTCAGATACAGTATTAATGGTCTGTTAAGGGGGAAAAAAATTTTAGAGGAAGTAAGTCAAGGAACAAAATTTGCTTTAAAATGCCAAAATTCAGACACCAAAATGTAACAAATTAAAAATTCTATTTAAGGATGAAGCTGAAAAACCCCTGAGAAAATAGAGTAAAAAGACGAACTAGGTCCAGAAAGTCCAACAATCTATGAATAGACATGCAGAAACAGAAAAGAGGAAATGATGAAGGAATACAAAAAACATCCTCAGAACTGAAGGATATATGTCTCTGGCTTGAAAGTGCCCAGAGAGTGCCAACAATAAATGGAGGGAAAAAAGGCTGCAGTACAGCACATCAGTAAATTTCAGAGAAGCAGACACAAAGAAAAGGTCCCATAAGTTTTTAGAGCAAAAAAGTGGGCTACATAAAAAGGATTAAGATTCAAAATGGCTTCAGACTTAAGAGCAATACTAAAATAATGTTCTGAAAGCTGAGTGTTAGTGATTTTCAACTTTGGATTCTGCATCTAGCTAAACATTGAATTAACTGAAGGTAGAGGAATGACATGAACGGGCTAATTTACCTTTTTTTCAGGAAGTTAACTAAAATAAGGAACCAAGGGGTAGGAAAAAACATGGAATCTATAACTAAGGAATCCAAAAGAAAGAGGTAAGGAAAATCTGAGGATGGTGAACTAAATACCAGGATAAGAGCCATGCAAGATGGGAATAACCAGCCCATGTTGGAGCAGGATGACAGAAAGTTTCCATAAAAAGGCTTGGGATAGGAAATAATGTGTTAAGACTATCTTAGTGCTAATATGCAGAGATATACAAAAAATTGACAGAATAAAATAAAAATAACACTATTACACTGCAGGAAAGAGAAAGGGACATTAAAAATATAACAGGAAGCAGTATTAGGACAGCCATAATACTATAAACCCTGATTATTGATTTAAATGTGAAATAACTGGAGTGACAGGAGGAAGTAAAGTGGGAGGGTTATACGGGGGTGGGGTGGGGTAGTGGGACTTAAGGTACTGAAGAGTGAGGCTAAAGACAGCTGTTTCTGTTATAAGACTTTTAATATCTGTGTTTTCAATGTATATGTATTAATTTGAGAAAAATAAAAAGATGATTTAAATAAACTCAATCTTTTGTTCAAACTACTTTTTCTTAATAGGTAGGAAACAGAAAATGATATGTCAGGGAAAAGAATTTACTATTCTATGAATAAGACTACTTATAACTCAACTCTTACTTGACAAAAACTAAGTCATATTGTTCTCAAAATTAAAAACATAAAATCATACTGTGCATTCTTGTTGAACACAATAAAATTAATGGGAAATCTTCTAAGCTTTAACATTATTTATTATTAACCTTGAGAAATGAGTCCACTTTTTGGAATTAATACTGTCATCATGATGCTAATTTTATTTTAGTAGGATCGTTGAGAAATTTAACACAAAAAATTATTAACTATTACTGTTTTTCCTTTACCGGTTATCTAATTCTTCCCAAGAATGCCTAAAATTTCAACTTCTAGAGAGTAGTCTCTGCCCTTGTTTGGTTTACCTCAGTCAGGATATCAGCAGGAACTCCTGTTGCCATTAGGATAGTGCAAAGCTGCTGCAATAAACCACACTGGAACATAGCTTTCTGGCAGCTACTGGTAGCACCAGGAGGATTGGTGGGAGATACCAGGACACGAACAAGCTGAGAAAAGAAAGATAAAGCAAAATTTGTATTTTAAAGATTTGAAAGTTTTGAGGCAAATTTGATCTACACGAACAAGGAAACTGATGTCAAGAATTCCCTCACCGGCTCAGCCAGAGCTCTTTCCTTCATTATCTCATGGCAATATCTCTTTTATAGTATATTGTACATTACGCTATTTACTTAAGTGTATCTCCTTCAAGTGACTGTGAAATTCCAGAGTTTTAGAGACTACCTCGATCATTTCTGTATCCCAAAGTAGCACAGTATTTGTAACATAGTCCGTGTTCAATAAATGAGTGAATGAATAAGTAACAAAGTGGTAGATTTCTTATTGAAGTAAGGATGAACTACCTAATTACAGAGCAGATCTGAAAACAGAATGGCCTGAGGTATGACCCTAAACTGGAAATATTTAGTCTAAAACTAAAACTGGAGACATGATAATTCATGCATTAGGCGAGGAGTTGCCCTCATTGGTTGTTAATACTAATTAAATTCCTATTACGATCTTATGATTAGTCTGAACTTGAACATAAAATATCAAAAAGACAAAAATATCGTCCCAAACAAGTGTTCAGAAGTTAAATTTTCAAAATAATTTTCTATCTTGCATTTTAAAATTAGAGTTATATGTATATGTGTGTATAAAATGTTGCATACCAAGATCAAATGAGATATTTACAAAATATTTTATTAAGATGGTTGATTAATGAATTGATGTCACTACAGAGAGGCTTTAGGATTACACTCTGGTTCCTGTACTTGAACCTTTCTAGTTAGATTTCCGTGGAGCTTTTTGTTAGTATTGTTTTTTTTTAAAATTTATTCTCCTCTTATCCCTACTTTCAAAAAAATTTAAAGCAAATAGCAAGCTATGTGTCATTTCTCCTGTACATGTTTCTATATGTATCTCTAGTTAATACGAATTTTAAAAACAGTCATCAAGCCATCTTTACATCGAAGAAAATCAACAATTTCTTAACACCATCTAATAGCAGGTGAATATCTTTATTGATGAATAAAGAAAAAGTAATTATCAAATTTCTAGATGACAGAGAAGTAGGAAGGATGGTTGAAAAAAGAGGGAATACTTATTACAAGAATAAGCAGATTTTGACTCATTATATGGATTAAGTTTAATAATTAGAGGTACTCAAAAAGGATAAATATTCTCTCATAAGGTAAAAAGCTGAGAGTCACTGGCATTATCTGTTAAAAAAATGGCATAGAAAGGAGATTCCTGTAGGGACAGGGGGCAGAATAAGTCCTTAAACATTATTCCAGAAAAAAGCTAAAATGTTTGACTGAAAAACTTTTAAAAAAGTTTCTTTCCCCAAATTTAATCTGCAGACTTTGAGTGCAATATCCTTAAGCAGATCAATTTCAACTTTTAGTGGCTTAGAATTCAATCATGATTTTAACTGTAATTCTAGTTAGGATGTTTACCAACAGGACTGTTTACCAACACTTATGATGTATTTTAATTTGGTGCATAATAGAGAACGTAAATATAGCTATAAAGACAGAACACTCTAATAGGTTGAAAAGCAGAAGATAACCTGTGGCCTGTGAAATTGTGAATGCATTTGACTACTCAATCTTTGAGATGGAAAATATATTAAAGTAGATTAAACTCAGTTTCTCTCTCCTTCTCCCTCCCTTCCTTTCTTTCCCTTTTTACTTTGAAAACTGGTCTTTTTATTTCTATTCTTGCAGTAAAGGAGTTACTAGCAGGTTTCTAATTGTGGTGTAAACAGCAGAGAAAACTTTTACTTTAAATTATGATATTAGGAGCCAGAGGTTGTACAACACTCACTCATTTAATGCAGGGAGGCACAGGAAATTACGCCTGACTCAAAACCTGCAACTGCCAAAAGGATTAGGATCTATCTACCTGTGTACAAATGAGAAGTTTATTTTATAGCAGTTATGCTGCATTTATATTGTTCTTCACAATAAAAATTAAGCAGTTTTCTTGTTGGTTGTGTTACAAGTGACTCTTCTTTCTTTAGCCAGTTATAAAGACATTGAGTTATTCAATTTGAATCTATATATGAAAACATCCATCTCCGATAACACGTAATAAACTTTGGAGGCTCTTTATAGAGGTGTCAAATTCTTATATTAGTAAAAGGGGAGATGTTGGTTACTTCCATCATTAATAGGATTTGCTCCCTAAGGACACCGGCAAAGTTTCTTTAATTTGAAGTTTATATTCTTCAAGATTACTATCTAGTTAATTCATTTTTTAAAAGTAAATACTTAACAAACTTACTGCATAACTGGAATACTATATTTTTCTGTTAATATGCAATACTATAAATGTTGGGGGGTAAAATAGCACTTTTTAAATAGGATACTTTCTTCAAAAATAATTCTTTACATAGTACCCTAAACTTTAAAATGGAATAATGTCCTCAAGTAATTTAAATTTTCACTGTTTGGCAGGAAATATATAAGTATTTGCACATCATTAAACTCCTTCACTCTCTCTAATCATATTCTGATAACTACTTTTCTAGGGGCATTTCCTTTATCAAAAAAGTGGTGTTGAGCAGCAAAGCTATCAAGCTTACCACTTGGGGTCCTATTTATACAATATAAAAAACTAACAGTATTTAAAATAAAATGCTTAAAAAAAGCCAATAGTCTTAAAATGTGTAATACTAACATGTAAAAACAGAAATGATGAAGTTGAGAGCATAAAGAAAGATTCTGCCCATGTTCCCCTATATTTTTCTAATAGGATTCAGGCATATTCTAAATAAGTTAACTATAGAATTTATTATCCAAATTGGAAAACTTTGAAGTGAAAGAGGACACTATTAGTAATTACAAAATCAATACTGTCCTGGCTAATTGGGGCAATGTGGTCACCCTAATTACCAAATGTATGTAGGCAATTCCAGGGCATGCAACAATATTCAGACTAATTACTTGAGAGATTAACAATCTAGTTTTATGGAACACAACTTCAGAGATGCAGGCACAATTCAGAGACAATCAAAGACCCATAAAAATCACCAGAGAGTTAGTAAGTTAGGAGGCCAGTCTAAACTTAAGTGTGTGAAGTAGAGGAATTCAATAAAAGAATAAATAAGTAAAATACTTCAAAGACCTTCATAATTTTCTCTGATGCAGAAATAATTTGGGATCTTACTGTCTTCACTTTTACTAAAGCTTAAAATTATAGGCAATTTGTCAATTTAACTTGTATTTGACTTACAACTCAGACTATTAATGTTATCATTCATTTCCTAGCAGCCAGTGCCTGGCTTTCAGTAAATGTTTAATGATTTAATTTATTTGTTGAACTTTATGCTGAATATTAAAATTTATATCAGAACCTTGAGTGAAGAAAGGAGATTTTACAAATTCGAATCAACTACATAACTTACTATCCTCTGGTGTAAAACCCACCAGAAAACTATACTTGGATTTGTTTTAATAAAATTCTGGCAGGGCAAGAGAGGAGAAAGATGATGAAACAAAATTTCCAGATGTTGTAATTATTGAAACTGAGTGATGTGTGTGTGTGGAGGAGACATACCTATCTCTGAGTATTAACTGCAAATCTCGATATTAAAAGGCCTTAAAAAAAAAAAAGCCTACCTGAAACCAACTAAACATCCGGATTTATCAAACAAAAGCAATTTACTTTTCTTGGAAAGGATCACTGTCAAAATTCTTATCACATTTATGTCTAAAGTTCAGTATACCTGTAGCATCAGGTGCAGGTTAGTTACTTTCTGTGCAGACCAGCCAGAATTTTCATCTCCAACTTCAAACCAAGGTTTCATACGTTGAATATAGGAGCCTTCTTTAAAAAAGTTTTGATTGGAATTGTTGTTTTTTAACAGGTTTTGGAGCAAAATTAGACAATCTTCCACTACTATACCTGAGGAAAGAATGTAAAATGAAAGTGTTAAGTCTGAGAAAACCTGAAGAAAAATTCAATCCCTGCATATTTTAAAAAAGGATAACTCTCCATGCTCAGCATCTCTTCAGTATGGCAAGGTGGAGAGTTTGTTCTGACTCCTGACGGCCAAAGGCCACAACTTGCATGCTCTTTCTCAGGTCCTTCAAAGATCTCTTGACTCCTATGGTCAACTATCAACTCACCTATTTTTTTCTTCAAATTCCAGATTAAACATCACTTCTTCAGGAATAATTACCAAGACCCAACGGCTAGATTAGCATCACCAGCTAAAAGTAACCTGCTCCAGTAATATCTGTCTGTTCCACTAGACTATAATTCTTGAAGACAGAAATTTGGAAATGCCCTACTAGAATAAAGTGATCTACTTTGTATCCTCAGCAGAGATAGAGATATCAAGTGTATACATAGGTCACTATTAAATATTTGTGAAATGAATTAATCTTATCTTAATCCCCAAGAAGCACTTGATATTGTTATCTCAGTCTCTTTCTTGAAACTTTCTCTTCCCTTGGTTTCTAAAAACACTTAACTACTCTTTCTTGGGTTTTCCTTAGGGATCTCTGGCTACTCCTCAGGCTTCCTATCCTTTACGGTTCCTGTTCTCCATTTTTTCTTCTCTGCTTATAATAACCACTCTCTAGTGTAATTTCACCCACAATATGGCTTATGTTTTTGATAGCTAAAGCTCTCCAATTATCAATCTCTGCTTTATCAAGTGCTAGCTACATTAAATCTCTATTTTTGTGCAAAGGATATGCCTGATGCTGGATGTTTACAGCTAGTAGGTTTCTTTGTGTAGTATACCCACACTTTTGCTCCTATTAGTTAAGCTGTATGTTTACAAGAATCAACTGGTTTTTCTTTGATTAATCCATTTTAGTTTTTAGAGCAGCTTTAGGTTTACAGAAAAATTGAGCAACAAATAAAGAAAATTCCCATATACTCTCTCCTTCCTAGTTTCCCCTATAATTACCAGTTAGCATTAGTGTGGTACATTTGTTACAACTGATGAATGAATACTGACACATTATTCAAGACCTCCGTTTACATTAGGTTCACTCTTTGTGTTTTACAATTCTATGGATTTTGACATATGTACAACGTCATACATCTATCATCACAGTATCATAGAGAAAATAGTTTCACTGTTCTAAAATCCTGTGTTCTACCTATTCCTTCCTCTTGCTTCCCATCACCCAATCCCTAGCAACCACTGATCTTTTCACTATCTATACAGTTTTGCCTTCTCCAGATATAATATAGTTGGAATCATAAGTATCTAGCCTTTCAGACTGGCTTAATTCACTTAACGATATGCATTTAAGGTCTCTCCATGTCTTTTCATGGATTGATAACTTTTTATTGTGAGATAATATTCAATTGTATGAATGTATCATGGTTTGTTTATCCATTCATCCACTGACAGGCATCTTTGTTGCTTCCAAGTTTTGGCAATTATGAATTAAGCTGCTTTAAACATTCATGGGCAGGGTTTTGTGTGGATACGTTTTCCACTCATTTGGGTAAATACCAAGGAGTGTGACTGTTGGATTATAAGGTAAGAGTATGTTTAGCTTTTTAAGAAACTGCCAAACTGTATGTAGTCCAAAGTGGTTCTATCATTTTGCATTCCCACCAGCAAATCAATGAGAGCTCCTGCAGTTTCACATTCTTGCCTACTTTTGGTGTTGTCAGTGTTCTAGATTTTTGCCACCTTAATAGGTATATACTGATATACCTGTTACATGATGTATTTATAGGTGTGATGTAGGCAAGAAGGATAATGAAAAACTTCTATCAGCAGACCCATATTCAAAGAAAAAATTCTGACCCTAACTCAAAAGATCAGTAGAAAAAATGCACATTAAAAATATTTATATTTAACTTAAAATGTTTAAGGTGTATATTTTAAACACTTTTTAAGTATCTTGAATTTAACCAGTCTTGATCTCTCCAGACTGGAGGCTTCCTTACCTCATATTGCTGAACCATGTGACTGATCCTCACCTCACGAGGAGGAATCACTATATCTGTCTGTTATGTAGGACCATAAATCTCCATTAAACAAGATCTGCCATTAGGACCATCTGAAGGCTCTGGAGGAAACAGAATGTCAAAGCCCTCACTTTAACTGGCAGGGCTTCTTTCTAGTGTGCAAAGTGAATTCTAGACCTGAGGACCACTACAAGTTACAAGAAGCTATTAAAACTTGTCTTTGTCTTAGTAACCCTGAAGACTAGGTAATTTCACATTGCCTGAATCCAGTTTTCCTTGGTCACTTCTGAAAATATGCACGTCTCTGATCACCTATGCTTTTTAATTTTCTCATCTTCTTCCCTACTTAATCTCTTAAACATTTCAAACTCTTTCAAGATACTACCTCAAACTCCCAAATATTAGTTGGTAAAACCTATACTCTTAAATACTTCATGAAATACCCCTTTTCTTTAAAGAATCTGCCTTACTCTGTTATAGTCTCAAGTGAAGGCAATTCATGCTCTCAGTCCCATGTACTTTAAGAGCCAGGATATGGGAATGTGTGACCCTTCTAGGAGTTACCTTCCAGAAATCATAGCTCCTCTAACCTCTTATAAAAATCTTCTGTTCCTTTGAGGCTTGGGCCACCTGGCTGTACCACCTCTTATCACCCCTCACTGCAGTTGTATAACAAATTCATGGTCACTACCTTTCATTCACTGAAAATATCACTGGCATCTTGCCCAGTCTTCTTTCTCTCTCCATATTCTGCTGTCACTCTTGATTTCAACTGCAATGACAACCTAATACCTGGACCTTCCAGTTCCTTGGCATCATCTTCAGAGACAATTCTCACTCTATTTCTAAAACCTCCTACCTTTCCAGTTCAAGTATTTTCAATATATCTGTTCTATGACTCCCTAAGACTTTCAACCCATCAACAAGTCTTCTTTCTCCCTTTTCAGAAACCTTCTCTATGCTTACTTCCTTACTTATCTAGCTTAGATTTTACAGATCTTCATTTCTTCCGTTCTATACACCATATGATGAACTCTCCTGTCTCACTGCCTTTTCTTCTCCATCTGTGCCTAGGCAGACGAGTATTTGGGGTGGTAGGGAGGGGACAGAAATCATATAAACAAGCAGTCTGCACTGCTGTAAAATCATGGTGAACACCCTCAGTAAGGACTTTATCCTGTCTGGAAATCTTCCTAATTATAATAGTCAACTAATTCTCCTATTCTCCAAAAGACTATTTTTAATCTTCTCCTTAACTATCAACTGTGTCCTCTTCTTTCACTTTTAGAATATGACTCTGCCTTCAATTCAACTCTCTATCACCAAAGCTGAAAAGAGACCTGACTCTTCACCTACCTCCATTATAATGGCAGATGTATTTCATCTTCTATCTTAACCACTTCCGACCTCTACTCTGGATTCCATTCCTTCCTCCTTTTTCAGGTATTATGTACCACTCATTGTTCATGCTCAATCTCTCCTGTATATCCCTCTTCTCTACTTGCTTATGTGGATTGGAGCCTCCCCGATTTCAAAGAAAAAGCCCTCATAGATTAAAGGAGAAGAATAATCTGATAATCTCCATGGATATAGGAAGAAACATTTACTAAAATTCAAGATAAAAACTCTTATGAGACATCAAATTTAATGGTAAAGCATCAGCATTCTCATTAAAGTCAGCAATGATCAACACTGTAAGATTCTAATTAGTACGGTAAGACAAAAAGAAAAGTGTCATAAGAACAGAAAAGAAAAAAGATTACTCTTGTTTATAGAAAATGTGATTATCTACACAGAAATCCCAATTAGAACTAATAGTTTAATAAGGTGGTTGGATGCAAGATTAACATACAAAAATCAAGTAGTAACCAATTTGAGAATGTAATAAAAAAATACCCCATTCAAATAATAAAAAAATATAAAAACAAAAACAAAAAAGTATAAGATGCCTAGGAATGAATCTAATAAAAAAAGGTATTAAACTCTTTTGCTCTAAGTTATAAAACATGATTTAAAGATATAAAAGACCTGAATAAATTAAGAGATATATCTGGGTTCATGTGTTAAAAAAAATCAACATAGTAAAGACGACAATTCTCTTTAAAATTAATCCATAAACTCAATACATTTTCAATTAAAATTCCAACAGGGATTTTCATAGAACTTGACTAGAAAGCAAGTTTCATTCAAATGAAATGAAAGGAAAAGCCTTGTTAAAACAATTCTGAAAAGGACCAAGATAGAAGATTTTTCCCATATTCTAATAGATAGGAGATTATTTATTTTGAAGCTTTAGTAATAAAGAGTTGTTTTAGTGTAGAGTTAGACTACTGGGACAGAACAGAGAACTCAAAAACAGACCTTCGCGGATATGGAAATTGGATTACAAATCTCATACCATTGTTCAAATGTAAAATTCATCTTAAATGAAAAAGACAAAATTTTAAAGTCTTTAGTAAAAGAAGATGATAAAAACTCTTATGACCTTGAGGTAGAGATAGATGTCTTAAAATAAGACATAAAATATAAACTATTAATAATTATATTGAAAATTTAAAATTTAATAGAAATGCTATAGCAGACTAGAAGATGCTGAAACATATATAATCAACAAAGGATTAGTAACCAGAATACATAAAGCAAATGCCAGGAACTAACTAGGAAAGGAAAAGTGGTCTTACATTTTACTTTGAGTTATCTCAAATGGATAAAAGACAAAGAAAACATGGTAAATATGCCCATGAAAATATGCTTAATCTTGTTAATTTAAGAAATAAAATAAAATTTCAGTGAGATGCCATCTTGCGCCCATCAAATTGGCAAGCAAGAATCAACAAAAATGTGAAGAAACAGAAACTTGTAAATACTACTGATGGATATACAGATAAATGACTTAAGAAAGCCCTTTGGTGATATCTGGTAAAGATGAAAAGTACAATTCTATTTGTAGGTATATAATATAGAGAAACTTCATACACAAATAGACACATTAAGACTGTTCACAACAAGTCTATATTGGCAAAAACAGATATAACTTCATTGTCAATTCAATAAAAAAATAACAGACCATAGCATATTCATACTATGGAATGATAGCACTTAAAATAATAAACCAGAGCAACATGTATCAACATAAATAAATCTCAAAAACATAATGTTTAATAAAAACAGCAAATTATAAAATTAGATTCAACAGGATACTTTTTACCTAGTTTGAGATCATGCAAAATATATGTTGTTTATGAATACATGTGTATACAGACTCACACAAATACATATTAAAAGCTATTAAAGGAAGGAAAACACACAGGAAGGGAAAACAACAAAATCAGAATATTAGGATCTTAGAGAAGGAAGGTAAAGGAATATATCAGAAAGGTTAAAGGACTTTAATATCTGTTGCTACATTTTATTTCTTTAAAAAAATATAAAATATGTATGGAAAATGTAAGCATTTTGTCAATAAAAAATTTAAAGACAAAAACTATCTCTGTCAACCCGTAGTTCCTCTAGCTTACCCTTTTCCTCTGACTTTTCTAAACTGCTGATATGAGTTTTACCTATTATTCTATTTTCCCACTTCTAACTCACTTCTCAGATACTGCAGTCAGGATTCTGAGGTAAACACTATACACAATTGCTCCCCCTAAGGTCACAAATGATATCCATATTTCTGCCCTCATCTTGTTTGTTATCTCAATAAATTCTAACAGTGGCACCAATTTCCCCTGACCCTTCTAAAAGTACAGTATTCCTCTTTGTCTTTCAGCGTGTTTCTTCTCAGTTTCTTTTACCAATACCTGCTCCTTTACTGTCTCTTAACTAAAGGTATACCTTAGGTTCTGTCCTAGCACTTCCTTTCTCACTCTTCACTTACCCTAGGTGACTCATCTAATTTTGCTTGTTTACCTAATTTTGTTTCAACTATTATCTATATTTTAAAGTCTCTCAAATCTTTATCTTCAGGCTAGACCTCCCATCCAGATTCATATAGCTAACTGTAGACTACACTACTCTACGAGCTAATTCCAGTTCAGTGAATACAAAACTTCATTTTCTCCTCTGACCCTACTGCTAGCTTTTTGGATCAACCTCTCATTAAAAACAATTAAAACTGCTGAATTAAAAATAAGAAAAGCCTAAGGAGCAATGAAGAGTTGACAGTTCAGCAGGCTAAAACCAAAGAGAAAATGAATACCTGTAGAGGTAAATAAAGATAAAAGTATCTTTTGATTGGGAGTACATTTTTCAACCTTGAAATATTGAAAGCTTTCATTTCGACAGTTTCATGAGGCAAAAGAAAAATAAAGCCAAGGGCATACACAAGGCAAGAAGAAATCTAATAGAAGGCTCTGTTATCCTGGGACATCAAAAGGCTATATCCCCAGGATAAGAATAACCAAGAGTCCTCATAGATCTTGCTGCCTGGGTTTGTATTACCTGAGTAGTCTAGGAAATCTCAAGTCTTAAACCTGGATTAATGCGATCCCAGAAAAACTGAATCCCAAAGGCCTGGCAGAAACAAACATATTGTTTTCTCTGAAAAAAATTACCTTCATCCTAGCCTTCAAATTCCTAAAAATAATTGTTAAGTACATCACAACATAGGTCAAAGATTAATTATGCACACAGATAATATTATACTACGCATGAGAACAGGCAGAACAAAAGTACACACCTATAAAAACTTAAAATATTAGGATTATCCTACAGAGACTATAATTGTTTTATATTCAAAGAAATAAAAGAGAAGTTGAAAATAGCTGCAGAGAAAAGGAAAGTATAAAAAATTACACAGCAAATTTATCAAAGAACCAAACAGAACTTCCAGAAAAAAAACATTTAACAACTCAATGGATGGATAGTAACTAAAATTACTGGGTAATCATTTCACATTATATGTAAATCAAATCATTATGCTGTATACCTTAAACTTATACAGTGCTATATGTCAACTCTAATTCAATAAAACTAGAAAAAACCCTCTATGAACACGTTTAATAACAGATTAAACATAGGTGAAAAAAGAGAACTGCTTAAATTGAAATAAGGTTAGATGAAATAATCCAGAATAAAGCCTAGAAAGACAAAAAGATGGACATAAAAAAATATAGATGAGTTAAATCATAGAATTGAATGAGTTTAGAAAGATAGGAAATTTTGCAGAGTGTATTTGAACAGATATAGCTGAGATTTTCCAGAAATGATGAAAGACACTAATCTAGATCCAGAAGCTTAACAAATAGCAAATAGGATAAATAAAAAGAAACCTGTACTCAACACACCATAGTGAAAGAAAGAATATCAAGCATGAGTCCTCATTTCTCCCTCCAACTATATTCTCTAGAAATTAACGATTTAGTGCATACAAGAGGAATCTCTTCAAATCAATTTCTTCATACTATACCTCCATCACTGTTTCCCTCCTCTGTAATAATGTCCAGTAGTCTCTCAAAAGCATTTTCGAAAGCAACAATTTTCTGGATTGCTCCATTGCTTCTTGTTAATGCCTGTAGTAGTAAGACACCCTTGTGGAGAAAACAGATAATGCTTAGTGGAGTACAACTTCAAGACATTTTTCAAATTACTTTACAATTTACAGATAAGGAAAGAGATGAGCAATTTGCCTCCCTAAAGGTAATCTCGAAGGGACAGAGCTTAGACTAGAATCCATGTCCTCCAATTCCTAATTCAGTCGTCTTTTCACCGTACAATATATATAATAATTTTGTATTTCATCAACTATTACATAACTTTCATGGTGGTCTAACAGTTGAGTATGATTATATCTCAAGAATGCCTCTGTATATCTCAAGAATGCTTCATAAGAGTAATGATATGAAATTGTGAACTCAAGAATATAAATCAACAAACATCACCACCACATTCCAGCAGAGAAATTTTGGATAGTCTTATAATTATCTAGCTTCCAAATTGCCAAAACTTAATTCTTAGTTGATAGGAAAAAAAAATGAGAATTCATACCTCATAAATGGCATGTCCAGCATGAGAAAATTCACAGTAGCCTTTGTTTTTTGATTTTTAGCTTTTCTCAGCTTCTGTTAAGCTACATTTTGTTTACATATTCTCCAACCTCTTTATTATCATTCAAGAAAAACTTATCCATTTCTGCTTATTTCAATATAAAAAACAGGTATTTTATGAGCCCCAAAGAGCCCAACAATACCATGATGGTCAAAGAGATGCAAATATTTTATGAAAAAAGCAGACCTTACAAGGAAGGGGAATAGCAAATAGGTAGTTCAACAAGCCCAAAGAGGCAAATTAGCTGTTGGCTGTCAGTACTGTGCAGATAAGTATTAATATAAGACAAAAATGCTTGTGGCCTTATTGGATTTATTCTACTCATTTGCATGTCAAGTCTCAACATTAAGATGAGAAAGGTAAAATTGGTTATTTTTAGATGTCAAATTCTCCAGTTTAACTGCTAACAAAAGAAGGAATACAGTAAAAAGAATACAGAGGCTCTGAGTTAAAATGGGTTTTAAAAGGGCTGTCCTACTCATTAGTTGTGCAATTTTAAGCAAATTACATAAATTCTGAGTATCAGTATACCCATGTGTAGAATACAGATAATATCTTTGTCACAGAGTTTTTGAGAGGACAAATGGAGATAAATAACTTCTATAGAATCTATTATACATATTTGTATATGCTACTTTTATTTGAGGTTCTCAAGTTAGTTTCTTTCCCTGACTGTTAAAAATACACTGTTGTAATCAAATACATCCACTAAATGCAACTAAGAATGAAAGTATACTCACTGGTCATTGAAAGCAAGTGGGCACCAATTCCTTACTTTAAAAACTGATTACTAAAAGTTTTGATTTATTTAACCTGCCTTTCACGTATGAATTGTGTTTTGGAATAATAAAGTAGACTAGTTGATGAAGTTCTCTGTGTAAGAGTACAGCTTAATAAATGTGAAATAATGATAAAATTATAGAAATCATTTTGCCACTCTTAAAGAAATAACGAATTCAGATAATAATCATTAATGGATGATTATATGTAATGGATGAATCTGATGTAAGGCTGATAGACAGCTTTATAGTGGAGAGATCTGGCTGAAGCAAACCCATGATCACTAAAAGTGAGACAGAAATTACATGTTTCCTGAAGTATAGCAAAATTAAGTGCACTGATCACTGAGGACGTATCATAGCAAAGTGGTGAATCAGAACCTAATCAAGACTTTCAGATAAGTTTACAGACATAACAACCAAATTTAATGACAGAACCCTGTCTGGATCCTGATTTGAAGAAACCAACTATAAAAGACATTTTTGAGACAACTGGGAAACCTGAATGTGGAATAGTTACCTTATTTAAACTGAGGACTTAATGTATCATTGTTAACTTGTTAAATATGATAATGGCATTGTGGTTATATAAGAAAACACAAATATATTTTAGGCATGTATATTGAAGTATGTAATGGTGAAATTATATTGATTATTTGACTGCTTTTAAAAACTCCAATCAAAAATAAAGTACAGTCATGAGATGAGGCATAGATGATTAAAGTATAACAAAATCTTGAAAACTGATATGTTTAGGAGGTGGGATTGTCTGTGTTCTCTTCTCACAGTAAAAAACAAAACAGTCTATATGAGAAGTATATACTTCTCATAATAAAAAACAATTCCCTTAGAATTGAGCTGGCAGTTATTTCTTAGAATTTTCTCAACATTTTTTGATAATTTTCAAGCATTAAGTAACATAAATAAATATGATAGTGTCAGTGCACCTATTATAAATGACCAACTAATTCTCTAAGTCCAGATCAAAATTAATGTTTAAAATACAAAACAAACCAGAGCTAAAAATCTTTACCAATATGCTCCTAGGGAGGCAATTATAAAGCTGATTAAAAAGAAAAACAATTTTTAAAGTAGGCTAAAGAAAGCCAAAGAAACAAAAGAGGGAAGAAAAGTAGCTATGTTTCTGGCAGTTAAAGAGTTCCTAGTAACTTCCAGAGGTTCTGCTTAGTTGCCTCTGGTTGCTGGTGTCAACTGTGGTATATTATGGGTTACATAACATTATGTTACGACAGTAAGGATAGTAAAAAAATACTCAAATAAATAAGTTTATCGAAATCAAAGAAAAGATGGGTTTAAACATGCAAAAACCAAGAATCCAAAACGTACAACAAAAATATCACTCAATCCCTAACAGTACACTTCATGAAAAACAACATAATCATTTTATCAGTCTCAAATAAAAACTGATAAAGTTAGGAGCAGAAAAAAAGAGTGAGTTAAAGGAAATGGTGTATTCCAGAACCAAGGTAATACAGTTATGCAAAACAAAAAAATCATATCTGAAAATAAAAACAAATGGTAATGATATTAAGAGCAATCCAGGAATAATTTCTTTATTAACTATATAATATCCCAAACGGAAGGCCAACTGAAGAACAGAAAAACAAGTTTAGGTTTAAGATATATGGTAATATTTTAGTAAAAAAAGGATACTCAAAATTCCTAATAGATTAGTACCCATTTAAAAAAATTCTTAAAAGAATATTAAAGAATAAAAAATGTCCTTCTCATGAGTAATACTATCATGCTGTTTTATCACTTGAAATACTGCACTGACATACATACCATAAAATTTTAAATACAAGCTAAAAAAAATCTATGTAAACTAGAAGTCAAGAGGATTTCAATTTTTTTCCTCTGCTTTGCCACTAACCAGTTGTGAGGATAAGAGCAATCCAAGTGACAGGATGAGAGAGGCACAGGGCCAGGTACCACAAAGATGAATAAGACATTGCTAACAAAGGACAAATCATTTAGTTTCCATGAATCTTGGGCTTCTCAGGGTAAATATGAAGACTGAATTAGCTAGATGTGATCTCCTGGCTCTAGAATTTAATTTTAAAAAGATTTTCCAATTGCTGTCCAAAGTATTACAGTTTTGATCAAGTTGTAGATAAGAGAAAATGTTCAAGCAACAAAACATCACATCAATACAAAATATCCAACTTCTTTGTAAATATTAAAATAAATCAGAATAGAAAATAACTCCAGAGGAAATCATCCTCTAGAGTTAAACAAAGATTACAAGGAAACGCCTTTGAAATACATTTTAATCAAATGAAAGTAAGGATTCCAAACGTGATGCTGTTAAGTTTATATAGTTCAATGTTTGAGAATGATTCCTTTACTCTTTCTGGAGGCAGTTTCAGAACAGGATAGAAGAAATCCAAAGCATATGGAAGGGTATAAATGTTAATAGCAAAATCATTTGTCTAAATCAAAATACTGGGTAGGCAGGAAACAAAAAAAAAATGTGGCCTTCTAAATAACTTAAAAAGACCTAAAAATCTAGCATTACCTCAACCTTCAAATTTAACTTCTTATGACTGAATAAGGGTCAACAAATATTTCCTTTGAAAAGAGGGCTAAAAAAGCATATCCTTAGGCTTCTTTTTCAAACTTAACTTACATCATTTCGTATAACTTCCCTGGAATCCGCTAATAAGTCCATCAATCTTGAAACACCTAGAACATAAAACCATGTGAAGATATTTGCAGATTAAAAATATAACCAGAGATTCAAATTATAAATAATTTATTAACACATCATTTCTGTCTCCCTTTTTAAGAATGAGCCTCACTTTTAAATCAAAACAATATAAAGAAGATGAGTCACTTACCCATGGGACTGACTAAAATAATCTGCTGCACCTGAGGCCCTAACTGTTTTAAAAGAGAAGTAAGAAGCTTCACACCAGGCCAGCGGACATGGAAATCAAACTCCTGCAATGTAAGAATTTAAAATATTTTGTAAGAATTTAAAATATTTAAGATCTGTAATTTACATTTAAAAACAAACATTTTTTCAACTTAGTAATGGTACCAAACGCTACAAACAAAAATTTAGCAATGAAAAAGAAAATATAGTTAATATAAATTGATCAAGCTGATTAAATTGTTATTGACTAGATAAAACAGTATCTTTTGTAAAAATGGAAATAAGCAGACAGCATTTTAACAGATTATATAGTTCTTAAAATATGCATGTGAACCTCTAGCAATGATACAACAAGTTTCACTACTTTAAAAAAGTATATATATGATGCTTCACCCAAAAGGATAATAAAAGCTTATTAAAGAATGACAAAAATAGCAAGGTTCTTTATTTACCTCTAATAAAGATAACAGGAGAGTGACATTTTCTTGCTGCTTAATAAAAATTTCTGTAAATTGGCTTCCCAAATCCTCACTCTGTCTTGTGGAATTTTCTTCTGTAATATTCAGAGATAAAAGTACTTCAATATTATGCTATGTTATTTAAAAATACTCTTTTTGTTGAGGCAGCTAAGCAGGAATGGTAATTTTCTTGGAACAGTATGGTTTGTGGTGATATCACAATTATGCTGGAAAAATATATCCTTAAAATAACTTTCGATGTCATTCAAATAAATTTTTATTCTTTTGCTATTATTAAATTTATTGCAGTAACACTGATAAATAACATTACATAAATTTCAGGTGTACAACTTATGACATCTGTATACTCCATTGTGCGCTCACCACCTGAAGTCTAGTCTCTTTCATCCTCCCTGCTGGTAACCAACATTCTATTGTCTGTATCTATGAGTTTACTTTTTTGTTTGTTCATTTATTGTTTTTGTTTTATATCCCAGATATGAGTGAAATCATATGGTTCTTTTCCATCTGACATATTTTACTTAGCATAATACTCAGGATCTATTCAAATTGTTGCAAATGACAATATTTCAAATTTTTATTCTTTAGATGTTTAAATATGATATTTGAAGAAAAGATATTTAGATTGCCACGTTTTCTCGAGGACATTTTTATGCTAAACTTCTAATCAGGGTACAAAAATCATATTGGATTGATGGAAATACTCTCTCTCAAATGTGATTGTGGTTATACTACTGTATACATTTGTCCCAAAACACATGACTATAAATCCCCAAATGTAAATTTTAGTGTATCTAAATTATAACCTCAAAACCTCCTTGCCTGAAAACATTACTGAACATATATAGTCCTTGCTGTCAGTGTTACTGTGTTAAAATATTAACTATAAATTAAACCTAGCTTTTTCAAAAAAAATTAATGTATATATCCTATAGTTATTTGGCAATAAAATTAGAACTTGACATTTAATTTCTCATTCATTCTTTAAAAAATTTCATATTTATCCTTAAGATTTAAGTCTTTAGATTAAACCATTTGTTGTTTCAACAAACTATTTGTTATCTTTATCAAAAAAAAATATGAAGGATCACTAAAAACTGAGGTAACAACTGCCAAAGCAAATTATTTTTTGAAATCTGCCTATACTATAAATGAAATTTAGAGATGGTAGGTATACTACCTCCTATTTCCTCACTTACACAAGACACAGCTAATTGATCACAGCATCTGCTGAGCATCAGGATTCTTTTCCACATATTGCTCCAGGCAGTGACAACAAACCAATAGAGCTGGCAATCAAGATCAAACCTATTTATTATCACTCAAATAGTTCTTTTGTAAATGTGAGATTTTACTATTAATATACTTTAGAAATAGAAAAAATCCAGCAGATGACAAGAGAAGCAAAGCAATCCAACAGTGACTGTGAAAATTGCCATCTAATTATTTGTAGAGGAAAGAGAAAAAAGAAGACATCACAAGTAGAAAGGAAATGTTTTCCAATATTGATTAAGCACCCTTCAAAAACTAAGAAATATTTCTCTTATCATTTCCTGTACCAGTAAAAGAATTCACTGTTTCTGAATCTGGAAACTACACTACTAAACAAGAAATATTTTAGTTTTAAAAGAATAACTCTGGCTGTTGTGCTGAGTATAGACTGTTAAGGAACAAGGGAAAAGGGAAACAGAATAGGAGACAATAATCAAGGTTAAATGGTGAAGGGGGCTTAGACCTTAGCAGTCAGAATTTTTATGAAAATGAAACAAGATTTGCTGATATTATTACATAGAGGGGTATGAGAAGTCAAAAAAAAAAAAAAAAGCGATTCCAAGGTTTTGGCCTGAAGAACTGAAGAGTTGCCGTTTACTGAGATGAGAAACACTATATAGGAGAACCAACTTGAGAGTATGGAGAGAATAGGGAATTTAATTTTGTTGTTAAATCTGACACACCTTATAAAAATCTGAGAGGAGATATCAAGTAAGCAGTTGGATAAGTACAAGCATAAATGTCAGTAGAGAGTTTTGGGTTAGACATATACATTATAATGGTAAACATAGAGATGATATTCAAAGTCACAAGATTAAATGATTAAAGGATATCTACAAAAACTTACAGCTAAAATACTTAAATGGTGAAAAACTGAATGCATTCCACTTAAGATCAGGAAAGAAGCAAGAATAACCACTTTCACCACTTCCAGTCAACACTACTAGAGAAATGAAAGGCATTACTGGTTGAAAAAAAGAAGTAAAATTGTCTTTATTTACACATGACATGTTTGTCTATGTAGAAAATCCTATAGAATCTATTATAAGAACTAGTGAGTTAGCAAAATTGTGGAATAAAAGGTCAATACACAAAGTTAATTGTATTTCTGTATACTGGCAAGGAACAATTCAGAAATTGAAATTTTTAAAAAGTACCACTTAAAGCAGCACCAAAAAATATTCAAGATTTAGTGATACACTTGACAAACTCCAAAATTGTGCTGATGGAAATTAAAGACCTAAATAAATATACATCTGTGTACTGTGATCTTGTATTAGAAAGCACGATATTGTTAAGATGTTAATTTTCTCCAGTTCAATCTACATATTCAACAGAATCCCAATAAAAATCTCAAGTCAGTTTTATTTGCGGCAATTGATAACTGATTCTAAAATTGATTGGAGAATAAAAACCTAAAAGAGCCAAAACACTTTTGAAAAAGAACAGAGGACTTAAAAAGTTGGATGACTTACAATACATAATTTTAAGGTTTATTATAAAGCTACAGTAATCAAGACAGTGTCACATAGGTGAAAGGACAGAAATATAGACCAACAGAATAGAAAGTCCAAAAGTAGATCCATTAAATCCAAATGGATCACAGATCTTAAGTGTAAAACTAGAAATGGACCTTAGATCTAAACATAAGAGTTAAAACTATAAAACTTTTAAAAGAAATCATAAGAGGAAACTTGGTGATTTTATGTTTTGCAAAGATTTCATAAATAGGAAACAAAAAGCCTATATTATAGAATCAAAAAATCAATAATCTGGACTTAATCAAAAGTTAAAATTTTTGCTCTTCAAAATATAACGTTAGGGAACAAGAAAGGCAAGTCACAAGCTGAGAGAAATATTTGTGAAATACATATCACAAAGGACTCATATATAGAATAAAGAATTGTTACAACTTAAGTATAAAAAGGCACAATCTAGTAAAAAATAGACAAAAGATGTGAATAAACATTTCACCAAAGATATATGAATGATATATGAACTTTTCACATGAAAAGTTGCTTGACATCATTATTTATTATGAAAATACAAATTAAACCATTAGATATTATTTCAATTTTAGAATGGCTAAATTTAAAGACTGACCATTACCAGGTACTAGAGAGAAGGTGGAGGAAATGGAACTCTCGCACATTACTAATGGTAACGTAAAATAGTACAACTACTCTGAAAAATGGATTGGCAATAAATTTTAAAAAAGAAAGAAAAATGGATTGGTAGTTTCTTATAAAGGTAAACATACACCTACTATTATCACTTAACCCTTCTATTTCTAGATATTTACTCAAGAGAAATGAAAATATATGTCCAAAGAATTGAACATGAATGTTTATAGAAGCTTTATTTCTAATAGCTAAAACTATAAACAAGCCAAATGGCCACCAATAGGGGAATGGAGTAACAAAATGTATATTCATATAACAGAATATTATTCAACAATAAACAGGAATGAACTATTTGAAAATCAAAATAATTAAGCTGAAAAAAGCCAGACCAAAAAAATAAAAGTATGTACTATATGATTTCATTAATATAAAATTCTAGAAAAATGCAAAGTAATCTATAGTGACAAAAGCAGATATGTATTTGAATGGGGATTAGGAGGAGAGATTACAAATACATAAGCACAAGAAAACTTTTAAATATATTCATTATTTTGGTGGTAGCGGTAATGGTTTAAGGGGTTTATACATAGGTCAACACTTATAAAACTACATTTGAATATGTACAGTTATTATATTTCAATTATACTTCAATAAAGCTGTGTGTGGAGAGAAGAAATCCAAGTGGAGATATCACATAAGTATTTGAATATATAATTATGAACTTTATAGGAGAAATCTGGGTTGGATATATATATATTTGACAGTGCCAAGCATATAAATGACATTTGAAATCACAAGCCTAGGTGAAGTCATCAAGAGAAAGAATGGAGAAGGAAAGAAATCTATGCCCTGGGACATTCCAATGTAAAGAGGTTGGGGAGATAAAAAAAAACGAAACAGCAAAGGAGACAAAGAAAGAGTAGACCCAGTGAAACTGGAAGAAAATCAGGGGGGATTGTGGAGAATGAGAAATAAGAGAAGGAAGTGTTTCAAGGCGAAAGGAATGATTATCTGTCAAATAAACTGGTAGGTCAAGTGTTTATTTCTGAACTTAATATGATCAAGAAATGAAGTAGCATCGCTGACATGTAGATGCAATTTTTGTTTATGTACAGAATGACTAGGATGTGGAACAAATACTTTCCTGAGAGACAATACAGTATATATAATGGAAGAAGCTCCCAAGAATTTTTGAGTCAGACCAATTAAATCCATAACCTGTAGTCAATCACTTAGCAGTCATATTATTATGGACAGATAGCCTAACTATATCAAATCTCAGTTTTCTTATTTGTAAGATCTTTCACACAGAATTTTCTTTGAGGATTCAAAATAAGTAAAACATCTAGCATGGTTCTTAGTAAATAATAAATGCTTAATAAGCAGTAATATCACTAACTTAATCATCATCATTCCTAAGACAGGATTTCTCAACCCTGGAACTACTGACATAGGTATTATTGTGAAAGGCTCTCTAGGCATTGTAGGATATTTAGCACCATCCCTGGCCTTTATTCACAAGATGCCAGTTGCATTCCTTTAATTCTCCTCAGCTATGATAACCAATAATGTCTCCAAATGTCCTCTAGATGGTGGAAGGGACCAAACTGTCCTCAGTTGAGAACCAGACTTAAGATTTAAGACATAAGCTATAAATGTATACATAGTATCAAGTTTTAAAATTAAGCAAAACATAATCTTCTTTTGATAATTCCAAAAAGATTTCAGATTCTTGTAAGGTCACCATTAATTAGTATTATCACTAAGATGCAAAAGATGTAAAAAGAAAAAAAAAGTATGATATTCCCTGAAACATAAAACATGTCCTGATATTTTACCTTATTTATCTCTTTCTCACAAAAGTTTCACGCAAACCACCAAAGAAAGTTGTTATTTGAGTTTATGACTGTATGGATACGAAATAAAAATAAATTTGCTGCATTTTTTTTGACATTAGTAAACTATTCATTTTTACTCTTTAAGTTTGAATTCTTAGATTAATAAGCTTTAGAAGAACTGTTTAGGGATGCAGTTACTATTTCCACTTCAGAAAAACAAGTAGAAGAGGGGATGAAGGGGTGAAAAAAACTACACCTGAAAGCAATCATCATGTTACTGCACTCTCATTGAAACACAGAGGGTACTACGTTAAGGTGGCAGAGGTTTGATGCTACCAAGACTTAATATTAATCATAAAGAAGCCTAATAAACATAACTAGAGTGTGGACATTTGCTATCATGGATTTACTTAAAAGATTTCCTGTTATTCCTTTCGGAGCTGATAAAATTCTGTGCCCTAGTCATTCACATACCTCAAAGTGAAAATTTGGACAGTCAATTGTGATTTTCAAAGTCAAAGGTGAATTTATCAGTGGAGCTAAAAAAAAAGTCAGATGGGTTAAGTAGCAAGAACTATACATATTCTTCCCATTTTTTAAAAGTTGACATGACCATAGAAAAAGAGATTACAAATAAATTATAAAAGATATGGGAATTTGGGAGCTGAAAGATCTTTTAAAAATCTCCCTTTTTGGAATAAGCTCTGAACAGAAGCCTTGATTCCCATGATATGGTAAATGTCATGTATCCAACAAAATATAAGATTCAGTGGGCTAACGAGCCTATCTTGTTTTAAGATACCCCAGAACCCTAACAAACCACAGCTATGTGGGAGATGGTACCAGGAACAAATATCTAGACAAATTCTAATGAAATTCTATAGATAAAAAGCAGATAAAGAAAACCGTATGAAAAGTGGCCACGTATCAAGTGAATAGGATGTATGTAACTTATCGTCTCCCTCTAGAAATTAAGATTACAGAAATGCGATGACCTAATTGTAGATATTTTGTAGGGTTCCTTTCCATTCACATATATTCATATTTGTTACATGAGCCAACACTTAGGTATATAATTAAAACAATGCTTCTGAAATACAATTTATTAAATAATAGTTTTTATTTGAGAGTGTGAATATAGTAGAGAATATAAATTCAACTAGAGGGGCAGGCCAGTAATGTAAGTGAGTGGAGCAGGCTGGGTGTAGGACAACAGGGAGCATGGAGAGTATATGCTTTGTTAAAGGGAAGCAGCAGTCACTTAGCTCCAGCTGACTGTTGCCATGTGGGAATGCAGGCCCAGGTGTTATCAGTCTTCACAGTTTTAAAAGATGCAAAAGAATTTTTAAAAAGAGAAGCCTAAAATCCAAAACTGATGTGAAAGCTCACAATTTGTAATACTCACAATTTATTTAAAATACTAAGTGGGCCAAACAATTCTGCTTTTTTGGCCCAATGTCATTGGGCTAAAAGGTTGTAACCACTGGAAAAAAGCTCGAAATAAAAGTCATTGAGATTTGGGAGAATATTAAAACTTATAAAGTAATGGGGAAATAAAGGATATACAGACTTGATGGACTCTCCCTATGAAATTATTTTAAAATGTTGAAATATTTACGTGGAAATATTACCCTTGGTTAGTATTTCTCAAAATGCAGGATAGTGTGGCATGTTAATACGTATCTGAGGAAAGCAAGCGTCTGTGCACAGATGTATTTGGATTGAACAAAGATGAATAGGATTCTTTACTGCTGGATTCTCAGCACTTACTATACTAGGGTGAATTTTGTGATGCTTCAGAGGATAATATAGTATGTTTTACTTATTTAACTATGGACCCATTTTAATATAGAGTACTCTAAATTAGTGCTACACTTTAAGGAATGCAAGCTTAACCCAAGAAAAAGTTTAATTCAACATCTGCATTGAGCACAAGCTAAATGACTTAGCAAGTAGAGTTAATACATCCGATTTATTTAGCTATATTATATAAAATACTATACCTTAACAGTATATGATAAATATTTATGTTTTGAAATGAACTAATAAAATATGATCCTGTTCCAAGGTTCTTTCCAGTTTAATATTTTTAATTTTGAAAAGCTGTTTGTGAAATAAATTCTACTTTCTTTATGTTCTATCATAAGACAGCACTTCCAAAGTTTAATGTAGAGTTCTGCAAAAATTGGCTAAGCAATTAAAGTAACATACTGAGCTATGTGGTGTAGCAGTGTATTAAGCTAAAACTACTATAAATGACTACATTAATTATATCTAAAAGTTGTAAACCAAAACTAAACTCATGAAAAATTATAGCTAGTTTACAAGTGAGCAAAGGTACAAGAGAAGTAAACCGTCCTCTCTCATCCAATATACTTATTTTAATCATCCAATACTTATTTTAAAACTTCTAGAGCTAAGTCTATTTCTTACATCCTTTATTTTATATACTACATGTTATACTTATTATAACCTGTAAAAGTAAATGACCCTTTATTGTAAGAGAAATGAAAAAATAAAAACAAAATATCCCTTTGTTACCTAGAGTGAAAATAAACCTAAAACAGGTATATAAAATTAAAGACTGCTTTTTAAAAGTCCTTATATACTTCTGGCAACATTTTAGTCCTATTTACACGATAGGCTTTTAACCAAATACGTATATATACAGTTATTTTTCAAGTGTATTTATAGTTGTATTTTTTCCCAAAGGTATAAATACTACTCAAAAACATTTGTGGACGTTCTCTTTTGAACTCCACATCATGTTCATAACCCATATTATGCAGGACAAAACTATTCCATAGAAAGAGATCTTCTAATACAAGTATTTTTAATTCAGAGTGAGAGAGTATCAAGAAATCTTTTACACTTTGGTTAATTAAACATGTACACCTATATTTTTAACATTTGTCAGCTATGTAAATTATGAGATTTAATAAAGATTCTAGTTAGAAAAATGGCCAAAATTTATTAAATCAGAAATCATGGAATACAAAAGAAAAAAAAAGTATATATATACAAAAAATAACTGTTATGCTACTTACTAGATGTCACTATATGTTTGTTACATGGTTTCTGGGCTTCCATTTTTAGAAAACAAAAATATCACCTACCTCACAGGCTGCTCTGAGGATCACATAAGATAATGGGCATAAAAGCACTGTAAATTTTAATGCTCTATACAAGTTAAGATGAAACAATAATAGAAACAACAACTTCTGATCTGTACTGCCCAACAAGTAAACAGCTTATTGTTATAAAGTCAAAGCATAATGCTCTGTTATTTTCTGCTTTCAAATGAGAGGTTCAATAAGTTAGATTCTTTGTTAGTTTCTGTTAGGTATAGGCAACTTTGTTATGTGACATTTTAAATCCCTTTTAGATAAGGATATTTCCTTCCTTATGTTAAAATCTCAGAAAAAAAGATAAAGCAAAATAAAATCAAACTTGGTTACTTTTGTTATGATTTAAAAGAAATATCAATGTTAAAAGTAAACAGAACTTGAAACACACTGCCAGAAAAAATGACAATATTGGTGAGTTCTATAAATTAGTATAAAAAATGTCAGTAACCAGACATTACCGGGCATGCATTATTTTAAAGGGACAATATCAACATAAAAGTATTCTCTGAACTGGGATACTTTCCAGTTCTTATTGATTATAGGTAAAATTCATATGTATACATACTTCTGTATACATATTCAAATATTATTTTAAATAAAATGCCTCAAAATTTTCCAGGAAGTACACAAAAAGTAATTCAAATGGACTGTTCTAAAGGAAATAGCTTTATTAAAAGATGCACTAGAATATTTTGTGTTGTAGATAATAAAAAGATTTAGTAATCATAGAAAAAATCAATAAGAATATCAGATATTCCTCTTAATTAATTTTTATACAGTGAAACAAATCTCAAGATTTTTTACCAGCCAAAAGAAATATCACTTGACAGTGTCCTTTTATATTATCGGAAATTATGCCTAAAAGCATCATGCATATGCAAATGCAATCTTTTACCTTCAACATCATCTGAAAAGGTAGATAAAAATAAATAAGCAAATAAATAAAAAGTGGGTGATAGAAAAAACAGTTTCTTATGTAGTAGGATTCACAATAAAATAAATAAGAGCTTTAAAATGTCAAGCAATGTAGTGTCTTGGAAGACAGGACTCACATTCATTTTATTCAAATACCTGAGACATCTCAAAAGCGATATAGCATATGCTGTATGTTCGGAATTACGAGACAGATTTATCAACAAATTAAAAGGTTATAAAATATCTCCAGGTAAAGAACTCTAAAATGAAGTTCATTATGTCAGCTAAGAATTACCTTTTGATGAAAGTTTAGGTTCCTATTTTAATTTTCCCTAGAAAAAGTGACTCTAGTAACTATTTTGCCAAAGAATCATTTACCCTGTTTTATCCAAAGGATCATTTTGAGATGCTGAATTAAAAATAAAGAGTGCAAATACAGAAAAAGAAGCAAAAAACTGGACTCTAAAAATAATTATATTATAAGTTTATACCCAGATCACCTAACTATAAATTATTGCTGCTGCAATCATTTAAACCATAAAAATCAACCACTATAAACTAGAAAAAGAGCTAAACTTCTAATCTGAAATGGCCTAAAAATAAGTCTTAATAACATATAACAAGTGTGTTGCATCTAATTTTCTTATCTGAGAAATAACTAGACAAAATAAGTATCCTTTTCTTCAAAGTGTTTTCTGTTGTGTTTAAGTATTGTCATGTGACTGACAACTTCTTTTTTCATGGGTACCAAATTATGTTCACTAAAAATTTTTCAGATCTGAGAAATTAATAAAGTTAAGTTGTAAGCTAGATATCAAGAGAAATAAACATTTAAGAAAAAGGATATTTAAGTCTTAAGAAACTGACTATTCAACACAATCCATTTCAAATGTTCCTATTACTGGTATTCTGTGAAATTAATTTCTACATATATTTCTGTACTATTTTTACTTTAAAACATCATCGCAAATCAATTTCATCTACATTTATGACTGTCTACTCAGAATTTTGAAAGATCATATAACTTCAGTTTTAAATTAGGCTTATAAAATGCATGAACATGTCCATCCTTCTGATAATCTAGAATAATGAAAAACCCTCCACGTCCTACTGCAACTGCCAATATAATGAAGAATACCCTTCAACAGCATTGTGAAATGTTACTCAGTGCAAGTTTTTACAACATATAGAACAAAATGTATACAGACTTCTATCAAGTATCCCACATACTAACAAAATAAATGACAAGAATATGCGAGTAATTTGAAACAAAAAAAGAAAGATGTACAAAAGAAATGTGTGGATTTCAAACTGATTCATCATTTCACACAAAACATTTAATGTAAAAAATATTTTCTAATTTTAATAAATTTTTGCTCTTTATAAATTAACATGAGTCCTATGTTAAAAGTGTTTAGTGATTACCAGGAAAAAACTCTCTAATTTCACCAGATAATATTTAAATAGTGTGATTTTCAATCAATAGCCAAAAATGATTATTTAAGCCAGAGATTACTAATATTCATACAGCTTAACTAAAACCAAATACAAATAGAAATAAATATTTTGTAATAAAGAAAACTCTAATTTCATTTCCAAATTACACAGAAAGCAATCATATTAAAGGTACTTCTCTAGAAATAAGCTTATGTTTTTATTGATTAAAAAAAAGAAAAAAGAAAAAGACACATAAATTTGTTAAATATACTAAACTTTAAAGCCAGCAAAACTGGCACAATCCAGTTAATTTTGTACAAAAAACACAGTAAAAGAAACTTACCTACTTCTTCTTCTTCATCATTAGATATTATATTATAGAGTGTGTCCAAAGCATAACCTATTATTTCAGAATCCGAACTGAAAAAAAGAAATTATATTTATACACCGCTAGTTAGTGTGAATTATTATTACAATTTTTAGACAGCTTTGTTGCAGTACTGTATCAAACAGTAATTCTATTTCTAAAACTTTATCCTAAGAAAATATCAGAATGTAACTATAAAGAATGCAAAGATTTATTTGCAAAAGTAAAAAATTAGAAGCAACCTAAATGTCCAATAAAAAAATGATAAATCTGCATATATAGCAGCAATAAAAAATGTATTTCAAAGAATAGTTAATGATATGGTAATGAAAACATCCTTGATTCAATGCCAGTAGAAGAATATTGAATAAAAAAATTAATGTACAGAATGATTCCATTTAGCAAAGAATATACATTCATGTGTGCTTAAGTACTTTTAAAAAATCTTACTAACTTGTAAAATAAATCCAACTTTAAAACAAACATAATTAGCACAACCCAGGAATTTTATGGGTGTGTATATGTTTATATATGTTTTGAGATATCATAATAGTGTTATCTCTAGTTGGACTATTACAGTTTGCTTCCCTGCTGCACACTTTATAAAAATATTTTTAAAATATTATGGTAAATATGTACTATTTATAATATTAGGAAGTATATTTTGTAGTCACTGATAAACAAATTTTGAAAGCGTGATGATGATGGCATTTAGAGTGGAAAACAAAAATGAGATACAAGTCACAAAGATTACATGAATATGAAGAAATGATTACAAGTGATAGACAAAAGTAAAGATGAGGGACAAGGGTTACAATGAGAGGATGTAAATCTCAAATGAACTGGTTTTTAAATTATTATTTATCTGTTTTGTTTTTGAAAAATTTTGAGGGACATTTTTAAAAAACTATTGAGAAACTAGAAATAGAAGGGAACTTCCTTGAAATGATAAAGGGAATCTATGAAAATGTAATAGTGAAAGACTGAATGCTTTACCCCTAAGGTCAGGAATAAGACAGTAATGTCCTCTCCATCCACCTCTATCCAACACTGAATTATTAGAGGTTCTAGCTAGAACATTTATGCAAGAAAAGAAAATGAAAGGCATACAGATTAGAAAGAAGAGATAAAACTACACCTATTCACAGGTGACATTCTTTTAAGTAGAAAATCCTAGAGTCAACTAAAAAACTATTTGAACTAGTACGTAAATTAAGCAAAGCTGAAGGATAACATGTTCAATATAAGAAAGCCAAAACTCAAGTAAATGAAAAGGCATTGTGTTCATGAATAGGCAGATGTAATATTGTTAAGATGGTAATATATCCCAACTTGATTTACAGATTCAAATATCCACATAAAAATCCTAGCTGTCATTTTTTCAGGAATTGACAAGGTGGTCATAAGATTTCTGTGGGAATGCAAATGATCCAGAATAGCCAAAACAATCTTGAAAAAGAAAAACAAAGTTGAAGAACTCACATTTCTCAATGCCAAAACTTACTGTAAAATTACAATAATCAAGTCTATGTGGCACTAGCATAGAGGTAAACAGATCAGTAGAATAGAGTCTAAAAATAAAGCCTAACTTTTATTTTAATTGATTCTTGACAAAGATTCAAGAACGATTCAATGGAGAAGAATAGTCCCATCAAATAATGCTGGGATAACCAGATACCTACATGCAAAAGAATGAAATTGGATCACTACTTCAAATCATATGCAAAAATTAACTCAAAATGGATATAATATCTAAATATAAGGAGTTAAGGCTATAAAACTCTTAGAAGAAAACAAGACAGAAATCTTCAAAAGCAAGAAATCAAACAGATAAACTAAACTTTGTCAAAAATAAAAACATTTGTAGACATGGTTCTATAATGCAGCAGTTAGCTCATCTGCTTTACATGCAGAAGGTCCTGGGTTCATGTCCCAGTGGAGCCACAGTCCATGGTCTACGGCCATGCCACCCTGAACAAGCCCAATGTCTGATGTCAGAAGCTAAGCAGGGTCGGGCCTAGTTAGTACTTGAATGGGAGACCACCTAGGAAGACCAGGTGCTGTAGGCATAAATAATAGTAATTAAAAAAATAATAAAAATAAAAACTTTTGTGCTTCAAAGGACACTATCAAGAAAATAATATGACAAAACCCCCCAAATAAAAGCAAATATTCACAAATCAAAAACCTGATAAGGGACTTGTAACCAGAATACATACACGGTTCATTAATAAAAAGATAGGTAACCCATTTAAAAATGTGCAAAGGATTTGAACAGACATTCCTCCAAAAACGGTATACAGATGATCAACAAGCACATGAAAAGATGCTCAACATCACTGTCATAAGAGAAATGCAAACCAAAACCTCAATGAGATACCATGTTATACTCACTAGGATGGCCATAAAAGAAAAAAAAGGACAATAAAAGTGTTGGCAAGGAGAAGCTGGACCTTCATACACGGCTGGTGGGTATGTAAAACAAAATAGCCTCTATGGAAAAGTTTGGCAATTCCTCAAAAGGTTAAACAGAGAGTTACACATGACTCAACAATTGCATTCCTAGGTATAATACATATGTCCACACAAAAACTAGTACACTACACAAATGTTCATAGCAGCATTATTCATAGTAAGACAATAAATGAATATATAAATAGATATTCATCAACAAAACGTGGTATATCCATACTATGGAATATAATTCAGCCATAAAAAGGAGGAAATACTAATATATGTTACAACTTGTATCAACCTTGAGAAGTTATGCTAAGTGAAAATAGGCAGACACAAAAGTCATATATTATTCCATTTATATAAAATGTGCAAGGAAATCAAATCTTTAGAGACAGAAAGTAGATAAGTGGTTGCCAGGCATTTCAGGAAGGAAGAAACAGGGAATGATAGCTAATGAATATGGAATTTCTTTTGAAGTGATGAAAATGTTCTGGAATTAGACAGTGATGACAGTTGTACAATTTTGTGAAGATATTAAACCCACTGATGTGTACACTTAGAAAAAAGTGAACTTTATGGCATATAAATCATATCAATTAAAAGAAAAAAAACCCTACCGAGGTATTATGGTTTGGAAACATCAATGAGAAACAGACAGCTTTCAGACCCTGAGTGTGGAGTGTGAATGAACAGCTCTCCTCAAGGTGGCTGCAAGGGAAGCAGACCTGTGGACAAGGGGAGAGCTTCAAGCCATGCCAAGAAAGGCAACACAGCTATTTATAATGCAGCCAACGATAAGGGGATCTAGTGAAAGGATTCTGAGTGTTAGCTGGACAGGTCAAGAGAAGCATAAAACAGTAATAAAGATGAGAAGCAGGTGAAGAATAAAGACCACTGCACTGAATGAAGTTAAAAAACCTTGACAGAACACGCTAAAAACAGAAGATACTAGACAAGTATGGGAGGCAAATGGAAAGAGAATTCAGGACAAGAAACAGAATGAAACAAAAATGCTCACAGTTTAGCTTTGTTAGTTGTTTAAGAGGCACAATAAAATACCCACCCACTTTTAACATAATACACTTATGAGTTCGCACATTCTCAAGGTTATATGGTACACCTTATTTCTATGCATAGTGCCTTACTCATATTAAATGTGCAATAAATTTTATAAAAATGTATTTCTTAACCTTTATATCAACCATATCTGCATATTTATTTTCTGTTATGCAGTAAAACTGACAATAAAGGCCACTTTACATAAGAAGTAGCTTTCTAGTTTTTATAGAGATGCTAGTCATTTCATTACTAACTAAAGACTCAGTGAGAACATGCACACATGGATTAAAGATACATGGAATGAAAAAAATTATATGCATGTATAATTACATTAGATTTTTTTATCTAGGATCCATTTTCTCTGACTTGGAATATTATTTAAAGCAGATTTAAAACTAACTTAGGTTACTGTATTAGTTTTGATGCTATATGTAATGAATTACCACAAACTTAGTGGCTTAAACAACACAAATATTATCATCTTGCAGTTCTGGAAGTCAGGAGTCTGACATGAGCCTCACAGGACTAAAATCAAGGTCTCAGCAGGCTACTTTCCCTTCTATCCGCTCTAGGGGAAGATCCTTGCCTTTTCCAGCTACAAGTCTGCTTTCTTCATCTTCAAAGGCAGCAAAAACAGGTGGAGATCTCATATCACCTCATTCTGATTTCTTTTGCGTTCTTGTTCCACTTTTAAGGAACCTTAGGATTATACTGAGCCCACCTGGATAATCCAGTATAATCTTCCCACCTCAAAGTCCTTAAATTAATTACATTTGCAAAGTCCCCTTTGCCATCTAGGGTAACATTAATAGGTTGTGGTATTATGATGTGAATATTATTGGGGGGGGCATTATTCTGCTTATTTCAGTCACTCACTATAGCGTTAATAAAACAGACAGTCCTGACACATCCAGTACACTTACTCAAATGCACTGGAATTAGTTGACTTCGAAAAGGTAGCCAATGTGGGTTACACTGAGGAGAAAAGGAAAGGTTCTAATTGGTGTGTAAAAGCAGCTGAGCATTGCTAAAACATACTGAAAAAGAGACTATTAGGTTAAACAGACAGGCAGTACTGGGATCTTTAAAAGGTTTCTGTTTGCTCTGAGGAATTTGAGACTTTGCACTGCAATGAGCTGGTGAAATGTATTAAATAGGCAAGTGATAGATTTATATTTTAGACAGATAATTCTTGTAATATACAGACTGAATGGAAGGACAAAGTTATCAGAGGAAAAGAATACAGTTTGAAGGTGGTGGTGGTTTTAAACCATTTCCAAAACCCCCTTGATACAGCTCCCTTCAAAAGATGGAACTGAATCCTCCTCCTCAAGTGTAGGCTATATTTATTAACATGCTTTAACAAATAGAATGTGATGGGATTGATGGCATGTGACTTCTGAGACTATGTCCTAAAAGGCTGTGTGACTTTCTTTCTGTTCTCTCTCTAGGATTGCTTGCTCTGGGAGAAGCCAATTGCCATATCATGAGGACGCTCAAGCAGCCCTACAGAGAAGGCAACATGATGAGATACCAAGATATCTTGCCAAGAGCAATGTGAGTTATCCTGGAATCAGATCTTCCAATCCCCTGTCAAGCCTTCAGATGACCACGTGCCTGGATGACTTATTGACTTCAATCTCATGAGAAACCCCGAGCCAGAATCACCTGGCTAAGCCACTTCTGAATTCCTGATCCAAAGAAACTTTAAGAAATATTCAGTATTTTAAGCTATGAAGTTTTAAGGTAATTTGTTATGCAGCAAAAGATAACTAATACAGAGGCTAAACAAACAGTTTAAGTGATTGATATTGCGAGCCAAAACTAAGACCAACAAAGGAAAGTGAGAGAAATTCATAAATCCCAGCTTCTTCTTTTTTTTTTTTGATCTGGATGGGTATATGGGTTAAAATGAATGAATTCAGCACAAATCTTCCAGTTTCTTGCTTGAACTGTAAAGGTGCTATCAACTGGGACGAACCTGAATACAGGTGAAGGGGATGTGGGGGTGTGGAAGCAAATTGGAGCAGGATGACCAGAGATAAATTAATTTTGGAACATTTTAAATTTGAGATAATAGTGAGATACCTTGATGTGGTAAGAATGTCCACTGAGCAGATAAAGCTTTTAAGATATATTTAACTAGAGGTAAGACTTGAGAGGTATTAGCACATAGTTGTTAAAACCAAAGATGCAGATATAATCTCTTAAGGAGAAATTGAAAGACCTAAAAATAGATTGAGTGATCTTACTCTTAAGACTTGTTCAGATTTAATACTTCACCTGTTAGTGCGGTTTATTTCTCCAAAAAAAGTAAGTTTGGATAACTGGTATACCATAATATGTATCTTACAGAATAATACATTATAGTATTTTAAGGAAATATCAAAACATTAATTTGCCAATTCAAACTCAAAATCCCAAACCTTTAATTAGCAGTTATTTCATTCCATTTTTATAATGGAAACTTCTCAATCCAAGGGTTGAAATTACGTCTTTCCTAATGTTTATCCTAGTGGTTTGCACCTAATGTCCAATAAATATTTATTGAAATGACAACTAAAAATAAAAACTTAATAGCCTTAATATTTCAATCATTTCTTGAACAGTGACTTTAAAACCAATTAATTAAAATTTCAAAAAAAATTAGGGACAAAAATCATTAAGGAGACTTACCGATCTGTTTGTAAAACATGAATAAGATGTTCCATAGCTTGAATACCCACTTCCAAGCGATATTTCTGCACAAAAGAAAAATGTTAAAGTAACTAATATCCAACTTAATAAACTAAATCACTGATAAAGTGATACAGACCTTAGACAGTGATTTGAGAGCACGAACAGCATCTCTTCGATCATCCAGTAAAGTAGATGAAGCTACTCTGTCACAAAGCTTTTGAATCTGTCATGGAAAAATGAAAACAGCATTAACAGAATAAAAAGAACAAAAAAGAAGTATGAAGTTTCTACTCAAATTTATACCACTTAATTTTGAAAAAACAAATCAAAAACAAAAACAAAACCCCAAAACTGAACAAATGGGATGTCATGGAAACAAATCTATGTAACTAGGTAATATCACAATCTCACTAGAGATAATTTTTTAGAGACTCAAAAAATGGAAGTGGTGGAAGTCAAATAAAATAAATCACTTTAGTTGAGGAATTAAGAGCAATTAATAGAACCAGAGCTTTCTAAATGTGCCTCTTATGGCTGTTTGAAGAAAGAGGGGCACATAATCCATTAAGGTTATGATAGAGGGTGTGAAATTACTTAAACATTTTAAAAATAATAATTGTTTACACCATAACTTCACCCTATATCTGAACAAAAAGAGTCAGAATGTATATCAAAAATTTTAGGTTTTGAGTGTATCTCACAATCTGCAAGGAAAAAATGTTTATTTTATAAAGCTTTTAATAAATTAGCAGGAATTAAAATTTGAACTGAATTTTAAAATAAACCTTAAGCATCATTTGTAATAGAAAAAAAATTAGAAACTGTCCAGCAAAAGGAGAAAAACTAAATAAATTGTGGTTTATTCTCTGGTGCAACACTATGCAGCAAGTCAAAAGAAATACCTGTACTGACATGAAAACACAATGATTTAAATAAACAGTGAAAAAAAATGCAAGTTGTAAAACCACATGTAATTCGTGAGCCTACTCCATCAAAAGTACCAAATTGTGTGTACATAAACTTTCATTAAGAAGAATTTGAAAACGTAAAACTGAAATTTCTAGAAGCCTAGGAGAAAATCCTGTGACCTTTAATTAGGCAAAGATTTCTCAAGTACATACTAAAAGCACAAGCCATAAAATAAAACATAATAAATTGGACTTCATCAAATCTGTTCTTCAAAAGATATTAAGAGAATGAAAAGCCAAAGACTGTATGAAAATATTTGGAGAACATCTGATAAACAACAGTTTTTAAAGCTACCATACTGAGGCCCTTTATAGTGCTAACCCTTACTATTTTATTACAAGTTCTTATTCATTCTTTAATGACAGTTCTTACTGAATCTATAAATAAAGCTTTGGCATATCACTCAAACTTTTGCACCCTTTGTATGTGAATTAAGTGTTTAAACATATGTAGTGTTTTCCAAATTATGTTCTGCAGACTTCTAGTGTCAGAAGGTATTAATAGATTTCATATGATCACAGAACCAGTGGGAAACACAAGGTTATACAAAATTAAATAGGTTTCTGCACTGCAGGATTCTAAGTCTTTACTATGCTGATTTGCATACCTTCATATTACAGATATAGTATGATAACCAAGAATAGCTTTACTTTTTGATCTGATTTATTCTAACTGCTCACATTTAGAAATTGTTCCTACTGGAAACTGTATTTACTTTCATAATAATTATATTGACTTTCCAAAATGAAAATAATATAACTTTCTCTCTTTATTAAATAACCAGTTGATACTTTTCCTACTGCAATTTTTTTTTACCATTACAAAAACTACACAATTATCTCTTGAAAACATGAACTTCATTACCTAGCTTTAAAAATTTCTTAAGCTGAACAACAATTTTCCTAATAAGCATGACTGTTATTTCCTCTACTTGGGCCTTGAATTTTTTTCTAGGCAGTTTATAGCTGATGTTTTGACTGGGAGATCTTTTGTAGGTATTCTCTGCTTTTTCCTAACCCTATATCTCTGTTGGAGTACTTAAGTCCCAAGACTGTGCAAGACTTGAGCTCCAGCCTCAGCCTCATCTTTGGTTGGTGTAGGAGAGACTTGTGTCAAAATATGAAATCTCTTCAATAATTATTTGTTAAATGTGGAAATGTGAAAGCTATATGATGCTAGGAAATACTGGAGATGATCATAATCCTAGAGTTTGGGGGGTTGTTTTTATTTTCAGTATTATTTTGTGTTCTAGCATGCTAACATTTCAGCCTTGATTAAAAAAAAAAAAAGCTTTTAGATACACACAAAAATAATCATTTCAGTTACTACTAAGATAAATACAAGGTAAAAGAGCAATAAGGTTATTTTTATCAGACTTATAAAAAATTTAAATTAAAATAGTACCATATATTATGATTCCATTTTTATAAAATAAGAAACCAGGCCAAACTAATCTACACTATTAGCAGCCAGGATAGTGGCTACTCATAGAAGCGGGCAGTGATTGAATGAAGCACAAAGGGGACTTCAGGTGTGCTAGTAATGTTCTAGTCCTTGATCTTAGTGCTGGTTACATGGGTGTATTCAGGCTGAGGTTTACATATTACATGTACTTCAACAAAATAATTTTTAAAACAGAACTATCCAAAATAGACAAAGATATAAATTAATAAATTTGCTTATATTCTATTTGAAGGAAGGTAACTTAGAAGTAGCAATTTGGCAAAAACCGTTACAACTTAAAATGTTCACACTCTTTCAACGAGGCAGTCCTACCCCTAGGAATTTATCTTTTTAAAATACTCCCACAACTACATAATGTTATATATTAGGATGTTCTTTGTAGCAGTATTTTCAACAGCCAGAAAGAAAATCTAGCTTCTGCCATGTTAGGATATAAGATATCTGCTACATGGAAGAGGACCCTAACCCAACTGTTTTGGCACCCTGACCTCACACGTCCAGCCTCCAGAGCTGTGAGCAATAAATTTCCGCTGTTTATTGAGAGAGATGGGGGGGGGGGGAGGGAAAGGAAATCTAAAGGTTAATCTATCAGGTAGAGAACAGTGAATATATAGTACACACATACACTATGCAGTTGATCAAATGAATGAAGCAGACCTATATATACTAACATGTAAAGATGTCCAAAATATATTAAGTGAAAAAAATAAAACAAAATAGTAAAAAAAGAAAACAAAATAGTATTTTAACATGAGCTCATTTAGGCTTAAAACTATATCAGTAATAAACCATGTGAACATATATATAAAAAATTAAGACTATGCACTATACCGTCTTTTAGCGGGTTGCTGGAAATGTTCATCTTCGACATTATTTCTGATGTTTGAATTTTTATAATGAACAGGCATTACCTTTATAAGCAGAAAAGAGCAATAATGGAATAAAGTGAAATGGTTTATGTTTTATTGGAATTTCTTGGATATTTTTATGTCTAACTGAACTTTTAAAGATGCTATTTTCACTCTACTGATCAAAAATATACGAAATTAGCTATTACTTGATAAAAATAAGCTACCATAATAAAAATATCCTCAACTGGCTCTTTGATGCATATGGGATAAAGTATAATTTTTTTAAGACTAGAATATACAGTTGTTAGTCAATAAACACACAGTGACTAGTGATGTTTTTGTTCTTGTGCTAACCAAAAAAGTATATATATGCTAGGCAGAGGCACAAAAGAAAAAGTAGTCAATTCTGAAAGTAAAATTGCTATAGACTGAAATGTTAATGTCCCCCCCAAAACATATATTGACATCCTAATCCCCAATGTGATGGTATTAGGAGGTGGGCCTTTGGGAGGTGATGAGGTCATGAGGGTGGAGCTCTTATGCATGGGATTAGTGCCTTTATTAAAGAGGTCCAAGAGAGCTCTCTTACCCCTTTCCATATCAGGATGTGGGGTGGAGTGGGGTGGCGGGGGCGGGAGGGGGGAATGGCTGGTATAAACCAGGAAGCAAGCCCTCAGCACACACTGAATCTGCCTGTGACCTAATCTTAGATTTCCTAGTCTCCAGAACTGTGAGAAATAAATCGTTGTTTAAACCACCTAGACTATGGTATTTTTGCTATAGCAGACTAAGACAGATATTTAAGAATGAAATATTAAAAATGCTACTCAAGTCAAAAATTAAGAACGGGTATCATCACACAACATGGGGAAGGAACTCAGGCACAGAAATGTCTTACTTTGTAACTATTTACAAATATTTTAATGTAGAAAATAGCATTTCTTAATCAGAATAAGAAAATTAGTCTAACTTTTTAAAATGTGTAGACATATATGAACCCAAACAATAATTTTTACATTACACAATATGTATATATGCTTGTTCTATTAAAACAAACACCAAAGGAGACTGTAAAACATGAGCTTTTCCTTTTATAATAATTTTAAATGCCTGTTAATTCTGGGAATAATGATTTATCTAAAATAATGTGGAGAAACAATACGAAAATATAAGATTAAGCTGTTGGCCAAAAACAGATTTCTAAACAAGTTCAAAGTATCTGCTTCAATAGGCTTTGATTAATAAGCAAATCACTAGTTATTTTAGGTAATTACAAAATGTACCTTTAACATATTAAAATTAATCACTATTTTAAAGTGTACTATTTATACATGTAAATATAAAATCCATTCATTCCTGAGTTTGTGAGCAATACATATATTAAGACTATTTTTAAGAATATAAACAATACATGTATTAAGACTATTTTTAAGAATATAAACATGCTTTTTATCTGTTAAACGTGGGTTTTAATGGCAAGTACGTATTCTTCCCAATTGGGGATTTTAATCAGAACTTTCTAGTGACTTAGGACAACTTAACTCAAATCAGTTAATGATACTGCAAACCAGTGAGAGTCAAAAGCGAATATAACAACACATTTATCCAGAACCATGATTGAGCTATTTCAAATACCTTCTATCACGTACTAAAATGGTCTTTTCATTTTAGTGATTTCTGATAGTAATCTAAAACTAATTACTAGCTTCTCTATTTTATTAAACAAAGAACATAATTATAAGCTTTCGTAAGCATTTAAACCTAAGTCCTCTCCAACATCACATAATGGCATATCTTAGGTGTAAATGAAGTAATGAATATGTCTTTGCACAGTACCTAGTACCTATACTCAATAAATATTTACAAATAAATATTTAGTACTCAGTAAATATTAACGAACTTTATTGTAACCAAGGTTATAACTTTCTTTTGTATCATTCTTTTATCCTATCAGGTTTTTAGCTCTCATTTCATTATTTAGGTTTTTAACAGACCATTCAAATTTTACAGATTTTAATTTGCTACTACTAAATTTGACAATTAAGGTAGATAGTAATATGTCTAATGGCTAAAAATCGCTCAGACTTGAAATCAAGATTGAGCACAAAGACTCTGCAACTTCTGCTTTGCCACGTTAAAGCCTTATTACCTCTTGAAAATATTCCAGATGGTTGAAGTTTCTAAATAAGCCATCTTTCCATAATAAAGTGCTATGTTGCTATTCTTTACAGACAACTGAAATCAAATGAAAGGAAAACATATTATATATATTCCAAACCTTACAAAGCTGTAGCATGTTTTAGGCCAAACACAGGTCTATATTTTTCAGTTTATATTTACCAAGCAAAAATTTTGTAGCACAAGTATGCTTGCTTAACTTATATTCTGAAACCATAGATATCAAAGACTATTATCCCATTTATTCTTTACTTGAAAAACTAACTTAGTGCCATACAACTGCCTCATTATCCATTCTCTTTCTTTTAGTTATTAGAACCCTCTGTGTTTAAGCTGAGTACATGGCTGTCCACCTAGACTACTCTCCAAGACATCCTTACATCTAGGCAGTAACTACATTCTGGCCACTGAGTTGTTAGTACACCTTCCAGGTCATGTCCTTAAAAAGGAGGGTATTCTTCATTCCTCTTTCTCCTTCCCTTAGCATAAAATTTGAACCTGGGTCATGTGGCAACTTTAAAAATTAAAATAAGAGCAGCATCCTAGGGGATGGAAGAACAAGTTAAAAAGCAGCACCTGGGCCCCTAGACCACCCTGAGGAAAATTACCCTACTACAGGCATTGCCTTTTAATTGGACTTTTAGTAGAGAAAAACAAATTTTGATTTTGGTTAGACTTATGTTTTCTGGCCTCTGTTTAAAAGCAGACTCAATACTTTAAATTCATTTTACAGAAGAGGAATCTAGGTCAAAAATAAGCGATGAATCCTAAAACACACTGCCTGTTTGGTGGCATGGTTTATATTCTAACTGAGCTACAGATACCTCACTCCAAAGCCCATACTTTTTCTATCCTACATTGCCTCTTATGCTGAAAAATGCTAGTCTGACTGCAAACTATAGGACTGCAAGATTTTTTTTTTTTTTTTGGTAAATAGGGGAACAATGTAATATAGTGTATAAAATAATTTTTAAGCCAACATTTCAAAATATAAAGATTTCACATAAAAAACCAGATTCCTACCTTTTCTTGAAGAAATTCAGTTTGACAGTTAATGATAGCTAACATTATATTTCATACAATTTAAGAAGCCACTGACTATAAGATCCACCAGTTTGTAAATATATCACCAAGAAAAAATAAATACTACCAATTAGAATTATAAGATGGAATCTGGTATCAGAGATGTTTAATGTTAATGTGCATCTCAGAATTGTTAAAATATGGTGCATTTGGAGCACTTACTATGTGTCAGCTCTGTTCTAAATTTCTATATATTTTCAATTCTTTTAATCTTAACAAAAATCCTACCTGATTCAGCACGACTGCTATCCATGTTTTAGAGATGTGGAGACAGGGGCACGGTGGGTAAGTGCCTTGTCTAAATTCATAAAACCAGTAAGTGGTGGGGTGGGATTCAAAGTCAAGCAGTTTGAGTGCTTAACCACATGGTTAAGTTGGATCTCTGGGCCTACATTTCTGGAGGCAACTGGCTGGAGCTGAGCACTAACTATCCCCTCAAGTCAGGATATGCAGGCTCTAGTTTCACCACAGATTTCTGCTCTCTTCCCTAACCCAAGCTGCTTCATTGAACAATGATGTTACCCTACCAAAAGGATGTGAGTTTGTGACTCGTGCTTTAAGCAACAGAATACTATATAGTAACAAAAACAGTTTTAAAGAGAAAAAAATATATTTGAGTAAAATTTAATCCAGAGTTAGTTTTATTCAGAGGGACCAAAGAGGGATAATAAGAAAAAACTCCAGAGACAGCAGTTCAACTAATTTATATGATGCCAATTTGGTACTAAGTGCTCTAAGAGATAAACACAATGAAAAATTAAACGTGGATCCTTTTTTAAAGATGCTTTTATAGTATATGAGAAGATAGTATGGTGTAATTAATGAAAATAACTGAAAATTTGGTATTTTAAATAATTTCTAATAAAGCAGCTGTTTCAACATGCAAAAATCTCTAAGAAATATCAATCAATGAAAAAGGTAAGCTATAGGAAATAATAAACTATATCACTTATGAAAAAGAGATAAATATGCTCATACAAATATATTCTATATCATGCACAAATGCATGATTATGCATAAAGGTCTGGAAGGATTTATACCAAACTAAGAATAGTGGTTATTTCTGTAAAGAGAAATGAAATTGAAGATGGTAGTCAAAGAGGCCTTAAACTTTACTAGTATTTTTGTCATTTTTTTTGTAATAAAAAAATGAAAAGGCTTTCATTCAGGTGATTATGTATCAAAACTCTTGTTTTCAGCAATTGCCATATAAGATTCATAATTCCTCCTATGAAGAAAAACATAAAAAAGACAAATAATCCCACTAACAACTAGTAATTTGTAATTCATGATCAAAATTACAACCTAATAACCTGACTTTAATATTTGCTTGTTTTGCTACCCAATGGTGCCATTAATTTTTTTATTCAGTGATACACAAAGGAGACAGAAAAAGAAGCAATGGGAATAGGAGTAGCTAGGAAAGAAAAAGTGAGATGAAGAACGTGAAAATGAAAAACTGTTGAAGTAAAAGAGAAAAAAAGGTGCCATAAAACCAGAATGTTGAAGAAACATTTAAAATTTAACAGACACTGACACAATGTAGTATGTAGTATTTTCTCAGTTCCTAATATAAATACATATTTTTTTTGGTACTCAGTAATTAACATGCAAAAATGAAGGACAGAAATGCCAATTTAAAAAAATAAAATTCAACTATTTAGTCATTTATTAAAAAAAATTTATGAAGTACCTAATCCCAAATTATATGATTATAAAACTTTGCCTTCATAAAGTTTAAAACATAGTTATATATCTTAACTTGAAAAAAAACTTCCCCATCCATGACTGGTTACCACAGAATTAAAATAATTCATGTTAACCAACAGTTAATTCATTTATATTATTTAACTACAATAAAAAATATTACTGTTTTAGAATACAAGGAAGAGCCAGAGATTTAACTTGTTTTAAACTGAACTCTATAACTGAGATTTTACAAAAAGATAAAAGCTAGCCTATCTTCAGATGAGCTTAATTATTTAATCTAAAAAAAGTGGAAACATTACAAAGTCAATCACCAGTCTCTCTGCATATATATCTAATGAATCTAACACAATCTATTTCCAATACAATTACCATATAATTCCATTACAATTTCCATTACATTACAATAAGTCAACCTATGTAAAATACTGCTCCATTTATTCTCCATATTTCTATAAGAAATGAATGTTTTCTAAAAGGACATCCTTTTAAGCAAGGCATCATGATGAAACTTGTCTAACAGATAACCTATCACAAATGCTAGCAACTCCAAGTCTAACTCTACATAAGTTTTCAAATTTAAGGTAACTTTTTATACAAAATGTTCATGACATTTCTGCCTAAGGTAAAAAAATAAGCATGTCCTCTGTCTGATAGCCACAACAGAAAACAGACAAAGCAGTATAAATAATAGGAGATCAATATATGAAAAGAGAAATGGTATTTGCTATTGACAAATTTATATAAGAAGTTCTTCTATTTTCTCCTAAACATAATCAGATTCAAGAGTGATTACAGTTACTTCTCAAACCATAAAGCATCAGGACTTATTTTCTCTTTTAGGTATTCAAAGGGAAATACTTCATGGACTCCATGATGCTGAAGATAACAAAGTGCTTCTAAAATGTAGCATTCCTTTACAACTAAATCCTCAAGGACAATTTTCCCCAAAGTATGTTCCTCAGAACACTAGACTCACATGGTTTCCTGGAGGGGTAAAAAAAGGTCCGGTCAATTAAATTTGGCAAACACAACTTACTTTATATCTCCATCCTGAAAATATTTGAAAACATAACACAGTGCTTAATAAATCTTGTATAAATATTAGGGTGTTTTTTGTTTTGTTTTTGATCATCCCACAGCACTCTTCTTGATAACAAAATTCTTTCAAATACCTCTACTCCTGTTCTTTGGGATATACTTTGGTAATGCTGGGTATATAACTTTAAATGATACTAGTTTTTTAGAACTATCCTAAGTAATCTAATCAGCTTTCAAAAAAGCCATGTAGTTTTTGACACTACTTAATAAAAAATTGAGACATCTTTGGCTGGAAGTAGAAGTGATCAAACACAAATCATCACTATGGTTTTCTGACACTGCTTTTGCAAGAGAGCCAACAGAGAAAACACATATCAGTTATGACACTGACCTGGTTTTTAATGTGGAATATGAAACCCAAACCCAAATAGGAGTTTCAGACTACACATTTATAGTAACAGTGTAAAATGTGCTTGGCCAAACCAAAACTATATCTAAATTTAACAGCACACTCAATTTTTATTAAAAGAAAGCACAGCTGAGTCTATACTGTTAACCCTTTTAAGCCAGCTGGTCAGTTTGATCTGAAAAGAGATTTCTTAACAGCATGCTAATTCTGCACAGTTTTTATGGACTTTAGCCTACTTTCACGCCTTGGGATACAACTTGAAAAAGGAAGCCCCCCCTCCCCAAGATTTATCATCAAATGTAGTTAACATTTACCTTCACATTTTCAACAATTGCTGTTATAAAGGGTATTAGTCGGAAGGTAGATGGAAAATTAAACCTGAGCAAATATTCAAGAGTGAGGTTTTCACTATAAATAGTGTTTATTTGTACCCAGCAAAGTAGGAGGCTTCAATCATCAGAAATTAGTACCTTTCTCTACCTAAAAGATAAATCAAATTAAAAAGTATTTGACCCTAAAACATAAAAAGTTTAAAATGGATGAAATTCTAGAATAAAATATTTAGAACTTTATAGAATTACCATGATACAAATACAAATATTTATTACTGTCTCTGAAGAATATCTTAATACCAGTCCAAAGTTACTCTTGAGAGTATGAAAAGCTAAGTAATATATAATCAACAATATAACTCTCACATTTATAAGATGCGCAGCAAACCTGAAAAATTTCTTAAGTAAAAAGTTTGACATAATGGACTTCAATCATTCCAGAACTTTGATTCCTAAAGTCTTTAAAAGGTATTGTTTTAGTACCTACTAATTTGTAAGCTGCTATGATTACAGATCTGCAATTTCTTACTATGGAAAAATAAAGATTAAAATACATATGAAAGCTCAAAAGACACTTAAGATTCTAGAAGAGATGAGATATATAAACGGTAGAAAATTTAAGAGATGCACAATCTAGTTAGAATGTGAAGATTGTTCAGAGGGATGAGCGATTACCTACTGTTCAGCTGGGAAAAGAAGGAATACAGATTAGGGAATGTATTTTTGATGTATTTGAAGGACAGGTAGATTCTAGACAAAGAAAAGAAGCTTTCTACTGGAAAAAGGTTAGAAAAGCAGAAAAAATGAAAAACCGTGATAACAATTTAATTTTGCAGATATATAGAAAAAAGCTAGAAAATACAAAATGATAATGTAAGATAAGAGTTAGAGGTTTCAAACTCTGGCCATTTAAAAATCCAGGCCAGATCAATTCACCAATTAAAACAACTAATACTGTACCACATACTCTGATGCCCTATAGATACTTCTAAATTAGTGAGCCATGACCCCTTATATTGGTTATATTTCCTGATGTAATGAGATGGTTAAAGTTAATTCATACTGTTATGCAGAGTATATTATTAATTCTCTTCCAAAGACAAATTACTTTTCCAATGTTGAGTACACATGCTCAAAGTTAGGCAAGAACGAGAAATCTCACCTTCCTTCCAGTTTATCTGAGCTTCATTTTGAAACCATAATGTAAAACTATGTTGTTCCATTCACTATGGCAAGATCAAAGTGTTCTAGTCTCAGCTCCACACTACTGCCCTAGTTGTTTAAGTGCTCTGTGCCTAAGTTTTCTAACCTATAAAATGAGGGGGTTCCACCTGGATGAGCTGCAAAGGGCCTCCTGGCTTTAAAATCCTATACTCAACTAACTGTACCCCACCTTTTCTATAGAAGTCATTGTGACAAGGCCAATTTTAACAAAAAAAGTATCCTTCCCTTAAAAACTACCCTTTACTGAGAACATACTGAGTGCCAGGCTCTTTATATTTCTTATTTCATTTAATCCTCATTACACTGACAACAGCAGGCATTTTCATTCTACTCAGTGGGGTATTAGCCATCATTTGCCTGTCCAATCCAATTAGGGGTGGAAAGCAAGGATTCGAATCAATGTCTAACTACCAAACAAGTTCTAGTAAACCACACTTTAAAACTGGCCCCAAACAAAAACTATCCGACACACACACAAAAAGCCGAAGAGTGGGCTCTGATTATAGTAATCTGTACAGAGCATGGTCTTCTGATAGGACAGCTCCGCTGCCTTGTAACCACGTGAAGACAAAGAAGAGAAGCCAAATCATCAGTTGTTTGCATGTGCACGACTGTGGGTATAATCTCATTTTCAAATTAAGAAAACAGATTCACTAGCTTTCATCTTCTGCTTTAAACAGTTCTAACCCAAATAGTGAAGTTACTTTTATTATATACATCTCCAAAATTCCCAGTTAAGTACTAAAATACGGGCATCAGCAATAAAGCCTAGGCTTTGAAGTAAGGCAAACCTTGGTTGAATCCTGGCTCTATTACTAGTAGTGTGACCTTAATCAAGTTACTTCTGCAATCTCAGCCTTATTTCTTCATCTGTCAAGTGAGGATACTATCACCCATCTTGCAGGGTGGTTAGGGATCAATAAGTTATTACTCTTCAAGATACCAGAAACACAGAACATGGCACCTTTGTTCACAGGCATCCAGTTATGTCTACGAATACTACCCAGACTTTACCTTAAAATGTCCTATGTTGTCACTGTTCTGTAGATTTAAAATTATTTTCAAATAAAAGTTTATTTTTACAAAGCCATGTTTTATTTTAAAAAACTCATTTCCAACAGACACCAAACAAACTTCAGAGTAAGTTTCTCCTAAACCTAAAATCGAACCAACTACATCAGACTCTTTTCAGTGGCTAACCATTTTTTAAAAGTGACGCTGCATATTGTGATATCACGAATTCAGACTTCTGAATGCGGTGAGTGGGTGGAAGAAAAGGGGATGTGACCCCAAAGCGGTTTGAGCGCGAAAAGACCCCTACAGCGTCCAAGTATTCCCTAAGTAGTATCCATCTGCGTTAAGTCCGAAAAACAGGGTCTGGACTAATACAGTAACACTTGGCAGAACGACCTTCCTCCAGCTGATGGGACAGGTGCAGGTGGCTCTGTGCCCCAAACTCTCTTTTCATCCTTAGCCACACGCTCTCTTCAACAGCTGGGCTTTAAATCCAGTTTTCCCTAATGCCCCATTCCAGACTGCGAGACAGGGAGTCGGACGTCAGGCTCCTCTCGGCCAGTGGAGACAGAGGCGAAAGGGCAAGAGGGAGGCCCACAAGCTCCAAGGGGCGTGGGAGACAGGTCGGGCCACCTCTGCCCGGAATGATCCCTTCCCCGGCGGTTCTGCCTACGGACCACCCCGCACGCCGGGCTCGCGGGGCTTTGGGGCGCAGGGAGTGTCAACAGGGCCGCGCCGCCGCGGTGCGGGGGTCGCACTGGGGGCTTGAGGGAGGAACTCAGGGGTTTCAGGAGGGGAAGGGAGGCGACGCGGGAAGCGGCATGTCGACTCCCGGTGGCGCACGGGGGGCGACCCCCGGACTCCCAAGTCTTCCGCCCCCGTCCCCACCGGACCCTCCCCGAGTCCCGGACGCGCGGCTCCTCTCACCGTCTCGGCTTCTGTATGCTGGGGTCCAGCACTCTGACCCCCCATCACCCCACGGAGGAAATTCATCTTGCCGCTCGGCCGCCGGCTCTATCGGCCCCTCCTGAAAAGAAAACTTCCTGGGCCCTGTGCAGGGCCTGGCCCCCAGGCCCGCACGCGGCACTCCGGGTCGCCGCCGCCACCTTCTCCTCCTCCACCTCCTCCTCCTCCTCCTCCGGCGGCCGCTCCAGCCCCCCAAGCCCGGAAACAGCCACGGCCAGCTGTCGGGACGCGCATGCGCGGGGGACGTGGCATTACGTGGCGGCTCGGAGGGCGAAGGCGAAGGGGGACAGCGGCGGGGAGGGGGCGGGGCGCCCGCGGCCGCGCAAAGCCCCGCCCCCGCGACGCCCCGCCCCTCGCGGGGTCACGCCCCCCGCTCCCGCCCTCCGCGCGCCGCTCCCGCCGGCCTCGCACGCCCACGTGGTCGGAGCCGGGCCTTGCCGGCTGGAGCCGCTGCGCAGGTTCGGCGCGTCCCGGCTCGCGGGGGCTTCAGTTTCTGCCGAGCGGGGCTTGCTGCTCGCCATCGAAGCTGGGCGTCGTGATTTGTCGAGGCGAAAGTGAGATTTCCCTTCGGCCGCCGTGACAGGTAAGGGGTCCCGGCCCCGGCGCAGGTGCGCGTGGTGTTGCGTTTCGGCAGGAAGAGCGTCGTGTCCTTTGGCTTCCCGTAAATCACGTTTCTCTCCCCGGCTTTGTTTAGTGATAAAAAGGGTGCTGGAGCCCCTCCACTCCGCGGCCACAGGAGGGCGCATTCCTCAGACCTTGCTCTCCAAACCTGCGAAAAGGAAGGAATTCCTAGATCCACAGGCCAGGTAGACCGCTATTTTTTTAATGGTGTGAGGAGGAAACCCGTTGAACCCTGCATTTAGCTTCCTAGAGAAAATACCTTGATCTGCAGTGTCAGTTTGGCAGATAGTAGTATCATGTTCTGTTATGAACTCTCAACTCCCGCATTTTCAGCGATTTTTTCCCATAAATATGTAACTCCACCCCCCTCCCCCAATCCACCTGCTTTGTTCCTTTCGAAATGAGATGGCCAGGTACCCAGGCTTCTGGAGTTGTCTTGTAAATTTCTTGAGTCTAGAAAGCGTAGGGTCTAGTTAGCCACCTGATTTATACACTCTCCACTTGGATGCTCCTCGGCTCTCAGATTCCTCAGCTCCCTTAAAGGAAAGAAAAAAATCAATATGCTTCTTGTGCCCTGCCATGCTCAATAGCACCACTAGCCAAATAATTGCCTCAGCTAGTGGGAGGAACCTGGGAAGACTCTTTAACTCTGTATTTCACCCCCATATGTCTAGTGCTCACGTCTTATGTAAATTTATAGAATATAGTATTTCTCAATTAGGACCTCTGCTCTCCATCCTCTCTGCCTCTGAGATGGTTTCTGTTCTCAATTTTTCACCAATATTATGGCAATAGCTTCCTAACTTAGTGTGTAATTAATTATTCAAGCCTTGATTTTTCTCCATTCCAGTCTCCTGTCCACCCTTTGGTGAGCCTAGCAATGACAAAACATCTGTCCGTGACAGTCTTCTTAAAATCCTCCAGTGGTTGCCCATTCTCTTCGTAATAAAATCCAAATTTCTTAACTTGGTACACAAGCCTGTTATGTTCTGGCTCCTGCCTTTCTTTCCAGCTCCTGCTTCCCCTGCGTACTCTGGGTATATGCCCTTCCTCTTCCTCCTCTTCATCAAGGAATTCACTGCTAGTTCCTTAAGACTAAACTTTGGCATCTTCTGAAAGCTTTCCCTGAAATTATCTCTTTAGCTCTCTCTCTCTCTATCTATCTATCTGGCACTTTGCTAGTTATTAATAGGTGGTAAACTCTCAGTAAATGCTTGTTAAGTGAAACTGTTAATGGCAGGATTATGTTGTTCATTTTTGTATCTCTGTTACATAGCACTTTCTCATAAGGGGAGCTATTGATGGATAAATGAAGAAAACATTAAAGGATATATGACTACAGTGCTGAGGAGGAGGGCTTTTTTTCATCTGTAAGGTGGAGTTGTAGATAATACTTAACACAAAGGCTATCGTGAAAGTTCCTTTCCTAGTGTCATAGTTTTAAGCCTGTGTGACTTGGATAATGGTGGGGATCATACTGCCAAAAATACTGTGCACTAAGCATTGTCCCCTGCTTTAAAACTAGACACTTGACATTTGCATCAGACATTTTCCATGGGGGCATTTTGTTTCAGCCTAAAAAAAGTAACCAATCAGTGCTCATCTTTTTTATTACCAAGTAATGTGTGGGAAGAATTTCATCTAGTCCCTAAGCCTCACCCCTCCCTCAGCCTCTCCTCACCTCCCTGTGTCCCACTCTACCCCATCATCAGGGATAAAGCTCTGAGATGGGACAGGGCTTGTGAATGTCTATTACATGTATTATTTGGTAATAAAAACATTGTCTTGACATTTTCACAAAATTTAAGGCACTGGCTTTTTCAAAATGCCCTGCCTTGTTTTAAATTTTGATGAGTGTAGTTGGTCACTATGAGTTTTTCCTTCATTTGCTTGTTTTCTTCCCTAACAGCATTCTTGGGCAGGAAGGACTATGGGCAGGAGGGCTGGACAGTTGGGTGAAGAGGAGATGAGGGCGGAACCCCCAGACTTCCCTTAGACCTCTTGGTCTTGCCTTTCTTCTGATGTCTGGGAAAGGGTAGAACTGCCCATTACTTCTAGGCGCAAGAGGAGTCAGTGGGTACAATGGCTAGTTTTTCATCCAGTTGGGATCTGAAAGGGGAGCAGAGACATTGTCACTATGGGACAGCCATGAAATAGATTCCTTATGTAAAAGAAAAGGGATTCCATGTGAATCTGCTTCGACTGATTTTATAGAGAAAAGTCAGGGACTGTGTCCTGTTCCTGTTTGTACTCTTTAATCAAGTGTAATTCCTTTAACATGATAGATGGTCAAGAACCATTTCTTAGATAAGGAGAAAACATGAAAAAATTGTGAAACTCTGACTTAGATGATTACATTTCTGACTTTCATAAATCTAAATACTCAGGATTAGAATGCCATGAATCATTAAAATACACATAATCCAAAATTTTAACTTCGGTAAATAAAAATGATTTTTCTTTTTCTAAGCCAAACCTGACAATAGAGCAACTAACAAAATTCATTGGTTTCAAATCCAATTTTAAAATGGTTTTCTTAACAACCCCCTAGTTCAGTGGCTCTCCTCAGTGGCCCCAATTTCCCCAACCTTTCTTACTCTCTAGCAGCAAACTCAACAATATAACCACGAAATATCATTGCACAAGGTTGTTTTTGAGTTGGGGGTGGTGGTGGGGTAGAGTATTAACTATACTTGCTTAGGAGTACAAGTGGAGATGATAATTTATGTTTGAAATATATTGCATATGATTTTTAAAACTGGAAAATAGGTGTCCAAAAATATTGTTGATGTGATTATATCTTACTATCCTTTAACCAAATAACACACAGCAAAATAAACTGATAATGATGAGGCAGTAATTGAAATTTATATTCAATCAATAATATACATATCAAACACATATTTGCTAGCTTTGATCCAGTCAAAGTGACTTACATAAAATAACTCACTTAATCCTTACAACAATCTTATGAAGTGGATAGTATTATTAACTTCATTTTACAGATGGCAAAACAGGCACAAAGAGTAACTTGCCCACTATTATATAGCTTGGAAGTGTCAGAGCTGAGATGTAAATTGGTAACCTGGCTCCAAAGCTTGTGTTCTTATGTACTATGTTATATGATCTCCTAGACTCAAGACAACGGCCTTACACTAGGTGAAAAGGTGGTCTACAAGTCTCTACATAATCTGGCCCTGCCATTGTTTCCCTGACCTCATCTCCTGCTACATTCTCTCCACTCCAGCAACACTGGCTACCATGTGTTTCTGAAACTTACTCTTGCCTCACGGCCTTTGCACTTGTACTATCCTGTTTTTTGGATGCTTGCTACTCCAGCCACAGAGAGGAATGGCTTATTCCTTTACCTTATTTAAGTCCGCTCAGATGTTACCTAGGTCTTTCCTGACTGCCCTAAGTTGCAACCTTCTCATACACCTTCTGCTGCTCTGCATATTTTTCTTTGTAGCATGAGTCTGATATATATTATATAATATGTAATATGTAACATATGACATATGTATCTTACATATATATTTTTCCACATTTTATCGGCTCTAAGACTCCATCAAGTGTACCTCAGAGAGAAGCAAAACAAAACCATGAGGGGTTGTAAGAAGCCATTTACCAACAGGTGCATCTCATTTTCGGGTTTCTTAAAACGTGAAAAAATGTTTATTGTAGGATTAGTGGAATATAATATATATCTTACATCTTTATCTTGTTTATTGTCTATTTCCTACCACCATTAGAATGTAAATTCATAAGGGCAGGGATTTAGTCCTTTTGTAAATTGCTTTATCCTCAGTGCTGAGCACAGTATCTGACACATAGTAAGTACTTGCTATCTCTTTAATGGATGAATGAATTCCCCAAATGAGGAAATTCCCACTTTCAGCTTATGTGCATGGGCTCAGAAATTCTGCAGGTTGCTAAGCATTGCATGGCAGCCAGACTTAATCAAGTCTGAAGCAGACTTAGTTAATAAAATTTTTAGTTAAATTTTATTAACTAAATTTAGTTTATAAATATTTTGTTGATATTTACTGACTAACTTAGTAATTGATATTTAGTCATGTAAAGATAAACGACTGGAAGAAAGGACTTATATTTTTAGGGTCACATTGTAGCCTATTGGGTGAGCCATCTCAACCTCCCAGTGGGCAGCTCACCTTGGTTTGTGATCCATTACACTAATGCATGGTTCTTTTCTCCTTTTCCTCCTCCTCTTCCTCCTTCTCCTTTTTAAAACAGGTAATATATTCACATGGTTAAAATAAAAAGTACAAGAGAGTAATAGTGATAAATCTCCCTGCTATTCCTTGGGCAGTCAGGCAATTAATGCCAACAGTTCTTGTTCATCGTTCCAGATATACGTATATATAGATATAATTTCTCTCTTTAACGCAAATAAATGTAGCACATTGCATACACAGTTCTATGCCTTACTTTTAATCTCATTTAGTGTATCTTGGAAATTATTCCATACAAGATGAGTACAAGATGAGGTATTCCTCATCCTTTCTTATTCCGTTCCATGAAGGGCTTTTAAAAATATTTTTTAAAGCCCTAGGAATTCCTCTGTAGAAGAGGGTGCAAGAAAGAGGGTTCTGGGTCCCCATTCTGTTCCATTAGATTGATTTCATTTGTTTATACTTCCTATTTCATTTGAAAAGATTCAGAGTCTAAAATGTTGGACAGCCACCTCTCTTAGTAAATATGAAATGTGACCAAGGCAAGGCCTTGGAATAGTCAAGTATGTCAGTTTCACATGCTCCAGAGTCCAGGGGTCAAATTCCTACACTATCTGTATTGAAAGAAACAATAATAGTACCCTCCTCATGTGGTGATTGTTAGGACTTCATTAAATAATAACTTTAATGTGCTTAGTACTTTAGTACACACTACAGGTTAGAATGGAGACCCAGACCATCTTTTGTGTATATCACCAATTTCTTTAAACTGAACATTTAAAAATATTATTCTGTAATAGTACTCAACTCAAATGTTATTGGCTCATGTTAATGAAAAGTCTGTTACTTTAGATATGGCTTAATCTGGGGCATCAAGACAGTCTCCTCAGGATCTGGGCTTTTACTGTTTCTGAACTCTGCTCTTTTTTATTGGTATCTTTCTCTGGCTCCATGCAGAGGCAAGATGGCTGTCAGTACCTACAGACCTAGCATTTCCCAGGTCCAAGTTCATCAAAGAAGACTCCTAACCTCTCCTTATAGTCCTGGCAAAAGTTTCCTTATGACTTAGTGGATCTGATTGGGTCATGTGACCATGCATTGGGCCAGTTCCTGTAGTTCATGGTGTGAGATGTTCTACTTGGTCTTGATTCACATGCCCACCTCTAAAGCAAGCAGTGGATGTCCTCCCCTCACCTCAGAGCATATGGCATAAGAACAGGGGAATAGGGACTTCAAAAGAAAGCTAGAATACTGTGCCAGCAGAGGGTTTATCAGGATACGAAAACAATAAATCCTTGCTATATCCCCTAATGGACTTGACTGCTTGCCAATTTTTTTTGAAAAATATTTTTCCAGCAGTGCCACTAACATATTGCTAGCATCAGTTCTGTTGCTTTGCAAAGGTTTAAAAAGATCATGTTGCATTATTTAATAAAAGTGATTTTACATTCCCCTATAGTTATATTTGCAAGCAAAGCTGTATCTACACCCTCTTAAAAAAGTATAGTACAGTTGTGTTTCCATTCTTAAGAAAATACAATAAACAGAATTGCTTACTTATGACACACCTAAATTAGGAAATCTCATTTTCACTTCCAAAGGACTTTTTATAAACCTCTTTATTGAGAGAAAAATTTATCAGATCCAGGCCCTGGCGCTCTTACCCCCTGTAGAGAATGCTGTTGTCACCTCTCTACACCCACTCTCTTGCTCTACTCCTTCAGCTAGCTGAACAGGCAAGTCCCGAATAGCCAGGATGGGGTTGAAGTTTTTACTGTCCTGTTCCGCAGCTAGACCAAATCCTTTCAAGTTCACATTACTGGCTGATGCCAAGATTTTATGAAGCTTAAAATGATTATTATGGAGTCATTGTCACCTTCATGATCCAGGAGTGAGTAACAGCTGATATATGGCAATGGCTTGAGTATACGGCCCAAGTGAGTACAAGTCGGAATGGGGTGGCAGGGGCCTCTGTAGGCTGTCTCTTGAGATTGGAGTACAGTCAATTAGATCTCCAGGATAGCAGGATTGTAGCAGGTCTTTTCAAAGCCAGCCTACACCTCCAAGGTCTTGCTCCCCAATTCTAGCTCTTTAATGAAGTCGACTATTAGAGGCCAATGCCTGTGATTGTGAACACTCCACACAGATAATTGAGGTGGGCTCAGTAACTTGCAGATATTAGGTGGAGGGTACAGAATTGGCATAGGTGGGCAGCCTGAAGAAAGAAGAGGGAGTTGAGTGTGGAATAATTCTCTGTCAGCAGCTCAGGAGTTCATGGCAGATGAATGGACAATAAGGCGAGCAAGAGCACAGAGAGACAAGAGGACTTCTCTTTGGCCTTGCCCAGGATCTCACAAACACCACACTGGCTGTGGGTAGTATAAAGAGCTAGAAGAGTTCCAGCTAGCTCTCCTCACTACCATTTCCCCACCTCCGATACCCACATATACACATATACATGTCCTTTCTGGGGCAGGGCCACTATCTGAGATCCAAAGTGATCCAGACCCAAGTCCTAAAACTTCTCTCTTTCTCTTAGGCATGTAGATAGTAACTCCTAAATAGCTCTTAATCCAGGGTCTCAGAAGAACATTGCCACAGCCAATCTCCTTTCTGTGAGGATGCTGCCGTCTAGGTCCATTTCTGGTATCTGGGTCAGCAAAATGGCTACTGATAGTTTATTACTGATTTCATGGTAATAAAATCTCTGTTTTTTTAAAAGCTCAAAATTCATACCATTTAAAACAAACCAATAATACTACGTATTACAAACATTTTATTTTAATAGAAATTAGTGATTCTATACTCTGCTGTGTCCTTCAGCTTCAGAAGAGTTGCACATCTGAGGGGTTTGGTCTGGCCCAGGTTGTGTGCCTTACCGCATCTTTTGCTCTTCTGACTAGAGCTTTTAGAACTTTGGCCTCTGGGGAGATTCTCAGCTCTGGCCAGAGGTTCTGGCTCCCTGTTTTCGATTTTCCCCTGCCAGTCTGGGAAGGATGGTCTTTCCTGTTGGCTAACTCTTGGCTTCCCCAGCAGAATGAGACACTTTGTTCATAGAGCCTTTGTAATGGGATCCATCCTCAGCCCCATCCTTTTTTTGGAAGGAGCAGGGGGATGGATAAAGAAGGTTTTAAAAAGACTTCCATGAAGAAGAGAGAAGGCAAAGAAGAGGAAGGGGAGGGAGAGGAAGAGAGAAACTGAATGAAACTGCTGAGTAATATCTGTAACTAGAGTATTACACCCACATAAATACAGGTTTTTTTCAGTACTTAAAAATAGCTCCGTATAGGAGAATACTGAGAACAGATGTACTTGGTTTCTTGAACTGCTGATTCAGCAAACATTTGAGTCTCTGTCCTCTGTGCCAGGTCCTGCTTAAGGCATTCTCCCATGTGTAATCTCATTCTGGAGTGCTAGAAATTCTTATTTCTTTTTCATAGAAAAGTGTGGGCTTCAGCATTGTATAGACCAGAAAGGGATGTTTTATTTGCAAATCTAGACAGACCTGAATTTTCATTCTAGTCCTGTCACTTTTGGACTATGTAGCCTTGGACAAATTATTTAACCTGGCTGTTTCAGTTGTGATTACCATACCTTGCAACAGAAAACCAGAGTGTCTTAAACAAGTTGGGGAGGTAGACAGTGCACAGAACTGATACAGAAGTTCTAAGATGGAATCTGGGATGTAAGCTGGAAACTTTCTGCTCACCCATCCTTGGCTTGAAGCTTTCATCTTTGTGGTTATAAGCTGGCTGCTTCATCTCCAGCATTGCATCCATATTCTGGAAAGGAAGAAGAGCAAAGGTGAAGGGCAAAAGTTATCCATTAACTAATATCTATCCCCACTCTTTTACCCTTTTAACTTTTTATTTGAACTAGTTTCGGAATTGCAGAAAAGTTGCAAAAATTGTACAAAGAATTCCCATATACTCTTCACCCAGATTGCTTAAGTGTTAACATTTTTTATCATTTTTTCCCCCTTCTAAACATATATATTTCCCTTGAACCATCTGGTGAAGGATTTAAAGGCATGATCTCCTTTTATCCCTCAAATACTTCAGTGTCTAATTCCTAACAGAAATATGTTTTTAACATAGAACAATGATCAAAACTAGGAAATCAGCACTGAAAACATAATTATCTAACCTATAGACCTTATTCAGATTTTGCCATTAGTCCTACTAATTTTCTTTTTTGAGGAAAAAAATATTTTCCTGGTCCAGTATTCAATTCAGGATTACGCATTGCCTTTAGATGTTATGTTTCTTTGGTCACCTTTAATCTGCAATACTTCCTCTATCTTTCTTTGTCTTTCATTATTTTGAGATTTTAGGGAGTACAGGATAGTTTTGTTACTTTGTAGAGTGCCCCTCAACTGGGGCTTGTCTGATTTTCCTTCAGTATTAGGTTCAGATCGTGCCTTTTTGACATCTTTGGCAAGAATATCACAGAAGTACTGTCCTACTCACAGTGCATCATCTTAGGCAGCATATAACATCAATTTGTCCCATTATTAGTGATATTAATTTTGATCATTTGTTTAAGATGTTATCTGCCAAACTTCACTGTACAGTTAACTATTTTTTTTTTTTTTTTTTGTAATTAGTAAGTGTCGTTTGGGGGACGTGCTTTACTACAGATAAATATCCTGTTTCTCATCAACTTTCAACCTCCAGTTTTAGCATCCATTGATATTCTTGCCCGAATTATTGGTGGTTACCAGTTGGCCTTTTGTATAGAAAATTTTCCAGGAAGCTCCATCTTTCTTCTTCCACTTATTTTGTTTAGAACTGTGTCCAGCATTAGGTGCAGGAATGCCTGGCAAATCCATTATTATGTTGTTTTGTTTTAGTATGGGTATGTTGCTACCCACAATAAAGTAAAGAGAGGGGAATGAAACTGGGTAAGTGACTTGCCAACTTGACAGCATCATTATAAGGATTAAATTAAATAATGTTTTTAAAGCATCTATCAAGGAGCCTATAACATAGTTCATACTTAAAAATATCCCTTCCCATCCTGTGGGAACAGGGTTTGTTTGTTTGTTTGTTTGTGATCACTCATGGTTGCATAGCTCATAAATGGCAGAAAAGTTCTACAAATCTTAGTGTAGTCACTACATCATAGTTCCTTTTGCTGGTTTTAGAAATTCTGTATATTCTAAATCTTTTGGCACCTTTTCAGCTATACAAGTAAAACTACCTCTATACTATAATGATCTACCAATGAGTTTGTGGAATGACTCAGTTTACTAGATGAAGACAGCATTAGATATGTATGTATATATAAAACTTGATTTCAATTTTTTTACATTTGTGCATGTTCACCTCTCTATAGTCCAAGGCAGTTGTTCTCTTTTGAGGCAATGGCTATTAATTCCCCACAGGGATCATAATCTGGCAAGACCTGGGAGGGGAAAGTGGTTAGAGATCAATGGTGTTTGCTCAGCCTTATCAATGAACATAGCTAAATGTTTTCTGGGTTCTTTGCAGTCTTAAAACTATTTAACAGAAAGAGAATTGTAAAGTCTTTTGTCTCCTGCCAGTGATAAGAATTGGAATTTTAAAATTCCTTCATCACAGAATCAATATGAAAGAACATGAAATTTTAATACCAATTGACAGCAAAATCTCACTTCATTTAATTGAGAATTTTACTTTGAACACCATGTAATATTATCAGTACATGACAAAATGATTGAAGAAAAGTGATAAATCAGGATACAAAATTATATATACCAAATGATCATAGCTAAGGTTAAAATACATGCATAGGAGGTCTAGAAGGATACGTAATAAGATTGAATTCAGAGTGGTTAAATTTTGGTGGCAAGATCTGGGTTATGTTTTCTTCTTTCAACTGTTTGATAATTTCCACTGAATAAATTTTTTTTAACAATCACACTTTAATAAACAATCACAAATATAATAAAAATAATATAAACTTGGAAAAGATATTAAGTAGAAACAGTTTCATAAAGGAAACATCTGGAACCCTGACAAAACTATTAGTTTGTATGGGAAAAAAAGCCGATGGGGCCACGCTATATCCCAGCTGATTCCTGAGCCTGAGTTTTATTTTATCCACTTTGGTACCATTTATTTTTCTCTCATTCTTTTTTTCCTTTCTTTTCTCTTTCCTCTTACTATAAGGTAGGTGAAGAGGTTATTTATAAGAAAGAGACTGTTTGGTATAATACACTTTAAAGGCAGACTTGGACTTGAATCCTGCCACATGCATTCATTCAACAAACATTAATTAAGTAGCTACTATGCCACGTACTGTCTTAAGCACTAGAGATTCAGCAATGATTAAAAACAGACAAACCGTCTTTGTCAAACTTACATTTTAGTAGGGGTTGAGTGTTACTTAAGAAGTCCTGGAAAGACCCTTGGATCAAAAATTATCTCCTGAGCCAGCCAGTTACAATGCATAAAAATGTCCTTTGGGTCAACAAACATCTTTTGAAATGTGAATATCATTGGAAGTCCAGAAGTCTTCCCAAGTTCAGGTTCCACCCTTTCTCCTTTGCTTCATAGCCAAGGTTTTTTGAAAGAGTGCCCTAGAGGCGAGATATTCTTGAGAGAGAGATCTGTGGCCTTCCCAAATTCCTCACACTATTAAATATTCTTACAGGGTATCATCTCTCATAAAATGTGTAAGCTATAAATACATAAATTCACATATACATACAAACATATAAGTAGTAACAGTTAATAACAGACCCATTGAAGTACAGAATGCAGGCCTACTCACATAGTAGCTTGCCTCTTGCTCAAATTTTTAAATGACAGTCACTATCTGTCGGAGACTGCTGGGTTTCTAGAAATAATAAAATTTAAAATATGGTGATGCTGAGGTTTTGCCATCATTTATAGCCACATGTCTACATCCTGTATCCTCCCTCTGATTCATGCTTCACCTTAACCTCAGTGGTGTCTCTATCCCTTTTATTCTGAGATTACATCACTTGAGGTTGTGAAGTTCTGTGAGCCTATGGCCCCTCCTGTTGAAAGAAACAGAAAGTCTTACAAAACAACTCAGGGAGAGAAGGGTCTGCTGTAAGGACAGAGGGGAATCTTCAAGGAAATCTTGAGGAAGTACTGCCCAGCCTCAGGAGAAGTGAGAATCAACATGTGGATTGTGTGTGTGCGTATGTGCGAGTGTGCGTGAATCTACCTGTCAGGCTTCATAGTCTCTATCTTTGCTTTTTTCATTGAGTCTGTTCCATTCTCTTGCTTCTCTCTGAGACTTGCTTTCTTTGCTGACTCATGGCCTCTCTGCTGCCAAGCTTGCAGGTGGCTTTGGCTCGTCACTACTGAGACCCCAGCCCAAACTCAACATAACCTTACAGCTCATCTCCCTGTAACTCACCCAGGATGACTCTGGGAATCCGAGTGGCTCAGTTTGGGTCAGTTATCCATCCAGTTGGGAGCCATGCTTAATAAATGTCGCTTCATTATGATTGTGTCTCCTTCTTCTTGGCTTATGGAGTATGAGGGTTTGGGAGTAGAGCACAGATTTGGTGGATCTTGTTATGAAGACCCTTTGGAATATTGTATGTTACCTGAGTGTAGTAGTAGTTGGTATTATTTCCTAACAGTAATGATTACTACCAACAATTTCTTGTGGTAATCACTTTACATATATCATCTCTATTAACTGTAAACTTTCCTGCTTTCATCCCCTTTATGCAAGAGTGGTTAAGTAACTCACTGAGAGTCACAAAAGTCAGTGACTGGGATTTGATCTAAGATTTCTCTGACTAAAGAGCATGTACCCCCTCCTGCTTTCCACAACAATCCCTGGTCATGTCATTAGTTGCTTCTGACAACTGCCATAGCTTTTCCCTGGTACTTACTTCCTCTAAGCTGTCTCAATTTGGAGAAGGAGATAATTTGGGAAAAGGGGAATACCATCCACTGGCTTGCAGAGGTCAATCCAGTAACAGTATTCCCCAGTTCTTTCTAGTCTGTGACAAAGCTGTGATCTTGCCAGAACATACGGAGACAAAGAGAGGCTGCCTTCTTCGTTTCTCCTGTTGAGTCATCCACCGTCCATCAAGAAGTGGTCCAAACACACTCTGCACTTTGTAGTTTATATAAACTATGGTTATTGTTTAGTAATAGCTTAGTACCTGGTATGTAGTGGGATGTTTAATAAGCTTTTTTATTTTCCCATTCAAATGAGCTAGGCTTCTTTAGCTATATTTGCTCATAAAATCGAAACCACCAGTTATCAGAGTCATTTTGTTATTACCCAAATGTCTTAGCCCATTTAAGCCACTATAATAGAATACCATAGACTAGGTGGCTTATAAAAAACAGAAATTTATTTCTCATAGTTCTAGAGGTTAGAGGCCAGAGATTAAGGCACAGGCAGATTCTCTGCCTGGTGAGCACTCACTTTCTGGTTCATAGACTGCCGTCTTTTTGCTGTGTCCTCACATGGCAGAAGGGACAGGAGAGGTTTCTTGTGCCTTCTTTATAAGGACACTAATCCCATTTGGAGGCCTCATGACCTAATCATCTCCCAAAGGCTCCCCTAAATGCCATCACATTTGGCATTGGGATTTCAACATGCATTTTGGGGCGACACGAATATGCAGACTATAGCAACAACTTAGAGTCAAAGGTAAGTCGATGGAGTTGAAAGTAATCATGATTAATAGGCTAGTAACCTATAAAATAGATGAATCTGTTTAAAAATGGTACTTTTTAAATAAAAATGAGCCACAGACTTTCGAACTTTAACGTTAAAGATGATCCCAGTGAAGGATCAACTGGACCATAATATCATTCTCTTCCCCAATACCTTTTCTTTAGGTCTCTCACAAATTACTGCTGCCTTTAGCATGTTGGTCTCTAGGAGGCAATGTTTCTCCTTCGAGGCTGTGGCCCAGTAGTGGCTGTCAATCAAGTCTACAGTCGAGTTTAGCTTAAAAGCTGGGTTTTATCTGCTAGGAGAGATATCATAGGGAAATAAATAAACACATACACAGACACACATATGTGCATCTAGATAATCCGGTTTACAAGGAGAGTTTATTGAGTCTCAACATGTAGTTCGCTGGGGGTTCTGTCTTCCTAGCTCTTGGACTATTGATGCGGATTGGACTCTTTTTACTCCTAACATCCAGAAATCATTTACCAGGCTTGGTTCTACGGGCTGGGCCAAACAAAATACTAGGTCCTTTCTCAGAGCCAAGTCTAGTGAGGCAGAGGGGTAGTCACGTAGATTCTTCAGACCAGGCTGAAAGACAGGACAAGGGAGAGGTCTTGAAAGCTTCCTTAGACTCACTCTCACACTGCTTAGTTTTCTGGTTTGAAATTCAGGGTACTTGCCTTCAGACAACACCTAACCCCTAACAGGGAGTAGCCATTTCTGCATAAACACAGCCTAACTCAATCTGTCTATGCATATACTCAGTAATAGAGGGGTGCATTTGTTACATATACATTTGAATTTACTATGAAATAAATTTGTTTTACGTACACATTGGCCAAAAAGCAACTATTAATAGTAACAGCTTAAGAAAACCAATAGCTAATTTATTTCATTAGGATTATGTTTATATTTTTATTCTCAAGATTCAGTATTTAATATTGAATAATAGATTATTTATTAAACCCAATTCTGCTCTGAATAAATGCCATCAAGTTTGAAAAATACAAGTTTATTTTAATTTTGTAAAATTTACATTTGAGAAGAGTGAGACCCAATCAGCATTTTTCTAAATTGCTTTGTAAACCATAGGATTATAATTATGCTAACCAATAATGATCTTTATAGAAGAAATGTGAATGGCATCCCCATTTATCTAGTTGGTAATTGTCTTAAACGTAGTAGATATTATCTTGGGTCCTAGCCTGGTTATGAATGTATGAGACTCGAGGGTTAACATATCACACACATAACTGTCTCTTTTTATGTTCTTCTCTCATCACTCATTTCCACTTATGTACTTGGTTATTTATGATTTTACATTTCTTTTTTGCTGCTCAAGTTGTTAGCTTTCAGTTCCCATTGCTATGTAGGAGAGTCCTTAACACTCTAATTTGCTACTTGTGATATGATGCGGACCTTTATAGTGGCCAGCTTTTATTGAGCACTTACATGTTCCAGGCACTGTTCAAAGGACTTCGTGTGTGTTAGCTAATATGTCGTTTCTGTTTTGTTTCTTGTATTCCTTAGATTCCACATATCAGTGAAATCATATGGTATTTGTCCTTCTCTGACTTATTTCTCTTAGCATAATACCCTCTGGGTCCATTCATGTTGCAGATGGCAAGATTTAATTCTTTTTTATAGCTGAGTAATAGTCCATTATGTATATGTACCACTTCTTTATCCATTCATCTGTTGGTGGACACTTAGCTTGCTTCCATATCTTGGCTGTTGTAAATAATATTTCAATGAACGTATATGTATGTACATATTTTCAAATTAGTGTTTTAGATTTCTTAGGATTAATACCTGGAAGTAGTATTGCTGAGTCCTTCTTTGTCTTTTGTTACAGCCTTCGTTTAAAGTCTATTTTTGTCTGGTGTAAGGATGGCTACCCCAGCTTTTTTTTTTTGTTGCCATTTCCATTTTCATGAAATATCTTTTTCCATCTTTTTACTTTCAGTCTGTATGTGTCTTTTGACCTGAGGTAAGTCTCTGGTAAGTAGTATATGTTGGGTCTTGTTTTCTTATCCATTCAGCCACCCTGTCCTTTGATTGGAGCATTTAAACCATTTACATTTAAAGTAATTGTTGACAGACATGTAGTTATTACCATTTTATTATTCACATTTTTTCCTTTTTTTCTTCTTAAAGAAGTCTCTTTAACATTTCTTGTAATACTGGTTTGGTGGTGATGAGCTCCTTTAGCTTTTTCTTGTCTAGGAGCAAGTGCTTATTATTCCAGGCACTATTCCTGTGCTCAATGATAGAAATTATTACTATTATCTGTGACTTTTAAGGACAGTAAAACTTTCTGATATCTAATGAATGGTCTGTAGATATTAAGAAGCCTTTGCCTCATTCCTTCTTCCTAGCCCTCTTCCACAGCATTTGTTCATTCCTCACTCCCTCCTTTTAAGGACCCTGCTGATGCTGATTTAAAAGGTCCTCTTAGTGGCTGTAGGAGCCCCAGGGTTGTAAGGGCTTTCCACTCCTTGACCTAGGGGCCTTCTCTGCCCCTACTCTCCCTTGCTTGAAACTCAGCCTACTTTCCTCACCTTGTACTCTTTCTCTGGGGACCCTTCTCCCCTGGGCCCACTGCTGGGTGGATAGTGCTCTCTGGCTCTCCCAACCCACCTGTCCTGACCAGCAGAGACCTTTTGTTTTTTAACTAAGTACGGGGAAACAGACTGGAGACCATCCCCAGGAAAATGCATGAGAAGTACACTGGTGACTTAATTTGCTCTGGTCTATAATCCCTGACCACTGTTGAAATGGTAAAATGGAATCTTCTGTCAGGTTCTGCCTCTGTGCTTTTACTTTTGGAAATAAAAACCGTTTACTTTAGGCTTTCACCTCTTGCTTTATCTGGTTGGACCTTTACCTCCTAGGTTGCCTGAAAGTACAGCCCAGGCTTTGTGGGTTTTATGCTTCCTCCAGTGGAGCAATTTTGCATCTCTGAAGAACTTCAACTGGGACATCTGGCAGTTAAATGTATCAGAGATCCTCTCCCTGGGGATTATCCCTTCTGGATATTTCCTCCCCAAATCTGGCCCTGTGTTTAGGAGATCCCTGGGCAGGGCTAGAGATAAAAAATAAAAAAAAAAGTCAAAGAAAAATTACACAGGGCTGTGCATTTTGTCTAAATTTATTAAGAGAAGCATTTACTCTGAGATGGACAACAGACATTGCCATAAAATGAAATTATATTTAGTTTAACATCTTTTAATGAAACTCATAATATGAAAATGAAATGACATTGAAAACATCTTATGAATCAAATGAATAGCAAAAGAAGGAGGAAATGAAAGGTAAGTTATTATGCTGCTGCCTAAGGTATTAAAGGTTCTCTTTGCCTTCTTTCTTCCTCGTGCTCCCTGCTTTGCTTTTGCAGTAGCCTATGTGATACTTTTAAGAAGAAAACCTCACCTGGTTTCTCTCTGGGCTAACGCTCCTCAGTACCTCCCTATTGCCCTCAGATAAAATTAAAAAATGTTTGATTTATAAGGGCCTTTCAGGCTTCAAAATTTGCCTTGTCCCTCCACACCCCTCGTTCCTCAATTCTTCCCCACTGCCTCTTTCAAAGTCCAGTTTCAGGAAACACCTTTCAGTTCATAAATGTTCCAGGGCTTTGCCTCTGCTTACACTCAACCTGGATCACCTCCCATCTACAAAGTTGTCTCCAACTCCTTCAGTTTTCGAGAAGACACCTCCTACCCACATCAGAATTTGGTACTTCCATATGGCTCTCCCATAGATTTTATCTCCCTGTGTCAATCTCGCTTGCTCATCTGTATACCCAGATAAACAGGCCTCAATCTTCAGGAGGCCAAGAACCCTGCTTTCTTCTGTTTCACCAGTCTATGTACAGTTTAGCGTTGAGTAAAAGAATAGAGCAAGGGGTGGAGGACCAGTGGAAGTGGTATAATTGGTAAGCTCTGTGAATGGGAGGATGGAGAAGGTAGAGCCTTGTGGGCTGCTGGCTGCTCCCTCATACCCTGTATACTGTGTTGGGTCACTGGGTGCTGTTGGAACCTGCTCCTCATAACTGGTCCATAAATTTCTTGAACCCTGGAAAACCAGCTTCTGTTAACTGAATCTTGCACCACCATCCTTTGCTCATGTGTTACTATATAAAAAGAAATGTTAACTGTGAGAGGAAGAGACACCTTGTCAGCACTTTCTCTCCTCACAGGAAGTTACTAGAAAGCCAGATTATCATCTGAAGGTTGCCATGTGAGAGCCTTCTTCTTTCCTCCCTCCCTTCCTTCCTTTTTTCTTTCCTTCCATTATTTATTGAGTGCTTACTCAGTGTTAGAACCAAAGAACGTGAGTTAAGGACCGTCCTTCAGCTGATGAGGGTTAGGAGACTGCTCCTCCTTGCTGTGGAGACCACACTGTACCAGTGTAGTGGCTAGTTGGCCCCAGCCCTAGACAGTGCAGGAGTCACACAAAGATTATGTCATGAGCTCCTTTTTCTTTTTTAAATCCTTTCAAGGTTGAGCAACTGACCTCACTGATTCCTTCCTCTATAGATATATTTTACATGTTCAGTCTGGTTATGGTCCAGGTTTACCTCATGGAAGCATTTGGAAGTCTCTCCAGGTCACTTCATCACTTGACATATCTCTGCTGTGTCTCATGCCAATCTAATTTCCAAATTCCAAGGTGGGCGGAATGGGCAGGGGCATGAGGGCAGTAATTACATTGCTTGTAGCCTCCGTATATAGTACCTCTAACATAACCGAACGTGCTTACTCTCATGGCACGGCACATATAAAGCTTTAAAATTCAGCATTTGCAAAGAAGTATTAGAAATACTAGATCATAATGTTGTCAAGAGGAAAAACTTTCTTTGCTCACTTTTGTTCATTTATTGGGAGGCCTTTGAATTAAACTGACAAAATACAGATTAGCAAGAGAAAAGACAAAAATTAATTATGTATTTTTATTAATGTATGCATAGGAGTACTGGAAGGGGCACTTAGAATTTGGGCATATATACTGTCTTAATGGAGGGAGGGGATGGGGAGAAGGGAACTGACAGGAAAACAAACGACTTCTTAATATGCAAAGGGAGTTTGGGAGAACAGGCATTTATGGGAAAACAAATGATTTTTTGGAAAGATAAGTGATGGGCCCTCAGGAGTACAAATGGTAGTTCTCATGATAATGTCTGTTTAGATGTGGTATGGAGACTTCTCAACCTCTCTGGTGATAAGAATCAGTCTTCTGTGGTTGATTTATAACAATTGGATTCTTTTGAGTTCTTTTGGGAGGCTCTGCTTTTATGTGGATAAAAGATTTCAGGAACTCAAATACTTTCTGCTCAAAATAATTTTTACGCCACAGTGGTAAATTTTGGACCCCTTCACAGTCTGTACTCTAGAATATTCCAGTGCGTAGAAGAAAAACAATTTGGATAAAATTGTTCTCTAGAATTATATCAGTATTTGTATTTGAGCCCAAGACCTTCAAACAAGTAGTTAGAATATAAAGCAAATATAAACAAGCACAGTGACTAGGATTTATTTACTGGATCCAGATGAGAATCTTGTTCCAAGTGTAAAATATTGCTTACTGAACAAGACTCTTTTTAGCAAATTAAAGGGGATAAAAAGATTTTATTCAAACCAAATGGTTTAGAATTATTAGTACAATTTTATTTAATCTTGTCCCATTTTAAGAGTGGCATTAATAAACTCTGATAGTATATTTTCAGCAACTAGAAAACTCTGATGAAGTAGCCATCAACAGAGAAAGGAAAATACCAGGAATTTGGGCCAAGTAGCTCTAACCTCTGAAAGGTTAGAGTTAGTAAATTATGGCTGACTCTGGAGAAAAGATTTAGGTCCATCAGAAAGACAAATTCAGTACCTACAAAATAATTATCTCTGTGGGAAGTAGGACACAGAATAAATTTCCTTGGTTTCTGTTGGGTTGACAGAATAACTTCATCTCTTTGGAACCTAGAAATCGAAAGAGTAATGAGACTGTCTAGAATAGTAGTGCCAGGTTAGAGAACTTTGACCTGAGCCGGAAAGGGCTGATTTGAGGGAACACAGGATTGAGATAAGCTGTTGTAAAAATAATATGCTTTCTGAGCAGTTGTCATTTCATATACTATTTGCTTTCCATACATTTTCTAATTTAATTCTTAAAACAGTCCAATTGCTTACTGATATTATTTTTACTTTACAGAAGATGAAACAAATTGTGTAAATTTATTGATGGACATTTATTTCCTGTTTTTTCTAAGCTGAATTAAACATTCATATCATATGTCTCTAAGTACTTGTATTTTTATTTATCTTGATATCTTTGCTTATTTTAATACATAACACAAGATTGCTTTTCCATGTTTGCTGTGATTATAACTAGGAAAAAAATAAGAAAACCTGGAAGGAAATAAAAGTGTTAACAGTATTCGTATTCGGTGGCATAATTATGGCTGATATATTTTTGCCTCCCATTTTCTATATTTTTGTATTGACTAGGTATTACTTTAAATGAAAATAAGAAGTAAATTTATGAATAAGGGATATGGGAAATATTCATGGAATCTTTCCTAAAAGCAATAACTACAAGAGAAAACATCTCAGTGTAAGCCATGAAATAGATAAAATCTGATATATGTTAGTTTTTTAAAAAAATCAATGTTATGTTGTGGTTTATAAACCAGGTAGAATCAAATCTTATAAATAAGACATATAAAGAAAGCCATGTTGTAGGAGGCTGGCTGTGTGGTCCAGTTCACAGGAGAAAATAAGAAAGGAAAGTTGGAGAGCCAGGCTGAATCAGTGACTTGCAAAGGCACAGCTTCGGGAGTCTCAGCTCCTCACTGATGTGGCTTTTGAACAAGTTGCCCAACTGTTCTGAGACTTCATTTCCTATTTAGTAAATGGAAACTGATATTCTCATCGCTAAGATCTGTGCTGAGAGTGGATTAATAGCCAGTTGAAGTTGGTTCAGAAGGGGTAGAAGAGGAATTAGAGACATCAAATATAGACAACTCTTTAGAGGAGTTTTACTCTAAAGAGAAGCAGAGAAATGGGATGGTAGCTAGAGGGAAATATGGTAGGAGAAGTTTGTTATTGGTTTTAAAGTACGTTTATATGCTGATAGGAATGATTTAGTGGAGAGAAAAATTGGTGATTCTGGAGCACTGTAGGAGTAATATTCTTGAATAGGTGAATGGGGAAGAATTGGGCTTAGGTAGGAACACGATATATGCAAAGCAACACGTGGGACAAAGGAGTGGGTGGTTGCAGATGCTGGTACAGGTAGAATTGAGGAGTTTTGAAAATATATTGATTGCTCCTGATTCTGCTGTGGGAAAGTCCAGCAAACAGCATGACCAAAGGGAAGGTACTGGGAGGGTAAGTGGGGAGAAGTGGTTGGGAAACTTGAGAGCACAGGAGCTGTGACTTATTTATCTAGGAGAGTAAATTGAGAGGAAATGTTGCGTAACTTAACGGTGGTGGTGGAGGTAGAATCACTGAGGGCCTACTGGAAGTCAGTAGGCAAGAATTTAAAGTGAGATCAGATGGCTTTGTTGTGTATTTTCCTGCAGGCACAGTGACTGGGCTAAAGTCAAGGTGTCAGCAGGGCTGCTTCCTTCTGCAGGCTCTAGGGCAAAATCCTTACCTATGCCTGTTTCTACAGGCCACCTGCATTTCTTGGCTCATAGTGCCTTCTTTCATCTTCAAAGCCATCAACATAGCCTTGTTGAATCTCCTTCACTGAAGCTTCCTTTGTCACATCTCCTTCTCTCTAACTTTAACCCTCTTGCCTCCTTCTCATGAGGACCCAGCAGGATTATCAGGGATAATCCCGCCCCCCCCCCCATCCTTAATCACATCTGCAGAGTCCCTTTTTGCCATGTAAAGTAACAATATTCACAGGTGTGCGGATTAAGATGTGGACATCTTTAGGAGGCCGTTATTCCGGCTCTCATAATTAAGGAAGTTGCGTATGTTTTCATGTGATTCTTAGCTTTTTAAATCGTCTGTTCCTGACATTTTTTTTTTCTATTAGCTGTAGTCTTTCTACTTCATTTGTAAGAACTTTCTCTCTTACAAAGCAGCACTTTGCATATTTCCCTCAGTTTATTGCTTGCCTTTTAATTTTGTTTATATTTTCTGACTTAAAACTTTATATTGTGGAAATGTCAAACAAATAAAAGTAGGGATTTAGTATGTTAAATCTCCAAACTTTGATTATCGACTTAAGGTTAACCTTATTTTATCTATACCGTTACCTACTTCTAAATTATTTATTATTTTGAAGCAAATCGCAGACATCATATCATTCATTCATAAATATTTTAACAAACTACTTTAAGAAAATTAAATCATGAAATTATTTTCTGTAAGATTTCTGGTTTTGGTGCCATGCACAAAAAAAGCCCAATTCACTTGTCTTTTTAAAAAAAAGATGGAAATAAAGTCTGAATATAATTTTTGCACCTTTTAAGGAAATTATGTTTCCTTTTTCTTTAACTCGATTTTCTAAGGAATGACCACTTTCTGCCTGCTTAAACAAATGTACTTGAGCATGTACCATTTGGAAAATGCTGTGAATTCAATTACCTTTGGGTGCTTGTGAACAGGGAACTGCATTAAAGGATTACAATTACAGTAGTATTAGGCTGCCCATTGTTGTCTGCACTCCTGACTTAGTCCTCTTTCCATAATCACCCTCATGACAGGGAACAACTGCTGAAAGGCTAGCTGTTGTCTGCCATGGCTGCATCATGTACACATTTCAGCGTTTTTTGTTGTTGTTGTTATTTTTTATTTTGTTTTGCTTTGATTTTGGTCAAGGCTACCAGGCACTGAGAATTAAAAACAAATATTCAAAATGAGGGAAAGACTAGATCCGCTTCCTCATAGTCTACTGCTTGGTGACCTCTCTGTGTCTTCAACGGGATGAACCCCACAGTCCCTGTTTGACACAGCCCACACTGTGAGAGCTTTTGGCCACCACAAATGGAATTAGAAAGCCATTGGCTTCTACTTTGAAAAAATATATATATCTAACAAGTACTGTGTAGTTATTAATTAGGACTAGGTAAGAATAGGTGATCCAGCTGATGTCTCATTTCCAGACATGAAAGAGGAAGGCAGGGCAGGAGTTCAGATTGTGCTTGTCTTTGCCTGACAATTCCACAGCCAAAACAAGCACCCGCAAATCATACTACCATAAAGACCAGCTATTTGTTCGTCACCCTTTAACTTCCTACTCCTAACCCCTTGCAATCTGGTTACCACCACATTCTTCTTTTGAAAGTTACCAGCCAGATCCTGGATGTTATTTCAGGCTCTATCCTGTGTCCTTTCTTTAATAAGTGACTGTTAATGGCCCCCTTCTTTAAACTACTTGCTCTCTTAGCTTCTGTGATGCTAAATGGTTCTGTACTACTCAGGTTTTTCTGTGTGAATCTTTGACCACTATGGTAGCTGCTTTTTAACCCTTTCATCCCTTAAGTATGGCTCCTCTGTAGGCTTTGATAGTCACCCATGCTTCTCTCTCTTAGCACGCCTCAGCTTTGATTCTTTTGCTCTCAAATCTCTATTTCAAGCCTAACTTATTTCCTGAGCTCCTGCCCTATCTTTCTGCCTAATATCTGGGGATATCCAGGTTGACTTTGCTTACCTCAGACTTCTTATCTCAGCTCCTGTCTTGAACTTTAAGCCCTGGACATCATTGCCCATCACCTCTAGAATCAGACCCACCCCGTTCAGGTGATGATTGTGGTAGCAACTGACAAGGATCACAATCTGAATCTTTGAATTGAGTCTGATTGCTATAAATCAGTGAGGTCTGAATTGAATCTGTGGCACGTGAGAGAGGCTGTAGTCACATTGCCATCCCTTCTGGGGACCTAAATGTTTCTTTTACTCCTAAGAACACCACTTGCCCTCTAGGTCTGAAGCCTGTTGTGCTGAGGTCCTGAAATGTTGATTAGTTTCACCATGTTCCTTCTCAGGCAGTCAAATCCTGTTGTTTCCCCGCTATCCCCCAAGCCCCACTAGTGCTACGTCCCACCTTCACAGGCAGACTTTTCGGGGTACTGGGCCTTGAGTCATAGGGCCATTCTCCTGGGCATTCACTAGGTCTTGACCATTACCTCTTCTCAGAGTCCTGCCTTCTGTGTCCTGCTGCCCCAACTTCCTTCATGCCTGTTACTTCATGCTCAAAATTACTGAAAATCTCCCCAACTGTCATTTCTGGATATGGTACCTCACACTTCAGTTCATTCTGCCTTCTAGTGTCATCTCAAAGGCTTCCTGGAACTTCGTGAGGCATAAAGATATACTTATCTATAAAGTAGATTGTTTTTAATTATTAATTTTATTAGCATTCTTTTCTTTTTATGATTCTCAACTGTATCATGTGAAAGATTGGAGGGCCTGTCCTGGCTAGTGTCCCATAAAGTCAGGCAAGCACTGTTCTGACATATGCTAGCTTAGGTGGTACCTAAAATGTTTTCATACACTTATCTTGATCATGTTGTTGCCTGAGAAAATGCTTTCAGGTACCTTTCACCCCAAGCCATAGTCCACATTTCTTGGTGTGATATTTGAAGTCTTTCTCAGTTACTCTCTTTAGTATGTATGTATGTTTGTATGTATTTAGCTTTATTGATATATAATTGTCATAGAACATTGTGTAAGTTTAAGGTGTACAGTGTGAGGATTTGATATAATGCTTCAATACTGTTAACAGGGGACTCTCTTTCTTCCTCTCTTTCTACCATTCTAAGTACTTCATTGAGTAAATAATTATTGAACACCTAGAGAGGCAGGCCAGTAAATGAAGAGGTTAAGTGGGTGGTGGAAACTGCAGAGAACTGGAGAGAGGATGCCCATCCCAAGGGAACAGCAGCTACTGCTGCCCATGGTTTCCATGTGGAATGTGGGCCCAGTTGTTGTTAACTCATCATCTTTTTCAAGAGAAAATAGATATCTGGTTTTAATGTGGAATCTCCCAATTTTAAATGTTAGCAATCAATCCAAAAACCTTTTAAACATTGCAAGGGCTAAGCAGAAGAACAGCTGTGAACTAGGTGTGGCCTGTAGGCTCTCAGTTTGCAACCTCTGCTTTCCAGAAACCCCTCCAGGGCACTCCATGCTCCCCGACATCTTGTGCTTTCATGGCGCTTCTCTTTGTTCTGCATGTCCCATTATCTGGACTGCCCAACTCCATTTTCTTCATTGATCCAAATCCTAACTCTTACTTGATTTTTAATACCCAGCTCAAAGTTTGCTGTGTGGCATGCTTGGCTTTTCAGCAGCAATAAAGAGAGAGCAAGTGGGGAAGCCAAAATCAGAAATGGGTTGACAGGTGGTCTAGATGCCAACTTCTGGGAGGTCGTCAAGGTGGAGATCAGATTCCTAATCAGCAGGTCCAGGAAACAGGGAGCCAGAAGACGAGAGATTCATCATAGAACTCCAAAGATCAGTATGGAGTTTGATAATAGTCATAAGAAAACAGCTTTAAAATGAAAACATCCTCTAGTATTTGAAGGGAAAGAAAAAAGAAGGGCAACTAACATTTTTTAAAAGTCTATAGTGTGCTAGCAATGTCTAAAAGTTATCCTGGAATTCAGAGAGATCAAATAACTTATTTGTGTTACACAGCTAATAAATGGCAGAGTGAGAATTTAGATTTTCAAATTGTATCATGTGCCATGTGCCACGTGTGTGTGTGTTGTGTGTAGGCAAATTACCAGCGTGCATTTGGTTTTGAGGAGCTTTAAAGAAATTCAGACATCTAGGTGGCACCCCATACCATTTAAATGGAATCTCTAAGGATGGACTCAGGCATCAGTGGTTAAAGTCCCCCAGGTGATATCCCTGTGTGCAGCCAAGGTTGAGAACCACTGTGTCCCTTCCACAATATTGACTTCAGCTGAGCATTGCTCACAGAAGGAAGCAGTGAGTAATAAACAGAGGTTAGGGAGGCCTTTGAACTCAAGTAGTGTTATTTTAATTAGCTTTTTCTTCAAGTGGCAATGGGCAACTGTGCTCATTCTGCAAAGATACTCAGTCTAGGAGTCTAGGGAATAAATAGGGGCCGGTTGGCAGGACTGAGCAATGAAGAGTATATTAAAAAAATCTCCAATGTTGGTTTTTCTTTTCATTTTTAAAAAGTGTTTAATTCAGTGGTTTTTACTGTATTCACAGAACTGTTCCACCAACATCACGGTCACTTTTATAACATTTTCATCAAATCAGAAGGAAACTCTGTACCCTTTAGCTGTCAACTGCCAGTCCTAAGCAACCACTTTCCTTCCCTATAGATTTCCCTGTTCTGGACTCATGTTGGTTTTTAACCCTGCTTCATTGATGCAGGACCCATGATGATCTTCGTTATTTTTCTTGAAGCATAACTTGTACAAAAAAGTACAAACCATAAGTATATAACTCAATAAAATTTTGCAAACTGAACTCACCAGAGAACCAGCACCCAAATCAAGTAACTGAAATTTATAGGCACCTCAGAAGCTTTCCTATGTCCTTCTCCTTTAAGAGTAACCACTCTTCTGACTTCTAAGAGCATAGATTGGTTTTGCCTCCATTTGAACTTTGTACCAATGGAATTATAGAATATGTCCTTTTTATGTGGCTTTTTTTTTACTCAACATTATGTTTCTGAGATTCATCCTTATTGCCTGTAGCCTTGACAATCTTTTGATGTCAAATTCACCCAGTTTCCTTTGGAATAAATTACTTGGAGAGGTTAATTGAGACTCTGAATTATTCTTTAGGTGATTTATTGAATAAGCCACATCCCTTGGTCAGTGTGAAAATAATCCATTCCTGCAGGATTTATTTGGGAATTTAAACTCAGAAGACCAATGTTGATGGCAAATGATAACATCTTGGTCTTGCAGAGCTAGTTGCATAAGTCATTAAACCTAAACTGAATAAACTTGAACATTTATGAACATCAACAAACGTTAAAAGATTGAATTCTCTATCTAGGTCTTCCTGAGATCTTTTTATTTTGGCATGTTTTTGCAAACTTTATGATTTTTCCTGCTATTTAAAATTTTATTTCTCTTTCATATCTAATATTCAGTACTGTAGACCTACCCCTTTCTTCACTTAGGAATGTTTGAGTAAAAAGCCAAACATATAGCTAGGGATGAAGTAGTGTTTTTATACCTACAAGTGTTAGAAGGTGCCATATAATTGACTCCTACTTTTCTTACCAATTTCTTCTCTCCCTGCACACTCAGATGAGCTAGTGGAATGCTTGGTAAACGTGGCAAAGTACCTTACAGAGAAATTTGTTCTCTGTGGAATTTCTTTTCATGGACCAAGAAAAGGTTTGCTTTTCAGAATAAAGCACAAGGAAGGTCTTTGTGAATCAGACATTTCCTAATGTATTTGACTATTCAGGTACCTTGGGGAGATTCTGAAAGGGGAGGTGGGGTGCAATTCTCTACTGTGCTTTCTTTCCCCCAAATAAACCTCAAAGAACAACTGGGGTATGAGGTTCATGTCTTGGTTTGAAGCCAACCAGATGAGAGGCATGAAAACAGAAGCTCTGTGACATGTAATATGCATGTGACAAACGTAATAACCAATAAATGTTCTTTCCTTCACTGGATACTACTTCCCTGTGTCCATAAAATTAGCAATGATGTTAAGTCCCAGACCAGAAATCTCTCAAAATTAGAAAATGTATCCATAAGCAAACAGGCAGAAGCCAATCACTTCTACAGGTTTATAAGATTAAATGTTGCTTCAACTTCTTCTGTGCTTCCCTTAAGATCTCACATTTTATAGGAAAGGTCATCAGACACTTGGAAAATGGGGGGGAAAAAGTATTTCTTTTAAATGCTTAAAAACTATATTTTATTGTTTTGAGGAGAAAAATGGAAAAGAAATGCCGAGTTTAATCATGGAAATTAAGCCCAGCTTTTCCAAGATGTATGTCTAGTCATTTTTGCTCATCACAGAAAGAGGTATTCTATAATAAAAGTGCTTGCACAAATATTTTTTCTAGGATTTATGTTCAGTGGGAAAATTTGAAGAAAATTTTTCTTTAAATGCCACTTACCTCACCCCCTCCCTTTCTAATATATCATGCCTGGCTTTGAACTTGTAGTAATACAAACTGTTTATCTTGCCAGTTCTATGACTGCTGTTGCATCTTTGCTCTTGTTGTTTCTTCTGCCTGAGATAGTTGTCAGCCTCCAGTTTGGGGCAGCTGTTATCAACCTCTACTTTGATACAATTGCCCCCTTTCTCTGTTCTCACTGTACCCCATGCAAATCTATTTTAAACTTTATTGTGTTGCAGTCATATTTAAATTTTTCGCATGTTCTTCCATTAGCATTTACACTCCTTGAAAGCAAGTTAATAATACAAATTATTAAATATATGACTTTTTATTTTTCTTTTAAAAATCATAATGTTGGCCCATTTCCAAACTTTAGGTTTAGTTAATAATGCTTAATGGAAAACATGTAGCTTTGTGAAATGCACACTATCATTTTGTCTACTATTAAACAAATAATTTATATGAAGATACTAACTATAAGGGTCCTTAAGCACACTGTTGATACAGAGCAAATAGGGACTGGAACACCCATTTGAAAAAATGGTCGCGTTCTCTGCTTTTGTCCTGTGTGTATGCATGAATGCATGTGCTCTTGCTTCTCTTCTGTCCTTTATTAACCCCTTATTATTTTCTGTTATGCTAGATTTCTTATTTCCAAAGGGCAGGTCCTTGTTTATAATGTTTACTGTTACTTTATCGATTAGGCTTTCCAAGACTACCTTGAAGGAGACCATTTATTTCCTCTTTCAGAACCATGGCTGAAAGCCACGTACGTGTCACCCAGTGAAGGGTGATGTCTGAGCTCTGACTGTATGGCCCAATGGTAATTATGATGATTTATATTTATAAGATGCTTTCTGAGTCAGGCCCTGTGTTAAGAACTGTACATGTGATAGTTCTGTGAGGTAGGAATTGCAGTTGTGCCGTTTTGCAGATAAGGAAACAGACTCAGAGAACTTTACTTGACTAGCAACATACAAATTTTAAATGCAGAGCTAGGATTAAGAACCAATCTTCACCAGATTCTAGAACCAATGATTTAAAAAATTTTGTTTATTTTGAAGTAAAATATGTATAGATTAATAGAAAGTTACAAAGAGATGTGTAGGGAGGTCCTGTGCAACCTTTATCCCATCTCACTCAGTTTGACATCTTATATAAGTAGGGTACAATATCAAAACTAGGAAATAGTTCAGCATCCATAGGTATGATAAACTAATATTATTGATTACCACTGGATTTTAAATATGACTTTTGAATGAAAATAGCATTCTTTATACTATAAAGCATTTTAGCAAACAATTCATTACTGACATGCTATATATTCAGGAAGGATGCTCTAGATCATTGGTTCTTAATCTTTTAGAACATAGAGATACATTTTAGAAGGCAATGAAATATGGACCTTTCTGTAAAAAAAGACTTGTACACACACATACATACAAAATGTTTATGGTTTCACAAACAATCTCTCCACTCCCCAAAATATGCCTAGACCACTGGTTGGTTAAACTGGTTTAGAGCAATATTTAAAGTAACATTCACTTGAATAAATCTGGAAATCTTCAACAATTTTTATTAATGTTCTTTTTTTCTCCCCAACTGTGCCTATAGAAAAGCCCCCTCACCCTCTTTTTACTCTTTTTCTTAAGGGGCTGAAAGTTCCTTGGATTTTCTACAGGTCTAGGCTGCTTGTAGAAAAAAACTGCTTTCAGCATTATTGCCCCCGTGGTCATACTTTATCTGGGACTGCTTTCTCGTGTACCGAAGGCCTTACGTCAGTAACTTTCAGTTGTCTTTCCTTTTTCAGGTTACCACCAAGAACATGGATAATTTGGGGTCATGGCTCTGGAGCTAGGGATCAGGCAGCTAGATATGAGAATGTAATTGGGGGCTCCTGTCAGTTTTGAGCCAGCTGCCAGGAGCCAGGAAATGTATTTCCATCATCAGGGCTGACCCTGAGAGTATGAGTCAACAAGGCATAGGTCAGAGAGGCATTCTGGAAGGAGCAGGGAAAAGATATTTAAAACAACAACGAAACAAGTTTATGATCTAACCTGAAGGGTAGGACAATTCTTGATTCTGAGTATGTTTCTTGCCTTAGTCATAAACTTCTGTGCTTCCTGCTGAGGTTTATAAACCTCAGTGAAATATTCTGCTGACTTGGAGCCAGAATCCAGAGTTGGGCTAGCCTAGAACCTACAAGGAAGTGATTACACCTGGAAACAAGTAGGTAGAAATAAGAGTGGATACTGACATTTTGCTCGAGGAATTGGCTGTGTTCTGCTCTCAACTGGCCAAAGTATAAGAAAACCAAAAAGCTTTCACTATACCAGCTGCATAATTTTTTATGATGAGCTATTTCTAATTCAAAGTTTCACAACTACCCTACCATCTTCTAATTTTTTTTTTCTGCTGATGAATGCCTTATCTTTTGCATACAGTTGGTCTTTTATTACCCTGAATAGTTAGTTTTATAGCCTGATTGCTAAAAGGGATTGGTGAAACAAATTTGCTTTCAAATTTTCTTTTCCTCCTCCTGAATTTGACAGTCTGTTTAAGACAAAGACTTATGTCATGGTTTCTCTGCACTGTCAAACTAAGAATTTGACCCAAGAGGAGAGTGGAAGGGTAGAGGGTAGTAGACCTGGGCTAGTGTTTGTTTCTGACTTTCTGTAGTGCCATGTTGGGATCTCCTGATTTTGAAGGCCTGCCTCAGTTTTTAAATAGCAGTCAGACCTGTACACCCATTATGCCAGTAACTGTGCTAACCACTATAAATAAAACTACCAATAACTTTAAAGTTGGCCGTTTATCTGTGAGGAAACTAAAGTCAAAGAAATGAACTAATCGGATTAGTGTCACAAAACTAGTTAGTGAAGAAAATGGGACTTGATCCGATGTGTTTTGTACTACTATATTTAAGTGGAGAATTTGTTCTTCAGCTCTGGCTTCCTGCAATACAACTCCCCCGTAAGAAATCTGACTGGAGTATACTGGTTGACACTAACTTAATTCCTTGGAGACTGATTCGTGACCTGCCAAATGCCATTTCTCAAAGAGAGATAGGTCTTTTCTATTTACTGAATATCCCTATATCCACTGACCGGGAGGGGTGCCCTCCTCTGGGTCAGAGTGCTTGGCGAGAAATTAAATCAAAGAGGAGAGAATTGGGTAACCTCACGGCATCTCATATCCAGACTGTAAAATTTGAAAAATTCTGCACACCCTGTAGCCCAGTGATGTCTAGAATATTTGTGTCTGCCAAATATAGTCTACCCTGGACAGTGTGAGATAAACACTGGTGAAGTTTTGCCTCTTTCCAAAGTCATCATTTTTTGAATTCCAGACAACTCAGGGCAGATGAATCCTCTTTTAACATTACCTTTATTTTAGTCTTACACTTTCCAGGATTACCTATCTCTTGGATCACTTGGCCTGAGGTGATTTTAACTGTCATACCAGATTTGTGAGCATTGGACAGAATCCATTAGAATTTACAAACCATTATTCAGGATGGGTTACTTTTGTAATCCCATAACCTAATTCTTTGGGTGTTGATTTTAGATGAGGTTTTTGTCTCTAAATTCTGAAGAAGTGACCTCCTTAGATTTTGCAACCTTTATTCTCTTAAGGCCTGGTAACATTTAGGATCTCTTCTACTTGAAAACTTTGATACGATCAAAAAAAGTTATAAAGCTAAAATCTACCACCTATAGCGGTCACTCATATTGTTATATTTTATACTTGAAAACAAATGGGCAGGCCATGCAAATTTTTTATGCACCTTTCTTACTGTGTGACATTTCACAAACAATGATCAAATGGAGAAAAAGAACATTTCTTCAGACCCTAATCTGTCCCAGTCTCACAATGATAATGGACGGAGAGATTTCTGGAGAATATACTGTTTGATTCTTTCTTCAGACTGTAATAGACTTTCTCCTCTCCTGCTCTAAAAAAATGAATTTATCTTATTCCTCGGAGGTTTCTCTGTGCGTCACAAAGCCAGCCACACCAAGAGAGCCCAGAAATTCTCAGAGTAACATATTTTCAGTTAGGCATCTTCCACTTCTATGGAGGTTCATCATTTAGCAATGGGATATGGTATAATGACATGAGCCAGGGGGAACTCGGGGGTCTCTTTAAATTGGCTACTTTTAGCCTTGTGCAGCTTACCTACTTTGCGAATTGCTTGTGAAACTGAAATGAAATAATGTGTTTGCAAGTGTTTTGCAGACTATGAAAGGCTATTCAAATGTAAGTTGTTACTTCAAAGCAAAGCGGTAAACAGTGAAAAAGGAATCACTTGAATGCAATTACTGCATATACCTTTTCATCACCAAATGTTAAGTGCTGATGTTTATTGAGCATTTACCATGTATCAGGCATGGTTATAAATGTTTGAAAGTATTAACTCATCTAATCTTCATAGTACCCTAAAAAGGTGAATATTGTTGTCCCTATTTTACAGAGGAGAAACACTGAAACACAGAAAAGTTAAGCTTCTTGCCTAAGGTAATATGCCTGGGTAACATATCTAATAAATGGTGAGGTGAAGCTGGAATGCAAATCAGGCAGCCTGGTTCCAGAGCCCAAATTACGCTGTTGGCAGCATAAATCCTTACTAACTGCATTGGTAGCAGGTCCGAGACATTCGTTACACAGGTTTCAAAAGGTTAAATGTTTTGTACATCTTGAAAAGGTTAAAATTGTGATAAGTAAAGATATTTTTTTAAGAAAAACGAGTATTCTTTAAGCATTTGGATTTGACTCTCCCCCAGTGTTTGGTCTTCATCTTTTTTGGTCTTAACACAAACCTTACTTATATGAAGCATGTGGCCCTTATATATCCACCTAAAGTCATCCCTTCCACACCCACTTCATCAGCAAAATGGTGGTAATGGAGTTGTTTGATCTTTTAAGATCTACTAAGATTAAAGTGGTCAAATGAGAGGGTTTAGAGGAAAAGCCTTGCAGATTAAATGTCAGAGAACTATTTTACGCTGAAATCTATAATAAAAACCAGGAATCAATATAATTCTAGTAATTTTACTCTTTAAAAATTCTCCTGCTAATGATGATGCTTTTTTTTCAATTTTGAGGAATTCTAAAAACTTATTTTCAATTAGAGTTGACATTTAATATTATATCAGTTTCAGGTATATAGTACAGTCAGTGGTTAGATATTTACACAATTTATGAAATTATTCCCTCAATTAGTCTAGTATACTTGGTTATTACAATATTATTGATTATATTCCCTGTGCTGTACTTCACATCCCAGTGACTATTTTGTAACTACTAATTTGTACTTCTTAATCCCTTCACCTTTTTTATCCAGCTCCCCAACTCTCCTCCCATCTGGTAATCACTCCTTTGTTATCTGTATGGATAAGTCCTGCCAATGGTGAGGGAATCTGATTCTTTTTTTCCTGATAAAAAATGTTTATCAGAGTCATCCCATGATATCTCTGGCAGTATCTTTTTCTTCATCAACATCAATTGGTAGATTGCTGTCTGATTTGTCTGGTTTTTCTTTTATTCATTTTGTTTATTTTGTTTTACCGTTTATATCTTCTGACCTCTCGATTTGGTACTTGTAGTCAGATGATAAAAATGTTCATTTATATGTTATGAGAGAGAAGGGAGACAGCTGCTTGAATGAAAAATTAAAACCTTCCCTTCCCTCCGGCATGAAGGCAATGCTTTAATTTTCTAACAATTTTTTTTTTATTATGAAAGTAAGATATTAGAATGGAAAAGTAGGAGGTACAAATATTAAGCCCACCAAAAACATGAAACATGTTCCTACTTAATGAAAATTGAGTATATTTTTTACGTAAGATTGTATCATAAACATATTTGACTTAAAATTGAAACATAAATAATGTGACATAAAAATATACTCCTAAATAATTAAATTTATAGTTTTAGATATAGATGTTTCTAAAATTTTTATCATAGTGTATTTAACCATTCACTGTTACTGGATATTTAAGATGCCTCCAGTTTTTAAATGATAATAAATAAATAACATCACAGTGAACTTTATGGTTTATATCCCAAGAAGGATAAATACCCAGAATTGGCTTAAATTATTGGCTTAAAAAGTATATTCTAGAGCTTTTGATATATCTTGCCAAATTGCTTTCTTAAAAGGGTGAATTAATTTTTACTTGAGGTAATCAACAAAGGGGCTTTATTTCATATTGACATTTTCATTTAAAAATATTTTCCAATTTTATCATGGTTTGCCATTGTTTCAGTTTAACAGCTCTTCATATATGTTAAATACTATGTCCTTTTTTCTATAAATTGAGCATCCCTTGCACATTTATTGATTAGGTCTTCATATTGGTTTCTTAACAAGTTTTATTAGGCCTTTGACTCAAGTACATAACATTTATTTTGGTTGCATCCTTGTAATGTTCTTTATAATTTATTCCGTTGTGTCTAAGTTCAGGAAGTCATTCCTTACCTATGTAACCACTGAAAAAAGTTAAGTAGACTTATATAATAACGTAAAATTATGTCCAAGTTATACTGTTAAGGGCAAACATTATCCTGCAAAACAATATTTAATTATAATCCTATTTCTCTCTCTCTTTCCACATATGTTTATTTATTCATTAATTATTTTTGAATGTCTTCTTTGTGGGAGACAGTATTGAACAAAACATGAAATCTGAGGACTTATGGAACTTATAGTTTATTGGGGAGGCCAACAGTTTTTAGAAACCCACCAAATAATATATAATTTCAGGTAGTGATAAGTGCTATGAATAGAAGTAGAGTGGGGTAAGAGATGGAAAGTGACCAGGGTTTCTTTTGATTCAGCAGAGGAGACCTTTAAGAAAGGTCTTAAATCAGAAAGTATTGAATGAAGCAGCTAGTGTATTATTTTATCTAACCATATTGGTAGAAAAACATTTGGAAGAATGTTCACCAAAGTTCTGCATTCTCCTCCGTGAATATTACCTATCACTCTTTTGTTAATCCAGGCAAACCCAGCAAAGCATCCTATCCTAGAATTTTGCTTACTCTCTGTTAATCATCACATTTTTTTTTGCCAGTTATATACTTCTTAAATTTATTTTCTCTTTACCATTGTCTTTTTTTAAGCCCTTGTCACTTTTTTATTTTTTTACTCTTTGAAAAGATACAGTAGTTCATTTTCATGTGCCAAGTAAAATTAAAATGCATAATGCATGATTGCTAACTTGGTAGGGTTTCCACTGGCCAAACTGGAAACAATGTGAGTATGAAAATAAATGTCCATAGTAATGGATTACAAAATAATCATCTATGAGTTCACACTGATGTAAATTAAAGAATTTTTAAAAATAGGAAAGGAGAAGTGCAATTGCAGCTAATAAATGTAGAAAGAATGATGGGATTAGAAAAATCACCATTTGTCAGCCACCATAAAAAATTGATGGTAGGCGAAAGTATGATGAGAAATGAAACATGTACATAGTCTCAAAGTATGACCTCACACAAGATACTTATTAATTACAAAGGGGAAAATAGAAACTGTACTTTGGACAATCCTGGCAGACACTGTGTTAACCAAATGACGAAACCTAACATCAACAATAATGGGGCAAATGGTTTATCATGCACCTCCTGATATGATACACTGAGAAGGACAAAACGGTACTCCTCTGGTATTTTTGCCAAAAATATATAATCTACATCTAAATATAAGGAAAATATCAGAGGTTACCAAAGTTAGGGGGCATTCTTCAAAATAATTGTCCTGCGGTCTTAAAAATAGGAAGGTCATGAAAGAAAAAGACTGAGGAACTACTTTAGATTACAGAAAACTAAGGTGACATGACAACTAAATGAATTTGTAATTCTGAATTGTATCCTGGACCAGGAAACAATTCTCTTCCTTTTGCTATACAGGATATTACTTAGATAACTGATGAAATATGAATGTCTATAGATTATAGTATTGTATAAATGTTATTAACTACTGTTTTTGATAATTGTGGTTATATAAGAGAATGTTCTTGTCCTTTAAGAAATACAAGTATTTATAGGTAAAGGGACATAAAAAACATTTAAACTAGAGCCTCCTCTAGATACTTTTTTTTATGGATAAAGTTTTCATCACAATCTACCAGTTGTCTGACAGTATCTGTAATAACCATTTACAGGTTTTTTTTGAAACTCCTGGATTTGTTCATTCAGTAGCTACTATTGAATGCCAATGTATCTAGCATAGTACTAGGCTCAAGATAAGGTATAAGCAATTAAAAAGTAGTGTCCTCAGGGAATTGACAGAGGATGGGTGATGGGGGGAGGGAGAGAGAAAATTAATGAGAATGATAAAGTAAATGCAGTATTGACTAATATTGAAGAATATAGGTGAAGAGTATATGGAAATTCATTTACTATTTTGTAGCTTTTTATGATCTATAAAATTACTTCACAATATAAAGTTAAAATTTAAAAACTTATAAAAATTAACATGGTAAAAGAAGATTATTTCAATATACTAAAGTTTATAGACAATTTACAAAACTTGTACCTATATTAGGCCACAAAGAAAAATCTCAAGAAATTCTACAAAGCACAGAAATAATACATGCCACACTCACAGACTACAAGCACTAAAACAAATAAAAATAAAAAGTTTAAATTTAAAAATCAAAGAAGAAAAAGAAACTGTGCTTCCAAATTATTTAGAATAGAATAGTAGTAAAGAAAACATGAGATGCTTAAACTCTAGATGAGGGAAAATTGTAGTTTTTAAAACTATTATTAATCAAGAAAGAATAAAAATAAAGCATATATTGTTCTAGAGGGTGGTACAAAAACATCAAAAATACTAGAAGCCCAGAGAAAGACTGTTATGCCCTCCCTCTGTGCTCTCACAATAGTTAATCAGCCAATTGATGGAGCAGCTTAGGGAGCACTTTCAGTGTGCCAGTACCAGATGCCGGATCAGAGATGAACAAAAGTTCTTTCCTCGTGGAACTTAAAGTGTGTCTGTGAGGGGAAAGAGCAGATACTAAATTATAAATTTAAAAATTCAATCGATATTTTGAAGTATAAAGTGCTATTTCTATATCCCTAGTGTAACATCACTTAACAGTACCCTCTGTTATCTCCCTACTGTCTTTCTCTGACTCTCCCTCTTTTTCTGTGTCTCCCTTCTTTTTTTCTTTTTTAAATTAAATTTATTGGAGTAACATTGGTTAATAACAGTACATAAATTTCAGGTGTAAAGTTTATAATTCAACATCTATAGACTCTGGTGTGCTTTGCACCTGAAGTCTAGTCTCTTTCCATCACCTTGTATTTGATTGCCTTTACCCTCTTCATCCTCCCCCTCTTCTCCTCTGGCAACCTGCATTCTGTTGTCTGTATCTGTGAGTTTTTTGCTTGTTTTGTGTGTTCCTTTGTTGTTGTTTTTTTTTTTTTTTGTTTTATATCCCATATATGAGTGAAATCATATGGTTCTTGTCCTTTTCTGACTTATTTCACTTAGCATATATTCTCATGATCCATCCATGTTCTTACAACTGGCAATATTTTACTTTTTTTATGATTGAATAGTATTACATTGTTTATGTACTATATTTTCTTTATCCAGTCATTTCTTGTAGGACCCTGGGGTCATTTCCATGTCTTGGCTATTGTAAATTATGCTACATTGAATGTAGGGACACATATATCTTTACATACAAATGTTTTCAAAATTTTCAGGTAGATAGATACCCAGAAGAGGGATTGCTGGGTCATATGGTAGCTCCGTTAGTTTTTTTTTGAGGAAACTCTATACTGTTTTCTATAGTGGTTGCATTAATTTACACTCCCACCAGCAATGCTTGAGGATTCCCTTTTCACATCTCCAACACTTATTACTTGTCTTGTTGATAATGGCCATTCTAACACGTATGAAGTGATAGCTCATCATGGTTTTGATTTGCGTTTACCTTAAAGGTAGTGATGTTGAGCATTTTTCCATATATCTATTGGTCTTTTATATGTCTTTTTGGAAGCATCTATTCAGGTCATCTGCTCATTTTTAAAAAAATTTTTTTAGGCAAGGCAACCCTTGGTTGACCTCACAGATTGCAAGGGTCTTGTCAGTTTACAATCTCGTATTGTTTATTTTTATGCCTACAGCACCTGATCTTCCTAGGTGGTGTCTCATTCAAGTACTAACCAGGCCCAACTCTGCTTAGCTTCCGAGATCAGATGGGATTAGGCTTGTTCAGGGTGACATGGCCTTAGACACTCTGCACATTTTTTTTGTTTTTTTTGTTTTGTTCTCTCTGTCTTTCTGTTTTTTTTTTTTTTTTTTATCCTCCTCTTGCTTTCTCCCCCTTGCTCCTTCCCTCTGCCAGTTCCCTGAAGACTATGTTTCAATTTTTTCTGCCTCACCCCCAACCTGCTTGATACATTGGCACTCAGTGATGGCTATTGAATGAATGAATCCAGGTATTTTTAAGAATCTTGTAAGGCTTTAAGCTATTATTAAGTGGATACTTAAACCTGTAGGTTATCATTTGACTTTTACTTATAAAAAGTAATTTAGAAGAGAAATTTAGAACTGTATAATGTGTAAAGAATATAAAGTAACCAAAAAAATACAGTCTAGACAAGTTAGTAGACTATTTAAGCAGTATTAGGTTAACTGAAATTCTAAGAGTGATTTGTGTAAGGGAAAATTATACCTAACTCACCTTTAGAATCCTTGCGTGAAGGATTTCACTATGAGTACTTGAAGAAATCAGTAGATGGAATTTACTTTGATTTTCACAGGCTTTTGATAAAGGTTTACATCCAAGGCCTACATTGGAGTGGGAATGTGATTGGAGTGTCAAAGGAAGAGCTGCGGTGTATAAGTGAAAAAATGGTAGGAAAAGAGGTATTAGTAATAGATAAGGACTAGATTAGGTAGGCCTTGTTAAGGACATGGTAAGGACTTGGGATTTCATTGTGCTGCCTTTTAAAGGTTTTGAGACTATCATTTGATATAGCTATAAAGAATCACTGTTGTGAGGAGACTATAGCAGGGTAGGAGTGGAAGCATTAAGACCAAATAGAAGCTGTTACAGTAGGTAATGGTCACCTGGACTTGATAATAGTAGTAATGAGAGGTGTTTAATCCAGAATAAATTTTGGAAAGTAGAGGGAATGGAAGTTTACTGGTGATTGGCTTGTGGTGTGAAAAAAAAGAGTGTAGAGTGACTTAAAGATTTTTGGCTTGAGCCACTGAATGAATACAATTCATACTGGTCTCCCTGCCTTTTTGGGGTGGGACTGTTTCATGGAGGTTATCTTTAAAGGGCCTCAGTTAGGAGACTACTGCAATCATCCTGGAAAAGTGAAAGGGGCCTTAACTGGTGCAGAGGCTAAAGGTTTGGAAAGGCATTGAGAGGGCATGGATTTGAGAGACATTTAGGAAGTAAAAATTGCCACTTAGGAAACAGTTTAGGTTTTTTTTGTTTTGTTTTGTTTTGTTTTAACTATAATTGAAGATAGTTAAATCTTTTTTCCCAGTAAGTTCACTTATTGGTATATACTCTAGAGCAGGGGTTGTCTGAAGCCTGTTTTTGTATAGCCCTAGAGCTAAGAATATTTCTTACATTTTTAAAGGATTAAAATAAAGAGGCCAAAGATCATTTGTGGCCTTCAAAACCTAAAATATTTACTATCTCGTCCTTTACAGTGTGTGCCAACCCATGATGTAGATCCGTGGCTTTTAAGTGTGGTTTAACTGCTGATACAGCAGCAGCAGCATCACCTGGAAACTTGTTACAAATTCAAATTCTCAGGCCTTAACACAAAGTTGCTGAATTAAAAACCTTGGGAGTAGGGCACAGCAATCTGTTTTAACAAGTTCTGTAGGTGATTGTGATGCATATTAATTTCTGAGAACCACTGATCTAGAGAAACTTTTGTACCTGTGCACCAGGATACACAGTGATGAATAACATTGTTGTGCACAAGAGCCCCAAACTAGAAACAACCAAAAGGCCAGTCAACAGAAGAGGAGATAAATAAGTTGTGTCAATTAATACAAAGAGAGTATTCTGTAGCTTGAGGTTAAGGGTGTGGGGTGTGAAAGCAGACTGCTTGTGCTTGAATTCCAGTTCCACGGAATGGTAGCTGTGTGACCTTGGCCAAGACACTTGACCTAAGTTTCAATTTCCGCATCTGTAAAATGGGCATAAATAGGCCATAACTACTTTATAGGGTTATTGTGAAGCTTTAAGAATTATGTAATTACAAGAGTTTCTGGTCTATAAGTATAGATTTAAAGAGCATGCTGCATGTTGTGATCCTTTAAGGAAAAAGATACCATAAAGGTCTGCCTGTATTTTTTGTATATAACAAAATGATTAAGCAGCCTAAGGCAAAACAGCGTAGATTTTGGAGAGGATCAGATGTTGGCATTGCTTCTGTAAACCTGTTTGCACATGTTAAAAATCCCAAAATTGTTCTTAAAGGATTGTGAAGAAAACTGATGAAATAAATGTGTATGCCCGCATTACGTTTGGTACATGGGCATTTAATAAATTTTTCTTTTCCTAATTGCTCTTTCATTTCTTTCACCACTTCCTCAATCCTTCCTTCCAAATTCTTCTACTGTCTTGATATTCTCTGTGAAACATTTCCAGAACTAAGGTGCTGTGGCTTCCTTGACTGTAACATTTGGCTTTTTCAATGAATCAAGGTCAGGAGAGTCAGTGTCTAGCGTTTTCCCAGCTATGTCTCAGGGCCATGTCTGTGCCTAGATCTGGGACAGGGCTGTGATCCTGATATCTCCTGAGATTTCAGACTTTTAGCTGTTTTAGTATGTAAAATGCTTAGTATGTATTTAGCAACACCTAAATACAGAACGGGCAAAGAAATAGATTCTTTCCCTTCTGTGGAGGCCACGTCACCTTTTTTCCTGCGCCCAGGAAGCCTATAATATTGCTTTGAGCTGTTAGGAGTGACCTCGGTAGATCTTCATAACATAGGTAAGTTTAGGATGCAAACAGCTGAAACCGTGGCTGCGTTTTATACCCGTCCAGAGCAGTAAGCAACCTGCACACGCTAGGTTCGGACAGAAAAATTACGACATTCCCTCCCTCTCAGCATTAATAATCAGCAGGGACCAGGAAAATCGGTGTTCGGGAGGTAGCTCCAAAGAGGACGACGCTGCAGGAGAACCGGCTCCTGCGCCGGCGCGGTCTCGCGGGGCGGCCGGGAGCTCTCAGGCAGCGGAAAGGCCGCCTCCTTGTGACGTCAGCTCGGCGGGCTCGGCCCCGGCCCCAGGCCGGTTCCGGCGCCCCGGCTCTCCGGGCGCGGGAGCCCGCGAGCGCGGCTGCCTTCTGCGCGTGCTCCGCGCAGCGACGCGAGGGGGTGGGGCCCCGTTCGCCCAGGAGATGCGTGATTGGCGGAGGCCGTGCCGGGGGGTTCCCCAGGCCTTTCGGCAGGGGTAAAACAATAAGAGGGGGCGGTGGCCGAGGGGGCGGGACGTCCGTGTTCCTGGTCGGAGCCGCAGCGCCGGGCGCCGGGGCGAGGCGGCTGCAAGGGCGACCAGCTCGCTCCTCTCGCGCTCGCGGTTCTTGAGCTTTGTCGGAGGGAGGGGGCGGCGCGCGCGAAGAATCCGCCGCAGCCGGTCCTCAGCGCCTCCCCTGCTGACCTCCGCGCGACGTGCCCGCCGCCGCTGTTGGTTGGAGGTGTGTTGGGCGCCGGGGAGGCAGGGCGGCGTGGCGGGCGAGAGGGCACACTCGCCCCGCGCGCGGCGGCTCGAGGCAACCGTCGGAGCGTGCGCTGGGCGCCGGGGGCGCCGCGGCCGAGGGACATTGTTCGTGCCGGCTGCCCACGCCGCCGCGTGTGCGGGAGACGAGCCGAGCTTTTCGGGTGAGGGATGGGGGGCCGCGTGGGAAGGGAGGTGACCGGCGCGCGTCGTGCGGACAGCGGGCTCCGGGGGCACAGGTGGGGGCACAGTTTGTCGGTGATGGGGGGTGAGCCGGGGAGGGGGACGCAGCAGTTCCCAAAGGCTCGCTGATGGAGTTTTAATACGCGCGGCGGGAGGGGTGGGCTTTTTGCGGAGGGTGTTATGGGCGGGGAGCCCACCATCCTTGCCTCCGACTCATCTGCGGTTCTCATTCCCGGTTCCAGGGGAGCGGGGAGGCAGTCGCCGCCCCGCCCGTGGGGGAGGGGAAAAGAGGCTGTGTCGGCGGAGGCAGAAGCGACGCAGATGCGAAAGTAGAGGCCTCCGGGCACCATTTCTGAGTACCGAGACGGAATTGGGATTTGAAAGCAGCCGCTGCTTTGCTTGCCCAGTACCTCCCGTTCTGCGGTCTTGGACCCCCTCTCGGGTTTATGTCCGTGTTCAAACTTGGTGCTATCTATAGGGTACGCCGTCTTCGTGCCCTTTTTGTGCGAACGATCCCTTAAAATGACCCAGGAAGAGAAAAGATATTTGAGTGCTTTGGGAAATAGATTTCTTCCTCTTACTACACATGGGGGTAGCGGGTAGCGGGAAGGATAATCAAGGGGAGGAACGTAAGCTTCCATAGAGTGTTGAATTTGTTGGTTGAATCTGATCAAATTTTACCTGCGTCTCTGAAAGCTGATTTCTTAAGATGGCCCTGAGCCACTTTGGGGAGAATATAGATTTGCATCTACAATTTCCCGCATAGATTAGTATTTTTTCCCTCAAGGTATGCCTAATTTCGTAATAGATTTTTTGGGGGGAGAGGAGGTGCCTTTGCTCTTTTAAACAAACCAACAACGACATCAACAAAATAAAACACGTGCACCGAAGCTGCAGTAATAGCAGTTGTCCCTCCTAACCCGCTCCCCGTGTTGTTGTGATATTAACTTGGGTTAAAGTACTGGTTTTTCGGTACAAGCCTTCACATCTTATGTTAGTTTTCCAAATGTTAGCATTGCATGTACCTGATTCTGTGAACCATTAACTGATGTCAGGGAGCCCTGTATACTGCCGGGGAGGAAGATGGGAATTCCTTGTCCAGCTCCATATTTGGCAGTTAATATAGCCTTAGACATGTGAACTAAGTTTTTAAGTAAACATTTGGCCCTGTTAGTTTTCAATTGTCCTTTTGATATTCAAAATTTCTAGTTTTAAAAAATAGTTTGATTAGTTTGAAATTCTTAGAAGTGAATGATGTGTTTCTTTGGTGATATTACCTTTCCGTTTTCTTAAATTTTTAGAACTAAGTCATCTGTATTCCTTGTGTTATGATTTAATCTCTAAAGGCTGTTTTATTTTCAAAGGTTTTCAGGAATTCTAGGTAGTATAAGGACCTCAAATGACTCTTACTAAGAGCTGTTAAGGTTGCTAATATTTGGGGTTAAAATATTGGTCAACAGTGAACAAGTATTAAAGAGTGAAGAGAACTTAGAATGCTTGTGGGATGGGTGGGAATCAAAAGTAGAAAGAAGAAAATAAGTTTATAATAATTTGATTGTCGAATTGAGTGCTCAGCAGCTGAACACTTGAATTGTCAGCAGCGTACTCTCGATATGAATAGTATTGGCACCGTTGGTAGTAGGAAATATTCGTTATCCATATTTCACTTAGACCAAACATGAAAATTTCCATAGCAGTTACTGAAAATTTACAAATACTAATAATGTCTTTAAATTTTTAACAGCATTCCTTATACCACAGAATTATTGCTGTTGAAAACCTATCATCAGGTTTGAAAATTCTTTCCCAGGTTACTTTAAATATGACTTTTTCCCACTTATTGTATGCTAGGGGAGAGGCATGGGCATGAATGACTGGTTTTCAAGGCTGGTTTTGATAGTTACAAATGTAAGTTCAGTAGAATTTAATGACAAACGTGACTTATTTATTTTCGATTAGTAGGCACTGTTGAAGAGCTGATAGAACACACTAGTTCTTATCCCAGAACTCTGAACTTGCTTCAGAAGCAATCATATGAGTTTCTCGACTACTGTACCTTGCTTATAATTTTTTAATTTCTATATATTTCGATATACCATTGTCGGTATATTGGGATGACTCTTGGATCTCCCGTTACGGTCCCCTGTTTTTTAGCTCCTCCCCGTAATATTACATAGGCAAACAGTTGGACTTTAAAAATATTTTATATTCTTGCATCCCTGGCTGTTCTTGTGGTTTTTACCCAGGTGTAATGAAAATATCACCAGAGACAGGAGACTTGATTTCAGATCCTTCTTTCATAACTATAACTGAGGAACCTTGAATCCTTAAGCTCTCTAAATATCAGTTTCCTTTTCTATAAATGAAGCTAATTAATGTCCCATCTATTTCAGGGAGATAAAGGAATGTGTAGGTTACTAGTGAAACTAAAACAGTATAAATCCATGCTTTTATTTTTGTTGGACAGCATTTCATTTTTTAATGCTTGGTCACTTTTAATAGTTTCTGAACTTCAAGACTTGCCTTTGGGGGCTTGGAAAAAAAAAAGAAAAGGTTTAAATCACAGCTTTTATTTATTTCTACCACCGATGTTTAGATCTTGATTATGACACTTTATTCCATGGTCTGCCGCAACAAACTGAAGGTCTGCCCTAAAGAGAGGTGCATTGCTGTTTGATCGGCAAAGGGCAAAGTCATTTTAAACAAAGACCACCTGCAATTTTGGAAGGTTCTAGTTTTAATATAAAGTTAGCTTTTGAGAATAGGTATAGTGGTTTAGTGAGAAAGGGCCTGAGCCTGTCTAGTATAAGCCCAGAGTAAAGGCAAAAGGGAACAGTATCCAGCAGTAGAGATAAGCCTTGTTCTAGGATAGATGTAGCCTTTGGTAATGTAGTTTCTTTGTTATAACGAGAACTGCATCCTGTTACTAGAGATCTTATTTTTATAAGAAGCAAGATTAGTACATATAACTAACTTCACAGTCCTGAAAAATTGTTCCTTTAGATTTTTTTGTTTTTCTAAATGTCCAGTTTCTTTTGATTTCCTGAGGGTCTTTTGGTTTTTTAGATGACTTAGTGTCTTGGCTTATTAGCAGTTTTTATTTTGCCATTTTTTCTAAGCATGGAATAACCACTAAAAGTGTGACATAAATTTTCAAGTGATTGATTTGCAATGACTGAAATTCCCACCCCACCCCCCCAGAACTACTTGAGCAACGATGCCCCAGTTCTTATCACTCATAATAGATGATGGTGAGGACACTCTAGGCTCCTCGGAGGGTGAATTTTTGATTGTGCATTTTGATGCTTATGTATAATAGTGGTTGCAGCCAGGTTTTTGAAGTTAACAGGGTTTATTATATGTAGATCTACCTTTTATCACTGTATGGATAAGACTAATACAAATAAATGGAGATGTCATTTCAGAGATCCCTGACATTAAAGAGAACTGATGGGATACAAAATCTTTTTTCCTATTGAAATCTGCTCTGATAATCATTTTGCTATAGTATTAGACCTAAAAAATTAATCACATTTCTTGTCCAAGTGCATATAATACTTTTACATTATTGAAATCATACTGCAGTTACAAATTTTATACTGTTTATCAGGTTGTTTTCCTTCTATTTTATAGTCTTTGACAATAATGACTACATGAACTGATGTTTCACAGTTGGGGTTCAATTTATTGTATTTTTGTTTTTAAGATGATTAATATCAGATTATCTGAAAAAATAGTACTACATCAGGTCAACTTATCAAGTGTTTTTAAAATTATCTCTTGGAAATGAAGTTGAAGAGTTCACCTTACGATATAGGCAGTAAGTTTTTCTTTATTACTCTTTATCCATGTAGCTACTCATTTTTAATTCTAGTATGGTACTTTACTAGTCTTGTTTTACTAGTAATGGTAAGTGAACTTTCACACTTCGGACCTTAATTCTAGAGCCCTGTTTCCTAACCAGTAACACTTATCTGTTAGATGCTTATCAGAAACTAAATGAAAATTTAATATTATGATTTTTAAAATTACAAAGTTAATATGTTCTTTTTAATATTTGGACAACATAGTATCTTACCAGTGGCATTAAGAATTGAAATGTAGCTTTCCTTCCCCTCCCCCTGCCTCTCCAGACCCAAAACACATACATACCTTGTAGATTTCTTTTTGTATCATGCTTTTTTTCCAAAGATGGAAATTGCAGCATCATTCTACACTTTGGTTATTGTACATAATTCTTGTGGACAGTATTTCTTGTCTAGACTAATGACTTTTCCTATTTTACCTGTTTATAATGAGTACATAATTTTGAGTTTTATAGTTGTACCCTCATTTAGTAAAACCATTTCTCTCTTGATGGGCATTTAGATTGAAATTTTTTTCTTTTGTAGCAATGAACAACCTTGAATGTATATCTTTGTGTAATTGTGCATTTATTTATTTCTAATATGTCTTAGAAGTGGGATTACTCTGTTTATGTATCCCATTTTTACTACTATGATTAAAACTCTGAAATTGTACCTCCAAAAGTTTGTAACAGTTTGTATTTCCACCAGTACTGTATATTAAAGGGTGTTTTTCCACACTCTTCACAATACTGGATATTATCAGTCATTTTCACTTTTATTAATCTAGTAGGTGAAAGATGGCAGCTTTGAAGAAATGTCTTTAGGAACCATTGAATAGTGTTGACTTCAGGGTACCATGTTGCCCTTAAAAGTGCTGGGTATGTGGTAGATTCTCTATAAATGATTGACATAATGAAGCAGAACAGTATTGCTAGATTTTAATAATTGAGTAATAATTTATAAACAGTAGAAAACACTCATGATGTGCACAGTTTTATGATTTTAGACAGACATTTACAGTCATGAAACACCACCACAGTCAAGATACAAAATATTTTCATCACCTCTGAGGTTTCTTTGTGTTTCTTTATAGTCGTTTCCCTTCTACCTCCAGCCCCTGATCTGATTTAGCCCTATAGTTTTGCATTCTACAGAATGTATGTCAATAGAATTATATAGGATTAGCTTATTTAGCTTTGAATAATATTTTAAAACTTATCCATGATGTTGCATATATCAATAAGTCCTTTTATTGCTGAGCAGAATTCAAGTCTATGGAATTACCACAATTTATTCACCTAGCTAATGGTCATTTTGTTCTTTTCAGTTTTTGAGTGTTTATTAATCTGCCATAAACAACATACAGGTCTTTGGACCCATGCTTCATTTCTCTTGGGTAAATATGTAGGAGTAAGATTGCTTGCTCGTAATATGAAGTGCGTATGTTTAATTTTATAAGAAGCTGCCATACTGTTTTCAAAGTGACTAACATTTTTTCATCCTTACCAACCTTTCCCATTCTTGTTAACACTTAGTGTTTTTAGATTTTTTAGATTTTTATGTTAGCCATTATTATAGATGTGAAATGGTGGTATGTCATTGCCTCATAAAAATATAGAAGTGTTAGGAGGTGGTTAGTGCAGAGAGGTAAAAGGACTGAGGAGAGAGAGGTCATTGGATTTTTGAGAAGTGTGACATTCCAAAGAATTACATTCAAGGGGTAAACTCAGTTTATAACATTTGAGAGGGGAATACAGAAGAGGAAGACTTTTAAGACAGATGCACAGTTAGTACTTAAGGGCAGAATACGATTTTAAAAGTGCCATAAGAATTCAGATGAAAGACAGTTATATTCTATTGAGAAAACAGGAAAAATTTTCAGGGGACACTATTTTAGCTGAACCCAAATGAACACAGAGTTTTCCATCATTTGATAGGAAGGTAGGGAATGGGTATTCAGGTAGGAGTCAGAGGTCTTGGTTCTTGTTAATAGAATTCTAGAATCTTGACATTGGAGCAACCTAATCAAACTTTTTTGGACATGTGACTATTTTACAGTATTTCTCTTAGGTTGCTAGTCTCTGGAATAAGTAACAGCAGTGACTGGCTGTTCATGAAATAGCTCTGTTCGGGTTATTCTTGTGTATATTTATATTGAACCTAAATCTACCTTCCTGGAATTTGTGTTCACTCTTCAACCATTATATTTAACGTGCAGAGTAGAACAAAATTGTCTGCTCATTTTCGACATCTGTACTAATGTAGCCTCAGGTTGTTTGCCTTGGGGACAAATATACAAGTGATTCACTGAATTTTTAACTAAAAGTAAACAAAAAACGTAAGTACTTAACTGAAAGCTGAAGTTTCAGTCATAGAAAGAATAGATAGGTGATAGATAGCTTTGGTTGATAAGTTTTGTTTCTTTTTAATTATTTTGAAATTGAGGAACTCTTGAGTATATTAGGGTATGAAGCCCAATGTGATTTTTTCTGTCTTATTTGTATATATGTGTTACTTCCTCTCCTCCACTTCCTTCTCAGTGGGTATTAAGAAATTCAGAAAAGATGGTGATAGTTGACCTAGACCAGTTTCCCAGGAGAGCTAGAGTAGATGCGCTTCAGGAACTAGTCTAGGCAAATGGAGAGGAAATATTTTTAAAAATAGAAAAGGCTAAAAGGATATTGATGAAAATACACAGGGAATTTAAGTGGGATAGAATAGGAGAGTATAATGATCTGAAGTAGCTGGAGCTCTGTAAATAGTGAGGGAAGTTGGATCTAATCATGTTGGTATCTGGATGAATAGATACGGTTGATAGGTTTTAATTGACACAGACAAGAGTAAATTATACATTGTACATCCCAGTGTGACTGCAATCTTCACATTTTCAAATGGAGTTTACATAGAATTTTACTTTCTCCAAAAATATATTAGAGCAGGCCGGCCAATGTAGGAACCAACCGGAGCCGCACAGCAGGAAGTGAGTGGAGGGGGAGCCAGCAAACCTTCATCTGTATTTGCATCCCAGCTTACCTCTACCTCAGATCTTCAGGCATTAGATTCTCATAGGACCATGGGTTTCTGGTGCCAAAAAGATTGGGGACCACTGTATTAGAGGATAATTGCTCTTCAAAGGTGCAAGAGTCTTCTTTTTGTACCATCTTGGCTATCTTTGTTGAACTGCATAGTCTCTAGGCTTGACCAGAGGTCACTTCTCAATTTGTAAAGTAGGAAATTGAGATCAGAAAAGGTCATGACTTTTTCTTGGCCTTAGATAAAACCATTTTCTTAATCCATGTTCAGAGTTAGCTTTGTTTTGGTTAATTTTTTTTTAAAGAAGTAAAGGAAGGACCCAGACCCCAGAAATTACTTAGCTCTGAGTTGGGTACTTTGCTGTGAATAATAAAAATGGCACAGTTCTAATTGTAATCGCATTTATTCTGTGTGTGATTTGGCCCTTTTGTCCCTCCTTGACCTTCTTATGTACACTGGCAATGCATGAATGATAAACAGAAACTTCATATTATTTGATTTTCCAAGTCCTCAATTACCTTGTTTAGTGGTTCATCTATAATTTGTCCTTAGTGCTTCCTTGATGGGTTCTTTCTTTATTGAAGTGTTAATTTTCTGACTCCAAGGGAGAAAATAGACAAGATGGTGTTTGTTTGTGTAGAACACGTAAATTAGTCTGTTATTAAAAAAACAGATTAGTCAGTGAGGTTGCACTTTTTTCTCTTCTAATACCTTTGCTTTCTTCTTGATGTGGTTGACTTCCTGTCAGTTACAGTTTAGCCCTCTAAATTCTGATTCACTTTAAATCAGAGTTACGGTAAAGAAGTAACCATTCTGTAAGTTACATTTAAGTCAGTTTAATTAATTTAAACACCATTCTTTGCATAACATCTTCTTCATTTTATCCCAGCAGGAGCTTTCCACATTTTGAAAGAGTGGGTTCAGCATAGCCTCTTATGTATAGCTATTTGTTTAGGCTTTGCCAGATCTGCATTCTCTTTTCTTACTTACCATTTTAAATTAACTTTTTAAGTTACCTCCAGTGCCTGTCCTTTTGCCTAGCACTGATCTAAATAGATGATATCAAAATCATAATACTTTAGTGACTGTCCAGGTGGTAGGTAGCCTCTTTTGAACTTTGTTATAATAACTTATTAGAGTATTTTAATCCTTTTGTTATCGATAGTGTATTTGGTATCATTTTTTACTTTATTGGTTATGTGGAAGTGACAAAAATGATGTGAATATGTACTTTATAAATGTGATGGGAAGGAAATTTGGGATAAATGACAGCGTCACTGTAGAAAATCTGGAAATACATAAGAGAGAAAAAATTAGAATCCCCAAACCTAGAAACAACCTAATAGCATTCTTGTCTTTAACCATTTGAACAAAACTATTTTGTACATATTTTTTTATTCAGAGGGTGAGTTAGTATCTTCTTGCCTCTTGGTATTATTTTGAACATCAGTTGCTACAGTATTAAAGTGTGTGTAATTTCCACATTTTAGGTACTTATAAATTTTTACTAGATAACTCTGTTTTCCCCCCTTACCCATCATTCCGAATTAAAATACTATGTTGCTTAGTTTTGTTACTTTAAATGTAGAAAAACTAGAGTCCTTTTCTACATTAGGGTCTGTTAACCCTTAGTGGAAGTTTTTATGTTTGGAGAAAACTAATGGCATCTGAAATGACAGTATTTAACTGTGTTTTGTGAATTAAAAAAATGAGATTGTTTAATTGTAGGTGGTACAGAATTCAGGGCAGAATAAAGACCAAAGAGCAGACTGGCAGGATTCTGGGCTGAATTTACTCAAACTTCATGGTTAAAGTAGGAACAAATAAAAAACTGAAGCCACTGAATCATTTTTTTTTTTTTTAACAAAGTTTGTTCTTAAGTGTACCAAAGGCTCCAAGACAGCACTTCATTCTAGCTATAGGTGACAATAGATGTTATGGCAGAGAATCCAAATGTTGAAACAGGAATGAAAGAGTCACCATCACCTGAGGCACAAGGAACAGCTTACTTTTTGCCAGATTTCTTAATTTTGCCTCTGGCCAGGGCAACCTTCCCCAAGGCCTTCTTCACTTTTAGCTCCTCCAGCTTCTTTTTGTTTATGCTTGTAAGCCTTATCTTCCCTTTTTATCTTCTTGGCCTGCTTCTTGGTCTGCTTTAGGGGTTCTTGCTACTTACTGCCTCTTCCCCATACCCTGCCACTGGAAGCAATGAATTAACTATTTTTGATAGCAAGTGAGTCATTATATAAAAATTTAAACAGGTTTTGGGTTTTTGTTTTTTTTTTTTTTTTTGTAGACAGAGTTTGAGGACAGTTATAAAAGACAAAAACAAACAACAGTGAAGCTAATAGAGCACTATGTAAAAGTTGAATTGGGTGTCACTCATTGTGTAGAGCTAGTCTGTAGGCTCCACTATGGTGGGTATCTGGTTTTTATTAAAAAAATGCATCGCAATTATAATGATTATGGTGGCTTATTAGTTTAGATATTGTGACATTTTCTTGTGTGCTTTTAAGTAGTAAGAACAGATGCTTTCATACATAGATAATATTCACAATTATATTTTGCTTCTCTAATTCCAAATTTTATAATTTTGACAGTTTTAGTGGCTCTGAACATATAAATCATTTACTTTAAATGATGAGAGGTATGTTCTAATTTTATCTGTGTTTGTGTTTCTTGACCTTATCTTTTTGAGATTTCAACTTAAAGGTATTTTAGCATAGCACCCAATCCATTCTGTTTTCTGTTTGCTTTTATATATTTCATGACAGGTTATAAACTTCTTGAGGACTAGAGTCTTGTCTTCTCCAGTGTAATTTCATTTACTATAAATAGTACAGGACTTGTATGTAGTTAGATGCTTAATGGAAAGAAAGGTTGGAAAGACTTCCACCAGATATAAAAAGCTTATTATCTTTGATTATGGGATTATAGCCAATTTTAATGGTAGTCATTATATTGAAAACTGAAATAAATTCCTAGGAGAGAGAATATGAGGAAGACACAAGTCAGTACTGTCCCATAAGTGTAACCTCCCAGCCCTTTCTTGTGCTCTCTGCCTCCTTTTCAAAAATAAACCATTGGCATTCAAGAACATAATAATGACCCCCCAAAGGAAAGAAAGGTACTGTGAATGGAAAGATTTGGTTATGGTGTTCTTATATTCTCAAGTAGCACTGAACACTCTTGGGAATAAGAGCTGTTGTACTTACTTCCCCCTTTTGAGGGATAAGTGAGATCAAGAAATAGAGATGGGAGATACACGTGTTGGAGGTTACTAGTAGTTGTTGGGAATTTATTGTTTTGCTGTTGTAAACTACTTTTTAATAAATAGTATTGATTTTCTTTATTTCCATTTGTATGGCTCAGAAAGTTTACTTTGTGAAAGTTACAAAGACAACTTTTTAATAGTTACTATTCTTGTGTTTGCTTCCTTAGCATTTGACATTGTGCAGCAAAGAAATGGTTATGGAGAAGCCCAGTCCGCTGCTTGTAGGGCGGGAGTTTGTGAGGCAGTATTATACTTTGCTGAATAAAGCTCCAGAATATTTACACAGGTAAATTTTAAATGGATTATTTTCATATTTTTATTTAGTTTTATTTTCTTGAATATGACTTATTGTCTTTACTGTTTCATGAACTGACAATATTTTTGCAAACCATATCTAATATTTTAACCACCTGATGTCTAAAACCAGTATTCTAAAAAAGTTTTTAGATGACATCCATAGTAAGAAAATCATTTCACATCATATAATACATTTACATTTACACAAACGCATTTGTGTGCACAAAATTATATATTCTGGTATTTTATATATCATTTTTTAAAAACCTTGGGCTTGACATAACAAGTGAGTTCTTATCTGCAGTTTGAAATCATGGGCTTACATGGTCATCTCAAAGTTCTCTATAGCAGTATTAGGAAATGAGTTCATTAGGTGATTATACTTGTGAAAATTTCCTCTGGTCTGCAACATAGTATTCCTTAATAAAACAGCAACAGTAGCCTTGTTTGATATTTTGGGAAGAGTTGGAATTTATAAGCTTATTGTTCTGGAGAGATTGAAATGAAATTGATTTATATTGTGAGTAGTATTTATAGTTTTTGTTCTTCCTGGTATATTTTAGCATGTGGAAAATAAATGAGACTTTTGTAAGTTAGGCTTTGCAAGTATTTGTTGTAGAACACACTAGCCAAGTGAGTTAAGGATAAATATATACATATTATTATCTATATAGGTTCTCTAAGGATGCTGGGTATTCTGAAGTTAGATTTTGAAATACGCCTTACATTGTTAAACATGTATATTCTGTTATTCCAGGAGATATTTTTATATAACTACCCACTCTACCTCAAAATCAACACCTGTACATTTTTCTAATTATAAAAATGAAAACATTCTTGTTGAGTGTATATGAAAGAGTTTGGGGGTTGAGGGGATGGAATTAATAATAGGGCCTTTCATTATTTGAAATTTAGTCTATTTACAATGAAGGTATTAGCATTTTTAGCATTTTTTTTAACAAGGAAATTTTTTTCATGTTAGAAAGTAAAATTTAAAACAATTGGGCTCTCAGCTATCATTTTGGGTAACAAAACAAAATTCTGTTATACCTTCCACAACAAATTTTCCTATTAATGAAAATTTAGTTTGTTATTTTTCACTTGTTAACACTAATCAGTATTCTTACATGTGCATTGATGTGTATATTTCTATTTTCCCTTAGGATAAGTATCTAGATATAGAATTGTTAAAGGCTTTTCTTATATACATTTAGAACCAGTTATCCTTCAGAAAAATAATAGCAGTTTAGATGCTTGCCAGTAGTGATGAGAGGAGATAGTATAAACTTTAAAATGTGGGTAGCAGTTAAAAGCATGGACTCTGGAACCAGGCTGTCTGGGTTCAAACCTTAGCTGCTTGATTTGATAAACGTGTGATCTTAGCTGAATTAATTTAAACACTTGTGAACCTCAGTTTGCTCATTTAGATAATAGCACTTTTTTCATGAGGCTGTTAGGGTTAAATGAATCAATATATGTAATGCATGAGAACATGACTTGGCATAGAGGAAGTCTTGAACATGTTTTACTATGATACTTTATGAGAACATTAACTTCATATTCAGTGACCTTTGTTTAGAAGGATAATTCTAATTGCTTCGAGTTATGCTATAAAAACATATACTTAAAAGCAGCATAAAATATTAACAAGCAGTTGGATATTAAAATGTAGATTTTTTTTAGTAGTCTGAATTATTTCAGTTATTTTAAATCTTGTGTAGTTATTTTAATCTAAGCCTTTGTAAGAATTAGTAATTGTTTGTAACTCTGATTAGGATGTTAGCATCTGATTCCCAAACAAATCTAGAAAACTTGAGTTTTTATATCCCATGGAAAAGAAATGGGTTAATTACTACAATATCAGTATTTAAAATATATCTTGGATATCTCATCCTTCCACTTAATAAAAAATAGATATGATAAGTAGATGAAAATATATTCATTGTGCCAGGCACACTAAGAATTTTGTCAGTACTCATTTAATCTTTGCAAAAACCCTATGGTATAGTCACTGTTGTTGTTTTATAATCAAGGAAAGTGAACTTACAGACTGTGAGAGTGCTCAACCTTACACAACTAGTGAGTGGGGGAGCCAGACCTGTAAATTAAAGTCTCTGATATCAGAACTCTCCTGCTTCTTGAATGTTAATCATTATCAATGGTTTTGCAGGTTTTACGGCAGGAATTCTTCCTATGTTCATGGTGGAGTAGATGCTAGTGGAAAGCCCCAGGAGGCTGTTTATGGCCAAAATGTAAGTCTCAATTTCATATAAACATTTTAGATTTTTTGTGATAAGATAGAGATTTGAAAAATAGCCTTCTTGTGCCCATGAATTTCTTCTTGAATGTGATTATTAGTTGTAACTAGAATTTATGTTGGAATAATTGTCAGATGTGCTTTGAGTTCTTATAAACATTTTGTGTGAAACATGATATTGCATTGGAGTGGATACACAGGGAAAGGTGGGACGTTTTATGTGCTTGATGTATTTTATACATGAAACAGTTGACAGTGTATTAAGTTTGTACAAATGTAGGCTAAACCTTATGTTACAGGAATGCACAGAAGTATACACTCCTTATGACTTCAGCTAGATTCTGAATTACAGGATTTGGCCTTTACCAAATAAGAGGAAACTGAAAGTAAACGGCATCAGCAAAACACACAGTGAAGTAAAATTAGGTGTGAGGTCAAGGAGTAGTCAACACATTTTGTGTCAATGATTATTTAATACAGAATGGTGGGAGAAAGCTGAATAAAGCCCATATTACTGCGTAATAGGAAACAGCCATTTTGATTTCTTGTGTAGAGAGGTGACATATTAAAAATAGTGATTTAAGAATACAGTGTGGCAGTAATACATGGTATGGTGGAATGGATTCAAATGAAGCAGTGAGATTAAATATTTTATAAATTGTGAGGAAATTAGTGAAGTTCTTTTGATAGTGTCATATAGCTAATGCAAGAATTTGTATTTCCTCCCCTCCTTCTTCTAACAAAGGATATACACCACAAAGTATTATCTCTGAACTTCAGTGAATGTCATACTAAAATTCGTCATGTGGATGCTCATGCAACCTTGAGTGATGGAGTAGTTGTCCAGGTCATGGGTTTGCTCTCTAATAGTGGACAGCCAGAGAGAAAGTTCATGCAAACCTTTGTTCTGGCTCCTGAAGTAAGTTTTCATTTCACATAATATTTTTATTTCATTTATATAATTTTATTTGTTATTAAGTGCTTTATGTGTCCAAAGAGTTATATTTTTGTTTAGATATACATACATGTGGCTTTTTTGAGAAATTTTACTGAATCTGTTGATATTTATTTGAGCTCCTGTGTGTGTGTGTGCGCACTCATACACTTTGAGTATTTCATAGTAAAAGTCAAATTCATACAAATGTGTACATTAGGATTACAGAAATATTACAAAAAGTATTTTATGTTTACTAGGTTACATGTTAAACAAAATGGAAAAGTTCCATTTGTTAATTGGTTCTGGTTCTCTTAACACTGAGTAGGCATTTCTTGAGTTTCAATATTTGAGTGATTGTAGTTTGTTAACATGATAGCATGTTCAACTTTGGAAAATTATAGAGTCTACATTATTTCTACATAGTACTAAAATAGAAATTGTATATGCTATGTAATTTGTTATGCCACATTTATGGGTATTTATGGTGTATTTGGATGTTGTTTTTCTATAGGGATCCGTTCCGAATAAGTTTTACGTTCATAATGATATGTTTCGTTACGAAGATGAAGTATTTGGTGATTCTGAACCAGAACTTGATGAAGGTGAGGTTATTTTCAAAGTAGAAGGGTTCTGTTATTACTCTTTAAGGACATGAAAAGTATGAAACTTAAAGAATTTTTCCTATATTGTAACCTCTTTGTTTTGTTCCTTTTGATTTTTTTTTTTACAAACAATATAGGTGTTCATTATATGAAAAATTCCCCTTAGTCTCATCCTCTACAGATAACCATATTACAGAATTTTGTTGGATCTTATACTTACTGGTACTTACTTTTATAAAAATGGAATTATGCTGGCCCAAAGGTTACAGTCTTTTTTAATATATTTTTTGTTGGGTGTCAATTTTTTTGGCTACACTATAATTACTTAATTGGTTTTCCATTGATATCAGTTCTTTCCTTTTCTTACTGCTCTCTAGAATAGATATGACAAAGGAAACTGAGTTATGGCTTTAATATCATTTATCTCCTACCCTTTCCTTACTAATAGATTTTTTTAAAAAGTAGGGTGAATACCAAACTTCATCTTACTTGTTCAAGTTTTTTTAAAAGAACGAGGAATATTGCAAATGAATGACTTTGTAAGAAATATGCCATTTTTTTTTTACTATCATATCACTACCTTAAACCTTTTAAAAATATGTATATCAGATTGTGCTAAGTCTCTTTAAAAGAGATGTGGTGTATTATGTATTGTCAGAATCAGAAGATGAAGTAGAAGAGGAACAAGAAGAAAGGCAACCATCTCCAGAACCTGTGCAAGAAAATGCTAACAGTGGTTACTATGAAGCTCACCCTGTGACGTAAGAATAGTGTTTGATGGCTGAATTTGGTTTAAACTATGGTGTAGTTAGTTATAAAGTGGTTTTGTTCCTAGGATTATTGTTGGAAGTAAATCTTTGATAAAGCCATATATCAGGCCAGTATTTGAGTACTTAACTATGCAAGGAATTTGGAAATATTTGTTTTATTTCAAAAATTGAATATACTTCGGCCCAGAACTGTGATCGCTTACTGACAACGTAGAATGTTTGAGACAACACAGAGATTGAGCATTTTATTTTAATTTTATGAAGCTGGAGTTTATTTATAGTTATTAAAGTAAACATTTTAGTAATCCAGTTTTAAAACTGGGATTGAAGAAATGCTGCTTGAGAATATTTTTCCCTTCTGCCTTCTAGTTCTCATGGGACTTTGGCTTCAAAACAGCTTATTACTAGTTACATCTTTTAGATTAGAGAAATACTGAGTTTTATCTCATTTAAATTGATTGTTTCACTCATACTGAAAAGTGAATGAAATATTTTATTGTAGTAATGGCATTGAAGAACCATTGGAAGAATCCTCTCATGAACCTGAACCTGAGCCAGAATCTGAAACAAAGACTGAAGAACTGAAACCACCAGTAGAGGAGAAGAACTTAGAAGAATTAGAGGAGAAGTCGTCTTCTCCTCCTCCTGCGGAACCTGTTTCTCTGCCACAAGAACCACCAAAGGTTAGATCAGAGGAACTCTAATATATAATATCACATTTTCATATTTAATGCCATCAATGAAGCATGACCTTTCTTCTATTATGTTAAATTGTTTAATATAGTAAACTGTTTTTTTATGTATATGAAAGAAGCTGTGGGTTTTTTGTAATCCCGAGGAAATCTCATTGTATTCTCTTTACCCCCTTCAAAAATTACCCCTCAGAGTGAAATTTAGGATTAATCTTTGTTTACAGTGTTTAGTATCTTACATGAAATTATCTGGGTCTATGTATAAAGCTGAGAGTTATTCTTCCATTCTCTATTAAGTCTCTACGTACAGATGCAGGGAGTCAATACTTCCCAACTTAAACAAGTTGGTATATTAAAAGAAGAGATGCCTGTTATTTCTGGTTTAAAGGAGAACAGTTTCCGTACTACACCAATTAAGCTATCTTGGAAAGATGAGTGACACCCATAGTCGTATCTTTTAAGCCTATCTGAAACATCTTTTCTCTTTCTGTAAAAGTAGAAGGTTAAAGTATATTTGGGTAGTGAGAGGAGATTCCTTGTTCAATTTGTGAATGTTTGCTAAAGTTTCCAGGTAGTACTTTCTTCTTTCCTGTCCTTCCCCTCTCCCTTTAACATCATCACACACCCTGTTTTTCCCTAAAAGGGGAAAGAAACTGGTTCTATTAGGCTCTTATTTTTCTATCATGTGTAGTCCTTAGTGGTTTTGTTTGCTACTTGCTCATCTACTTAGAGCATATAGGAACTTGCTTGTGGATTTATTTAGTAGTTCAGATAAAACCGTCAAATAATCTTACATAATGAGATTTTGAAAACTGGCACATAGACTGGCATGTGTGTGTGTGTGCCTTTTAGGAGTCCTCCAATATAGAGCAATAGTTTAGAAATGAAAAAGAAAATATATATTTGGAAGTTTCCATATAGGAATGTTGGTGGTTTTCCATGATTAGTAGTCTAGGTTTGTTGCATTTCCTGCAGGCTTTCTCCTGGGCTTCAGTGACCAGTAAAAACCTGCCTCCTAGTGGTACTGTTTCTTCCTCTGGAATTCCACCCCATGTTAAAGCACCAGTCTCACAGGTAACCGATCTGTGAACACATTGGATTGTATCCTTGTTACATTGCCAATTGCTTATCTTTTTAATACTTTTTTAAATGAGTCAATCAGAAATTATGGATTAAATATACAAAAATTGTATTAAATGTCAGTGCACCCACTTTAAATGCCAAATCTCCATTCATCATCTCTACATAGGTGGTATTTGGGGCTTGGGTGTGTGAAATACAGATTAAGTTGGTTTTACCAGTAGATGTAGTATCATTTAAAAGGCTTCTTAGAATAACCAAAATTAGTTACTATTTAAAAGTTATATTTTATTTAGTAGAATATTTTAAGGAAGAAATTTGGGAAGGCACAAAATAGTGTGGCATTATAAAGGATCACCGTTTTTAAAAAATAGAATACTTTTTAAAATACACTGCCTAAGCACTTCTCAATAAATGATTCATACCATTTAATTGAAGCCTGTACCAACTTATGACTGTAGTGTTCACCTTAACTGATCATTCCAGTATTCTGCTTTTTGTCTGTTTGTCATCTTACCCATTTCAGAGCTTTCAAAACATTGAAAATAAGACACTGGCGACTACATTTATTAGGTATAGTTTAGAATTAACTAAACTTAAGTTCATAGACACAGTTAAAAAGTGTGTTCAATTCTTTTCTCTACACTTTGAGTTAAACTTCATTCTGCTAGAACGTTTACATTTAAAATGGTTAGTGGATATACAATTGTTTGGTGGTGGTACACATAATAAGGTACTTAATAGAATACATGGCTCATGATACCTGTTGTTTTCAGTTAGATGTTCAGAAAGTTGAGTAATTACCTCAGATCACAAACCAGGATTCTATCATAATAAAGAAAATTAATTTACTAAGTATTGATTATGCTTTTGAACTCATCTTGAGATCTGATAAATAACTTCTGGATTGATTTATCAGATTTGAATTTGGAATGTAAAAATACCATTTTAGAGTGTTGGCTACATTTATTTTAAGCTTAACTACTAGTTAAAATAGCTTATGCTTGTTATACCAGGCATTGTCAAAGTACATTTATTGTCATCTAATCCTCATTACCACTTTGAGGGTGGTTACTGTTATTGTTCCTATTTCACAGATAAGTAAATTGAGGCCTAAAGTATTTCACCTAACATCAGACATGTATATAAATAGTAGGGCTAGGCTTTGAATTCATATAGTCAGATATCATGGACACCAGGCTCATGCAAACCTATAGGTTTCTTGAAGGCAGTATATCTCTATTTACATTGGAGAAGAAGAGTACTACATTTATGTCATGTCTAAATTACATTACATTAGAGCTTAGCTTCTTGCCCAAGAAAAATTTTTTTATGCATTTTGAAGTTAGTGTTTGAATTGTAGGAAACTAGATTGTATTTCCCAGCCCACACCCTTATTAAAACAGGATTTTTAAGTGTTTATAATTTACATTTTAAGAGAAATTTCTGATCTCTTTGGGCTAAGAGAAATTTCTGATCTCTTTGGGCTGTATTTAGAATGGATTTATGATTTTTCCACTTGATTTAACATACTCTTCAATTTTATTTTGTTACTTTAATGTAGTATTTATTTCGTTAACACTTTTAGCATAGATTATTAATAAAATAAGAATCAAATATAATTCTTGGGTATTTGTAGGTATTAATTTAGAATTAGGTAAGTTAATTTCTTGGTAAAAAGATTTGGTATGGAAATTGATTAGCTCTTTCAAGTAGCTTATGTTTAATTGAAGGACTTGTTTATTGTGGTTTTGCTAATTACTGACTTAATTTGTTTCCATTTTTATTTCATATTCTGTTTGATTTTCATTTGTGGGATTTGTAATGTGAGCACACTTTTTGGTTACATGGAGGTAATTCTAAGGCCTTGAAATAGTATGTAGTATATTAGCCATTTTATTTTGTTGAAGTAAATAGTTTTAATAATGAAATTGAGCCTGAAGAATTGTAAGTGCACATCTGGCTTAGGTGACATACATTGATCAGTTATTGAAAAGATTTTATTAGAATTTTGGTTTTGTATTTTTTTTTTCATTAGCTTCAGATGTATACTAAAAGGTTGCTAAATTAGTGTATGAATTATTTGTAAGATGTTGAAAATTATTTAATGTTATGGTTTTACTTTTAAATCCTTAAAGGATAATGGACTTTCTATTTTGCTAGTTGTAGTTATTTTTGTTTTGGTAATCTGTTTTGAAAAGAAATTGAATCAGTCAATCAAGGTGCCGCAAGTTCTTTGATAATATTTAGATTGAATGAGTCTGAGGTTTTTCTGAAATTTTAAATTAAAAGACACATTTGCTATTTTTATTATTAATTTTCTAAACACACTGGCTTAATCAAAACTCATTAGAGTACATCTGTTCTTTAATTCTGTTTACATTCATATTCAAGTTGTGCTTTTAGGCCCCCTTAGTTGAAATTTCTAAATAATTGTCTTTTTAAGGTATCACATTATGGGTCAAATTATCTTATAGTGTTAATTTCCAAATATAAATAGCAATAGTCTCAGGATTGTAACTCAGGTTTTTTTGTCGTACAATATTATTCTACGTATTTTGAGTTAGAGAACTGACTGTAAAATTAATTTAACTTTAAATGAATCAATAGTTTGTAAACATCTATATCTCACAGCACTGTTTTGTTTTTTTGGGTGGTGTAGAAATGCATTAAGATACAGTCCTTTTAGGAATAAATACACATAAATATAACTGAAAAAAAACTGAAAAGAGTTAAAATTAAAAAATTTTTTTAACTAGCAAAATTCTAGAACATGGGAAGCAATTCCATTTTGTTGAAGAAAATGGGAAATCTGCATGGAAAAAGAATTTAGGAAGAGAAAGGCAAATCTGTTAAAAACTGCTAGTATAGGAGTTAAGTAGTTACAGTGGGTAAAGTCATTTACAATAAATTGTTATTTTTGAAGGAAGCATAACACTTTGTATCAAAATTTGTCCTTGCATTTACATCTCAATTAATGTAAATGATGAAAGAGTTTGAGCCACTGCCTGGACTGAGGTTCTCAGAGATGATCAGCCATAAAGACATCACTGAAATTGCTAGCTTTCTGACTTGAGGACATGTTCTTCATATTCTGCCGAGTGTTTTCCACATCCTTTGAAGGTGTATATGTTTTGTTTCTTCCTTGGACCACAAATATTTGGGCAGTAGACAACCTGAAGATGTTGGGAATACAGAAAATGCCATTGTTTTAAGGAAAAGGTAATAGATGCAGATGTTATTTTGTTTTAAAAATCGTTACTTTAATTATATGTTTTTAATTCAGCAGTTAACAGAAACTTTTGGAATGCATCTTAAATGTCCAATTACTCCCCCTGTCACCTTCCAAAAAGCAGTTAAGGAAAATTGTTGGGGTCAGTCCTTAAATAAATGCACATCTTTCCTAAGGAAGAACAGAAAGTTTAAAGGACTTCTGTGACTATTTGAAATGCTATATATACATTCCCATCTTGTTTTCTTCTGTGCATTTTGACTTAAAAGTAGTATTTTTAGGTGTTAGATTTAGAGTAAGTCAAGTTGCATATTTTGAACTATCAAAATACTGATTTTTCAAGATTTATTAGAGGATATTGCTGAACACTTATATTTGAAAGGAAGCTAACTAGATTATTAGAAAGTATGTGTCATATATTCTTGTCTTTCTAAGATAAATATGGCTTATTTTTCTTTCGTATATGTATTTACATGGAGTGGCTCATCTTGCATTTTTTATGATTTCTTTTTTTTTCTTTTTTTATAGCAATGCCAATACCTTTTATGCTGTCTCAATGTGGTTGTAACTTTATTTTTAAAATGCAGTTGTAAAAACTAGCTTATTGTGACTTATATGGCCTTGAGTGGGAAAAACCAAAACCTACCCTACAGTCCTAGATTGGTACAGAATATCTTTATAAAAATTTATTTTTCATGTATATAGGATACTATGTTAAAAACATTCTAAACTTAAAATTACTATTATGCTTACTATTGACTTTTGGTAGTTGCTTTAGTTGGTTTTTCTTCTGTTAAATGTGTTTCTTTATAATGTATTTTTCCCTTGTATTTTAGCCAAGAGTTGAAGCTAAACCAGAAGTTCAGTCTCAGCCACCTCGTGTTCGTGAACAACGACCTAGAGAACGACCTGGTTTCCCTCCTAGAGGACCAAGACCAGGTGAGTCAGTTCTTTCCTTGCTAGCCTTTAGAATTTAATTTAGCATTGCATTTAGTGCTCGAAAAGTTGAAAAAGACTGAACTTTAAAAAAAACTATAATATATTTTATGTAAATTGTTTTATTTTCAAAATTCTTGAAGGTTTAAGTTACCTGCTAAAATATAGTCTGGGGCATAACAGCTTAACTTTTAAGGGAGGATTAGCTGACATGCCATAGATACTTGTATTTTGAAGGTATAAAATAATTTTGAGACAAAATTATTTGGTTATTGTCACTGGTTCTAAGAAATCAAAACCGAGCTGCCAATAACCTACTCTCTCACTTAGCACTCTTATCTCTTCACAGATAAACAATAAGCACACCCTGATTCTTCTTATTTTGATTGTCTTAGGTTTTAAGTAAGTTGCCATGATTTTTGACTTGTTTCCATTGTTAGCTAATATATGTAGCACTTTTATTTGAATTCTATAAGTATGTTTAGATTGCTTTCGGGAGGAGGTGGGAGATAGTATACTTCAAATTTAGAATATGTAATTTTTCCCACAAAAGTAAAATAAATGTTTACTAAACAAGAAGTCATGGGAGGAGCTAGGGTTTGTCCTAACTTTGCCACTGAGTTTCTCATCACACGTGAGACCCTTAAATTATGAGCTTCTGTTATTACACAAATTTTTCTTGTGCAGTGCCTTTGTTATATACCTGTGTTACTTGTGTTTTGGGGAGGATCAAATAAGATTTATATATATGTGTGTGTGTGTATGAACACCCCACATATATATATAAAAGTCTATAGAATGAGGTATTATTACTGTTAAATTCAGTGATGTGGCTGTAATTTCATTACAACCAAAGATTAAGTAATTTTTGAATTTCAAAATACTAACCAAATATTTAGTACAAATATACCTCACTATCTGAAGTGTATTTGGCTCCTGGGTGATGGCAAAAGTTTGGTTAAGGAGGAATACTTGTACTACTAACATTTGACTTTCAGATAAGTAGATCTAGGCGGGACTTTAGCAGTCTAGTCAATACCCTCACTTTACACTTTAGTGTCATGTTGTTTTCTAACTAACCTACTAATAATAGGCACTTATACCAGTGTTCACGGAGATATCTTATTAAACTAAAACAGGAGTATTGTTATTAAAAGATTTTTATGTTCATTGCTTTGAACTAGTTTTTATGTGACATTGTAATCTTCACTATCTGCTCTATTCCTTTTCTCAGGCAGAGGAGATATCGAACAGAATGAATCTGACAACCGTAGAATAATTCGTTATCCAGACAGTCATCAACTTTTTGTTGGTAACTTGCCACACGATATTGATGAAAATGAACTGAAGGAGTTCTTCATGAGTAAGTGGCTATTTTTGCTTTATTGTAAAATTAAGCAAGATAATAGAGCTTTTTTCATAATGTAATTAGAATTTTTAAAACCATTTCTCTCTCTACTGTGTATATCTCCAGTCACTTACCAGAAGAGAGTAGAAAGGCTATATCAGGTGTTTCCCATTGACTATACTTAGTGTTGACTGGCCTACTTCTCTAGAGGTTAGAAGAAAGAGCTGGATGAATCATTCTTAAGTTGAGAGATGATATTCAGTTGGCAAATACAAGTCAGAAATAGAAAATGTCATTGATTTTCTAAAACTATGCAGGTAACTTTTTTTTCAAAAGGTCTATAATAAAAGATGCCAAAGCCTAACAAAACAAGCAGTCCGACTAGTTGTTGGCATTTTGGGTAAACAACTTTAATATGGGTGAATGTACCTTAGTTGTCATTGGATATAGCCATTTGTAACTTTTATTTTGAAGTGAAGTGAAGAAATAAAGGTAATTCATCCTGAGCAATTAAAGCCACAAAGTATTCAGTTAAAATATTTAACCCTTGATGTGATGTATATTTTCACAGGTTTTGGAAACGTTGTGGAACTTCGCATCAATACCAAGGGTGTTGGGGGAAAGCTTCCAAATTTTGGTTTTGTGGTTTTTGATGACTCTGAACCAGTTCAGAGAATCTTAATTGCAAAAGTAAGTGACTTAAAAGGCATAATTCAAGCCTTTATTATTCCTGTTATATATATTAATTTGGTGCATTTTTAAACCATTTAGGATCTTCTTTAATGGTAAAGCTAAAAATAGTTCACTACAAAATGGTATTTATGCAAAGAATGATGATTTGTTTGTAGTTTTAAAGTCTGGGTGTGGATCATTTTAAATTTGTTTCTTAGGATTTTCTTAAGTATTCAAGACAATGCATTACTATTGCTGTCTAACCTGCACATGTAAATCTTTTTCTTCCCCTTTAAAGCCAATTATGTTTCGAGGGGAAGTGCGTTTAAATGTGGAAGAGAAAAAAACAAGAGCTGCAAGGGAGCGAGAAACCAGAGGTGGTGGTGATGATCGCAGGGATATTAGGCGCAACGATCGAGGTCCTGGTGGTCCACGTGGAATAGTGGGTGGTGGAATGATGCGTGACCGGGATGGAAGAGGACCTCCTCCAAGAGGTGGCATGGCACAGAAACTTGGCTCTGGAAGAGGAACCGGGCAGATGGAAGGCCGCTTCACAGGACAGCGTCGCTGAAGCCCCACTGTTGGCAGTCTTGGCAGTGGTACATTATTCATCGTGTTTGCATTCTTGTTAATTTTTTTTGGCTTTGGAATGTGACACAGCCTTTTTTTTTTTTTTTTTTTTTTTATCATTTCTTTGATGTGAAAAGCATCTTTTGGTTATGAGTTAAATTGAGGTGGACATTATTTCCCCAGTTTCACAACAAGATTCATATTGTTAATTTATAAATCTAGACTTGGAGAATTAAGGACTGTGAAATGACCGTATTAAACTATCTACAACAAAATGAACTTTTTAAAAGGACATGCCCAACTGAATTCAGGTCCTTTGAGTCAAAAAAAAAATCCTGCTGCACATTTTGTTTAAGTGTTACTGTTTCTGCCTGTTAATGTTGGAAACACCAATAGTGCAATTTGTGCAATTGGAGAATCTTGCCTTTTTTCTTGGCTCCCCCCAAAAATATACAAACCAACAGAAACTTGTTGTGCACTCATCAAAATGCACTAATGGGTACTATGAACTCATTCACATTGACATTTGCAACAGAAGGCAACATGGGAAAAAAATCTTTCATCTTTTTTTCCAGTAGGGAATAGTTTGTGAAATTATGAGGGCATTTTATCTGCTTGCTGTGACCAGCGTGTGTATACATAAACCTTAACTACAATAAATCATTTAGTTATGAACTAAATAACAAATCGGAACTTCAAATGCTACGGTCTTGAATATTAGACCAGATTTAGTAGCTCCATATCTAAGATTTTTCTACCTGCCCCTCTTCAGTACAGGGATGGCTGGCTGCTCAACACACTCCTCCCCCTTTTTCCTTTCTTTAAGCTATGTACAGTGAAAATTGTCTTTACTGTATTTTTGTTCTCTGGTAATGTAATAAGCATGATGGTGCCTTCTATTAATACATCATTCCAGTCTTGCTGGTAATTTTGTACAGTATAGTGTATGAATTGCTGTGCTGCAAAGCCAAACAGCTGCAAAATGTTGAAAAATCATTGAAGTGTATAAAATTGCAGTATCTTTAAAATCAGTAAAATTGACTAGCATATTATTTACTTTGTTCTTCAGTTAACGATGTGTGTTCTCTGTTTAGGAGGGAGAGGGAAGGAGGAAGATGGTTATTTGACTAAGTCTTTTGTTGACTTGTCTCAGCGTGAATGTGAACGTTGAAACGTATCACTTGAGATGCTTGGAAAAGTCAGTCAACTTGATGTACATTTTTTAGTGATATTTTAAAAGCAGTCAGAGTCCACAAATGGCAAGTAAACCTGAGGTGAGGATACTGCAATTTTCAGAGAAAAAGGAACAGCAGCTCTTAAGTGTTTGCATTTTCTATTTGGGGGGCAGGGAACTGTCATTCATTTTGCACAATTCTTGAACTGATGTCAGCACCCAAGTGGCTCTGAATTTAAGTCTGGGACGACATCTTTTATTTTTACATGAATCTCTAAACAATTCTGTGAGCAAAGTTTGTAGCTGCTGGATTATTGTGTGTCTTTATAGCAAGTTCCAGTAAACTGCAAGTATGGCAAAGGATTTTCGATTTTATGCTTGAAACATTTGGTACATACCAGATACCAGTCTCCGATGTTTCAGGCTAGGAGTGGGGAAAATAAGAGTGACCACTTAAAGCTGCTTGTTAGCATGGAAGACTTCTCCATTCTATCTTGGCAAAAACAAAAATGCACTTGACATAGTAGCAAACTAGTTTTGAATTTTGAAACTGTTTGCTATTTAGTAAACTAGCAAATGATGCACGTATTTTGTTTTTCATATACTGGGCAATATAAGTAAAATTAAATGTGTCCCTTTTTTTTCTCCCTTGAATGAGGTCTTCCATGTTTGTGGAAAAGTCTTGCACTATTGCATATGTTTTAGGGACATAGATATCTCATAGTTTTCATTTGGGGCGGGGGAGGGAACTTAAGGATTTTTCTTTTTTCTGTTTAAAACACTTTTACACTTTCTAATGTGTAGTACTTGAAGTTCTTACCAGAAAATTAATTTTGAGTTTTGAAGCCTTTATTCAAATTATTTTTAAATAAGTGGTTTATCGTCAGTGTTTTGTTTTATAGCAGTTTTTCCTTAAGTCTTCTTTTTCTCCTTCCCATTTTATATACATATATATAAAATTTCCAATCCAGGATATTGCCCTACCACTCATGAAAACTGTTCTGGCACCAAAAGTTATGGCAAATGTTAAGTGTAATAGAAAATCAGATCAAAGAGCCATTCAGCTTCAGTCTTTACATACCATGAATAAAGCATATAAAACATCACTTGGAGAAGTTTACATGGTGATTGTTCACCTGCAGTACTGTGGACTTTTAACATTTTGTCCCCTTTTCAATGAACCAGAGTAAAAATAATTCATCTACCATTACTGTTATTTGCTGATTTTTTTTTTTTTTGATGGTAATATTCTATCCTTATGACACTATTGCAACCAAATTGGCTTTACCATCTTGGCTTTAGTAGGTATAGAAGACAATGGATTACCATCTTTATTGCTGTAATGTGTTAAGCATTATATGCTAGTAGAATCTAGTTTAATTGTTTCAGGTGGAAAGTATTCTTTCAGTTTCCATTTTGAATGTGTTTGGACTAAACAATAAACTACTGATGTCTGCAGCATTTATCTGTCCCTAATTTAATCTGTAGGTTTGTGTTCCAAAATACTTTCTCCAAATTGCATTTCACACAGCCTAAGTAAAGATAAGGGATTGTTTTAAAAGCCACTGTTTATTATTTGTGAAATTTCAGGTATACAAAAGTAAAATACTTAAGACTGGGACATTGTTAAGAGATCTATTCTAGTTCAGTTGGATATCTGGTCTACAAGTTAAAGAATGTTAGAATAGTAAGGAAGGTGAGAATGATCTAAAGCAAACTACTAAATATTTATTAAAAATAAAATCTTGGGTTTTCCAAAGGGTAGTTGCTACCTCAGAAGGGGAAAAGGGATGGGAAGATTGAGGTTATCTGAAGTTATGGACATAACCCAATTCAGAAATTGAAACAAATTTGTCAAGTGCTAAAAGAATATTGTCTGATCATATTTATGAATATATACTTTAAATAAAAAATGAGGTCCTAAAGTATATGTAATTTCAAAAATGGAGACTTTTCTTCATAAAAAAGATGGTGTAAATGAATTTTTCCTGATATATTCTTAACTGTTCATGAAGATTCCTTAAATCAGACTTAACAAGTTTGTACTGGAGAGAAACCAAAATAACCGTTAGTTTAAAGTACTTTTAAGGAAGAAAGACTGAAGATTTTTATAAATGTACATTGAACTTTCAGTTTTTATTGTAATGACTTATCTAACTTTATGGCTGTGGAAAGATTTTTTAGAAGGGATAAAATGTATATGTCATACTATATTGAAAACCAAATTTGAAGGAGCAAATTATCATTTGGTCCAAAAAATTAATATGAAACAAAATATTTGAATATTTTAGCCACATAACATGCTTCATTTCAGTTGTGCTTATATAGTGTTTGTAGCAAGTAAATGAAAATTTAGTGGATAGGTGTTCATATTTTTCTTTTAAATTAGGACATTTTGCTCAATTCATATTTTAACTGTAGATGAATAAAGACCCTTGATTTTTCTTTTCATTCTGTGTTAATACTTTCTATTTGATGCCACAGTTCTAAATTATTTAAAATTACTTGGTAAGGGAACAGTCTATTATGTCATGGAAGAAATTTCCCTTTGTGAATGATTTTTGTAGGGTCATACAGAGAGTAATTGAAATCATTTGCATCATTTAGTCAATTTCTAAGTTTCTGGGTATTTGACAGACTGAACTCTGCTTATGTAGTTGTATATACAGCTGTGTTTAATATATTTCAGAATTAGTAGGACATAAGTCTTATTAGCATTAACAAACACTGGGCAATATACTGTAACTACAGGTTTAGAACTGAACATTTAAAGAAAGATTACTACCTTTCTGTTAATTGCCAGATTAACTGACCTCTTTGTCTTTGATCTGTGAAGAGTTTTGACAATGCTGGCTGTCTACTTGGAATGCTTTCACCTTTGTGGTAATAACATTTTTTTAACTGTTCCTGTTTTCTTTTATCAACTCGTAACAACCTCAACTCCCAACCCCTTCTGTGCTCCATCTCTTCTTTCCCCCACGAACTTTGTCCAGGTGGTTTCATTTAGGCTAGCTAGGCGCTAACCTAGCTTCAGTTTACTGTCCATTCAGTAGATTCCATATAGTGCTTGAGAAAGAGGGCTTTGGATGTGCCTGGACGTGAATGGAAACTCCATTCGATTGTTAGCCTTTTTCTATGCTTCTGTTTCCTCCGTTGTAAAGCAAGAAGGGTGATTGTGAGGATTCAGTGAGTTAACATATAAAGCACCTAAAACAATGTAGTGACCTTCAGCAAGTGTAAGCTCTTACTGTTTTTTATTTATTTGCATTTCTAGTGTCTACCTATTCTGTGTTCCAAACAAATCTTTTTTGTTCTTTTTTGGATCCTTTTTGCCACATTTCCTTTTGAAGCCTTATAAAATTCAAAATTTGGAAGTCTCAATGTTTTCTCTGACTTTTGCATACCTGGCTCTCTAGTGAATATTTCTATTTTTCTGACCTATCAAATATTGTTTCAATGAAGACAAACCACTTAACAGTGTTTATCAAGTGTTTATTGGACACCACTGAGTGCCAGGCGTTGACAATGATGATTTATGCATGAATAAGACAAGACCTTTGTTTCCCTGAGATTATCTACATGGTAATGGAGAGAATGGTTATAAATACTATGCAGAATATTAAGATGATAACAAATAAACTGAGTGGCAATTTTAGATAGGTATTTCACAATTACTCATTCTAGAGTTGAAGGGACCAGCTAATGTAAAGTTTGTAAAATTGAAAAAAGCTTGGAGGGAAATGCAAAGAGGCCGTGACAGGTGCAGTTGGGTCAAGGAGTAGCAAAATAGTAAGAGTTAGCGTAGGAGAGATAGGAACTAGATCATGTAATCTGAAGGTTTACATCTGAAGGAGGGAAATAAATTTAGCTTATTTTTTGGCAGTTGAATTTAAGAGATGTCTTAAAAGGGTAGCTAGCATAAAGATACAAACCAATGAAAAGCAGACACTTCAGTGTAACCAATACAATAGTTATCTTTATACTTGTTTATATGTCTAAATTGAATTTTCTATAATATTTGAGGATATACTATGAATCACTGCTGGTAGCTTAATATTTAAGCAAACTAAGTGTGTAGCTATTTCACAGCTGAGGAGACTGAGGATCAGAAAGGATATTATAGTCAACATTAGTAAGAAATGATTTGAAATACCTGCTTATTAGCCAAAAGTGTCAATTTGCTTTAGGGGATGGATAATTTTAGAAAAGGGGTTTTGAATACTAGAAATTTAAACTTTGTATGCAATGCATTTTTTATTCTGGCTTTATTTTAGAAAATTATAAAATCACAGCCTCCAACATTAGTGGGCCTAAAATTAAGGATTCCTTAATCTGAAACTGCATTCAGGAAGCACAGCATTAAGTAATGAGGCAGATAGATACTTGGTACAAATCAAATGGCTGCCAAGTACTGGAAGTCTCAGAGAAAACATTTTTGAGGGCCTGTCATTTTACATATTATATCTTAACATGATAACCCTATTAAGTTTTAAAATTTTTTGTTAGGTGAACTAAATCTTGGAGGGGTAAAATCAAAACTCTGCCTGGCATGTGATGAGGATAGTGACTTGGAATACAAAATATGTGAGAGACTTTTCAGTGGATGGTGACTTATTAGAAATGATGTAGAGTGTTCTTTAAAAGTGGGCACTTAAGTAATAATTATGTGTGAAGTGACAAAGATGTGTGTAGTGGCCAGTAAATATTAGCATCTAATTGGAGCCAGAAACCTTCCTAGGTGATGGCTGGCAATATAGCAGGTAAAGCCTAACCTACTCTCAGGAAACTTGTATTTTTAAGGGGGAGAGGGCAGGTGGCAAAAAACATGTAAATAAGTCATTTCAGTCCTGATTAGTTCTGGGTGCACACAACTCATTAGGTTATAGCAGTAGGCCTTTAAGGAGGAATACTTTATTTTATAGAAGGATTAACAAGTACAGTGGGGTTAGCTACTTTTCCAAGATCACTTGGCTAATGGGTAGAACTACTTAAGGAAAAGAATGTAATAGTGACTGGGGTTGGGGCTGTTCCTTAATCTTTACTGAGGGTGGTAATGAAAAGCCTCTCCAAAGAGGTAACATTTGAGATCTGAAATGAAGAGAAGGCAACCTTGAGATCTGGAAGAACATACCAAATAGAAGGAAGAACAAATGCAGAGGACTTGTGTTTGGAGTTTGTTGCATTTAAGGGTAGTAAGGCCAGAGTGGCCCCACAATAAGCAGATGATATCAAGAGGCACAGGGTAAGGGCTAATTTGAGGGTGGCCTTGAAGTTTGGATTTTTATACTGCTGGTATAGGGATCTGAACAGGGAAGTAATGATGTATGAATTAGTGGGGAGACTCAGGAAAAGATGTCAGGTAATTGTGATGGCTTGAATTAGAGTTGTAGCAGTGAAGATGGTGATAAACGGTCATCTAATAAGATATTTTGGAGATAGAATTTACAAGACTTATGGATTGGATTTTGAATGTGAGGGAAAGAAAAGGTATTCCTGAGATTTTGATGCAATTTGGGTGGAAGACAGTACTCTATTGAGGGAGAAGGAAGAGGAGTGGATTGTGGACAGAAAACAGGTCCTTTTGAACTACGTTAAAATTCATTTGCCATTTGGATACCCAAGAATAAATGTCAGCTGGTAGGATTTTTGGAATTCTGAGAGCTCAGTGCTATGAGTAGGCAGATAGGTCTTTGTAGGTATTGGATTAGATGAGATATCCTAGGAAGAGTGTCCAGAAGAGAAGCTGAGAGTGACCCCGCAGATACTCCCAAAATTTAGGGTTTAGTACAGGAGAAGTGTGCAAAGAAAACTAGGGAGACAAAATAACAAAATTGGTGTCATGGAAAGCTAAGTTTCAAGAGTTTATTTCAGAAGGAAATAGGCAGTTGTGTCAAATGCTGTTAACAAATTAGGGTGGTCTGACTGCTATAATAAATAGAACCCAAGATGTCTAATAGTTCAAACACAATGCTTTCCCCCAACCCTCATTTAATAGATGAGTGGTAACGAGGCCAGTAGTATGGCCATCCCCAATTAAGTTAGGGATACATGGATTAAGGTTCTACCAACTTCACAGGATAACACTGGAGTCATCTCTGTTATAGCTAGCTGAAAGGGAAATGTGGAGAGTCTTGATTTTTATGGACCAGGACTGGGAATGGTGCACATTTCATATTCCTTTGGCTTGAATTCAGTCACATGACCACCCCTAACTGCAATGGAGTTTGCACAAAATACACAAGCCATACATGTAGGGAGAAGAAACCAGCTTGTTTTGAGTAGCTAGTAAACTCTGCCACAGAAGCTTTGGCAGGACGTAGGTCATAGTGACTTTTGGGAAGAATTAGTTCAATGAAGTGATAAGGATGAAAGCCCAATAGAGAACTGGAGATTAGAAATGAACACACTATTTTTCCTATAGTTTTGCTATGAAGATGAACAGTAATTTGGTAGAGGCTAGAGAGAGATGGAACATTAAGGAAGAGGTTTTATGAGGCACATTACAAGAGTAAACATTTTTAACATTTGAGGAAAGGATTTCCAGGTTCACACTGTGATACAGTATAGATGTATTTGGTGACTAACATCAAAATACAGTGTATGTTGAATTTGGAAAAAATAAATGGTATATTGTACTTCAGGTCCCCAAATTCCAGTTGTCTTAATCACTTTAAAATGTAATAATGATATCACTGAATCAACTTCTATGCAGAGAACAGAATTCCCTTTTCTATGGCAAGTGTCCTTCCATCAAAGAACCAAAATTTCAAAATGAATCCATTTCCTTAATAGAATGGTGGAATGTATTTATAGCTGCATGCTCTATATAATATACAGAAAATAACCTTACTTTTTATAGTCTGAAAATTTTACACTCTTGGTGGCTTGAGTAAAGTGATGCCAAAAAAAAAACAATGGCCTGTCAGTATCTCATGGGACTGAAGTGAGAGTTTTTTTTTTCTTCCCCCATAAAACTGACCCAAGCACTTTGGGAATGTCAAATACAGAGAGAATGATTGTTGTCTAGAGATGATTGCTAATGCAAGGAGGAGAATTGGGCTACTCTAGGCAAAAATATGTAAATTTGTTGAAAAAGATTTTTGGAGAGGCTATATATTTCTTATAAACCTGTTTTTTTTTTTTGAGATAAGAGTTTACATACATAAAATTCACCCTTTTAAAGTGTATAATGTAGTGCTTTTCAATATATTTATATATTTACAGGATTGTGTAATCATTATTACAATCTTAATTCCAGAACATTTTCATCACCCTAAAAATAAAGCCCATACTTGTTAGTAGACACTTCGAATTCCCACCTCCCACTCAGTCCCTGGTAACCATTAATCTACTTTCTGTTTCTAATATTTTCAAGATTCATCCATGTCATAGCATCTATCAATACTTCATTCCTTTTTATGGCTGAATAATATTCCATTGTATGGAAATACCACATGTATACATTCATCAGTTGATGGACATTTTGGTTTTACTTTTTGGCTGTTATGAATATCAGTGCAGCTATGAACATTCTTGTATAAGTTTTTGTGTGACCATAAGTTTTCATTTTTCTTCTGTATATACCTAGGCGTGGAATTCCTGGGTTATGTAATCCTTAGTCTCTTTTAATTTTATTAGCATCTCTCAAGCTCTCTCTCGTTACCAATCTCATGTTACCCTCATGCTGTTTTCTTTAGATTTTTAGAGGATCTTCACTTTCCTTAGTGATTAAAATGTCCCTTTCAACCTCTTTCCCTATTGTCCCACTTGGGTAGGTCATGTTAAAATTTTTCATGACAAGTTCATGGCTTTTCATATCATTACCTCAAATTTTTTTGAACTCAATTCCAATGACATTTTTCACTAAACTTCAGTCACTCAAAAGAACAGCCTAACCTTTCACTCTTTAGAACTGATCATCTTGTGCCAATTCCAAGATATTAAGTTCTTTGACAGTAATTTTTTCTATTTCAATCTCATTAGATTTATTCTTCATGTCTATGATGATCTCCACACCCTCAGTCCCTCTGTATTTTCAGTTTATTATAATAAGGTAATTGTGATGGCTTGGGTTAGTTGTAGCAGTGAAGATGGTGATAACTTTTGTCCTGATTTGTCTTCTATCTAACTGGAACCTATGGCAAGTCATTTTAATGGTGCTTTCCTCCTCATCCTTACCAGTTCTCCAAGAGGTAGTTTACATACTATCTGTTTTTTTCTTGTCTGGGGATGCCAAGTCCTATCAGAATCCATTGGTTTCACTGTAAATTCATGGTAACGTAAGTGGGCACATTTTACTATTTGAACTCCTTTCATATCAAAATAACTTCTCATAACTACCAATTTCAAGGAATTTCTGCTCTCAAATCCTTAAGACAATCTATTTGCAAAAATGAAGTTTCTTTCCTTAAGGCTTAATCTATTATCTTTGCAAAAATGAAGTTCTTTTACAGAGAAGATCTAGGCTAACTAATTCGTCTGCCCAACAGTTTTCTCGTTTTTTTTCCTTTTCACTAAACCTCTTCAAGGCAAAGTTCTTTTCATATTTTATTACTTTCTCTTTACTACCTGTTCTTGGTTTTTCATTATTCTTTCTTTTTACCTCTTTAATACCTCTCTCCATTCTTTTTTCCTGCAAAGATCCCGCAGTTTATAAAGAAAAACTCAGTCCTGCATCTATCTACATAATGCTACCTCCTCTTCAACAAATTTGCAGATGGCTTTATCTAGGGTGTGTAATTCTTGAACACCTTGTCTCCTTTACTGTTGGCTTTCAAACTCAATTATTTTTGGAATTGTTTCCTAAAGTGTTAACCTATTCACTAAATCCAGTATTTTTAGTCTTTATCCTTTTGGTTCTCTCTGGGATATAAACGAGTTTATTTAAGCTTCAGAGCCTCTTGCTTAGAGGGTACTGTAAAATGTTTATGTTGTAAAGTTGCAGAAACAATATTTTTGCTTCAGGCCTGGACTTGCCGCTCTATAGAAGGGGATCTGATCCTCATATAAAAGAAGTTCATCAGATTCTGCTTTAGCCTGTAGAGGTAACAAAATTGGGCATAGCTTCTTTCAACTTGGCCACAGCTAAGGATAGAGTTAAATTTACTGTATTAACACTCACACCTTGGATTAACCAAAGAATTATATTCTCTTTTACTCGGATCCCAGGTCTGGTCCTCATTATTACAGGTTCAGGAACAAGATTGTAAGCAGTTTGACCAAGGTGATCAAGCACTGGAAGATTAATACATGCTAACCAAATTCACAAAATATAAACCAGAATGTTTATTTCTTAGTATACAAGAAGGAGTTATTACTGTAATTTTGACTCTGGGTATAAATATCTGCTACCCAGGACACACTCTTAACTGGATTAGGTATTATGGAGACCAAATATTATAAAACATGTAGTTTTCATGATTTACCAGGAAAACAACAGTGCTAAAAGCCGCCTCACTGCTGGGGTATGGCCTAAAACCCTAATTCCTTGAAAAGAGGAAAACCCTGTTTCCCGTGTGATTTCAGCACGTGCATGATTCTGACCTACCAGTCCTGCCTGTGCAGATCTCACCGTCCAACTGCACCCTATTTGGCTGCCATAGGCGAGCACTGCGCATCTCTCTTAGTCCCCCGACTGTCCCAGCCCTTTTATTTCATTCATGTCCTCTCTTACCCCTGTTACCTCCAAAGTATTTCCCTCTCTTTCTCTGCGCAAGCTGACCTCACGGTCCTTCCTAACGACAGCTCTGTCGTCACATCCCTTGCCTCGTCTACCAATGTTCACCTCCTAGACTGACCCCCTCGTCCCCTCCCTCGCCCCGACTGGCCCTCCCGGGAAAGTGTGAGGAACGAACGCGTCGTCGCGCTGTTGGCGTGGTCTCTCTCATTTTCTCCCCGTCCTAACAAAACCAACACTTCCACCCTCTCCGTGAGCCCCGGAACCACCTCATGGCGACGACAGGTCCGCCAGCTCAGGCAGAAGGAGGTGTCTCCTGACTTGAGAGAGTAGGTGTGTCGGGATGCCAGCGCCCGCGCGTCGGTGAACAGCCTGGGCCGGGCCGCAGGTGAAGGGGAGGGGGGCTGGCGCTGAGCCAATCATAGCGCCTGACGACAGGGCCCAGCCAATCAGAGTCCGGGATGCTTGGCGCAGTGAGGCCCCGCCCCCTTGCAGCTCGGTGGCCAACGCCTTCGCCCAGGGCCCGCGGGAGCCGAGCAGGTCGGCGGAGTGAAGGGACGCGGGCGCGTCGCGAGCAGGCTGGCGGTGCCCGCCCGCCCGGCTCCTCTACCTCCCTGCAAGCCTTGTCCTCAGCAGGTGCCGCCGCCGGCCGCGCGCGCGTTCTCACCCGGGCCGTGCTTCTCTCCAGAGACTCCGTGCCTATGCTTGGGGGCCGAGGGAGGCCGTTGCCTTGACGACGACAGCATGCGGCCCGCGGTCCCTCCGAGTGTGAGCTCGCGGCGGGCCGGGGCCAGCCTGCCTCCTCGCCTGCCGCACCTGGGCCCTGGGACCGTGCCCGCAGGAGGCAGCAGCGGCACTGAGACGGCTCGCGTGTGAGTCGGCATGTGGTAGACCCGCGAGCGAGGTGACTTTCACCTCACATCTGTTTCCAAGTTGAAAACCTTTGGGTCTTTCCACGTGAGAGGATTGTAAAGCAACAGTGAGTACCATGCTTTGAAATGCTTCTATTATCTTGCTCTTTTGTCGAGACAAGGTTTCCTTGTATCAGAATTAAAAATAGCATTATTTTCATTATCAAAATAGTTGGTATTGGAACCATATGCTCACATGGCACATGTCCAGCAATAGCGCATCGTCAGCTGGCCAAGCACAGTTTGTATTACCCTTACGTTTAGGAGTAGAAGGCATCAAAAGTGAATGAGTAACTAAGGAAATGAGAGGCTTTTTAGGCTGTGATGCTTCTAAGGTATTTGTAGACAGTGCCACTTGAAAAAGCAGGTCTGTTCAATGCACTGTGACCAAATGTCCAGCTGGCTGCAAGAATAAATTTGCAGTAGTCAACTTGCATAATGTTAGCTTGTGATGTGCTTCAGGACATCTTAGACATGTTTCAGGTAATTTCAATTTTGTTCACTGGACATTTTCGAATATCGAGGAACACCAACTGCAAGATATTTTTAAAGATTCCAGGTAACAGGTTCCAGCTATTTTTGTCCTCGACAGGATAAACCTAAGATCTAGTCCTTGATAAAACATGCTGTGTTCGTGGAAGGAAAACCAGTTAAGGAAAGGAGAGTTAGAATTACAGTGAGAACTTTTTTGTCAAGCACAGGCATTTTATTCAGAAATAGTTAACAGATATTAAATGAAAGTTAAAATGTCAAATGCATTGAAAGTTGGTATTGGGGACACCACAGTTTACAGTAGAACCTACTGTCAAAGCAGGTAGTAAGATAATGAAATAATTGGATGGAGTTGGTGTTGGCTAGGATTTATTTTTTCACTCCCCCCTTCCCCGTGTCAGATGAATCTTCTGATTTTCCATGTTTATCTATAATAAAACCCTAAATTATTACATGTAAACTGCTGAAAGTATACATCAGATTTTCATAGTTAGCAAGGACAAAGAGAACATTTGCTTTGTCTTTGTCATCAGTGTAAGTAAAAACATCGCAATTCACTATCTGAGTAAATTAGTCTTAGATTGCCATAAGTACACAAAACAGTATTTTTCTTTTCAAGTTTTATAAATGAGTGTTTTTATAATGTCAGGTTAAAAAAACCTAATTCTGAGTCATCATTTGAATATATAGTTACCTAAGGATGTTTTTTCCTACCAAAGCTTTTAGAACCAATTAAGAGCATGATTCTTTAAATTTTTTGCTTCTAGAATTTAATTTCAAAATCAGATTTTAAAAATAAATTTAACTTTGAAGTTATAATTTATTAGGTTTTATATTTCATGTCAATCAAAACTTATGAATTAAAATCTATCTGTATCTGGACTGAAAAGTTTTATTCTGTACCAAAATATGTCATGGAATGATTGCTGGTCCTTCAGCAATCATTATTAAAGTAAGAAATATTTATTAGGATCGCCTTTATCCAGAAAGTGTCATATAATGGGGTGTAAAAGAATTGTAAACACAAAATTCAAATGATCATTCTTATACTGAGTAATCATTAAAAAGATTTTTGAAATACTGTATTTGGTACTACTAGTATTTAATTTAAAAATCTGCACATATGTACTGTGATGTCATTGCTGTTATTTTGTAAGTTCAATTATGGGAATTTGATTGTTATAGCGATAAAAGTAAAGGAAAATAGTTTAGCAAAGGTTCTTAGTGTTAACTTGGTAAGTGACCATTTTGTGAACAAATATTTTTCCCATTTGAGTAGAAAGTGCATAAAGATTTTCAACTTTGATTTTTTTAAACCTAATGTAAAAAAATTTGATCTTCACTAAAAGGAATTGTGTTTTTCTAAAGTGTGCTGTGATTGTTTTGTATGATAATTCAAGTATTGCTTTATCTGAATTAAAATATATTGAATTTCATTAACATGGCATTTAGTCAATTAAATTTAAAGTTAGTGCCTTCAATTACATTTGCACTGTCTATTTTGTAATGTATATAAGTATTTTGAAACCATAGCTTAGAATTGAAAACAATAAGAAATTGTAAGTCAGCACAGGACAGCCATCGACCCAGTGACTGCTCTAATATGGAAAATAATTGCAGAAGAATTAATTTGCTGGGAGGGTGGAGGAAATTAATACACTCAACATTATTAACTTTCTATTTTGGTTTCTATAGCAAGAAAAATTCCTACTGATTTTGAATTAAAATGGAAAAATATGAGAATCTAGGATTGGTTGGAGAAGGGAGCTATGGAATGGTGATGAAGTGTAGGAATAAAGATAGTGGAAGAATTGTAGCCATCAAGAAGTTCTTAGAAAGTGATGATGACAAAATGGTTAAAAAAATTGCTATGCGAGAAATCAAGTTACTAAAGGTGAGTAAAGACGTATTTTGTTAAAAAAATAAGTTACTTCTTGATCAAGATTACATTTTGCAGGGGGAATGCTGTTCTTTGTTTTATTTCCATAACAAGGTTTAAAGTATAAATTTTTTTCTTTTTTGGAAATAAATAAAATGATTACATAGTCATATTCTTTTATACATATTCATTTTTCTCCTGAATTTAAACATGACTTTTGAAGTATTTGTTGCTTCTCTTTATACTGTCTGACTGCCTGTCTATCTTCCTAGCTATGTAGCTAGTTATCTGGCTAGCATCTGTATTGGAGATTCCAAAAACCATCCTCAGGTTTGATGATTCACTAGGAGGACTCAGCCCTCAGCAATAGTTGTATTCATGGCTATGATTTATTACAGTGAAAGAATATAAAGCAAAATTAGCAAAGGTAAAAGGCACATGAAGTGAATTCCAGAGGAAAACTGTCACAAGTTTACAGGAATCCTGTTCAGTGGAGTTGCACAGGATGCATTTGTGTTATATGTGAAATACTGTCTACCAAAGAAATTCATCAGAGACTCAGGGCCAGCCATGGTTTTTTTAGGGGATGGCCACATAGGCACCCTCTGCCTGGCCCATACCAAAATTCCAGACTCCCAGAAGGAAGGCAGATATTAGGCATAAGCAATGTGGTTTGCACAGTGAGCCATTTTATTAATTCTGGAAATGAAGTGAACCCTCCTGAAAGCCAAGTTCCCAGGTGCTAGCCAAGGGCTCAGTTTTTAAGGATAGCAGCATCAGGCCTGCTATGGTACATCTTCCCTCTTCCCTCTCCTGTCTTACCAGAAATTAATCAATTTTATTTATCTTTAGAAAGAACCAATGTTTGGCTTTGTTGATCTTTTCTATTATGTATTTCTCTTATATTTCTTTAATTTTTGTTCTTCAGTATTTCATTCCTTCTACTTATTTTGAGTGGGTTTATTTTGCAGTTCTTTTTCCTAACCTGTTGAGATAAATGCTTACAGCTTTAGTTTTAGGCTTTGCCCCTCATATATGTGTTTAAGGCTGTAAATTTTCTTCTATGAATAGTTTGGTGTCTATCCCAGAAATTTTGATTAGTAGTTCAAAATATTTCCTTATTTCCCTCAATTTCCAAACATGTGGTAATTCCTAGGTTTCTGTCTTCTATTTATTTACTTTACTTATGACTTGAGTATATATGATGTAAGATTTTATTCCTTTGGAATTTCTTGATACTTACTTTTTGGTTCAGAATGTAGTAAACAAACAAACAGAAATTCTTCATATACTTGAAAAGTATTCCATTGTCTGCTTTGTTAATTGCATTGATTAAATCTTCTAAAGTCTCACAAGACTTTTTTTGTTTTCTGATTTTTTTTTATATGTTTGTTCTATCCAGTACTGAGAAGAACTATGTTAAAATATTCCTCCGTGGTTATTGATTTGTCTACTTTCATTGTAATTCAGTTAAGGTTTAACTTTATAAACAGAAAGGCTATATTATTAATATATAATACTTAGAATTATTATATCTTCAGGTTGAATCAAATCTTTTATCATTATAACTCTTTCTGTTATAATAATGTTTTATCTTAAAGTCTGTTTCTGTAAAACCAGTAAGGCCACGCTAGTTTAATTTTGATTAGTACTTGAATAGTATATCTTTTTTCATCTTTTTCCTTTCAGTTTTTCTCAATCCTTGTTTAGATGTGTCTCCTGTGAACACCTAGTTATATTTTGCTTTTTAACCTGTTTGACAATCTTTGCCTTTTAATTAGAACATTTAGTCTATTTACATGTCATATAGTTTCTGGTATATTTTGGTATAAATCTACCAACTTATTATGTGCTGTTTGTTTTACTGGGTCTTTTAAATTATTTCTTTGAATTGATTATGTTTATCTTTTTATTTCCCTCTAATAATTTGAAAATTATATATTGTGTTTCTATCTTTTTTTGTTGACCCTAGACATTTGTTAAAGTCTAAAAATATCCAACACTTTTATCCTTCTTACAACACTTACTTCTGGTTATTCCCTTTTATCTTCTGCTAATATCACCATATATTAACCCTTATGTATGCTTAGGCAATACAAGACATATTATTGTTCAGTGTTCATTTAGGTTTACATTTATCTTTCTTTGTTCTTTTCTGCATCTCATTATTTATCTGTGATCTCTTCTTTTTGAAGTACATTATTTAAGATTTCCTTTTGTGAGGATCTACTTTAGATAAAACATTTCAATTTTAGTTGAATGAAAATGTATTTTGCTGTCATTTCTGAAGGATATTTTTGCTGTGTATGGAATTTTAGGTTGGCAGTTATTTCCTTTCAATAAAATGAAAACACCATTGTTTTGTCCTCTGGCTTCCATTGTGGCTCTTGAAAAGTCAGCTGTCAGCGAATTGCTGCTTTAGAAGTTTGTTCTTTTATGTCTGGGTCTCATTTTTTCCTTTCGACTTTTTGACATATAATATACATCTAGAAATGTGTATATATCATAAGAGTATCTCTATGGATTTAAAAATATCCGAACAACCCATGTAACCACCATTTAAGTCAAGAAAGAGAACACTAAAAAAAACCCCAGAAACCCCATCCCCTATCACCACCACCCATGCCTTCTCCAGCCACTACTGCCTTCCTCCTTTACTCAGGTCACAAATATCCTGATTGCAATCAGCATAAGTTAGTTTTGTTTTCTGGAACCTTGTTTCCATTATACCAAAGGAGGTTTGGATTGTTTTGTTTTTTGTTTTTTTCTTTTCAGGGTTTGTCACCAACTTTGGAGAGCTGTGCTCTGCCAGCTTTGTGGCCACAGATGATCTCTTGGTATCTTCCTATACTCCTGTTTATCCTTGACTACATTGGATAGTTTTACCTCATTTGTTGTGGGTAGGGGTCATAGATCCTACTTAGTTTCATCAAAGACAGAGCTATTTTTTTCCACCCCCCCCCATTGGCTTTATTTTCTCTGAGTGGGGAACAGAGCAGTATGGTTTTTATCTATAATTTAAAAACCAGAATATACTTTTATAATTTATACCATTTCTACATTTTATTTTTACATTTTTCTTGTGCTAAGGTATATTTTAGATTGTTATTAATTGCTAATTATTTGTCCCTACAAAAACTAATTTTGCATTTTTTATAACAGCAACTGAGGCACGAAAATTTGGTGAATCTGTTGGAAGTGTGTAAGAAAAAAAAACGATGGTACCTAGTCTTTGAGTTTGTTGACCATACAATTCTCGATGACTTGGAACTCTTTCCAAATGGACTAGACTACCAACTAGTTCAAAAGTATTTATTTCAGATTATTAATGGGATAGGATTTTGTCACAGTCACAATGTAAGTATTTAGTTTTAATAATTATTTTGCCAATGATTAACTCTCCAGATATCAGTAATTTAATTTAATGAGATACTTATATAAAGTTTGGACTAATAAAGTCATAGAAATGAACTATGTTACTTTGATATTGCCAATTTTCAAGTGCCATTATACATGTATTCTTTCCCCCAACATTTTATTATGAAAAATTTAGGTCATACTGAAGAGTTGAAAGAGTGTACAGTGAACACATATATCTACCACTGAATTCTATACTTTTTAACATTTTGCTATATTTGTTTTATGACATATTTATTCACCTATTCATCTACTTACCTAACTATTAATGTCTTATTTATTTATACATTTGAAGGCAAATTGCAGACATCAGTACACTTCAACTCTAAACACTTCAGCTATACATATCAAGTAGAGTTTAATATGTTTGCTTTTTTTTTTGGAAGTAGCATTTACTGAATGAAATGCACAAATTTTAAGTAATGAGTTTTGACGAAATGCGTATACACAAAGATCCATGTATATGTTAGTTCAGATTCTCTTGCCTGTTGTAAAGTATGAAAATCCCTACTCTTACACCATTGTCTATCATAGTAATTTTATATTCTTCAAGTATCATATAAAAGCACCACTAGGTAAAATGACACAATGTATAAAATGAGTAACTCAACATGTTGATTCTGGCACTTTTATAAAATATTTTTTGTGTGTGATTATAAAAGTAATATATGCTAATGGTAGGTGTGGGGCTGGCCCTGTGACCTTGCCATGGATGTCTAGGATGTAGGAGAAATTGGTAGCCTACACAAAGTGTTCAGCAATGGCAGATTGCCATTTAGGATGTTGTCCTCTGAAACAGTTTAGAAAATATATATTTAAAAAATTTTCAAAATACAGTTTACTTGTGTTTGAGAATTAAGTATAATAATTTTTTTGCCTACCTGTAGAATTTTTAGTATCTCTTCCCAGCATTCATAGTTTTTTCTTTAGAAATCTTAACCACTGACCTTGCTTACCCTCTTTACATTCCCGATTGCTTGAATAATGCCGCCACTTGGGTACTCAGAAATCTACCTAAAAGCCCCTATGCCTAAAAGTAAACTACTAATTTATTCAATTGAACTAACTTTTCTAGACTTTTTCAGTTTTGGTCATGAAGCCATCATTCTTATAAATTCCCAGCTTTAATCTAAATTCTGTTGATTTCTTGATTTAAAATATTTCTGAACTATATATATCTCTCCTTTTCCATTCCTTTGAGCATTAGCCCAATTTAGGCCCTTGTTATCTCATAGTTGTCCCACTGCTCTTCTCCCTGCCTCTAGTCCCTCTCTCTGATTTAGCTTATTTATGGCCAACATCTTTAAATATCATGTTAGTCATGCCACTTTCATGGTTTCCCATGGCCTTGACACAAGCTCAGACTTCTCAAGCTGGCAGGTTAGGCATCCTTCCTCCTCAGTACATAACCCCTATGCCAGAAATAACATTTCTCCAGAGTCTCCTGATCCATTCCCATCTTCACTCTTGCTCTCCTTGTTACTTTCACTTAGATTGCCCTTTCATTTCTATATTTATCCAGGTCATACTTAGTATTGAAGGCAATCTTACCCCTTTCATAAAAATTTTTCTTGACTACCCAATCTTCAATGATAGCTTTACTCTCTTAGTCTTGAGAGCAGTTATGAACAGAATAATTGGTATTTGGTAGTTAATATATATTTCATCCAGTATCTTTGATTGTTTAAGTAAAATTTCAAGCATTAATGTTATTTCTTTCCTAGCTAGGTTTCAAGTTCTTTAAAGCCAGGAATAATTTTATATGCTTTTATCTGTATTCATTAAAAGTATAAAAACAGAGCTCTTCACATGGCAGGTGCTCAAAAATTAATTAATTTGCTTGACTTGAAGTGCCAGTCTATGTCATACTTTGTTTTGTTTTTGGGGGGTTTTTTTGTCTTAGATTATACACAGAGATATCAAGCCAGAAAATATATTAGTATCCCAGTCTGGCGTTGTGAAGTTATGTGATTTTGGATTTGCACGGACACTGGCAGCTCCTGGGGAGGTTTATACTGATTATGTGGCAACTCGGTGGTACAGAGCTCCAGAACTATTGGTTGGTGATGTCAAGTATGGCAAGTAAGTCATTGCAAAGTGTGTAGGGGTGGGAGGTTGGGGAGAGTGGATTTAATATGTTTCTGATATAATAAAAGATTCTGCTAACACTGAAAGGGAATTTTGAGTTTAGGGAACTTTGCAAAATGATTCATAATTTTTGGTACTTCTCCTTTGATCATTCTTGTGAAATAAGATGAGGTGAGTATACTTATTTTAAAGGTAGGGAAATCAAGCTGAGCAAGTTGTCTGTTTTTTACAGTGGTTGGAAGTAGATATGCTGTTTTTAACTTATAAAGAGAGATAACATTTATTGGATAAGTCTGATACTGTTGGAATGAGGTGAAGTAGAGTGGGCAATGAGAGTAGAAATAATTGAATGAAATATTTTTAAAACACAAATTGTCTTCCTAAATGAATTCTTAGAAGAAGGAATTGTAACTTTTACTGCTTTTATAGAAATCTTTCTAAAATATTTTCTACACATTTTCTGTTTCCAGAGTACACGTCATTTAATATTTTCTTTATTACTCAGAGTTCTCATTTTACTGCCATACTGTAACTTTTGTTACGTTTTATAATTCAGCTATGATCTTTAGCAATTTCAAGGTAGTTGTCGCTATGCTAATGATGCCAGCATATTTCTTAAGATCTGTGACTTATTATTAGGATAGTTTTTCTATTTTTTCCCTGTTAATTTTCACTTCTCCCTGTTAATATGTGTGTGTTGACCCAGTGACACCCGCCTTCTGCAGTTTTCAGTGTCTGATTAAAAAGACTGATCAACCTGGTTAGAAGTATGTATTAAAAAAAGGATGAATAGGCTCCAAATAAAAACCCAAAAGGTTTATTTTCAGAATAAAGTACACATAATAACTGTTTTGACTTTTTAGGAGCCTTTTCCCTCTATGTCACTCGATTGAAATTTCTGGAAATCTGACTTATGTAAAATTGGGATTTAGTACTTTATAAAGGAATATATTTTTATGGATAATTTAAGGCTCATTACTACTATTCTCAATACCTAGAATACTAAATAGTAATATGCAGAACGGATTCAGTCATGGTAAATGTATTACATGCCAGATCTTACACCACATTGCTTTTATTTTAGGGCTGTTGATGTGTGGGCCATTGGGTGTCTGGTAACTGAGATGCTTATGGGGGAACCCCTCTTTCCTGGAGACTCTGATATTGATCAGCTATATCATATTATGATGTGTTTAGGTAAGATTTTATACCTGTATTTTAAGTTTTAGAGTTTTTTCCTCATATGTTTTTAATGTGTATTGATTTCACAAAGTAGGGAGTAAATCGGAAAACTTTAGATATATATTTATTCATTCTCAGTCTGGCTTTGGTCTATGTGACACGTTGTCTTAATTATGTCCTTACCCCACTACTGCTCCACTTCCCCCTAAAAAAAAAAGATCAAAGGTTACACATTTTTCTGTGTACTTTTGCATTTAATAAATCACATGTAGAGAGGATGCAAATGATCATTTATTACCCTTAGGTCAACAAGCATTTGGTATAATATGACTATACCCTCATGCTCACCTTTAGTTTGAGAGACAGAGACTTCCAAGGTAGTTTCAATCTTGCTGCAGATATGACTTGTGTTGTTAGTGCTTTGGATGGAAGAATTTCAAAGCTAGACTATCAAAGCCTTCTCACATTTATTGAAATACCAACTACATGTTGGGAGATGGAGCTTGGAAAATGGAAATAATGGTAAGATACTAGGGGCTTATTTAACTATTGAATTTTAAGTTTCCAGGTTAGAAATTCAATAAACAATATAACAGTTTCTTACAGAAGAATTTTCTTACATATTTTATACTCCATTAAGTATTAAGGTTGAGAATAAAGTTAAAAGTGCTCAAATCAGACCTTAGACATAGGTTGACCAAAAATTAAATTCTTAAATGATAGAACTGATTTATCTATTTAGATTCTGACCACATGGCTATTACTATTTTCATTATTTTGGTCAGCACTTTTATGTTATGTTGTTAGAAATGTAGTGCCAGTACATATATTTAAAAATCCTAAAATGTTCTTTACCTCTCCTTTTCCTGTACTCCCTCGTGTCTTCAGTTCTGTGTATACTGGTGTATGAACTTTTCTAAATGAGTATGTTGAGGTAAGAACGTTAATTTCTTGAGCTACCTTTGTCAAAACCACTATAAAGACTACCAGGTGCCACCACAGTAAGAGCTCTGTATTTGGTGGATTTTGCCTGCTGAGAGAGCCCCGGCTCTGTAAGCTGTATCTCACTCTTTTCTCTGATCCACATTACCTACCAATTATGATGTGTGTTTTTCTTATGTCCAGGTAATCTAATTCCAAGGCATCAGGAACTGTTTTATAAAAATCCTGCATTTGCTGGAGTAAGGTTGCCCGAAATCAAGGAAATGGAACCTCTTGAAAGACGCTATCCCAAACTCTCTGAAGTTGTGATAGATTTAACAAAAGTAATCATTCATACTTCTTTCACTTTCTGACAGGGAATTTGTATTACAGACACTTGGCTTTCTCTTCTTTTTTTCTTGTTTAGTTGATTTTTCAGGTTAATAATTTTTGTTTTTATTTAATGATCTTAATTTTTCTACACTAAGAAAGAGTTTAAATGATTTTGTGTATGTGTGGGAGGGAGGACTTCAGAGATAAAGCCCTGAAATTTTCACTTAAGAAACCATTTAGTGTTATTGAGCATGTTTTAAGTGTGAAACATTCTCATAATATGTTTTTAATGTTTAAAATGCAAGACTTGTTTAAGTGGAAAACAGAAGTAGGATAAGAAAATGAAAAGGTTAGACAAGTAGAGAAATGAAGCATTGGGCATAGGATCGTGACCTGTGGTGTATTGTTAAAGGGACTTTTGCTTAGCCACTGGATTTGCTGAAGATAATTTACAAATGGTCATCACCTTTGCCTTATATTTGATTGAGGAAGAAATTAGGGAGGTCCTCAATGGATCAAGTTATCTCTAAAAGTAGACATTGGAATTATATATTAGCTCAAAAAATTATTAATAGTAGTATCTCTAAGATACCAGGAGCACATAACATTTACCCAAGATATTTTATTTTTGCTTTTTTAGTTATTTAACTCAATAAAAAAGTTTAGTAATCTTATAACTAATTATAATAAGATCTTAGAATAGTACATTTCTACTTTTCTATATAATCTAACAGATGCAAATATTTTTCCTTGAGGCCAGCTTTATTATCTGTCTATAAAAGATTTAAAGGGAATAATAATAAAGCTATTGCTAAACTTATGTTTCTAATAGTAGACTCATATAACTTTCAAAATATTTTCTTAGAGAAATTTTTAACATAGAAAAAAGGTAGAAAGAGTAGCAGTATAATGAACCCTCACATACTTGTCATCTAGCTTTGACAATTAACAACCTTTTGACAATCTTCGTTCAACTATCTACAGCTTATTCAACTTTTTTGGGGGAATGTTTTGAAGTGAATACAGATATTATATTTTTTCATTTATAAAAACCTTAATTATTTGTAGAACTTTTTCTTTTCATTTAAAGCTACTTATTGAGTCTCTCTCTCTTTTTTTTTTACTGGCATTGAATGGTTCTAGTTAATCAGAACAAGATTTGCATTATAATAGCACCATCTATGTAAAGATTCTAACACAATAATAAGCACAGGTTCTGTCTCTTCCATTCTGCAAGGGCTTTAAATTTAAAAAATTTACAATAATTCCTCGATATTATATAACATCTAACCAATGCTCAAAGTTTTATTGATTTTCTCATAATTTATTTTTTATAGTTTGAATTAGGATTCACATGAAGTCTGCATGTCAAGCAATTGGTCGATATATCTTTTAAGATTCTTAATTTGTAAGCTCTTATTCATCTATTTCTTTTTTATTTAAACTATGCCATTTGTTTGTTAAGAAATTCCTTTAGAATTTCCCACATAGTATAGTTTAATATGTTCTTCTGTGTCCTGTATTTCTTACCAGTTCATAGTGGAGCTAGAACTTGATCAGAATTGGGTTGATTTTTTTGGCAGTACTACTTCACAAGAGTTTGTGTATTTCCATCTAGAGATACTGAATATCTGGTGGTCTTTCTTTTTGTGATATTGGCAATCAGTGGTGGTCATTGTCTAGATTTACGCTTTATTTTTTTATCATTTATTATAGATATTTTAAATTCATAGATTATGAAGAGGTATTTTCTATATTTAGAAATTTAAATATAGGCAATTAAAAAATATATAAGTTGTATGTATTCTTTGGTTTTTCAGAAATGCTTACATATTGATCCAGATAAAAGACCCTTCTGTGCTGAGCTCTTGCACCATGATTTCTTTCATATGGATGGATTTGCTGAGAGGTATAGTACTGACTCATGGTTTCCATTTCACACCAAGCTTGAGTTAAAATAAGGCCTCTATAACAGTAACAAACAATATTTCTCTTATTTCTCTACCTAGCTACTTCTACATGATCTCAAATGTTTACCAATAACAGAATTCGCAGGAGTGGTCCCCTTCATTCACTAAATTAGGGCTCTTGGTTTTCATGAAGCAGGCACTTCATGCCTTTCTTTCTGTCTTCCTGTGGTGACATCTACCACTCAGGTCATTGATCTCTATATTTCTACTTGCTGTGTGATACTGTCATCTTGGATACTGATGCATTTGCAATGGTGCCATCTTCTGTTGTTGCCAAACTCACAACACACGCAGTCCTATGACATTGCTGGCACTGCTGATGTGTTGGAGACCTTGATGTGCCAAACCAGTGAGTGCCAGAGCTGCTGACATCAGGGCAGCCGACAAAACAAATGATAGAGAGATGAGAGGCAATGACATTGCTTTATGTTTTTGCAAATCTGTTTAATATCTAGCTTAGTAAAAGATACCTGGATTCTCATATTTGCTTCTGTATTCAATTAGTGGTGGCATGTTGTTTTGGTTGAAATATATGAAGAAACCCTAGCCTAACAAAAATATGTTGTTGGAAAATGGAAGAGTATTTTAATAGCCCTTTTAGGGAATTGTGGGCATTCTTCTTTGATTCTATCCCCAAAACTTTGAAACTGTACGAAGACTTGACATTGGTGATTTCTTAAAGGTTCTTTGTATTGTAGAATCTGAGATCATATCAGTAAACTTTTTTTACCCTTTTACACTAAAATCCATTTCTCTGTCTCACACTTTGAATAGATCTTTTGCCAATTTATACTTTTATAACATCATACATTAGTCATTTGGAAAAAATCTTTTTGCTAAGTTATACAGATCTTTAAAATATTGACATATTTCATTATATAATATCGAAAAGTCACATTCTCTCTCATTGAAAAAGTCTTTTAAGTTTTGGGAATCTGCTAAGCTCTCAATAGTGGATACAAGTTTAACAGAATTCTGACTTTGCATAAAACCTTGAATTTAATCAATTGACACAAATATTATCAATTATTTTCCTTGAAGTAACAAGCACCTTTGTTCATTTTTTAAAAAGAAAATGTCTGCCAAATACCCCTTGTCTGAATAACCATAGTTTTTCTGTCAGTCTTTTTTTCAAGTAAAATAGTTTCATGAAACAAGTAGCTAGTTTAAGTTTGTGTCTCAATCAGTCAGGTGCTTTTCTTAAAACAAGCATTTCCCTTCAATTTGCAGCAGAGGTGCTTTTTTGCATGTTTAAATTTTGTCACACTGAATATGAATAAAAGACTTGTTTGAGGGTTTACATTTAATAAAATTAATACTTTTTACTGCTTTAATTGAGGATTGAGGACATCCTTAAACAAAACTTTCACCACTCCCCCCCTTTTTTTTTTTACCTGAGAATGTGTGGCTATGAAGAATACAATAGCTGCTAGTACTGTTTGGTGCCACTGCTTCAGTACTTGGTAAGATGCCCACAGCTTTACCCACCATTGCTTTTACATCATCAGTGCAAATGCTAACACGATGAAAAAGAAGTCATCTTCTTATTAAGATAAGAATAGCTTTGACCCTGTGAACCTCCTGAACGGTTCTCAGGGATTCCCGGGGGTCTGCCCACTGACTTTTGAGAACTACTAATCTAGGTCATACTTTTTCTCATTTTAAAGAATGGAGTCTAGTTTAACACTAAATTTTAAAAAATCTTGAAAACCAATTTATTTCTAAATGTATCTGTCTCATACAGTTTAATTTTTTTGACAAATATCTTTTTATGTAGGTTTTCTCAGGAACTACAGTTAAAAGTACAGAAAGATGCCAGAAATATTTCTTTATCTAAAAAATCCCAAAACAGAAAGAAGGAAAAAGAAAAAGATGACTCCTTAAGTGAGGAGAGAAAAACACTTGTGGTACAGGTAAATGTTCATATTCTAATAAATATATTAAAATTTATATTTAATATATCCATAAGTTTTTGGAGGAAAAAAATGAAGATTAAAAAAATTTCCAAGTGGTAAACAAGTTCACTTTTTGCTTTGTTGTAAAAACGTATCTTTATCGAAGATACATAGATACATATCATATATTGAGTACCTACCATATCATAGGGCTTATCAGGAAATCACGTACATTCAAGAACATTTAGCATGCATGTGCATCCCCACATAACAATATATGAACACAAACACATGTACACCATTTCTCTCTTAAATGATACTGGAGAAAACTATCATTTTTAGAATTTTATATAAAGTAAAGCATTTAAAATTGAGATTTGTGTATTTAATTTATTCAGAATCTGTTCCCATTTTCTCAAGTGAACCAAAAGAAGCAACTTCTCAATTTTGCATTTGCTGGCTCTAAATATATAAGAAAAAAAGTGGGCATGCCTAATTCCTTTTCTCTGTTTCTTCCCACTGCAATATGTATAAATTTGATTTATTTATAAATCATACAAATTTGATATATATCAGAGCTAATGTGAATTGCATTTCCATTCAAAGGAAACATCTGACTAAGAATCTCAGGTTTAATTTTAATTCCATAGTAGAATGAAAAAGAACAGGGATACAAAAAGATATCTCTGGGATTCTTTTGTAGTTGACAGTTACTTTATAGGAAGAGGCGGTTCATTCTCCTCAGATCATTAATGTTATTAACATTTTTATTAATGGTCAGGATACCAATGCTGATCCCAAAATTAAGGATTCTAAAGTATTTAAAATAAAAGGATCAAAAATCGATGGAGAAAAAGTTGAAAAAATCAGTCGAACTTCAAATGCCAACTGTCTCCATGACAATGGGACAAGCCACATCAAAACAGTGCCTTCATCGAGCCTCAGAGATTGCAGCAATGCCAGTGTGGAACACACAAGGAATCCAGGCATGGCAATTCCCCCACTTACACACAATCTTTCTGCAGTAGCTTCCAATATTAGTTCTGGAATGGGCACTATCCCAGGAGTTCAGAGTTACAGGTATGAATTTGGAAGATAAGAATAAAACATTGTTTAAAGATATATTTGCAAATTTTAAGTGATTGTCAATTTAGCCCTATTGTGTTACTCTCAGGCTTCTGGATGCTATTCATTCTTGTCAGGTTGCTGTTTCAAAAGCCTTTTTGGTCTACGTGTTAAAAAATTGTTAGCTTTTGGTAAAAAAATTTAGCCTGAGTTCTAAGAAAGTAGAGTAGTAATGTTTAAAATGAAGAGAATCTACAGCTATTTAGTCTAATGACATGAAAGGAGGTTGTCACAATAAAAGAGATTATTGGTTTTGAAGGTCTGTTGTTGCATAGTGTGGCTGTGGGCATTTAGTGGTACAAAGAAACTTCTTTTGGGAATTTTGCTGAAAGGAAGGTATTTATTTGGTTGGAGTTGGGGACTGGGTGGAAGGCAAGAGTATAGTGGTAAAGGACAATGTTTTACCATATCTATGTGCATAGTATATTTAAGAATAGGATTTGAATTCTAATTAAACTGCATGTCATTTGGTGCTATCATTTAGTTTTGTGCTTGAAAAATAGTTACTGCTGATTCTAACTTAAATTTTTCTTGTTGTTGTTACAGAGTGGATGAGAAAACCAAGAAGTATTGTATTCCATTTGTTAAACCAAATAAACATTCTCCATCAGGCATTTATAATATTAATGTGACCACATCAGTAAGTGAACTGTTCTCAGTGGTAGAAGAACAAGCATTAGTCATTTCTAGATTTTGATTAACATTACATGTGATAGTGAAGAACTGAGAATTTTATTTGGAGACATCATAATTGAAACCTTATTTATGCATATATCTTCCCAGCCTATCATAAATGTGAAAGTCTTAAAGTTTAAATAAGTTTTATAAAGTATTATTATCTAGAAGTTATTAAAATAGCATCTGTTTTAATTCTTTAGGTAACAGTAAATTTTTTTAACCTTATGCTTGGTGATCAGTTCTTTTAGAGGAGAAGATTGTCTTACCTCACTAACACCAAATTTGTGGTGAAAGTATTCTGCTTCTTGATTTAAGAAATATTTATTGATTAGGTATAAGATACTGGAAATGAATAAATCAATCTTTCTCTTCAAGGAGCTCACGGTCTAGTAGAGGATCAGCAAATTAAAACATAGTGTCAGATTTTAATGGCTGAAGCTTGTACAAGGTTCATGTCTTCTGAAGGTTCAGAAGAGCATTGTTATGCTCAGCATAGCTGCCAAAATGCTTCTTTTTAAAGTTAAGTTAAATCATTGTCACTCTTCTACTCAAAACCCTCCATTGGCTTTTCATCTCTGAGTAAAGACTGAAGTCCTCACAGGATCTTTAAGTCTCTAAATGACTCATTCCCCCGTCTCTCTATCCTACCTCCAGCTACTCTTATTCTTGATCAATCTATTCAAACCACACTGATTTCCTTGTTATTCCTGGAACAGGACCAGACATGTTCCCACATTTGGGTTTTTGCACTTGTTATATCCTCTGCTTTAGAAATTCTTTCCCCAGGTAATCCAAGAAATTTGCTTTTTCTCCTCCTTGGCTTACATGAAATCTTATTACAAGGTCTTCCCTAGTATCATAACTCATTTTGTCTGTCATTACTCTCTGTCCCTTCTCCTTGGTTAATTTTTTTTTCATTACATATTACTGACATCCTCTGTATCCTCTTATTTATATATTGTCTGTCTCCTCCACTACAACATAAGCTTCCAAGGCGAGGATCTGTGCTTCTCCTTACTGCTCTGCCCCACATCTTAGAGCAGCCGCTTAAAAAATGTGAATGAATTCTGCCAGGGAAAGGGAGGTATGAATATATTCCCAGAAGAGTGTTTTTCTCACAAATTTCCCTTCTCCACCTCTTTCATTACCCTTGAGGCTGAAAAAAGTAGTCTTCTTTTTATGTCTCTCATGATTTGGACATCGTATTTGGTTTTTTTTTGAATTTTTTCTTCATCTACAATTTCTGTCCCATAGTGCTCTCCTTTTCAATATACCTTACTTTTTGATTTCTTTGTGGATATTTTGTGTTTTACATTCCTGGTCTGCTTTGGAAGATTATTTTGCTCAGCAAGGCTTTTCAAAGTAGCTGGCTCAATACAGTTTTGTTGGAATTGAAATCAGCCTTCTTTCAGACATTACATAAACAGTGCTGGCTGGTGATTTTAGATCTTATTTCTGTTTATCCTTCTTTGGAACAGGCAGTCAAGAAAGGAGGTAAAGATTAGTGGGGAGAAGACCTACTGGAATCTTTTCTTAATGAAAATTAGTGTAGGCAGAGCTAAGCCTAAACTTTCTTCAATTTTTAAGTTGAAAAGGAATACTCTTTTCCCATTCTTCATACCCTAATTCTGAGATGTGAATAAATATGTTATTATTAACATCTCTGATGTATTTTACTTATCATTCTTTGAATGTGTAAGTCTAATAGTTTGAACTTATAATCTTATTTTTTATACTTGCAGATAGTTTTTTTGAACTAATTATTTCATTTTGTAGCTGATTTGAAATTAGAGCCTTAGCACTTATTCTATTAAAAGAATGAATGGAAACATCCAAAAGAAAGAAACTCAAAAAAAAAGAAAAGAAAAGAAAAGAAAGAAAGAAACTCAAAAGCTCACTTCAGGACTTCTGAAGACTTTCTGGAAGGCGGAGTGGCATAATTCACAGAATATTAAACTTGAGCCATTAAGGAACTTCAGTGGCTTAATGCTGTCATTCTATATCTCTCTGTGTATTCATTATATATACATATAATGTATGTACACATATATATATAACTTCATTTTACATATGCAGCTTTTCTTTGAACAAATCATACACTCTATGCATTATGTGTTTTGAAAATGTTGATAGAATATAGAGTTTATGTCATTCCCAAATGAAACAGATTGGAAGAATGTCAAATTAATGAAGGTACAGAATTGAAGTGATATACTATTCTTCACATTATTATTTTTTTCCGAGTTAATCAACTATGAAGTAATAATACTAAGAAATATATAGAAAATAATTAAAGTTATAATTCTTTACTTTATAAACTGTGTTTCTAAGAGATAGTATCATACGTTAACTCTGAGGAGCATGACAGGACAAATATTTTTTAAATGAGTAACATCACTATATTAGGGAAGCAAAAACACAGGCAAGGAAATGTGATATACATGACAAGACGAACTATTCAAAATCAAGGTGGACAGTAGCACTTCACAGCTATTCATAATACAACATAGCTATATGCCGAAAAGCTCAGCAAGTGTCATAAAGTCTGATCTTGCTGGCCTGAAAGACCAGGACAGCGATGCCCATCTTTTAACCTGCTGCTTGCTAGGACTTACACTGTTGGGAGAGAGAGACAGAGAAACTCATAGCAACCAAATAATCCACTTGTTAGCAATTTAAAAATTTACTGAGGAAGAGATTTGAAATAGACGAAATTGTTTTGTATGTTATTGATGTTCTCAAATTTTGTAGTGGTCTACCCTTCAATTCCATGAATTTTAGGATATGAACATAGTAGTTACAAAAAGGGAAGCCCAACTTACCTGAAAGCTAATTAATTTGTGTTAACCATTTTGATGATATTAGGTTACTAGTGAAAAGAGCCTACATCAGGCAAATAAGAAAAGAAGAGAATACTCAAAGATAGATGTCCATTTGCCTGAACTAAACTATAATCATCTCCCTGAACTAAGAGCCTTGGAAGGCATAGGTATGTTTATAATGCTTTTACTTTTTCAGCCCTTTTGTTTATATTATTTAAAATGCACATTAAATAAACAGAATATTAAAAATCTATAGTAACTTCATACATTTAAGTATATAAATATATATATAAAATTATGTATAACAAGTACATATAGAGGGACAGATTTAGAATGTGAAAAACTAACAAAAATGTCTAATTTGTTCACTGTGTTTATGGTTATTTTTATGCAGCTCGAAATTCCAGGCTAATCAGGAAAGAGAATAAAAATCTTTCAGAATCTCGAATTCCTTCTCTGGCCACTATTGACTTGCATGCCTCCAGTGTTGTGTTACATCAGGTACAAAAATACTATGTCAGTTGCGTGGAACTCAGGTCTCCTTCATACTTCCTAGTTATGTATCTTACAGACAATTTGTTCTTAAGGATGAACATGTAGGATCTGTAAAATTTTGCTTGCTAAATTTTGTTTATAGTTTTTTGCACCTGGTACTTTTATTACATATATACTTATATAACATTTCCCAGCTTTTTTATAATTAAGAGTGTGTGTGTGTGTGTGTGTGTGTGTGTGTGTGTGTGTGTGTAGCCTAGTAGCTTTTACATAACTATAGATTTGGGGTAGCTTGTAGTATTTCACTGCATTAACCCCAAAGTTATAACCTATTTTTCAGAGTGAGACTCTGAAACTGTTTTTATTCTTTTAAGGTATGTTGCCTATTTGACACTTTCTCCCAAGACAATCCACTCCATCCATGTTAGAGATTTGTTATTCCCTAGTTATCTTTTTCAGTAATTTCTCATAACTGTTAAGAATATTTGCATTTCTGCTATTTTTATATCAACAACAGTTATATCACTCATATTTACACCAAGAAAATTGGCAAACTTTTTAATCTCCTGAGTGAACTGTAACTTGCTGCAAACCTTAGCTACATATTATTGTACTTCCCCTTTACTTCAGTTATCACACCTTTGCTTGATGCTCGGAAACTTTTTTTTGGAATTGATTTCTCCATCCTCATTAAGCATTCATTTCCATTTCATAGAGAGCAACTGCATGTTGCCTTTTTATCTATGCGGATGCTTTTTTCTACTGTTACTTCTTAAATAATTTTGTAGAGCTGTACAAACAAGGAGAGTGATATTGTTGAGGATAACAAATTACAGAGGCAGTCACCCAATGACACTGAAAAAAACGTTTGTTGACTGCTGTTACTTTGCTTTATCTCTTGCCAATAATTTCTGAGGCAACATAATCAAAACTAAACAAATTCCTGTTGTGTGAAGATTAATTATTATCACAAACTTTACATTTAGGAACTACAGTTCTCAATAAATTCCTTGTATACTTCTAAGTTTAATGTGGATTTTAAAGGTGTAGAATTTTTCATTTGCTCCTTGAGAGTACACTATTGTTCAAAACCAGTTTTCAGGATTGACGTAATTAAATCTAGTTCCATGAAATGGAAGAAAGGCTTTGGCAGCCTTCACACTTCTTCAGTATTTTTTTTGTCGTTCTGAATTAATCTTTTTATAGTATAACTGGTTCTGGTATTTGCTTTCAATTTATTTGTTCAGTTTTCATTGTATTTAGAATACAATAAAGGAGAAAGTAGGTGTAGCAAAAAATATAAATTAACAACACTATAACATGAGCTCGTGTGTGGACAATCTGAATGGGAAGAGAAGCAACAGGAGACTGGATTGCTCTGGCAGGGGCTGAGACTTGCCTTGCACTCACTTTATGCTGTTCATCAATATGTTGAACTACATTTTGTTTCTGTACATATCACAAAAATTTTCAATTTATAAAAGTCTACTATCTACCTTCTGGAACAACCTGTAAGATAGATTTTTGTAAGTTAAGTGTTGCATAATACATGTCTCCACTCCCCCACCCTCTACACACTTAACACATGTTATGACCTTATGCACTTAGCTAGACACTTTTCCTTGTAAACACTGTTTTTGCTTTTGTCTACAAATTTTGATATGTTGTAGTTTCATTATCATTCAGTCCAAACATTTTACTTCCCTTTTAATTTCTTCTTTAACCCATGCATTATTCAGAAATGTTTTTAATAGTTAGATAGTTGTAATTTCTCTAGATACTTTATCATTATTGATTTCTAATTTAGTTCCATATGGTCAGAGAATATACTCTGATTTTTTTTTTAGATTCATTGAGATGTTATTTTTATGGCCCAGTATATATGGTCTATATTGGTGAATGAACCTTGTTCCCTTAAAAATAAGGCATAGTCTTCAGTTGTTGGATGTAGTGTTCTGTAAATGTGAAGTTAGACAAAAGTGGTTGTTAGCGTTGTTCAGATCTTCTATGTCCTTAATGACTTTTTGTTTATTTAGTTCTATTAATCACTGAAAGAATGCTGTCAAAATCTTTTACTATGATTACAGAATTGTCTGTTTATCTCTTATATCTGTTTATTTTTGCTCACATTTATTTTAAATCTCTATTATTAGGTACATATACCCTTATAATTGTTTTGTCTTCTTGATTCATTATGAAATCTGTCTTTATCTTTTGTAATGCTCTGTGCCTTGAAGTCTGTTTCATCTAAGATTAAAATAGCCACTCCAGCCCATTTATATTTATTTGTTTCCATGGTATATCTTTTTATTTTTAATTTACTTTTAACCTATCTGGTTTTTATATTTAAAGTGTTTTTTTTTTTTTTGCCAAGTGAATGTGAGTAGGGTCTTTTCTTTGCATCCATTCTGTCTATTTCAATTATTCAAATTGAAATGTATATTCATTTTCTATTGCTGCTAACAAATTACTACCAAGTTAAAAACAATACCCATTCATGATTTTAGTCTCCATGGGTCAGGAGCCTGGACACAGCTGATTCTTTCCTTAAGACTCTCACAGGCCAAAATCAAGATTTCATCAGTGTTGGCTTTTGGAGGATATCTCTTTGTATTATTTTTTAAATGAGTACTCTCAGGGTTACAGTGTTTACAGCTAATCTTTCACAGTCTACTTAGATAAATATAATGCCACTTGTAAAATATGGAAACCTTGCAAACATACTTCCCATTCCCCTAACCTGGACTTGTTAGAGTTATCATATGTATTATATTTACATACACTGAAAACTCCACTATACCGTGGCAGTCTCTGTTTTCCTATCTTAAAGATTACAGTTTTATTTTCTGGCATTATTTTGCTTCAGCCTGAGAAACGTCCTTTAGCATTTCTTGCAGAGCAGGTCTGACGGTGACAAACTCTTTCAATTTTCTTTCATTTGACTTGATTTTGCCTTCATTCCTGAAATATATTGTCACTGAGTATAAAATTTGAGTTGGTAGGTTGTTCTTAAAAAGTTTTCCTCCCAGGACTATAAAGATGTTGTTTTTCTGTCTTGTGATCTCTGTGATTTCTGGAGGAAAATTCTCAGGTATTTGATTTGTTATTCCCTTGTATGTAATGTAATGTTTCACTTTTCTTTAGCTGTTTTCAAGATTTAATCTTAATTTTTTATGTTCATTAGTTCGAATATGATATGTCTCTAGGCATAGTTTTTTTGGGGGGAGGGTGATACTTGAGCTTCTTGAATCAATAAATTTATCTTTTACCAAATTGGGGAAGTTTTATGGTCATTATTTTTTCAATATTTTTTTCTACCATAATCTTTTCTCCTTCTCAGATTCCGGTGACATATGCGTTAGACCTTTTGGCATTTTCTCACAAGTTCTTGAGACTATGTCCATGTTCTTCCATCTTTTTTCTCTCTATTCTTAAGATTGGGTATTTTCTTTTTTCCCTACTCTTCTTAATTCCACCCCCAACCCCACTTCCACCCCTGACCTACAGATGTTGCTGTCTCCCCTTAAGAACTGGATCTCTGAAGGCGAGGCGTATCCTCCTACATGCTCACAGTGCACTCAGGATTTGGTGCTCCCAGCGCACACTTGAGGGGTCTGGTGCACCCGGGGCCTGGCACACTCAGGGCCTGGCATACCCGGAATATGGTCCGTGGCTCCACCCACGGTGCAAACCCAGGACCTCCTACATGTAAAGCAGACGTGCTAACCACTGCATTATGGAACCACACCAAGATTGGGTATTTTCTATTGATCTGTCTTAAACTTTTTTGACTCTTTACTTTGTCAATTCTATTCTGCTATTAAGCCCATCCAGTGAGGTTTTGAAATTGCAGATATGATATTTTTAAAAATATCAACTCGGTTCTTTTTTAGAATTTCTACTTCTCTATTAAGAATTCCTGTCCCTTCATTTTAAATATGTTTTCCTTTACCTCATGTCATATAGTTATAATGGCTGCTTTAAAGTGTGTGTGTGTGTGTGTGTGTGTGTGTGTGTGTGTGTGTGTGTGTGTGTGTGTGTAACTGTATATAAAGTCCCAACATCTGGGCCATCTCAGGACTGATATCTGTTGATTGCCTTTTCCTTTGAAACCTGATCACATTTTCCTGAATGTTTTTATGTCCAGTAATTTTGGATTGTATCTAGGACATTGTGATGTTATATTGGATAGCTTCTGGGTCTTGTTGTAATACTCGAGAATGTTGAAATTTTTGTTTTTGCAGGAAGTCACCCAGGTTTGGTTCACACTGTAAATTCTGCCTTAGCTTCTATGAGAGATGATATAAATCTCAGTCTTTGTTACCTAGTTTGCATCTGTCCTGCACTTATGTAGTTCAGGAGTTACTTGGAGATTTGTGCAAGTGATTCAAATCTCAGTTCAGTTGGCTAAGTTTTTGCTCTACTGGTTTGGAGCTATCCAGGAATGCATACCTCAGAAGGTGACTGAGACTTCTGTGGGTTTACACAGAGAATTAGAGAATCCCCTTCTCTAGTTCTCTTACTTCCAGAATTCCCTTCATACTTTTTGGCTTATAGGCACCCTTTTTCCTGGTTTCTCTGGCTATAAAGATGAGTTTTCTTTCAGACTCTTAGCCTCCTGTGCTTCCTCACCACTCTGAGACTATGGTAGACTTTTGGGCAAAACTATGGGATTGAAAAAATAACCTCCATATGAAGTGTTGCATCTCCAAGTTTTGACTCTATTTCTTAATCCTCAGTTCTTTTTTCTTTTTTTTTTGTATTTTTTCCCCAAAAGTTTTTTGTTTGTTTGTTTATTTGTTTATTTGTTCGGTAATAAGTAGGAGAGAGAGAGGTTGTAGTGGGTTTAGACTCTCCTGGAACACCATAAGTGTCTTTTAATATATGTACAAAGAGGTCAAAGAATAATATCCCCTTATTTCATCCTCTTCTACACAAGCAACTTGGGCTATGAATAGTTAATTTTAAACTTCTGATATTTGAACAAGAATTGAGATTTTTGGAAAGTGGAACTTTTGTAATTATTAAGAACTTATAATACTCGTTTATTTATTTATAGGTACCAGGATCTCCCTCATCAGATGATTTGGAGGCTGACTTACCTCGAATGGAACACCAGCACTGAGTGTCATTTTGGTTCTGAATTGGGTAGGTCTGATGTCTCATACTTAAATATATAATATATTTCCCTATGCAGTGTGAGAAAGTTATTGAGATAGCAATCAAGTTCTAGAAAAAGTTTATGTAAAATAGTTGGTGTTACATATACCCCTGTGCTTTCAGATGCTGCTCTAGCTTGAGATGACATCCTCTTGCTACAAAAGTGCTGATGTCCTAAGAAGAGATATTCGTTGTTTTGATCATTTACTTCTGAACTGCCTGCATTTTCTGAGAAAGGTCTATCAGGAAAGACAAAGACTTTCAAGTATTTCAAAGGAAGATTGAACAAGTACCCCTCCCAACTGTTATCCCATCACCTTTCAAGTCCACTGATGCTATTTCAAGATATACTCAATGAAAGAATAATGATTTGGTTCTTGTTACATGTGTGTATATTTACTACTAATAGATTGTGTATTTAAAGTTACCTAAGATTAAAATTGAGTAAAAAGAGGAAGAGAGAAACATTATAAAAGGTCATGTTATGCATTGAACATTGTGTGTTGTCTGTATAAATGTGTACATTTATTTACGAGTGTGTTTGGTGGAGGTGGGTGCTAAAAACTAGGATCAGTTGAAGAAAATGAAAAAACTAGGATCAGTAAGAGAAAAATGCTTCCTTTCCCCTAACCTAACTATAAAAACACATTTAAAATTCTTGCTTGTTTCTAGCCTTTAAGGAGATATGTAACTGCTATCTCTGGATAGACATATTGCTTTGGTTTCTGTGACTATTGTAGATGTTTGATCAGTGTATGAAAATCTGCCCCTGTGCTGATCTTCTGAGAACCACACTAATGTAAATTTCAGAAAGAAACTTTTTATTTCTAATGACTTAGTACAGCTGGCACTCGATAGCCAGCCTTCTGCATCGTAAGATTCTGGTGCTAATGTTCCTATGTACAGGAATGCAATTGGAACAAGGGTGGTAAAGGAGAATTTCTTAGGTATACCCTGGAGTTGGATACTGCACTTCTCATTGACAAGAGAGGTACACATACAAAATTAAGAGATGGGAAGCAGCATTACCCCCTCACTAAAACTGGTTACTCTTCTCTGGGCCAATTGTTATTGAACTCAGCTGAGGATGCTTTGGGAGGGAATGTCCACTGTTATAGACTTCACTCCTATCCACTGATAGTTTGAAGGTGATGTTAGATAGAATATCTAATTTTCTAGAGATATTAGACAGAACCCAGAGATGTTCCTATTTTCTTGTTTCCTCAAATACTTAAGCCTTCTCAACAGCTTTTAACCAAGCTGCAAAATTATTACCTGTACTGCATGCATGTTTTATAATGTACTGGTCCACAACTTTTAGGTGGGAGAGTTAAACCAATTTGGCATGAGAGGTTTGGTTTCTGGGTTTCCAGTCATGCTCTGCAGTTATCATTTTAGAGAATGGTTGTTAAGGAGACTAGAATTTTTTTTTTCTTTAACCAATTAATGATTTTTTTCCCCTAAAAGGCTTTGACTAGAACTTAGACTGAGACTTTAACTAGCACTTTTCTCTATTACCTACTCTGTGGCGCTTAATATTGGAATTCTGACCATAGACACTTGGGCCTCAAAAGACTAGGACATTAAGGAGGAGGCAAAATAAAGGGCTACAATGTAGAAGTCTACAGGTGGTTCAATTAAAATTTGATCTTGATTTTGAAGCTTGGTCTTTAACCTCTGACCAGATGTTGGACTAGACTGATATGGCTAATATGCTGAACAAAATTCGTGTATAGACATTAATAGGCTTCACATTAAAATATTATGTTATTTTTACTTTGAAAAATGTTGCCAATGGACACTACAACATAGAAAACAGACAATAATACATAGAAGCCAAATGGCTTCAATGTTATTTTTATTTAAAGATCAGTGTGAAAATATCACCTTAATGTCTGAGGATCTAGGATGGATTACCTTCTCATTTTATATTTGCTTTTGGTATCTTTTAAAACATTTTGTGAATTTTAGATTAGGGTACTAAAAATTATTCACTATAAGTCTAAGTTGAGACTTGAGGGTCACATCTGGTTAGAGCCTCAGCAGAAATATTTGAAAAAGAAGATTTTGCAAATCGGGGCTATAGGTACTGAACTAAAATAATCTTTTTTTTTTTTCCTTCAGTTTAAGGTTACTAAGTCTCTCTATACAAGGTTATGATTAAGTCACATACTAACAAGAATATGTGTATGTAATACTGGTAGGGGGAAGTGGGCTTGCTGTGTGTATGTATGTTTTAAAATTAATAAATATGATATGATTTTGAGCTCCACAGATGGTTTTTGTTTGCATTTGTTAGATTAAGAGACTTTAAACAATGCATATAACACAGTATGGTATTTAGCAAATATGTTTAAAATAATCTGTTAATTCTTTTTTGGAAACTTTAGCTATAGAGATGACAAGTTAATTTTCTTGTACAGTCAGAGATAAAGCAGCTTGGTCATAAAGTAACATGTCTTGTAAAGACTACCTGGTAAAAGCTGTGACAGACTCAGGCTTAAAACCTGGTTCTCCTGATTGAGAATCTCTTGTTTGTTTAGAATAGCTGACTCTATTGAAATGGTGGCATGGAAGATGTGTTTTTTTGTGTGACTCTCCTTATTGGCTTCTTTATCTTAGTTGTGCTATGATATAAGGCTGGACCTGTACTAAACTGTGAGTCAGACTAGATTGAAAGTGTGATTGACTTGTTTTCTAAGCCCTCCTCTATATAATAGAACCACTAGCAGGGGACTAGAAATACCAGATGATTGCTCCTAAGGCTTTAAGTCTAGTCCTAGTGAATTGGCCTAACTGGATTTTTCTCTTTTGTTTTGCGTTGTTTTTACATTAGAAATGGGCCTTTAACACTCCTCCATGTGAATAAAAATTATGCTCTCACATTGCTTTTTAAAGAGTCTTTTTTTTTTGATAGCTTCAGACATGAAACAACTTGAAAATGTAATGAACATACTGTTTATCTGTTTCTTAATATGCCCTTCTGAGAAGTACTTTACCACAAATCTTGACATCACTTGTCATCACTTGTATGTAATTTGTGTTTTAGAGCTGTGTATTTATAGATGTTTGTGGATATCTGACATTGAATTTAGTATATGCTGAGAAATGTTCTTTAAAAAACAAAGCCAAAACAAAAACCCATCCGTAAAACGTCATTTTCCTTTGCTTTCCATGAAAATCCTCTTCACCCACCATTGCATAGCCTTATTTAGTCCCTTCTTGTTCTGCTTTGTCATACAAGGTCATCTTCTGTAGAAGTCAGAAAGGTACTAACAGAATTTTGGAAAATGTAACACGAATAAAATAAGAACCATGGAAATGAAACCAAAATATCTCAATTCAGCATGTTTTCCTGTCCTTAGATTAAGATAGGATCTCCTATCAGTCAAGAGAGCAGGTTTTTATAACAGTTTAGCTCCATTCAGCTATCTCCTTGCCTTTAGAGGTGGAAAATGACCTCCATTAATGTTGCTGCTAGAATTGAAAACTGTTCTCTCACCCCATGACAGCAGTGTTTCAATTGGTTACTTTTCTTCTCAACCTGTTTTTAGCCACCTTCCTTGGGTTATCACTCCTTTTGCTTATGTGTGTACCTATTTGTCTGTCTCCCATACCATGAAACAAAACTTCACTCTGTTTAAGCCAAATCTGGATACTGCTCACCTTAAATCAATCCTGTATCCAGGGGAATGGTATATATATACACATTTTTTTTAAGTAGAAAAGCTGTTTATTCATTTGCTCCTAGACCCTCCAGAAGAGTCTGGGCCAGATTCTGAAGGCATGGGCAAAAACAAAACCCAATGTCACTGCCCCACTACATTTTCTGTGTTTCTGAAGGTTAGGAACCACATTTTATTTATCTGTTTCTGTTCTACGCTATCCAACACAATAATTTCTATGTGACAATAGTAATTATATTCCTATGAAGTAATTATATTCCTAAGAATGTTAGTCATGTTTTACAGGCAAGACTTTGAAAGTTTAAGGAGTTTACTCAGTGTCATTCACTTAATAAATGATAGAGCCATGTGTGTGTGTGTGTGGAAATAAATATATGGGCATGATTACTTAAATTGGGAATAAATTTTTAAAAATTTTTTGTTTAGATAATATAAACTCTGGGAGCCTGGACTCCCACAACCGCATACTTCTTTATTTACTTACAGAGGAGCAAGCATGTTCCCCAGCCACCTTAAATCAAGCCTCTATCCAGGGGAATGGTATGTACTGGTTAATTGGGGCCTCTGTTGAATTCCTTTGTCTGAATTAATAATAGGAGCAAAAGGAAACAGGATTATGCTGATTCGTTCAGGCCAATGGTAGCCTACCCATGGAACTACCTGACTTCTACAGAGCCAAGGAGGTTAATAGAATGGATGCTGGAGAAATCATCACAGTGCTCACAGGAGATGGGCATTGTGAAGCTATGAAGCTGTGAAAGGTATACTTTAGTTTATATTTTGACTGTTTCTGCCAAACTGTCCTCCAAAAATGCTGTATCAATTTACATTCCCACCAAGTGTATGAGAAAGTATTTCTCCATACTGGAACCATTTTATATGTTAATAATTTCCATTTTCAAAAATTTGATGGGTGAACATTATCTTGCTTTAGTTTACATTTTCTGATTACTACTGAGTTCACACATATTTTCATATTTTTTTACGTATTTATGGCCATTTGAATTCCTTCTCTGAATAGACATTAAATATCATTTGAAAAGCAGATTTTAGCTTGACTTGGAGATTTTCCTCTGTAAATGTGTTTCTTACTTCCTGAAAACAAAGACAAATACCAGATTTTGATAATATAGTTTAGCTCAAAATATATTGAGATCAAAAATAATTTTTTTACTGGGAAATGCAGCCTAACCAGAAGACTATAGTTTTAATTACACTCTTCTTCTTCAGTAAGGTGGTCAAGTCCCTTTTCTTCTGTTGAGTCTTGGAAGAAAATAAGTGAATGAAAGATAAGCACTTCTCCTTCCTTGAGAGAGTGATGAAGTTATTCCTGCTTGGATGGATAGGAATTTTTAAAGGAGAGTTATGAAACATACAGTTGGCCTTATATCCATTTCACTAGGATGACACCCTGCTCCTTTGGCTCTGCCAAGGATAGCCCAGTGCTACCAAGCTATCATCCAGGAGGTGGCAGTAAAGCCACACTCACTGTAACCATATACTTCCCAAAGGGAAAAATGCTAAAAACCTGTGATGAATTTTACCTGAGAGGTATCACCTGTTCCTTTTGTCCATGCACCATACATGGCCTGCTTTTTCATTTTTAAGGGCCCAGTGTTAAAGGAGTGCTTAATCTATTAGAATCACAGAGGTGGCAAGGGAGAGCTGTAGTACTGTAGGTCCATCAGATGGTACCACCAGTGGAGATGTGCACCCTAATGAACACTGATAGTTAAATACTCTATAGTCTAGTCTCAGAGTGATGTATGAAGCATATTGGGAACAGAAGAGGCCAAATGCATATGGCCTCCATCTTGTGTCAGGGTTCCCCTAACGTCAGCAGGTGGCTGGGGACTCAGGTCAGCAAGCAAACCAGGTTGAAGGAGGGCTAGGTTGGTGGGAGGATGAGGGTAATGGGGAGGAGCTATGGACTTTGCTGAGATTCCTGAATAATAAAGAAGTCGGAGAATTATCAAAGTAAATTTGCCTCACAATGATGAAATGTGGGCAAAATCAGGGCAGCAGAAAGGCCAATCAGGCCACTTTCCAAGTGCCAGTCCTAAAAGGGCTCTGAGGATCTTTGGAATTAAATGGAAATATGTTTATCAAGTGTGATTTCTGTATAAGCCTAAAAAGTGAGTTGATGCTCATGGTGACTGGAAATTTTAAAATTAGTCCACACTGGCCCTGGCCTTCTCCATTATATAGAAATGCAGAATAGAGAGTTTGCATGGTTCAGCCCTACATGTTTCTGGCCTTGATGTCAGTCAGCTAGTACGTGTGTCAAGTCAGCAGTCAGTCCACGGGAATTCTGAATTTGAAAAAGTGCAGGGCCTGTTGTTCACGTCAGCTAGGGAAAATATAGTAAACGTTGAGTTTACTATAACTCAACGTTTTGATTTGAGAAAAAAAAAATCACCAAAGAGAACTGAAAAAGAGATTATAGAAAAGAAGAAATACTTTGCCAATATGGAAACAGAAGAAATTTAAAATACATTTGAACACAAATTTATTCCTGAATGAAATCTTCTGCTATCTTGGATGAGGGTGTGCATCTAACTCCAGGTGAAGGAAAATCGTGAAAGGTATTTCCAAAGACGTTAAAATGTCCATTGTGTGCAGAACATGTAAGAAATGCCTTGTTTAGAATATAAGCCAGGATGCATATAAATTTTGTCCTCAGAAAGTCTGTTTCTCCTTGCCTGTTTAACACATATTTGAAGACTAACAATTTGAAAAGGCATCTCAGATAGTTAGCCTTCCCAAAAGACCTTTGTGTTTTGGCCTGTCCTCGGAGAAGGGATTTTACAAAAAGGATTAGACTTGGTTTGTGTTTTGTTGTGTTTTTTGAAAAAGGATGATAGATTCTACTAATAAAACCTGAAAAAATTACAAAATTAAATAACCAATTAAATTGAAGGATTCTCTATCTCTGGTTATCATTCTCACCTATCCTCTAACAAAGCACTAAAAAAAATTTTATCTGCAGTAAAACAGAAAAACTCATGTTGGGCTTTCTGAAAGAAGGTTGAGTACATGCACCAGTGGCCAGTAATTGTTTTACTTGAGAGGGACATGTGTACCTTACCTTTCTAACCTTAATAAAAGTTCTTTTTTTCTGGAGAAGATTTAAAAATCCTGAGACTTCCCCTGAAATGTGGGAACTGATTTGAAAGCAAATAAGGTTGAATATCAGGAGGTTTAAAAGTTCATTTATTTAACAAATATTTTTTGAGTCCCTACTACATACAGGCATGATTTTAAGTCCTAGAAATAAAGGAGCAAACACAGTAAGCACAGTTCTCTGCCTTTAAGGAACTTGGTGTCTTATATGAAATACAAATAATAAAAAAGGTAACTGAGAATACATATGAATGATTGAATGTGATTCATGCTAGGGACAAAAATAAAGGCGAGAATAGAGAGGAAGTGGGTCTGTGCCTGCACATTTGGATAAGGTGGTCAGGGACCTGAGAAGTGGCATTTTATGAATGTGCTGAAAGAAGTGAGGGAGGGACCCATGTGGCTACTGTAGACATCTGGGACAAGGGCATTGTAGATAGAGGGACAGTAGGGCCACCAGTCCTGAGGAGCCAGTGTGCTTAGTTTGAAGAACAGTGAGGACAGTGTGTTTGGAGTAGAGAGAGAAAGGAAGAGAGGAGTGTGAGGCAGGGTCAGAGAGGAAGAGGCTGGGGATGGGGAGAAGAGAGGCCAGCCAGGTCATGCAGCCCCTATAAGGACAAGATGTTTCAGATATAACAGTTTATTTGCGATGGTCCCTTATGAACAAATCATTAAACTGCTACTGTTCAATTCATGCTTATCATAAATTTCTAATGTTGAAATTGAGAGAGAGATTTTCTGTTTGGAATTATGTTTATCTCATTTTGTGTGTGTGATTTTTTTATTTTTATTTTTTGGCTAGCCACCTGTATGAAGTATGTAGTCATATTTAAGGCTGTTTAAAAATTTTGGTTTAAATTTGCACTAGTTGGAAAATACAAATACTTACTGATACATACCAAAAAATATTCAAAGTCTGCTTACTGCTATAAGGTGATATTTCAATGAAATACAACTTCTCCCCCAGATTTCTGACATATAAGTGGCATATTACATGTAAATAAAGGTTTACAATGTATTGATTTGATATGTTTATAAACTGCAAAATGATTACCCCATAGTGTTAACTAACTCCTCTGTGTTGCTTTCAGCAATGTCTTTTTACTTTCATTTTGAAATAATTTCAAATTACAGAAGAGCTGCAAGAATTGTACAAAGAATTGTTCTCCCAGTATTCTTCATCGAAATTCATCAGTTGTAAAAACATGTTGCTGTTTTTACTTTATTACTCTCCCTCCTTTCCATCCCTCCTTCTCTCTCTTTCTTTCACACATACTTTTTTTATAATTTGAGATTTGGTTGCAGAAATCATACTTCTTTACCCTAAAATACTTCAGAGTTTTATTATAAGGATGGTCTCTTACCTAATTATGAAATTCATAAAATTTTACACTGATAAAATACTATCACCTAATACATGGTCCACATTAAAACTTTGCCAGTTGTCCCAATAATATTCTTCGTGGCAATCTCTTCTTTTCCTTCCCACCTCAGGGATCACATGTTACGTCTAGCTGTCATGTCTCATTAATCTTCTTTAAACTTTGTCTACCAAGACATTTACATTTTTGAGGATTATAGGGCCATAACCCTCAAAATTACTCAGTTCTTTTGTAAATGTCTGATGATTAGATTTAGGTTATGCCTGAATCTAATTAGCATAATTAGAACTTGAGACCTGCATAGGCTATTTCTGCCGCAAAGCAAAAGATGAATTTAAGTTGTCTCACTCTTCCAAAAACTACCATTGGTTCAAAAGCATCTAATTCCAACTATATGTTAAGCAGAACTCTTTTGATAAACTCACTCACTTTGAGGCATTAGTGACTGAAGACTATCCTCAAGTCTACAAACCTTCTTTCTAGGCATCACTATTTTAAGAGAAAATTTTATTAACCGGAAGAATGTAATTTTTAAAGAAAAGTCACAGAAGCAAATGCTTTTACTTGTAGGTGTGAGCTGCATTTTTTATACAGGTAATTCTATACATGTTCAAGGGTAAAAAACGATGCAGTTTTATCCAGAATTATTTTGAAAAGGGCCCTCACTATGAAACACTACAGGAGTAGCTTGCTTTCAATAATAGATGCAATGACCAAGTCATTGAAACTGTTAGTCTGTCTTCGGTTTCTCTTATTTTTTCTGAGGTTTAACATTAAGGAGCAAGGCCTTTAGGGACTAGATTTCAGATCAGTTAGTTAAGTTTTGGATTGCAAAAGTTTTAATGTTTGGGGAGAGAAAGTCCAGTCGAAGCCAGGTTGGTTTGGGGCAGTTAGAGGCCTGTGAGCGGTGAGCTGATTACCCAGGTGAGCAGTGAGCCACGGTGAGCGCACCATGGTAGATGAGCCCTGAAAGGGAGGAGAGAGTCATGTACAAACCTTTTTCTGTCTTCAAGTTTGCCCAAAGTTGACCCTTTCTGCTTTTGCCCTGCTAACCAAAAAGAGAGTCAAAAAGACGGCAAGTTTATTACAAAATATAGTTTCTTAATGAGACTTTCAAATATAGGTTTTATTTATACATGTCAGTTTGAAGCAAATATATGTTCTTATACAAAAATTTACTATCATGTGAGTAAAGGATATAGTTTTTTTTCTTTTTATCTTTTAATACAGCTAGCATGCACAGCAATCTCTCTCCATTTCCCAGGCGACATTCCCAGCATTTTCACATCTTTATGTTGTAATTTTTTTTTTTCTTTGTGGAGTAGCAGCAGAAGTAGCAAGTTTTATACATAGTTCTTGAGAGGAACAGATGTAAGACACTGACTAAATATGCAAAACCAAAATTCCTATGTTACAGGCAAGATGAGTGGCACAAATAGAGCAGTCCCTTTCAGAATGGCTATAGAAACAACCATCAGTGCAATTTGGGAGTCGTGTTATTTATATTGCACCCTTGGAACACAAGGTTCCTGTAGTTGTGTGAACTTATGTCTGTGGAATTCTAGAGTTATGAGAATATCCATGTAAACTTAACCAGACTTTTGAGCCTAGACCCATGTTAAAAGTTTTAGGGAAGTGCATCATTTAAGTTAGTATCTATATGATGATAACGGGAGAAACAGATTATCAAGTTAATTTGCGCTAGTTGTTTAAAAGGTAACACTAAAGTACATTGATTTTTTTACAGTTAAAACATTTTTTTGAGAGGGAATAGGTAACTTAGTTTATGATAGCCTTAAAGTATTATCTATAGTCAGACTCCCCATAACTTTGTTTGGTTTTCATCTTCATAATTTCTTGTTGTTGGAAAACTGAGTGGATCTGGAAAATTATCTCAAGAAAAAAATTTTTGCAACTATGTTTGCTGATGACTGTTAACTGGACTCATTGTGATCATTTTGCAGTACATACAAATATGGAATCATTAAGTTGTATACCTGACACTAATATAATGTTATATCAATTATATCTCAATTAATAAATAATAGTAAATGAATAAATAACCACTATCTACATCACAGCCAGAGTTTTCTATAATCTTTTTTAAAGTTTACTTTGTAAATGCACCTTGCTCTTTAATTTTTCCAGTGAGTATAAAAGGGTGTCATTAATGTCTTCATTTAAAACAATCTCAATTTATTTAAATGTTTTGTACCTTAATTTAGAAGAGTGATTCTTCTGTCATCTCAGAATGGATAGGAATTATTGGAATCATCCAAATTAGGATTTTAAATGCATAGATGTCCTGTGACCATAGAAAGTTGGAAATAAAAATAATGTAGTTACTGCTCCTATTTTGTAAACATGAATAAACTATAAACCAATATCTTCACTGTTGACAAGGAGAATGATATCTAGTCAGTGGGGTTTAAGATACTTAATCTTTAAATCCAATAGTTTTAATTTGGTAAAAGAAAACAAAAATCTCATAGTCTTTTCTGAAACATTGGTTTTTTTACTTCGGCATGTTTGGGGCTTCTCTCTTCTTTCTGCTTTCCTCAGACGAGCTTCCTGTCCAGAGTCTTCTTCTAGTGAAATAGTTATAATGAGGGGTAAGGCGATTGTGTGGCCAAAAAAATGGATGGAACTGAAAACGGTTGCACTTTGGAAGGAGGAAAGCTCTGTTTGGAAACCTAATGTGGACTCCGGGCCTTCGTGGTGGAAAAAAATAGAAAGGACACTTTGGAGTCCTTGTGATAGGTTGGATCCTCGTCACAGGGCTCCTTGTGATGGGCTGGATCCTTGTCACAGGGCTCCTTGTGACAGGTGGAGGGGTGAGTGTAAAGATCTGGCAATCCGTGGGGTCTACATTATCTTGCGAGCTTCTGGGAGGGGTGACTACTTCTTGTCCTGTGAGGAGAAAAATGGCAGTCAGGAAGCAGGCTAATAACAAAAGCAGAAGGGAGAAGCTTTAAGTGGTAGTAGAGAAGAAAGATTAGAAGAGAGAAATAAGGAAGTCTCAAAGCATATTTGGAAGAACTCAATGAAATGAATGGACATACCTTATGACCCCACAATTGCACTCTGGGGAATTTTCTGGGGAATTGCATATGTTGACAAAAGGCTAATTCAAGAATGTTTTCAGCAGCCTTATTCATATTAGCCTATACTTGGAAACAATGCAGATATCCATCAATAGGAGAACGGAGAAACTGTATATTCATATGACAATACTACTTAGCAAGGAAAAGGAAGGATTACTAACACAACAACATGGATGCAGCCCAGAGGTGTTACTTTGAGCAAAAGATTCCATTTGTATAAAGTTCAAGAACAAGCTAAACTATGGTTAATCTATGGTTAAAAAAAGTTAAAGATAGCTTAGAGTTAGGGTGGGTGTTGTTTAATGGAAACAGTAACAGGAAACTTTAGATCTTTATCTGGGTGGCTGTTAACATAGATACGGATGTACACACACACACACATGTGTACACAACACACATACACATATACGTTTATACTTATATATGTACATACATGTTTATACACACATATTTATGTATATGTAATGTATAATTAATCTGTACCTTTAAGATTTGTGCATTTGTATAATTGTAACTAAATCAGTGGTAAAAAAAGAACAATGTTAAGAAAATAAAAATAACTGCTCCTCAAATGCCATTTAATCGAGAAGGTCAGCTTCACTTGCTCCAGCAGTGAAATCATTTCCTAAACAAGAAGGAAGGGGGCTTCTATATGTGGCAGGGGAACACGGACTAAGGACCAGGATGAAATTAGTTTCTGAGAAGAAATTTGGATCAAGCTCAAGTACCAAGGTCTTCCCTCTAGCTGTATCATCTAATCTAGTTAGCTGTGAAAAAGCAACTTTTCCTTTAGAAAATTATTTTTTTATTTCCTTAGAAACTTACTAATATAGGCCTGAAAGGGGCTGCTGAGTGTGTAGGATGGGAAAAATGAACCTCCCCCACCACAGGTAGTTGAGAGTACTGAGGCACTTAGAGCTAGATTCCTCTAACCATTAGAACAGCTGAAATCAGATTTCTTGGTTATATTGGATATGCGTATTGCTTGTCTGTGTTCATAGCCCCTTCTAGAGATTCTGTTTCACTTACAACTCTTGGAAAAGTCAGTCCTACACGCCTTTGGTTATGGCTGATTGGACTGCTGATAGACAGTCAACTCATTCATTGACTGGCCAGTGACCAATCAGATTCTCACTGAGAGTTTCAACAGAGACACATAGTTAGTGTGTAAGGTGTTCGTGGGAGGTGTGGGGAAGGGGCTGGAGAGGTAGGTTTTGGCCAGTTGAATGTTGATTAAGCAGAGAATCCAGTCTTTCCGTAGAAACCATAAAATGGGGAAGGTCTCTTAAACGGGGAAGGTCACTGTTACCACAGCGACCAAGTGGAAACTGAGTGATGATGAGAGTAGCTGTGGTTCTTGACTTTCCAGGCTGGTTCCTCTGAGGGCTGGTGATACTTAAGGTTCTTGGAGATACCTTATAATAATCACTCCAGCCCTACATGTTTCTAAAGCTAGCTTGAATGGATGTCTGTTTCTTGAATGAAACACTGACCCTTTCTTCCATACCCATCCAGGCTACTGAGTATTGAAATTCTATGGTTGAAACTAGCTTAAGACATTTCCAACTACAGAAGATGATTAAATCCCATGTTACTCATTCTTTCCTCCTATGCATTTATATTAGTTGTGAACCTTTGAAACACAAAATCTTTCTGCTGAGAATCTAGTTGCTAGGGGATAAGCTAGCCTTACGCTTAATCTCCATCTTGACATTTTGCCATCAAATCAGGCTTAGATAGGCCTTGAGCTCTGCTTCACAGAAAGCTGCACTCCAGTTGTTATAAACAAACCAATCCTTATGCTCATCTCATTTGTTAAACCTGAGGCTACTCTCCAAATCCTTCAGTTGACTCTGGGATGTCTAATAGTGTTCAGTGTTCTCTTCCGGGAATTTCCAAGGCTCAGAATCAAGATTCAAGCTTGTCCTGATAACCAATATAAGAATGTGATCAGGACCACATAAAGCCACATTCTTCCAGCTGACTAGACACATGATAACCGGTTGGCTAGCACAAGTGTTCTAAAATGTGGGAGCCATTGGGATTGATTTGGGAAACTGTCACAAGTTTCTTACAAGATTAAGGCCCCACATCTTAATGGGTGGGTCTCCACCTTTGGCTGAGTTAACACTGCTCACCAGTCTTTTGTTTATTCTTGTTCTGCTTCATTCCCACTGTCTTCCAAACCTTTCATACTTTCCTCAAAGCCTCTTCAAAATTCTGATTCTTCATTCATTTAAAGAATTCTCTTCAAAATTCTCTCTACCTTTCAAGTAGATTACTTAGTTTCATATTTCAGAGAGAAAACTGGTGATCTGCCATGAACTATTTGGTTCCTACTTCTCTCACTGCAAAAAGAAGTCTGCCCACTTTTGACTCTGTTTTTCCCTCCATCTATTTAATCCATTGGAATATGACCCTGTCCCTTCTACTCCACAGAAGCTACTTTGGCAAAAGTCATCAATGGTTATGGGCTTTTAAAAGTTGAATCCAGGAACCTAGAACACCATTTTCTGCTCTCTTTGCCTGACTTACTTCTATGCAGATTTCACGTCTCATTTCCTTAGAGAGGCTTTAACCCTGAAGCTGTGTGAAGGCAATATGCAGTATGCTTCCATAGCATCCTATGAATCCACTTTCACAATATTCATCAGTCATGTGATTGCTACTCAGGAATTATAATATTTATTTGGCCATCCTATAGACCGCTATTCCCTCATCCCCAGCATAGTGCCTACAGTAGAAGTGAATGGATTGGGAGAAATCTCAGTTTCTATAATTGCAAGAGTTGCCATGTTCCTACCACTCAGGGATAATGTGATCATTAATAAGCAAATATTTCTCATTATGTAACATCTGACATGCTACCAAAGGCACTGATTGACAAAGATGAGAGCTCTTTTTGCAACTGTAATCAGAACAAAATAGTTCAAATGCAGATCGAAAACATTTTGAGAGGCAGAACAGCCTAGTTTAAAAGTGCAGGCTCCAGATCCGGGCACTCTGAACTTTGCCATTAATAACTATGTGACCATTGACAGGGTCCTCAAGTTCACTGAGTCTCCTTTTCTTTATTGGTAAAGTGGAGAAAACAATATTACCTATCTCCTTGGCTTGTTATATTATGTGAAATAAAATACATAAAGTGATATATACATAAGGTATATACCTGACACATGATATGCATTTAGTAGGTGTTAGCTACTGTTATGAATTTCGAATGTTGTGGAAAGGTTCTCTTAGCATGAGCCCTATTTTGGCCCTTCTGGTTACATCTTATACATTAAATCTGTCTCCTATAGATAGGACTAAAGGGTATGGATGTTATTAGAATAGGACCTTCAAGAAGACAGGGACTATTGACTCTGTTGGTCACTGCTATGTCCCCAGCACCTACAATAGTCCCAGGATTAGAGGGCATGGTTGATCAATGGAATGAATCATCAGGCAGATGTTGAGTTTTCCTCTCTGTGGATTTTTGTGAAGCTCAGTGATTACTTAATTCCAGTCCTAGAAAATTCACAATAGAAACTTACATTTAAAATTAGAGTGTACTAAAAAGTTAAGTCAAAATATTGCTTTGAGTTTGGATATCAATTTTAAATGGGTTTATTATAGTCTAGACATAAAAATCATGGCATACCAACAACTAGTACTTTAAAAAAAAATGTAAGGATGAGAAGACCTTTTTTTTTTTTTAAATAATTACCTGTAGCTGTGGTTTTTTGGGCAGACAGTATCTGGTTTGTAGTGAACTATACTGACCTTAAGAGAAGTAAGATTCATACTTTATGTCTAAATATGCAGTTTTTTCTTTACATGGTACGTGAACTATTGGAAAAATTCTTATGTGCTTTAGGAGTTGAAGCAGAAAGAGATATAAGTCCTGTGATTAATTTACTTACAACTCAACTGAATTTGATTTTAATTTCCTCAGTTAAGTGCCACTCAACTCATTTTGGAGACTCACAGAATGACTGGCTATCTTGATCAAATTTTTAATTTTACAGGCAAAAAATTGGGAACCCAGAAAGTGTCACACATGCCTCATTCAACTCTATGCTATAAATCTAGTTGTTTCAACAGTATGCAGTTTACTGTGTTAGGTGCTGTGACAATTGCAGAGGTGATACAGGAACAGGGCTTGCACTTGAGAAGTGTAGATACCCTGCAAATACATGGATCTATAAGATAGAGCAGAATGTGGTTAAATGCCATGGGTGATGTACAAATTGCTGTAAAAAAATTCAAAGTTGTAAGAGAAAGGGAAATTGCAACTTTAAAATTATGTGTCTTAAGAAAGGCTTTGTGAATACTATAGTGACACAATACTATGGTGACATTTAAATGTCATAATTTGAAGCAGAAATAAAATAAACGGGAGGAGGGAGCAGCCACAGCCTGCTGGGGAGAGGAGAGAGAACAGGATGAGCTAGAATACTCACGCATGACCCTGTCTGACAGAGCCAGGGTATGTGTAAGTGAGCACTGAGATAGCACCAGGGCTGCCTGGGCAGAGTGAAGCTACATCTGAAGGACTTTGATGCCAGTCTGAGGGACAGTAAGGAAGAGTGAGCCAAGTTCGGAAATAAAATCTCACATTTTAATGGGCATTCTTTTAGGTGTGAATGAACCTCTAATCTCATTATAACTTGTTTAGCTACACATTTACAAAGTTTCCTGAATTGTGGTTCACTTTCTGGAAAGAAGGCGTCAGGTAGCTAGTTCTGTTTTACAGTACCTCTTTTAGATGTCATTTTTAGCAGGTGATGCTTGGGGACCTTCTCTTGGGTACTGGGCAGGGGTTATTTGTAATCTCTATCTCCCTTTAGTCTGATCACCAGAGGTCATGCAGAGAGATTAGGCAGGATGAGCTCTGGTGGTCTCTCCACCAGCCCTGAGGGTGACTAGCATCTGGCTGAGCCCCTGCAAAGCCCCCCAAGAAAATGTGAAAGGAGCAAAAAGACTCAGTTTGAGAGCGAAAGGAGCTAAGTGGAACTGTGAAAAGAACATCAGACCCAGGTCCCCCAGGACCTCCTTTCTCTTTCTTTCCTCTATCTCCTCCTTCCCCATCCTTTTCTTAAATTTCCCCAGAGGGTTGTAAACCAATTTTAAGGCCCAAGCCTCCTGGAAATTTTGTAGTGGGGAAAAGGAAAAAGAAAAATGGAATCTAATATAATCTTAAAAAAAAAAATCTATGTTCACCCCAGTAGCACCAAGACACAGCTGAACAGATGTAATTAATTAACAGAGACTAAACACCCACTGTGTGAAAATTACTGTGCTTCTGGGGATATAAAGAGATAGACATTGTTGTAATTCTGGATTAAAATTGTTAGCTTTAGAATAATAAATAGCATTACTGTAGTGTTTTACCTTTTCTTTTATGATAGCTCGTTTGGTCTTCATGAGCCTCATAATAATGATTATTAATACTATCACTTCACATACGAGGAGATGGATGTCAGAAAGGTTACGTGTGTCTAAAGTCACAGAGCTAGAGCTGAGACTAAGACCAAGATCTTCAGATAATAAAATTCAGCCTCTTTCTTTTTAACCATACAGGCTAATGGAAGCTGACATAAATATATTCAATTTGTAAATATGTATAATTATGGAGACAAATTTTACCTTTTCACACAACTTACTAATTAGTGGGCCCATGGTAGAATAAAAACCAAACCCTTACCTTCTGCCGCAGTTACCACCAACCAGAAGATCAATAGCCAGTAGGAGAAACAGATTCTGTCAGCCATGGCTTCTACCCTGAGTAGTCACTGCCTTGAACCCAGTGTTGCTTTAAAGGGGAGTTGGTGAGTCACCAGCAGCCTGATTCAGTGGCCCATAGTGGTCAGGGCCTGCGGTGTGAGGGTAAAAATTCAGCAAGGAAATTCCAGACAGTATTTATCAACCAGAATCTTCTTGCAATGACAGCCAAATATTCATCTGTCCTTGGAGCAGAACTCTAGACAACCACGCCCTCACTATCCTTTGAATTTCCTCACATCTTCTCCTCTGTTCCTGCCTTCTCTTTACTTGTGTGTGAGGGACTCACTCTGCAAAAGAATCTGTCCAGGAAATATTTAACACTGCTTCCCTCTGAGGAGTTTACTTAGTTTAAAAAGCCAAACAGGACGAGGAGGACATTTTCCAAAGCCTTCATGACCCTGGCAGTTTGAAAAGGCTGTTTATAGGCCTTTGTTCAGAGTTTGTGGCTCCTTCTCTACTGTTCAGGAGCCAAGGACAGTAGAGTCAGAAAATTATCTTATCTCATAGTCATCAGGGTCACTGTCTAAACAAACAAGAAAATTTTGGGAGATTAATTTAGCGAGTTTCCTTCCAGGTCTCCGTATGCACCAAATTGCCAATAAGATGGACATGGTACATCCGTGCCCAGTTTTTTCCTTAGAGACTGTCAGCTCCTGGAAGAATGGGAGTGGATGGTTATAATAACTCCAATTGGTTATTCTCTTAGGTAGGAGGTGATAATTGCCAACCATTCAATCACTCAAAAGACCTCCACTTTGAGAAGAATATTTTCCTGGGCAATATAGAGTGAACAAAACATACATAGGCCCTAGCTTTGAACAGCCGGCAATCTAATGAGGGAGACTATGCAAACTGAGAACCAAAATGAATAAGAACACAAACACTGTAAACTAGAAAATGGTAAATTCCACAGGCTTGATGATAATCCTAAACAAAATTCTAGAGCAGATGATAAATGGATGATTTGTCATCAGTTTGGAAAGGAAGCAGGGGTCATCCAGAACAAGCCCATGTCCTCAGATTAAGGTACTACCCATTCACTCAGCACCTCGCTTTTGACCATGTATCATGCGCCAGGCCCTGATCTAGGTGCTGGGGCTAAAAGTGGGGTTCCTGCTCTTGTGGATTTAACAGGCTAGCAGGGACATTAACAATAATGTCCCTGCAGGAATAACAATAAAGAATTTTGATTGTTAAGAGAGAGGAAGTACTGGAGGCTACAAAGCAGAGAAACAACAATAATTTTACATTAATGAGTGTGTTATACATATGCTACTTTGCCCCCTGAGTTGGAAACACATTGTCATGCTAATAAAATAAGATCCACATAATCTCTATACCTACTGTCCAGAGTTTCATTTTTTGGTTTTATTGTAAATTAACCAAACTTTTAGCTGATGGACACTTGTATTATTTCTTCTGATCTTTCTTTTTCTCTATTAGATTTCTAAAGAGCCTTCAATTTAAATGTTGATGAAAATAAATAAAAGCAAATGGCATATTTCCCCCCATTTGCATATATTGTCCTGAAATTTATAAAATAAATGAACCTCAAAAGGAACAAAATTTAAAAAAAAATTTTGTTAACTTCTTCCTTGACAGAAAGTTTCTACATATTTCTTTACTGTTGATGCATGGAGTAAGTCTTGCCATATTTTATTTACTCATATATTATACACAGAGTGAAACAGTGTTCAACAGCACATAAAATCAACAAAGCTGTTGTGAGGTTATCAGTTTCATTTGCAAAAATCTTTATTTACTTTAAGAAAGAAAATATTTCTGAAAGCTTACTTCAAATACAGTAACTTTGATAAAAATATCTTTTTGGTCATACGCTTTAAAAATCCACAAACCATAACTTTATCATTTAGTTGAAAGCCAACCAATGGAATTTAAATTTCCTTATTTCCAAGAAAGCTGTAATGGTTTTGGGTCACTGTTGTCATTCTAATGTGTTAAGGGGAATGGCCCATATAGCCAGTTGATGTTAGGTGTTTTTCTAACAAAAACTTTCTGGGAGGAGATGTGGGACTCAGGAGGAGCTACATTTCTTTCTCGAAGCTGAAAAATATTAAGTGATAGGGCTGAGATTCAGAATTGGGATTTTTCTGGTTCCAAAATTAATGTTCTTTCTTCTAATTCAATATATTTACTTGGTTTTAAAAATCAGTTCATTCATTTACTCAGTGAATCATTTATGAATTTATGTTCTTATTTTAATCGACTCTTTTGTTTCAAACCCTTCTTTCTTAACAGTCTGTGAGGAAAGAGGCTCTTTCCTGCCAGCCCCACTTAGAAATGATGGAGGGGAGAACTTTGGTTGGCCAAGCCTGGAGCTGGTGGTTGGGGAAGGGACGGAGGGATCAGTTAGTTATTAGAAGAGGAGAGGAGCAGGTAACAGATTTGGCCACTGGGATGTCAGCCCAGGAGCTACCCTGATTTGTATCTATTATACTTAGGGTGTCACGTGACCTTCCCACTCCAGTATGTGTCTTTCCCAGTCTCCACTATGTGTCACTTACACAGAGTGCCTGTTAATAGGAACATCAAAGGCAATTGACGTTCCTTTGAAAAATAAAAAAGAACAACTTTTTATTACTAAATACCTGGGATTACTACAAATACAGCAACATTTATAATGTTTTCTGCAGGGAGGGTGTCAGGGAATAGTTGTTGGTGACTGAAGGGACATGTGGTTCTTCCACCTCTTGGGATGTGAACTTGCTCTAACCAAAAGTCAACCAACCATATTCATTGGTTTTATTCCATCCAGTGTCTGTGTCTAAGCTGTTCTGATTCAAAGTTTCCAATATACTGTAGTGACATGGGTGATCACATAAGGAACAGTAGTCTAAGAAGACTTTCTGAACTTTTTATGAGAAAGACTCATGTCCTTCTCCCAGATTTGGAACCTAGAGAAGTAGGGTGTTTGGGACTAGAGAGTGTTGCTTTGTGAATGTGTACTTTGTTCTCATTATTCATTCAACAACTATTTATTTATGTGCCAGACACTATTCCAGGGGCTTGAGACACAATCATGGGAGAAATAGTTAAAAATATTTGTCCCAATGGACTAGTGGTTACCAGAGGGGAAGGGGTAGAGGAGAAGAGAAGAGGGTTGATAGGGTAAAGGGGGTCAAATATGGGGGATTAGGGGAGGGTGAAGTGGATAAAGGGGATAGCTAAAGGAAAATGGATTCTGGGTGGTAATCACACATTAGAATATATAGAAGTCAAATTATAATGTACACCTGAATATTATATAATTGTATTAACCAATGTTATCCCAATAAACTTAATAAAAAAATATTTGTCCTAATGGAGTTATTATTCTAGTGATATGGAGACAGCAAGTAAACAATAAATATAACTAAGGATTAAATTATATAATATGTTAGATTGTTAGAATATTCTTTAATATGTGCTATAGAAAAGTAAAAGATAAATCAGAGTAAAAAGTGTTGGCGGGTGTTACAGTTCTAAGTAGAAGAAAATATTTGAACAAAGACTTGAGGGAGCTGGGGAAATTACCCATGTGGATGTATGGGGGAAGAGTGTTTTGAGCAGAGGGTACAGCCCGTGCACAGATCCTGAGACAGGCTTGGCATGTACCATACAAAGAAGTTGTTGTAACTGGGCAGAGTAAGTCAGGAGGGACAGTAGCAGGATATGAGGTCAAGAAGTAATGGATCATTACTGTGAGTGAGATGGGAAGCCATTGGAGGATTTTGCAGAGGCATGGCGTGGTCTTACATTTTAAAAGACAACTCTGGCCATTGTGTGGGGAGAGCGGATTGTTGGAGGACAAGGATAAAAGCAGGCAGCTCAGTATTAACAGACTGTGGCAGCAGTATGCGGGGGAATGATGGTGATGCAGACTGGGGTGGTCGTAGTGGATGTGTGGGAAATTGGGAGATTCTGGGCATAATGTGCAGGTAGAATTGACAGGATTTCCTGGCAAATTGGAAGTAGGATGTGAGAGAGATAGGGGAGCCACAGATAATGACAAGGTTTGATCTGAGGATTTGACAGCTGTGGTTGGGCACGATCAGGTGGGGAGATTAAGGTTGAATTTTTAAAATGTTACTATAATATTTCTTCTTTTCATCAATAAAAATTGAAAAAGTAAAAATACATCAGCACTTTTAGTGAATAAATACTTACAAACTTTACAACTTGAGTTATCAGTCTTCAGAGCAGTACTGTGAAGTTGTAGGACTGGAGAGTGAGATTATCACATTTGGGCAATAAGGAGGATCTGGCATGCAGCCTGTCTGGCGGTGTGCCAGGAAATTTTTCCATCCAGAGCAGCTTTTCTCAGAATGGAGAGAAAGGACAGGTGAGCAGGTGAGTGAGGCCCAGTTTGTCTTGACCCATGTGGGCTCTGGGTTCTCTGGATTGCCTTGTCTTACCCTGGGTGAGGCCCTACACTGAAATTGTGCTTTGTAGTTGTCTTTTATTTCTGGACTTTGAGACCTGTGCTGGCAAGACCTGAGTCTTTAAAAAAAATTTTCAAATTTTAAAATTGTGATAAAATAGATAACATAAAGATTACCTTTCTCTACAGCCATGCCACCCTGAACATGCTTGATCTTATCTGAATTTGGAGGCTAAGCAGGATCAGGCTTGGTTAGTACTTAGATGGGAGACCACATAGGAATATCAGGTGCTGTAGGCATTAAAAAATTACCTTTTTAACCGTTTTTAAGTGTACGGAAGAACTGAGTCTTAATTACAGCATGGCCTCAGCACTTGGCCCATAGGGCACTCAGTAAAATAGTCTAGAATACATGGATAAAAGCATGTGTGGGGAGGGGGAAGGAGAAGGGTCTCTACCTGTGCATGTTGATATCGCGCACCTCATTGTCAGGCAAGTCCCTGTTAGGAGAGAACATGAGGGCAAGAAGGTAGTTCTACCCAGGGTTGCTAGCTCTAATTCACACCCTGATTTTTGTGTCTGAGCTCAGGGCAGTTTCATCTCCTTTTTTCCTCCTCACACTTGCATCCTGTGATGGTTATTTTTACGTGTCAACTTGGCTGGGACATGGTACCCAGATATTGGGTCAAATATTCTGAATGTTTTTATGAGGATGCTCTTGGATGAGATTAACATTTAAATTGGTGAACCGAGTAAAGCAGATTGCCCTGTATAGTGTGTATGGACCTCATCCAATCAGTTGAAGGCCTGAGTAGAACGAAAGATTGACCTCTGAGAAAGAGCAAGGAGTGCTGCAGCTGATGGCCTTCAGACTGGAACGGCAATGTTGGCTCTTCCCTTGGTCTGTAGATTAGCAGGCCTTTTGGACACTGTAGATTTTGGACTTGCCGACCTCCATAATTACACAAGCAAATTCCTTCAAATAAATTTTTCCCTATATATAGACACATTCTATTTGTTCTGTTTCTCCAGAGAACCCCAATGAATACCCGTCCATGTTCTCTCTCTCACTTCCACATATATACATGCTGCTCTGCAGAGTTAAGGAACAAGCATCTATGAAGAAATTTATTAAATCTAGTGCTTGTAAATAAGAACCTGGGTGTTTGTGGATAATTCAGGGAATAGCCCAGTGTTCCTTCACCAGTGATGTGTGGGATGACTTTGAGATTTCCAGATTGTGAGGGTCAAACTGCCCCTGACACATACTTCAAAAAGATGCCCACGAGGACAGAAGCCCAGTCTCAGGACAGCCTGTTTTTTTTTAACTGGAGGCTGAATGCTTATGTTTTGGGGAGCATCTCAAGGTGACCTCCCTGCTTCACTCCCCTTCTCAGTCTCTCTTGTCCTACTCCTGAGTGGTTTAAAAATGTGTTTAGAATTTCAAGGAGCTCAAACTCTGAAGATACTAGGTTCGGATACAAGAAAAATGTATTTTTGGTAAGTAATTTATTTTAGATGCTCAAATTGAGATGATATACATCATCTTTTTGTTTTAATTGAAATGGAAGTATGAAGCCTGAGAGGAAAAAAAAAAAAACCTCATGATAAACAATGTTTGGGAAGGCTGGACTGCTCTGTCTTTCTGCAGCTTTGAGGCCACTCTGCAGACCACCTTTCACATCCTCAAGGCCCCACCAGGATGTCTGCCTGAGGAGTGGATCAGCTGTACCTCACTTGCCTCTGTGGGATAAAGGTTCCATTTGGCTGGCAGGCCATGGAGAAGCAAAGGCACGCAACAGTTATGTCCCGCAAGGCTGGTCTCCTGCCACAGAAACTGCCTGTCTGGGAGAGGCATTCCCCTCACATGGCTGGCCACAGTGAGTAATATGAGAAGCTGCCATTAGGGCCTTTGTGAGTCAGGATTATGTGTCAGGTAGCATGGGGAGCAGTGGGTACCAAGCCTGGCCCCTGAGTCAGGCTGAGGAAGTAGCAGCTAATGTGAGGCTTATCTCCTAGCGCCTGAGGGTGGCTCAGTGTTCTTTGTTGGAAGGAAGGGGCAGATGCTCTTTCAGGGAATCTACAGGTTCTGTGGTTGGTGCTGATTTGGAGGTGCTGCAATGTGGTGGCCTGGATGACTCGCCTGCTAGGCTTACTAGGGCATCTTTTCTGGGATTTCCTCTAAGAGAGATTTCAGACAGCTTAGATACGTCTCCAGCTCTCTCATTTTGGATCAGGAGACTGAGGCCTGAGATGATTCCCAAAATCAAAGCAGTGATTTAACAACAGAATGGCAATAATGTCCTGGTGAGGGTTAGGGTGATGCCCACTACATGAGAGCCTTCATTTATCAGTGTTTGAAATAGTATTAAAACAGGGGGACAAATCAGCGTTCTAGTTCCTGCCCTGCCACCAATTAGCTTTGGGACCTTGGACCAGTCAGCCTCATTGCCTCTCCATTTCCTTATCTGAATATCATTTACTGTATATCATTTACTGTATTCTAAGCATCACTGTCCTAATTATTGTATGTCCACTAGGCCATTTGTTAAATTAAGTTTATTGGGGTAGCATTGGTTAACACAATTATATAATTTTCAGGTGTACATTATAATTCACAATTTGTGTATTCTATTGTGTGTTTACCACCCAAAGTCCAGTTTCCTTCAGCTACCATATATTTGATCTCCTTTACCCACTTCACCCCCCCCACCCTCTTATATTTGACCCCCTTTTACCATCTACCTCCCTCCTTCTCCCCCACCCCCTACCTTCTGGTACTCACTAGTCTATAGTTCATGTCCATAAGTCTCTATATGTCCTGATTATTCGTTGCTTTTAGGTTTATATCCCATATATAAGTGATATCATATGATTTTCAACTTTTTCTGTCTAGCTTATTTTGCTTAGTATGATTATTTCAAGGTCTATTCATTCATGTTGTCACAAATGGCAATATTTCATCTCTTCTTATGGCTGAGTAATATTCCATATATATGTATATATGTATATATGTACCACAGCTTCTTTAGGCAATCATCTATCGGCATCAACAAGGACACTTCAGTTTTGCTAGTACCTTATTTAGGATTTTTGTATCTGTGTTCATGAGAGATATTGGTTTGTAGTTTTCTTTTTTGTGTGTTATCTTTACTAGATTTTGGTATCAGGAAATATTGGCCTCATAAAATTAGTTGGGAAGTACTGCCTCCTCTTTGATTTTTTGAAAGAGTTTGAGGAGAATAGGTATTAAATCTTTGAATGTTTGATAGAATTCACTGGTGAAGCCATCTGGTCCTAGACTTTTACTCTTTGGTGGGTTTTTGATGATTGTTTCAATTTCCATGCTGCTGATGGGTCTATTTAGATTTTCCAGATCTTCTTGGTTTAGTCTAGGAAGATTGTATTTTTCTAAGTACTGGTCTATTTCTTCTAGGTTATTAAATTTGGTGTAATATACATTTTCATAGTATTCTTGTATGATCCTTTGTATTTCTGCAATGTCAGTTGTAATTTCCCCTCTTTCATCCCTAATTTTGTTTATTTTTGTCTTTTCTTTTTTATCTTTAATGAGTCTAGCCAGGAGTTTGTCAATTTTATTAACCTCAAAGAACCAGCTCTTCGTTACATTTATTTTTTCTATTATTCTTTTGTTTTCAATTTCATTTATTTCTGCTCTAATTTTGATGATTTCTTTCCTTCTGCTGACTTTAGGGTTAATTTGTTTTTCCTTTTCTAGTTTTTTTAAGATGAAGCGTTAGGTTGTTTATTTGGGCTCATTCTTGTTTTTGGAGGTACGCCTGTAATAATATGAACTTTCCTCTTCTGACCACTTTTGCTGTATCAAAACAAGTTTTGATATGTTGTACTATCATTCATTTCTATGTATCGCTCAATCTCTCTTTTCTGATCCAGTTATTCTTCAGTAGCATGTTGTTTATCTCTATATATTTGTGTTTCTTCCTGATTTCTTTTTGTAGTTGATTTCTAGTTTCAAAGCATTAAAATCAGAGGATATGGTTGGTATGATTTCAACCCTCTTATATTTGTTGAGGCTGTCTCTGTGGCCTGGTATGTGATCGATTCTTGAGAATGTTCCATGTGCACTAGAGAAGAATGTATAAGCAGCTGTTTTGGGATGGAAGGCTCTGTGTCAATTATGTCCAATTAGTCTAATGTGTCTGTTAGGATGCTATTTCCTTATTGGTTTTCTGTTTGGATGATCTGTCCATATCTGACAAGTGGGGTATTTAGGTCCCCTACTATATAGTGTTTTGGTCTGTTTCTCCATCTAGTTTTGTTAGTAATTGCTTTACATATTTGGGGCACCCTGATTGGGAGCATTGATATTAATAATTGTTATGTCTTCTTGGTGCATGATTCCCTATATCATTATGAAGTGTCCCTCACTGAATTTCTTTACTTTTTTAATTTTGAAATCTATTTCATCAGATATTAGCACCATTACTATATATATAGTCATTTATTTTCTCCTGCATGTGCCTTACCTCCATTCCCCTTTACGAATGTGGATCTTTGAATCCTCCCCTTTTCAGTCATTGTTATCTCAGTTTGTCCCTATGTATGCTGAACATTCGTTACTGTCTTGTTATAGCAATCCTCTTCTTATTATTTAAGTTTATAATGCCTTTTTCTTGTAAGGATTGCACTGCTATGCTTCTATTTTCCTGGTAGTCACTTTACTTCTAATTATGAATTGTCATTTTGTTTTAGGTGAGCTGACCCCTTTCATTATTTCCTGTAACGCAGGCCTCAAAGTGGAGAATTCTCTAAATTTTTGTATGTGTAGAAAGGTTTTAATTTCTCTTTCATATCTAAAGGAGAGCTTAGCTGGATATCTTATTCTAGGTTGGTAGTTTCTTTTACTTAATAGTTTAAATGTTTAATTCCATTCCTTTCTGGGTTGTAAAGTTTGCACTGAGAAGTCCAATGATAATCTAATGGGTTTTCCTTTGTAAATTACCATTTTTAATCCCTGGCTACCCTGAGAATTCTGTCTTTGTTGTTGATTTTTGATAACTTTAATGCAATGTGTCCTGGTGAAGGCCTCTTTGGGTTGAGATAATTGGGTGTTCTATTGTCTTCTTGAATTCCAAGCTCCAGCTCATTCCTTAGATTTGGGAAATTCTTGTGCACTATTTGTCCAAAAGTGCTTTCTACTTTCTGCTCCTTTTCCTCACCTTTGATAATACCCATTATTCTTGCTTCCTCTCCTGATGATATCACCTAGTTCTTGAATTTCTCTTTCATTATTTTTAATTCTTCAGTTTCTCTCTTCTTCCTTCTGATGCATTTTTAGATTTCTGTCTTCAATATCACTGATCCTTTCCTCCATTTGGTCGACTCTATTTCCCAAGCTTGCTATTTCATTTTTCAACTCTTGCAGTGTGTTTTTTATCTCCAGAAGTTCTGTTTGGTTCTTTTTGAGAGTTTCAATCTCTTTGGTCTGCTTATCTCGCTGCTTTTTCAATTCCTGAAATTGTTGATATGACTCATTTTGGAACTCACTGAGTTTTTTCAGAAGAACCATCTCAATTTCTATGTCATTTAAGTCACATATATCTATGTCGGTAAACTTATTTTCTGAAGATTTTTCTCTTTCTTCCTGAGATGCCTTGTCACCTTGGTTGTTCGTGGTGTTTAATGGACTATTTCTCTGCCTGAACATTAGTGGAAATGCATTCTGCTCTTTTTTCCAGAAAGGTTTATTATGTAAAGGTCTCTCTTTACCCGGCTGCAAAAAAGGTGTTTTTCTTTTGGTTTCCAGTAGGTGGCGTCTAAGCCTCTTGGATCCCCGCTTTCTATAAAGCTTTAAAAATGCCTTTTTATTTCCTGCTAGATATTTAATCATGCTCACTACCCTCAGTTTCAGCCTCTGTTAGTGGCAGTGATGGTCTAGGCAGCGTTTGCTCAGATTTCCCTGGAGCTCTGTGGTGCAGTTTCGTTGGACATGGGGGGAGGGGCCCTCTGGGTTAGGATTTAGGGGCTGTGCTCAGCCTCAGTTTTACAACCAGTTTGGTAAAAAATCAACTATTGTTCCTTTGCGGTCCTGTCTCGCCTCTCTGCTTTCTCCCCTGATGACTGGTCCCTGCTGCTGTGTGTGTGGAACTCACAGTGCTCCCAGGCAGGGCTGTTCAGGGAAGTCACCACTCCTTCTCCCCTCTCCCTACTCCTGTAGGGAGCTCTGGAGGCTGCAAGAGGCAGCTTCTTTATTTCTCCTAGTTCTTCTTTATTTCTCCTAGTTGGATGCTTGACACCCGGGGTTCTGACCTGTGGTAGCTCTTATGCGCAGATCCCATGCTCAGAGATGCTGGTGTGCAGTTCAGGTGCTTTTTGTTGAGTTTACATGTTCAGCTTATTCTTGTTTCAAGCAGGAAGATCTGAGGACATCTCTTGCTCTGCCATATTTTTCTGATTCTCTCCACTAGGCCATTAATCCTCATTTAATCCAATGAAATAGACACTATTGTCACCCCTGTTTTAAAGATGAGAAAACTGAGGCACAAAGAGGTTAAGTCATGTGGCTAATAATTGGCAGAGCCATGACATGAACCCATACAGCTGGGCTGTAGAATTCTTGCTCTTAAACACTGTTCTGGGTATGTCAACTTACTGCTGTAAAAGCTCTGTGAAAGTAGCTTTAAAATTCACCCTTGTAGTGTAAAACAAAAGACTTGGTTTGTTAAAAAAATTTTTTTCAAGGCAAAATAAATAAAAAGAGGTAGAAGGGGAACCTACAGATTAAAAGAGATTTAAGAAACATACCAACCAAGTACAATGTTTGACTTTATATGATAACGATAAATGACTTTGTCAAAAAAATTAGAGTCCTTACTTTTTAGATATAGTTGCTAACATATTTACAGATTATATGATGTCTGGGATTTGCTTCAAAATATTAAGAGATGGGAATATAGATAGAACAAGATTGTTCATGTCTAATAATTGTTGAAGCTAGGTGATGGGTCCATTCCAGTTTGTACTCTTCACCTTTGTTTGAAACCTTCCATTATAAAAAGCTTCAAAATACATTTTTATTTTACTCTCATATAAATGTCAAAAGCATCATGGACTTACTTCACGGAGCTAGTGGGAAGACAACAGTCCATAGGGAGAGAGTAGGTAGGATAATACTTAGCGGATTCACCTTCAAAGGATGTCACTTATTCAAGGGTGACCCCCAGTGCTTTCTACATGGAAGATAACTTAGAAGATTCTTCTGGACTGCATGAATATGTGAGCATATGAATGAAAAAGTGTGAATGAATTCAGTTTTCAATGAGTTGGAGAACCATTTGGTTACAAGAAAAGGAATAGAACCTAACCTTGAGGCCAAGTAAAATGATAAAATGATTCTGTCTGTTTCACATTTACTGAATTATGCATTTAAAGACAGTTTTATCTACCACATTCATAACAAGGACCAAAATACTACTACATGGACTCCCTATATCCTAGTGTACAAATGTACATGAAGAGATTTACTAACACAAAGATCTTCACTCTGGAGCTATGTTCCCATCACTACACCTCTCAGAGCCTACACTCTGCACCGAGCTCCACTGCCATTGTCTTTGCTTGCCCAGCATAGCATTTATCCCAGTTCTTCTGATTACCTAACACTGAGTTCCCTCTGAGGAACCGTCAGTTCTCTTCTCTCCTGTCTCCAGGATTGTCTGTAACATACACATGCCAATCATAGCATAGCATTTCTATAGCCACAGTGATACGTTTAGGGATAGACATTTGACTCAAGTCAAGTCAACCAGGCCCAGTTACAATTCCTGGGTCTTTTGTATGAGTGACTAGAAAAAAGGCACACATTTTGCCTTTGTACTTGAAGTTGTTAAGGGAATACTTATATGAAAGTAGAGCCTATTTGATAAATCAGAGCGGAGAGATATCAGATTCTGATGACATTCTTTGAACCTTTGAATCCAGCTGTTCCTGAAGCTATGCATGGTGTACCACATGTGTTTTGCTAAACCTGATTCTGAAATATAACTAACACAGTCTTCTAGTAGCAAATCACATAGGGAATGAATATTCTGTTTTAAGCCTAGTGTTCATTGCTAAGTGGAAAGAAGAGTTAACTTTTATACTCTTATATTTGACTACAAACTACTATAAATGTAGACACAGAGTAGAAAATTATGTCAGCCCCAGTGGCTGGGTAAAGTGTTAACAGAGATTAGGACCAATCTTTTTATCATTCCATGCATTCTTCCTTAGAGCTGAGAGAAACCAGATGACTAGACAGACTCCTGTGCAGGTGAAACTGTGGATACTTGAAAGTCTTGCCTATATGTGTGGTAAGGTGACTTCACCCTCTGTGCTTAGCTGCCATGTTTATGCTTGGCAGTAGCATCAGACAGATTCAGGGTGTGGTAATGAGTAACTGTGGGATTTCCCCAGCTTCAGACACAGGATGAGTTCATCTTTTATCCTTCAGCCTGTAACTGCCCCAATTGGAGCTTCTGAATGGAATGATTAATATCTAGTTTTCTGATACTGTGCATGTTCAGTAGCAATTTGACATTTGAGGAATTGAAATCTCTGGGTCTGGAATGGTAGATCAGGGTTGATGATAACATGTCTCCTTGGATGAGGATGAGAATATTTGTCATTATACCAGCTATGAGACCTTGAGCAAGTTACTTAACTTTTCTGTTTAACTTTTTCATCTGTAAAATGAGAATAATAATATTACTTACCTCAGAGGGTTGTTATGAGGTGAAATGAGTTAATAATATTTAAGCACTTTGAGTAGAGATTGGCACCTTGCAAATGTTAGTTATCTTTTATTAATGAAAATTAAAAATTTTCTGCCTTGTAAAACATTTCCTCTAGAATGGAGATATCTGATATAAAACAAAGAAAAGGCAGATATGGGATTTATGTCATTGTGAAAAGCTCTATGAGAGTATGTAACACTCCTCAAATATCAGTATTTTGAAGCCATATTTTTTAGTTTTCTGATATATTAAGTCAGTAAGAAAGCTGGCTTAGAACATTCTCACCAGGGATGAAGGCTTTTTGTTGTTGTTGTTTGCTTGTTTTTTTAGGGTACTGATAGGTGACAGTCACAATAATCTAACTAAAATCAGTAACCACACCTACCCAGATATTGATTTCTGTAAATCTCAGTAGTTACTATTGAGTTACTGTAGAGTTACTATTGGCAGGGTTTGAGAGAGTTCTTTGAAATATCCAGGAGTCACAGGAAATAGTAGCAACTCAAGACTTTGATCCTGCTTTAGCCAATGTCTCACAGAGATAATGTAATGATAACAAACAATCCTTAGTTTTTCAGAGTTGAGTGGTTTTGATTTAAATTCATACAATGCTGTTATTATAATTTTCTTGACATCCCTCCCTGCCTACCTTTTTTTCCCTCTATTCTGTTGCCTGTACCACTGTCATCCCCTATCAAAGGTATTTCTCCCTTTTTTTGCTTTTCTTCCTGTTATCTCTGGCATGGGATTTAAAGAAAAACAGTATATAGAAGGCTCATTGTATGATGTTTTGCATGCAATTAAATATAATTCTCACCACAACTGGGTGATGAAGGTATTATTGTCCATTTTGTAAATGCTCAGAGAGGTTCAGGAACTTGGCCCACATATATAATATACATAATAATAATATCAGGAACATATATATGTAATAATGTGGCAGATATGGGTTGGAACCTAAGTCTGTTTGATTCTTTCCTGGGTGGTTTGGTCTCCTAGTCTCAAAACCAAAGAGGGTGACCCAATCCCAATCCAGATCTTGGGACAGAACAATAAAAGTACTCACACTGACTCCTAAAAAAAATGGTGCCCAAATCGACCAACACACTAAGGTTCCATTTTGGAACTTTGAGGCTCCATCAGTTTCATAGTCTTGGTGCTTTCTTTAATTGCCACAGTCTGCCTGCCACATAGCCCATTTCTCTGTATTTGTGTTATAAAGTTGTTTGTCCTTGTAGGTTATGAATGCCTTCATCTTATCATCTTTGTATCCTTCACTGTAGTGTATGAGGCTTTGAAAGCGTTACACACAATTGGTTAGTATATTAAATGCTAGTCTATAAACTTCTGTATGTGCCTAAGATAAATATTAAATAAATGAGACTGAATGAGACTCAAAAACACTTGAATTTTAAGATGTTGTACTGTGAAATCTATTGAGTATGTGAGTCATCCAATAAAGAAGTGCATAGTGAGGAGAAAGGCATCAGGGGCCTATGTCAGTGAAATTTCAGGGAAGAGTGTCTAGCAATCAGGGGCAGGCTACGACATTCCCTCTGAAGTAAAAGACAAATTAGTACAACTTGCCTCTCTCACGATGAAGATGGAAACTTAATAGGTCTCTTTGGGTTCTGAAGGCAGCATGTTTCATACCTAAGAATACTGCTCTCTGCTTTACACTGGGTGACATGAAAAGCTGTCAGTTTTGAGAGAGGCCCAAAGCAGAAAAGGGGTCTGTGTCAGGTCAATGTTGTGGTGGAAGCAGGCCTGCCACATGGGTCATCTAACCTAGCAGACTCTGTGATATTAGAGTTATTGCTGAAGGTAAAAATTTGGAAGAAATTAAGGCAAAAACACTGTTTGTATATGCTTGATTTTTCTGTCAATTTTAATAACTAAATGTATAAAAACCACATAGAGCACATTACTAGAGAAAATACTTTATTTTTCAAATATATAATGGATTCTTCCCCCCTCAATTATTTCTGTAATAATTTTATTTTTTATTAAGTTAATATTTATTAATACATTTCCTCTTTTTCTCAAAGACTATGGTATAATTGTGATTATCTTTAGCAACCAAAGTCTAAAGATTTAGGCTTGATATGGAGAAAAATGCCATATCAAGTCCTTCATACCTGATTTGGTGCTGAGATTGAATTAGTGTATAGGTTTGTTCCAGGCTGCAAAGTAAAACCCTTGGGCTGACCTTGATTGCTTGAGAAACCTCTGGATGGGGATGGCTGGTTTTGCTCTGCACAGAATGGCTCTTCCCCAGGCTAAGAAATGTTCTCTGGGAAGAGTGGACTGAGGTATATACTGTGTTCAGGCATTTGTCTGGGGAGGCAGGTAGGGAAGTCTCTATTTCTTATGTCATATTTCCATTGGTAACCATTTGATAAAGAGCAAATGGGTTGCTCTTTACAAATGGGTCCTTGATGATACCTGTATTTTGCCCACATTTATCTCTTTCAGTGATACTAAGACCGACCACAACAACAACAAACCCAAAGGCTGAGTTCAAGGGTGAATACAAGTAGTAAATGTGACTGGCAACTGTGCTAAGTGGCAGAAACCAGGATTAACTTGTGGAAGTTCTCCTGGGATTGATTTATTCTAAGCAGCCTGTAGAGAGCTAGACTTTAGATACAGTGTTTTGGATCTATCCTTTTACTATCCTCCATTGCCCACTGACTATAATTTTTACACTCAAAAATAGGGTGAGAGAAAAAAGTCTACCTCTATCACAGAATCTTCATAAAACCTAAGATCATACCAAACTTCTCATTAGAATGACCATTATGAACTGAAAATTAAATAACTAAAATAAATAATGGGTAGCTAATAGGTGTTTTTTTTTTTAAGGGAGTAAAAATATATGACCTCAGTGATTTATTAGCAATATTGCCAATCTCTTAAATGTGGGTAAAATCCCATTTAGAAGGAAGGTTTGGAAATCTACATAAAAATATAACATGCATTAAAACAGAAAATTCTTAAATATAAAAAATTCAAGTGACCATATCCTTACTGATATTACTATAACACAAATAAAATTACAATAAACATTTTAGCACAAAATGCAGTTCATTTCCAGTTTATACATTGAAATAATTGATACTCAAATTCTAAAACTATAGCATAGAGATATGAATGAAATTCATATATGTATATGTGCTTCAAAGTAGAATTTGGCTTTGGGCTAATAAATTTTACTCTAATCCATAATATTTATGACTCTTAATTTCAGTTGTTTTTACTAATTGAAAGCAAACAAAAATTTGATGCTTGGATCAATCAGAAAATAGCTAAGAGTTATTATTTGTATATTCAATAAAGAACTATTCTAAAGCTGCTGTTTTACTTACCTATTTCTCTAAATAAAAGCTCTTAGATGAGAATCTACTCTTCTAATTAAAATATTGTAACCCTATTCCTATTTCAACTGGAAGAGCCACATCATTATTTTTTAATATTTTCTTCTACATTTTATATTCTAAAAAATGTCAGCAATATTGCTTTCTATAAAATACAAAGGGGTGTTAAAAGTATTCATCTAGTACTGGCATTCAGATTTTGAAGATGTACTTTTATGATGAAATAATAATCATGAAACAAAATGTTCAAAAGAACTGTCAGAGTTAAATAGCTATGTAAAAATCTGATTTATGACCCTTTCTACAATTTTTTAAAGCTATGCAGGTTTATATCAAAGTGCTCCTAATGAGGAGGAAGAATGTACTGTTCTGAAAAACTGAGAGCTCATCAAGTGTCTCCTTAACTTGGCTCTGGACAACTTTAAAAGCCAAAAGATCTGCACCGTATGCTGTTGTCAGGGTTGGTACTATGGGATGTCTTGTAAAAAGATCTTTTGGTATTATTGTTAAGAAAAGCACCTTGGACTGGATCTAAGATGGATACGTGTTATAAATGAATTCTGCTTAAATAGTAGGATAAATTTAAAGTACAATTCAACACATTTACCGTAAAGTGTACCTAAGTAAATAATAATAAAGTACTCAAAAATTTAATGCTACTGAAGTCAAAAATTTAATGCTACTGAAGAAGCATCCAGTTCCTAATACTACCACTTAACATGGCTCATTTGATATCATTTCCTTAGTCCTGTGGAATTTTCCTGATCTTTTAACATCTTACAATAGTGACCTGGAACTAGTTTAGGTCTATAAACACATAATTGTCACAAGTCACACAAAAACGCAATAACTAGCACAAATTTCTGCATGTCTTCAAAAAAAGTCTTTGGATGACTATAATGCATAATGCTGCAGAGGATCCAAAGAAGCACTCTAAATGATGGATATTATTTAATGATGGTAAGTAAGAATTATTATCCAAAGATCTGTACCAATGTCAGTTTTAGGTAGAATACACATAAAATTATTTCATGAAATATAGCCTCGTTCTATGCTCTCCTGACAATACTCCCAACAGAATGCTTCCAGTCTACTTGCTGTTTCTTGGCTGATGAGACATTCATCCTTTAATTCTCTGATTGTCTTCCTCAGTGATTTTTGGAAACGTTTTTCTCGGTCTAAAACATTCCGCAGACTTTTCTTGGTATCCTCTAGTTCGCTGATCACATGATCTAGTTTATGCTTAAGTTTCTTTGGACTGTCCATTACACTGTAGCTATGTTCCTAAAAACATAAACACCACGTTAGTAAACCAGGCAGGCAGGAAATTAGCTAAAAGCTTATAAGTAGGCTTTAGCTGTTTCTCCATTTACTATGCTTACAGACAATCTTTAATTTGATATACTAAGAAGTATAAAAAACATAGGAAACAGATGGGGGCGGCAGCAGTATTCCAGGTGCCTATGGCCTCTTCTCTTTGTCTAAGGCTAGGCACACCTGATGAGTGCGGATTCATATGGATGGGAAGCACTTTTCACTTTGTGTTTGCTTATGAACACCATGATGCTCACAATGACTACAAAACTTTTGTTCCATGAGTGTGGGGCTGCTACGTTTACTTATCAAACAAACTTAAATTGTTCAATTTGTAACTGAGGTACTTTATTTTGATAAATATTTAACTTTATAAGGGAAGACAAGAAAGGAGCATTGGAGCAGATGCTTTGGCAGGGTGTTATATATTTAGAGAGAATTCTGGCCTTGGATTTTTAAAGAGATAATTTAAGTTCACTCAGTATTTATTACGGTTATGCTTATGTTTGCTGGGGATACTTTTTCATTTGAAAATAGGGAAAATAACACTGACATATCTTATAAAGGTACTAAAAAATAATTCTGAAAAGCTGTTATATTTGTGAAGAGGACTTTTTGCTTATAGCCAAATGAAATAACAGAGACTAGATTGATTCCTATCTAAAAAAACTAAGACATGGCCAAAGACATAAATAAAGTGTTCTGAATATAACAGACATCAGACAAGGAAGGAGCAATTGTGGAAAGATGAGAAATGAGCTGAGCCCTATGACTGCCCTGGTTTACTGCCTGAAGAGAGTTTCTAGGTCTCAGTGCAAGGAGGAGATACCCAAGTAGAGGTTGGTAGACTGAGCTGAGGAGATAGTACAAAGCATCCAGGGAGACTAAGGTAGTTACAGCCACAGGATGAAGTATTAGTGAGGAGAGATATGCACAGAGAGAGAACTCTGGAAATCCTCATGGGCTTCCCCTACAGTATTCCTCCAAGTAAGATCAGAGCATGTGTGGAGGAGACTGCTCATGGGTAAGGAAAGAATGATCAGAAAAGGTTAAGGCTGTCCTGTGTTCATAAGGCTTAGCTGCTACTTCCACTAGTCAGACTAGAAAGCTTCAAGATTCATGGGACATTGAGTAAAGTATACAAAAGGGCCTCAGTAGCAGAAAACAAAATGCCTATTAAATTGAGCACTGTTCTAGTCCTGCCTAACAAAGCAAAACCTGAATGGACCAAAGTGTTTCCAAATAACTTAACTGCACCCCAGAAGAAAGCTCACAAATACAGTATACAAAAATATCCAGCATCCAGAAAAGTAAATGTGTGGCACACAAAGCTCACCAAGCATGCAAAGAAACAGGAAAATATGAGTCACAATTAGAGATAAACCAACCAATAGAAACCAACCCAGAACTGCCGCAAATGTTAGAATTAGCAGACAAAGGAATTGAAGTTATTAAAACTATATTCTGTATGTTCAAAAACCTAAGTAGAAAAATGAAAGACATAAAAAAGAAACAGAACATCTAAGGATAAAAACCAGCGTGTGAGGTGAAAAATGCACTGGAGGAAATTAATGACAGAAATAGACATTTCAGAAGAAAAGATTACTGCAGGTGAAGAAATAGCAATAGGAACTGTCTAGAATGGACTAAGAGAGAAAAGGGAATATTAAAAAAACAAAAGAACATAGCATCAGTGAGTGGTGGCACAACCTCAGGCAGCCTAATATACATGTAATTAGAATCCCCCAAGAAGAAGAAAGAAAAGTTGAGGAAGAAATAAATATTTGAAGAAATCATGGCCAAAAGTTTTCTAAGTTTGCAAAAACTATAAGCCCACAGATAAAGATCAACAAATCCCAAGCACAAGAGACATGAAGAGAACTAAACTTTTTAAAGAAATAATTTAAGTTCTCTCAATATTATTGAGGCACATCATAATCAAATTATTCAAAACCACTGGAAAAAAAATTCTTAAAAGAAAAAGATGTTAGGTACAGAGGATAAAGATAAGTACAACAGTAGATTTTTCATTAGAAACAATGCTTGTGAGAATACACGAGGCAACAGCTTTAAAAAACTAAAATCAACAAATCCCAAACCACCAACCTAAAATTTGATACCCCGTGAAGGTAGCTTTCAAAAAATTAAAAATAAAGACTTTTTAGGACATATAAAACTTTAAAGATTTCATCACCAGCATAGCTGTGCTGTAAGAAATGTTAAATAGGTCCTCCTGACAGAATGATACCAGATGGAAATATGAACTTACAGAAAGGAATGAAAGGCCCTGGCAATGCAATTACATAGTAACCTATAAGATTTTTTTCTTATTATTTAAATCTCTTTAAAAGGTAATTTACTGTTTAAACAAAAATGGTAACAATGTAGTGTGGGGTTCACACATGTGTGAAAGTGAAATGTAAGAAAAGCAACAGCAGAAAGGTTGGAGAGGAGACATGAAAGTATAGTATTGTAAGATTCTTCTACTATATGTTAAGTGGTATAATATCACTTATCATGCAGCCTCTGACAAGTTAAAAATGGATGCCATAGACTGAAAAGCAACTACTAAAATGGAATTATAGCAAATAAAAAAAGAGAAAATATAATCATAAAATAATTATATTAATCCAAAAGAAGGCAGAAAAAGAAGGGGAAGAAAGAATAAATGGAACAAATAGGAAACAAGTAAAATTACAGATTACTTTTTAGTAAGATTACTAAACCAAACCACATCAATAATTACGCTAAGCATTAAGGATCTAAATAACCCAATTAAAAGGCAGAAAATCTCAGATAAAAAATTCAAGGCCCCAAAAAATGCTTACAAAAAATGCACTTCAAAGATAAAAGACACAAATATGTTGAAAATAACAGAGAGGAAAAAGGTATACTATGATGACGCTAATAAAAAGAGAGGTAGAGTGGGTATATTACTATCAGACAAAGTAGACTTCAGAAAAAAATGATATTACTATGGATAGAGAAGGTCATTTCTTAATAATAAAGGGGTTAATTTATCAAGATTAAAAAATACTAAATATTCATTACCTAATAACAGTGCTTCTATAAAATATAACAAGTAAAAACTGACAACTTCAAGAAGACTCAGAGAAACCTGCCGTTACTGGAAGATTAAACACTTTTCAATAATAGAACAAGTAGACAGAAATTTAGTAATGATAAAGACTTAAACAACATTATCAAATAATTTGACCTCAATCACATTTATAAAACATTCCAGCTAACATCAGGACATATATTATTTGCAAATACACAGAGATCATTTGCCAAGATAGATCATATTCTAGGCTATAAGTCTCAAAAGAAAAAAAATTAAATGCATTCACGCCATACAATGTATATTCTCTGACCACAATAGAATTAAGTAAGAAATTAATAAGAGGACAGACAATATCTGGAAACTTCCCCAATGTTTGAAAGCTATATAGGACACTTCTAAAAAATCCATGGGTCAAAGAACAAATCAATATGGAATTTCAAAATATTCTAAATTAAATAAAAGTGAAAATATTATTTATTTAATTTGTGGAAGGCTGCTAAATCAATACTTAAGGAGAAGTCAGTATCAGTAAATGTCAATCAATTAGAATGGAAGAAACCTCAAATCAATGACCTCAGTTTCTAACTTAAGACACTAAAAGGATGAGCAAATTTTAGTGAAATAATTAGAAGGAAATAATAAAGATGAGTATAAATAAGTGAAGTAGAAAACAAAACAACAACAGAAAAGTGAGAAAGTCAACAAAATCTAATTTTTTGACAAAATCAATAAAATTGATAAATCTTTAGGTAGAATGATCAGCAACAAAAGAGAACAGAAACAAATGACCAATATCGAAATGAGAGAGATGATATCACTATTCTATAGATAATAAGAGGATAATAAGAAAACATCATAAACAATTTTAAGAAATAAATATGACAACTGAGATGAAATGGATAAAATCCTTGGAAAATATGAACCACCAAAAAATTTTCCCACAAAGAAAACTCCAGGCCTATATAGCTTTACTGGGAAATTCTACCAAATATTTATAGAAGAAATAATTTCAATTTTATAAAAACTCTTCCAGAAAATCAAAAAAGGAGGCAATATTTTCTAACTCATCCTTTGAGGTTAGCATTATTCTGATACTGAAACCAGACGAAAAAGTTTAAAAAAAACTACAGGCCAATATCACTTTTGAGCATTCAAGGAAAGATTCTACACAACTTTTGACAAATCTAATCCAACAATATACAAGAAGAGTAATACATCATTAAGAAGTAGGGTTTATTCCAGGAGTGCAATGCTGCTTTAATATTAAAAAAAAAATCAATCGATATAACTAATCACATTATGAGCTAAAAAAAGAAAAAGGATATGATCTCTTAATAGATACAAAAGAGTATGTGACAAAACTAATACTCTTTTCTGATAAAAACTCTCAGCAAACTAGGAATAGAAGGGCACTTCTTTAACCTAATAATAAAGGGCATTTGTAAAAAACCGTTAATATATTTAATATCATATTAATGTTATTAACAATAAAAGACTGAATGTTTTCTTACTAAAATCAGTAGCAAGGCATGGAGATTAGCTCTTAGTATTTCTATTGGGCATAGTCCTGGAGGTTCAAGACAGTGCAATAAAGAAGGAAAAAGAAATGAAAGGTATTCATATCTGAAAGGAAGAAGTAAAACTTTCTAATGACTGACAACATGACTATCTATGTAGAAAATCTGATAGCCTCTATAAAAAAGCTTTGATTATGTGAGTTTAGCAAGCTTGATATATACAAGATCAAAATACAAAAATCAACTTTATTTCCATAAATTAACAGTAAATAAAATAATACCATTTATAATAGCATCCAAACATATAAAAATACTTAGGGATAAATCCAGCAAAGTGAAAGACCTGTACATTGAAAACTACAAAACTTCACTATGACAAGTTAAAGAACTAAATACATAAAGAGATACAAAGAATTTGTGGGTTGAAAGACTTAAAATAGTCTTATTAAGATGTCCATTCTTCCCAAATAGATCTGTATATTCAACCCAATCTCAGTCAAAATTCCAGCAGGCATCTTTGTAAAAAGTTAGAAAATAATTCTAAAATTCATATAAAAATGCAAAGGACCTAGAATATCCGAAACAACTTTGCAAAACAAAGTTAAAGACTAACACTACCTCATTTCAAGAATTATTATAAAGCCATAATAATCAAGACGGTAAAATGAATTTGGATTCCAGGCCTGGTTCTAAGATGAAAAGGCAATGAGATGAATAATAAATATAATTTGAATACTCTGTATGTGTATGACTATTCTTTAAGAAAACTCAAAGATAACTTTTTAAATTAGACATTTCCCTATAGGAAATATAGTACCCAAAGGAAGTAATTAATTATTGCATTTTCTTGGTTGAAATATCCTTGTTAAAGCATTCTTTGAATTAAATATGTAGCCAAAGGATTAACTATCTCTATATTGTTATTGTATTATAATGACCCTAGGAAGCAATATTACTTTTGGATATTATATATTTTTATAAACTAAAACATCTAAACCCCTAGTTTTTCAATAAGAATTTTGAAAGGTTTGGTATTAACTGAGAGGGCAAATCCATCTCAAAAATATCAACACTAGCTCAGGAAGTCATTTTACTTACAAAAATGAACTGGGATTGGAATTCTTCAGTACATGAGGAAGCACCAACACGTTGGTGATTGTGGTTTGTGACTGGAAGGGTTTTGAGGGTGAAGTTTTTCCTACAATGAAGCTTTTCTCTTTTCCCCTGTTAAGAACAGTTAATAAAAAATTATTGTACATACTTCTGTCCTGGCTTATATTTTTATTCCTTAACTTTGTATAGTAAAATTAATACATTTCATGGAAACTACTTTTAAAAGTCAGTAAATTTAAATTCCACTGAGATTATTTTAAAGCAACTTCCCCAAAATAACTCTAAAGTTCAACTAGAAACACAAATTTTCCTAAAAAAGTACAATGATAATGAGGGAAGATATACCCTTCCAACTATTACACAGTAACAATAGTAAAAAGTTTGCTACTTTCTCCTAGACAGAAAAATCTAGAAATAGATCAAATAGATAAAAATCTTTAGAATAAAAAAAAATGGCATTCTAAATAAATGGAGAAAGGCTACAAGTCATGTAAAAATAAACTAAGAAAAAGTTATATCCTTTATACATAACAAAAAATGATGAAATTCTAAAGACTGAAAATTTATGTAAAGGCAAAAATCATGAAGAACTAAAAAAAATATAGGGAATATATATGTAATCTTAAGGTGGAGAAGACTAAGGTCAGACAACACAAGAGAAAATATAGAATTGATTACTTAACAAAGAAGTAGGAGTTTCAAAACACAAAACAAATTAACCCCATTAATTAGAACTAAGAACACCACAGAGTAACTGCAACATAGATGGCAGTTAAATGATTCATATCCTTAATACAGTATTTTACAAGAGCTTAGAGAAAGATGAAAATAAGAGGACCTGAATAAGTAACTCACACATAAACAAACAAAAAAAAAATACAGATGGCTAATAAACACATGAAAAAATGTAAAAACTCACTATTATTCAAAGATGAACTAAAACAATGAATGATGCCATTATTGCCTATCAATTTTAGCAAAGGTTAAAAACACAACTAATAACTGAGGATTAGAGTGGACAGACATTTGTATGCATTGCTAGAAGGGGAGAAGATTGGTACAAACTTTGTGGTAGGCCTTCGGTAGATCTGCATCAAGTGCAAAAGTCTTAATGATGTATATAATTTTTGATGCAACAATTTTATTTCCAGGAATTTAGATTGAGGAAATAGGATATGTACAAAGATTCAGCTACAATAATGTTCCTTTCAGTGCTGTTTAAAATAGTGAAAGATGATATCTATACACAATAGAGAGGACTAATTACATAAACTATTGTTCACACATAGGATCAACTGCTATATGTCATTAAAAATGTTCTATAAAGCTGACACCATAAAGTACTAGCAAGGATATGGAACCAGAATAACTTTATATGCTGATGGTGGGACTATAAATCGGCAAACCGTTGGAAAATTATGGCAATATCTATTCCAGCTAAACATACACATCCCTAGGACCCAGTAATTCCACTTCTAACAGAAGTGTACATAAGTACATCAGAAGACATGGACAAAAATGTTTGTAGTTGTACCATTTATAATAGCCCCAAAGCGAAAATGACTCAAATGTCCATCAACAGAAGAATGGAAAATTATAGTTTATTTATTCTGTAGAATATTATAGAGAAAAGAAAATAAATGAACAACTATTACATGCTTCAATGTGAATGAATCACACAAACAAAATGAGCTGAAGCAGCCAGAACTTATTTAAATAAGTGATAGAAGTCAGGACAGCAGTTACCTTTGGGGGTGTAATGGTTGGAAAAGAACATGAAGAAGGCTTCTGGGGCACTGGTAATATTCTATATCTTGGTCTGAGGGAAATTACATTAATGTATTCACTTTGCAAAAATTAACTGGTCTATATTATACACTTATGATGTGTGCACATGTCCATATATATAATAGCTCAATGTAAAGTTTAGTTTTAAAAAACTGATGTTTTATATAATAATAGTCTCTTAAAAATGTGATCCATAGGTCTTCTACACAATCATGTGGCATGCTTGTTAAAAAGTGCAGATTCCTAGACCCTAACCCAAACTTATTGAATCAAATTCTCTGAAAGGCACAAGATTCTATATTTAAACAAGCTCCCTGGATAAGTCTTATGGAAAACAGTAGTTAAGAGTGGATTCTGGATCCAAATACCTGGGTTGAAATCTAGCCTGTGCCATTTAACAGCTGTGTGACCTGGGGAAGATATTTCAGCTCTCTGGGTCTCAGTTTCTTTGAGTGGTTAAATGAGAATAATTATGGTATTCATCTAATATGATGGTTGTGAGGAACAAATGAGTGAATGTATATGTAATGTGCTTACAATAATACCTGGCATAGTAAGCACTATATAAATGTCATATAAAGAAATAGAAGCAAATAAAAAAGGGATATATGTATATATACATATATATATACATGTACATATACATATATATACATATATATACATATATACATATATATATATACATATATATATTGTAATTCTATTTTTGTAAGACTATATACAGATGAATTTATATACAAATGACTGGAAAGATACATCATCAGAGTGTTAACAGTATTATTTCTGGATTGTGTGATTATTGTTATTTTCTTTTTTCTTTACCACTAAGTTCCTATAATGAAAAATTTCTTTATTAGTAAATAGTTTTTGAATAGTAAATCATGGTTCATTTATTAGGGGCACATTCTTAAGGTCCTCAAAAAAATAGATGACACCTTACCATAGGGGAAAAACTGCTTTAGAACAAATTACACAATATATTGTTCATTTATTAATACAGAAGAAAGTAAGGCAGTCCCTACTTGATAACTCAGATCTGCGATAGGAAAAACTGCAGAATGTGACCAAGACCACATAGGAGCAGGTACACTTTTGGAATAACCTCTCTCGTTTCCAAGTGTCAGGAAAAAGCAACCAACCTTTAAATGGAGGTTCATGACTATTGTGGAAACCTACAGGCTCTCCCTGATTTTTCCAAATTGAAATCAGTCAGTCTTTAGTTTCTGGAAGCAAATATACTTCCAGGTATATGAAGTCAAGAGAGGTATTGAGGGTGAGGCAGCCAATCCATGACACTCATAAAATCGAGAAAAAACACAGAATTCAACTAGAGTTTACTTATACAATTCTTTTATTTTCTTTTTCTGACCTCCTCTCTCCTTTCCTTCTGTTCTTATCTTTTGGTTTTCTTCCTTTCAGTTCCATCTAGGCTTTAAGCTTGAATGTATGTGGCTCTCAAAGTATACTTTGGTCCTGTTAGAGGATCTGCTCTTTACTTTTGCTCCAGTGTGAGGGGGACTGCCAACTTGGAAGTTCACTTTAACCCTCTTATGTCCCTCCATTTTTAAGATACAAATCTTGAAATATGCCAACTCTTAAGGTCACTCCACTTCATCAAACCTTAGTAATGCATAAATATTTATGAGTGACTACTGGTATAATACTCTTACTACTCATTACGAAAGCTGAAGTAGCAGTTTACAAATTTAAAAAGAAAGGACTTCAAATAAATAAACAAATGATAAAAATGTCAGCAAGTGTGGTGAAGCTTCTTCAACTGTACCATAAAGAGTACTGATGGTGAACAGTATCTCATAAACAAACCTGTAAGTGAGATGGGGAATCAAAGATAGACGGTATGACTCCAGGTTTCAGTTTAATATTGGGAGCACTTCTGTCAAAATCTGTCTTCTTAAAGTGCCTTGAACACAACACATCTCCTTTTTTAGGTTCCCAAATGCCTGCAGCATTCACATCAAGTCTTTTCATTGCTAATACCCATTTTCTTTTGATGTTTTCATCTGTGGGGAATCTAGAAAAAATTACACAAAGTATTTTTAAATTAAACACTATAGATATTATACTTGAATTAAAGCTGTAACTAAATTGACTCCTTAACTAGTTTATTATTAAAGGAATATTTAGGAAACCATCAAGATTCATGCTTTCATAACTTTCAGTTTTAATAGTAAGATTTTTCCACCAGTCATGCTGCAGACAAATGACCCTCATTTAAATTTTTCTCATAAATAAAAAAAAAAACTGCAAAGGACATTTACACCTTATGTAAGATCCAAAATCAAAAGTTTTCTTTGTCCATAGATGATAAAGAATATCACTTGGGCCTTTTCCTATGTGAAGTGATATACAGAATTTATCCCAGATAAACAGAGCTCCTTATACTTTCATTCTTCCTACAGCATTAGAACATTGCTTATGATAGCAATTATACACAACAGGTCTATAAATGCTTAGTGAATGAATGCATAGAACACCTGCAGAGTTTGGAGTTCTGGAGATCAGAATTATTTTGAGATCTAGAGGCCAATAACCATATCTTTTTCAATTTTCTAAACTAATTCAAATTCTTTCCTGAATAAGGTAAGGTACATACACTCATTTTTTTGGTTTCCTCATACCTAGCAAAGTATTTAGCAGATCTTTCTCTAGCACATAGTACAGCGCCTAACACAATAGCAGCAAAAAAAAAAAAAAAGTTTATCAAATGAATAATTATTTAATGTTATTTTTCCTTTCCTATGCTATCATGATGAGGGATAGCTAAAATACTAAACTAGGATCACTTTGATTTATCTGCAATACAACTAAAGAACCCTTGGTCTGAACTTTTAATTTTTATTTTCTCTCTACAACCTAGGCTTGACCTATTTCTAAACAAAATGACAGAATACATTGGCAAGGATCCTTCCTTCGTTCAGATTGTAAACTACACGTAAACAACACTGAATTCCTTTGAAAGTACGTTAAAATGCAAAGTAACATTAACAAAAATGTCTGATATTTTTTGTTAGTCAGCCTCTGATAACTTGGCAGGTATCTTAAACTTCTAAATTAATGATAAATGGTATAAAAGGATCACTGTCACTTCTAATTTAACTAAAAAGCTTGTTTAACGAAGAACCTGGGAACTAAAGTTCAAAATTGAAGATTTAAATAGAACTGCCTTTTGCCTTTTATAAAAATCAGAAGTACTTGGCCCAACTACAGCAAAATCTTACACGTGAAATGTCAGTCCTTTTAACTTGGAATTTGGCAAACAGCGAGAAGCACATCCAATGGCCGAGCAACATTTCACCATGATTTTAGCAACTCATAACAACTGAAAAGAAAATTAAAATGGTCAGTTAGTAACTTCAAAGCCAAGGGAAACACATTTGCCTTTCCCGTCGTGCTTTAAGTAATGTGAACTCATATTAGAAAGCCAAAAACAAGTATTCTCTTCCAACACCCGAGCTGTGCGCATAAAATTTTCCAGGGGCGGATCTTTAACAAGGCAAGTCACCTGTAGCTAGGCACGCTAAGATGTCTGATTTGAACCTCGTAGGCTTGTACGTGTCACTTCCACAGCTTCCTACAGGTAGCCCATTCCCTGTCCTGACTTGCGCACAATAACTCTTCCTGGCATCCTAACTCGTCACCTTTCAGCTCACACGTCGCTTCCCCGGGGAAACCTTCCCGACACCCAGGCTAAGTCACATCCCCTGTAACATGACGCTCGTAGAACACACACTTCCCCCTAGTCCTTCTCAAAGCCGTCCTCAGATTTAGTTCAGAGATTCTGACTAGTTTTTCTCCGTCACCAGTCTGTGAGTTCATGATGGCACGGGGGGGCGTTTTTCCCTTTTTGTCCACACAGCTTGGCCGGTGACTGGCACAGAGGAAACGTGACTACCTCTTGTGAAGGAAGAGCAGGTGAAGGGGAATGAGGAAGAAGCAGTCCTAGGCGCTGGCGAACGTCTGGGCGGCCAGCAGCAGCAGCAGAGCGCTCGCGCCCTCGGCTCAGAGCCGAGCTCCGCCCCTTTCTCGAGGCTCCCGGCCCCCTCGGGGAGGGAGGGAGGGGCCGCCCTGTCACAGGTGCGGAGGCGGCCAGCTAGGGTCCCTGCCCAGGGGCTGCTGGGCGTCTCTGCGCCGCTGCGGTCCTCCTCGCCCAGAACCACGCCCAGGGTTTGGGCGGGTAGCTATGGGGGAGGGCAAAGAAGAGGCAACCTAAGAGTTATTACCGTTAGCAGCGAAGGTAGCGACTAACGTCGACGACAGAGATTTTTGTCTCCCTTCCCTTCCGCCCCGTCGCCCCGGGAACCGGAAATCCGGCTGCCCCGGATCACGTGCTCGGCCGCCATATTGGCTTGGGTGGCAGCTGCAGCCGGGAGGGGGTGTGCTAGAGCGGCGCCGCTCCGCTGGGCGTCGTTTCCATCCTGGGAGAAGGGTTTTGGCGTGTGAGGGGAGGTGGAAGAGATGGCGGCCTTGGCGCGGGAAGATGGCGCCCGAGGCCAAGAGCAAGGGCGGCGGGGCTGCGACCACTATGACAGAGGATGTCTCCTGAAGGTGACGACTTCACTGGGCTCTTCCTCTGCGAGCTTCCGCCGGGCCGGGTGGGGGCGGGGTGGGAAGGTGGTCGGGTTGGGGTTCCCGTTTGAAGTTAAGCCGTGTTTCAGGATACCTTCTCCACCTTGAACTGGGCTCCTGCTGGAGAGAACGACTTTGGCAAGGCGTCCGGAGTCCCTCCTTTTCTTCCCGGTTTGTAATTTGCAAGCAGAGCCCGTGCGGGGAAGAGCCTGGGCTTGCAGTCGATCGTTTTGTCAGTGAGTTTAGGCTTTTACTGCTGGAAGTAGACCAAGGCAGCTCTGGGCCTGTGCTGGCTTTTCTCCAGGATACCTGTCAGGTGTGTGATGAAATAATGGAAGCGGGATACGCAAGTGGAGACTAGGAATAGGCGTTTAGCTCCTGTAGTTTTACAGTTCGCCAGCCTCATTTTAGAGTCAGTGAATATTCCTAAACCTGCCAAGGAGAAAATGTATGTGTGAACTAGGAGTACAATCATATAATTGCCGCTCAGTAGGAAATTTTGGGTAAGACTGTGCCTAGTATGTATGTATTGTTACTTTCGCTCTTAATTCATAGAGAGATTCCTAGTCAATCCAGACGTTTTAAAATTGGCACTCGTCCAATTAAAGTTTTCTGATTTTCTTTTCATGCAAGAAGCAGTTAAACGATTTTGCTTAGAAAGCTTTGGAGTCCTACAGCCCTACACCCAAATTTTAGTTGTTTCTTAATAACTCAGTGTTTTGGAGCAAACTATTCTTCAAGTGCCCCATATGTAAAATATGAGTAATAGAAGTTCCTGTTTCATAGGAGAGTATGACAACCTCAAGTCATTTCTGTAGGCCATTGTTTGGTGAACATTCCACCATTGCACTCGGCGAAGCTCTTTCAAAGTTGGTCATTCACGAAGTTGTAAAATATTGAATGCTATCCTCAGGATTCCACTTCATTTAGATGGTCTTCTACTTTCAAACTTGAGAACTAAAACTGAATTCAGCATATTTTTCCTACCCCCAACTCTCAAGTAACCATACAGATAATTGTGTTTCATAGCACCAAGATACTGGGCCCTGAATATTAAATGCTTTTTTGTCCTCCCCTTCTGTCTTCACCTTAAATACCACATGCCAAGTGAAGAGTTTTTAGGAGGAAGTACCCAACAGAATTATGTGCTGCTGTTTGAGTAAAACTAAAAATTGACTTAAATTTGATAAGGAGGAGATAAGTGGTAACCTTGAGAAGCTTCTGTAGATATGTTGGATGGATTCAAGAGAGATTGGGAGGGTAGAACTGGAAATAGCCTTTATAGACAGTTCTTGGAGTGTTTCTGTAAAAGCAGAAATATCTGTAGTTGCTGGGAGATGTGTGGTCATGGGATTATTTTCCATTTAAGATGAGAGGTATTGCAGCATGTTTGTATATTCTTGGAAGTGACCTAGTAAAGTAAGAATATTTTATAATGTAGGAGGGAGAGGAAAACTGGGAGCACTGTCCTCGAGTAGCCAAAGAGAAGATGGGATGCAGTGTGCTAGGGGAGGAGTTAGCCTTAAAAACGTGGACTACAGATTCTGTAATAGGGAAGGCAGAGTGTGAGGTACATTTGCAAGTAGTCGATAGAATTGGTGGGAGGATGTTCTCTTGATCATTTCCACTGTTTTTATAGTAGAAATAAGCAAAATCATCAGTGGAGTTAAGAGGAGAGGAAGAGGTATTCAAAGTTTAAAGAGAGAGATTTGAAATAATCATCTGGGTTTTAGGTCCTAGACTGAAAGAATGAGGGGATTGACTAGGGAAACATGACAGTAAGAGCCCACTTTTTATTAGTGTTTATGACTTTAAAGTGAAACTGGTGTTGGAGTGCTTTTTTCTTTGGCCATATTCAGCTGTTCTAGATAGGTTAAATAGAAAAGAATTGGATTTAACCAGTTGGGATTCTGAGAGGGTGAGTATGTAGAGGAAGAGAGAAAGAACTAGGCTGTGTGCAAGGGAAGAATTAGAGTTGGAAAGGGAGGAGATACTAGTGTTCAGAGAATTTTATGCTTGGAATTAAGCTATAAACTGAATTCAGTTCTTGTTCTAGAGCAGAAGTTCTCACAGTGTGGTGAATTGACCTTTGGTTTCTTGAGGCCCTTTCAGGGGATCCTCAAGGTCAAAACTGCTTTCTAATACTGAAGCAGCATTTCTTTTTAGTTTGTGCAAAACTAATGATTAAAAATGCTGGCACCTTAGCATGAATAAGGCAGTGGCACTGAACTGAACTGTGCTACACCTATAGTTTTTTTTTTTTAAGGTAGTTTTACTTATGTCATTAATAAAATTAAAGTAGTAAAATTATTAATTTTATAAAATCATCCCTTGAATATGTGTTTTTACATATTTGATGAAATGGGATATTTTCATTAAGCACTAATGAAATTTGGTGGAAAAGCTCTTGTGCAGTTAGATTGCCAACAACCCAGTTGCATTTTTCCTGGAACAACATTTTTGTGTTGAACTCTGGTTATTCAGGATTGGGTATTTGGTGGACATTTTCTCAGAAAGGAGGGAAGTGATACTGTCATTACAAGGAAAACAGTCGACAGTGATAAAATTCGAGCTTTCATCTAAAGATTAGAATTTTAGAAAACTTGTATTAGCCTCTGTGAGCTTGAAAGCTTTCCAGTACTTAAAGACTTTGCTAATGAGATGGATAGCGATATTAATGAATGTGATTTTTGAAACTGCATGTCAAACGTAACATTTGGAAGATCTACATAACTCAGTGTACTGATACTTTCTAAATGACCACCAATGCATGGTTAAAAGATCCATTCAAAGTGCAAGATCAATGAATTTTAATGTAACAGAGGGAGAAAAGTTTACTGATGTGATTTGAATCCATGTTGCAACTAACCATTTGTAAAAGTTGTTGAGTTTTGCTGTAGTATCAGAAGAATATCCATAATTCTCTGAAAAAGCTATTAAAGTACTTTTCCCTTTTCCAACTACATATATATATGAGGCCTAAATTTCTTCACATACTTCAACTGAAACTGATTGAATACAGAAGCAGAATTGAGAATCCAGTGATTTGGAAGAAAATATAATGTATTTTTTATTAAAATATGTTAACATTTATGTTAAAATGTCATGGGTTACTATTCTTTTAAACAGAAGTAATATTTTAAAAACCTATCAGTTTTAGTTTATAATATGTTAAGGATCAATAGATACAATTAACATAAACAAGAGCTCTCTGGGATCCTCAGTAATTTCTAAGAATGTAAATGGGTCCTAAGACCAAAACGTTTGAGAACCATTGTTCTACGGTATGACAGAATATATGGCTGAGGAAGGTTGGAGGACATGGCCATTGGAAGTGAAGAAAGTCAAGGAACTGAGAGTTTGGGATATTGGAAGGATTGTCATTGTGGATGTGCAGATCACTAAGATTTAGGACAAGAGTAGTATTGGAAAGGAAAGCAGCCAGTTGAGTGTTAAAATCTGGTAAGTCGTGGCACAAGATGTTTTAAGAAATGAGTGGATCTGAAAGGTCAAGGTGTACTGGAAAGTTGGTTTGGCTTACTGGCTTGGAAACTTCTTGATGTACAAGTTAAGGTAAGGCTAAATTGCTGTAACAAAGACTCAATGGTAAGATGGATTAAAGAATAATGAGTTTTCTTCTTTTCACCTAGCAATTCCAAGGTGAGTAGATCCTGTTTGGTGATGAGGCTCTGTTCCACATGATCACTCCAGGGACAAGATTTTTAGTTTTGTAATATTTTGCCATGTTTTAGGGCATATAGTTATCAGTTGGGTTGCTGTCATGTCCAGGTTTCATCTTAAGGGATGGAAAAAGGGAGCATGAAGGAGTCATGCCTAGTTTCTTAATATTCAGATCAGGAGTGGCACTGATTTTTTCTCATATTCTGTTGGTAGGAACTTAGTCATTTGGCCACAACTAACAGAAAGGGACGTCATGTGCCCAGGTTGAAGGAGAGCATAGATTCTGGTAGACAACTGGCGTCTTCACCACTCTTGAAAACAAGGACTATTTCTTAGGTTTATTGCATCCTCTAAAATATCAGGCATATAGTTGACGATTAATAAGCACAATTGAACTAAAATATAATCTTTATAATATTTAATGTTTAGGGATTGAAATAAGTAAATGAATTTATCTAGAAATGTCTGTAAGAAGAAGTTTCCTGTCTGCCATTTAGCTGAAAATGAGTTTAGGGTATTGTGGGCTTAGTTTTTCAGTCTAGGGATTTCCATCCTTTGTGATTCTTCTGTCTTTGAGAACAAGGTTGTGTTCAACTTATACAGACATACAGATGTTGAATAGAATAGTCAGACTTTGCCAAGAAACAGTGAAATGTTACGTTTAGGATCAGTTTACTCAACTGATATTGGTTGTAATCTTTGACTTTGTTCCAGGAGCAGGAGGAAGAAAATTTCATTTTGCATTGCAGACTTGTCTTATTATAACTCTCTTTCTCCCATGGGTGTTAGGCACCTTGCTGTGACAAGCTTTATACTTGCCGGTTGTGTCATGATAACGAAGAAGATCATCAGCTAGATCGCTTTAAAGTAAAGGAAGTACAGTGCATAAACTGTGAAAAAATTCAACATGTAAGATTTTATCATTTCTATTTTCTTTTTAAATTTTTATTAAGATGATTTAAAAATTAAGAGAATTACAAGTAAGACATCTTTCAAAGTAAGCAATATCTTTGATTTAAATATTTAAAAACTTTTGAAAGTAAAACTACATATACTTTAACATAAATTCTGGATATTCAAATAGTAATTAAAACTGTTTTGGTAAATTTATCTCAAATTTAATTACATGTGTATTTTTTAGGCCCAACAGGTTTGTGAAGAATGTAGCACATTGTTTGGAGAGTATTATTGCAGCATATGCCATCTATTTGACAAAGACAAGAAGCAGTATCATTGTGAAGACTGTGGAATTTGTAGGTACTGTATGTAAAATGTTCTTTTCTAATTATTTCTCAGTATCTGGGCAATAATAGCTTTTAAAAATCAACTTTATTGGAATATAATTTACATTTAATAAAATGCATTTATTTTAAGTGTCCAATTCAGTAAATTTTGACACATATATGTGTGTATGTATGTGTGTGTATATATATATAAAAATAAATATATATATGTTACTACCAATACAGTCAAGATAAAAAAACATTTCCATTCTAAAATGTTTCTTTATGTTGCTTTTGCAATAATCATTTAATTAGCCCACAAATGATTGTGAGGCTATTTAATATTTTAACTTTGGGAAATAAAATATGCTTGTATATGAAGTGTTTTGTAGGCAACTGAGATAGATAATTAGGGTGGATTTTTCCTTTTTAAAAACTAGTTTTTAAAAAGATTATCAAAAATTTCGATAAAAAAATACAGAAAAGTAGAAAGAAGAAAAATAAAATAGCCTACAGTCCAACCACCCAATGACAAGCTACTGTTGACTTGTTAGTATATAAAAATTTTTTTCTTTCTAAAAATTCCTGAAGTATTAGATATATACAAAAGCATACATGTAACATGTATGTATTAAAGTATAATAATACAACAAACAAGCCACTCCGTTTAAGAAATAGAATGTTACTTTACTAATGTTATTGGTGCTCTAAGTGTTCTATATCAGTCCTTTCTTCTGGTTCCATTGGAGATAACCACTGTTTTGAACATTTTAAATCACTTTTTTGCTTTTACTTTATAGTTTGTTTTTCAAGAAAGATAATAGACGTACCAAAAAATGCCATCATAAGCAAATAGCCCTATGAGTTTGCTTATGAACACGCCCTTTTAACCATCACCTAGATCAAAAAAAAGAATATTCATAATAACTTAGTAGTGTTTCTTATGTACCCTCCAAATCAAAACACTTTTCCAAAGTAACTACTCTTCTGACTTTTTGTACTTTTCAGAAATGAAATCGCATAGTACATCTTCTTTTTCTGTTTTGTTTTATATATTTTAAGAAATATTATTAGGTGCTTACATAGAATTGTTATATTTTCCTTTATAATTAACTCATTTATCATTGTATAATGTCTCATTTTATCTTTAGTGCTGTTTCCTGCCTTAACACCTACTGTATTTACATCAGTTTTCTTTTGATTAGTTTCTTGACTTAAAATCTATCAGTTTTCTTTTGGTTGGTTTTTGTATGTATATCCTTTATTATTTTCAAACATTTTGTATACTTATATTTAAGGCATGTATATTGTAAGCAGATTAGAGTTTTATGTTTTTATTGAGCTCAATAGACTGGTTTTTTACTATTTAGTTCATTTATTAATATAATTATATATTTTCATTTATAATTTTAATATTTTCTGTTTTCTTAATTATCTATGTCTTTTTTTCTCTTGCCTTCTTTTGGATTAATCAACAATTTTTCTATTCTGTTTTTGTTCTCTGTAAGCTTATTAGTTATACATTCTTTTATTTATATAGTGTTTATATTGGAAATAATGTCTTATACAATATATTATATATGTAATATATAATATATATAATTCGTATATCTTGCATAATACGTTATCATTTCTTGGATGATGCAAGAACCTTAAACACTAAGGATTTACATGCTATTGTCATGTATTTTAATCTGTGTATAGTTTAAACTCTGTAAGACATTGTTTTGAATAGTCAGTATTCTCTTATATTTTCCTACATATTTACCATTTCTGTTGCTCTTTCTGCAGCTCCTTCTTTATCATTGGGATTATTTTGCTTCTGCTTGAAGAATTTTCTTTAGTGTTACTTTTAATGAATCTCTGTTGATTTTTTTTTCCTATTTGAAAATGCCTTTATTTGCCTTCATTTTTAAATTTTATTTTTGCTGGATGTAGAATTCTAAGTTGACAGTTTCCTTCAGTACTTTAAAGATGTTCTGGGGCATTGTTTTATGTGTAAAGGTCATGTTACAGGATTATTATTGCCTCTTTTAAGTAATCTATTATGCCCCTTTTAATGTTTTTAAATCATTAATTTTTAGTAGTTTTTACATGGTGCAATCAGATACGATATTTGTCTTGCAGTTTGTAGAATTTCTCGTAACTGTGGCTTGATGTCTTATGTCAATTTTGAAATGTTCTTGATTGGATAATGCTTTTTGAAATATTTTTTCCAGATAATTATCTTCAGGTAATATTTCTGCCCTATTCTCTTGCCTCTCTTAAGACTCTAGGAACAGATCTTTTCACCATGCCCCATATCCCTCTTACATTTTTTTTCCTATATATTTTTTCTCTTGTCCTGAAATTGGATAGTTTCTACTGATGTATCTTCCAGGTCTCTGTTCTACTGTATTGAACCTGCTGTTAAACCTACTGAGTTTTTCATTTAAGGTTTTCTTTAAATTATAGAATTTACACTAATCACTGCCCCCATTGTTTCCAGTCCTTACATGAAATTCTTCACTTTTTTTCTTGAATGTGTTAATCACAGATAATTTAAGGCTATACCTGATAACTTAATATCTTACTTATGAATCTGTTCTGTTTTTACTTTTCTTGGTGTTTGGTTCTTTAGTTCTGCTTTTTAGTATGCTTGATAGATAATAAATTAAAAAATAAAAAAATTATATATATTTAGTTATTGCACATAATGTGTAAAAAATTATACAAGTCTGGGTGCTATTTTTGTGCAAAGATAAATTTTTTTGGTAGGTATCTAATAAAGATGTAGATCACCTAATCCAATTAAGGATTTAGATAATTAAAGGCTATATGTTTAAGTTATAAGTCCTTTTCTATCTTGTTTTCCCTTATAGTCAGGCTCTTAGGACATAGTCTTTCATCAATCTTGACTAAAGCCTGGGGTGTTTACCAGGACATTTATTTTGTTGTGGGACCTGAACTCCAGTTTTTGCCTTCCTAGCACAAGGAATCTGTCAGAGGCTCTACAGTACTTGGTTTCTTAGTCTCTCACCTGCTTGCTGCTTAGGTTGTTACCTTGTCATTGCATACTTTGGGGTCTGCAAATTTCTTGAGGAGGAAGCAGAGAATTGGCTTTGCCTCAGTATATTTCCCTTTTCTCTGGAATGTTGACTCTTTAAGCTCTTAGTTGCTCTTCACTGTTTTCAAACAGTTTTTTATCTTTAAATCCAAGCTTTTTAGTTTTCAGTAGGAACTTTGGTTTTATACAAGCTACTTTATCATCATGGAGTAGAAGTTGTATATATTTAGTTTTGTTTATTTTAAAAAATTATACTGTATATATTTTTCTGTGACTTTTTAAAAGCAATTGAGCCTCATGTCTAAGATTCATCCTATTTGATTCATGAGCTTCAATTCATTTTCATTATTGTGTGGTGTTATTTTGTATGTCAGATCTGCATGTAGTATTTAATTACCACTATCACAGCTAAGAAATCACCACATTTTATAGTTCATTGATTGGCTCTCAAGTTGTTGAGCCTGCAAAGTACATATCTCATCTATATATTAAGCTTCATGAGATCAATATTTTCAAAATTTAAATTTCTGTACCTGGTGAATATTAAGCTTCATTAGATAAGGTATATTCAGAGTTTAAATTCTGATACTGGGGAGTGCTTTGTATACAGTAGGTGCTCAGTAATGTGTAGGCAGTGTACCTTTTGCAAAATGTTTTGATAAGATTTTTCTGTATATGAGGAAAATTCATCATCAAAATTTACCATCTAAGTCCAATTGATGTTTTTTAATTTTTTAATATTTTTAAGTCCTTTTAAAGGTAGTGAAAGTAACTTCATTGAAAATTTTAATAAGAATTTAAATGTTGCAAATCTAAATTTTCATTCCATATTTTTCTAGATTTGAAGATATATGTACTAAATTGGCAATATCCTTTGAAGATAACTGTTTACTGATCATTTATCACGTGTGAATCTGGCATATGTCCATCCTGTGAATAACTGATTCCAGGTTTTAAATACAATTCTAATAGATTACAATTACTTGTGTCATCAGAGTATAATACTCACTCCAGATCTCAAATATATTACAAATAGATTCTGGTTTATCATTATTTCTGTCTATGCATTGCCAAATTTAATGTTTGTAATTTTTAAAAGCTCCTAATTTTGTTGAAAGGTAGATGTCTTCTTATCTCTATATAGCAAAACATTTTTTATTTTAAGATTTACAAACATTTTTCAGGATGATCAGTCCAATGAATTTTTTCAGTTTTTACATCATCTGTTTCCTTCCAAGTGCTTTATACACACACTTTCCTTCATTTGTCCACTTCTGAGCCAGTGTACAAATTGGTGTACAAATATAAAAGATGGAAAACTGCAGTCCTACATCTTTTAGCAGAATGCGATGGTCCAGGTTCTTGTCACAAAATATTTTGAAGTCCTTCCTATTGAAAGACTAACTAGTGAGGATACCATATTTTCTTTTTGTCCTTAGATATATTGTTTATTCATTTTTTTGAATGAGACCATTCATCTAAGAGGATATCATCATTTGATAATAAACTGTGATATGATTTATATGATAAAGTGCTTATATGATAATTTACTATCATCATTAGAGTCTACAACAGTGATTTTCAACCAGGGGCGATGTTGCCCCCAGGGGTTATTTAGCAAAGTTTGGAGACCTTTTTGGTTGTTAAAGCCAAGTTGGGTGGGGAATGGGTTGGGAGAGGTAGGCTGCTCCTGGCATCTGCTGGGTATAGGCCAGGAATGCTGCTAAACATCCCTCAGTGCAGAAGACAGTCTTACAACTAAAACGGTATCTGTCCCCTAATGTCTAGACTGGAGAAGCCCCAGTCTAGAGTGCTGTCTCTGTGCATGTATCTTCTGCTTTATCTAAAGTTTTGCTCTTTGAATTTTTTTTTTTTGTATTTGCCCTTATGGGTGAAAAATGAAAACTTCTGATTTCTCAAGTATATTCAAGGAAAACAAAAAGCATACAAGGAAGATGTATCCAGACTTTCTTTAAAATCTTAAGAGATATAATATTTTGAGCAATGCAAAAAGAAAACTGAAGGATGATGTAATAGTAGTGATTTTTTTTCATATTGTGTCACCTTTACAGATGTTTCTACCTCCCATTGTATATCATATTTTGCATTTTAGTCTTTTTTGTCAGGATAATTAGGAATAATTGATGATTAAAGTAAAAGAATTCCTAGGATACTGAAATAGCAAAATGTTTCAAGATATAGGAAAAATAAGATTACTAAAATCCCATAATATATCAGATTTATGAAAGGGTACAATATACTTATGTGGTAATTGCAAAATAGAATGAGTTTATGTTATTAAAAAAGTAGATTTTTTTCTTGGAAGATATCTGAGAAAGAATAAAATTCTAATATTTAAAACAGAATTAAAAATCAATCAAAAAAGAAACTAAATTCTGATATAAAATGGATATTGTATGAAAAAGGTTTTTATAGTTATTTAGCTTTTTTAAGTGCTGCAGTTAATTTATTTCTTAGAACTTTTAACTTGCTAATTGTGCAGTATGAATCTCAGATTGTAGGGTTTCTAACACTTGGTTTTAGAATCTTTTTTTCGGAATATAACATGTATTTGGGAGGTGTCTAGTTAATATATATGACATAACTGAGAAATTTTTAAATAAGAAGGATGTTTTATATTAGGTATCAAAATAATATGAGTCAGGTTTTCGAAAATGATCACTTCAAGTAGGTATTTTAGGTGGCCTTATATTTGTTGTTATTGCTCAGAAACCTTTGAAACATTTATTGTACAGTTCTTTCAGTGAGTGCATATGGCACACTGAAAATTCATGCTTCTGAAGATTTTCAGAACTATTTATTTTTTTAATTACTGAAAGATATTGTGATTAAAATAAGAATGGCAAATACTATGTTTAGTCAGAATGACATATGATCATCAAATAATGACAGTTTTTTAAAATAGTAAAAATTTCAAAAGACAAGTTAAAAATTGCAGTGGCAGCATCATTGGGAACTACTTTCTCATGATAACATTTAAAAAAATTATGTCATTTGGATGTATGAATTCTTATATTTTTGTTACTCTTTTTTCCGTGTATCTGTACCTTCTTTACATTGAGCCCTCTTTTGGATGTTAAAAACAAACACTTTTGTCTTAAGTATATTTGAAACTTAATTATTGCTTTTAGTCCTTTAAACAAATCTGCAAGATCTTTCTGGCATAATTCTCCTATTCAGATTTCTCCTACTCTTGGTGCTTATAGTACTTCTAGGCTGTCCTTGACTTTGAGCTGGGGGTGTGGGCTCGAAGAATTGTTCATCCCCTTAGGTAGTAGTCACTGTGATGAAATCAGTACTTCTTACAGAGTTTAATATATTAGTCCAGCTTTTACATTTTAAAATAGCTGTTGATAGTTGTAGATAATCTTTTGACTGTGGCAGTATTTCTTAAAGAGTGGCCCTAAAGATAGATAGGGTTTCAGTTTTTCTTTAACCCATTTCCTGTTTAGGAAAAAAAAGTGCAGCTTACTCCCAGCGTTTATTTAACATCATGCATAGGAATGCTAAGTTTTCTAGGATTTGACATTTTTAGCAATTGAGAATTATTATATTTTACAAATGGAAAATTTATAAAAACAGTGCTATAAATAAAATGATGTCATTTGTTTCCAAGGATTATCACTACACTAGGACTATGTGAAAATAATAATAAACGAAGTATTTTGTGGCAAACTTTGAGAGTTAAAGTTAGGGTTTAATCTGCGTGTTATCTTGGTAAATGCTGCAGCCACAAGCATTCTCAGGGCAAATGGGAAATCAGGAGCAGATATCTGATCTAAAATATTTTGACAGTGGGTACCTATCCTTACCAAAATGAACTGGAATTAACTTTTTTTTTTTAAATGGGGAAATATCATTTCTCGTTGTTAAACAAGCACCAGAATATACTTAAAACTGTTTATGATAATATGATGTAGCAGATGTAGTTCCTATGTTCTGATTTATGTTCTTAAAAATTGTTCTAGCTCTTTGTGTAATTCCATGTTTAGGTTGTTCCAAGGAAATAGAGATATGTACCAATAATTATGTACAGTATATATATAGTAGCAATAAAAATAATCATGAAAAATTATAAACAACCTTTATGTTTGGGAGATTGTTAAATTTGCAAGCCCCTATTAAATGTAATGTTCTTGAGTAATATTTGGGATCAAAAAATAATTGGTAAAGAAAAGCGTTAAGATAGCACACATATCAAAATGTTAGCAGTAGTTACCCATGGGTGGTGGGATCATGAGTGATTTTAAGTTTGGTTGATACATTTGTTTGTTAGTGCATGTTCTTCTGGGTTTTACACATTTTAAATAATGAGCAGGTATTGCTTTTACAGTTTAAAAGTTAAATTGAATTTGGGAAATAAAGTATCTGCTAATAAAATGATACTTTAAATCAAGGGAAGGATACATATTTTTCCATTTCTTTAAGTTATTAAATAAACATCAGACAAATCTTTGCTATGTAGAACACTAATGGATTAGAAGGCATGATTTTTGTCCTTAAATTTATATTCTGTTTGTGGAAGAATGGGTTTAATAGGCAATCAGTACAATAGGATTTGTCAGATTTCAGGAAATTGGAGCTGTCATTTGTAGGAAAATGAGTAAAATTTTAATAGTGTTAGGCCAAGGCTGAATAGATCAAGGTGGGCTGGGGTCTAAGTAAATAACCAAGCCTGAGAGAATGCAGTAAAAGAATGGAGTGAAGGGCAATGGAGGTGCAGGTAGAGACTGGGGTTGAGGATGTGAGTAAAACATATTTTAAACTGAATCTAATGAGTCACTACCACCATTTTTAAAAAGACAGTGAAAGATGAATACATGGTAAGATAAGCACTGTTTTGTGGAACTTTTGTTAGCGTTTTGAGTGTGTTGTGTATGTGTGTGTGAGGAGGAAGAGAAAACTGGGTCAGGATGTAAAAATATTTCTTACCTTATTTGAGGTTGTTTGAGAGACACTGCTTCAGAGCCTGCCAGATCAGCTCTGACTATAACTACAGCACTGAAACCGCATTGACTGTTATTTGTTTAAACAGGTTCTCCTAATAATGAATGCTTTTGGCTTTTGTGTGTCTGAGACATCTTTATTTTGCTTTCATTTTTGAAAGATAATTTTGCTGAATGTAGAATTCTAGCATGATTTTTGTTTCAGTACTTTAAAAATATTGCTCTACTGCATTTTCACATGCATTGTTTCCAGTGAGCAATCAGGTGTCATTTTTTGTTCCTTCTGTACTTGTCTTTTTTCCACAGGTGCCTTTTTTTTTCCAGGTGCCAAAATTTAAAATTTTTATTCAACAAACAAGATATATCATTATAATGGCTTATGTTAAATTCTGTGGAGGAAAATCCAAAAAATATTGTAAAGAAATGGCATAAAGACGTAGAGGCCAGAAAGGGTTGAAAACACCAGCAGTTACAAGAGTGGGTTGTAGGAAGCTGTTAATTTTCAGCCTTCACAGGCTGCTTTTAAGATTTTCTCTTAATTGTTGGTTTTGAGCAGTTTGATTATATGTTTCATGATACAGTTTTTTTTTTAATTGCTTGTACTTAGGGTTTATTGAGCTTCTTGAACTTGTAGGTTTGTTTCATCAAGTTTAGAAAAATTTCAGTCACTATTCACATCTTTTTTTCTGTCTTCCCCCTTGTCTTGCTCTCCACCTTTGATATATACAATTACATGTGTATTAGATTTCTTAAAGTTCTTTTTTCTATTTATTTTTTAATAGTTTCAGTTACTATGCCTTCAAGTTGACTAATCTTTTCTTTATCAATATCTAATCTGCCATTGTAATTTTTATCTCTAGAAGTTTGAGTTGGGTTTTTTTTATGTATGTTGTTTCTGTGCTAACTCTTTGAGTACATGGTATACAGTTATAACAACTGTTTTAATGTCCTTCTCTGCTAATTGTCAGTTTGGGGTCAATTTTGATTGATTATTCTCATTTGGCTTGGTATTTCCTGCCTCTTTGCATGCCTGGTCATTATTGATTGGATATCAGACATTGTGATTTTTACCTTGCTGTGTGATGAATATTTTTGTATTCCTATTAAATCTTTTTGAGCTTTATTTTAGGATGCCATTGAGTTACTTGGCAATAGTTTAGTATTTATGGGACTTGCTTTTCTAATTTACTGGGTAGATCTGGACAAGTGTGCTTATTCTAAGACTGCTGAGGCACTACCTTCCTGAGCACTCTACCCCATAAATTATAAGGTTTTCTAGTGTGGCTGATGGGAATCAGCGCTGATCCTGGCCATGTGAGTGCCGAGCACTATTCCTTCTAGTTCTCTTGAACCTTGGGTAGTTTCCTCACATGGATGCATCAATGGTGTATTCTAAATACTTGAGGGGTGCTTCTGTCCTTCCGGTGGTACTGTGTCCTATGAACACTAGCTTCCTTAGTTTCCCAGGATTCTTAGCTCATCTTAATTAGGAAGACTTCCTGGCTCTGCCTCAATTCCTCCAACCCATCCTACTGCCTGAAGACTGTTTAGGCAATAAACTGGGGCAGTTGTAGGGCTCTCTTAGTTTATTTCCTGTCTCTCACAGATTACTGTTCTTCATTGCCTGACGTTCAGTGAGAAACTTGTTTTTTTATATTTTGTTTGTTTTTTTATATTTTGTCTGTTTTTTGTTTTAGGAGGGTAGATGCAGTTTCTGTTATCCTGTTTTGGGCAATAGTGGAAACCTACCTATAGGGTTTTACTTATGGAATTTGACAGGCTAATTCTAAAGTTCATTTGGAAGAGAAAATTTACAGTAGCAAAGCACATTTTGAAAAGGAAGAACAACAAAGAGGGGCTTGCCTTTCCACATAGTAAAACATGAAACTAGAGAAATTTAAATGGGGTACTATTTGTTCAGGGAATAGACAAATAGATAAATGGAGAAACAGCATTTGTATATGTATACATTCACATATTTATACATCAATTTATAACACGTGGTATTTCAAATCAGGAAAGGGCATTAGGATAATCGATTGCCCATTTAGAAAACAAAAAATTATAAAAGCTGTATATTCATTAGAACGTGGTTTTAGCATCTTGTGATCAAAACTCTAACAATGGTTCAGGAAAGAGGAGTTTTTATTTCTCATGGAAAAAGTCTGATTTATGTAGTTAAACAGGATTCAGGCTTCTTTTATTTTTTTGCCCTCCTATCCATAAGATATTTTCTTGTTTACACAGTTTAAAAGAGCTCATCTTTTTTCAGTAGAAAGAGAGTAAATAGGTGTAGGGAAGGTATATTCTTTTCCCCTACGGGAACAACACAGAATTTTTATTGATATCTTCTGTTTAAAACCTCCAGAGAAGTTGGCGAATAGCTCTATTCAGGACAGCCCTGTGCCTAGCTAAATGTTCTGTTATTGTGAAAGAAGAGAATATTAGAAATTTGGGGACTACTGGCTAACTCACCTTTAGTATACAGAATACATTTCAAATGGATGACAGGAAAAAATATTTAAAAAGATGTAAGTACTAGATGTGTATAGAATATGTATTTGCTCTATAGATTCCAAAAGTCCTAAACAAGAGGCAGAAGCATAAGCCATAAAGGAAACAATAGTTTTTTATTACATAAGAATTACATACGTATTACAGTGGCTATATGACAAAGGATTTAAGCAAAGATAGATGACATACCAGAAAAGTACTTGTAATGTATACAAATAAAAAAAGATTAATATCCAGGATATATAAAGAGTTTTTTTAAGTAAATGTCAAATACTGTAGTAGAAAAATTAACCGAGTCCATGGACGGACAGTCCACAGAAGAAATCCAAAAGGTTCATAAACATTAAAATATTCTCTCTGTCTCATAAGCTGAGAAGTATGAATTAAAATGACATCTTGCGTGTCATATAGGTAACCAGTGTTTAACTGGGGTATAGGGAACATTGTCGCTGACACTTGCTATTGGTGGGAGTATAAGTGGGTTCTTTCCTTCTGGAGGTCAGTTTGGCAGTATCAAAACTAATGATACAATGACCTCTGATCCCATAATTTCACTTTTAGGGATCTTTTAAAAAAAAGTCATCAGCATGTAGACTATTTATTATATCATTGAATTAACTAAAGACAGTAAATTATGTCAATAGGGAATATTTAAAAAAATTATATCTATACTGTAATAGTATATAACTGAACAGGAATGAAGTAGTTCTATATAGACAGACATAGAATAACCTTCAAGCTATATTGCTAAGTGAAAAAAAGTTGCAGAACAGGAGATATAGGAAGAATCCATCTACATAAACCCAAATGAACCCAAAGTTATTGATGTGCACATGTGTGCACGTGCTTGCAGTTTTATAGAAAAAAATACTTCAAGGTTAAATACCTTTCAGCTTACACTTGGGGAATGCTGTGTGGGAGGTGGAGGTTTACCTCATGTTCTTCAGTGTGGTTTGAACTTTCTCTACAGTGAAACTAAATCTAAAATGAACTGTAGTAAAATCTAATCTTTTGGCTTTCACATATTTTTTTTAGGATTGGTCCAAAGGAAGATTTTTTCCACTGTTTGAAATGTAACTTATGCTTAGCTATGAATCTCCAAGGAAACCACAAGGTATCAGTTTTAATAATTTTTAAAAGTATTACAATGTTTTTGAAAATGAGCTTAAATCCTAATGTTTGGAAGCATACTTTTCAGGTATTATCAAGTACAGCCATGTTGCTTTTTATTTTTAAGCAGTCTTAAGGAAGGAATAGATGTTTTAAAATATATATCTCAGAATATCTGATCCACCATACGTCTTCTTTATAGTGTATATGAATATTTACATCAGTTGCTAGTATAATGTTGATAACTCCTAAATTGGTTTGTGGACATTTATTGGTACTAGTTTCAAGAATAGCTTTCACAGTGTGTAGTACAGAAGTATAGAATTGTGATCTGTTAACACAGCATTCCAAGAAAATTCAGAAATATATGTATATATTTTTTCATAATTAAAGAAATAATTTTTAATCCAGGTTTAGCGATTATATCATGATCCTAAGCCCTTAAAAGTATTTTCCATTATTTAGTAAAAATGTAATAAATTATCATTTATAGTACTGATTCTATCTAATATAAGAATTTAGAGAATGGAGAGACTAAAGTGGGTTTTTAAAAATAGTAGGTAATGACTGACCTGAAATAATAAAGAGGTAAGAGAAATTGAGATGAATAATAGATATATGGGATATAGTGACAAGGTACAATGGAAAAAGAATAGGGCTGAGTAAAGATGGCCCTCACGATTTTTAGCCCTGGCTTATGGTACTTGTTTAATAGATTGTGAATTTGTAATAGCTAAAATATTTATTGAGTGTGATTTTATAGACTTAGGTCTGGGGTGAGAGCAAGATATGCTATACTGTTTTTAAAAACTTATGTGCACATATTCTCTTATATTTTTGTTCTGTTTCTCAGTTATCTTTTATTGTCTGCATTAGTAACTGGTCCTACCCATCTACTCAAGGGCTTGCTTAAAAAACCTGGGCATCATCCATGACTTGCTTGATGCTTTCCCTTATCTTCTCACATCTAATCAGACATTGTCTTGTCAAAGTTAAGAACTCAGGCCCTGGAGGTAGCCTGTTGGAGCTCAAATACAGTTCTACCTCTTATAAGGATGCAATTATGGAAACTTTTTTGGCTTCTCTGGGCCTCAAGTAACTCGTATGTAAAGTGGGGTAATAATTATACTTTTTTCATTTAGAGATTGAAATATTAATTAAGTTAGTACAAGTAATGAACTTAGCATATGGCATATTGTAAAATCTCAATAATATGAATTGTTATTATCATCAATATTATTAAGTAGTTTAGCTTTGGAGTAAAACATGTATGAAATAGAAAGGTTCCAAACATTATCTCTGCATCTTTGGTTAAGTCTTAACTTACTGAGTTTCCTTATCTGTAAAATGAAAATAATTTGAATAATTAAGATATATTGATCAATGTCATTGTTTCAGGTAAAGTGTGAAAGCTGAAATGGTTGTGAGAGTTAAGCTGTTTTTGTCAGACATATAAGAAACATGTATTAATGTTAATTATTATCTTTACTAAATTGGTATTATTTTCTTCATTAGTTTTTATTATTAATGATATTGTTAAATCTGTCATTTCCTTCTGAAATGGTTGTGAGAGTTAAGCTTTTGTTAATTTGAGTTTCTCTTTTAAACAGTGTATTGAAAATGTTTCTCGGCAGAATTGTCCAATATGTTTGGAGGTAAGCTTAAAATAGTTTTTGCTTTGGCAATATCCCCTGGTGAGTTTAAGATACTTGTATGTTTATATTATTTTCATACAAGCACTAACAGTCATTTTCTTTTGCAGGACATTCACACATCTCGTGTTGTTGCTCACGTCTTGCCGTGTGGACATCTTTTGCATAGGTAGTATAACTTTGGTTTCTTTTCTCAAAAATGTTTGAAAATAATGGAGATGGTTTTTGCTTTACTAAAATGATGTCATGTTTTCTTACAGAACATGTTATGAAGAAATGTTGAAAGAGTGAGTGTTTGGGATTTTAAAAAATTATAATAGTAAGATGTCTGTTTTTTGTTTGGTTTTGGTTTTGGTTTTTTTTTTTTTTTCATTGCTCTTATTTATACCATATTGGGCATGTCATATATTTATATTGAAATGGGTAGGGTGGATGAGCAGTGTTAAACTGGGTGCAGAGCATCTTGGGGAATGTAGGACTACACCTTTGTCCCCATGTTTCTATTATGCCTTATCTCATCCTACAAACAGACAGGAACTCCTGATTTTCCGGCTATACCTACCAGGAAGCATAGTCTCTGCCAGAGGCAGCCATAGTTTTGTAAAAATGCTGGAGCATGTTAAAATTCTGTTAAGTACTTATATTGGTCTAGTATAATGACCTACAAAAAAAAGCTGGTAATGAGATTATCTAAACCTGAGAGTTTATTGTGGGAGAAGGATGGTAAATTGAGATAAGCATAGTTAGGAAAGAGGAAACTTGTAAAATGTGTTCTGGTCTTGCAAATTGATGAATAGAGATTTTAATTTACTATAATAGCCAGATAAAAGGAACCTTTCAGAATTTTTAGAAAGGAAATAATATCTGAATAAGTTTTAAGAAATACAGTCTCTTTGCTTGAATATATTCAGAAGTCAAGGTTGTTGAGCTAAAAAGCAGCTTAATTGGTTTTTAAAAATGGTATATTCTACAAAGACCGTGGACTAATTCCTATCCATTTTAGAGAATTGAGGAAAAAGAAGTAGGTTTAAAAAATACTATGTGATACAGGATTTAATTAAAAACTTTTGTAGGGTAAAAGTTTCCAGATTTGTAACAGGTTGTCTTGAAATATAGAATATGCTCTGTCTTGTCTGGTTTATGTACCAGTTAGCATGCATCTTGTATACTTGAGTTGATATACTCCCTGTTTAATTGTTTGGAAAATCACCTTTCTATCTTTTCTAGAGGCTACAGATGTCCATTATGTATGCACTCTGCTTTAGATATGAGTAGGTACTGGAGACAACTGGATGATGAGGTAGCACAGACTCCTATGCCATCAGAATATCAGAACATGACTGTGGATGTGAGTAGATTCAGTGCTTAAAACTTTTCAGGTTCCTTGTTGAAACTCCTGTTTGTTTTTGCCCTTTTGATCACTCTGTCTAAAAACACTTTTTTGTCATAGATGCCAATGTGATGATTAAAGGGAAGGACAAAATAATCTTAAATTTTAGTTACTTTGAATTCAAGACGAGGAAACAAAATTCTAAGAATAACTTTGTGTGCAATTCTTTCCAACACTAGATGGCAGGCAAAAACTTTCTTCTGAATTATTTATACATTATTTGCCAGAATTAGTCAGGAATGTTAACTGAGTAGAGGTGAATTACTCATTAAATGTTTTATTTTAACTATGTTTTTTTTTAACTTTTAAATTTATCTTGAGCAAACATGTTTGCTGATTTTTGAGGATTACTTTTGGTTTTTAATGTTTATTACCCTGTTTATTCTATCTTAAGACTTTTTTACTTGGTCTTAATTAGCCTGTAACTTAAAGTAAAAGCAGTATTTCTGTGCCTTTTGCCTTATGGAGAACAATCATTTTTTTCTCCATTATTTGCCATGTTTCTGCCTATTCTCAGCATAGTATATTGAATTATGGATAAGAATTGGAAAGCTGGTGCTTTAATAATTTTTGGACATCTAAATTTTTTAAACATCTTCACTTTCATTCATATTTACACTCAGAAGGATCATAACCACTTTCCAAAGCCAAATAAAAATTATTTCTTGTTTTATACACATTTCATAATTCATGAGGATAACTGAATTGTTAGTAAGGTTAATGTTGATCACTTTTGGAATACTGATAATCAATAATAACTGATAATCATGTGATGTTTTACTAGGGCCTACAGTGTGCTTTGTTTCATGTAGATCATTTTTTAAAATAACAATTTTAATCAGATATAATTCACATGCTATACAACTCATCCATTTAAAGTATATAATTCAGTGCTTTTTAGTCTATTGTTGGAGTTGTGCAAACATGGTCACCATTAATTTTAGAACATTTTCATCACTGAAACTGAACCCATTAGCAGTCATTTCCCAATTTACTAGCTGTCGGCAATCACTTCTGTTCTCTGCATTTAGATCATATTCTGAAGAGAATTGTTTTTCAAATTAGAGTAAATTTTGGAGTTTTCTCCTTATTATGGTTTGACTATTCTAAAGCTGATGCTTTTCCCACATAGTTTTGATCGATTTTCAGGTTAACACTTCTTAGATTTTTCAGGATTTTAGCACTGGAAGATAATTTCTTAGTAGCATCTTATTGTCATTTTAGGGATGAGCCAAAAACTTCTCTTTGTTCAATTTTAGGTACTACTTTTGGACTTTAATTCATTCATTCCTGAGGCCTAGAAGACTAGGAACTTAGTATATTAAATCTAAAGAATAAACAAAAATATTATAAGTATGTAAAATTTGTTTTATTAAACATTTTCTAAATGTCAGTAAATATAATGAAATATGTATGTTATTTTGAATTGTAAATACAGATGATATAGGACTTGACGGTTTGACTTAACATTTTTAGACTTTATGATGGAGCAAAAGCGATATACTTTCATAGAACCAGCCTAAGCAAAACTGTAATATCTGATAGGTTAGGTGTATTAAATGCATTTTTGATTTATAGTATTAACTTATGGGTTTATCAGGATGTAACCCATTCATTGTAAGTCATTGTAAGTCAAGGACCTGATAATGCCTATGTTAATTTTTGTTTTAGCACTATTTATACTACTTGAGAACTGTTTTAAAATAGACTTCTTGGATGTATTCACATTTTCATTTTCTGAATTCAGAGCTACCTTTAATAACTTCTTAGAGTTTTCTGTGGGCATTTTTACTTATGAAATTGTTTAACTTAAATATTTGTGTTATCAAATCTTCAGTATGATCTTTAAGGAATTGTTTTGAGCAGACAATGCCACTTTATATCTGTAAGGTTTAATATACTTAATTCGAATTCATCTCTTCACTTTTCAGATTCTCTGCAATGATTGTAATAGAAGATCTACAGTTCAGTTCCATATATTAGGCATGAAGTGTAACATTTGTGAATCCTACAATACTGCTCAAGCTGGAGGCTGTAGAATTTCACTTGATCAGCAGTGACCAGCCTATACTGCCCTGGAAAACTCAGCATTTTCTGATAGAAAAAGGCTGTCTTTAGTATCCTGTTGTCATAATGTGTCAGAATCTATGCATTAGAGTTGATGTGTTTTGTACTAGTGTTACAGCATAAAATCATATTGCAGATAGGATTCAGGGTCTCTTTACAGAATTATCATAGTTCTATATTTAATGAAAGACACTGTGCTTGTGTTTTGATTGGAAATTCCTTTCGAGTCAGTTTTTTGAAAGCCAATGATGTTTGCCACTGTAATTCACAACCACAGAAGTATGTTATACTTTCATGGAACTTTGCTTTAAGTGGCCCTATGCACGCAGACTTCACTTCCAGTTTTTGATAGAACTGTACTTAATTCTAAATATTATTCTTGACTTTTTAAGGGCTGTGCTATGAGAATATGTTCTGTCTTATAGTTAAAATCTAATGACATATGCATCTGAATTTTCTAAGACAGTCCTTTGGATCCTATAAATGTGAACTTTGATGTAATAACTGCTAATAAAAGTATATTGGAACAGTGTTTTATAGAAAGTTTTTTTGCAGGGAACCATTTTTGGCTCTTTTTTGGCTCAAGTTGGACAATATAGTCTTATAATATAAAAAAAGTCTCTTTTTCTTTTTTTGGAGTTATTCTTCTGTAAGAGTAGTCGAGAAAGATAAGTAATAGAACTCTTCCACAGCTTTAGGAAGCCATCAACATGAAAATAATTTTGTTTTGGTTGCCCCAAATTATTTCTTCTAAGAACAATTTATTTATTCAGTCTGTTAGGTATTCAGTGAGCGACTACTTTGTGCTGGGTATGGTTCTAGATACTGTAGAGACAACAGAGAACAATATACACAAAAGTCCCTGTTCTTGTGGTGGTGCATTCTCGTGTTCCTCATACTTAACTAGCTTTTTCCTTGTTTTTCTTTAAGCATGGAATGGCTGTTTTTGTTTTTGGTGGATTCTTTTTTCCTTAAATGCTTGAAAGGTATGGATGAGTATGGTCATGGAATATTCCTGGCAAGATCTCTGATTTTGTAATACTTTTTTGGACTCATAATGGAATTAAATATACCTCTTAATTCAGGAACAAAAGTACGCAGTGATGCTTGATGATTCTGAACTTTTACAGTAATATCCAAGTATCCAACTTAGCCTGTTTATAAAAAGGTTATCTTGTATCAATAAAAAAGATAATCTTATAACTAAAAATCCTAATATTTCTGATATATTCTTTTTTTGAAATATCTTTACCTAGATAAAAGCAGAAGTATTGATTTTCAGTTTTGAGCCCTGAATTTCTCTATTCTATCTTGCCTTCCCATCTTCTGTGTTCTAATCTTGTGATCTCTCCCTTCATCTGTTTTCTTGGCCTGGGCAGAGCTCAATGCTGATCTTGATTTCAGGGAAGGAATGGGATATCTTGCTAGGTGTTATTACTCAGTATATAGATAAGGAAAGACTAGTTTTCTAGATGTAATACTTTTTGTTTCTGTTCTGCTAAACTAGTTTAAATCGTGTTATTACTTTTAATCATCTAATAATTAGATCTTTGAGTAGGAGTGAGTTTATAATAGTAACAAAAGTTTGTGTTTTGAGAATCTACTATGTGCCAGGCTTATGCATTAGTGTTAATTATTACAATAATTTTGTAGAGTAGAATTTTGTAGAATCTTCGTTTCATGGATGAGATAGCTAGGATTCAGAGGTTAAATGACATGCTCGAGTAAATGACAGGTACTAAATGTTAGAACTGGGAATCAGTTCCAGGTTTATGACCCCAAACCCTGTGTACCACACTGCCTTTGATTCAAACTTCTGTTTTGTTGAACTACCCTTGAAAGCTAAGTCATCTGTTATGGAGGAGCTTATGATTTGATAGACCTTCCATTTTTAGTTGTCTTATTTTAATTCAAAATTTAATTACTTATATCTTCAACTCAGGATCTAAATTTGTCCAGAAAATAATTGCTTGTTTATGATATCCAGTCATATGCCTGAAGCAATTTTCAAATGTCCTTGAAGTCTAGGATATAGTACCCTGGTTTTCTTCTAAGATTTGTCCATTACATTTCAATTCAGTGCTTAAAATTCTTCAGCAGTTCTAATTCACAATTACAAGTTCCTTAGTATTCATTCAATATGTAATAACTTAAAATGGAAAAGTCTTACAAATGTTTTGGCATTTTTTTGATTTAAAAATATCTTTATTGTAGGAAATGTTAAGATAAACTCATAATCTTGTCTTTCAGAGATACTTACTGTTATTGTTTTAACAAATAACTTCATTTTTAAATTTCCTGTTCATAGAGAGTTTTTAAAAGCTTACAGGAATGTTAAATACTTAGTCTGATCTTAGGAATAGTAGTATTGTCTGTCGGTGAAATAAGGTACAGCAGAATTCTCTGTGCCTAAAATAAGGTTGCCCTAGCACAGAATTTGTATCTTAGTGTACTTATTTTAAAAACCAGTAACTCAGTATGTTTATGAATTTCCTGATGCATAGAAGCTCATTGACCCCTTTTATCATTAAAGAATTGTGTATCAAGTTGTTTTTTATCTCTTGTTTCTAGAGTCTTAACTAGTCTATGGAGCTCTGTATGATATTAATTTTAGCTTATGTTTGAAGTAATGGTATGGTAATGGTGTCATGGATTTTAAATCAATCTTTTTTTCTCACTAAAACTTGTTTTTATATTGTATACATGTTGATTTTTTTTTTAATTTTTAAAAATTTTGGACATGAATCAAAATGAATGTGAATACTAAGGAGCCAACATCCTTTTTAAGTTCCTGGCACTTAATAGGTGTTCAGTAGTCAGTAAATTAATTTGAAATTAATTAGATATTAGGTAGATATCAAAATTCTATGCCATTTTTAAAATAATCATCTCTTAAGTTCTCTTAAAATTTTTGCTGTTCTTATTACATTCATGGAATTAATTTCTTCCTATCCAGACTTGTTTCTTACTGTCATTTTCATGTGGACATTTTTCCTTGTGTCTATCCAGGCAATTTTTTGGATTGTATGCCACCTTTGGGCAGGTCTGCTTTTTTAATTTTGGTTTTACACGTTCCTTTTCATTCCCATAATAGTGTTAGAATTACCTGGTTGTCTTACATTCAGTTTTACTCTATGTCTTCCTTCTCACATCCATGCTTCCAGATTACTTTTCTTAAGTTTAGATTTGTTATAATGTTGGTCACAATAAAGTATAGATTTCCAACTGTGTATTTAATTAAGCACAGGTTCCTTGCTTTGAAGTCTTTATAATATTGTTCCAATTTTATCTTTTCAGTTTTATTTTTCAATTATTTATTTACATATACTTAAACACACCTCCTCTGAATTTTTTGCTCCTGCTTTTGCACATATAGTTTCTTCATGGAACAGTCATTCTTAGAAAAATGTCATAGGCCTGCCTCTTCTTCACAGTCCAGGTCAAAGTTTATCTTCTCCATTAATGCTAATTAACATCGAAGGTTCTTTTGTAACTTCTCCCTCTTATGCAGTACATCCTCTGTACCAGTCTTAAAAGACTTAATATTTCCTTCATTGTGGTTCAAGTTGTGCCTTTCCCCTCTTCATTTCAACACTGTATATGAAACAGTGTATATAAAGCTTCCTGTGGACGCTTTATATAAAGCTTTTATATAAAGCAGGGGTGGTTGTTGAGATACCACTAAAGCGACTAAAAGCCTCTAGCAGTTGATTTGTGGAAGACAAACACAGGAGGTAACTGATGGGAGGTAAGGAGGTATACTATGGGAGCACCCTAACCCAGGGGGGTTGGGTGAGAGAGGATATATTACTTTTTGAGTCCTCAAAAAGTGATGGGGATTTTCATCTTATATTTTGCTCATAAGAATTGGTTGAATTTCTAGTAGATTAAAAGGTAATGTTCCCAAGTTTTCACTGTATTGAAGAATCTGGAGAAGTGTGTGTACCTATATGTACAAAATTTCCTTGAAAAGACCTGCAGAAATGTTTAGTACTAGAATGTATTGCTTGAAATGTGATGGTATCATGAACCTTTCTCAAACTAGAAGACAGGAATCAATTAAGTCATGCTGGAATCTGGTTGATAACTTCATCTATTCACTTACCCACTTAAAAAAATTTATTTCATACCAGTTACATGCCAGGCTCAGTATTTAGAGCTGGGTTACAAAAAAAAAAAAAAAAAAAGACATTAAATGACTTTAAGTTGTTCCTGGCACAGCAGAGGTGTATGTGTGCTAGTGCTATAGGAGTGCTTTTGTGGATTTCTAACACTGTCAAGTGGCTTGATAAGTAAGGAGCTCTTAAAAACAGCCTCTTCTGGACAACTTTTTGGCTTGGCTCTGTCATATGGACCCACAAAAGTACGTTGAGAGTCGTATAAGCCTGTGGCCTGTATCTAAGCAGTAAAGCTTAAATTCCTGTGGATGTCAATTAATGGACCCATTCTGTGATGTTTTATGCAGTTTCCCTGGGGTAATGCCTGCCATTCCCCAATTTATTAAGGATTGTCCTTGCTCAGATTTTGTTGCTTTGGCATGCCAAGCACCTACTCTTGTAAACCTCTGACCAGGATCAAAGCATCAGGCTGGTTGCACTTTTTTCCCCCAGAGGCAAACAACATATGATATTCAAATTGGAGTCAAAACTTACCTTAATCACCCACCTGCTTCCAACTGTGCTGCTTTCACTCTTTGTCCCTTTCCTCATCTTGCATATTCTATTTTTCTTAGAGTCAGAATTCAAAATGAGCTAAGTATGTTAAACAGTTCGTTAGCCTATGTGTAGATGCTGCTGCAGTTTCAACCATTGCCAGTAGAGTGAACTTAGGTGGGTCTTGGCCATTGACTCCCCATCCTTGTGTAGGGACTGAGGAGCTGAGCCTACCTGAGCCTGGAGAACTTTGAAAAAAAAGTTCTGGGTCTTCTCCTAAGGCCCAGTCACAACACCAAAAGATTGCTTTTGGAAGCCCATCCCTGATTGTTTACCATCCCTTTCCCCCTACCTCCCACTTGGCATCACAACGTTTGCTTGAAAAATCTGATTGGCATTTGTTTCAGTCTGCCATGCTTAGATTATTTACACATTGTTAATCTCCCTTGTTGAATTCTGATTTCTTTCAGAGCAACTAGGATAGTGCCTGATATGAAGCTTAATATGATCTGTGCCTTTTCAAAGTTTTAAAGGGTTTTATTTCTCCAGATTTCTGAATCAAGTTCTAAATTGAGAAGCAAATTTGGGTGTCAGATATTGCTGGTATCAGAGAAGGGAGATTGTGACTTGAAACAATGGCCAGATTGAGTTTGTTCTTCCTTTTTATAAATTAAATTTACATGTATGGCTCCTGGCTACGGGCCTCCTACAGGGGAATTTTTGCCTGAGGACAGGAGCAGTGACTCCTACACACTGCAATTGCCAGGGAGCAAGGCTAGAGCCTAGAAAGGGCTTAGGCCACACCTGTGCAATGGTTTTTCCCCAAATCTCTGGTGGGGTGGTGTGAATGGGAAAGCCATGGAGAGAAGGATGGAGGCTTTCTTCCTAATGGAGCTAACGCCTGAAGATGGGGTGAGGGGTGTGGTCTGCCTGTGCAGTTGAAAGTCCACATCTGCCCTCTGCATGCATGGAGTCCCAACTTCTGTTTGACTCTTGAACAACGCTAGCCAATTGAGAGAAGACCTTTTTATAAATAGGCCTGCACAGTTCAAACACATGTTCAAGGGTTAACCATACTTCCAAAGGGGGTAGAATTGATTAGCTAAGGCAAGAATATGGAGAAATCTGTGTTCAAAGACCCTAAGACAACTGTTTTTTGGCATCCTTTGAATGGAAGGTAATAATCTGGTCGAATGATCTGGGCGGATTGTACCCTGCAGAGGATAAGATAAATAACCTCTTCCTGGCTAGACCTCTGGGGATGGTGGGCTGTAGCATGGCACCTTCCACTCTTGAGAGTGAAGCAGTGCCAGGTGGTATCATCTCTATACTTCTTTTTCAATCAGATCATGTTGATGTCTTAAGAGCAGTATTAGAATTAAATCTGTCTCTTTTGACCTTTTTCTTTGTGATTTGATGTATTTTTTTGGGGGGGTAGTGGGGGAGCTATTTCATTGTGCAGATTAATGGGTTCTTTTAAATAATAGAATCATAGACTTTAGAGTTGGAAGACCATGTAGTCCAGCCTGCTCTGGTTTTGCTTAGTCAAACTGAATTCCACAAACTTCAATTGACTTGCCCAAGCTTCCTTTGAAGGTCTGTAATGGAAAAACTTTCCTTTGTTTTCTGTACTAATATCTCTTCTGAGTCCCTCTGTATGTATATATACATTGGAGGCTGGAATAAATATGGTTATCCCCTTGGATAAACACCTATCTAAGACATATGAGACATGATCTGGATTGGGAGAAGGGAGACATGGGGAAAATGAGAGAAGAATGGAAAACATGGAAGAATAAATAGAGGTATCTTCTCCAAGCAGTATTTCCCAATGTCAACTGGGCATTGCAATCTAGATGTATTTGTATATTCAAACATTTGAGCTCCTAGGCTAGTCTAAAACAACTCTGAGTTGCTTGATGTCATGAATTATTTGTTGAGTGAGCAGCTTGATATAATAGGAATGGTTTGGACATTGGAAGCACAGAAATTCAAACTCAATCTAACGCATACTGGTTTGTGACTGGGTCATTTCTTAAGTTCCCATTTTACTCTTTGTGAAATAGGGGTAGTAGTAACAGTCTTTTAGGATTTATGTTGTGATGTTTAAATAAGTTAAAGTCTAAAGCACTAAGGATAGTGCCTTGTATGTACTAAGCCCTCAATAGACATTACAGCTCATGCTCGTCCTGTTTGCGGCATTGAGATGATCTCCGGTGTGTGCTCCCAATGAACTATACCAATGTTCTCAAGTCTCCAGGGACTGGAACAGAGTCCAGGCCCTACCATTTCCACCTGGGTTCTGACTGAGGAGGGCTTGGGAGTCTGCCCAGGGACAAATGACTTTAAGTGGGTTGGGCCTTGCTTCTTGCTTTGTCTAGAGTGCCTCATAGACCTTGAGATTCTCTTAGCACCGTATTAGGAATTTGGTCCTGTCCATTCAGGCTGAAACCCAGCGCTCTCCAACCCTTTGGACATCCCTCTCATCCTGGCCCAGACCTGTTTGGCTCATTTCTCTACTGAGGAGTACAGGTGTGATTGCTTTATCCTTTTATGAGACAAGGTTTTTTCTTCCGCTCTCCTCATATAGGTTTCATTTGGCAAGTGAAACGGTCTTTGTGGAACATTCTGAGTGATTGCTCAGCTGTCTGGCTGGTGGATGCATCAGTGGATTGTGTAGGCCTTCAGCTTATAGGGAGAATCCATTCTCTTTATTAAAGCAGCTGACAGATTTAGTGAGGTCATGTTTTGGGACATTAATTTTTGGGGTCGTAGTTAACATTTTGATTTCTCAAAAGAACAAATGTGTTCTTAAATTTAGAAGAGAAAGAATTATAAACTTCATAATAGTTTAATTGTGGATGGGAGACTTAGATCACTTCTTAATTTCTCTGCTTAGTATGGGACAAGTCATTTTCATGGAAATCAGTTTTCTTTTAGGTAAGAGCAATAATACATAATAATTCTTGATACATTTAGAGATACCCTCCCCCCCACCGCCACTATTAATAGTCATAGTTATTATTAGGTAGTAGAATAGAGTAGTTAAGGACACAGACTCAGAAACAGATTGCTGGTGTTTATATCTTGGCTCTGCCATGTACTTGCTATGTAACCTATGACAACTTATTTACCCTTTCTGTGTTTCATGGTTTATTTGTGAAGATTAACTTCTGTAAAGGGTTTAGACAAAGATAGTTATATTATGATGACTCAGATCTGCTAACCTCTTGAGATTCTCTACCTAGCATCCCTTTTCCTCTTCGACTTATTACCATTCAGCCACACACACTAATTGGATGTTCATTCTTTATCTTCACTATGTTGCCCAAATTAAACCCCATAACTTTTCTTCCCTCTCTGATTTATGCTTTTACATCTGGATAAGATGATTGGCAGCCTGTGGTACAAGGAAGGATACTGGAGAATCCATCAGGGGAAAATGAACTCAGGTTATCTTTAAACTTTGTTTTTCGACAGCAGAGGGTGCCACAATGTTTCTGGTGACAGAATCTTTTGTGCAGAATTTAAGAGTGTTTCCAGGATACTGACATTGGGGAATTTTGTTATCCATTATATAATAATAACACAAACATTAAGAATGCAGTCACACAAAGAATGCAGTCATTAAATAGTTTTAAATTTTAATTAAGCATGTCTATTACCATCATATTTCATATCTGCCTATTTGTATTTCTTGGGTCAGATGTGTAAAGGTGGAATTTTTTCAAGAGTATATGACCAGTTTTATCTGCTAATGTTATAACCTTATACATTTGGGGGTAAGAGAGGAGGGAGGAGGAATGGTGAAGGGTCAGGGTGAAAGGAAGAAGTCTGGGACGAGGCAGCACTGGTGCTGGAATGATGTGAATTTTGATGCCATGAGGAATCTGCAAGCTGAGCAGGACCAGATGGATGATAGTTCTGGGTGGAAAAGTGCTGTTTGGCTTGCTGATAATTGGAAACTAGTCAGAACAAGAAACAAACGTATAAAGCAAGGGAGATTCACAGTATGGCAGATTGAATTTTCTAAAATGGCTGAAACAGGATCTTCATTCCATATGTTCACTTTCCAGTGTGACATTGGCACTCCTTCCATTAAGAGGTGGGGCCTACTTTTTCTCCCCGTGAATGTATGAGGCCAGTGACTATGGTTGAAGTGATGTTTCCTAGATTAGATTATAAAGGTGGTAGATGTGTTACCTTGGATCTACTTGGAGTGCTAGCTCTTGGGACCTCACCAGCATGCTATTAGGAAGCCCAGGTTGCATGGAGAAGCCATGCATAGGTGTTCTGACTGACAGCTGACAGCCAGCATTGATTGCTAGGCTTATGAGTGAGGAAGTCTTTAGAGAGCTCTACCCTCAGTCACCTCCTCACTGTAACTACATGACAGACGTGAATGTAGAACTGCCCAGCTCACCCTAGTCAGCCACCAGAACTATGAGAGATAAGAAGAAAGTGATTGTTTTAACACACCATGTTTTGGGTGATTTGTTACCCAGCAATAGTAACTGAAATACAGTTAAGTTTCATCAGCTAGACGGGCTGGGATTTAAGAGTTAAGCTGAGAGTGCATTTCCAAAGTTAAAATCTAAATAAGCAGAAAGGAGTTTGAGCACAGTAGGAGGATTCAAGATGAAGGATGGATAGCCAAGTAGGGAATCTATAATAAAGCATGACTGGTCAGGGTTCTGGGATGTGGCAGACTTACTATCTTGCCCTTAACACTAAACCCAGGGTTGTAGTTTCCCCCACTTCCTTTATCATGGAAAATGTCAAACATATGCAAAAGTAGAGCAATTAATTCAGTGGACCCCATATTCATTGCCCAGTTTCAACATAGCCAACTCTTGGCCAACCTTATTTGTACCCTTAGCCACCTTCTCCCTTCACTTTATTCTGAAGCAAATTACAATCCCAATATATGGTCCCTACGTATTTTAGATAAAGCTCAAACATAAACACTAGATTAGAAGACATAACCACAGTACTATTATCACACCTAAAGATGAACAAATGAACAATTATATGTGTGACAATTCTTATGTTTAAATTAGAATTTGAATAATATCAATAATACCAGTACTGTTATAGAAATAATGCAGTCTACCTATGAACTTTTAGTTTAAAAAGTAGAAGTGAAATTAACTTTAAAAATTTTAATTGTGTTTTTAAAAATTTTATTTTTATTAAATGTATTGGGGTGATGTTGGTTAATAAAATTATATAGGTTTCAATTGTACAATTTAATAAGACATTATCTTTATATTGCATTGTGTGTTCACCACCCAAAGTCAAATGTTCTTCTGTCACCATATATTTAACCCCCTTTACACCCCTATCTCTCTCCTTCCACCTTTCCCTCTGGAAACCACTAAACTGTTATGTCTATGAGGTTTTTTTGTCCATTTGATGCTTTCAGTTTTATATCCCATGTCTGAGTGAAATATGGTTCTCAACTTTTTCTTTCTGGTTTATTTCACTTAGCATGATTATCTCAAGATCTATCCATGCTGTCTCAAAACGCAGTATTATATCTTATTTTACGGCTAAGTAGTAGTCCATTGTACATATGTACCACATCTATTGAAGTACACTTCGGTTGTTTCCATGTCTTGGTCACTATGAATAATGCTGCAATGAGCATTGGGGTGCATATATCTTTATGAATACATGTTTTCAAATTTTGAGGCTAGATACCCAAAAGAGGGATTACTAGGTCATGTGATAATTCTGTTCTTAAATTTCTGAGGAACCTCCATACTGTTTTCCGTAGTGGCTGTACAATTTACATTCCCACCATTAGTGTGTGTGTGTTCTTTTTTCCCATACCATCCTGAGTGCACCTGATCTTGTCTGATCTCGGAAGCTAAGCAGGACTGGGCCTGGTTAATACTTGGATGGGAAATTAACAATATGTTTTTTTAACCCTATATGTCAAAAATATTACCATTATTATTTCAACATTTATCAGTATAAAATATTTTAATATGATTTTAGATTTTTCTTTTTATATTACAACACTTTCCGTTTAGAAAAAGAAGCCGCTCGCTGCTAGCATTAATTTAAGGTAACATTACGCATAGGAATCCTATGTTTTCTAGGATCTGACATTTTCAGTGATCGAGAATTACTATATTTTGTAAATGGAAATACCACTAAAAACAGGATGCTATAAATAGAATGATGTCATTTGTTTCTAACTGCAGTTGCAGCCAGCCAGTATTCTCAGAGCAAATGAGAAAAGAATTAAGTCAAATCTGGTGTGAATTTTACAGGTCTCAATTTGGACTAGCTACTTGTGGCTAGTGGCTACCAAATTGGGCAATGCAGAGCTAGTTATTGCAATTGGTCACTGTGACTCTTACATTTTAGTTTAGGATCCCTACCATCAGCTCCCTATTTCTTTTTTCCCCCTCTTATAATTAAAGGAACTATGTTGTTTGTCCTATTATAGTTTTCCACATTCCGGATTTTGTTGCTTGCATCCCTGTGATCATTTATCATGTTCTTCTGGTCCCTGTATTTCTTGTAAACAGAAAGCGTGATCTAAAAGCTTGATTAGATTTAAAATAAAGTCTACTTGTAGGTTATATTGTGTTCTTTCATTAGGAGACACAGAATGACTGGCAGCCATTGATGATAATTGTCTTAGATCCATTACCTTATTAGGGACTGAAGATTATTATTCATCTTTTGTTTATTAGCAGGAACATTACTCAAAGGAGAAAACTGTCTTTATTAACTTGGTAATGTAAATAATAATTGTGGCTTGATGTTTTCATTTTACAAATTATTGCTTTAAAAATGTATAAAAATTAGTAAAAATGCCTGCTTATTTGTTATAGTAAGAGTACTATTTAGATTATAGTTTTCTTTTTTGGGGGGGTGGGGCACTTGGGGCCAGTTTATTACAGTTAAATACCTCTCTCGTTCATTTTTCCATAAAAAAAATTAAAACCACATAATTTTTCTTAAAATAAAATTTTTATTTTTTATTAGAGTAACACATGTTAATGATAGAAAATTAGAAAATGTTGAAAAGTAGAAAGAAGAAATAGAGAAAAACAGTGGCCTTTAATTGTGTCACCCAAAGATAATCCTGTGAGCATTTTGGTTTATTTCCTTACAATCCCTTGTCTAATCATCAAAAAACAAACAAAACAAACAAAAAACATTTATGATCACAATGTAGTCCGTATTTGAGTCCTGCTCTAATCTGTAAACGTCATTTAAATGTCTTGCATAATATTTTAATTTATAGATATTAAGCATTTAGCATGTTACTAATATCTTTTCATTTGTAAACCTGCGATGGAAAGAGTGATGTATTTCACTTACTGTGTTTCAGAGACCACCCTTAGGAACTTATTTTAAAACGCTATGAAAGATTAGGATACAGTGTAGCATAACAAAATGAAATGATAACTCCGCAGTCTGAGAACCTTACATTCAATCATGAAATACTTATGGAACTTCTCTTATGACGCTCTTCTAGGCAGTGGGGATACAGTGGTAAACAAATAGACATGATCTCTCATTTCGTTGGGCTTATATTTTAGTGTGTGTGTGTGGAGAAGGCAGAAAATAAGTCAACAAATAAGATTATTTCAGACAGTGATAAATACTATGAGGAAAATAAAACGGAGGAGCTACTTTAGAAAGAGTAGCTTTTTGTGGGGGTTTCTGGGTAGATGCTAAGTTTGGAATAGTTGAAAATATGGTGATCAGGGATGAAAGAAGCAGAGAATAGCACCAAAGTAAATGAACATTCTATTGGTAGAAGGAGAGACGACAAACATTTTTTTTTCTTATTTATTTATTTATTTATTTATTTATTTATTTATTTATTTATTTATTTTTGTATCAACACCAATATTTTATTTTTAGAAGTGTTCCTATTTCATAAATGTTAAATACATCAATGGAAATAAACAGTAGAATAAAAACTATGCATTTTAAAGAAACACCTATACAAATATAAATCATTAAATTAGATATTCATTCATTACATATGTTAAATAGTATAAATTATAAATTATACATTAAAATAATAGTTGTTTAAAATTCACGTAAATGAAATATAAAGTTAAATATATCTAAATATATTCTTGAATATGAATAATAAACATCATTGATAATTCTCATTTTAAATTCTGTGGAGTATTGGTAAACTAATTTGTAATTCTTTGCTCAAACTCTTCATCTAATAATCTCATTTTTTTTTAAATATATTTTTTATGGTGACATGAAATCTGGAAAGTTTCAGCTGTATATTTTAACAGTAAAGCATATATATATATATAATATATATATATATAATATATATATAATCTTTCTTTTTTTTACATTGTGTGTTCACCTCCCATTGTCAGATTTCTTTCTGTCACCATATATTTAACTCCTTGTACCCCATCTACCTCCCCACCCCACACCTCCTCTCTGGTAATCTCTAGTCTGTTGTCCATGTCCATGTGTCTCTGTTGGGAGAACAAACATTTTAGTATTAAAATAAGTGTTCCAAGAGACTCAGAAAGTGGGAGTCTATTGGTTTAAATCTGCTAGCCACATTAAAGAGTTTCAGTATTATAAGCCATCAGAAAAATGAGAATCAAAGCCACAATGTGATACGACTTCATACCCTCTAGGACGGCTGTAATCAAAAGGACAGATAATAACAACGGTTGGTGAGGATATGAAGAAATTGGAATCCTCACATATTGATGGTGGGAACATATGATGCCACTGCTTTGGAAAACAATGTGGCAGTTCCTGAAAAAGTTAAACATAGTTACCATACTATGCAGCAATTTCACTCCTAAGTATATACCCAAGAAAAATAAAAACATGTCCACACAAAATCTTGAGCACGGATGTTCATCGCAGCATTACTCACATTAGCCAAAAAATAAAAACAGCCTAAATGTCTATCAACTGATGAATAGAAAAGCACAATATGGTTTAGTTATATGACGGAATATTATACAGCTATAAAAAGGAATGACGCATTAATACATGCTAAAACTTGGGTGAACCTTGAAAACATGATAGGTGAAAGAAGCCAGTCACAAAGGACCATACATCGTATGATTCTATTTATATGAAATAGACAAAAACCATATAGACAGAAAGTAATTTGGTGGTTGGCCTGGGGGGAAGGAGAAGATGTGAAATGACAATGGTTATGGAGTTCTTTCTGGGATGATAAAAATGCTCTAAATTGTGGTAATAATTGTGCAACTCTATGAATATTAAAAACCATTGAGTTACCTATTTAAAATGAGTTAATTTTATGGCATATGAGTTATATTTTAATAAAGCTGTCATTAAAAAAGATGTGCTAGCACCACACTCAAGAAATTCTTCCAAATGGAATGATATGAGACCTGGAATTTGCTTTAAAATAGTCAATTATTGAGAGCGAAGTTTCTAAATGAAACAAGATTGGATATGATTTGATGATTGTTAAAATTGACATGTAGATATGAGAGGTTCATTATACTATTTTCCCTGTTTTTCTACATATTTGATATTTTTTTGTAATAAACATTAATATATTTTTTAATTTAAACACTCTTGGTTCTGGTGTAGATATTAGCAGGTTATAACCATGAGAATTGGAATAGCCTGGCTAATAGCCTGGCCTCTGGAGGTGGTCTATGTATTTTGAATCCTGGACATGTAACTTCTTTATGCTTTAGTTCACTCACCTATAAAATGGAAGCATAAAGCACCTACTTTATAGGATGTTACAAAGATTAAATGAGTTAATATTTACAAAGTACTTGGAACACTCTGATACTTAGTAAGTATGAGTATGTTCACCTTTTAATTTACAGAAGAAGGGAGGGAGAAAAGAGCGAAAACCTTACAAAATGAGAGTATCTGTTAGCAAAACAGAGAATTCCAAGTCTAAGGAATTTGAAGTCATGAAATTTTGAGGTGATTCCTACTCCATTCATTTTGGTGGAGCAAGAAGAGGGGGAAAAGAGGTGACAAGGCCATCTTTTATCAGTGAAGCTTTTGTTGCATTAGTGAGCAGAGAAATAAACCTTCAGCTACAAATGCAAATTTTTTGCACTTTGTTTTCAACTGTTGGTATTTGTTACCACAGTATCTCTGCCACAGCAAAATAGCACATTTTGCAAACCATCATGCTGTTTATGTCAACACTTCCTCAAGTTCTGCTTCCTGCATAAACACCTATTAACTGACATGCATTATAGCCTACAGATATCAACAGCCTACTCAAAGAGGGTATTCTGGAGAGTGTAGGCATGCTTTGATTTCCTCCAGGATAGATATGGGAGCATCAGAGTTAGACTATGAAACTTTAGAAAATGTTTTTCAAAATATTTTTTAAATATGTTTTTGAAATGTATTTTTTTGGCTTGGACATTTCACTATGGAAAAGACCTCTAACAAATGTCTATTTTTGGATAAAGAATGGGATTTAAAGTAAGTTTTTAAGCTTTCAAGTGAAAGCCTAAAGTTATTTGGAATGGGAGTTAGCAGTTACTTTGGGGTGATTTAACCATCTTTGTTATTTTGATCACAGCATTTAAAGTTTTGTAACTTGGAACCACCCAGCAAGAAATAAAATTTACATCACCATCCAGTACACATATAAATATATGACTGAAAGAAAAGTTTCATGGAACAATATCCCTACTATGCTAGCTTTACTCAGATGTCCTCTATTCTTTTCATTATTTCATTTTTAAAAATGCCAGTTGCAACACATTGATTTTATGACAAGGAATTCAGTTTTGGCAACATCACGGCTTGGCTGTTTCCATCTTATAAACCATTTTATTTCATCTTTCTGGTACCTCATGCTTTAGGGATGGTGTTAGCACTTGGGGATTCATCCTCTCACTTTCCTGAGGGTGGGCAACCTCAGTGAAATGAAAGATGTTAGGAGTGTGCAGACAAGACCTTTGGTCCAACATGCATAGTTGGTCACAGAATGATTTCCTCCCTATTTTAAGAGAAAGAATTTTATCTTCCTTCTCCACCCCTCACTTTTAAATTGAGAATATAGTCATCCTGCCTTATTCGTGGTTTGGCTTTCTACAGTTTCCGTTACCCATGGTCAATCACTGTCCAAATATATGAAATGGAAAATTCCAGATATAATTCATAAGTTTTAAATTGTGTGTCATTCCGAGTAGAGTGATGAAATCTCGTTGACTTGCTTTGTCTGGCCAATGCCTCCATGATATATATGCTCCCGCTTGTTAGCCACTTAGTAGCCTTCTTGGTTATCAGATCCAATGTCCCAGTCTCAATGCTTGTGTTAAAGTAACCCTGATTTTACTTCATAATGGCCCCAAAGCGCAAGAGTAGTGATGCTGGCAATTTGGACATGTCAAGTTGTAAAATGCTCCCTTTAAGTGAAAAGGTGAGTATAGTACAATAAAATATTTTGAGAGAGAACACTTTTACATAACTTTGATTAATATATTATTATAATCATTCTATTTATTAGTTATTATTATTCTCTTACTGTGCCTACTTTATAAATTAATCTTTTCGTAGGTATGTACAGAAAAAACATAGTCTATATAGGGTTCAGTATTGTCAGTGGTTTCAGCATCCACTGGGGACTTTGCAATGTCTTGTGGATAAGGGGGGACTACTGTATGTTTTTGCTTTTTAAACCTCTATACTTGCTTCTCCAATATGAGGAGATGAGTACTTTTGACATGCCCAAAGGAAAGTGCTGCTCAAATGCTAAAGCAGATCAGGAACCTTTGGGTAGGGCCTGGCCTCTTTAGCCCGCTTTTCCCAGATGTTTAGCATCATTTGTCAGATGCTCTGGGAATGTATTCCCATAAAATATGTTGAAATGGGCAGGTTCCCTCTGGCTGTTGTTCAGTGTCACCTTAGTTTACAGCTGACTCTGGCAGCCATTTTCCTGCTTGCAGCGAAGTGGGAGGAAAGAGGAGACAATTGTGCTTTTCAGACTACCATCATGTTAAGTGCTTTCTGTTCAGGTGCTTGAAAATTATCTCTCAGCATTGAAAACCTCAGCAGCTCCTGTTAGAGGGTCAGGTACAGATTCCCTTTTCTCTACATTGGTGCATGTATTTGTGGTGTCATATCTTTTCTTAGGAAAGGTTTTTCACTGCATTTTCCTCTGTGGCTGAAACATGATTCTTGGTTTTGACTCTGGCCTTGGGAATGGGTTCTTGTACTATTTCTGTGGAGATATTCTTGACTTTTCCCTTCCTGCTTCCCTCAAAATAGAGAATACAGAAATAGATCTTAGCATATAAGAGAATTTAAAATGCAAGAAATGTATTTGACTCTGTTGGGAGAAGTTAGAAGTATTTAATAAATACTAAATCTAGAAGAAATCTAGAAGAAAGTAAGATTTGACTTTTATATGATATAGAAATGTAATTTTAAGATTAGAAATGTAAATGAGGAAAAGAAAGCATAATGAAGATTTTGCAAGACAGTTGTAGGAAAATAATCTATAAGGTAGAGATGAAAAATATCTCATGTAGGACTATAAATTCAGAAATTTTACATATATGTCCGTGTGTGTGTATATGTGTTTCCCAAATGGCAGTGATCATGTGAAACATGACTGAACTCATAAGCAGTCAGGAAATGCAAATTAAAGATATTAATGTAACTTAATATTTATTAGATTGGAAAAAGTAAAGTCAATAACACCTATTGTTGACAGGGAGCCAGAGAAATAAGTAGTCTTATATATTATTTATTTTAAATAAACAAGGAAATTCACCTACATACCCACGATACAACCATTTAATTCATAAAAATAACATTAATATACTACTACCATTCAATCCACAGAATTCATTCGAATATCACAAATTGTCATAATAATGTCCTTTATAATAACAAGGTCCATTGTGTAATCATGTGCTGCATTTAATGATCATGCCTCTTTAGACTTGAATAGTTTCTTAGTTTTCCCTTGACTTGCATTTTCTTGGTACTTTTGAAGATTACAGGCTAGTGTGTGTGTGTGTGTGTGTGTGTGTAGGACATCCTTCAATTTGGATTTTCAGATGTTTCTTTATGATTAGATTCGTGTTATACATCTTTTGCAACAACATCACTAAATTGATTTTGTGTTCTCCTTGTGTCTTACCAGGTAGCATAACATTTGTCCTGTTCCTAGTGATGCAGACTTTGCTTGATTAATGTGGTGTCTGCCCTACTTCTCCACTTCGAAGTTATTCTTTCTCCCATTGCATTTGATAAGTATTTTGTGGAAATATTTTGAAGCTATACAAAAAGCTATGCAAATCATCCATTTCTCATCAAACTTCCAATTTATTTGTTTACGTCTGTATGAACTCATGTTGCCTATTTTATTCAGTAAGAAATAATTTATTCTATCATTATTTATTTTGATGTTCAAAATGTGTCCAATTGATCAGAGGAAGTCCTCTTAAGACAGCATGTGTATTTTACACATCTCAATCATTCTTTCAGTACTTTCTTGCATTCTGGCACAACAATATGATCTAGGATCACCTTTATATTTACCTTTTCCCAGCACTGAATCAGCCATTTCTCCAAGAAGTCCTGGTTCCTTTCAGTGGAGAATGGTATTATCTGGGTGTTAAGTATGCCCACTGATTTTGGGGTAATGATGCCTCCAGTTCCAGTTAGTGGACAGTGTTAAGAAATATTTGTATTCTCTCTTCTTCTCTCTCTCCCTTTCTGTCTCACATGCATTTATTAATTTTTATGTTTAAAAATTGAAAACCATGATTTTATACCAGTATTGTTATTTCCAATTCAATACCACATGTTATGATCTAGTTTTTTTCTTTTCTACCATGATTTGAAAGTTTAATTATTTACATTTATTTTACACTTGTTTTTGTAAATTTTGAATAATATGTTAAAAATTTATTATGTTTTAGTCAACATTTGTCAACTTCAGAGAGACTGAAACAAAAATTATTTTTTGCCAATAATATTTTCCTCCCTCTTTAATTGCCCCCTCAACCCCCGCCGCTCCACTTTCACCCCTGACCTATAGATGTTGCTGTTTCCCCTTAAGAACTGGATCTCTGAAGGTGGGGCATCTCCTCCCATGTGCTCACTGCGTGCACCTGGGGCCTGGCACCCCCGGGGTATGATCCATGGCTCCACCTGGGGCACAAACCCAGGACCTTCTGTGTGTAAAGCAGATGGCTAATCACTGCACTATGGAGCCACTCCCTATTTTTAAAAATTATAGTTGACATACAATATTATGTTAGTTTCAGGTGTGCAACACAATGATTAGACATTTATATAACTTAAGAAGCGATCACCCTGATAAATTCAGTACCCTTTTGACACCGTACATAGTTATTATAATACTACTGACTGTATTCCCCATGTGATACTCTGCACTGTATTGACTATTTTGAAACTACCAATTTATACCTTTTGATCCCTTTCTCCACCCATCTCTTCACCTCTCTTTCAATCCAGCAACCATCAAAACGTTATCTGTATCTATGAACTTATTTCTGCTTGCTTTGTTCATTTATTCTGTCCTCTAGATTCCACATATGACATTTGTCTTTGTCTGACTTACTTCACTCTCATCCATGTTGTTGCAAGATGGCAAGATTTCATTCTCTATTATAGCTGAGTAATATTTCATTGTATATATGTACCACCTCTTCTTTATCCATTCATCCATTGATGGACACCCAGGTTGCCTCCATATGTTGGCTATTGTAAATAATGACACAATGAACATATAGATGCACATGCCTCTTCAAAATAGTGTTTTGTGGGTTTTTTTTGGATAAATAATCAGGAGTGGGGTTACTGGGTCCTTTTTTGTCTCTTGTTATAGCCTTTGTTTTAAAGTTTTTATCTGGCATAAGTATTGCTACCCCAGCTTTTTTTGTTTGTTTCCATTTAATGAAATATCTTTTTCCATCTCTTTAGTCTGTGTTTGTGTTTCAATCTGAAGTGAATCTCTTATAGGCAGTGTATTTAAAGGTTTTGTTTTCTTGTCAATTCAGCTACCCATGTCTTTTGATTAGAGCATTTAATCCATTTACATCTAAACTAATTGTTTTTAGATATGTAGTTATTGCCATTTTATTATTCATATTCTTTTTCTTCTTTTTAATGAAATCCCTCTAACATTTCTTGTAATGTTGGTTTGGTGGATGATGAACTCCTTTAGCTTTTTCTTATCTGAGAAGCTCTTTATCTGTCCTTTGATTCTAAATGATAGCTTTGTTGGTTAGATTAATGTTTGTTGTAGATCCTTGCTTCTCATCACTTGGAATATATCATGCCAATCCCTTCTGGCATGCAAAATTTTTGTTGTGAAATCAGCTGACATCTTATGGGAACTCCCTTGTAGGTAATGAACTGCTTTTCTCTTGCTGCTTTTAAGATTCTCTCTCTGTCTTTAACCTTTGGCATTTTAATTTTGATGTGTCTTGATGTGGGCCTCTTTGGGTTCATATGTTTGGGGACATCTGGTTTGGAGTGCTCACTAGACTTGTTTTTCTATTTCCTTTGCCAGGTTATGAAAGTTTTCTGTCATTATTTCTTCAAATAGTTTTCAATTTCTTGTTTTCTCTCTTCTTCTGATATCTCTATGGTATGAATGTTGGTATGCTTGATGTTGTCTGGACACCCCTTAAATTATTCTGACTTTTTTGGATTCTTTTTCTTGTTGCTGTTCTGATTGGGTGTTTTCTTCTATCTTCTAAATTGCTCATTTGATCATCTGCTTCATTATCTCTAATATATCCTTCATTTCAGTTATTGTAGTCTCAATTTCTGACTGGCTTTTGTTTTCTGTCTCTGCTTATGTTTTCTAGCTGTTTATTGAAGTTATCACTGGGTTTACCTACTCTTTTAAGTTCATTGAGCATCCTTATAACTAGTGTTTTTAACTCTGCATCTGGCAGGCTGCTTGTCTGTTTTGTTTAGTTCTTTTTCTGGAGATTTGTTCTGTTTTTGTTTGTTTTGATGTTATTGTTGTTTGTTTGTTTGTTTCTCTGTCTTCCATTTTGGCTGCCTCCCTATTTGTTTCTAGGTATTAGATAGGGCTGCCATGTATCCTGTTCTTAGCAGAGTGGCCTTTGTAGTAGGTATTCTGTGGGGCCCAGCGGCATGTCTCCCTGGTCACCTGAGCTGAGTACTCCAGGTGTGTTCTTTTTTTGGGTTGTGTGTATCCTCCTATTGTAGTTGATCCTTGATTTCTGTTTGCACATCAGTGGGAGAGATTGACTCTCAGGCTGATTGGTTGTGAGGATTGGCTATGACTACAGTGGAGGAACTGTTGTGTAGGGGCTGACCCTATGGATTAGGGTTTGCTTTTGCAGGTCTCTGATGCCTGGGACACCCATTATTTACATATATGATGAATCTCCCACATAGAACTAATTTCTAATCCCTGCCACCATACCCAGCTTGTGTGATATGCTTCTCACTGTACCCAATCTTCCTACCTTCCAGGCTGCCCTTCCATGGAGGGGCCTTCTTCAACCTGCTGAAGCTCTGACTCTCTGTGCCATCTGGATGGAGAACTTTTACCCTGCGTGACTAAATTGAGCCACTCCCTAGTGTGGACACCCCCTCCCCACCACCCATTAATCTTCCTAAAAGGCCAGCTCTATGCTCTAGGACACCATTGCTCACCCCTTCCCCATTTTATGTCTACTTTTCTTGAGCTCATCTAATAAATTTAGGACTGAATTAATCAGAAAAAAAAGGCTGAAAAAATGGAAGGGAAAGGCACATGAAAAAGAGTTAATTTTCAATATATTCAAAGATATACATTTCCCTCTCAGTACTAATTAGTTGCATCTCACTGATTTTAATGTTTAGTACTTTCATTCTCATTCAGTTCTGGGTAGCTTATAATTTCACCCATGATTTTTTGTTTAATCCAAGTTGTAAGGTAAATGCGTGACATGCCAGACAGGAGTTTTAAAAGCAAGGGTTTATTGGGAGAGGGCTCCCGGGCGAGACTCTCTGGTCCAGAGAGGAGAGGGGCCAGAAGTCAAGCCCTGGGGTGGGAGGGCGTGGCTTTTATGGGTTATGTGGGGGTAGGGGTATAGGGTGGGGAACATTAATCGCTAATCAATGCTAATTGAGCCTCCAGATGAGGGTGGTGACGCCTAGGGCTTTAGGGTGGGCCCTATTCAGGTCTGGATTCCTGGTGTCAAGCTGGGGAGTCTCCAGGCAGGCATCTGGCTGGCCCTTCCCCCACGGACCTAACATCCCAACCTCTTTGGTATAGGGGCGCCAAGTCAAATCTGGCTGCTTCCTGCTTACCAGGGGCGAAGAGGATGGGGGTCTGAGGCCGGGACTTCGGTGGGGAGATGAGCATATGGATGTAAAAGTAGCTGGTTGACCGTGATCCGGAAGACTTCACGGGTGCGTTCCATGCGTCGTGGGGTGGAGCACGCTTCAGGCTAGTGAGATGGTGCCAAGCACTGGTGTCCTAGGAGTTTGGCGGCTGTCAGTGTGGTCAGTATGACGGTGTGTGGGCCTGACCACTTAGTTTCTAGTGACCGTGGCTGTAGCTCCTTGAGAAGGACCTGGTCCCCCGGAGACAGCGGATCAGTATTCGAGGAAGCTGGTCTGGTAGCTGGATCTGATGCAGGGGCTGGGAGGCACAAGTCCTGGCATGCTGTCTGAGTAAACTCAGAAGAGAGAGATAAGGTAGATAGGAGATCAGTGGAGGGGGAATTATGGATAAGTCACGAGTGAGGAGAAAGGGTCTCCTGTAAAGGAGTTCAAAGGGGCTGAGACTAGAAGGGGTGCGAGGTGAGGCCCGGAGGCAGGTAAGAGCCAGAGGCAAGAGAGTAGGCCACGATATATGAGCCTCTGGGGAGAGTTTGGTGAGCTGATCCTTGAGGAGCCCATTGGCTCGTTCAATCTTACCTGAAGACTGGGGGTGGTACAGGATATGGAGCTTCCAGGTGATGTGCAGAGCTTCAGAGACAAGTTGACTACCTGGAGACAAAGGCAGGACTGTTGTCAGATTGAATGGTCCTGGGGTGGCCAAACCTTGGGACGATGTGTTCTAGTAAAGTAGAGGCGACCATGTCAGCCATTTCTTTAGCAGTGAGGTAGGCTTCTATCCAACCTGTAAAGGTGTCAACAAGGGTCAGAATAAATCGAAAGGACCAGTGTCTGGGCATGTGGGTAAAGTCAATTTGCCAATCTTTTCCAGGCTGGTGGCTGCGGAGCTGGTGGGTAGTGGCATGGGATCGGATGGCACCTTGAGAAGATGTTTTGGAACAGGTAGAATGCTCATCGTGGACCTGTTGAATTACAGATTGGGGAGGGGGGTGGTAAAAGAGGGGCTCTAAAAAGCGGTAAAAAGCTTTGGGCCCAATAAGGAGGGTTTGATGGACCTGGGTGACAATAGCAGCCGCCTGGTGTTGAGGAAGTGCATCGTCCATTGAGGAAGATCCACCCTTTAGGTGTGCGGGATCCTCCCCTGGAAAGAAGTTCTGTCTGTTCGGGTAGGGAGTAAGAAGGTTAGTCGGGTTGGTGAGGAAAAGAACAGGGGCCGGCGGCAGCTGGGCGGTGAGACTGCGTGCGATAGCATCTGCATGAGCATTGCCATGAGCTACAGGATTGTCAAGGGACTGGTGTCCCTTGCAGTGAATGAAGGCTACCTGTTTGGGAAGCTGTAAGGCTTCAGTGAGTTTGTGGATAAGAGGGCCATTAATGATAGGCGTGCCCTTGGTGGTGAGGAAGCCCCACTCCTGCCAGATAGCTGAATGGGTGTGAGCTATAAGAAAGGTGTATTCAGAATCTGTGTAGATGTTAGCAATCATGCCCTTGGAGAGATGGAGGGCTCTAGTTAGGGCTATGAGTTCAGCCTTTTGAAATGTAGTCCGTAAGGGGAGGCTCTGAGCCTCAACGTCTGTCAGAGTGACAACAGCATACGCCGCCTGTCACTGGCCATGGGGTCCGACAATAGAGCTGCCATCAACAAATAAGGTGCGTTCAACATTTAGGATCGGCGTGTCTGTGAGGTTGAGCAGGGGAGCAGAGAGATCTTCTCTGAGTTGGGGACAGGAGTGAGATGGAGACCCCTGTGTGGAAGGGAGAGGAAGGAGAGTAGCCGGGTTTAGAGGAGGGGAGGGTGACAGAACAATGTGAGGGTTTTCAATGAAGAGTAAGTGGAAAAGCTGTGCCCTAGAAGAGCCTAGAAGTGCAAGAGACAGATGACGGAGAAGGTCAGTGAGGCGATGCGATGAGAAGACAGTCAAAGGCTGGGCTAAGGTGATTTTAATGGCCTCTTTAGTGAGTTCAGTGGCTGCTGCTAGGGCTCGGAGGCATGGCTGCCATCCCTTTATGGTAGGATCTAGCTGTTTAGAGAGATAAGCCACTGCTTGATATATGGGACCTAGTGGTTGAGCCAGTAGGCCAGTGGCTATGCCTGAACGTTCATCAGTGAATAAGTGGTAGGGTCGAGTGGGGTTAGGTAGGGTGAGAGAGGGTGCCGAGGCCAGGGCTTCTCGGAGCTTAGAAAAATACTGTTTAACGAGAGCAGGTGCAGTAAGAGGGCCTATAGGGGTTTCTTTGGTGGCCTGATACAGTGGCTTAGCTAATAGGACAAAGTTAGGGACCCAATGTTGGAAAAACCCTGCAATGCCCAAAAAGGAGAGAAATCTGTTCAGCATCTTAGGGGGCGGGGGGTTTCATCTCTTAGGAGCTGGATCCTGTCAGTTGTAAGAGATTTGGTTGTAGGAGTTAAGGCTACTCCGAGGTAGGTGACAGAGGGGGTACAGAGCTGAGCCTTAGGAGGTGAAACCCGATATCCCTTAGACCCTAGGAAGTTTAGGAAGATTGTTGTGTTGGACTGTTTAAACGAAGGGCTACAAAGGAGCAGGTCGTCTACATATTGTAGGAGCGTGCTCGGTTGCAAGGGACAGGAAGTCAGGTCAGTGGCTAAAGCCTGCCCAAACAGATGTGGGCTATCCCTAAACCCCTGAGGGAGGCTGTCCAGGTTAACTGTCTGCAGGCACGGGGGGGGGGGTGGGGGGTGGGGGTGGGGGGTCTGGGTCTTCCCAGGTAAAGGCAAAGAGGAAGTATGAGTCAGGGTGGAGAGGGATGGTAAAGAATGCATCCTTTAGATCGAATACTGTGAAGTGAGTTGTGGAAGGGGGGATGTGGGAAAGGAGAGTATGTGGATTGGGGACTACTGGGTGGAGTGGGACAACCGCCTCGTTAATAATGTGGAGGTCTCAGATCAACCAGTAGGCTCCGGAGGGCTTACAGACAGGTAGGATTGGAGTATTACATGGTGAGCTAGTAGGAATGAGAATCCCTTGGCCGAGAAGTCTGTTAATAGTAGGTTTAAGGCCCCTACGATGGGTCTCAGAAATAGGAAATTGTGGGCGAGCTGGATAGCGAGAAGGGCCTTTGAGGCAAATACAGATGGGGGTGTGATGAGTGGCAATAACAGGGGTAGATGTGTCCCAGACAGAGGGATCAACAGAGTCAGAAAGGGTAGGGGGAGGGGGAGTAGAATCTGGCGCTAGGAGAGGTAGCAGGAACAGAGAGACCTGTGTCTGTGGCCTTACATATAGAGAGAGGCCCCTAACTTGTGTAGGGAATCTCTACCTAAGAGGGGAGTTGGGCATGAGAAAATGACTAAGAAAGAGTGTGGGAAGGGGAAGCCATCCAGAGAACACGAGAGAGGGAGGGTTTTAGGCAGGTATGAGGTTGTGCCGTCAGTCCCCATAACCCAAATAGGTGAGGGAACCGTAGGACCCGAGTGAGATGGCAAAACAGAGAAGGTAGCCCCTGTGTCCACCAGGAAGGAGATGGACTTACCTGCTACCTGCAGCATTAGCCTGGGCTCAGCAAGAGTGAGAGGGGTCCCGGAGTCTGGGCCTCACCAGTCATCCGCTAACCCGAGAAGTTCCAGGGAAGGTGTTGCCTGCCTGGATGATGTCCCGCATGGAGACGCCGACGACGATCTGGTCATTGGGCAATCAGGTTTCCAGTGGCCCGTCTGCCTGCAGATCGGGCAGGGCTTTGTGGGAGCCCGTGGGTTAGGGCACTGACGGGCCCGGTGGCCTTCATGGCCGCATTTGAACCATGCCCCAGAGGGGGCTGATTTTGGTTTGACCCCAGCTCCTCGGCCCCTGGGGCCCACTGGCCTCAAGGCAGCTACCAAGGCCTGGGTTTGGGGTGCTCCCTGCTGGTGGAGATGAGCCTGGCGGTGAGGTTCAGCCGTCTCCTCTCGGGCATTGAAAACTTTAGAGGCCATTTTCCCCAATTCCTGTATAGGGGTTTGAGGGCCATCCTCAGCCTTCTTTAACTTCTTTCTGATATCTGGGGCTGATTGGGTAATAGAATGGGTGGCTGGTATTGTTGTGCCCGCTAGGGAAGTTGGATCTAGGCGGGTATATTGAGTAAGGGCCTCGGTGAGGCGATTAAGGAAGAGAGCTGGATTTTTGTCGGCTCCCTGCTTTACTTCCCGAAGTTCATCAGAGTTAACTACCTTGTTGGAGGTAGTTTGCATGCCATCGAGGATACATCGTAGCATTAAGTCACGTTGCCGGCGGCCATCTCACCCAGCTTGGTATTCCCATCCCGGGTCAGCTCCCGGGACGGCCTGAGGCCCAGTGGGCATGGTGGCGTCCGTGAGGTGAGTTTGGTCAGCATAGGCCCTGGCAGCGGTGAGGATGCGATCTTTCTCTTCAGGTGTGAGGGTAGAGGCCTGGATGACAAACACGTCGTGCCAGGTTAGATCATAGGCCTGAGTGAGATAGCGAGATTCTTTGATGGAATTAGTGGGGTTAGGAGAAAAAGACCCTAACCGCTTTTCTATTTGAGAGAGATCCTGTAAAGAGAAAGGAGTGTGGATTCGGACAACCCTTAAGCTCCGGCGACCTCTCGAAGAGGGCAGAGGAGATCAGAGTCGGGGACAGGGACAGAGCGAGAGCGGTACGGGCTGAGATAGGGGATGGAGCAGGTGGAGGGGAAGGAGGACGAGAAGGGTATATCAGGTGAGTAGTGGAGTCTGGCAGGATGGGAGGCAGAGGAGCTGAGGGACTAGAGGAGGGAGGGACGGGAGCGTAGATCTCAAAAGGTTTGCGCTCCCAATAGAGGCTTGCACGTATGGGATTTCCACCAACTTTCCCGTTCTAGATCTGTCAGGATGTGGAAGTTAAAAGTTCCTTCAGCAGGCCACTTAGCTCATGGATATCTAGGCCTGGCGACGGTAGGGTCAAAGGTCAGTCTTTTAGGTCTCAGATCCTGATTGAGGCCTAGACGGCTAGAATTTGCTAAGAGACACCCAAGCGGAGTTTTGGCATCTGGTTCCGAATTAGAAGTTCCCATGGTCTCAGCCACGGGGACAGGTGAAACCAGAGGTCAGGCGTCCCCGAGACTCTGATTTAACCCAATGGCAGGAAGGACCGTGGCAAATTAGAGAGTCTCTTGTGACTTTACCAGCTGGAAGTCAACTGTGACAGAAGGGTGCCCCTGACGTGGCCAGGCCCGGAGAGGGTGGAGACGGAAAGGGAACTTACCCTATCCGACAGTAGGAGGAGGGCAGCGAAGGTCCTGGAAGAGGAAGAAGAGGCCCCTCAAGGCCGGGAGGCCGAGGAACACAATCTCCTCCCGGGTTTCGGCACCAAATGTAAGGTAAACGCGTGACACGCCGACAGAAGTTTTAGAAGCAGCGTTTATTGGGAGAGTGCTCCTGGGCGAGGTTCTCTGGTCCAGAGAGGAGAGGGGCTGGAGGAGTCGGCCCTGGGGTGGGAGGGCGTGGCTTTTATGGGTTATGTGGGGGTAGGGGTAAAAGGTGGGGAACGTTATCGTTAATCAATGCTAATTGAGCCTCCAGATTAGGGTGGTGACACCTAGGGCTTGAGGGTGGGCCCTATTCAGGTCTGGATTCCGGGTGTCAAGCTGGGGAGTCTCCAGGCAGGCATCTGGCTGGCCCTTCCCCCACGGACCTAACACAAGTGTTATTTATTTGATTAAATAAGATGAGAACTATCACACTCTGTAAAATGCAATTGTAAGTCATTTTACTTGTTTTCTTTAGTCATGTTAAGTGTCAATGATCTCTTTCTTGCTTAACATGGAAAGTCAACAAGTATTTATATCTTTAAGATGCCATTTAAAATATTACCACCAGGGCAACACATTATAAAACAACCAATCAGCATTATAAGCCTTTTAGAGATGAGGAACTCTTCTCCCAGGAATAACAATAGCTTCTGAAGTCTGGATGTCTTGCAAATCTTTATCAGCATTAAAGTTGTCAGGTTAGCTTTATGATGCAGAATATTCTGTGCTTTTCTGGCAGCTTCAGGGGAAAGTGGAAATATTTGCTCCTTATCTTGCAAAGACTTTTCACCATAGTTAGAAGAGTCTAGTTTTTCAAGGCTAAATGTTAAAATGTATGAAAATAAAAAGAAACAGCTCTGAAAAACCCCGGAATTCACAGTTTGGAATGGGTTATATAAAATTTGTGTTTATGTTAAGTTACATAGTTTTTACTTTTAGTTTGAGAATTAAATATTCTGTATTTTTGCTCCTATTTCTTCTCCTTAGGGTATCTGCTTCTGAAAATGATTATTTAAAAATCTTTAAGTAGAAGATTAATTAATCAATTTTATTGTTTTGTCACTTATTATTTCATATATTTTTAAGTCTAATAAGTACCTGTATTTTCATGATTATTGAATCTTGGTCCCTTTTCATTTTTCTCTTTTCCAAAATTAATATTTTAATAATTATCTAATATGGCCTCTGGATTCTTTCATTTGATTTTCTAATCTCTCAAATTTTGAAATTATCAGTGATAATATAAATCTGTTCTTGAAGTAGGTTGGGAGATAGTCATCATTTTGTTCTTTATCTTCTTAAATAATTATATATATATTTTTTAAATTTTACTTTATTAGTTTCAAGTATACTAAGTACATTGGTTAGACTTTTATGTAGTTTATAAAATAATCTCCTTATTGCTCTTTCTCTCCTCTTGGCTCTCCACCTAGCCATTACATTAATTCCCTATGCATGCTCCCCATCCCGGTTACCATCTTTCAGCCACTAATTGCATTTCTTCAGCCGTTCATCTCATTCTCCCAGGCCCCCATCCCCGTCCCCTCTGCTGTTCCCAGATTGTCCTCTTTATCTGTGTTTGTTTTTGATTAGTTTGTTCTTTTTGTTCCTTAGATTCCCCATATAAGTGAAATCATATGGTATTTTCCTTTCCCTGTCTGGCTTATTTCACTCAACATTATAATCTCTAGGTCCACCCATGCCATTGTACAGGGTAGAATTTCATTTTTTATTTAATGGCTGAGTAACATTTCATTGTATATATGAACCATAACTTCTTTTACCATTCATCTGTTGATGGGCATTTAGGCCTGGAACAAAGCCTTTGGGGTTTTTATCCCTATTTGCTGTGAGTGGTTACTTTTCATAGAGGAGTGGGCTTTCTTGATTGACAATTAAGATTGACAGGACTTAGTGACTCATCATTTGCTTTTTGCGCATGTTCATTCCCAGAAATCAGTTGGCAATAATGATATTAATGAACTTTTGGGCATATGCATCATATGATAATGATGGTATAATGAAGCACAGGTGAATGGAAGGTCATTGGGGGTCTTCATTGCGCAGGTGTGAGTGACTGGCTGAAACTAGTACCTAATTATCTGCTTATTTGTTTCCTTGTTACTTTTAGTCTAAAAATGCCTTCTGGCTTCCTTAATTGTGGGTAGACTAGAGTCGACCCTTTTTAGAATAGGATGACCTCAGAGTCTTTGTAAGTGGACCCCAAAACTCCTATCTAACTTTCTTGCCTAGCCCTTTCCTAAGAGCTATGAACCCCCTTTTTATTAATATGGATGTTGAAGACAGGTCTCTTCTTCTATATCTACTTTCTGCTTATTGGGATTTCTTGGGGCTCTTTCCCTCTCTGCCTTTGTCAGGACAGGATCTTGGGGTTTTCTATCAAAGTGCCGCCTCAGTCCCTAGACAAGGAAAAATGAAGATACAAACTTGTTTCTTGAATCACATATCTAGTTATGTTTCTATCATTAATTTGTCCATCAAGTGGGTAAAGGAAATCAGCTTGGTTAATATATTTCCATAAAAGAAAGAAAAAACTTGGGTTAAATGTCCCCTCCCTTATTGTACTTTAAGGGTCCTGTTTTGGCCTAGAGCTATTCCTGCCTTATAATAGGCCTAGGAGAATGCTGAGTTTCACTGATACTTATCAATAGCCAGAGGACCCGAGTCACCAGTTTTAAGGTAATAATCTTAAATTTCAGGGAGAGAGAGGGTCTTTCTCCAAAGAAAGGAGAAAAGAAAAGACTTAACTAGGTTTAGTAAAAAGATTAAGAATTTTGCAAGTGATGGCCCGTATCAAGAGAGCCTGTGTGTGTGCCACTTAAAAGAGTGTCTAGGGTTTCAGTCTCCTTCTGTCTCACCCAGAAGGCTGGAATTCCCTCTAGTTTTTACAGTCAGAGTTTTTGGAAACTCCTCTTCCCTGGGGAGCCCTCAAATGAGGCCAGGACCACCTTTCCAGGGGAGCCTCTACAGCTCTCCCTCCCAGTGGACCTCCACCACCTGCAGGTGCAGGTCCAGCCCAATTTGCTGCTGGCTTTGATGTGGCTCCTTTTTCATATTATCAGAGGTACGTGTTATGATCAGCTGGACTTCAGGTCACTCTCTATGTTGATTATTTTATAATTTGGTTGTAATCTCATTGCAGACCTGGGAGGAGGCAAACCCTGTTTTAACTTAGTCTGCCATCTTCTCGGTTCCTTTTTCTTAATACTAATATATAATATTCCTATTTATCCATTCTTTTTTGTTTGGTATTAAAATTGCTGTGCTAGATTTCTTCTGGTTTATATCTTTAAAGTAGTTTATCTCTTTAAAATTCTTAAAAGATTTTTAAAATAAAACGTTTATTTTATTTTTGCATTTTAAAATTATTTTAGTTTCAGGTATATAGTACAATGGTTACACATTTATATAATTGTGTAGTGATCCTCCTGATTACTCTAGTACCCATTTGGCACTATGCATAGCCATTACAATAACATTGACCATATACTTTATGTTATACTTTATATTCCTGTGACTGATTTGTAACTACTACTTTGTACTTCCTCATTACTTCACGTTTTTCACCCAGCCCCACAATCCTCCTGCCAGCAGTCACAAGTCACCAGTCATCAGTTTGTTCTCTGTATCGGTGAATCTGTTTTCATTTAGTAAGTTTGTTTCTTTTGTACTTTAGATTCTGCATATAAATGAAATTATATGGTATTTATCTTTTTCTGTCTGACTTATTTCATGCAGCATAATAACCTTTAGGTCCATTCACGTCATCGCAAATAGTAAGATTTCATTATTTTATGGCTGAGTAATATTCTGTTGTGTGTACACACACACGCACACACACACACACACACACCACACCTCTTCTTTATCCAATAATCTATTGATGGGCACTTAGGCTGCTTCCATATCTTGACTACTGGAAATTGTGCTGCCATGAACACTGGGGTGCATACATCTTTATGAAATATTGTTTTGGTTTTCTTTGGATAAATACCCAGAAGTGCAATTGCTGGGTCAAAAGATATATCCATTTCTAATTTTTTGAGAAACCTCAAGACTGTCTTCCATAGCAGCTGTACCAATTTGCAATCCCACCAACAATGCATGAGGTTCCCCTTTTCTCCACATCCTTGTCAACACTTGTTGTTTGATTTATTGATGATAACCAACCGGATAGGTATGAGGTGATATCTTGTTGTGGCTTTAATTTGCATTTATCAAATGATTAGTGACCTTGAGCATCTTTTCGTATGTCTATTGGCCATCTGTATGTCTTCTTTGCAGAAATACCTATTCAGGTCGTCTGCCTATCTTTTAATTAGAATGTTTGTTTTTTTGTTGAGTTGTATGTGTTCTTTATATATTTTGAATATTAACCTCTTATCAGATATATCTTTTTTTAATCAGTCAGTTGTCTTTTTGTTTTGTTGATGGGTTCCTTTGCTGTACAAAAACGTTTTAGTTTGATGTAGTCCTATTTGTTTATTTTTTCTTTCATTTCCTTTGCCTGGGGAGATATATCCTAAAGGAAATAACTATTAGTAATTTCAGAGAGTTTACTGCCTATGTTTTATTTTAGAAGTTTTATAGTTTTGAGTCTTACATTTAAATCTTTAATCCATTTTGTCTTTTCTTGTATATGCAAGAAGGTGCTCAGTTTCTTTCTTTCTTTCTTTCCTTCTTTCTTTCTTTCTTTCTTTCTTTCTTTCTTTCTTTCTTTCTTTCTTTCTTTCTTTCTTTCTTTCCTTCCTTCCTTCCTTCCTTCCTTCCTTCCTTCCTTCCTTCCTTCCTTCCTTCCTTCCTTCTTTCTTTCTTTCTTTCTTTCTTTCTTTCTTTCTTTCTTTCTTTCTTCTTTCTTTTTTTTTTTTTTGCATGTATCTGTTCAATTTTCCCAACACCATTTATTGAAGAGACTGTCTTTACCCCATTGTATATACTTACCCTCTTTGTCATATATTAAGTGAGCATATATGCATGGATTTATTTCTGGACTCCATTCTGTTCCATTGATCAATGTATCTCTTTTCATGCCAGTACCATGCTGTTTTGATTAATGCAGCTTTGTAGTATAGTTTGATATCAGATGTGATACCTCCAACTCTGTTCATCTTTTTCAAGATTGCCATGGCTATTCAGGGTCTTTTATGGTTCCATATAAATTTTAGGATGATTTGTTCTAGCTCTCTGAAAAACTTCATTGATATTTTGATAGGGACTGCATTGAATCTATAGATTGCTTTGGGTAGTATGGCTGTTTTAATGATGTTGATTCTTCCTAACTCATGAACATGGTATGCTTCCATTTATTTTTATTTTCTTCAATTTCTTGTTATAATTTCTGAGAACAGTTCTTTTACCTCCTTGGTTAATTTGATTCCCAGGTATTTTATTGTTTTTAGTGCAATTGTAAATGGGATTGCTTTCTAAATTTCTCTTTCTGATAATTCATCATTGGTATATAAAAACAAAACTTACTTCTGAATATTAATTTGTAATCTGCTACTTTACTGAATTCCTTGATAAATTTTAATAGTTTTTTTGAGAAATCTTTAGGGTTTTCTCCATAGAGTATCATGTCATCGGCAAATAATGAGTTTTACTTCTTTCTTTCCAATTTGGATGCCTTATTTCTCTTTCTTGTCTGATTGTTGCATCTAGGACTTCCAATATGATGTTGAGTAGAAGTGATGAAAGTGGGCATCGTTGTCTTGTTCCTGATCTTGAGAAAAATGCCTTTCCCCAGTGAGCATGATAGCTATAGGTTTACCATATATGGACTTTATTATGCCGAGGTATATTCTCTCTATTCATACTTTGCTGTGAGTTTTTATCATAAATGGATGCTGGATTTTGTGAAATGTTTTTACTGCATCTATCGATAAGATCACATGATTTTTATTTTCGATTTGTTAATGTGGTGTGTCACATTAATTGACTTGTGAATATTGTACCAACCTTGTATCCCAGGAATAAATCCAATTGATCATGATGTATGGCATTTTTAATGTATTGCTGAATTTGGTTTGCTAATATTTTGTTGAGGATTTTTGCATCAATATTCATAAGAGATATTGGCCTATAGTTTTCTTTTTTTGTAATGTCTTTGTTTAGTTTTGGAATCAGGGCAAAAGTGGCCTCATAAAAAGAGTTAGGGAAACTTTTCTCTTCTTGAAATTTTTGGAACAGTTTGAGAAGAATAGGTATTAATTCTTCTTTGAATGTTTGGTAAAATTCGTCTATGAAGCCATCTGGTCTAAGACTTTTGCCTTTTGGGAGATTTTTGATTACTGATTCATTTTGTTAGTGGTAATTAGTTGGTTCAGATTTTCTGTTTCTTCTTGACTCAGTTTTGGAAGATTGTATGATTCTATGAATGTATCCATGTATCCATTTTTTCCACATTGTCCAATTTGTTGGTGTATAATTGCTTGTAATATATATATATATTTTTATAATCATTTGTATTTTTGTGGAGTTTGTAGTTACTTTTCCTCTTTCACTTCTGATATTATTTGTTTGGGTCCTCTTTCTTTTCTTCTTCATGAGCCGGCTTAAAGATTTATCAGTTTTGTTTACCATTTTAAAGAACCAGCTCTTGGTTTCACTGATCTTTTGTATTGTTTTTCTAGACTCTTTCATTTGTTTCTGCTCTGATCTTATTGATTTTTTCCTACTTAATTTTTTGGTTTTTGTTTGCTGTTCTTTTTCTAGTTCTTTTAAGTGTAATGTTAAATTATTTATTTGAGAATTTTTTTGTTTCTTGAAATAACCTTTATTGCTCTGAATTTCCCTCTTAGAACTGCTTTTGTTGTATCCTGTAGATTTTGAGTCATTGAGTTTTCATTTTCATTTGTCTCTAGGTATCTCTTGATTTCTTCCTTGATCTCTTTGTTAACTGAGTCATTGTTTAGTAGCATGTTGTTTAATCTCCATGTGTTTTTATATTTTCCATTTTTAAAATTGTAGTTCATTTCTAGTTTTATATCATTGCAATCAGAGAAGATACCTGATATAATTTCAATCTTAAATTTATAGAGATTTGTTTTGCAGTTAACGTGTGGTCTGTCCTGGAAAATGCTTCATGTACACTTGAGAGGAATGTGTATCCTGCTCCTTTGGGGTTAAATGCTCTGAAAATATCAATTAAATCCATTTTGTCTAGTGTGTCATTTAAGGCTGCTGTTTCCCTATTGATTTTCTGTCTGGAAGATATGTCCATTGGTGTCAATGGGGTGTTAAAGTATCCCAGCATGAGTGTATTACTGTCAATCGCTCCTTTTATGTCAGTCAATAATTGCTTTATATATGCAGTTGCCACTATTTTTGGTGTGTATATATTTACTAGAGTTATGTTCTTTTGTTATATTGATCCCTTTATCCTTATCACTATCCTTTCTTTTTCTCTTATTACAGCCTTTGTTTTAAGGTATATTTTGTCTGATATAAGTATTGCTACCCTAGCTCTTTTTTCATTTCCGTTTGCATAAAATATCTTTTTCCATTTCTTTACTTTCAATCTGTGTGTGTCATTTGACCTGAAGTAGGTCTCTTATAGACAGCACATGTATGGGTCTTATTTTCTTATCCATTCTGCTACCCTATGTCTTTTGATTAGCAATTAATCCATTTACATTTAAAGTGATTATTGATAGGTACATAGATATTGTCATTTTATTATTCATATTTATTTATTTTTTCTATTATTTATTTATTTTTTTACAGAAGTCCCTTTAACATTTTTTGTAATACTGACTTGTTGATGATGAATTCTTTTAGCTTTTTCCCACCTGGGAAGCTCTTTATCTCACCTTCAATTTTGATAGCTTTGATGGGTAGAGTTATCTTGGTTGCAGATTCTTGTTTTTCATTACTTTGAGTATTTTGTGCCAATTTATTCTAGCCTGCAAAGTGTCTGTTGAAAAATCAGCTGATATTCTTATGGAAGTATCCTTGTAAGTAACTAGCTGCCTTTCTCTTGCTGATTTTAGGATTCTCTTTTTGTCTTTAAACTTTGGCATTTTAATTATGATGTGTCTTGGTGTAGATCTGTTTGGATTCCTCTTGTTTGGGACTCTGCCCTTCCTGGACTTTTATGTCTATTTTCTTCTCCAGGTTAGAAAAGTTTTTTGTCATTATTTCTTCAAGTAGGTTCTCAATCCCTTGCTCTCTTCTCCTTCTGGTACCCTTATGAAGAGGATATTGGTACATTTTTTTGTTGTCTCAGAGGTCTCTTAAACTTTCTCACTTTTTTTTTTTTTGCTATTCCAATTGGGTCTTTTTTGCTACCTTGTCTTCTAATTCACCAATTCATCTAATCTACTGTTGATTTCTTTCTAGTGTATTCTTCATTTCAGTTATTGTAGTCTTCCTTTCTGACTGGTTATTTTTATAGTTCCTATGTCCCTTTTTATGCTTACTATCTCTCTGTTAAAGTCCTCACTGAGATCATCTATTCTGCTAAGTTCATTGATCATCCTTATAACCATGTTTTGAACTCTGTCTCTGGCAGTTTGCCTTCATTTTGTTTACTTTTTTTTTGGAGTTTTCTGTTGTTTGATTTGTGGCATGTTTCTTTGTTTTCTCATTTTAGTTGCCTTCTGTGTTCATTTCTGTGTATTAAGAAGGTTTCTTATGTCTCTCAGCATTGGCCAGGTGGCCTTATGTAGTAGGCATCCTGTGTGGCCCAGTTGTACGGTCTCTCTAATTACCTGTTCTGGGGGCTCTGGGCATTTCCTTGTGTGGTTGTGTGTTCTACTGTTGTAGCTAAGCCTTGATTGCTGTTAGCATGCCAGTGGCTGGGATTGACTCTCAGGCTGACTGGCTGAGGGGACTGGCCATGCCTAAGAGAATGGGCTGCTGTGTGGGGTCTGTCCCTATGGAGTGGGATTCACCTCAGAAGTCTTTAATAGCTGTTGAGGCCACCCTTTGGGTGTGCTACTTATGGGGCTAGCCAGTAGTGCTCTTTTGTGGTTCGATGCCAGCTCCAAGGTATCTTGTTGGATCTGTGGCTCCTTGGGAGGGGCTCACATGTAGGCTATGGTCAGCTGTTGCCTTTGATTGCTAGGGGCTACCTGATGGAAGCTACAAAGTGATACGTGAAGGGTTGCTACTTATGCTGGATCTGGAGGCAAGTAGGAGAGACCATGTTATGAGCTGATGTTGGTTACCCCAGTACTGGCCCTACTGTGGCTTAGCAAAAGGACGAGTATACCTCAAGGACTGAGGCTTCCTGCCAGCTACCCATAAAACTCCGTAGCTGAAAAAGCCTTTGGGTAGTACACAAGTTGGATGGGGTTGGGACCCAAGGAGTCACCTAGCCAATGCAGAGTCATGTTTCATGCCAGCTCCAAGTCTGTAGCTTCCTGTAAAAGTCTCAGATTGCAGCAAGGCCAGCTGCCATCTGCCTAATGACCACAGGCTCCTCAATCTGCCCAAGAGACACTACAGTTCAAACTGGCACCAGTGGCCCGCCACCAAAGGTCTCCCTTGAAATGTGTGGGACATGTGTGAGCTGCATGAGCTGAGGACTGCTGCCTGCCAACAAATGCATGGCCCAGGGAAGGCACAGGATGGAGTGACTGCCCAGCAATAGGCCACCCAGGGCAATTTATGGCCTGGGTGGGGCAAGGCCCCAGGGAGACACAGAAAGAAGTAGGCCAGTCTCACCAGGCTAGTGTAGCTTCAGAACTGGCCATGCAGGAAGAGGGTTCAACACAAGCAGGATGACACTCACCTATAGACTGCCTTGGTAGGGGGCCTGACTAGGAGCAGTGGTAGCTGTCCCACCAGCCCTCACCCTGGTGCCACACAGCTTAGTCTTTCTTTGTACATCTCTTGTGCCACTTGAGCTGTGCTCCATCTGCTGGTACCCAGGGTGTCTGTGACCGAGTGAATCTGTGCATAGGCTTTTTAAGGAGGACTGCTGAATTTTCAAATTCCTTGCACCTTACCCAGCCTACTAGAATCCCTACTGGTTTTTACAGTCATATTTTGAGGGAGCTCCTCTTCTCGAGACTGAAACCCTGGGCTGTAGAACCTCTGTGTGGTATAGGGGACCTTTGTTCCTTCAGCGGAATCTTTGTAGCCATACTCTTCTCCTGGTGCTCAAGTGCTACATGTAGATGTAGGACCAGCTCCCTTCACATTTATGTCCCTCCTATTGGTCTTAATGTGGCTTTTTCTTTATAGCCTCAGATGTATATGTTATGATCAGCTAGACTTGAGCTGATTCTCCACGTGGTTTTATAATTTGGTTGTAATATTAATACGGTTATGGAAAGAGGCAAAACCTGCTTTTCCTTTGCCTGCAATCTTTATTGATCTTTAAAATCCCTTTTTAAAATATTAAAAAAAACCCTTTTTTTGAACTTACCACCTGACTCAAGAACAGTAAGAATTACATCTGCATATATGCTTCTCTCCCCTCCCTTCCCCTTGTCGCCCTCTACTCAACTTACCTGTTTTCCTCAAAGGTACTAGCATCTTAAGTTTTGCATATATCATTGCCTTGCTTTAAAAAACAGTTATATATTTATATGTATAGATATGGTATATACATGTAAATATTTTATTAGCTGTTTTTAAACTTTAAAAAGGGTGTATCATGTTCTATGTAGTCATCTTAGACTTGCTTTTATCACTCAGCATTATGCTACCTATTCCTTAAAGTAAGGTGACTATGAAATTTGCTGAATCGATTGATTCTTCTTTTCACAAATGATTTCTCTGTAGCATATGATGCTGTTTGCTACCAGTTGAGCTTCTTTCAAAACTGGAACCATCCTCTCAAACTCTCCTGCTGCTTTATCAACTAAGTTTATACGATATTCTAAATATTTTGTCATTTCAATAATCTTCACAGCATCTTTGCCAGGAGTAGATTCCACTTTCTTTGCTCATCCATAAGAAGCAACTCCTCATTCATTAAAGTTTTTATCATGAGATTGCAGTAATTTAGTCACACCTTTAGGGTCTACTTCTAACTCTAGTTCTCTTGCTATTTCCACCACATCTGCAGCTATTTCCTCCACTTAAGTCATCCTTGTGGGATAGAATCAACTTCTTCCAAACTTCTGTTAATGTTGATATTTTGATCTTTCTATGAATTATGAATGTTCTTAATGACATCTAGAATGGTTAATCCTTTACAGAATGTTTTCAGTTTACTTTTCCCAGATCCATTAGAGAAATCACTTATGTCAGCTATAACCTTAAAAATGTGTTTCTTAAATAATAAGAGTTGAAAGTTGAAATTATCCTTCATCCATGGGCTGCAGAATGGATGCTTTGCTAGCAGGCACTAAAAACACAACATTAATGTTGTTATATATCTCCATTGGAGCTCTTGGGTGATCAGGTACACTATCAAAGAGCAGTAATATTTTGAAAGAAATTGTTTTTTTCTGAGCAGAAGTTATCAACACTAGACTTAAAATATTCAGTAAACTATGTTGTAAAGAGATTTGTGTCATCCAGGATACTTGTTCCATGTATAGAGCACAGACGGTGTTGTTTTAGCATAGTTCATGAGGGCCCTAGGATTATCAGAACGGTAAATGAGCATTGGCTTCAACTTAAAGTCACCAGCTGTACTGGCCCCTAAAAAGAAAGTCAGCCTGTCCTTTGAAACTTTGAAGCCAGGCATTAATTTTTTCACTTTAGCTATGAAAGTTCTAGATGGCATCTTCTTTCATCTATACTGAAAATCTGTTGTTCAGTGTAGCCACCTTCATGAATTATCTTAGATAGATCTTCTAGATAAACTCCTGCAATTCTACTTTAGCACTTGATGATGCTGCACCTTGCACTTTTATGTTATAGAGGTGGCTTCTTTTCTTAAACCTCACAAACTATCCTCTGCTAGCTTTGAACTTTTCTTCGGCTTCCTTTCTCTCTGCCTTCACAGAGTTAAAGAGAGTTAGGGAGGGCCTTGTTCTGAATTAGGCTTTGGCTTCAGGCAATTTTGTAGCTGGTTTAATCTTCTGTCCAGATGGCTAAAACTCTCTCCAAATCAGCAATAAGGCTATTTTACTTTCTTATCATTTGTGTGTTTGCTGGCATAGCACTTTTAATATCCTTCAAGAACATTATTTTTTCATTCATAACTAATTGTTTGGTGTAAGAGGCTTCACTCTTGGCCTGTCTCAGCTTCCAACATGCCTTCCTCACTAAGCTTATTCATTTCTAGCTTTTAATTTCAAGTGAGAGATGAACAACACTTCCTTTCACTTAAACACTTAGGGGCCATCATAGAGTTATTAATTGGCCTAATTTCAATATCGTTGTGTCTCGAGGAATAGAAAGGCATGAGAGAAGGAGAGAGATGGGGAAATGGCCAGTTGATGGAGCAGTCAGAACATTTATTAAGTTTATTAAATTTGTCTTCTTACTTGGGTGTGGTTTGTACAGCCCCCAAACAATTACATTAGTAATAGCAAGATTAATGATCACAGATCGTCATAACAAATATAATAATAATAATGCAAAAGTTTGAAATATTGTGAGAATGACCAAAATGTGACACAGAGATGTGAAGTGAACAAAGGCTATTGGAAAAATGAAGCTGATAGACTTGCTTGACACAGGGTTGCCACAAACCTTCAGTTTGTTAAAAACATAACATCTGTAAAACAATTAGGTGAAGTGCAATAAAATGAGGTATGCCTATATAGAGTAGGTATTGTTTTCTTCAAAGTTTGGTAGAATTCTCTAATGAACCTTTATCTATCCATCTATTATCTATCTATCATCTATCTATCTATCTATCTATCTATCTATCTATCTATCTATCATCTATCTATCTATCTATCTATCATCTATCTATCTATTATCTATCATCTATCTATCTATCATCTATCTATCTATCTATCTATCTATCTATCATCTATCAACTATCTATCTATTTTTGATGTTATAGGTAACATCTATTTGTCTATCTACCTATTTACCTAAAAATCGACTCTATTTTTAAGAGCAGTTATAAGTTCACAGCAGTTTTGTGCAGAAGGTACAGAGATTTCTTCTTATACCCTTGCCTCACATACACATAGCCTCTTTCAGGATCAAAATCCTCCATCATAGTGGTATTTTTGTAACAATTAGTGAAGTTATATTCACATGTTCTTATCACTCAGAGCCTACAGTTTGCATTAGAGTTCACTTATTCTGTTGTATGTTCAATGATTTTAGACAAATTTGTAATGACTTATATTCACCACTATAGTATCATACAGCATAGTTTCACTACCCTAAAGATCTCCTATGATTCATCTATTAATCCTTCCCTCCCCATAACCACTGATATTTTTACTATCATCATAATTTTTCTTTTTCCAGAATATCATATTGTTGGACTCAGACAGTATGAAGCGTTTTCAGATTGGCTTATTTCACTTAGTAATATGCCTTTAATATTACTCCACATCTTTCTATGGCTTGGTAGCTCATTTCTTTTTAGTACTGGATCATATTCCATTGCGCGGATGTACCACAGTTTATTTATGCATTCACTTACTGAAGGACATTTTGGTTGCTTCCAAATTTTGGCAATTATGAATAAAGCTGCTATAAAAAGTCTTGAGCAGGTTTTTGCATGGACATAAGTTTTGATCTTCTTTGGATAAATACCGAAGAGTGTGATCACTGAATCGCATAGTAAGAGTATATCTAGTTTTGTAAGGAACCACTTAACTATTTTTCAAAGTGGAAATATTTCTTTTTAAGAAGTTTTAGAATTACAAATTATATGATATGACCCTAGACCTTATTTAAACCTCATGTTTTAGTTGGATTTTTCTGACACTGCTCTTCCAGGGGGATAAGGATGCTAACTTATTCTGCTAGGTGGAAGTAGAAGTCCAGGCTCTCCATCTGTCCTTCATTGACACTCAACGTTGGGATGGGGATTTTCTCTTCACCAATGGATGGGAAGGGGCAGTTATATTTTTCTACATGGTCTCCATTGGCACAGTAGTAGAGTGCTCTCATTATTAGTGGGCTATGAGGAAAGTTCTGATTCTTCACTAGGCCTCCTGCGATACCATCCCAGTGAGGAGGAGGGGGATACTATGCTCCTGGCAGATAGAAGTGGAAGTTCTGACTCGACCTTTAGTCCCAACTGATGCAGTGGGAGAGAGGACTTCATACTGCCTGGTTATGATGAAAGTCCTGGCTCCCTAGTTGACTATCTGCTTCTTGGGGTGGTGGTAGGGTACCTTATTATAACCTTGCAAGGGTAGAAGTCTAGGCTCTTCACTTTACCTTTGCTGAAGTGAATGGTGGTGGAGTAACAGTATTTTTTGGGGGGGGTGTTTGGGCTGGACTAGAGGTATTATTATCTGAAAGGTTTCTGTCTTGCTAGATTACGCTTTCTCTAGTCTTTTGGCTGTTAAGAGCAAGCCCCCCCCCCCCCCCCTTTTTGCTCTGCTTGTTTGTGTTTTCAGGTTGCCATCTTCTTCAGCTCCAAATGTGGGAGTTATGAGGCAAAAAGGAAATCCAGGGAATTCACCACTATGTCCTTCCTTAGGTCCTGAGGTCCCTAGCTAGTCAGCTTTCTTCTTTCCACACTTTCAGAGTCTTATGTTAGTTATATATCTAATGTCTAGATTTTTATTTGTGCTTAGTTGGAAGATTAGGGAAAATTATTTCTACTTCATCTTCCCAGTAGTAGAGGTCCAGGATGGGTTCTAACATTTTCATTTTACAGAAAAAAAAATATTAAAAGATGTTAATGAATTTGTCTAAGGTCACACAGTAAGGGGTAGGGCATGATCAAACTGAGGCTGTGACGTTCTAAATGTTTGGGTTGAGGGATAATCCTTCTTTAGCATCTTTTCTGATAACATGAATTCTCTCTCCATTGCCAAGTATTCATCACTGAGGCCTTGCAAGAAAGTTGCCTCACTCCTAGTTTCTGCTTCTTGCACCAAAACATGGTCTCTTGCTTGATAGCATAAATCTCAGCATATTGTATGGGACAATATGTCTGTTATATCATATTTTCATAATTTCCACTTCTATACAAGGCACATTCTTGATGATCAGTAGCTGCCAGTTGACCTTGGTATTATTTAGAGCTCTACCTGGATAACTCTAGGCAAACACTGAGATGTGTGAAAAGAAAGGTATTGCAAACTTCACTTTTTCTTTTATATACATCTCTCCACTATTCCCCAGTTTCTCCAGTGCAGTAGATAATGGTGGCACTCTGTTCAGTTCCCCTCAGATACTGTTCTACTATTTTGTGCACCACCTGGTTGTGCTGTTTTTCCCAAAGCCAGTATTCGTAGCCTTTCTTTATTTCTGGTTCCTGGGATCTAGTGTTCCATAAAGGCAAATTTTTAAAAGCACATGAGAATTATGCCTCTTGGTGTAGCCTTTAACTAATGACAGATGAGTACAGATAACTCTATGCCACAACTTATACACCAAGTTCTCCCATGGGAATAAATAAGCTGGAGCTACCCCTATGCAAAGCAGTACCTAAGACAACATTGCTATTTGGCTTTCTCCTCTTTCCATCTCACTCCCCACTTTCTTTCTGGTTTCCTTTGGGAGCACTTTAATAAATCGCTTACCTACAAATCTTCATCTCAGGGTCTGCACTTGGGGAACCTAAGACATCCATTAAAGAGGTTTAGAGGAGGTGGATTTTTCTATTTGGAATGTAAGGGTGTGTAGCATAGTTAGTGTGGTCACTGCTGAGGAGGAAGGAGGAGGAATCATGACAAAGTTGCCATGATCTTGTTGTTATGGAGACAGACGTGCCTGGCTTCATCGCAAGGCTGCTTTCCTCCAGGTATGATGTTGCTGTGGAAACGCAGAGCTCAAAACCTCAAAGAATACTCTGTTCTAATCTCAGCTACGTTATCCATCTGCTTTGTGTCTCATTAGCAGAAAGAGCCTAGTGAGACAGGAGGCTTTGACCACATCGCTGTTCAATCCAGTTCTCTAGAGAAGGGCCCCAACCCTGGACTTCTTCCTGGGTGACTGGGAAACTTGGGGTATTTTTAGATAGGGTTTTCTTAAATTAGATAGAAACAAAATTTTCCTGTGCTATATGGTTTTCAAAATGACTGCTTGGCATCACACTTACCACATATTTATTTCAGTCTAAGATCAAATAGATCTACTTTAAACTCAGCTTTATTTAGATTCTTTTACCATCAACCTCTCTCCTCCTAGAAATGGTAACGATTATGCTAACTCATAGCTAATGTCTTCTGTTGTCAAGGAAGCAAGATTTAAAGTTGAGTAGTTGTAGATGTGCTATGGTGATAGCACTGATTCTAGGTCTGAATGTAGGCATGTATGTGGCCCAGCGCTGTCTCTTCAATGGGTGGCAGTGGTTTTCAATTACAGGGCAATGTAGGAGATGCAGTCTCATGCTTAAAAGCATTCGCTTTGGTGTAAGATGATATCTTAGTGTGGGCGGCTATAACAGAATACCATCGACTGGGGAGCTTAAATAAAAAACATTTATTTCTCACAGTTCTAGAGGCTGGGAAGTCTGAGATCAAGGTGCCAGCAAATGTGGTGTCTGGTGAGAGCTCTCCTCCTGGTTTTCAGATGGCTGTGTTCTTGCTGTGTTCTCATATTACAGAGAGAGGGTGAGCTCTGGTCTCTTCCTCTTCTTATAAGGGCATTAAGTCCATCATGAAGACTTCACACCCATGACCTCATCTAAACCTAATTATCCCCCAAAGGTACCACCTCCAAATACCATAACATTGGAGATTAAGGCTTAATATATGTATTTTTTGGTGGTAGGAGGAAGCACATTTAGTCCATAGCAGATGGTTTTAGGTGGACCCTTGAGGCTGGGACAGAACCATAAAATCTGGTCTCTATTATTGTAAAAAGTTATTTACTTTGCTGTTTAGAAATGGCAATGGCGGCTTCTGCTTTTCATTGTTGTTACTAAATTAGAAATTTTAAAGTTATATCCTGACATTTTACTCTCTGCATTTCTTAGAGGCATAAGCTATATTTGGGAGTCAAAATCATTTTCAGATAAAAGCACCAATATCAGTCATGGTTCAGATAGAAAAGTAAAAGCATTCTAGGTATTTCAAATAGAACAGGATTTAATATGGGAAATAAGGTGCCTCTAAAAATCATTGAGAAGACTGAAGGAGAAAAGTCAAGAGGACAACCATAAGTATGGTTCATCCAAGAAGCCAGAGGGATTCTGATACAACCCAGAGATTCTGAGGCCAGGAACAGTTAAGAAACCACTGCCAGCCTCATACCTTCTCTGCAGCCATAAGAAGGTGAATTTCTAGGGAACATAAAAGCTATTATTGTAAACCTTCATTTTTGAAGCCAACTTATCTGCTAAAGCTAGCAGAGAAAGAAGAGTAATTCTGCTCCTTTTCTGCCTTCTAAGTCTTGCATGAATGTATCTTATTGTAGACGAAACTATACCCAGGATCTTGCTGGCCACCGAGTATGTGACATATTGTTCCCAGTATACCAGTGCTTGTGATATAAAGGAGAACTGGGAATTGGCTAGTAGGGGGGAGTAGCAGAGCCAATAGACAATATTTGGTTAACATTAATTTTATATGTCTAGTCTTTGGCATTCTAGTTTTGTTTCAGCACTTACAGTTGTGAAGCGGATTATAGCGTTTGTGAACAGGTTCTTTCTAACTAGCCTATTGTAATGGTGCTTTTGTCCTTGTGTAGCTATGCATATCGAATAGAGAAAATTCATGATTATGTTCACAATAGATTGATTTTGTGTCAACTAAAAGTCAGTGTGTATTTAGTGAAAGCTAACTATCTGGGATAGTTAATAACAAAAGCAATAGTGACAATGATGATGATAGTAATGTTGGTGACAGTAACAGTAGCTACTGCTTATCTTTACTGCTGGCCTCTGTTCTAAGTGCTTGGCATCTACCTTCTCATTTCATCTTCATCACAATCATGTAGTAGATTACTATTCCCATTTCAAAGTTGAAAGCACTGAAATATCAGGTGGTCAAGTAAATTTCCTAATTCATGCAGGTAGTAAGTGGCAAAACCTGAATCTGAAACCAGCTCTTAAGCACTACAAAATACATAGAAATTCTAATAGTCATAATAGGACTTTATTCATTTGTTGCTTTATACTAAATTTTTATATTGAGTGTCACCAAAGTATGAGTTTTCTCTGACTTTCCCTTCTGTTTACCTTGTATTTGAATTCACCGTTAAAATTTACTGAGCTTTTTATGTGCCAGACATCATGCTAAAGGTAATACATTTGCAGGTAATACATCACTTAACACACACAAAACAACTTTAGGAGGCCTGGGAAGGTTAAGAAATCTATTCAGCATCTCATAATAAGGAAGCAGCAAAGCCTGAATTCAAACTCTTGAGCTGCATTGGCCATAATTGCAGTTTTAGCCAAGTGTTACAGCTGAGCACTTGAAATGTGGCTTGTTGAATTATGATGCACTGTGAGGGTAAAATGAATACTGGATTTTAAAGATTTTTCATTGCAGTGCATCTGGAAGATCCCATAGTATGAAGTAAGACTTAAAGATCTCATTTTCAGCCTCAATCTTATCCTAGGATTTTGTCTAAATGTCATTGAGGCATGTTGGCTACAGTGATTGGGGTGAGTAGACTTTATTGAGTGCAAGGGACTTGAGTTGGGGGTGGGCTGGGCTTGGTGGGTGGGACTCTGAAAGGATAAGATAAATTTGGATTAACAATGCCAGTGGCATTTTGAGGTTAATGAGCAGATAAGTTTTGCTGAAGGGATGAGATGTCTCCAGATTTATTACAAATCACTCACCCTGGATTAAGCCAAAAGGGGGATTTTATTGGATGTATAAAAGGCTATTTCCTACCACACAGGCAGGTATCACAGCTGGATCACAGGTGGCACTGGACCGGGGCTTTGAATCCTTCCAGGAACAAAGAAGGCCAATTTGCTATTTTCCCGAAGTTGCCTAGTCTAGCAAACTCGGTTTCTCTCACTGCTTGATTGTCTTTTCTCCATATTGACTGGCTTATTCTGTCCCTGCAAGCACATAGTGGAAAAAACACTCAAGTGACTGGAATTGCTGGGTCCCTTTTCAAAATTCACTGAGGAGGAACCTGATTGATTGGGCTTTGGTCACATAGTCTCCCCTAGTCCAACTAAAAGTGTCAAATTATGAAAATAAAGTAATATGACTGCTACATAAATAACTGCCTTTGTATTTTTACATGTTTTCCCATCATACATGGGTAACTTCTTCAACTCTTTTTCCTCTTAAAATAATTTAAAAAATATTTTTACCACTCCACAATCAAGCCACAGCTCTTAAACTAGTAAAGCAACATAGTTAGCAATTTTAAGGAATTTCCTAATCCAGGTATTCTGAGATGTCTTCTTGTGTTTGGGCAATGTATTGTTCCCATCTTTTATATATAAAACTTGATTAGACTCTATAGCCTGCCTTTCCCTGTCCCCCTGCCTCTCCTCCCAATAGTTTCACATTTTATTCACATATATAGATAATGTCGTAGTATTTTGTCAGTTTGTCTTTACATACAGTGGTTTATGAGGTTCTGGAAGGCAAAGACTGTATTTGACATGTTATTATTTTCCTAGTATTGGTGCACAATGCACTTGCCATAACATGTATTGAATGAAAGAAAGAATGAATGGTGCTGCATTTTCCATACCAAAATGACAGGTTTTGTATTTTTATCATTTTTTCTCAATCACTTGTGTGATTCTTTACTAACTGACCACTATTGTTTTTTTTTTTTTTTTTTAAACCTGGTGCTTTGGACTATCTTAGATGCAGAAAATATCCACTTAATATTTATTTATTGATTTTTAAATACCCCAAACTTATTCTCATAGGTGACGAAATTTGGCAGCTGAAAACACTCTTTTTCTCAATAGGGATCGCACCTATAGAAATGCTCTACAAATGGCTTCTATGAAGGGAGTCTCTAAACTAGAGAATACTTATTCAGGCCCCATGTGGATCTCTGTCTTGCGAAAGGTTTCTGAACTGAATTATGCAACTATCTCTCACTGTCTGATGTAGCTACTCTAAGCCTTCTTCTCAGCCATGTTCCTGAACATAATTATTGCTAAGAAATGCAGGGTGAAGTAGCCAATTCAAAGTCTGCTACCATAGGTTTAGCTACAGAAGTGGATGTTTCTGGCCCTCTTAGTTGTCTATAAAATCAGATTTTCTGGACAGTAGCCAAATCTCCACTCTGCATTATGCTGTGGAACTAAAACTCGAGTAAAATAACACTCTTGCTAATTCTGGTGCTTTGCAACCTTGACAGTAATTATTAAAAACTGTTAACAGTCCAAACATTTCAGCAGTTTAATGTTATAAAAATGAAGCCAAACCTTCAATCAAGGGTTTCTAATATAATTTCTCTGTGCCAGCTTTGTTATTAAAGAAAGAATTTAGCTGATTTACATATTAGTATATGTAAATTAACCAGTTTGGAATTGCTATATTATTACTATGAGAAATTGGCTTATTTTAGCCTCAAAATAAGGAAATTTCCATCTAGACCAGAAAATTGAATTATTTTTCTGGTTTATACCAAACATACAATATTGATAAGGAATACAGATGAGGAAACTGATATACTTAAGGCTAACAGTAAGAAGCATAGCTATATTTGAACTCTTATCTATGTGGTTTTAAAGCTTTTACTCTTTCTAATCTCCTAAATTATCTCCTTTGCCAATTCTTTTTTTTTTAAATTCCTTAAAACTTAAAATATCTACATTGAATATATTTATGTGTATAATGAAGCCAAAGGGCAATTTTTAGGGTGGGGGACATGATGAAGATAATAAAATATTTACAAAATGTAACTCAAACTACAGTGATAGGAACATCCACTGGCTTTATGGCCAAGGTCATAGTGTTTCTAAGCTAGTTCTGATGGTCCTGAAGTTGCCTCATGTATTCTTAGGAACAAAGAAGGGCCTACAGGTCCCTTTGTCCCCACCTCCTGCCATGTCACCACGCTGAGTCTCTTCTATATCTCTAGATCCCCTTCTCTCCACATCAACACCCTCTTTGGAGTAGGAGACCCATTGAGGCTAGGAATTCAGTTTGTTTTATAGCTCTGCTACCCTTACAGTTAAATTCTATCCATGATTTTTAGCACAGACTGTAAGATTTAAGGGTCTCTTTAAACTCTGCAAGAGAGACTTTATGACTTTTATAGTATTCCTTGTATTGCCAGCTAGCTAACTTGAGCCTGTTGTTATTATTATCATGGATCCCATACTATTCAATTCAAGTGTACTGCTAATGCATACTTCAGTACTTCACTTCCTTTTACTCCTTACCTCAATCCCAAAAGAAACACCTAGTGGTTGTGATGCTACTACATGCTGTGGTTATTACCTCCATTTCCCCCCCTGCAAGCTTATATTTTTGTCTTTTTTTAACATTTTGTTTTTTAATTTTCCCCATTCCCCCTTCCCTCTGGTAACCACTGGTCCATTGTCCATGTCCATGAGTCTCTGTTTGTCCTGTTCATCTATTGCTTTTATGTTTATACCCCACATATAAGTGATGCCATGTGATATTCAACCTTCACTATCTGGCTTATTTCACTTAGTATGATTATTTCAAGGTCCAACCATGTTGTTGCAAATGGCAATATTTCATCTCTTATGATTAATATTCCATTGTATACATGTACTATAGCATTACCTCCTGACTTACCAACACCTATGTGGTCTTTATCTCTGTCTGACCACAAGACGTTCAGATGCAGAATCCAATTCTGAAGGTCGATTTGTAGGGCCACTTTTGTTAACTGCTATCTTGGCTTGGTTCTTCCTGAAAGCAGTGCCTGAGACAAGGTCTTATATTCAAGATATTTATATTGGAAAGTATGAAAGAGGAAAGGGGAGAAAGCCAATCCAAAGGTGAATTATGGTCTCTAGTATGGGACACTGGGGCTCAATCTTTCCATGAACCCTTTGAGGAACTGTGTAAAATGTACATCATAAATGTCTGCCTAAGGGACACAGAAGGAAAGAATTTATTTACTGCCTCTTAGGCCAAGGATTGCTCCCTGGTGTTAACTCCCTCCTACTTCCAGCCATCTGTGAGATCAGTATGGCTGGCCTGTAGTCATTTCACATGGCTTGACAGTGACAGAGAAGCCTTGGGCCAGAAAAGTGGACAGTATATTTGGGGCAGTTGACATAATGTGCAATCAAGTTAATCTGAGTATCAATAATGATGAATTAAAAGGTAGAATGAGAGGATGTGAACTGGAGCATAAGAGATGTCAGATACAGATGTGATCTTGTATAGCTCCAACAAATCATTATGTAGTAGTCGAACAATAGGACATTACCTAAAGTCTGGATTAGTTGGTCATACCTCATTTGGGGCATTAATGACTCTGTCTTGTTTGGGGTGCTTCAGTTTGTCTTCAGTCTCTCTCATCAAGTATTCACAAATGTTGGGGAACAGATTCAAGGTCACACAACTATCTAGTGCTTTACCTAAATGAATGCTTAATTCCTGTGGCTCATGCCACATATATGGATATGCTTTTGGTGTAATATCCATGTGGTTGCTGATGTTTTCTGAGGATTGTGGTGGTATAAAAGGTTCTCCTCTATTGGTCAGGGAAGATAGAAACAGGTAGATATAGAGCTCCAGCTTGTGAGAGAGCCTACAACAAAGATGTATGGCTCCAATGATGGGGGTGAATTCAATCAGATTTGTTGGGACAGTTTTCTACGATATCATGCTTTTGGCAGGGGGAAATGAGAGGGTATTAAATGGGGAGAGTGTGTGTTGCTTAGAGTTTGATTTTGCAGCACCCCACTCATTTTCTTTGAGAATACTGAAATGAATTAATTGCCCAATGGCTAGTTGGAGTTCCACAGGTTCCAGCAGAAATATCCAAGGCTGTGTGGAATGGAGGTGGCTGTAGGCAAAGGTCCTGGAACAAAGATATGATGCAATTTGATTAAGAAGCAGGCAGAATACTTGCACAGACTTCTGTGTTACATCAGTTTTGAAAACCCACAGCTGTCCTCTTGGCCACATGTACTAAAGTTCTCCTAAATCCCCACCTAAAGGGCCTAGAAATGACTATGCTTTCCTAAACCTGATCTTGAGTCTGGCAACATGCCATCTCTATACTGCAGATCATCTGCATGCACTGGGCGTCCTGCCTGCCACCTACCCAGGCGGGTGGCCTCCTGGGATGCTTCCCTTGGCAGGAGGAGTATTTTACAGCTGGGCTGATTATTAGCAAGTTTCTGAATTATTTATGCCAATGCTCTCTTTTATTAGTGTGAATTATCATGAATTGGTTGTAATCAAAGTGATTTAGATTCGAGGAGCAAAAGAGTGAGGTACATTTTTTAGTTTAACCCACTTCTTGTTTAGAAAAAAAAAGTTCAGCTTGCTGCCAGTGTTAATTTAATTTCGCATAAACATGCTCCTTGAGGCTGAAGCAAATCTGACTGGTTTTCAATGTGAAAATAAAATATAAAAAACTGTTCTTGGAGTTATTTCTAAACAGAACTTGTCTCTAATCCTAATGTAACAGAAAGGTATATGATGATCAGTATTTAACAATTTTTTTCATTTGGTAAATTTCAAAGCACAGAACAACACAAAGCGGAACATCACATTCCACACAAAAATATCATGTTTCTCTCTGATCTTCTTGCCATCCTTGTTGTTCTACGAGCAGAAAACTTTGCAATGACCAGTTGGATTCTATTTCCCTGATGTTGGTGGTATGCTCTTGGGGGAATGTCTTCCAGACAGGCAAAGAAGTGTGACATCATCAGAACATGGATGACCTCAGAAACGTTGCCTGCTGTCCTGGCTTGGTGTTTTCCCATCATTCTTTCAATCAATATCAGTCTGAAGTTTACATGGCTGATCATGTGCTCAGGATTGTTCTTCTTGAACAGTATATAGGAGTTCAGAACTATAATGTTCAGAAGGTGGCAAAAGAATTTTTTATAACAAAACTTTTGCCATTTGTGCTCAGTTGAAAGTGAACATCTGACCAGGCAAGTCCAGTTCTCCCATATTCTTAGTTTTCTTTCCATTTCTGTTACCTGCATTTCTGTTCAATCGCAGCATCATTGTGGAATGTTGACAACAGTGTCATCTCCTTTTTATACCTTTCAGTGCCATAAGTTCACCACAGAATCTGGCTACAGTTGTCCCCTTTGTAATCATTTTTTTTCAGATCACTTGGCATCTGTTTTCTGTTCAAACAAGCTGTCCCAATGGCATAAGTCCTATTTTGATGTAATTCTCTGAAAAGTTTTTGAGGAAAATACAATATCCTTGGCCAAGAAGGTCATTGACTAAGGGAAGAACAATTCATGATGATTTTAGGCCATCAGCTGAATCTTTCAAATTCATACTGGGCCTTTTGTGAACGAGTGTGTTCCACCCATAACCAGATTGCCTTTCACAGAGTACGTATAGCTTGAGACCAAATCATGCTCATTTGGTTAGGATATACTGCTTCATAGCTACTCGGCCCTTGAACAGCATCATTGATTCATTTACTGCAATGTTTCTGTTTGGAGTACATACAGTTGCAAGCTTACAAGAAAGTTGAAAATAGGTATGATCTTCTGCAATGAAATCTGGGCCTTTGACCAGCAAATATGATAGCATTGTTGACAAAATACAGGCACCAAAGTAGAAGTAAAAATCTTTCACCTGTCATAACTTGATGGAGATAAGGTGTATCTAAAAGAGGCCTTGTTGACCTAAACATCGTCAGCTCAGTTTTCTGCACAATACCTTGCAGTAACATTATTGCAAAAAAGACTCTCAGGTCATCATTGACAGCGTCTTTTCATTTATCCGTCCATGAAAATCTTTTTGGACCAGGTGGGTTTGAAGCCAACAAAGCAGCTAGCTTGAGCATTCATTCTGCTGTTAATTTTTGATGCTAATTCCTCAGTAAAGAACAGTTCAAATTACTGCAGTGGGTCAGTGGTGTCACTGACATCAACTTTTCTGCCAAGTGTGCTGACAAAGTCATACCTTTGACATGGAATCATAACACAAGTTGACCACTTCAGAGCACGACCTGAGTCAGCTGATGTAGGGCTATTTCTATCAGATTCCGAATTGGATGGAGGCCTGACCATTACAGTCTTCTGAAGCACTATCTAAAAAATCATCAGAATTTTGGAAAAGTTGGATTCATCAAATAAATCTTTGGCTAGCAACTGTTAGAGAATGATGTTAACATTACTCACAGGAATGCTGTATTTTCTAGGATTGGACATTTTCAACAATCGAACATTACTATATTTTTGTAAATGGAAATACCACTACTAAAAACAGAATGCTATACATAGAATGATGTCATTTGTTTCCGAAGACTATCAAGTGATGTAAAAGTAATAATAAAAGTGAGATATTTCATTGCAAACTTTGGGGGTAAGGTTAGGACTATAATCCTCAAGTTATCTTGGGGCAAATGCTGCAAACTCAGGTGCTGCTGGTGAGTACCTCGGGGCAAATGAGAAATAGATTAAAGTTATAACTTGCTGGGGCTTTGTTGTTGCTCCTGAAGTGGCTAACAACATTGTTAAGAGAAGCTGTTTAGTGTGTTGGGAGTACAGAGACCCTGGTTCCTGAACCTGCTCTGGACTCAGCCTTATGGTACCTTAGTGATTACCTTGTCTAACATCCTGATACTTCAGTTGAAAAAACAGAGGCCCAGGGAGTTATGTGGTAAAACAAGAATTAGAAGCTAGCTGGCTGAATTCCCTCTTTGCTCTCATTTACATGATCTTAACCTATAGAACATTTATTTAACTTGTGAGGACAGAAGTGAGAAGGCTGGTGTCTGCAAGCAGGAAGAGAACTCTCACCAGAAACTGACATCCTGACCTCAGAATTCCAGTATCCAAAGCTGTGAGAAAAATAAATGTCTGCTGTTTGAGCCACCTAGTCTATGGTATTTTGTTATGGCAGCCTGAGCCGACTAATACAAGGGGCTTGAATAGAGGATACAGACTACCAGAAGCGGAAGGCAACTTGTCTTCATTTGAGTTCTTTCAAAAGCAGTTCCTGAGACAAGGATTCGAGTGAAAGCAGTTTATTTGGGAGGTGAGTTAAGGAAGCAGTGTTGAAGGTGTGTGGAAGTGAGACAGAGGAAGATAGGAAAGCCAGTATGGGTTATCGCTACAGGCAACTGGAACTCAGTATTCCTGGGGAGCCTCTGAAAGAATGTGTGAAATATGCCTCAGAAATTCCCTATTGAAGGTCAGGAAAACTGTGACACTCATAGACCAACTCACTTAATGTCCAAAAGGGCATTAAGTTCCTAGCACTTCTTGCTTACTTGGCACAGGCCGGCCTAGTAGCAGATTTCCTGGGTCAGAGAGTGCCATCAGGGGAAGATGTACAGTAAGGTGTGCATAGGAACTGTCTCAAACTACCACTGGGTAGTCTGAAGGGACATGAACACAATGTCAGCTACACAGAACTCTCACACTTTAAGGCAAATACAAACTTCTTGGGAGTCTTGTTAAAATACCGATTCTGATTTGGTAAGCCTGAGTGGGGCCTGAGGTTCTGCGTTTCCATCAAGCTCCTTATGATGCTGATGTAGATTGTCCATGACTTTGAGTAGAAAGAGTTACATACTCTTTCATGAATTCAGCTCATTTTAACATGTGTTTATTGAGCACCTGTTGAACTGGGTATTGGGACTATCCCATGCCCGATATAGGTCAGAAAATAGGGATCAGTTGTTGCCTCCACTTTACAGATGATCTAAAGGGTTATTTTGCTTACTACTTATTCATTTGTTTTAAGAAACAGAGAGTAGGATTCCTGAACTGTTCCTGTTTCTTGGACAGAATTTCAGCCTATAAAAATGGTAGACAGAGAAGTAGAGGAGACCAACGGCAGTGCTAGCTGATTTCTTAAGGATGATTCTTATTAGCCGCCTCATGATACATTTACACAATATGTGTCCCAATGTCTTAGTATTAAACTATCTGGGATCGTGAGAGGGGTTTTCATAAAGTGGCTGTTCACTGTAACAATTTAAAATTAAAAAAAAAAATCTAGTGTTGTAATCAAAATAGCAACATTTTTATAGTACTTCTCAGCCTACAAAGTACTATCCACCACATTGTCTCATTATGTCCGTTGCAGGCTTGAGAGAAATAATCTACAAATGGAATTTTAAAATAACTGGTTTGCACATTAGGGCAGGTACATTACACAGTTGGATACATATTTCAGATCCAGTGAAAAATGACTGTGAAGAAGGCTGCGTATAAACAGCAGAACTCTCATACTGAATGTCCTAGGGCACTCAGATAAATTCTACGTTAGCTAGGAAAAGGACTGCTCAGGTTTATTGTCATTAGTTTGTCACTTTTAAACTTTCCAAGGTGAAAGTTGGAACATGTCAACAAGAGTCTTATGAACACTGCCGTCTGTGCAGACCTTCCAGTTTGACCATTGGCTTTTCATTCTCTTGAGAGGCTTTGGGCCATCTATATTTTTACTGTCAAGTCAAGCACCAAGAATGTGGCTCATACACAATGGGCATACCCCATGGCTGTCAGCCTCTTTGGCTGAACAACCAATGACCTCAGCCAGTCAGATAATGAAATAAAAATGAGATGGTAAAGAATTTCTTTAGGCATTGTAAAATGACCTGGCTGTGATGCCCTTCATAGAGATTTTGCTTCATATGCCCATGAACTCTATATCTATCAATTGTTATCAATAAAGATTATAAATTATGTCTAATGTATAATTATACCTAAATAAAAGTGATTCTATTTATAATAATATTCAATAATTTTTTTATAATAACTTCAATAACCACAAAATATTGAGTGAAAAGGAAGCAAATGGATGTTATTCATGAATATTTTATTAGGATGCTTTTTGTTCTAAGAAGTGGAATATTTAATAGAGCCTAAAAATAAGAGTTTATTGTTTATGTAACACAAATTTGGAAGTAAGTAGTTCTGAAGTTTATTGATTCAACAGCACAATTGATGTCTGGGTTCTGGGTCAGTTTCTCTGTGATTCTTTTGATTTTCATTACATGGTCACAAAACGGCTGTTTCAGCTCTAAGCATCATGCCTTTATCCAACTGAATTCAAAATAAAAGGAGAGTGCTTCCTTCCTCCTTTTACTTCTCCTTCTCCTGCTGCCCCTTCTTCTCATGGAGAAAAGTCATTCTAAGAATTCCCTAGTAACTTTTCCTCAGACATTTTTTGCTAGAAGTGGGTCAGATGCCCACTCGCTTACCAGTCACTGGCAGAAAAAATAAAATCACCTTATTACGTTTAATCTTCCAGGGCTGGGGTAAGGTCTAAACTTCCTTGAGCACATTGCTTCCTCAAATCTGGACAAAATAAATGTTATTAGTTAGGAGAAAAGGGAAATGGCTCTTGGGGAGGCAAGCAATTTTGTCTGATGCATGTATATTCTACTGTTTCTTAGAAATTCTTTGGTTGCCTCTAAATTAAAATGGAGACGCATTCAGGGGTTAGAATCAAAGACTAAAATGGAAAAAATTGCTTCTTACTGAATTCTACAGAGCTATAAAAATATTTTGTGGGACAAGTTATGTTTCTTATGAGTTTAAGTTTCTCATAAAATGCAAAACGTTTTGTCCAGAGCTCAGCCCCCCTACAGTGGCATGTGTCCCACCATGTTGCTTGCCTGCCTGGGGTCTCTGAAGGAGTAGGGGGAGAAATGGCATAAGGGCTAAAGTTACTAGAAGGGCTTTCTGTAGGAAATTTTTAGGAAAATTTGGAAGTTAAAGGAGAGCAGAGCTATGTGGAGAGAAGTAGGTATGAGGGGAAGAAGGATTTAAACAAGTGTTACTGTGAGCAGGTATTCATCTCCTTCATGTATTCAAAAACACAGCTAAGAATGAAGGCTAATCTAGAATTGATGGCTGTTTGGTAGAGCCTGTGTCTCTTTTCAGCATTGCTCTGAGAGTTGTATCCTCAGTAGGACACATTCTCATCTTTGATCTCAAGGGGCAGACATAGTATTCTCCCCACCGACCCCATTTCCAACTGAAAAATCAACCTAGAGCTGTTGGAGGTTCCTGGGGAAATTTTAGGATTTTGGAATCTTCATGCCCAACACCATCTCAAGTTCCAAGATAGCTCCTCAATCATCAGCCACTCCATCCACATTCCAGCCAGCAGGAAGGAAGCAAAGGGAAGTAGAAGAGGCAAAGGGCTGTGCTGGCTGGCTTCTTAAGGATAATTCTCAGTAGCTGCCTCATGATGCTTGTGGACACATCCCATTAATCAGAATTTAGTCATGTGGTCCACCTAATTATATGAGAGTCTGGTAATATAATTTTTATTTTGAGTGGCCATGTACTTAGCTAAAGATTCTATTACTAGGAAAGAAAAGAAGACTGGATATTGGGAGAACAAAAAAAGGAAGCCTCTTCCAGACCCATGCCCCTTTCTATGTATGGGACATGGACTAGCAATTTTATGTCTCTTTATTCTTATTCATGTTATTTATTTAGCATAAAATATTCTCCCCCATCTTCTCATCTCACATATTTTCCTATCTCATTTTTTGTCTACTAAAAAGTTTCTTACCTTCAAAGCTTAATTTCAATGTCACATCCTCAAAGGAGTCTTCTTGGATTCTGCCAGTTAGAACTAACTTCTGCTATGCTCTCAGCCCTTTTCTCCTATTTTTATTATAGCAAAGTGTTCATTCTGTTTCACATTATCAGCAGTTGTTTATTTTTTTCCTTTAGATTGTAAATTTCCTGAGGGCTAGGTGCCTACATGAAAGAAATAAACTCATATCTTGTTTAAGCCAATGTTATTTTGCATTCCTTATTACTCACAGCTAAGTATAATCCTAACATAAGATCCTTCCTCCTTCCCTTTATAGAGTTGGGCACCACTCTATTTCTGAACTCATGATTATACAGACACCACCTAACAAGGGCTGGAACATGAAAAGAATGTTAATGAATGAAAGAAGACTGGGAAATATTTATAAATTGGTGCTATGTTGTGTTCACAGTTTTCAGTGTTAGAGGCATTGGTAAGATACAGAGGAAGGAGGTGGACTTTGTAATCTGACACCTGATTTAAAATCCTTGTTGAGTGACTTACAGATGTGTGACCTCTCATGAGAAAATTATTCTCCTTAATCCAAATTTTCAAATCTGTAAAATGGAAATTTAACACTTACTTTGCAGGGTTGTTTGTTGAATTAGGTAAGATGTCTGAAAAGAGCCTGGCACTAAGAAAGTACTCATTTTTAGGCATTATAATCATATTGCATATGTGGAATGCTTCAAGGAAAAGCTTTACATCACCGTATTCTAGAGCCACAAAATTGATTGCATGTGGATCAGGAGTCTTTGGGAGAAGATTTGCTACAGAGGCAAGGAGTGTTATTACTGGTAACAGAAATTGGAAGCATATCATACTTCTGTAATTGAGATGAAATTTGGCATACTGACATGGACAATATCCCTCCAACATCCATTTTAAAAGTCTCAAGATGAAAAATGGAGACACAAAATACAACCACTCATTGATGCTCCTGTAGCCATAGCAATAGGTAAAAATTATAAAAGTGGCAATTCCATTGAAATGTGAACTGAAGCATATCTATTAAAATGGATCCATAGTTAAAACAGCCTGGGTTTTGCATAGTTCTTGAAGGAGGAGCAGTTAAACCTCAGATTTTGTCTTTATTGACAGCAATATAGAAGTTATACATATCACAGACCAAAAGCAATCAGTGACCCAGCTGTCAGTACTTCAAGGTCAGAATAAAAGAGTAGATGCTATAATTTTAAGGAAAATTAGAGAGGTTTATGTTAAGACTTGGTTATAAAAAATGACTTGTGGATTCCCTAAAGCATATGAATAACTTTTTTGGCTTTGTACCATATAAAGTCTCTAGAATACACTTTGATATACTTTGAGACTAATACCTAGCATGTATTTAGCACTTTTCAGTTTATTAAATGCTTGACGTAGCTTAACTCATTTATTCATTTTTTATTGCTGCATAATAATTTACTACATACTCAACAGTTTAAAACAGCACACATTTATTCTCTTATAGTTTCTATGGGTTAGAAGTCTGGGCACAATTTACCTTGGACCTCTGCTTAGGGAGTCACAGGCTGAAATTAAGGTGTCAGCTAGGCTGTATTCCCATCTGGAGGATCAACTGGGAAAGAATCTGCTTTCAAGCTCACTGAGGTTATTGGCAGAATTAATTTCCTTTGGTTGTAGGACTGAGCCCTGGTTTCTTGCTAACCCTCAAGCTACTGGATACACAGCTCCTGGAGGCTGCCTGTAGTTCCTTGGTATGTGGGATTTCCCAACTTTCCCATTGAATTCATGAGGCTGGCAAAGAGCATTTCTAGAGTGAGGCTACTAGCAAGATGGAGTCTTACATGATATGATCACATAGTGACTTCCTTTAACTTTCACTATATTCTATTGGCTAGAAGAAACTCATGGGTCCCGCTCACACTCAAGAAAAGGGGATTAAACAAAGGCACGGACACCAGAAAGAAGGGATCATAATGAGCCACCTGGAGTCAGTTCATCACAATTTTCAACACAGTCCTTTGAGAAGGTTGGTAGATATTTTTCTGTTATGCAGATGAAAACACTCATTTTCAATAGGTCAAATAAATTGATACTTAAGACTGCACAGTTAATAAGAGATAAGGATAAACTCAGAATTCTTAAGACCTAGTTCTATGTTCCAACCATTATTAGTATCTAACCATCTTATACATCTTTTTATCTACCCATCCATCCATTCACCCATCCTACTATACTTGTCCAATGTTCTTTTTGCTACATCATGATACTTCTTGTATAAATGTGAGTAATATTCAGCAAACTCATCTCTTTGTACCCAGCAGAATTACCTCTTTGTCATTGTATTAGACAGGTTAGGTTAGATTCTCCTGTGGTAAAGAACAACTCCAAAATCCCAATGGCTTAAAACAATGAAGAGTTCTTTCTTGCTCGTATAACATGGATGCATTGCAGGTCAGCTGGGTGCTTTGCCCCACATTTTCTTACTTGAGGACTCAGGCTAATATTGTAGTAACCATGTTGAATTTGCCAGTCCCCATTCCAGTGGGTAAAGAGAGCTCTGGTGAATTTTGCAATGGCAGTCAAATGCTCTGACCCAGAAGGTAAACAAGATGGCATTTGCTCAAAACTCATGATTCAGAACTAGTCAAACAGCATTATTCTACCAAAAGGAACCAGAAATTTTAATTCAACATATTCCAAGGAGTGGAAAGACCAAGAAATAATTGGCATACAATTTGTGAAGTAATTACTACTATAGCCATGAAACTATCTCACCTCAAGATTCACCCCTGTCACCTTTACATAGTTTGTGGCCTTAGTCCAAAATCTCTTTTCTGACCTAACATTTCTAGACCTGTTCTTGACACCCTCAGCTTTTGATTCTGGATTTATTTATACCTTCAGAGCTGCATTTCAACTAAAGCCTAAGGTTTATAACAGCTTCTCTAGGTCTGGTTTCCATTTTTCTTCTTGATCACAATTTTCACTTTGTATTCTTAATGACATTGTTTTTAGTCATTTGGGATAAACACCTCACCAAATCTTTCTGCACTTCTGCAACCCTAAACCCAGACCTTGATCTTATAAGCTACTGCCTTTGTGATAATTAAGTCATTGATAATATGATGCATGCCACATGGAGACAGAACTATGATTATATTCTTAAGTATTTCCCAGAGTTTCTTTTTTTAGAGATACTGTAGGCACTGATCTAAATTCAATTAGCAAGTGTCATGAAAAAGAAAACATCAATGGAAAAAATAAATCAAAGGATTTGGGATGACTGAACCCAGCAAGCAAGCAGAGCTGACCATTCTCAAGGTGAATAATTATCTGCAGAAAGGTGAACAACAGCATACTTTATCGGTTGCATACCATTTTGGCTTAATGTGAAAGCCGCAACAAGTGAGCTAAAATAATAATGCCACGGTAAACCACCTTTGAAGAACATTGTATTAGTACAACATTCTCAGTGGGTGACCACACTGCTGGAGCAAGGCATTAAAGAATAAGAAGCAGCTGGACTAAATATATGTTCACAGCAGAAGACACATTTTCATCCTACAAGCATGTTCTACTTCATTATTTTAAGCATTTCTGTCAACTTGTAGACTAAATTACACTGAACCTTGTGTATAAATTTTATTACCACTATAGCATGTTAAAGAAACTTGCTTGAAAACAAGGAAAGTGGTGGGTTAGAAGAAACAAATTCTGGAAAACGTCCCTTTTATTAAGGTAAAACCTACAACCTCTAAGATTTAGCCCCCAGTAGAGTATTTGCTGGTAACGAGATGACTGGATCCAGTGTGAGCCTTGTTCTGCTTCTGAGAGGCTCCCATTTTGACTTTTGTGACCATAGTAAGATCATGCAGCCCTTGAGTCTCTGTTGTAATTCTGGTTTAGCTGTTAGGCTCCTATTATACCTAAGCAAAGATTCCTTCCCTTAGTTTCCTCCAGTGCAGCCAAGGTATTCTCAAACTTAGTGAGGACTTTAAGAGAGCAGAGATACATAAACCTTTATAAGCTGTGTTGTGGATAGCAGTTTCTGATCTTTTCCATAGTCAGATCATTGCTAGGGCTTGTCAGTCCTGTTGCCTCATATTCTCTATCCAGCTGTCTTTATTGGAGTTTCTTCCAAAGCAGACCCTGAAACATGGCTCTGTATTTGATTTGATTTGGTAGATTTTCCAGGGAAGCACAGTGAAGAAGTGGTGAGGTGAGGCAGGCAATCAGAAGAGGTCTTGCTGTCCTTTGTTTTATCTTTTAAAAATATACTTCTCCATCATTGGAGTCTGGCATCAAGCAGAAGCCTTTTGATAAAAATCGTAATTGGTCATTTTTCTAACTCGGGAAAACTATGAAATTCGTAGGACAATCTTTGGAATAAAAAGAGGCTCATTTTAAGCTGGTGCTTTGCATAGTCCTTCCAGATCAGAAAGGGACACAATAGAGGAAAAAAGCCTTTCTCAGTGTCCTATACATTTTATCTGCACAACATGAATATAATTTTGTTTGGAAATTCCCAGAATATTCAAATCACTTGCATGTTATGTGATATTAATAAAACTTCTGGATAGTTACCACATTAGAATAGATAATCATTACTTGATCAGCAACGAGAAAAAGGAAAATGACAAACTCCGGATAAACACTGGGATAAAGGAATAAACCCAATGGCTCTCTGTCAGTATACTTAACCAATTCAAAAATTTAGAATATAATTCAATAAACAGACTTTGAGCACTGTAATTGTTGTTGTTGTTGTTGTGGTGGTGGTGGAAGTGGGGAAAACATGCAGGAAAATCTACCCTTGAGTCATCTGTTTATGACAGGAAGTTAAAAGAGAATGCAGGCAACTATGTCTGAGGGTAGAATGCTGTGAAGGCAATAAAAGAGATGCAATTACGTAGATTCAGAACAATTGGAAAAATCCTATTTGGGATGGGTGGTCAGGAGAGAGCTCATAAAGAAAGTTCTGGTGAGATCCAGCATTTTAGCTGAGTCTTGAGATGGTGTTGGGATTTCTACAGGTGGAAATCGAGAGGGAGAACACTGCCTGTATGTATAGGGTTTGGAGGAGAGGACTGTGGGCTGGTTTGGCTGGAATCTGGGGCATGTGCATAGGAGAGGCTGAAGATGAGGCTTCAGAGCTGCGTGTACCAGAACAGAAAGAGCTGTACACATTAGACGAGAACTCTTGCCCATAATTCTTGCAACATTGGGGAGCACCTGAAAGTTGTTGAGTGAGATGAATTTGGTAACTGGATGCAGGATGAGTGGAGAGGGCCTGGATATGGGAAGCAGTGTAGACTTCTTCAGGGACAGTATGTGTGACTCGTGTGAAATCATACTTTGGTTATGGAATACAGCCTGCCAAAACCCAACACCAACGACTAGAATATAAGCGCTGGCTGAAGTTACTGCCCCTGTTATCAGGACGGTGGCAGGTCCAGAAAAAAAGATGACAGCAGATGGAAGATAGGTAGCATCCACTGTCCTTATACTCAAAACTAATCAAATGTAGTAAGTCTCACAGGAGCTTTACAATCAGTGCTCGGGCTTTAAAAGTGCCAGTTGGCAGAGCAAAACAGGTGATGGAATAATAAGATTGCATGCAAAGGGGCTGTGCTGAAACAGAATCACCTCCCAGGAGGATCGTCTCAGGAAGTGGGTGGTGGGTGGTGGTGGGAGGAGGCAGGGGGCCTTCCTGTCCTCTGAGTTGCATGCACATGTCACATCAAAGCTGGATGAGTAAAATGCTACAACTCCAGCAAACTGGACCTCTGTGAGAGGGCCAAAGAGCAGAGCCTCATCTTCTTTCTGTAAAATGGCAGGTATTGTGAGGATTAAATTAAATCAAATCATGTGCAGCTCTTGGCAGAGGGCCTGGAACATAGCAAACTGTTATCATTCCCTATGGATGCTTCTGGGACAGCATGCCTGTAGAGCTGTGGGAGGACTCTTCACTTCAGAGCCGTGTGCTTCTGTTCCTGGAAAGTGTGGGACACCTGGTTGTTTTGCATTTGATGTTATATCACGCAGGCAGTTGGGTGAATTGATTTGATGCTTTCTACATGGCTCTGGCACAACACAATCAGGCAAGTCACTTTATCTATTTTGTGACTTCTCCCTCCCTTCCCCAACCCAGCCTGATGCTTTCTAAGTACATCTGCCCTGTTTCCTGGCCTCCCCCCCACCCCCTCCAAAAACTGCTGGCCCCAAGCTGCAGGGTCAAGGATCTGGCAGCCTAATCTTGGACTGCTTTGGATAGCTAATTAGGAGAGAAGAAGAAAGTAAAGAACATAACCACATCACATTTTAGAAAGACATGGAAAGTCTAGAGAGGCAGTGGAATAGGAATTTAGCTAGGGGGACCACTCAGGACATGTGTGCTACTCGGGTGTCAGATTAGTAGCCAGTCTTTCTTTAGTTTTCTTGCTCCCCTCCCTCCTTTTTTCCATTGTATAAAGAACAGGATAGATCTTGCCTTGCAGCAAACTATAAAGGGAAGAAAAACATGCCCACAAATGATGCTAATGGGAGTTATAAGTGTCCCAGAAGAGACTTAGAGTGGGGAACAATGCTGATTTGGAAGGGTTAAGGGAAGCTTCAAGGAGGAAGTGGCAAAGGGGCTGAATTCTAAAGGATTTGTAAGATTTAGACTTTTGAAATAAGGGAAGGCAACAGCTCAAACAAGGTACAGAAAAGAAAAAGAAATAGTGGTTGTATAAAGGAATAAGTCATTTATTTTGGTCAGATTTCTAAATGTGTGCAGGGAACAGTGGGCCAGATTATGGAGGAGTTTGGAATCTAGGGTGGGGATTTGGAACTTTAGTTCACAGCATTAGGGAGCAGGGGAGTGATACTATCAGACACGGTTTTAAGAAGATTAATCCATTAGCATTGTGTAGAATGAATAGGTGTGGGCAGGAGAGCAGGGAGATGGCTTGAAAATATTGCAATGGTCCAGGAAGAGCTATTGCTATGAGCTCGGTATTGTCAGAGAAGTGAAGAGGATTTAGAAATGAATGGAATGCATGCTGCTGAGTTAGAATTAGTAGACATTGGTAACTGAGTGAATGCAGGGCCTAATCAGAAAAGAGGAATCAAGAGTGTCTTTTCGGCCTTTTATCATCTGAGATTTTCCAGCTCCACTTGTTCCTAAAGGATACCAGCCCCTCTTGTCTGAACAAATAATCTTACAAGCTTTCCCTCTGCAGACTTTTCCCCACTTCTCAACTCCATCACCACTCACCACCTGTTCTGATGATGGTGTGAAAATCTTTCTTATTTATCATCATAGTCATACATAAAGAGGTATTCTGGTTTCATAATGGACCAGGCACTTTTGACTGTCACAGTTTCTGTGGGGTTCTCATTTAGAAAGATTTTCACAACGCATTACACTGGGGGAAATGAATCAAGTTATCCTCACAGCCTTTATGTTGGTATACAGATTCTTAGGTTGAGCTTTGATTTTTGGTGGGGTAAGAGAGGGAGGGAAGAGATTGCTTGGGTGTATTGTTGACAAAAGGCTTGTAGGTGTGATGATTTTTTACTTGTTCACTGTGACATCTCCTTGAGAACCATAATCAGGCCTGTGGCAGCAGCTGCTTGTTGGAATTGGCCTGCTTGGCCAGTTTCCACTGGAATTCTCCCATGTTCTCCTACATCTATATCTTGTTTGAATCCATTTGGTGATAGACAATATGCTGAACATCACTCTTCCTTTAAAATTTTTCTTGTCATTGATATCCTAATCATTTTATTTCTTTGACCCCCTCTTTCTCTCTCTCCCTTCCTCCCTCTTCAATCACAGATATGAATGAAGATGTCTAAATGTATCATACAAACTTTTTTAGCAACAAAGGTGCATTCCTAAGCCTGTGTCAAAATTACGGCTTTGCGGTTGGTTCCATGTATCTTCGTCATTCTGGAATCTAGATTGAGGAGTTACCTCAATCCTGGTCTTGTGGTAGAGGGGGAAAAAGAAAAATGATGTCTGGACCCATGCAATGGCTTTTGAGTTCTTGCTCAGTTCAAAAAAAGTTTTTTATCTCCTGTCACCTGGTCCCAAAGATAATGCCACGTAGCTTAACTTTTTGTTTGTTGTTAGAGCAGCAGCCCAACTATTTATTATCTATTTATTTTAGCATTTTCTAGGTTATATTGATACAGGACCAAGCAAATCCCCTGAGTCGGGGCTCAAGTCCTGTACCATGAAAGAATCCTTGACTGCGCTAGGAAAGAATTCAAGTGCATGACTGAGTTAGAGACAAAAGGAAAGTTTATTAGACAAGGATAATGCTCCACAGACAGAGACAGAATAAGAAAGATCCTGGAGTGTTTGAGGAATTGTTTATATATCATTCTTAGTTTTTGTGAATTGCAGTTTAGAGATTTGTTTTTCTACTTTCCCTTGATAGCATGGGTATGGAGCATAAAAGGTATGAGTATGCAGCATTAAAGGTGTGTTAGCAATCTCAGCCTTTGCTCTGTAGGTTCCACGTGGTCTGGCCATAGGGAGTAAGTGGTTGGGTCTATTTTGTGTAGGGTAGGACTAAAAGACTGTTTTCCTGTTTTTTTTTTTTTTTTCACTGGATGGTAAATCGTTTGTTAGTAATTCCAGCAGGAATCTTTCTTTGTATCTTTGTATGGTCTGGCAGCACATTGCAAGCTCCGAATACAACTTGTCAATTTGTGTACTTCTCATGACTCTTCCTCATATCAATACTGCAGTGGAAATAGCCCCATATCTCGGTGGTTTACAACAACAAAGCTCTGTTTGCTACATGCTATGTCAGTGTGCCAACTCTGTGTCTAAGACATGTCTTAGCTTGTGCTTCTGCTCAAGTATCTTCTTCATGCTGGTTTTCAGGCTGAAAGAATAGCTCTCTCTTGGCAGAGGGGAAAAGAACTTCAAATTTACTTTTTTTTTTGGAAGAGAATTCTTTGTCCAAAGTGTGATAGGGCATGGCTTTCTTCTCTTGCTATCCTTTTTTCATATGAGATCTCCAGCCTGTTTGAAACAGTGGCCCATGAAGGTTGGGATAACAGAAAAGGTATTTGCCAAAGGTGAAAAATTTCAAGCCTTTTTGAAGTTATAATCCCTTTAGTTTTGCTACAAATTAAGTGAGTTAGCAGAACCAGATTTCTCTTGTGGACATTTCACTTTGAGTCTGGAAGCAGAGAATTCTTTTCTCTTCATCTTCTAAAAAAGAAAAACTGGATATGCAGTGCTTCTTCCCCAACTCTACTCCCCGTTTGCCATAGATGAGGGAGAAAAAGAGGTAGAATTATAGGAGCTGACGAGATAGAGGGGACAATGGGCGGGGGGAGAAGAAGATGCGGAAGGGAAACTAGAGTTGCTAGGTTCTCTGACATCCACCTCTGATGGACTTAGGACCCAGCAGACAACTAAAGAGCTGTTTTGCCCAACTGACTACCTAGTAGCATAGGTTCTGCTTGGAATGGTTGTACCTTGCTGCCTTTCCAATAGTTAAGGGTATAGGTCCATCACCCCAGTGTATTACCCAGGTAAAAGTAGAGCTGCTTTGGTGGGGGATAGAAGATGCTAGCATCCTCTACCCAACCACTCTGCAGAACCCTGGGGCTTTGAGAGATAGTTTGAAATTCTGTAGTCCAACATCACAGATCCATTGAAAGTGACTTCTATACAAAAGATTAGGGTTTGTGTTGTGGTTGTTGGAAAATGAAGTACAATTATAACAACATCTCTTGGAGAACTCCCGAAGAGGGAGGATGTGGGTTAGGAGGTAGGATTATCTTTTATTTAATTATGCTAAAGCTAGGTACTGTACAATGAGATAAAGATAAGTACTCTGCAGTGAGAAGATTTTATTTTGGCCTTATCAAAAGGAACTCCAACCACTAAAAGTCCTCTAATATACTTAGTGGACTATGAGAAACAGCTGTCCATAGAGGTGTTGGATTTGGGAAAGAGCCAGGAGATGAGTTAGGAAACTGAACAGAGAGGAGAGAAATCACTCTTTCCAGACTGAGGAAGACTTCGGTGCTGGTTGGCTGGTTGCAATGAATGAAGTCGGAACTGATGACTGATGGCATGAACTTTTTGTGTGTGTGTGTTTTTTTTGTGTGTGTGTGTGAACTTCTATGCAGTAAAGAAGTGTCATATGTTTTGGCAAGTAGGTAATTCTGGATCATGAACCCTGAACTTAGGAAAGGGAACCAACATGACAACTGTGGGTTTGTAATCCTTCACCTCACGATGGCCCTTGATGAGGTTTGCGATCTGGGAAACATGGGAACTGTAGCAAGGCAGCCTAGAGAATTGAAGAATTTCTTTTTCTTTTTTGCCAGCTGCCAACTCTGGGAAAACAGGACTTGTTCTTTCCCACTGAGTCCCATTCAGAGGAACATATATTCAGTGTTTGTAGGGGGAATAAAGAATATTCATTTCTATCTCTTACTTCTGTAGAGAAGTGTTAACTACCGAGGAGGAGGAGGTGGAATCTCTTTATGAGGATTATATTGACAGCACATAATGAAGGGGATTTACAGATTTGCTGTTGGAAACTGTAGCTATCTATGCATACTGTTCTCAACTGAGAAAAAGCAAGGATGGCTGCTACAAAGGTCAATGCCAAATTTAAATGCATCTTTTTTTTTTTTTTTTAGATCATTTCCATAGCATTTTATTCACAATCATTAAATGACTTTCTGTTTCTCAGGAAAAATAGTCATTAACATTTTTATTTCTCGCTCATGAGTTATAATTATGTTGTTATAAATATGGACACTCTAAAGAGATTGAGGAAGAATGGGCGTCCCCCATAATGAAGAGAAAACAGGGGTGACTGATCCCACTCAATGGTAATTTCAAACAAGTGGCTTCTGTCTAGGTTTACTTAGTCGTGGTTTTGAGTTTTTAAAAAATACAGAGCAAATATAGAGTTAAAAAACTGAAGACAAATGTCATAATTTAAATTGGTTATAATTATTTACATGAAGAAATTCAAGTAGTGGATTGAACATAAAAAATAAGGCTATTTTTTGAAATAAAATCATATGGGAATGGGAAATATGCAAGACAGATCACAGAGTTGTTGCTTTGGGTGAAGAGAGGCTGGTGCCTAGAGCCTGTCTTGTTAGTCAGCCTTTCGGGACTCTGGAGTGACAACTGCGAGGCACCTTTGTGGGATCCCTGGAGTTCTGAGAATTCCAATTTAAGTATAGTGGATTGAAGAGCAGATTTCCTTTGAATCCCAAGCCCACTGGAGTTTTCCAATAGCCTCCAAATCTTGAGAGCTGACATGAACCAATTAATGTTTGGGCAAAGCCAGTGTGAACCTTTTGTGCAGACTGTGAGAATCCTGGGGTTCTGGCACAGACTAGGATTCTGGAGCTGGGTATGGGTGTGCAGTGGGACTGATTCATGGTGGTAGTTGTGGAGCAAAGGGGATGGAGACAATGTCCTGGGTGGAGGACAGTCCAAGGTTGAAAAAGAACTGTCCAAAGTGCAGAGTCCAAAGGGGGTTGGCAACAAATCAAAGACAGAGTCTGAAGCAAAGCATCTACAACTGAAGTCAGATGAGACTCCACTAGGGTCTGAAAGTGGGGACAGGAGGCAGAAGTTAGATTTTGGGGTATAAAGAGAAAGCCTTTACGGGGTCCTGCAGTCTTGCCTGTTGGCAGAAAGGAAGCTGTAAGGATCCCCTGAAGGTCTGAAGAGGGCCCTGGCTATAGAGGGAGGGGGTTGAGCCTCTTATTGTACAGTCATTGCTGGGATCTTGACCATATTTTGAGCCAGCAGCTGTGGATACCTATATCATGGATTTGTCCCACCTTGATCCTCCAACTCATTTACTGAGGATTGGGATCTTATCAAAGACAGGTTTTTGAACTTACCCTTGACAAGGATCAAAGTAAACTTACCCCTAAAATTTAATGTAAATTAAAAATCCTACCTAGATCAAACAAACATTTGCACTGTCCATTTGTATATCATACATGCCTGTGTCATTGGGATTAGTCTTTTGCCACTTCTTTCTCCTATTGTTCTGAGGGCTGGGTGTGGTGCTGGGACTGTGTAGCAACCACTGATTTTATAGCCTAAAGTCATGCACACTCCAGAACTTCTCCCAAGGTGGAGGGTAAGAGGGGCCACTTGCTGCAAAGTAAAAAAGTCAGCGCTGCCAACGGTGTTGTGTGTCTGGGAGGGTCATCACCTAGGACAGCCAGAGAAGGGAAGGGTAAAAATGGTTGCATGGGGGAGGAACAAAAGCTTTAGAATCCTTGTTTTCTTTCAACTTGGGGTTTATACATTGTTTTCTTTCTAAAATATCTTTAAAAAGCAGAATCTTCCATCGAGGCCTGTCATGAAAGTCTCTGAGGTAGGTAAAAGCATTAATCTCTGAAATATAACCTTATGCCACTGTGATAAGCTCAAGCTTCTCTTGATGAGTTCTTTATTATTCCTGTTGCTCGTGGTTTACACAGAACTGTGGAGAGAACCCTGAAAATTGATAAACCATTTTAACATAAGATTAGAAAACACTAAATAGAATTTTAAATTTAAAGGGAGATTATAGATCTTTGGCAGTTTAGAAAATGGGGACTCAAAGCCCAGAGCCTGGTATTACTAGTTTTTCACTCAGGCTATATGTAGTAGCTCTTTGAGGCTTCTAGGGCTGTTTTTCTAGAACCCTAGGATTCTAAGCCGGCACTGGGGTATCTTGAATAAGAAGCTAGATTCCTTAGATGTGGAGCTAGCTAGGAGGTTTGGCTGGCCTTTGACAAGTTAGGGTCACATTTCTGAGACATTGGTGCTATAGGAAAGCTTGGGTAGAGACCCAAATTCCAGGGACCCTCTGGAGTTGATGGACACAGATCTGACCAGAGAGAACCAAGCATGATCTAAAATCAGTTAAGCTCCAGGAAACAGGAGGGTCCAACTGACCTTGATAGAATCTGGATTCCATTTCTCAGACCCTGAGGCAACTAAGAAATGTGGGGCAGAATGTCTCAAGATCATGTGACAAGCTGATGGTTGAATCAGATTTAGAGCTCTTGGCTCCTGACTGACTCCAAGTTCAGTGATTTTTAATCTCTATAGTGCTATTTCCACCTCCACCTGACTCTATTATAAGACAAAAATCTGCCTTTGTAGAAACCAATCTCCCTTTTTCTCCCTTCTCCACTCCTCCTTCCCTCCCTTTCTTCTTTTTTTCTTTCCTTCCTTCTTTCCTCCTTTTTGTCTTTTCACTTTCTAACATTTGATCTTCACCATGTGCTTGGAAGTATGCCATTTTTGGAAATAAAAAAAAGTAACAGTCTTACTGTCTTAAATTTTTAAGCTTAAAATAATTGTTGATAAAGTGGAGAAAATGTCACCTAAGGACTTATGAGATTAAAGGTATTTCTAGCCATATATTTCATAATCATTTACCAAGGGACATATCCAGGAGTCTAGAATCAAGTCTAGAACCAAACACATATGTATTTGCACATGAGATGGCGTTGCAGTCGGGTTGGCCAAGTCTATTCTCAGCCAATGGAAATGCCTCATCAGAAACAGTTATTCCATCCCTAGAGCGGTATGCATCCCAGCAAAGGTAGTTAGAGACAAAAGATGGATGGGGCTTTTAGAGAGGCGAGGATGAAAGGCATGTGGGCAAAAGCCTGGGCAGTTGTGAACCAGAGGAGATAAGGCTGAACCCAAGACTGAGAGTGTTACAGCAGACACCAAGAACACAGGACAGAGCATTCTAAGTAAAGTCTTAGCGCAAATTCAGAGGACACTGAAGAGAAAATGGGAGCCATCATCAAAAGCCAGAGGAGGCAGAAGCTGATAGGCACGACAAACCTGGGTCAAAGACAAGTCTGCAGCATTCATAGTAGAACATGAGCCAGAGTGGCCATGCTGAGGAAAGATTAGTTCCAGGTAAAGTTTTTATTCTTGCCTGTGGCTCAACCAGATGCAGGGTCTGATTCCCCTGGGTGGAGCCCCATGGAGTAAAACAGATGGCTCATGCAGGCAGCTTCCAGGCTTTCTGGAGCTCTCTGGAGGTTGTCATGGCTACTGACTTGTTAAAAAGGAGATATACATGGAGGTTCCTGGAAGGGCATCAGTCTCACAAATTTGCTTTAGCCTTCTTCTCCTCTGACTGCACAAGGCAGAGAAAAAAACTCTCTGTGGGCATTTCATCAGAGAAGTAATTTCAATCCACTTACACAGGGCAACAAGAGCAAATGTATAGCATGATGACATGCCTGCAATTTGAGCTTTATTTAAAAAATGATTTTACAGTGTCTTCCTCATATAATAAACAAAATGTGCACATGTACATGTGGTGATGAAAAAAGCCCATCAGAGGATAACAATGAAGAAAAGATATTCTGTTCAAAAAGTACTTCTTTAGGATTGTAACCTGTATTTAGTTTTGAGAGGTATGAGTGACGATGTATGATTCCAGGTCTTTAAAACACAATATCTTTATATACTCCACCCTGTGGAGATCAGAACCCAGGCATCCAGAGTCCCAGGTATAAGGCTGATTTATTTGTTTGTTCACTGAACACTGGTAAAGCATCTAAAAATTGGGTGCCAGGAATGCAGAGGTGGATGTAATATGATTTCTTCCCATCGAGTGTATACGATCCAGAGATAGATATATGTATATTTAATCATGATGGTGTATGCACATCTAGATAAGCATAGAGTAAAGATCTGGCCTAGATTTCCTAGGAGCATAAAAAGAGAAATGTCAACCTTTGCTTAGAATGGAGTGGGGAGGCTTCTAGGAGAAAGTAACTCGTGCTGAATCTTGGAGGGTGTCAGGCAGACAAAAAGGGAACAGTATTTCAGGCAGAAGAAAGGGAATTTGCAGAGGCAGAGGTGTGGAAAAAGCATGTCATTTTCAGAGAATTTGGTATGACTGGAATCCAGGGAAATTGTGGAGGTTGGCAGGAATATGACTGGAAAAACAGACTGGGGGCCAGCTCATTAAGGTTCTATGTTCCATACTGATATTTTTGGATTTTCTTCTAATAGTCATGCTATGGATTGAGTTGTGTGCCCTCAAGCCTCCCACTTTAATATGTTGAAACTTTAACCCCAAATATGATGAATACCAAATGAGCCTTGGGGAGGTAATTAGGATTAGATGAGATCATAAGAGGAAACCCTCATAATAGGATTAGTGCCCATAGGGAGAGAGACATCTGTTTTGCCACGTGAGGACACAGTGAGAAGGTGGCATTCTGCAAGCCAGCAAGAGAGCCCTCACCAGAACCTGACCATGTTGGTACTCTGATTTTGCACTTCCAACCTCCAGAACTGTGAGAAAATAAATTTCTATTGTTTAAGCCACTCAGCCTGTGGCATTTTATTATGGTAGCCCAAACTGACTGAGACAGATTAGTTGGCTTAAAACATTTTTTTTGAGGGGGTAATTTTTACTTTTAATAAGCCCTTCGAAACATGTGCAGAACTCTAATGTATAAACCTATCTTAGACTGTGTGTCTCTCTGTTGTCTAAATTGTTGATCAAGCCAAGCAATATAGTAGGGGGAGTAGGACAATCAGGTCTTTTACTTATTTGATAACTATTTATCAAGGGTTGATTTTGTGTTAGGCACTTTTGATAGTGCTAGAGTTACAATCATGACTAAGACAGATCAGCCTCTGCCCTCATGTGGCTTCCCTTTTAATGCAGAAGGCAAGAAAACAAATATGAGAGCAAGATAATTCTAGGCACTAAAAATAATATGAAACAAAACAAAACAAAACAAAACAAAACAGAGTGATGTGACAGATGTAGGGCCTAGTTTTAAATAGGTGGTCAGAGAAGGTTTTTCTGAGGAGATGCCTTTGGAACTGAACTGTAAATAACAAAAGAGCTACCATGTGAAGACTTGGGGAGGAGAAGAGGCTGCAAGTGCCTGAGAATGAGAGCAGGTCAGAAGCTGAGTGGCTGTTTGCCATTGTCTGGGGGAAAAGGTAAAGGAGACTAGGACAAAGAATGGAGTTGGAGGAGATTTTGAATAGTAATGGGTGGATTTGGGCTAAGCCACCAGGAGGATTGGCTGGAAAGAAAGAAAAAGAAGAGACAAATATGACCTCCAAGTTTCTGGCTAAAGGAACTGGATAGATGTTAATGCTATCACTGAGGAAGGAAAAATTAAATTAGTTTGATATAATGGGAATAAAAGAACTAATCAGTACATTAAATAATTTTTAAAAATTTCCAGCATTTTAATTAATTTTCCCCTCATCATTTGTTTAGGTGTTGGGTAGACTTGTTTCTACGTTTGATCTCCTTTCACATCTGCACACACCATCATATCCATCTGTAAGAAATAGCAGCTGTCTGGTTTTAGGAGAGACTTGTAGGATCCCACACAGAATCTATCACACTGATTTCAGATAGGGACTCTGTCCTCTGGCTGTGTCCTCAAGTTGTGTGGCCAGAGAGATGGAACCAGATAGACAAGAACAAACTTGCAGGGAAATCGCCTGGTTAGACCAGGTTGAGGCAGGGGGAATTTCCTCTTCTCCTTGGAGTCGACCAATGTGCTCGCCATTTGCTTGTTTGCTTTCAGGTCCAAGTCCCACCCAGCCTTCCCTTGCTCTACTCTGTATCACAGGGAATTGTATTTCCAGATAGGTTCGGCCAGTGGGAGGCACTGGCAAAAGATGGCAGGGGAGGAGGAGGGAAGAAGTCAGGTAATCTTCTTTTGCCCCATCCTGGGTGAGGCTCCTCTCCCACGAGACAGCTTCCTTCATGATGCCCAGCTTCTATCTGGTAGGCCCTGCCCTGGCCCTAACTCCTCCAATGGCCTATGCTTCTGGACTCTGATGATCCCATTTCCCTGCATAATTCTTCCTGCCACAAGGTAGAATTGGATTTCTGCTGTGGCCTTGCCATTTCTTCTTACCTTTCTGGGCTCTGTGATTATCTTTTTAATCAATCCCTCAAATTTAGTTTTCTCTATTTTTTGAGATACAAAGTTGTTCCTGGTTTCTTCTGAGGACTCTGACTTATATGACACATATTTTGTCTGACGGGTTCTGAGGACCCTAGGTGTTGAGTGATTAACTGACAAAGTCCTACATTTTCTCACTCTTCCTGCCACTTGCTCTCTCCTTGTCTGCACATTCATCTTTTTGTTCTATGAGAGGTCAAACTCATTCCCTGTTTAGGGCATTTGCATTGTTGTTTTCTCTGCTTAGAAAGCTTTGCCCAGATCTACAGGAAGGGCCTCACTCCTAAATCAACTGGATATCTAGTTTCACAGTTTCAGCCTGTCTACTCTGATGCTCTCCATCGGGTTAGATTAGATAATCAAGAGTTCCCCCAATAACCTCCCTTCCCAGCCTGTTTCCAAAAAGCAAGCCTATAAGCACTTTCTTTTTGAGAGTCTACTAGAGGTATTTGAAGGTTCTGTTTAGTTTTATGGCCCTTTAATAGCATGTGCCTTTGACATTTGAACATCAGAAGGTGTCAAATTTCACACAGGCATTAACTGACCTTGTTCAGCAGTTAAGAAAAAAAAAATCTCTTTTGTTTTTGCCTTATAATATTTTCTTGATGTGTTGTGGAATGTTTTTGTTTTGGTTAAATGCCTTGGATGGACAATAATAAAAACATTTGATAAAGTTTTTTTTTTTTTTAATTTTTATAAATAGAGAAAGTTGTGATTAGAGGAGGCCAGAAAGGCTCCTTTGACAGAGCATATTTTGCCTGAGGGTCTACTATTAGGTTTCTGTAAGTCTGGAATAAGTCATGCTTTTAAAATGCAACCTCCCTTTGAAGAAGTTTCTTTAGTCCTTCTCCCACTGGTGTAAAAAGTACAATTAACTTTCTGGCTTCCGGATACACCAGATTCTGAGGATACTAAGAGTTTAGGCACAGTGGCAAATGAAAAAAGGGTCGAATTTTCAGGAATAAAGGTTCATCCAAAGAATGCTGACTAGGGTATGTTGATGTATAATGTGTGCACATGTGTGTGCGTGTGTGTTTGTGTACCTTTTTAGTGAGCAGGTCCTGAAGGGAGAGTAGTGAGAAGAAATCAGGGCCTTTTATTTTCCTTTTACCATTTGAACCACTGTGCTGGCCTGGACTGCATTTTTCCAGATTTCATATTGTGATAATTAAATGTCTGTTTTTAAACTCCGATGGTTGAGGTTTCTTACAGCCAAAGGCTGTAAGATTTGATGTCACAAATCAAACTCTTTTCCCATCTCTCTTTATGTTCTGTTCCTCTTCTTATATGCATTAGTTAATGGAATCCACCCAGTTGCCCAAGTCAGAATTTTTGGATATTTCTCACCTCCTTTCTCTTGTTCATCTACTTCCTTGAATACAATCTCCAATACAATGCCTGGTACACAAAAAACACTTAAAGCAAGTTTGTCAAACTAAATTAGAGTGATCGGATATTTAATGTCATAGATTAGTACACAGATACCAAGGAAAGTGAAGAGGATTATCTTGGGAGATACTTTCTTCAGACTATGGTGAATTTTGATAAGCCTGTCACTCATCAGAGAATATCTTTCTACTGCCTAAAATTCTGTCGTCTCTCTGGTTATATGTTACTTTCACATAGCATTGTTGGATCAGCATTGTTTTATTTTCCTTCTTAGATCCTTGCTTTTAACTTTTCCATGTTTAAATTCCTCTTTTATGATATTTCTTTCTCTTAAATCAATACTATTGATTAAGTTAGGGTCAGTGTTGCTCTTCCTACCTTTAATCTTGGCTTCTGCTAATGTCTGCTCTCTTCTTTTACTTTACTTAATTATATTAACCTTATTCTCAGAATGTTGGGTGAGTTTTCTATCTTTCTACATACAGAGAAAGAATATAATGACAAGTGAAGAGGTTCACAATCTTCTGGGGAAATGCAGAGAACACCAGATTTGAAGTAGGAATAAAATGTGGGGTTTGCATAGCAGCAGCTCCTGTATGTATGATTTAAATCAAGTAACAAAACCCAATTAATTCTGTTTTCTTACATTTACAGTAATAAACAGAATTATATCTATTTTGTCCATTTCACAAGAAAATTAAGAGTTCTGCAAGTGTAAAGCTTATGTCATGTCTCTATTCTAGGGTGCAGTGACTTGTGCTTAAACTGCATAGACTGAGCAAGATTATTATAGAAAGGGAGAAGGTGGATCCCCATGGGAAAAAGTTTGAGCAAACAATAAATAAATGTCCAAAAGAGCTGGCTTATGGAAGCTTAGGAATATGGAATGAGGTCTTTTGTGATTGAGGAAAGTTTCTAATTTGTTCTTTTCAATGATGTGGGGGGAGTTACTAGAAGAGGGGTATGGAGGAAAAAATGTTTTCTGTGATATAAACACTCTCGAGAAAACCATCGGTCCTGTTTGGCTTTTACCAGAATGGCCACACCTAGTTCCTAACCTCAGAATCCAAGGAGGGCTCCAAATTAGCTCTTAGGTACAGCAATTAGAACTGAAGTGGGACCCTTGTTCAACCTTCTCATGCTGCCATAAAGAAACAGATTTGGTGAAGAGAAATGGCTTGCTTTAGTACACAGGGCTAATCATCATATGATTGAGACCTAGAACCCAGGTCTCCTGACTGCTGTGCTGAGAGATCCTGCCAATCAGTTGCAATATGTTTCTAACTAATTCATTACTAATAAGAGTTCAGGTACCAAGATTTTTGAGATTTACTTTTTTTGTCTTAAAGAAATGAAAGCACATTCTAGGTTATCCCTATACTCATGCCCATATCCCTTTCATTCCATTATTTCTTAAAGAGGAAAGTGGTGGGAATTACATTCAACCTTGGATATACCCATGCGAGTGTTTTGCATATGTGATCATCAGCTGGGTCCCAACAGAAAAGTTTGAACATCACAATATCAGATCATATAATGCTCAAGAGAGCCTCTGAGCATCTGCTTTTTGTAATTTTTTTTTCTTTAAAAAGAAAAAAATGTGACTTGATTTTCCCTGGACACTCTGTTGGATGGAGGAGGTCAATATGCTCCTGAATGCTCACCATTCAAGAGGTATCAGCTACTTTTTAATCTCTTTTTTTTCCATCTGGAGTTTTAGATCTCATTGAATATTTTTGTTATAAGCTTCTTAAGACTTATTTATTAAATTCATTCATACCTTCATTTATTAGCAAATATTAAGAGAACCTATATGTGTTAGATGCTGAAAGGTATAGGTTACCAAATAAGGGGATAATTTACTGATGTTTATATTTCTATACTTTTAGGGTTAAAATGTGAGTAAAAATGATTTTTAAAAAAGTAGTAGGACTTACTACTAGAAAAGTAGTAAGACTCTGGTGTGCTATTTTCATGATTGGCCTTCTTTGGCCAGCTGTGCCATAAGACACATTAGAGCACTTAGTGTAGTTGAGTGCATTTAAGTGGTCATCCAATAAATACTGATAATGATGGTGATGATGATGATGATATAATCACAGAGACAAGGATAAAGTAACCATGGCACCTTGCAATTTGTGGTAAACAGTGGCAATCACATAGCAACTGCCGTTGTCTTCCAGAGAAGTGCCTGAAAACATTATTTAACTGGAGAGATTGCTGCAAAGTCTGTTGATAACAAGCAGCTTTCAGTCCAGGTGAACAGTGAAAATCAGTATTAGCTGGATATGTGGAATAAACCATTAAATATATGAATTACAGTGTTTCATGGTAATTATAAATCTCCAAAGGGGGACTTCTTAGAAGATAAATATCTTTGGAGGACCTCAGGGCCAGGTTAATGTGGTACTAAGAACTGGACAGGGTCAGTGTGGACTCTAGTATTTGATTCAGTCGCCATTAGCTGTATCTTGGCTGAATCATGATGGCATTGGATCCCAGTGGTCTTATGGCTTTTTTTTTTGGTTGTCGTTAACTACTGTGAGACCGTGGGAAATTGGTAACAGGACTGTGAGTCAAGTGCAAAGGAAGAGTAGCTGTTCTAATAATGTTGCCAAAGTTGCAAAATCTTTGCAACTGATGTGTTTCAAAATCTGGAGCTCATCTGTTTTCATCTCATGTAATTATTTGTTATAGGGATAGATGAATGCTCACTTTTCAAATTACTAGGGTAACAGAATCCTTGGCCAGGCTAACAGACACAGATTTTATACACAAACCTATAAAGTCTTATATAATGTTTCCTGACATAGCATCTTTGGTGAGTCTATTTTTTTATATTCTGAATTATTTTGTACAAGGGGCTACTTGAAATCATAAATCAGGCAAAGCACAATCACTTGATATGAATTTGTCCTAAGTCTTGGGCAAGAATCTACCCTCCTGAAATTTGGAGTATCTATTTCAAATTAAAACTTAAAAAAGATGTGATACATCATCAATATTGTTTTTGTTAGTTGCTATATCTGCCTTCTGTGGGGGCAGCCAGGGCTAGTGAAAGTGAGGTATGGAGACTGCAGAAGAAGCAGAAAATGACCAGTTTTGTTGGGAGCAGGGAAGATAATGAACTAAAGTCTGTGTTGACATGGAATCAACTCAGTGGGCTGAGGGACAATGTGAATGGGTCCAGACTCCTATCAACAGGGAAGGGAAGAATGACTAGATATAATTATAACACATTATTCCCCCCCCCAAAAAAAAAGTCATTTTACAGTTATGTCATGCATTACCACAGCTCAGGTGCCCAGACCTAATCTAACCACTTCAATAGCTACCTGCAGAAGATGGCTAATCTTCATAACAACCATGTAAGGTGGGGAGTTTGTACCCCTTTTCAGAGATGATAATAATAGATAAGAAACTTTACAAGTGCTTTGCATGAATAATGATCTCATTTAATTCTCAAAACACAGCTGTGAGTCAGGTTGCCTAATTATCTTCATTTTACATACAAGAAAACTGAGGCTTAGAGATGTTATGTCAATTGCCTGAAGTTTCATAGGCACTCCAACCAGTGTCCCGAGAGCCAATGTGTCATGCTGATCCTTTGTTGATTCAGATGGGGAGAAGAGAGATCTCTTCCACTGATCTGTAAGTTTGTTGAATTGCTCAAGATTACACAATAAATAGCAGAGTTAGGGTCAAACTTAGGTCTTCTTCATCCGTTCATCCATTCACAGTCACTTAGGTTGTTTCTTGTATCTTGGCTACTGTGAATAATGCTGCAACATGGAGTGCAGATATCTCTTCAAGATCCTGTTTTCAGGTTTTTGAATATATATCCACAAGTGGGACTTATGGATCATATGGGAGTTCTAGTTTTAATTTTTTGAGGAAACTTCATACTGTTTTTTAGTAGTATGTATCCATTGACATTCCCACTAACAGTGCATAAGCATTCTCCTTTCTCCATATCCTTGACAACACTTATTTTTTGACTTTTTAATGGTAACCATTGTAACAGGTATGAAGTGATATCTCAGTGTGGTTTTGATTTTCATTTCCCTGATAATTAGTGATGTTAAGCATTTTTTTTTTTATATACCTATTGGTCATTTGTATGTCTTCTTTGGAAAAAGTCTATCCAATTCCTCAGCTCATTTAAAAAATCAGATTGAGTTATATGAGTTCTTTATTTTTTTTGTATATTAACCCCTTATTAGATATGTGATTTGAAAATCTTTTCTACCATTCTGTACATTGCTATTTCATTTTGTTGATGGTTTCTTTTGCTGTGCAGAAGCTTTTTAGTTTGATATAGTCCTACTATTAATTTTTGCTTTTGTTGCTTGTGTTTTTGGTGTAGTATCCAAGAAAATTGATGCCAAGACCAATGTCAAGACCCTGTGTTTTCTTCTAGAAGTTTTATGATTTTAGTTCTTATGTTTACGTCTGAACAGTGTAAGATAAAGATCCTGTTTTATTTTTCTGCATGTGGTTGTCTAGTTTTCCTAATACTATTTATTGAAGAAAGTATCCTTTGTTAATTGAATATTCTTGGCTCCCTTGTCAAATATTAGTTAACTATATATCTGAGGGTTTATTTCTGGTCTCTAGATTCTGTTCCACTGATCTGAATGTCTATTTTTATGGCAATACCATACTGTTTTGATTATAATATCTTTGTCATATAGTTTGAAATTAGTATGTGTGATGTCTCCAGCTTTGTTCTTCTTTCTTCAGGACTGCTTTGGCTATTTGAGGTCTTTTATGGTTCCATACAAATTTTAGGGCTGTTTTTTTTTTTTTATTTCTGTCAAAAAGTGATATTGGAATTTTGACAGAGGTTACATTAAATCTATTGATTGCTTTGAGTAGTAGGGATATTTTAACAATAGTAATTTTTCTAATCTATGAACATAGGAAATCTTTCCTTTTGTTTGTGTCTTCCTTAATTTCTTTCATCAAGGTCTTGTAGTTCTCAGTGTACAGATCTTTCACCTCTTTGGTTAAATTTATTCCTAAGTATTTTATTCTTTTTGGTGCTATTGTGAGTGGGATTTTTTTAAATTTGTCTTTTTAGATGTTTTGTTGTAAGTGTAAGGAAATGCAAGTATCTCTTTGATGAGCTATTCACTTCATTCTCTTATTGTTCACTTGATGTTATTAAATTGTTTATTTGTGTTTTCTTGTAGTTCTCTGAGTATCTTTGGAACGAATATTTTGACTTCTTTCTTAGGTAATTGCAGATCTCCATCCTTTAGAGCCAGTTATGGAAGGTTACTGTGTTCATTGATGGAGTCATGTTTCCTCAATTCTTTGTGATCCTTGTAGCTTTTCATAGGTGTCTGTGCATTTGAAGAAGCAATCACTTCTGCAGACTTTATGTAAGGGGAGGATTTTATCTGTAGGTGGGGTTGCGCTGCACCATACTGTGATGCCAGGTCTAATGGTGCAGGGCACCAAATATGGGGCCGTGTGGTGGCACTGAGTCTGAAGGGGCATAATGTCTCTCTGACTCAGGCCACTGGGATTCACAGCATAGACAACTACAACAGGGTTTGTGGGGGAAGGTGGGGTTGTCTCTAGTGGCACTTCTAGGTCTAGCAGCTAGGGACCAGGGCAGGCAGTGGTGATGGCCAGAGCTGGCGGTGTGCACATACTCAGCCAAAGGGGCATGTGGTGGGGGACAGGGCAGGCAGGGTTGAAGCCAACTATAGTCTTACTGGCAGCTCTGGGGCCCTGGCTATCAGTGTGCTCTCCTATGGCTAGGCATGGGCACTACAGGAGGCAAGTGATGGCAGTTGGATGGGTGGCATGTAGGAGCACAGCTGGAGGAGCTAGCCCTGAGTGTGTTTGTGATTGTGGTGGTCTGATTGTGGTGGTCTGCCACAGAAAGGGGGCTGTCTAGGTTGACATCTTATATGCAGACTCAGAGGCCTGGGCAGTGCAAATCCCAGGTTCCTTTGGGGGCAGGGAGAGGAAGAGGGAGTGGGAAAGGACTCAGGCAACTGCTTGCATTGAACATAAATACTTGTGGGGCAAAAGTTGGTGAAATCTTCCAGAGTCCACCTTGACTATGCTGGCCATTAGTTTCTTCATTGGTGAAAACTGCTGTTGGTCTGCAAAGCAGGTCACTGTGAACCACAATTGCTCTTGCTCTGTGGCTGCTATTGGTAGCTTCTGCTTTTCATCTTTTTTTTCTATTCATCTTGGTATGTCTCACCTTTGCCTGGCTGGGGTGACACCAAAGTGAGACCTTTGCCCAGTGCTCTACAGGCTGGGGAAGGTAGTTGCTCACCCCACCTCTTTCTTTCCTGATGAGGGGGAGTCTTTCTAGCTGGGAAGTTCCCTCTTAGCACTGATCAGTGGGATGGATGATGAAGGCAAAGTGAAGCTATCTTCCTTTTCTTCTTGTGCAGTTGCTCTCTGGTTTTTTGTTTTGTTGTTTTGCTAAAGTTCATTACATGGACTCCAGAACTCTCTCAGAGTTGTTTTTGTTTGTTGATAGCTGTCTTATTGTTGATTTTTGTGGAGGGACAGAAGCTGAGGTCTCCTATTTTGGGATCATCATTTTAGTAATATCACTTCTCTTGGGGCTTTGGTTTTCATTTTAAATCCACCCTCATTTTACTTTTATATATGGGTAATATACAGGTAATACACAGGTAATTTGTGGTCCCATGAGAGTACCTCTATGATAGATAAAATAAACACAAAAGTTTTTTTTGTAATTTCTAGGGATTTGGGAGTATACCTTCATATGTACTCAGTTTACTCTCCTTCCTAATCCAGTCTTCCAATATAATGCTCTACTATGTACTTATCAATAATAGGTTAAATATAATGTTGATGTTATAATGGGTATGTTAGTTTTCTTTGGCTGATATTACAAATCACTAGAAACTTTGTGGTTTAAAACAGCAGAAATTGATTTTCTCACTGTTCCAAAGGCCAGAGGTCTGAAATCATTGTTGTGCTCCCTTCACAGGCTTTAGGGAAGAATTCTTCCTTACCTCTTCCAAATTCTGGTGGTTCCAGGTATTTCTTGGCTTGTGGTTGCATCACTTCAACCATTGCCTCTGTTTTCACATGGCCTCTACTCTTTGTCTTTGTGTGTCTGTGTTATCTCCTCTTCTATCTCTTATAAGAATACTTGTTAAATTTAGTGCTCTCTGGCATAATCCAGATAATCTCACTTAACGATCCTTATTTAGTTATACCTATAAAGACTCAGTTTATAAATTATGTCACAGGGGCTGGATGTTAGGATGTAGACATATTTTTTTTGTGTGGGGGGGGCACTATTCACCTAAGTCAAACATTTGGAAAGTAAGTTTATAAACACTCTAGTGTTATAATTTGCAGTATAAGGTATTTTCTGGAGCAGGTAAACATAAACATTATGTAGCATATAATGAATATCAGCTACCACAGATTCTTTTAAACCTTTCTCCATCTGCTCTCACATTGTTACCTCATTTGCAGAGGTAGCTTACAAAAAAGCAAACGCATACTCATTCACTTACTAGAAATCTTTAAGTGCCAATATTTGCTGTACACTTATGTCCTAAGAAAACTAGATAATAGTAATCAAAGAACATGTTCTTTCTTTATATGAGCACTAAATTCTACACCAGCATTCACTTAGTAATTACACATGATTTTCTCTTGGGAGGATAAGAAGAAAGCTATAAAAGGATTTAATAATAGTGAGCCTGAGTTGGACCTTTGCAATGCAGGTGACTCAGTTACAAGTAAGGCTTTTCAAATTCTCAAGGCAAAGTCATGGTTAATGCCAAGTGGCCATTCCACCTTAGATTCTCTTAGCAGCAGGCTCTCTGGGGCTTTGGTTTAAATCTGCTTGGGGGCCATTTCTTCCTTTTGTAGGAGGTAGTCAGCATCCTGCTATGAGAATTTCTTTGAGTGGTCTGGGTTCTCTGCTATTCTCACATACTATCCTGTGAGGTATTCATTTCCCTGGGGTAACCAGGGACTTGTAGGTAGAAAGCTGAGGTGATGGGGATAAGATATGAAAGAACTTCACTGATTAAAAAAATACTTCTGGGATATGTGAGTTCCCTTAGGAAACTGGAGAGTTGGGTTTGATATGGTCAGACCATCTGGCAGGGTCTGGTTTCTTCCCAGCCACTAAATACTTATTGAGTTATTCTTGACCCCCAAATCCAGGTGATTTTACTGGATGGATGCTGGTATTTCTGGCCCAACAATATGGCTATTTACCTTTTTACAGTCACTTCTTTAGAGGTGGTAACCATATGATGAGACAGGGAGATGAAACTGGAAGATGGGACAATTTCTCATTAAACAACATGTTTTAGTTTGTGTTTCTAGGATATCACCAGGCACAGGCAAGGAATGAAGGGACTGTGGAAGTCAACAGTAGACAAGGTTTAGCAAGACTTAACTTTCTAGAGAAACAGAGAATTTGGGTTTTTGGTTTATTTCCTTGGACCTTTCAGGGTTCATTAAGTCTTGAATTAGGGGAAATAATAAAAAAATGAGCACCATTGTTAAAGGGACTCATGGAGAGACTTACTTGTAACAGAATGTTGAACTGGACTTTTCATCTTGGTTTAGAATTTTGACTAAAGCACAAAGCTGAGAACATTATCAAAAGGCCACTCCTGAGCATGGTGTCCTGAAGTGTGGTATAACCAGCACAATCACCAACCACCACCTCACTGCTCCACCGCAACCTGTATAAGAAGAGAACTGAGAGAGAGAATGAGTCATATAAGAACTAGGTCTTTTGGAGGATGCAGTATTTGTGATGAGAGCTTTGCTATCTTCTAGAAGCTCAGGGTTGAGGACTCATTTTAAAGATTAGGAGGTGCCTGTGAAGGGAAGAGGCTAGCTCTTCATCCCCTATTTGGACATCTGCTTAGGCTGTGGGATTAATTATTTGCCCATGTTCCTACATGAGTGGAAGAGAAGAGAAATGGAAAGAGATGACAGGGTCAGGTTGGGTAGGTGGCAGTTGGCATGGCAGACTAATGAGGTACCTGTGGGTCACCTGGAATTTGCATATAGGGTGCTTGAGCCATTTGCTGGTCTTTACTCATTCAAGAGGTTGCCACCTGCACCTTCCAGAACACCACTAGCAGAGGCTATGGGGTGGATTGCTGGTGATAGGAACCTAGGAGAGGGGCTTGTGAAGATTTTGAGCTTGCTGTTCCACCACAGAGATCCATGATTGGGGAAGCCTTTGAGTTGAACTACACAAAGTTTTAACAAATGAAGATATCTGGGAACAAATGGAATCTGCCCAAGATGTTATCAGTCATCTCATAGGGTTAAAAGCAATCACTAGAACTCTCCATATGTAGGTTAAGTTGAACAGCTTGCTACTTCTACCCAATTACAAGTCAATAGTGGGTTTGAGTTACTGCTGAGGCTCATACTCAAAGTTATTGGAAAGCCTAAAGCACTTTTTAACATAGCAGATAATAACAGCTTCCATCTACATTATGACTGGGTGAGGAAGATAATAATAGTATTGAGGTAGGGGGCTAAGATTATTTTTCACATGGAGCCTCATGTTTACAAATAACATGTAGTATTTGCAGAACTCTTCTATGAGTTCTTTGTCATTTTTTAAGGAAATTATTAGACTGTAACTTAAAACCTGGAGTCTGGAACATCTCTTGTAATATGGAAAATATAGTTTTATTTCTATGTTATTTGTATTTTCAAAGAAATAGCTCTTGATCAGTTCTATTTTATAAATTCGTTAATTTCTACTTTTGTGAATTCCTTTTTTTACACTGAGTTTGTTTTTTCTTTGCTTTTCTAGTTCAATATTTAATTTATAATGAACCATTTTCCTTTAGTGGTGGTATACCTATAGTGGTAGAAATTTTCTTTAAACAACTTTGTTAGCTTGTAAACATTTTAGGATGTAGTGTTATTATTATTTACTATTAAACATTATGTAAGAGCTGATTTTCCTCTTTGACCTAAAAATTATTTAAGAGAATAGCCTGTAATTTTTAAGTGGTTAAATTTTGTTTCTTTCAATTTTAAAACTATTAGTTTATGGCATTGTGAGCAGAGAGGGTGGCTTATACAGTTTCTGCTTTGAGGAAATTATAAAGACTTTATTTGTAGTTATAATATGTGAAAATTTTAAATATTTTTTCATGGATGTTGGAAAGTAAATTCTATTCTCTATAAAGTTGAGTTATAAGCACTTAAATCAGACTTACTAATGACAGAATTCGGATCTTTCTTATCATTATTTTTGCCCAGTTGATCTGTTCAAGATTAGAATGGTAAGTGAAAGCCTTTCACTACTATTATACTATGGCACTTTATCCTTGCCTCATTAAATATTTTTGCTTTATATAATGAAAGAACATGGAACTAATATTCCTAATTTGAGTTATACTCTCCATCAGCATGAAAACATTCTGTTTTCTCTTGAATTATTTAAAAACACTTATGCAATGCAGCAGATATTTTATTATAGTAAGTGTTGTAAAATTTAAAAATAATATAGCCTTGCATAAGTGAGAGCCAAGGTTCTCTTTGTTACTCCCAAGAATTTTATTGTCCTGATGTACCATTATTAAAAGTTTGTTGTATAATCTTCCAGACTTAAAAAATTCATATGTAGATCATTATTTTTTCATATTGTTATATAATCTACTTTTGAAATTCGATAATATGGTACAGATAGGTGTGTCATCTCTGAATGGCTACCCATCACTTAATTGTATGAATTTACCATAATTTTAAAAATAATTCCTCTTTTAATAAGTCTTTAAGTTAGAAAATTTTTGTTATTATAAACAACTTTAGGTCTCGAATTCTGTTTTTGTCTGATAATAATTTGTGAAACTCTGTTCTCTGTTTTCATAAGCCTGAAATACCTTTGCCCATTCATTTAAAAATATACTGCTTTTGAAATCTTGAAAATGTTTTCATTAAGTTTTCTGTGAAATGTCAGCTTATCTGTGAGAACTTCCTTAAACATGCTTTTAAAAATATCACTCCCATCCTCCACTCTATCTACTCCTGATTCTCTTTCCTTGCTTTATGTTTACATATGATATTTATCACCACCTGACACCTGTTTATATCTTTATTATTATTGTTTGTTTCTCCCTGCCCCTCTAAACTAAAATGTAAACTTTGTAAGGGTAGAGTCTTTTATATTTTTGGTACATTGCTTCATACTCAGTGCCTGACATAATGTCTGGCATGCAGCAACTACTTAATAAAACATTGTTGAACGAATATATCCCTCCATTTAATTTTAAGCTTTGTCTCTTTATTTGTTGTACTTATTTTATTAAAAATTATTAAAGTTCTAAAGTTTAGCTTTGACCTCACTATTCAGCTGAAAATGTGCCATTCAAGCTGCGGCTTTGGTCTCAAATTTTAGAATGCCTACTCCAGTGCCATTTCTGAAATTTCTCAGCTGACTGATTCTGGTTTACTAGCTTGTTGAGAAATGCCTGGATTTCAAACAGCCAACAGCAGAGCAAATCTGACTGAAGAAATATTCTTAAAAGGGAAAATCAATGCAATGTCAAGTATTGTCATTGACATAGAAAACATTGTGAAGAGTGAATGATTTAAGACTTAGAAGATATAAATGTTATGTACACACCCTTCACTTGTATGTTCAGAAAGGAATAATAGGATAGGGTATCATCATAAGATTACTGGCTCTAAGGTAGCAGGCTACTTATTATTCTTCCTCAGCCAGATACAAACACCAGGACATTCAAACGTTTTTGGAACTGCCTTGTCAACTTCACATGCAAAATATTCTAATAAGATGGAGGAGTAGCTACTACATGTTTAAAAGTTCACCTGAAGACAATACCAACAAGCAGGACTTAGAATCAGTGTGTTTCTTGAAAATAAAATAGTTCATTTGCTGGATCCTGCTGAAGAATAACCTAACTGATGAGCTTGAGAGTGCAAGTGTTTCTTACATGATATCCACTATAAGGATTTATTTTTTATGCTGCTCCAGGGAAGGTTCTGAAATTGCTGTGCCTCCAGTGAAAGCTAAGGTGCAAATAGAAATTCAGAGGCCATTTTTATCATCAAAATCAATTTTGGAACTATGTAGCCACATGTCTAGATCCAAAGTTTAAGAACAAATTAAAGTAGTAAGTTCATGTATAATATTGAAAATAAACCATGTGAGAGCAAAAAAGTTACTTTAGCTTCTGAAAATGTTCAGAAGGTATCTTCTTCAAGCAATGCACAGATATTCTGTTTGCTTCAATGAAATCACATAATCACTATTTTTCAAAGCTTTAACCCTAGAAGGTGCAGAGGAGACAGACTTTAATCCAGTTGCTACTAGAGTGGAAGGGCAACATTCTTACCAGCAGTAGTCTGTTCTGACTACAGATGGCAAAAAAATTCTTCCTCTTTGCAAATCTATTTGATATTGTAAATGTGAGGTACATTGACCACACATAGGACCAATCTGGCAGTTGTCAGAACTGAGAAATGATTATTTCTGCATAATAACGCCAAATTTAAACATTTGAGAAAGCATATTTTAAGTAGTAAAATTGAAATGATGATTCAATTTACTTTCTGGAAAATTTTCAGATTATTCTTGTCTTAAAAATTTGATTCTGTGATGATGACCTTCAGCTTTGGTTTTGACTTCATCTTAAATTCAAACTTGGCCCTCAATATTGGACCAATCTATGTATCTGTTACATTTCTATTAACTCTTGAATTGACACAAAAGAATAATCAGAATACAAAAAGTATCAATTACCTACAACCTATTTAAGAAAAAGAACAACATACTATTATCAGTAAGTGCCTTGTGTGCCTTCCCTCATCTTCTCTTCTCCCAGAGATATCCATCCTTTTTAATTCTGCATTTATCAGTTCTTCATTTTTTTAGTTTTAAGACATATGTTTGCATCTCTGAACAATATATTTTTAGTTTTTCATGTTCTGAATTTTGTATAAATAGTCATATTTTTGTTTTCCGGTAACCAAAATTTTTAACATCATGCTTGAGATTTTTCCATGTGGTATCATTCATTTTCATGACAGTATAGTATTTCATTGTATGAACATTCCACACTTTATTTATTCTTAGGTAGAGATAAAATGTGAGCCTGGAAGTCAAGTTTCATTTTCTTGTATGGATATCTAGTTGTGACAACCATCCTTTCCCTACTTTTATGAGTGACACATCTATAATATACCAAGTGCTATTTATAAACATGCCCATGTCTAGTTATTCTTTTTTGTTTTATGAGTTTATTTGTGTTTTAGGGCAACAATATAATATGGTGCCTTCTAATCCATGAACATATATCTTTATTTATTTAGGTGTTCCCTACTGTCTTTTGAAAAAGCCTTATAAGTTTCCCTGTCAGAGGTACTGCACATTTTGTTCCTCTGGCCCTATGAAAATGTGAGAAATACTGCTGAACCTCTCAGCTGCCTTTTCTGAATTGGCTAACATGCTTCAGGCAAAATGCCAGACTCATATCTTTGGATTTCTATTTTCTTGTAGATCTTGGCCCAGTAATTCCACATTCTCCTTTTGTCTATTTGATATTTTAAAAAGTATGATTTTTACATTTTGCTCAGATATTTTAGTTTTCTTCTGCAAGAAAGTTGACTCAAATTACCCAGTGTGCCACCCACCGCTGGAACGAAGTCCCCAGATCTTCTTCGTACTTGTATCCTCTAGATTTTTCAATTTTTCTCTTTTTCCTTTTCTTTCTTTCAAATTTTATCTCTTCTGCACCAAACTTCCAATTATTATTTGTTTCTTTCTTCCTGTTTGCTTCAATTTTTTTACCTTCTCCAATAGCCTCTTCTTTTCCCTTTCCCTGCATTTTAATTCAGATATAGCATATTTCATGTTCAAGACAAACAGAGATGAGCTTGGTGGAAACTAAGAACATTAGCATATCCCTTAAAGTAACACATTAACAATCCTACCAGGGTTTAGCCATTAAGCACATTTACTTATCATGTTCATAATTCAGATAAAAACTCATAGAGGGGAGTTAGGAATCAATTTGGTAGTTTAGCAGTGTCAGGAAAGGTTGGCTTTCAATTAAGACAGACTTGGACTTTAGTCTCTCCGCCTCTTGGTAGCTGTGAACATGGAAAGATTTAAGGACTGTTATTAATTAATGTAAATTGACCTCTTTTTCTTCTCTTGTTTGGTTAATAAAGCTATATTTTGTCCATCAAAGCTGCACAACTGCCCTGGTGCTCTTTACATTCGACAGGGGACAGAAAAGTTCACTCTTTTATTAAAAAGAAAGATCACTGTCGATCCTTTATCTGAAATCCCAATAGGTAAATATTAATGGGCTGTATGATGATGTTTTGGGTTCTTGGAATTATTTTGAAGTTTGAGTTGTCCAGTTCTCTGGATTGGGTGATAGTATCACATTACCTAATTAAGTAAATATCTGTCCTTTGATATTTCTTTGATTGACACTAGAAAATAGTTATGGTTGACACTAAAAAAATTTTTTTGATGTAGGAGACTTCTGAGAGAGCTTACCAAATTTTAATAACAAAAGATTTAGGGTGAGGAGGAGGAGGGGGCTTTGGGAGATTAATATTTCAGGAATTGAAAATGATTATAGCCCTTGCCAGAGAGGTATGTCTCAATTTACACAAAAGATCAATTTCTAAGAATTTGTATATGCATTAACTTTTAATAAGTGTAATCACATTAGAATTTCCCAAAGAGTCTTAATACATAATGAAACCTCATTGTGAATCCTTTTGTAAAGTGAAAAATGTTCTTTTCTTTTTATTTTTAAAATATCAAATTTTATTAAAATAAATGTTCATGAACTTGAAATGTTAACTATTAAAAATATACTTGAAGTATAAACATATTATTCATTTACCAAGGAGCAGGTTTTTGTAAAATAGAGCAGGATTAAAAATTAACATATCATCATCTACTTGAATTTTTGCATATATATATTTTTAAGAAGTATATTTTAATTTTAAATTTTAATAGATTGGATATTTAGGTTTCTCTCTCTCTCTTTCTGTCTCTCATAGCTGAGAACTGCTGCATCTTGCTTATTTCATTGTACATCCTGTACATGTATTACCATAATCAGAGAGCTATATAAGAAACATAGATGTCATTATATTCTTATATCTTCTTTTTTCTAATAATTTAATTACTTCTTTGTTCTACTTCCTAAAGATCACTGGGGGATTCGTACAGTACTGAGTGAGTAAAATACAAAGACTTAAAGTATAATTTTGTTATTTTTGGAAGTTTAATTTCAAATTCTTACTTGACATCCAATCTCTTCTTTGGATGGTCTGTGTAGGTCTAGCATATTGGAACCTTTTGTTCAGAGATAAATTGTCCTCAAATAAATTATCATCCCTATTTCAATTAATATGTTAGCAGGAATATGAGATTATAAACTAATGGAAATACAAAAGAGGGAATCAGTGTGGGTATAAGCATGGGGTAGAAGGGACATTTTATATCTTATTAAGACAAGAGTACTAATGCCTTAGACTGACTAAATTAAACCTTGTACTTGAAGTTGGCTGTGATAAAACATTTTTTAGGTTGTTCATGGTTTATTGAAAATATTACAGCATAACAGAAAGATTCAAACAGCTTCTTGTAGTGTTTTGAAATTCATGTCAACTATAGGCCGAGTGATCTGCAGGTTGGACAGTCTGCCGAAGTTCAAGAGCTTCAGCATTTTCTTAATGTCATGATCAACTTCAGTGACCTCCTGATCCTGGGCTGAGACCTTAGGAACACACTCATTTCTCTTTTCTCTCCCCTTTTCCTGCAGCTTGATGGAGATAGCTCTCACAGTGCCCCTCTGAATCAGTTCCATCAGATGTGTGATATAGCCCACTATCTTGTATCTGCCTGGAAATGTTGGTGATCTTCTTGCACACATGCTTGTTAGAGTGGAAGTCACTGCCCAGGAGTGTGTAGTACTTCTCAATAATGATCTGGCCCACCTTTTCATGGTCTTGGTGCGAATGCGGCCCATCCTGGTGGTGTCTGGTGAAAGAGCTGGCCTTGGAAATGGAAGCACTCCAGGAAGGAAAATATGTGTTCTGGAATCCCACTGTGGTGAATTGACAGACAAAGTTTGGGTCTTTTCCAGTGTTTACAAAGAACAGATATTCATGGTTAAAAGCAATTCTCTTTTAGGAGGTCACTTCTCAAGTCCTTTGCCTTTTGGAAAGTGATATTTATTTTAGAGAAGTTTCATCACAGTACCCTTCCTTGTGTTGTTAATATGGTCAATTAGGAATTTCCATTACAAAGATTTATCAAGAGAAAAAGACATCCAAGTGCATCCAAAAATAATGTTCATTTTACTAATTTTCTCCAGATCCCCAAAATGCTGAATAAAAACTATATTTGGTGATAGGTGCTCATTTTTTGGGGGAGTACCTCTGAGGTCAAATCCATCCAAATTTACCACGTCTGATTGCATTATTTACTATCAAATAAAATATTATAATTTTATAGGCATTGTAAACTCACTATTGGTATAGTCTAATGCAGGCCATTTTTTTTTTTTTCCTAAAGCAGCATGAAATGCCAGGAAACAAGATGTTTCAATTCAAAATGGGGATCAGGACACACAAGAAGAATACAGATCCTGCCACTGATTAGTGAAGTTAACCTCTGAAGTCCTCACTCTCCCAGAAGTAATTTGGTTCATAGTGAAGGGTATTTGGGTTTGGGGGGTGGTGTCTTTGATTTTCTCAATGACTGCAAAGCACTACTGGGATTTAGAAGGTAAGGGCTGGTGATGCTGAATGTCCTGCAAAATATGTGGCAGTCCCACACATAAGAAATTTTTTGCCTAAAGTGCAAATAACATTGCTTCTGAGAAACACTTCAGGAAAAGTACACAGAAACACTGTGTCTACACATTGTCTCAGTCACCAGTTCTGTGTTAAAAACACCCCAAAACTTGGTGGATGAAAACACATTGCTTTAGCATTTCTCGTGATACTATTGGTTGACTGGGCTCAGCAAGGCTGTTCTGCTCCATGTGGTGCAGCTGCAAGCATTCATGCAGCTGCATTCAGTTGGAGCTCAACTAGATTTAGAACATATAAGACAGCCTTCCATTCTCTGCATGTTGCTTCTCCTTATTCTATAATCTAGGCTAGGCTTCTTTATGCCATGATGGCTGGCTTCCAAGAGAAAGTTTCCCAAAAGTGAAAAATGGAAACTATCAGGCCTCTTATAGGCTAACTTTGGAAACTACACATCACTTCTGCCTGATTCTATTGGACCAAGCAAATCTCAGGTCCAGCGTAGATTCAAAAGGAGAGTGAATAGAAGAGAGGAGCAACAAAGACTCATTGCAATAGCCATGTGGATGGAAAGGCTTGTTGTGGCATCTTAAGAAATGACCTTACACATAAGATCACATTTAATTCTCTGTGAGGAGAGAATTATTAATCCCATTTTACAGAAGATGGAACTAATGCTTTGAGAGGTTCAGTGACATGCTTAAGGCTATACAACTAGTAAGTGGTGTGGCTCAAAGCCAAACTTCCTGATCCCAAGTTCTTTTGTTCTCTTATTTTATTTTTTATTTATTTTTTTATTAGAAGTTATTTCAGGGTTAGGTAAAACAAACTAGACTTGTGAATTTGGTGAGTGTCCTTCTTTTGGTAGCTTTGAATATCTTTTGGACTTTCAGGCTAAAATGTCATGCAAATTGCCTGTGGTCCTTGTACTGTGGTGTTCCATCTAAACCTTACTTACTTGGACTGTAGTCTAAGCTTTGAACACTGTCCTCAATACCTACCCCTATTCAAATGATGACATTTTTTTCATTGTCCTGCTCTCAGCTAATACTGAAGCAAAGAGCAGCTAATAATCTGACTCAAAGTGTCACCCAAGTATAATAATGATTGGGATATTTCTGCTCATCCAGCATTCATTTTCCCTAGTAATAGAATCCCAATTTTTCCTTGTGAAATCTATTTCTTCCTTTTTTTTATTTTATGTTACTCAGATGCAATTTCACCTCCAGGAGTTGGCAGGTGCTAAGGGATGGCTAATCAGAGGTTTGCATTTCTCTTGTCAGAGTCATTGGTTTACAGGTGAGCATATGACCTAAGCTAGGACAATGATAAACTGCTAAAATTAAATTCAATCCAGCACATTTGGAGGGGTATATAGAAAAGAAGCATTTTGTTTTCTATTGGGGTTTCTGGGAAGAAGAGAGGCTAACCTGGGGGTGATGGAAGCTGTCTTATCCCCATAAGGTTAGAACTTGCAGGATGGAGAATAGAGGGAACAAGGGGAAAGAGAGAGGAAGAGGGGCTGATGGTGAGCTGGTTTGATAACATCATCTTAAGCTCTGAAATGGCCAAAGTCAGATTTACTCCTGGAGTTTTTAGAATGTTAGTAAGTTCCCTCTTTTGCTTCAACTAATTCTAACAGAGTTTTCTAACCACTACACTAGAAAGAATTCTGACTGATAGACCATTTATGGTGAACAAAAGAACCCTTAGAAAAACATCCCACAATGAATATACCTAAAGAAAAGAAATAACAAGTCAAGAAGTTCATTCTGATTCAAATGATGGAGATGCTAAGGAAGTATAATGATAACATTCTAGGTAAATATAGAAAACGGTGATTTGAGATCAGAAGTTCTATTAATAAGGAACAAAATAGTGATAAATGCTACTATACTGTATTCCTTAGACAGCTGAGATTATGAATTATACATTTTGTTTCTGAAGGCAAGATTTTCATTTCATTGCCTTATACACAGGGATTGCTAAAGTAATAACAACAACAACAACAACCCTAAATCCCAACCCACCAAACAGAGAGTCTTTCTTGAGGAGATGGCAAATAGGTTTTTTCTCATGTGCCAACTCGAATAATTGCTAGTGCCTGCCTCGAGTGCAGATGGAGATTTCTGAAGCCTGTTACAGGCTGTGGGAAAGGCTGAAGGAGTAGTAGTGTCTGCTTTGGGCAAGGGAAGTCCATGGAAGCAGCACCTAGTTTCTCATATATGGTAGTGAAAAAAGGGGAGAGAGGAGACCTACTTTTTAATTTTTCTTTCCTTACTAATCTTATACCCTTCTAGTTTTGGAGGCTCTCTTTATTAGGTAATTTTAGTGGATTTCTTTTCTTAATTACTTAGGCCTTAGGTCCCAATGTATGTTTGGGGGTCAGTATTCACTTGAATCATTTGATATCCCATATCAAGAGGTAAAATCTATTTAACGGAAAACTTTTCCGACATTTTATTTGGTTGGTTTGGGTTAGGCAGAGACTGAGTCTCAAGGAACCAGTGGAGTACTCTCCCCAAATCTTTTCTCTCTCCCCTGTGAGCTTTAGAAAAGGCACAGAGTCACATGGTAGCTTAAACTGGTGGCATTTGTCAGAACCTCACTTGGGTAGTAAGAATAATGCCCCCACCCTCAAAGACATCCATGTCTAATCCTGTGTCTAATCCTGGGGCCTGTGACTATGTTATGTTACACGACAAAGGGGAACTATGGTTGCAAATAGAATTAAGATGGCTAATTAGTTGACTTTAACGTAGAGTGATTATCCTGGATTATTTATGTAGACCCAATCTGATCACAAAGGTCCTTAAAAACAGAAGAGAAGCAGACAAGGAAGTTGGAGTGATGTGGTATGTGAGAAGGAATTGACCTGCTGTTGTGGGTTTGAAGATGGAGGAAAGGAACCATGATCCAAGAAGTTGGAAATGGCAAGGAAATGGATTCTCTCCTAGAGCCTACAGAAAGGAAAGCAGCAGCCCTGCCAACACATTGATTTTAGCCCAGTGAAACCTGTTTCAGAATTCTAACCTACAGAATAGTAAGATTGTAAATTTGTATTGTTTAAAGCCACCAAGTTTGTGGTCATTTGTTATAGCAGCAATAGGAAACTAATTCCTTGCAATGAGAGAAAACCCTATTTAGTGCAATTTGTTGCAGAATCATAGAGTTAAATAGGACCTTGGAGGGCTTTAGCTTATTCTTAATTCCCCGTACATTAATCTCCTCTACCATATTTTTAATAAATGGTCTTTCAGGCTGTGAGAACTTGTCAACAATGGGAATTGACAATATCCAGAGGTGGTTTATTTCATTTTTGGATAGTTTGAACATCAAAATTCTTTCATATGGCAAAAGCAGAAATTAACTTTCCTGTAGCATAAATTCTTTGGTTTTCTTTTTGTTTTCTAGAGTTGTGTAGAACTTTTCCAAGTATCTTGTTCATAAAAGATGGCTGTTTAGGTATTTGAAGATTTGACCATGATTCCTTAAAGGGTTCTCTTTTTCTGACTTGTGTTCTTGTGTTCTTCTTGTGTATTGCACAGCACACATCCTCTGGGACTAAAACTGCAATAAACATTACAGATATGGTTTGATCCATAGAGTCTGCAGAGGTTTGATTATTTCCCTGGTTCTGAATATCATATCTCTATGTTGCATTTATTTTGGCAGGACTATCTCTACCAATGCCCAGTGCTGTATAAATAGCTTTCTTCCACCATAATGTAACCTCTCCTTTTCTCCAAAACTCTGAGTGCTCTGCTTTATACATACTAAATGCCTAATGAGATACTTATTCTTGAAACACTGTGTTTCACCTGTGTTTGGAGGTGAAGTAAAAAGGAGATAAAACTGATTCCACAATGTAGAGGAAAGGGCCTGAGTTACGTAGTCAGACACCAGAGTTTGAATCCTGACTTTATGTTCTTTTGGGTCTGAGATGCAGGCATGTTTCTTAGCCTCTCATGAATCGCAGTTTCCTCATCAGGAAAAAGATGAAGAATAATTCCTCACAGGGATGTGGTAAGGATTAAATGAGATTGCCTATATAATGTACAAAACATTCTCCTTGGCACAATTTAGTATCTCTTCTCCCTTGCTTCTCCCACTACCTCCCACTGCCTCCTACTTCATTCCTCTTTATACAATTACAAATTGAAAACAATAGCAAATTGAGCTACATGGGCTTTTGGCTAAGAGTTCAGGACAATCACTGCAGGCTTGAGCAGACTTCTGGGGGTGGCTGAGCTTGGACCGAACTTTGCTGATGGGCAGGGAGTGGGCTGAATACAAGGATGACTAGGAAAGTTTGTTATTTGACTTTGAACATGATGTTAATTTCAAGCCTTCTAAAGTTGAAGACAAAGAGGCTATCATTCTACGTAAGAAAGAACATTTTATTTATAACTCAGTTTTGAAATCTAGCTTAGAGGAGGTGGGACATGTTTTGACAGCTGTAACAAGAAAACATAAAAAAAAAAAAAAGAAGACAAAACTAACCTGAGGTTTCATTCGCCTCAGGCCAGAATAGAGACTTCACTGAGTATTTGCAAACCAAGAGAATTAATTTTTTGTTTCCTTAGGATAACTGTTTTTTTTTTTCTTTTTTCTTTTTTTCTTTTTAAACTTAGCTGGCCTGGTTTGGGTGATGAAGACCAATCTGTGATGATACCACTTCACCAGGATGATGGGAAAACAGACTAGTAGGGAACACTCAGAATGGCCAAGAAAATGGGTTCTCGGAAAGTTCTAGGTTGTTGAGAGAATCTAGACTCTATAGGCCTATCAGTGTTTAATTTCTAAGATCTTTCAGAATTTATACTTTTTATATAGCTTGGCAGGCAATTATTATTTTTTTTTTCTGGTGAAATCATAATCTGAGACATCATTTTGGAAGGCATGCCAGTAGCTATTTTTTGGTTTGCTCTGCTTCCACTGGTTTTATTTTTAACCCTCTCTTGATTATTTCTAAACCCCTTAATCATAAAATCTTATTTTTTTTAACTTATTTTTTTATTAGGAGGAATTTGTTCACAAGGCTAACTCAGACCAACATAGCTTCCTTTAAGACATAGTACTGAATACTGACATGTTTCTGCAAATGTTATAAAAACTTCTGATATAAGATACACAAAATATATTGAAAAATGGAGAAACTTATGCCTGAGCTCATAATTTGGTATAGTGTTTCAGTTTTACGTATGGTAGAGAAATTCTTTTCAATAACAGGGAACTCAACAACAATGACCTCTTACTAGGTACCAGGTAACCTATTAGGTGCTAAAGAATTAGAGATTCATGGACTGTGTTATAAATTGAATGTTTGTGTCCCTCCCAAATTCATAAGTTGCAACCTAACCCCTGATGTGATGTAGTTTTAGGAGGTGGGGCCTTTGAGGAACGATTAGGTTGTGAGAGTGTAGTCCTCATGAATGGGGTTAGTGCCGTCATAAAAGGGGCCCCAGTGAGCTCCCTTGCCCCTTCTACCATGTGAGGATACAGCAAGAAGACAGCTCTCTATGAACTAGGAAATAAACTTCCACCAGACACTGAATCTGCCAGTGCCTTAATCTGGGACTTTCAGCTGCCAGAACTGAGAGAAATAGATTTTTTGTTGTTTATAAGCCTCTGTTACTTTGATATAGCAACATGAACAGACTAAAACAGGCTACATAATAAGGTGGTCAACAAAAGCTTCACTGAGGATTAACATTTAAGCTAAAACCTACAGATAAGAAGGAGTTTATCTTTCAAAGCATGGGTGGAAAAATAGCTGAGGCAGAGAAAATAGCATGTCTAAAGGCCCAGAGACAGGAAAGAACTTGACATATTCTACAAAGTGAGAAGACCAAGGAGGCTGGAGCACACTGCATGAAGAAGGAAAAAACCTGGGTCATAGAGATTTCATCAATGATATTTGTACTAATTCTACTCCCTATAACAAGTGCCACTCTACTTTGCCACTTTACTTGCCTCCCATCCATCACTTGCAAATTTTCCCCAGCCTATGCCAATCCAAGGGAATGAAAGAATCAGCCCACTGCGGTTATTGTCGGTCTCCCTGGCCTCTGTCTTTGCCCCCTAAGTTGAATTGAGGCTATGAAACTTTCATTTTACAAATTCAGTTTAATCTCAAAACCTCGGATCAATTTTGACTTCTGGTAGTAGAGTTATAAGGAGCAATTGCCCAGGACTCTGGGATTCAGTCTCATATGTTTATTGATGGTCTAGCTCTGATTTCGTACCTGTTCTGATAAATAGCTTCTGTCTTCTCTTGAAGATCTGGGCCCAAGCAATTCTGATAAATGTATTCATTCATTCATTGATTCATTTAATTCATTTATTCATTTTTATTGAGGGACCTACTATAGGCAAGGTACCAGCTTAGGCCCTGGCAATGTAAAGATAAATAAGATGGTTTTAGGGTAGCAGAGAGACAGGCAATATGGTGAATCCAGCGACAGGAACCATGTGTCAGGGAAGGCTTCCTAGAAGACAAGCACAATTGACAAGGTGAGAGGAGCAGTATTGAGAGCCTTCTAGGCAGAAAAGACGGCAGGAGCTGAGGGAACAATTAGAAGAATGGGGTGAGTGAAAAACTCTCAGTGGCAATTAGATGCTTATAAGATATCTGTCACAGCAAGATTTGGGTTTACATTACTCCTCCCAAGTGTCAGTTGTGCACCTGAACTCAGGTCTGCTTACTTGTGCAGACTTGGTGCCCTTTAGAGCCTGCTCTGGGATCCCCCATTGTAGAATTCTGCCCTTTTGTGGGGCCACAGTGGCCTGTCATCTGCTGTGGTCTCCTGACACTGCACTGCCTTCGTTTCTGCACTTAGAGGGAGGCTTTCTGATTCCTAGGATGTTCTATCCTCTTCTTGTCCTTATTAGGTCATCTTTGGGTTGAGTTGTAGGGGTCCTGACCCTGACTGTGCCCCAGAGGATGTTTTCCTTGGCTCCTGATGGTGGGAAGAACACAGCTTTTTGATAGATAGTTCCCACTGGCCTCCTCTCATCTCTGCTCTGGGGCAGCAGTGTCATCTGTTGAGAGTGATGAAGGCAAGAGGAATGAGAAGCAAGAAGGACATAAAAAATTTGGCACCAGCAGAGATCATCTCTGCCTGTAGGAACAAAAAACAGTTATTGTCAGAAGCAAAGGATAGAAACTGAAAGGCCAGGATTAAACTAACAGTGCTGTCTATCCATCTGTGGCTCCCCACAAAACAAACAAACAAACAAACTGGCCCTCGGGGGCATGGAGCACTGGGAATAGTGCAGAGATGCAGAGGACAGAAATTCCCAGGACAACTGTGCAGCAATTGACTTGTACTCCCCCACCCCCACCCCAGAAAGAACTAGGCAAGAGATCCCGGAGAGAAAACTGGAATAATCACTCTGAAGGCAATGCAACAGGGGGAAGTTGGTCCCCAAATGTAGACTTTGGGGAAGGTTTGAGAGATGACTGGTGTCTTTGCCTTCCTCGTTGATTCATTTATTCATTAATTTACTCAGTCCATTTTATAAGAATTTATGCATTAACTTTCATGTCAGGCATCATGTTAGTTTTGAGGAATATAATTTGCTAATAAAATAGAAGAGCAAGTTTTTTGACCTCTCAGTACTGACAAACTGAATGGTCTGTATGTGTGTATACATATGGATGACTAGAGGAACAGATTTTAAAATAATAATATAAAATTTGATAAATAGCATGAACAAGCCATACAATGTTCCTCGGGTGCATATAGCTTGAGCAACTAATTTTCCCAGGAGTCGAGGAGAACTTCTTGGAGCCCATAATTTTTAAGCTGAGTCCAGATAGCAAAGTAGGGGTGGAGAAGAGTGAGGAGGGAGAGTGTTCTAAACATCAGGAGAAGCATGGGCAAAGGCCTCATGTGGAAGGACTTGATTCTTCAAGAAGACCATCCCAGGCATTATAGTTCATAATAATAAGAAAAGTGATGTTTAAGTATTGTTCACCACCTCTCAGGATCAATTAAACAAGGCAACATGGTGAGAGAGCCTTAGGTTGATGTAGGAAGCCCTCCAGTGCCCATATTGTAGCCCCTTAGGCGGCTATGGATTTTAGCCTTGGCTGTGGTAGCTGACTTCATGGACATGCACATTCACTGCAGGCTGCTGGAATCCCATCACAAGCTGTCAACTTGAGTTTCTCTTCATTCTGGCTCAGGTCCTTTTCCAGCTACAGCAGAGCTTGCTAGAGTTAGTGCCTCTGGGGCCAAACTTCAGCCAATGGGGATAGGAATGAGAGAATAAATGAAATGCTCTGCCTTCTTTCAGGTGGCCCATTCTGGGAGGCATTCTCTACCCATCTCAGGAATTTTGGTGGAATTAAACTCAATTGTTCATAGTGGTGACCTTGATAATGAACCATTGGGTTGGCTTTTTCTCTTTTTCTGACTCCTCCCAAACCCTCTCCTTCTTCCTGGAGTCAGATGCCAAATAAGACACCTACATCCAAGTCCTCATGTCAGCTGTGCCTTTGGGGTAGGTAGCCCAAACTTAGATATTTGGCCATTTTTGTTAACTTATAATTGGGATCTTTCTTTATCAAATGCTGTATCTTAATTGTGTTCCTCAAGTACTTTTAATGCCATCATCTCTAAGGAATGCTCTGCTGATCCATCCCATTTTCATAGGTTAGTAAAAGCTCAGCTTACCCCAAGAGAAGCCCAGGACTAAAGCTCAGGAGTTCTGGTTTCAAATTAAATACCTTCTGGTCTGCTCTATTTGGGGGCATTACGCCTCTTCTCAAGGGAATGACTAATTCTGTATACCATTCCCTGAGTTTTATTCAGTATCTTTTTGTCAGAAGTCATCTTCTCAAAGAAATAATCTAATCAAATGTGAAGGATTTAAAAATGTTATCTGCTCCTCATTACTGATGTTTTGGAGTTTTCAATGAACAAATAAAAACATACCACTATGTATCGGAGAACTCTAAATAAGAGAATCCAGAAATTATCCTGTTTCAGAGGTGCTGATTTTTACCAAAGTTTATGTCCTGAGACATAAGGTCATTGACAACTATCGCGGAACAAGGCTCAGCAGGGGGCTGACACATTCAATACGCCCTACTCCAGTATAGAGGAATGCTGTAGGTTTCAGATGGGACCTTTCTGTTTATATTTTGCAGGGGAAATGCAGTGGCTTCCACAATGTCATAAACATGTTAAACATTTTCCTGGGCTGCTTGCAATTTAATTCGGTGTGAGTGGTCCTGCTTCATGTAAATTCTCATCAGCAGCATAGCTATTACATACTCAGGGTTTGTTCTTGCATTTCTCAAGTCCACCTTAAACACCTGCTTTAAACTGAAGGAAAAGAAAGTCCACTGTCCTATTTCGTATATTAGAGAGAAGAATTAAATAGAATTTTTGGCTCTTAGGGCCATTCCATTTTGTCATTGTATAAAATTAGAGACAGATGGGTGATGTCTGTGCATTGTGGGAAATTCTGTCCTACATTCCAGCCAATGTTGGGAGTTCTGGAAGAAGACAGAGAGGAGAAAGAAAAAGCTATTTGGACAAGGCAGGATATATGCTAATGCTGTGACAAAAATAGCATCAAATCGGCAAACATTAATTCTAGGCAAGGCTCATTCTTAGCCTGTTTTCTAGCTTTCACAGTAGTAAATGAATTTGAACTGGTTGAAATGGGAGAGGATTCAGAGGTCATTTGGCTTGTCTCTTACTGCAGAATATTAGTTTTATTATAAGCACTTGGGGTTTGGAGGGACCACTGGTGGTCAAATGATCAACTTATATTTCAGTCAGATATAACTAATTTTGAGATGATCAGATTATTGCTCCAGACTCAAGTGATAGAGGGTGTAGGTGGTAGTATGTGGGAAAGGGGCTAGTATGTGGAAGGAGTTGGGTTTTGCAGGAGAATGTGGTCTACACTCTAGGGGTTCCACAACCTGGTGGGTCTCTCTACAAATAACCCTGTCCTTTCTTGCAGGTATTCTGAGACTTCTGTGATCATGTTCTGGTTCTGAGGTTAAAAGAATCAGGTAGATCACTATGTCAGAGTGGAAAAAGGTACTGATAGTGGGGTATTGCAGGGTGATTTGCAAGGTATTGAGGAGGCTCAAGAAACAAGGAAGCACATAAAAAGTATCCAGGTACTACTTAATGCTGAGGATTCAGGAGTCTTAAAGTCACCAAGGCAGGGACTGGAATGGCCCTGCAAGGCACAAGGCAGTTAGATTTTAGATGAGAGAACAAGAAAGGGGGTAAATACAAATCAAGCTTTGAGGAATTTCTGTGAGTACTGACTGAAAGAAATAAAGGGAAGCCATAGCAAGAAAAGACAATCAGTGTAAGGCCAAATGACAGACAAAATTCCATGGAAAGGAAGAGGAATATTTTCTTGGGCCAACTTCTTTTCTTCTTGAAGCTTCAGTTTCACATTTGTGAAATAGACATAAGCATTCTTTGTACATCTCATATTGGAAATGAAAGTCAAACAGGACCATATAGGTGGAAGCATTTTGTAAATAATAAGATAGTTATTTTGAAGCTTGGCAATGTTCTCTACTAGGCCTAATAGGCAGGGTGAGGGGAGCATTCCTATGGTGAACCACACACTTTATCAGCCTCTGATGGACTCCTAATCCCACAGTAGATCCTAAAGGGTGCTTATAGGATACTCTGTAGTTACAAACATAGAATGCCTTCTAATATTAACATTTTTGTTAATTCATGTGCATCTTTCTTTATGAATATTTTATAAAACTAAAAAAAACTTTTCAAGGATAGGGACTTTCAGAATAGGATAAAAACTCTTGGCCCTTCTCACAGGAAAAGAGCTGGACAGGGTAGTTCCTACTTCACTGTCACTGATGTTTAGATTGGGCAAAACTAGGCAAGTAGCTTCCTTAGAAGAATCCTGTCTGGGTGCATTTCTTTCTGGCTGCCCTGATCATGGTGTATTATGAGCAGACCAAGGAGTGAAAAATGTGGGGTAGGTGGGGTTTGGTGGGATCCAGCACATTGCCCTTACAGGTGGAGAATAGGGTGGAAGACAAGTGAATTCTTAGTAATTGTGAAACTCCTGCTTCCCTCCCAGGCTGTTTATGAAAGGCCTAACTGCTAAATGGGAACAACAATAAATCAGATAGCCTTGAATAATTTGGTAGTTCCTTGAGAAAGACTACTTATATCTGCAAAAAGGTCTTCTTTAATGGGCTGAATGGAAATAATAGCAACATGTTATTTTTTCATGATGTCTCTCTTAAAATATATCCATACTCTTTAATTGGAAGATTCTCAGTAGAAAGCAGTAAAGATAAATGGTTGGGTTTTAATCTATAATTAAGTACAAAAGGGATCCTAATGATACCAGTGGAGCCATATGAATAACTGTGTCATGACTGCCTTTCCCAACTTCATTTACTCATTGCAGAGTAACAGACTTCCTAGAAATTGGTCATTAGGATTAAAAAAGCTTCAAATACATTATAGCTCCTATTGTGGTTCTTGTTTTAATTCACAACCAACTGACACCAAATATGTGGATTTTTCACATCATACATTTCTCCAATTCTCTGCAGGTACCAACTAAATGTCCTACAATTTAATTAGTTTCTGATACTATTTACCTGGAACCATCCCTAAAGGGTTAAAGGCTCAGTGACACAAAACTGTCCCTCTCTTTAGATTTTAGTCACAAGCAATGGGTCCCCTGGTTACCCTGTATGATATCCTTTATTCAACTTGAGTACAAACTGGGGGTTTCTATAACCCCCTCCTCAGATTTGCTGTAATAGCTCATAGAACTCAAGGAAACACTTATTGTTACTGGTTTATTATAAGAATATTATAAAGGATACAGATGAGCAGTCAGATAAAGAGGTACATGGAGCAAGGACGAGAAATGTCCCAGGTGCAGGAGCTTCTGTCCCATTGGAGTTCGGAGTGCATCACCTTCCTGGCATGTGGATGTGTTTCCTAACTTGGAAGCATTCCGAATCCTTTTGTTTAGGGTTTTTATAGAAGTTTCATTATATAGGCACGAGTGATTAAATCATTGGCCATTGGTGATTAACTCAATCTCCAAGATGCCCCCCTCCCTAGAGGATGGGGGATTAGGCTAAAGTTACAAACCTCCAATCATGTATTTGGTTCCTCTGGCAATCAGCACCCATTCTTAAGCTAAGTAGGGATTCACTAAGAGTCACCTCATTAGCATAAACCCAGATATGGTTGAAAGGGGCTTATTGTACATAACAGATGCTCCTTTTATCCCTACCATTCAGGAAATTACAAGGGTTCTAGGAGCTCTGTGTCCAGAATCAGGGATGAAGATCAAATATAGATTTCCTATTAGATTACAATGTCACAGTTCTTTAATTTAAGAAATAAAATATGTGATTGTTAGCAATTTCTACACAGATTCAAGAAATATTGATCAGAGAGAGGGTGGGGGCTAGAGGTACTCCACTGTGTCCAGGAGAGTTAAAGGTGAGGGAGAGGTGAGCAGGATGATGGGCTAGAGAGGACGTTGTCATAGATGCAGACAAGAGAGATGACAAAGAAGGGCTTGCCCTAATGAGAACACAGGAAATGAAATATGGGTGGCCTTTGATTGGTTGTCTGACATCCCCTTCTTGGCACTGCACGGAGGAGAGATAAGTGTGGAGACATCAGGAAGCTGAGGTCGTCATGTCAGAATTACTTCCTAGTTTAGTATGAAAACCAAGGAAGACAAAATAGAAATGAAAGTGGATTTCAGATGGAGAATTTATAAGTTCTGTCAAAGCTTCCCCATAAAAAGACTGATTCACAGAACTATACAATAGGCTACATTAAAAAGTATTAATACATGTTTTTGATAAATATCACAAATACAATAAAGTATATAAAATTACTCCTAAATACCAAAATATATTATTGTATTTTGCTGGATTTCCTTCTAATTTTTTATTTATTCATATGCTTTTCATGCATTTGAGATGCTACTGTGGGTCTGGCTGTACGTAAATATCTTGTTCAAAATATTACTTTTTTCAGTTATTGTGTCACTTGTTACTTCTTGCAATCTAGAATAGAACTCCATGAGGCCAGAGACCATGCCATCTTATTTACTGTTATATCCTCAGCATTCATAGTGTGACTTGCACATGTTAAATGCTTAGTATATATTTATTAAATTAGTATGTTTTTGTTAACCTTATAGTGTGAACATTTCTTCCATGTCATTAACATTAATTAAAGGCATTTTTAATGACTTTATGGTGCTTCTTAGAGTATACATACTGTCATTTATTTAATAATTCCTTGTTTTATAGAGGCATAATTAAGCTTTTATCATTGGTCTGAGGATGTTAATTATAGTAGTGATGGCTATTCTTTATTGAATGCCTTGCTGTTATAAGCATTCATTACTGTGCTTTACACACATTATTTTATTTTATCTTCCCAACATCCCTGTTAGGTAAGTATTATTGTTATTTTCATTTTACAGCTGAGGAATATGAAGCTAAGAGAAGTTAAGTAACTTACTTCAAGATAATGCGTGGCGTAACTGGACCCAATCCCAGGTCTGTTGACATTTAGCCTGTATTCCTCAAAATTCTTCTGTGCTGCCTCTGGGTAGAAGCTAGCTTCTGTCATTTGATCACTAAACATTTACCAAGTACCTATAATGTGTGAGGCATTGTATGAGCACAAGAAAGTTAAAGATAGAAAAGGCCTATGACAGTCATAGATGACCTTCTGGATATGGAAGGACAAAGATGTAAGGTGTGCACCAGAAACAGAGAAATTGAAAACTTAACTTCTGCTTTCCAGGAGGTTAAAAATCTGATTTAATTATGTGAAGTTCATGGGACATTATTTATGTGCCTGGCACTGAACTAGGCACTGTGAACATCATTGTGCATGAGCTAGACTGGGGCCCTGAACTAATGAAGTCCACAAACTATTGGAGAAGCGGACACTGAATCAACAAATCCAAGTGCAGAGACTATTAGAGAAGAAAGGGCATGTTCAATTGACTATGGGAGTGTGTAGGTAAAATAATGAACTTCATCTCAGGGGTTGGGGTAGGATTCCTGGAAGCAATGCCTTTCAGTTGAGATTTGAAGGTGTCTAGAAGTTGGAAGGAAAAGGACAGGAGGTACAATGATGGGGGCATATTTGAGGAAATGCTGGAACCAAAAAGGAGCACAGGCAGACAGACTAAGGGACAGAAAGAAGTATAACCAACTGGAGCAGAAGTGGTGAGACTGGATGGAGGGAGTAGAATAAAAGGAGAGAGTATAGAAGTAGGAATGCCAGGTGGTGTAGAGCCTGGAAAGCCATGCTTGTGTTTTTTCCCTAATCTAAGAGGCAGTGATAATCCACAGGAAGATGTGAAATGGGGTATGTTGTGTTCAGATGTGAAGAGAAAATTTGCTTGGCTGCAGTGTGCTGAGTTGATTGAATGGGACATGGTGAGTGAGGCACTGCTGTAGTAGCCCAGACTGGATGGGTTGAAATAAGATGTGGGTTAGATTGGTATAAATGATTGTTTGGAAAAATGAATATGGGGAGGCAGGAGTTCATCCTTGCTCACCCAACTAAGTGAATTTGGGGTCATTTCCAGAAATGGGCAAGAGGAGAGGGTTTGGAGGGATGATTAAAAATTTAGTTCTGGACATTTTAACTTTGACTTGTCAAAAATACATGTAAACTGAATGTCTAGAAAGCTGTTGGACATACAGGTTCTAGACAGAGATATCTGGCCAAATACCTGAAAGTTATTGACATATTGACAATAACTGAATCTCTGGAGTTAGGGCAAGTCTGTTTACAGAGAGAGTGTTGGATAAGAAGGGTAAAGTGTTTAGAGGAGAGAAGGACCAATAGTTTTAAAGGGCAAAGGAAAAAGAAAAATCAAAAGAGACTGAAAAGAAAACCAGATACTGGGGGAGATGATTTAGAACTCAAATGATGAGAGTATTTTTCTCATAGAAGGGAGTGTCAAGAATGTTACATTCTCCTGAGAAGTTAGAAAAAATAATGGTTAAAAATTGTTTATTGAATTATACAACCTCTAGGTCACTGGTGACTTGGGCAAGAGCAGTTTTGGTGGTGGTGAGGGCAGAAGCTGTCTGGGTGTGTTGAGTAACCATGGTGGAGAGGACATGCTGGCCTTTAAGGTTAAGTTCCTGAGAGCCTACACCCCACCAAGCATGGAGGAGATGGCAGTGAAAGGGTGTAGGCCAATATGAATTGTGGCAGCTGTGGTCCTGGAGAAGGGCTGTCATGAATTTTCCAGTTGGCCTTATAATTTTATGGGGATAATTTGTTTTGCTTTGTGACTTTTTAAAAGAAAAATGAGAAGCTTTCCAGCCAGGGACAGCTTCTTTGACAGCTCAGCAGCACCACACACACCCTGCGAAGGTTGAGGCTTAACGGAGATGAAAAAATCTTACAGAAAATTTATTAGTTGTGTTTCAAGCTGTGCACAGTACAACAGGCTAACAGTTTATTAATGTCTTCCTGGGAGGCTGCCATTCACCTTGCCGTAGGCATATGGAGATAAAAATGGTCTGTGAAGTAAGGAAGTCACTCAGGATATACAGTGGGGCTATTGGAACAAATGACCTTAATATTCATGACAAGCTTCTGCCTTTTTATTGAGAATCATTCTTTTGAAAAGCCAGACTATTCTTTAAAAAATTCTTGAAAGCAATGGTGGAACTCTTCCTCAGAGTCATTGTGACCCAGTTTTGTTTGAACAGGTGGGAATTGCTGATCTGGGAACATATACATAGTTTTTCCTAGAATTGGGAGAACAGACAATTTTAGAATGATTTTTTTCTTGACTTTGGTGTGCACCATGACTTTTTCCCTTGCATATTTATCTTTCTATTTATGTTTCCCTCAGCCTTATATTAAAATGAACTTGCTTTGTCTAAGAATACCTATTTTGGATTGAGAAAAAGGCAACCCTAGAACTCCGTGATTGATAAGGAGAAGCCAATTTGGGCTAAAGTTTTAATTTTGCTGTAAAGATTCCATGACACAGAAAATTCATAGGCAGATGACTTATACTTGACTGGGCAGTAGGTGGGATAATCCAGCTGTGACTAACCCAGTATGTAGGAGAGGTGGTGTAGATCTCAAGAACCAGGAACTGAGCTGATAGCTAGGATATAAAGGTGTGCCCAGACTATTGTCCAACCAAGTCAATCATTTCAAATGTCTTACTATCAATGAAGATGACTGGCGATTAATTTAGTCGTTGCATTCTTAAATGAGTTCTGTAGCCTCATTCAGTGCCATGGGCTGCAAAGCTAGCTTTAACTACGAGCCTTCTTGGGAGCCTAGAAATGATTTTAGCATCTGGGAATCTGAATTAATTCCAAGACCCACCAGATAGGGAAAACAGAGGAGTTTGTTGGGATTGGATAAGAAAGTGGGTGGGTGGGTGGAGGGCAGGACTGAGCCTTCAGGCCCTGATTATTATTGGTCTTAGCTGTGAGGGCAAGGACTAACTTTCTAAAGTGTCTAAAATACTGTATAGCTATGCAGTTGGGAGATAGGAGTGAACAACTGGGGCATTTTCCTGAATGTGAGTGGTCATTCCTGAGTCTCTTAAATGAAAAACTTCGGACTTTATTCTTAAATGCCATCTTCTTAAACAGTTTTCTTTCTTTCTTTTTTCTTTGAAATGATTATCTTATTTAGAACTCACTTGGATCCAGACATTCTATTGAGCTCAAAGAAATGTCCATGATGAAATTAGTTTTAGAATTCAAACTTGAAAATGACTACTAGATTTAAAATGGGAATACATTTAGCAGATTAAGCTATATATGAAGCCTCACACCACTTTTAACACTCTTCATAATCTTTCCTTTAATGCCAAAGTCTTAAGGAAAGAAATATACATAAATTTGTCAAATACTTTCAAATTGAAAATCTCATCAGAATCCTAATGGATATGAAAATAACACCAACTATCAAGTTAAACAGCTACCCGAAACTCTAAACTTTAGTTTTCGTTGCTAGGAAATTATCTGATGCACATAACTCAATAGTTTTGGGAAACTAATAAAAATCAAATGATTTCACTGCTATGTAATTTGACTAACTTTGACATTTGTCTTAAAATTGGACAACACATAAGATCTATCTACTATATATCTAGCTGAGTAAAATATATAACCCTAAAAAAGGTTTATTCATTAGGAAGCTTATTTAGATGGAATTCAAAATTGAATATTTTAGTAAGACATGAGGAATGGGTTAAGATAGAAATATAAAAATTCGAAATGCTCTTTATTTAAAATATTGTAAAAAGATTTTTGTGTACACATACACACATGTAGATATACGAAGGAAGAGGAAGAGGAAGGGGGAGGGAGAGGAAAAGACAGGGGGAGGGGAGAGGAAGGGAGAGGGGGATAAGGAGAGGACTTGCAGAGAGGAAGAGGAGTAAGACAGCACTGCAGGCAGAGCAAGTTTAAAGGTGAACACGTAATTTCCGATTTTCTGAACTGTATTCTTTATTCTATCACATCATTCAGGCAAAATTCCTTTAGTTCTCCTGGGTTCAGTGACATTAGGATGCATCTTGAGAACTTGCAGATATGCCATGTTTGCATTGATCTTTGGCATAATAACTTTGGATGATTTTCCTTAACTCTTCTCTCCTTGGTGGTTCTGCAAGGTGCCACATTTTACTGACATTCTGCCTGCTCTTTGTAATTGCTTCCTGCTTTGTGCTCTTTTGTCAGAGACCCTGAAGCTAGATGAGGAATAGTAATTTTCATTAAACTCAGAACTCATCCTGAGGCAAACAATGCTAAAAACAGGCTTCTTATTCAAAATACTACAGTATGTATTTCTGATGCCAAGTAATGTACTCAGGGTTTAATATAATCTATTGCCATTCCAAACAGTGGGAATAATGGGAGAGTTTAATGTTCTCAAAAAGGATATAGGTATTTGAGAAGTTCGGTCATTTTTCAGGGGTACAGCAGATATTTATTGCCCAGATAGAAATGCGAGAAAAAAGAGTGCTGCCAAAATTTCACTTTTTTAAGAAGGTCATTTTCTACTAAAAAATTTTAGAATCTGAGGGTTGAAAAGATACTTTTGAGTATACCTTCTATAAATGTACATTCAATTCTTTAACTCCCTGTTTTTAAAAGAACAAGAATATTCCTTAGAACCAAAGGCTTAAAAAACAAAGACAAAATGCCATACCTAAAAATAAGTAGTCACAATATTAAAAAATGAACCTGCAAATTTGGTTTCCTGGGAAGATTGATCACTTATTCCAGATAGGTTTTGTATGGAACTCTTAAACAGAGCATTCTTTTCCTGTGGACAATTTAGCGGTTCTAAGAAATTAAATTTCTGTACTTTTGCCCCAGAATCTGAATAACTTTAGCTATTTACACAGTCATGGTCTAGACTTACTGCTGTTTATTATTATCCATGTTAATATTTTTTCCTCCTAAAGTGTGTGGTACATTATAAACATGGGTGTTTTGCTTTTATTGGTGTGAAATGCTATGTTAAGTTTGCATGAACTCATTTTTCTTTGATTTGTTTAAAAGTTTAATGTGCTTTTTTAAGAATTCAGTTGCTTCCTGAAAAATGTGAATGCATTTAGATTTCCACTATACAGCACTAGTTAAATCTTTGGTTAATAAGATCAGATTGTGAATTTGATTGTAGTAGGGTTTAAGAAGGTCAGAGTAAGAAACATGCTTGGCTTGTCTGGCCTAGCTTCATGTATTCTATCTTGCTCTTCCTCTAGTCTCCAGCCTATACCTATACACACGAACACAAACACACACACACACACACACGCACACACACACCTCTGGGCATAGTCCAATGCATACAGGCAGTACTCAGTTAATTTTTGCTTTACTCCCTATCACCTCTCACCACTTTAGAATGTTTGATTTGTCTACAACCTGTACTAAGCCACTTAGCATTATAAGGGAGAATATGCTGTTTCATGGCCACTGAACTACATGAATGTCATCTCACAATCTCATGAACTGTTAAAAACCTTTGAAACAGAGTTATCCTGAAGGAAAAGGGTTAATTGAGCCATATGCTGGCCTGAGAAAGGAGCAGGTCCTGGAGTGTGCAGTCTAAACCACCAGCAACGCTGACTGGCCTCACAGAGTGAGCCACACACATGCTCTCATGGCAGGTGAGGCTGCAAAGCAGCGGCTCCTGAGAAAGGCATGGGAGCCTGGGCATGGGCAGGAACAGCCTGAGGAAAATAACAACAGAGCCTATGCCAGCGGTCAGCTGTTGGCTTCCCGGGAAGCCCCAAGCTTCATCTTAGCGAAAGTCACTATCATATGACAAAGGGTTTGCTGCAGTTCATCTTCGACCTTTGTACTTTCCATTTGCCTTCCTGGCCCCATTCATCTGAAATTAAATTCTTTTATCTGGATCTTTGGAAACACGGCGGAGTGAGAGAAGTCCCCAGATCTCTTTCCTTGAAACAACAATAAGCTGAACATCTAAAACTCAACAAAAACACCACAACTGCACACCAGAACATCTGAGCATGGAATCTGCACATAACAGCTACCACAGATAAGAACCCTGGGTGTCAGGTGGTGGACTGAGAGAAACAAAGAACTGCAGGAGCTACCTATAAGAGGAGGGAGAGTGGAGCTGCAAGTTCCCTGAACAACTCTGCTTGGGAAAGCTCTGAGCTTCCCATGGCCAGTGTCAGGGCCCAGTCAACATGGGCCAGTCATCAGGGCAGAAGGCAGAGAAATGGGGTGACAGAAAAACAACAGCTGATGTTTACTGGCTGTGGTTACAAAACCGAGGCTGAGCCACAGCCCCAACCTCCAACACAGAGGGCCCCGCTCCCCATACCCTCCAAGACTGATCACCACAAGGCCCCAGGGGAATCTGAGCAAACATTACCTAAACTGTTGCCAACACTGACAGGGACTGAAACTGAGGGTAGTGAGCATGATTAAATATCTATCAGAAAATAAAAAGGCATTTTTAAGGCTTTATAGAAAGCAAGGATCCAAGAGGCTTAGATGCCATCTACTGGAAAACAAAAGAAAAGTGCTTTCTTTGCAGTAGGCTAAAGAGAGACCTTTGTATAATAAATCTTCTTTTCAGAAAGAAAGTAGAATACATTTTCATTAATGCCTGGTGGAGAAATAGTCCATTAAACACCTGAACAACCAAGGTGACAAGGCATCTCAGAAAGAAAAAAAAAATCTCCAGAAAATAAACTTACAGACATAGAAATATGCCACTTAAATGAAAGAGAATTCAGGATGGTACTTCTGAAAAACTCAGTGAATTCCGAAATAAGTCATATCAACAATTTTAGGCCTCAAAACAAAACAAAACAAAACACCTAGATAAGTAAAGCAAGGAGACTAAAACCCTCAAAAACAAGCAAACAAACAAACAAACAAACAAACAAACAAAAAAACAGAATAGAACTTCTGGAGATGAAAAACACACTACAAAAGTTGAAAATAAAATAGCAAGCTTGAAAAATAGGATCAATCAAATGGAGGAAAGGATCAGTGATAACAAAGACAGAAATCTAGAAATAAAACAGAAGAAGAGAGAAACAGAAGAATGAAAAATAATGAAGAGAAATACATGAACTAGCTGATACCATCAGGAGAGGAAACAAGAATAATGAGCATTATCAAAAGTGAGGAAAAGGAGCAGGGACTAGAAAGCATTTTCAGGCAAATAGTTGATGAGAATTTCCCAAATAGAAGGAATGAACTTGGCCTTCACCAAGACACATTATATTAAAATTATCAAAAAATCAGCAACAAAGACAGAATTCTCAGGGCAGCCAAGAAGAAAAAAACATTAACTTATAAAGGAAAATCCATTAAATTATCATCGAGCTTTTCAGGGCAAACTTTACAAGCCAGAAAGGAATGGAATCAAATATTTAATCTATTAAGTGAGAGGAATTACCAGCTTAGAATAATGTATCCAGCTAAGCTCTCTTTTAGATATGAAGGAGAAATTAAAACCTTTCCAGACATACAAAAATTGAGAAAATTCTCTAATATGAGGCCCACACTATAGAAAATAACTGAAACGGGTCAGCTTATCTAAAACAAAATGACCAAAAAAAAAAAAAAAAACCCCAAAAAACAACAAATAAGAAAAACAAACAAACAAAAAACCCCTCATAATCAGGAGTAAAGTGACTATCAGGCAAATAGAAGCAGAGAAGTGCAACTCTTACTAAAAACAGGACATTATAAGCTAAAATAATAAGAAGAGAATTGTTCTAACAAGATAGTAATGAACATTCAGCATACACAGGGACAAACTGAGATAACATTGACTAAAAAGAAGAGGAATCAAGGGTCCAAATTTACAAAGGGAAATAGATGCTCAGAAAAATGCATGCTCAGAAAAAAAATGGACAACCGTATATACATCTTTTAAATATTTGTATTGGTAAACACACACTAAAGTTCAGAACTGAAGTATATATAACATAAAAGGAGAAGAACCAGAGGCAAAATCCACAAAAGCCAACCAAAATAAAGAAAACAGAAACACAAGGACAAGGAAGCAATGGACACACCAAGCTACCAGAAAACAAAAGATTAAATGGCTATAAGAAGACCTCATATTTTGATAGTCACCCTAAATATAATGGACTGAACTCAGCAATAAAAAGGCAGAGAGTTCCAAAATGGATTAAAAAACAAAACTCAACTATATGCTGCCTGCAGAAGACACATTTCAGCTCCAAAAACAAATATAGACTCAAAGGGTGGAAAATGATATTTGAAGCAAATGGCATTTAGAGAAAAGCAGGAGTAGTGGTACTAATATCAGATGAAGTAGACTTCAAAATAAAAAAGGTAAAGAAAGATACTGAGGGACACTTCATAATGATAAAGGGAGTCATGCACCAAGAAGACATAACACTTATTAATATCTATGTTCCCAATGAGGGAGCCTTGAAATATGCAAAGCAATTACTAACAGAACTAAAGGGAGAAACAGACCAAAACACTCTCATAGTAGAGGTCTTAAATACCTTACTGTCGGATATGGACAGACCATCAAACAAAAAATCAATAAGAAAATAACATCTTTAAATGACACAGTCGACCAACAGTAGACATAATTGACTTTTACAGAGCCTTCCTTCCCCAAACAAATGCTTATACATTCTTCTCTAGGGCACATGGAGCATTCTTAAGAATTGACCACATACTAGGACACAGAAATAACCTCAACAAATATAAGAGGGTTGAAATCATTTCAATTATATTTTCTGATCATAATGCTTTGAAACTCGAGAATGACTGCAAAAAGAAGTCATGAAGAATCACAAATACATGGAGATTAAACAACATGTTACTGAAGAATAACTGAGTTACAGAAGAAATAAAAAGAGAGGTCAAGAGATACATAGTAAACGAATGATAATGAGAGTAAAATATATCAAAACTTTTGGGACACGGCAAAGCAGTCATAAGAGAAATGTTCATATCATTAGAGACCTATCTCTAAAAATAAGAATGAGCCCCCAAAAAACAACCTAATGCTTCATCATAAAAAGCTAGAAAAGGAAGAACAAATGAAGCCTAAAGTAAGTAGAAGGAAAGAAATCATCAAAATTAGAGCAGAAATAAATGAAATTGAAAACAAAACAAAAAAATAGAAAATAATAAATATAACAAAGGACTGGTTCTTGGAGAAAGTTAATAAAATTGACAAATTCCTGGCTGGACTTTCTAAAGAAAAAAGAGAAAGGACACAAATAAACAAAATCAGGGATGAAATAGGGGAAATTATGACTGACATCACAGAAATACAAAGGTAATTGAAGAATACTATGAAAAAGTATATAATGCCAAATTTAATAACCTATAAGAAATGGACCAGTACTTAGTAAAACACAGTCTTCCTAGACTGAATCAAGAACAACTGGAAAATCTAAATAGAGCTATCAGCAGTATGGAAATTGAAACAATCATCAAAAACCTACCAAAAAGTAGAAGTCCAGGACCAGATGGCTTTACCAGTGAATTCCACCAAACATTCAAAGAAGATTTAATACCTATTCTCCTCAAACTCTTCAAAAAATTGAAGAGAAGGAAATACTTCCTGAATTATTTTATGAGGCCAATATTATCCTGATAACAAAACCTGGTAAAGATAACACTAAAAAGGGAAACTACAGACCAATATCTCTCATGAACACAGATGCAAAAATCCTAAATAAGAAACTAGTGAACCAAATACAGCAACATATTAAAAAGATCATACATCACAGTCTAGTGGGCTTTATCCCAGGAACACAGTGTGGTTCAGCATATGCAAATTGATTAATGTGATACACTACATAAATTAAAAATTAAGAATCATATGATCATATCAACAGATACAGAAAAATCCTTTTATAAAATACAGCACCCATTTATGATCAATAAATACACTTAACAAAATTAGTATAGAAGGAAAGTTCCTTAATATAATAAAGGCCATATATGACAAGCCCTCAGCCAACATTATTCTTAATGGTGAAAAACTAAAAACCTTCCCTCTAAGATCAGGAACAAGGCAAGGCTGTCCACTATCACTACTGTTATTCCATATAACATTGGAGGTCCTAGCGAGTGCAACCAGACAAAAGAAAGATATAAAAGGCATTCAAATAGGAAATGAAGAAGTCAAACTGTCACTATTTGTGGATGACATGATTCTCTGTATAGAAAACCCTAAAGACTTCACAAAGAACACTATTAGAAACAATAAGCAAATGCAGTAAAGTCTCTGTGTATAAAATCAACATTTAAAAAATACATAGCGTTCCTATACTCTAATAATGAAGTGTCAGAAAAAGAAGTGGAAGAAATAATGCCTTTTGCAATTACACACAAAAAATACCTGGGAATAAATTTAACAAAACATGTGAAAAACCTATATAATGAAAACTACAAGACCCTATTAAAAGAAATTGAAGGTGATACAAAGAAATGGGAAAATAATCCGTGTTCTTGGATTAAAAGAATCAACAATAGTTAAAATGACCATATTACTTAAAGCATTATACAGTTTTAATGCAATCCCCATTAAAATTCTCTCAGCATTTTTTAAAGAAATAGAACAAAAAAACGCATCAAATTTTTATGGAAGCACAAAAGACCCCAAATTGCCAGTTATCCTGAGAAAAAAGAACGATGCTGAAGGCATCACTCTGCCTGACTTCAAATTATGCTACAAAGCTACAATAATCAAAATGGCATGGTATTGGCAGCAAAACAGACACCCAGGCCAGTGGAACAGAATTGAGAGTCCAGAAGTAAACCTATATTTATATGGGCAATAACTTCCAATGAAAAAGCCAAAAACATACAGTGGAGAAAGGAAAGCCTTCTCAATAAATGGTGCTGGGAAAACTGGAAAGCTACCCACAAAAGAATGAAACTAGACTATTGTCTATAAGCACACAGCAAAATTAACTCCAAATTGATTAAGGACATGAATATAAGACTTGAAACAATAAAATACATAGTAGAAAACATAGGAACTAAACTCAAGGACCTTGGACTTAAAGAAGATTTTATGAATTTGACCTCAAAGGCAAGGGAAGTAAAAGCTAAAATAAATGAATAGGATTACATCAAACTAAAAAGCTTTTACTCAGCAAAAGAAATCATCAACAAGGTAAAGAGATAACCATCCAAATGGGAAAATATATTTGCAAGTAACATCTCCAATAAAGTCCTAATATCCAAAACATACAAAGAACTCATATGACTCAATAACAACAACAAAAACAAATGATCCAATAAAAAAATGGGCAGAGGACCTGAACAGACACTTCTTTCTAGAGGACATATAAATGGCTAACAAATATATAAAAAGTTGCTCAACATCTCTAGTTATTAGGCAAATGCAAATCAAAACCACAATGCAAATCAAAACCACAACTATTCTCACACCTGTTAGAATAGCTAAGCTATAATCAATAGGACGAGTAATAACAAATGTTGGAGAGGATGCAGAGAATAAGGAACCCTCATACACTGCTGGTGGGACTGCAAATTGGTACAGCCACTATGGAAAACAGTATGGAGACTCCTCAAAAAGTTAGAATTAATCTACCGTATGATCTAGCAATTCCTCTACTGGGTATTTACCCCAAAGACTTGAAAACCCATATTCTAAAAGATATTTGTACACCATTGTTCCTAGCAGCATTATTCACAGTGGCCTGGACATGAAAGCAACTGAAGTGTCCTAAGATAGATGATTGGCTACAGAAGGTGTGGTACATATATACAATGGAATATTACTCAGCCATAAGAAAAGATGAAATACCATTTGTGACAAATGTAGATGGACGTTGAGATATCATACTAAGTGAAATAAGCCAAACAGAAAAAGTTGAAAATCACGTGATATCACTTATATGTGGGAGATAAACCTAAAAACAACAAATGAACAGGACAAATAGAGACTCAGGGACATGGACAATAGACTAGTAGCTAGCAGAGGGTAGGGGTTTGGGGAGGAGGAGGGAGGTAGATGGTGTAAAAGGGATCAAATAAAGGGGGATGGGGGAAGGTGAAGTAGGTAAAGGAGATCAAATATATGGTAGCTGAAGGAAACTGGACTTTGGGTGGTAATCATACAATAGAATATACAGATGTTAAAGTATAATGTACACCTGAAAATTATATATTGTGTTAACCAATATTACTACAATAAACTTAATAAAAAATTTAAAATAAAAAAATAAGCCACCAACAGTAGGGCTAGATGGAGAAGACAGATATGCCTACCATTCTGGGACTGATGGGGCTCTTTTATAGAATAATTTGGGGGAAGAAAGAGAACGGAGATGGGAGAGGTAGTCAGGAAAGTTCTTGGATAAGTGAATAGTTTGTAAGTAAGATGTTCTTACTGCTTCTATGTTGGTTGTGAGCAACTAGAAAGCTCATGCATAAGAAGGATGCAGTGGTGTCTGATGGTTGTTTATTCTTTCCAGATAATTGCTGAAATAGCTGCCTAGAAGTTGATCAAAGTTTCAGCATACATTCAAGGATGTAGGCAGTCTTCTATTGGCTTCAGCCCACAAATGCTAACTGATTAATTCCCCTTATTGATTCCTCCTACCCCCTGGCTTGCTATAATTTAATTTAGAACACCTCAGAATTTTTTTATCTTGTCAAATATTTGCACTGATCATACAGAAAAAGGCTAACAAGAGTTTTTCAACCTCAGAATTATTAAAATTTTGGACTAAATACTTTTTTGTTGTGTGCAGGTTGGGGTTCTGTGTGCTATAGGATGTTTAGCAGCATCCCAGGCCTCTATCCACTGGATGCCAAGAACAACCCCTAAGCATGCCAACCAAAATTATCTCCAGATATTCCCAAGTGTCTTCCAGGAGGCAAAAATCAAACCCTGGTGAAAAATTATTGGGCTAAGAAAATATGAACAGTTTTATGGGACATGCCATCCTCCTGTACAAACAAAGTAGCAGGGAACATTTCTTGTTTACCACTGCATCTCCACCAGCTAGAATAGTTCCTGGTACACAATAGTGTTCAGTGGTACTTATGGGCCTTACTATAAAGAGAACAGAATGTGGTATATCATGTGATAGTGATCTGTGTCTATTTTCTGGTTTAGAGTAGTTAATGATTGTATATTTTTCAATGGTTACATAATAAATGAATGAATTAATCAATCAATGAATCAATAACTTTTCCTTATGGGACTTTATATCTTGAGAGGAAGGTAGATCTAAGCTGGGTGGATCTATTATAATTCAATGATTCTTCAATTTGGGGTGTATTTCTCCTACTCTCTTTGGAAATGTGTGGGAGCTTTGGCTATGTTCTCCTCATGCACAGATGAAGGCAGTTTTCTTTATTGAGTCTGTGACCTATTATTGAATTCTATAATTTTGATTTAGTGGGTCTTGGTTAGCACTTTTAAAAATAGAAATAGGATAAAATGGAAAAGATCAGAATACATAACAGGCCGTCAAGGTAAGTATTGTTTCTTCACATTTTTGTTTTAGTTCTTTTGTGTCTATGTCCTGGGTTGTAAGGTAAAAAAATTAGGGGTGTCATAAAAATTTGAAAGTTATTCACCTGTGGAGCGGGCCAGGTACATGGTGATCAGAGTGGAAAAAATTCTCTCTAGTAGGTGGGTTGATACATGAAGAATAAGAGAGCTATACTGGAAGTGTAGAGCTGTACATAGAGTTTCTGGCCTTTGGGGGTGATGTTTATGCCTTTGACAACAAAAGGAGGTATGGCTGTCTTTTGGAGTAAAATGGTGGGAGGCAATGGGAAATAAAATCAGATAGGATGGGGTTAAAGCCTCGGAAACAGTGACAGTTGTCTCTTTTGTGTATTATTTTTAAAGTATAAAGAGAATATAGCTGTTCTTTCTGAAGATTTTTTTTTCTTGGCCCAATGAAAAATAGTATCAATTTATTTCATTGGTTTTCTAGTTATTCAAACCGAAGGGGTCTGATGATTCATAAGTCTTATTAAATGTCTCTTGCAACAAATATTGACTCACTTGATGGCAAATGAAGATATTTCCTCTAAGGTAAAAGCCTGTCACTCATGACATTTAGAACACATATGGGCTAGCTGGAAAGACATTGATAACATGAAGAACAAATAGATTTGAAAAATATATGTGCTCTTGATGGATCTTTTTCCTATGTAAAAGACAGTTTCTTTCAAATTCAGGAGGTGATTGTATAGTCTATAAAGTGCTGTGATTAAGTTACATAAAACTGTGTACTGGTATATTATTCATATAAAAGATGATAACCACATTTCCTTTTTCACTTTATTTTAAAAGCCAGAAGGAAAAGGAACTACCAACAAAAACAAAAACAAAACAAACAAACAAACAAAAAACCCCCCAAACCCACAGGATTAACAAGCAGGAACTTTACAAAGGAGTGTCTTGATTAAGCAAAGAATACTAAAAAAGGCATTTAATAATTTGAGTATGCTCTTGTGAAAGTGTCTACATAAAGCCACTTTCCTTTTAAAAAATGTGCACTGTGCTTCAAAGAGTGCTTGGATTCTGGGTTTTGCATGAGTTTCTAACACCATTATCTGCACCAGATACACTTAGGCCTTGGGCATCCTTGCCAGGATCTCAGATTAGTTCTGAAAAAAACTTTCCCTGACCTCTTTCTTGTTCCTCATTCTAATCTGCTCCCACACCTCCTATCTTCTTACTTTTTTTGGAGCCAAACTGATGCCAGGGAGCAAGATTGCAGGTGCTCTAGAGAATGACAGTTTTGCAGCTTCTTCTACACATTTGAAATTAAAGAGGAAACTTAAGGAAGACTAGAGATAGCAAGGGAGGGATTGGATTATGAAATAGTTAACAAGGTTATATGCTCTCTTGAGGGTTTGTACTCCCCTTTGTGAGGTATTACTTTTGATATTTCAAAGTTGTGTTAACCTAGATGCACAAGAACAGTGTATGAGGTTCGCTTAAAACCTTTCACTAAAGAAGTTATAGGCCTGGGGTGTGACTATCCACAGTGATCTGCCCAGTTAAGAATTTATGATCAGATCACTCTGTGACGTTACTTTACATAGAACCTCTTTTTTTTTTTTTGACCATAGTTCCCCCTTTTGATCCCAAAGCAATCCGAAAAATGCATTGATGACCAACCTTTTGGTAGGATAGATCATCTCACAGCACCAGAAGGGCTCATTCTTAGGAAGTCTCAGTACTGACATCATCTTATTGACCATTAGGAATAGGGCAATACTGTAACCGTGGAATCTAAGTTGAGGTCATGTTTTCCCAGAACAGGAAAGGCAGATAAATGGAAGGAAGTCAGTTCTTATGGACTTCATTGTGAAGAAACACTCCAGATCATTTTTACCTGAGATTGATCGTGATCCAAGTTTTACCTTCTTTCTCATTTTTCTATATTTGGCATCTAATATAACATTTACATAAACCATGAAAAGAGTATTAACTCTAATCCTATACATGTTCAGTAATCATAAATAGTTGGACTATACAGAAAAACCCAAAGAACAAGTGTAACTATTATTATGACTAATATTGTTAGCAAACAGGTAAAAACAATCACAAAAAATAGATTGTGAGTTTGATATCAATCCGAAGCTATACACATTTGTTGATGTCTTAAGATATCTGTCTGCTTCTGGTGTTGGCAGCTTCTCATCCTGAAGGAGTCAGTGATGTCTGTAGACCATTTGTGGTTAGATACCTGATAAGGTCCCTTCCAATGAGGTTGGAGAGTGTCTTTTATTTGATGTCCTTTCCAATAAACAAAATCTTCAAGTGGCAGTCAATGATCTTTAAAATCTTTATTTCCTGGGAGCTTGCTGTGAAAGGCAAGGATTACCAACTTGGCATTTTCTTAAGGCAACTCTATCAAACCTTGGCAATAGTGTAAGACATCTCCATTCATTAATGTCAGCTCATACATTCCTGCATCTAAGGCCAGCCTAAATGCATTGTGATGCATGAAGGAATGCAAAAAACAAGGGAGCAGGGAAGAACCAAGCAGTCATCTTGCGTTTCCCTTAGTTTCAACTATTCATTTAGTTTACAACCATTGTTTACCCATATAAAATACCCTCACGTTTTTCTATGTATATTGAGGTTTTTAATCCTTAAAACCTCAATGTCTAATAAAAACTAAGAATTAATTAGCATTTTTCAGCTGTGTATTTTATAACCTCTAGAAACATTTTTCATAGACATAAACATCAATTATTAAAATGGGCTTATTTTTGCAAAACCCAAGCAAGAGAAGACATGTCTGTTTTACTTAAACCAACAAACTTAAGCTAGCTTTTATTTACTAAGAATGAATCTTAAATTATGTGAACTTAAAAAGCATTTGAGTTCGCTTTTATATTTCTAAGAATTTTATAACACCCAGTTTTTATAAGTGCTTGCATTTAAATTAATTTTAACAATACATCCGGAGGAAGAAAATTATGTCACATTTACAGTATATGTAGACATTTGCAGAAAGACAGAGAACAGTTGAATCCAAATTTTCTTTTGGGGATATTTACAACTTATATTTGTCCTTGATAAGTCAAATTTGATATGATCTTCCCCCTTTTAAAATGATAGCATTTTTTTTTTGCTATTACCTATTATTTTATTTATTTACTTATTTTTTATTTTATTAGCTTCAGGTATATAGTACATTGGTTAGACAATTATATAGTTTATAAAACACTCCTCCTAATTGCTTTTTCTCTCCTCTGGTTTTTCATCTAGCCAATGTATTAATACTTCATTTCTTATGCTGTGCTCTCCATCCCTGTGACCATCTATCAACTACTAATTTGTACTTCTTTAACCCTTTATCTCATTCTCCCAGTCCTCCAACTCCTCCTTTTTTGTCCATCATCAAATTGTCAGCTATATTTGCGAGTCTATTTTTGATTAATTTGTTATTTTTGTTTCTCTTTCTGACTTATTTCACTCAGCATAGTAACATCTAGGTCCAGCCATGTCACTGCAAATGGTAGGATTTCATTTATTTTTAATGACTGAGTAATATTCCATTGTATATATGAACCATACTTCTTTATCCAATTGTTCATTCTTGGGCCTTTAGGTGGCTTTTATATTTTGGCTATTGTAAATTGTGCTGCCATGAATATTGGGGTTCATAGATCTTTACAAATCATTGTTTTGATTTTCTTTGTATAAATATCCAGAAAGGCAATTGCTGGGTCAAAAGGTATATTCATTTCTAGTATTTTGAGGAACTTCCAGAATGCTTTCCATCACTGTACCAATCTGCAATCCCACCATCAATACGTGAAGATTTCCTTTTCTCCACATCCTCGCCAACACTTGTTCTTTGATTTATTGATGATAGCCATTTTGACAGGTATGAGATACTATCTCATTATGGTTTTAATTTGCATTTCATTGATGATTGGTGACCTTGAGCATCTTTCATGTGTCTATTGGCCATCTGCATTTCCTTTTTGGAAAAGTATCTGTTCAGGTCTTCTGCTCATTTTTTAATTGAATTGTTTGTTTTTGTTGTTGAGTTATATGAGTTCTTTATGTATTTTGGATAGTAACCTCTTATTAGACATATCATAAATGAATATATTCTAATCATTTGGTTGTCTTTTTGTTTTGTTGATGGTTTTTTTTTGCTGTACAAAAATTTTTAGTTTGATGTAGTCCCACTTGTTTATTTTTTCTTTTGCTTCCCATGCTGGGAAGATATATCCAAAAAGAAGTTACAGTTCACAATATCAGAGAGTTTACTGCCTATGTTTTCCCCTAGAAGTCTTATGGTTTTGGTTCTTACATTTAAGTCTTTAATTCATTTTGAGTCTATTCTTGTATATGGTGTAAAAAGGTAGTCCAGCTTTTTTTTTTTTGTATGTATCTGTCAAATTTTCCCAGCATCATTTATTGAAGAGACTGTCTTTACCCCATTGTATATTCTTGCCTCCTTTGTCATATATTAAATGAGCGTATAGTCATGGATTTATTTTTGGCTTCTTTCTTCTGTTTCATTGATCAACGTATCTGTTTTTATGCCTGTACCATGCTGTTTTGATTACTGTAGCTTTGAAGAATAGTTTGATATCAGGTAGCATGATACCTCTAACTTTGTTTTTCTTTCTCAAGATTGCCATGGCTATTCAGGGTCTTTTATGGTTCTGTATAAATTTTAGGATTATTTGTTCTAGCTCTTTGAAAAATGATTACTTTGGGTAGTATGGCCATTTTTATGATGTTGATTCTTTCTACCCATGAGCATGGTATATGCTTCCATTTATTTGTATCCTCTGTAATTTTTTTTTTAATGACATAATTTTCTGAGAATAGGTCTTTCACCTTCTTGGTTAATTTAATTCCCAGGTATTTTATTGTTTTCAATGTAATTGTAAATGAGATTGTTTTCTTAATTTCTCTTTCTGAGAGCTCATCATTGGTGTATAAAAATGCCACTGACTTCTGAATATTAGTTTTGTAACTTGATCCTTTACTGAATTCATTGATCAGTTCTAATATTTTTTGGTGAATTTTTAGGGTTCTCTCTATATTGTATTAGTTCATCAGCAAATAAGAAGAGTTTTACTTCTTTCTTTCCAACTCAGATACCTTTATTTCTCTTTCTCATCTGATTGCTGTGTCTAAGACTTCCAATACAATGTTGAAGAAGAGTGGTAAAAGTGGGCATCCTTGTCTTGTTCCTGATCTTAAGGAAAATGCTTTTAGCCTTTCTTTATTGAGTATCATGTTAGCTGTAGGTTTGTCATATGTGGACTTTATTACGTTGAGGTATGTTCCCTCTATTCCAACTTTACTGAGAATTTTTATCATAAATGGATGCTGGATTTTTTAAAATGTCTTTTCTGCATCTATTAATATGATCACATGGTTTTTATCTTTCAATTTGTTAACGTGGTGTATCACATTAATTGATTTGCAGATATTGTACAAACCTTGCATCCCAGGAATAAATTCAACTTGATCATAATATATGACATTTTTAATGTATTGCTTAATTTGGTTTGCTAATATTTTGTTGAGAATATTTGCATCAATATTCATAAGAGATATCGGCCTATAGTTTTCTTTTTTGTAACGTCTTTGTTTAGTTTCGGAATCAGGGTAAGAGTGGCCTCATAAAAGGAGTTAGGGAGCCTTCTCTCTTCTTGAAGTTTTTGGAATAGTTTGAGAAGAATGGGCATTAGTTATTTGAATGTTTGGTAAATTTGCCTATGAAGCCATTTGGTCCAGGACTTTTGTCTTTTGGGAAGTTTTTGATTACTGATTCAATTCCATTGGTGGTAATTGGTCGTTTCAGACTTTCTCTTTTTCTTGACTCAGTCTTGGGATTTTGTATGATTTGAGGAATGTGTCCATTTCTTCCAGATTGTCCAATTTGTTGGCATATAATTGCTAATAATATTTTCTTATGATCCTTTGTATTTCTGTGGAGTCTGTAATGATTTCTCATCTTTGATTTCTGATTTTATTTATTTGGGTCCTCTCTCTTTTTTTCTTGATGAGTCTAGTTAATGGTCTGTCAATTTTATTTATTCTTTCAAAGAACCAGCTCTTGGTTTCATTAATCTTTTGTATTGTTTTCCTAGACTCTATTTTGTTTATTTATGATCTAATATTTATTATTTCCTTCCTTCTATTCACTTTGGGCTTTGTTTGCTGTTCTTTTTCTAGTTCATTTAAGTGAAAGTTTAGGTTGTTTTGAGCTTTTTTTTGTTTCTTGAGGTAGGCCTATATTGCTATGACTTTTTCATTTAGGACTACTTTCACTGTGTCCCATAGATTTGGAGTCATGTTTTCATTTTCATTTGTCTCCAGGTTCTTTTGATTTCTTTCTTGATCTCATTAATAACCCATTCATTGTTTAGTAGCATGTTATTTTACTTCCATGTGTTTGTGTATTTTCTAGTTTTTTTTTTTTCTTGTAGTTGATTTCTAGTTTCATACCATTGTGATTGGAGAAGATGGTTGATATGATTTTAATCTTCTTAAATTTATCGAGACTTGATTTGTGTCTATCCTGGAAAATGTTCCATGTGTACTAGAGAAGAATGTATGTTTTGTTGCTTTGGAGTAAAATGCTCTGAAAATGTCTATTAAATCCATCTGGTCTAGTGTGCCTTTTAGGCCCATTATTTCCTTGTTGATTCTTTGCCTGGAAAATCTGAAAGACAGCATTTTAACTCATTTCCTGTTTGCCTCAAGAATACTCACCAGGGGTGCTTACGGCCTTAGTGTTTACCCTGAGATAACTCATGGATTACAGTTCTAATCTTGCCCCCAAAGTTTGCCAAGAAATATTTTCCTTTTATTATTATTTTCACATCACTCTATTATATCAGTAGTCTTTGAAAACAAATGACATCATTCTATTTATAGCATCCTGTTTTTCGTCGTTTATTTCCATTTACAAAATATAGTAATTCTCAATCGCTGAAAATGTCAAATCCTAGAAAACAGCATTTCTACACATGACATTAATGTCATTCTTGAACAAAGATTCATTTGATGAATCCAATTTATGTGTACATTTCTGTTACATTAGGATTAGAGACTCCAAGAACAGTTTTATATTTTATTTTCACATTGAAAACCAGTCAGATTTGCTTCAGCCTCAAAGATTGTGTAAAATTAAATTAACTCTGGCAGGGAGCTGTACTTTTTTTTTTCCCTAAATGGGAAATTGGTAAATACCTCAAAGAATTGGGTTGACACCTAAACATCATCATAAGTTGACTAATTTACTTAAATCCTCCTTTTGAAACTTTGAGAGACCAATTAAATATGTTTTCCATTTATTCTGCCTAATTTTATATTCCACTTTTTTAAATTGTGTGTGCAAAAGATTAATTTAGAAGTATCAGAAGATCTTCATCTTCCCCATCTTAGTATTAATGGGAAGATGACTGTGGTGAGCCTTGTTGGCCTGGGAGATATGATTTTCCTTGTCAATTTTGAGATCTGTAGAGTCTGCACAAATTCTAGGAAAAACCCGGCCTACATGCACATTTCTAGGTGAATCAAAAGTGGTGCCCTAGAGGAAATTTTTCCTCAGGCAACCCCACAAAGTCTCTTAGTCACCTAAGAATATCCAAGCAAGAGCCCATGATTGCTTACCTGAGGCCACTGGAACAATGATATGTTTCAGTATACTAACCTTTCTCTCTCTTACCCCAATTTCAGGGTGAACATCATTCCAGGGTGCCTTGCCTTTCTTTCTAGGGCTCCTGCTGGCTTCTCTGGTATCTGCTGTGTTATCACACTGGGTACCTTGCCCATTTATGATGGCACCCTTTCTACCTCTCTGGATTTGGTGATCGGAAACAACTGTCATTACTCCAGTGGCTATTCAGGTTGAGTAAGCAAGTGTCCTTTCTCTTTCAGAGCTAAAGAAAATTTAGCCTCTTATTTACTGGCAAAGATTTTATTCAGACTCTCAGTAAGCAATTCAATTAAAAATCAAAATCAAAAGCAGCAGCCCTTATTTTATTTTATTTTTGCTTTCTCTGGGTTATCTCGTTCCTTATTTACTGAAGGATTTTCTAAGAATAGCTCAGATAAAGTCATAGCCTGCTGCTTAAAGCAAAGAGTTTCACAATTCTGAAAGAAACTCACCTAAGTTCATCTGATGTGAAGTGGCAAGCAGATAGGCGCAATGGGCTTTTGCTTATACTTAGCACTGGGTCCAGGTCTACAGGGTGGTCCTGGGTGGGCTTCTTTGGCATTCTGCCAACCATACCAAGTAAATGTCAAGATAAGTGTCTGCATAAAATATGTGCAAGCCTATAGAGAATTTTTACAAGTTTATTTGAACCAAACTGACAAGAATTGCCAGGAAGCAAAATTTCAACAGACTGAGATGATGCTTTAGGAATGACAGGTTTGCAGCTTATTTTATACATTAGAATCAAAGGAGGAGATGTAAGGAGGGTTACATGAAATCCACTGTGGTAGATTAAGGGGGTGGAGAAATTTCTGGGATTGGATAAAAAGTAAAATGGAGAGACATATACTTCTATATTTGTGGGTACAGAATAGTTAATAATTAACATTTATAGCACATAGAAATGGTATACACTGAACAAGATAACAACAAGATTACTTTGACATTTTAAAAAGATGCTACCTTAAAGGCAAAAAGGCAATAACTCACTTAAGGTAAAGATTTACCTTTTTGAAAAGGAAGCTAGAGCTGTAGGGCATGACCACCTCCCATGACCAGCTTTTAGTTAGGAATTTTTATGTTCAGACCATCCTAAGTGGTTACTTTTTGTCTCTGAGTTTGTAGGGTCTTCCATGCTGGCCTCTCCTACACTTGTCAGTTTTAGATGTATCCATTTTTTTTTTTGTCCACATAAGAAACGTCCAAACCTATAAAGCATTTTTATAAGAGTTTCGTTGAGCCAAACTGACGATAGATGTCAAGAAGCAACACCTCACATGCTGCCTCTGCCTTCTACTTTGTTTCTTATTTTTTTCAATTCTATATCATTCCTTAGGCCTGATGCATAGCACTTTCTCCTGTGATTCTAATTTATTTTTCCACTGCTTCATGCCCCTTTGGATTTTAATTTTTACAGATCTAGTGTCTCCTCATGGATGGTGTTCCTGTATGACTCTTCTTTTTCTCCTGAGCAGAATTTAAACATAGACAAAAATAAGCAAGTTTATAGCAAGTTTTAGAGCACTGAAAAAATAAATAAATAAAGTGTGTTGAAGGTTGTCAGTAAATACTTACGTATAGAAAATAAATCATGTGGGCTCTTGGTTTGTTTTCATTCTGAAAGCACACTGTGGCCAGAGAAAGATCAAACTGATGTGAAATAAAATGAGACATTAAAAATAATGAAAATTTTGTAAGGCATTTGTTGACAAGATAAAGATGTAAAAATCAATAGTCTCTCTCTGTTCTAGCAAAAAAGCACCTAAAATTGAAAATGGGGAAAAAAATGTCCCAGGTTTGATGTAGCAACTACATCTAAAATATACATAGCAATAAAGATGCTAAGATACAAGACCTATATAAAGAAAACTATAAAATTGTTATTGAAAGACATAAAACAAGAGCCGAACAAATAGAAGGATGCACCATGTTCCAGGATACAAGGACTTAAAAATAACAATATCAATTTAATCAAAGTTAATAGGTAAATCTACCATTTTCAGTAAAATTCCAAAAAGTGTTTTCTTTTTAAAATTGGATAAAATGTTCTTACAGTTTATGTAGAAGGATAAATATTCAGAAATAGAGGAGAAATATAAAAAAAACCCCCAAAAGTAGCTGTCTTTTTTAAAGTATCAGGTTATACTATAAATCCACGGTAAACAAAGCAATGATACTGACAAAAGAATAGACCAATAACTCAGAAGAGTTGAATAGAGAATCAAGAAATAGAACCCAGTACATATGAAAATATGCAATATTATCAAAAATGTATTTACTGCATGCCTACCATAAACCATATTATTCTTGGAATGGTAAAAATTAAGTATTGCTATTTAGAGGGGGAAAGAATAGGTTATTTCATAAACAGCTGACAGTACTATGAATGTGGAGGAAAATAAGTTTAAACCCCTTTCAAATTATATATAAAAAACAGTGTTAAAGTATAATTTTTAAAAATTTAAAATGACTCATGGGAATATAAATTGAGCATAAGTCAAAGATTTATTTAGCTCATTAATAAGGAAACCAGAAGGATGGTAAAACTGGTTCAAAGAGCATTTGGAGAACAGAGATTTATACAATTAATTGGGAAGAGCAGGCGGGAACAAGCTTACTAAGTTAGAGACAAAACTGGTTAACATTCTACCAGGAAATTGACTTATTTTTTTTATTTTCTCTATTAGACAAAACTAAATAATTTGTATCTATATTGGAGAAAAACATATATGAACATGAAAAGTCATAGACTCTGGGTCCTAATTAATAGTATATAGCAAATAAAAATGATATACCTGCCATTTGGGACAACATGGCTGGATCTTGAAGTATTATGCTAAGTGAAATAAGTCAGATGGAAAATGACAGCTGTATGATTTTACTCATACATGGGATATAAAACAAAAAGCAACAAATGAAAACAAACAAACAAACAAAGAATTTATAGAAACAATGACAAATGGTGATTACCAGAGGGGAAATGGGTGGGGGGAAGCTGAAAGGGTAAATGGAGTCAAATATATGGTGACAGTAGGAGACTAGATTTCAGATGATAGCACAAAATTGAGTATACAGTTGATGTATTATAAAGTTGTAGACCTGAAATTTATATAATGTTATTAACCAATGTTATAGTAATACATTTAATAATAAGAAGTGATACATCTCCTCGTCTCTAGGACTGAGAGAATAAAGTAACCCTTTGATGGGCAAGTTATGTAATGCTGTAGTATGACAATGAAAGGAGATGGCAGTCACTCTTTGCTGTATTTTCAAGTTTTGGATAATTATTCTTAACACTATATGGATTAAAAAATTTAAATGTAGGTAATAAAGCAATTTAAAGAGTACCTGCAAGAAAATCTAAGAAATGCTTACATGCACATTCTGGAATGAGATTTTAAACAAGACTGAACATTCAGAAACACACACACACACACACACATACACATGCACACACACACATACAGACTATATAAAATTAAAAAAAAAAGACTTTTGTGTGGAAAAGATGCTATAAAAGTATAAATAAAAAATAGATTAGGAAGATATAATGCAGAAGATGAACAGAGGGTTAATGTAATAAGAATTCTTACAGATTGACAAGGACATAAACACTCAATTAAGGAGGCAATTAATGAAAGAAGGAAGATGCTCAAACTCAGTAGAGGCCAAGGACATGCAAACTAAAATAAGGGGGAGATAGCTTTCTACCTAACAGAATGCCAGAACTTTAAGAGTGATAGTCATTGCTGGTGGGCATGCAGAGAAAAGAGCATTCTCATACTCTGCTGATGGAAATGTGAATAATTATAGTTTTTTGGAAGATAAACTAGAAGAGTTATTAAAATTAAAAATACATATATCCCTTGACTTAGCCAATGTTACTCTGAGAAATTGCGTAAAGGAAGAGCACCTGGACTTAAGAATCCATTTTCAGAGATGATTACAACAGCATTAACGGCAAAAAGTGGGAGAAAATGAATGCCTATCAATAGGAGAATAGTAAATACATTATGGAACATTCATTCTATATAATATTATGCATCCATTAAACAAAATGTATGATTGGAAGGGATTTCCATGAGTTATTGTTGCATGAGAAAAGCAAGATACATAAAAGTCTATAAAATATGATCTCACCCTTATAAAACAAATGCATTCACTGCCACATGTTTATATGTGTACAGATGTTTATATATAATTATATCAGCATGAAGAGGAGTGTTGAAAGATAAATATCCTAGGTAGTTAACATGGATCACAATGAGGGAAGGAGAAAGAGAAAACCAAACAAAACAGGGAAAGAAAAATTTAAAACACTGTTCTAGAAACAACTTAAGTATGTTTAATATCTATGCATTTATGGAAACCATATTTATATATACATAGAAGGAAAGTTTTTAAAAAAGGTCTGACTCTCATGATAGAAAAAGAAAATCTCACATTAAATATCTTTAAAGGAAGCATAAAGGCTGGCTGAGCAAAGGAAGAACTGATAATAACTCGATGAGATTGGGAACAGATGCTCTCTTGGCCTCCTGAGAGAAATGCTGGGGAGAAGGACAACTCTAGGCCAATGACTGCATTAAGCCCTCACCAGCTGTGATTTCAAAGCTTTGGCATACTCTTGGATGTATTACCTCCCCCAGGAAGAGTTTAGACCCCGGAGACTGAGGAGAGATGAATTCCTCTGCATAAAGAAAGAGATAGAAATCTTGAGGGTGGGAAGCAGGTAGGGATTTTGAAAGGGAGGGGTCACAGAGGGGTGTGCAGCTGTGAGACAGGATGACTAAGCAACCTGGCAGAGCAGCCAAAGGTCTAAAATACAGGATGCCTCAAAATGAATCTAGATTTGTATGATGCCCTGCTGCCTCCAATAGACATATACCTGTAAGGATAGCTGTGCATGACCAGAAGAAAATGTTGGAAGCAGTGGATAGGTATCAGGTGGGAGGACACCTTGCATGGACACTGCAAGGGTGTACATAAGCTGTAAAAAATCTAACCAAGGGGAGCTTGTGCTTTGGTGCTGTTAAGCCCCACACTCTCTCTGCCAGCTAATAAATTCTCCTTCCTCTAACAAAGTTGTAGGAGTGTCCAATTTCCTCTGTCAGGTATCGCTTCGTCCCTTCTCTCACTGCCTTTCCATGTCTCTCTTAGTCCTTCTCACTCTTTGCCTAGGAGGAGACCACACTCTGTGGAGTGTCACCCCTTTTCTAACAAACTTTCCTTTTGACTCTAACTTTGGCGTGTGTGTTGAATTCGTCCTACATTCTCCGCCAGAGGACTCTCTTCTCTCCGTGTGGGGCTTGGTCTCCCCGACACTTGGGGAAATTTGCCCTGTCCTACATCACTGTCAGGAAATACAAACCCTTATGCAGATGTTGACTTACAACTGTGAGGACTGTGAAGAAGTATATGGGTCTATGTGAGTTTATGACAGGGAAGCTGGGTGGAGGTCAAGGGTTGAGTGCTGAGGTGGTGCTTCATGAACACCTCACCAGTCCTATTTGCCAGCCATTCTACAGAGGCCTTAAGAACATAAGATCTAAGATTGGAAAGATGGAGAGGGGCAGGGAGGAAATAAATGGGTAAAGATGGAGTGACAAGGTGTTTGAACTTAAGAATGAAAATGAAATTGCAGTTTTGCTTAGGACCACTCTCTAAGGGAAATAAAAGTATGTTCCATTCCTTCCATATAATCAGATACTCTTCTTGTAGCTGGAATTACTGCCCAAGCCTCTTATGTCTAGGGAAGAGGAAAACAAACTGCCATTACTGAGCACCCACAATGTGGTAAGCACTTCACTTTGGTCATCCTGTTTCTCACAGACACCTCTGTGTAGTAGGTATCTGTTTTCATCTATCACATGTGCAAAGGATTAAAAAATACCCCCACAAATTACACAGGTTTACAAAAAATCTTTCTTTTTGTGCTGTTCTTTTTTGTACTGATAGAATGAGGAAGTGGAGGAACAATTGGAAGAGGCCACAGGCTTGCACAAGAAGCTAACAGATACCCTGAGGGCAAAGTAGTTCCAGTGGAGGGAAGAACTAGGGGGAAATGACAGAAATAAGTTGGGGTTTGAGGTGTGCAGAAGTTGAATTGCAACAAATGCACAAGAGGAGAGATTCAAAAGATTTTTAGGAGCTCTGTGTTCTCTGCCTGTGTAATACCCATTTTCCTTTGCTCTCTATCACACAAGATTGACATTCTTCTTCAAGGCCTTTGGATTTGAGATGAATGAACCCTACGCTGGGTACACTAGCGCCAGTCTTATTCAGGTTTTAGACAGATGAGGAAACTAAGGTTCAGATGGACTAAGTGATACTCTAAAAGTCACTTTGGCCACTGTGTCTTTCCGTTTTCTTTTTAGTAAAGTGAGGGGTGGACTAGGAGATTTTCAAGATATCTTCTAGCTCCTGGTTCTTTGGGGAACAAGTTGACATCTTTCCACAATGGATAGACTAGCAGCTTCACTCAGTTTGGACTCAGTGCTTTTCAGCTTTTTGCTTTCTTGGCAGCTGCTACTGGAGGAGCCGAAAATAACTCCGGATGCTGAATTAGGGATGTATTCCTACAGTGGGCCTGGGAGCCAGAGTCCTACTTCTGGTATCTTAATGTCAGGAGAGAACAGCTTTGAAAAAGCTATCTTCCCAGGAGGTCTTACCCTTCTCCCCACTACCAGAAGATCTGGTTTGGGTGGAAAGAGGCAGACTCTAAAATTTACCATCTCAGGGAAAACAGCCAATTGCTGTCAAGGAAACTTGACAACATTCTGATTTTTCTTCCCATCAAAACACAGAATACTCATTTTCTCATAAAGCTTCTTTAAAAGTAACATTGCTTTTCTGATTTTAAAAGTACCACAGGCTTACTGTAGAACATTTTAAGATTTAGTAAAGTATATTAAAGAAAAATTTAAAATTTTCTATAATCTCACATGGAGAGGTCATTTACTTTCGTATTTGGTATGTATAGTTTCTGTCATTGTTCTACATCTATGTTGTTACATTCATTTATTTAGCAAGTATTCATTGAGCATCTGTGATTTGCTAGGCCTATGCTCAGATAAAACTTCATATATGTATCAAGTTTACATTTTATAACAGACTTACCATATCATAGATATAATTAATATCCTGGCATTTTTATTTATCATTAATCATTAGGATGCTCTAATGAGTCTTTTAAAACATTAGTTGTAAACCTGCATGTATGATCTCTTATCGATGCTCCTTCCTGTCTAAGCCCTTTGGTTGAATGGATAGTGCCATCTTCTTTCAGATCCACTTCTTGGCCACTGTGATTTTTCCATGTTTGCACATCTGGCCAAGCTGGACCAAACAATGTTTTTCTTCAGGGTTTTTAAATGCGGGACCAGCGAGAGTAACTAGCATTTCCAATTTGGGAATAAAAATAAGAAACCTTTGAGGGTTCAGCAGTCAGTTCTCTTGTCAAACTGGGGCAGAAGAAAATGAGACTGAAAGACATTGGCAGAAGTGTGTGTGTGTGTGTGTGTGTGTGTGTGTGTGTGTGTGTGTGTGTTGTGGAGAGAGAGAGAGAGAGAGAGAGAGAGAGAGAGAGAGAGAGAGAGAACGCGTTATGGACTGAATGTTTGTTTCCTCCCCAAAGTCACACATTGAAGCCCTGACTCCCCAGTGTGATAATATTTGGAGGAGGGTCTTGGGAGATAATTAGGTTTAGATGAAGGCATTACAATGGGATCCTCATTATGGGATTTGTGCCCTTATAAGAAGAAGAGGGAAGGAGAGAGAGAGACAGAGTCAGAGACAGAGACAGAGACATTAAGTTCCCAGTGTCTTCCTGGCTTCCTAGTCTGAGTACCTAAGCTCGTATATTCTGCTTTTTTTGAAACCTAGTTTGACTTGGTTTTTTGTCACTGACCATCATGAGACTTGGCTTATAACAGAGGAGTACATATTTGTTTATTTGTATTTTTAACATATTTTGAGTTTCATTTAGTATAGTTTTGTGTTTTTAGTAGGAATGTGAGAGGTAAAGAGATAAAAGGAAAGCCAATGATGAAGTGAATAGAGAGGCCACACCATTTAGACAGTATTTTTTCTAGTTCATAGGATTCACCCCAAAGCTAGAAGTTACAGGACTGCGAAACACCTTGGAATAGCCACTACCAAACTTTTCAAAACCACAGAACTCTTTGAGATTCTACTGGATCCAACCTAACTCAACTTATGCTGAAAAATAATAATTTGCTAAAACCCTTATCCAATATATTTTTCTAAATTTTACTACATTAAAAAGTGAGAAAAGAGCAAGAAGGAATTATTATTACCCTCCAGCAAAATATTGCTGATGGTGAGAAATAACCAGTTAACCATTACAGAGCCCTCAGCAGATTTCGGCCAGATCTATTCTTGAGGGAAGAGAGGTAGAAAAATGTAGTTTGAAAACTGTAGCACTCCTGAATTTGGTCCTGATCAGAAATCAGGGGCTTTTGATTTCAAGGACTTATGTTTACCTCTGCTTTGCACAGCCCTCCATCTATATGCAGAAACCAATCGGAAAGGAATGTACTATTTTATTAGGCAAGACTGTTTTATATGTGCAAAGTCCAAGCTGCTCAGATACTTGTTTCTCTCACAAATTCTGGCTATACTCAATTGTGTGTCAGCCACTTAGAAACAGATGTTCCCCTGGAAAGCCATCAGCAACCATAGCCCTGAGGGGATCCAGAAAAGTCCATTTTCTTTATGCTTACCCCATTTCTTTGAATGCACAATAAGGTTTAGACTATCAAATTACTTAATAATTCATGGACTACATCACTGCTGTTGGAAATTCCTTAATCATGTAGTTTTATGACACTATGGAAATATAAGGGAGAGAGAAAAAAATCCCCACTGACATGAGTGGAAAAAAATGACAGGTCTGAAGGTTCTAGGCAGCCTGAGGAGAATTAGACATTTGTAGCATGTAATGCCTTGTGGGAGAGGATTAGGTGTCTAATCTTACTTTCAGAGCAAACATGAAGGAGCAGCTGTACCATGCTGGCATCAAAGGCACACAGACAGCTCTGTGACCAGGCCTGGACCAGGAATGTCATGGTACTAATGACTTCCATTCACTCCTAAAAATACACATCAGCCTCTCTCTGAAGCTGAACTATTTGATCCTCTTCTCCCGTCATCATCAGAGGACTGTCTTTTGTGAGAAGGATGTAGAGAGTCCCATGCCACGTGATGAAGAAGTTTGTTTTCAGTGGCTGTGCATTTCCCCCTTCCTGTATTTTCCATGCCCTTCCAGCCCCTGTAACCTGGGGTCTGTTGTCAGGCTTCTCATTGCAACAGGGCCAGTTCCCTGCCTCTGTTCCTAGCCCTCAGATTAATGGGCTCAATGTTGCCTCCCATTTGGGGCCAGAAGAAAAAGTCTATTCTGCATTAACTCACCAATCTATATTTTAGGTCCATAACTAGCAATATGCCATTGCCAGGAACTAGTATCACTAGACATTAGAATTGTTTCAGTTAAAAGTTCTAAACCCAACTCAATCTGTTGTAAGCAAAATAGGGAATATGTTGTTTTTATTTTAGTAAGAAGTCCATGGGTAGATTTTCAGTTAAGGCTAAATCCAAGGCTAAAAATAATGTCACTAAGGAGATATCAAAAAGAGGAGGATTGGATACTGGCCAGGCACAAATAACAGATGCCCATCAGTATCTACCTGACGGTAGACTGATGATTTTTGTACCTGTGTGCTACCAAAATGCAATGAACAAGACAGATAGGAGCTTAGAGAGTAGTGGGATCTATATAAATGCATGATTGCAAAATGGCATGATAAATGTGAAGATGGAGAATTTCAGCATCTTATGAACACAAGGGAGGGACACCCAGCCCATTTGAGAACAGAGTAGGGTCAGGAAACCTTTATAAAGTAAAGGATATTTAAGTAAAGTGTGTGTCAGAGTTAGGTGAGAGGGGGTTAATGAAAGAGATTGAAGGGAGAGAGTGATGATTATCTTCTTTCTCATATGAAACTGCCAGGTCATTCATCTAAGAGTGATAGTGTTGGGTGTTTTCTAAATAAGAAATAAGGACACATTGTGTGATAGATGTAAGTACTTACAGAAATAAAAACTGTGCCAGGAAATTCAGGATATATAGTCACCATCTCTTGTCCTTCTTCTCTGCTTTTAAGAAAATAAAAAGCCAATCTCATAAGTGGGCACTATTGCTGGTGATGAAAGGGAACTATCATAAATTGAGCACCAATCCAGGGTCAGGTATTTTTCTGACATTTGCTCACTACCATTCTTTGATATCAGTACTATTCCCAATTTATAGACATAAATGAAACAAAATGACAATAACTAAAAACAATCTAGCAAACCCAAAACAACAAGGATTCAGAGATTTAAGCTATTTATTTAAAGTCACACAGCTAGTAAGTGAAGTTATACATGCAGGATTCCAACTTAGGTGTGCCTGGTTTTGGATACTCATTCCATTATTCTGCCTTCCAGAGAATACTCTGTTTTACTGGCGTCTTCCAGAACTGATTCTCTGATACTGGTTTAACTAACACGAGATTCTAATAATAAAAATGCCAGCAGACAGAAAGTCATTTTGATTTTTTAGGAAACCAGTAGAAAAGGCATCCACCTACCTGGTCTAAGCATGATGAATAGTGTTGCTGTTGCAGTCTCTTGCAGGGATTGTCAACTGTGCATCATTAAACTTTGCTCAGTGTGGAAGATTGATTTCTTTACAAACAGAATTATACATCCATATACTTGCCATGGCTTCATAATGGGTAAAGTATACTTCCTCTTTCCCCCTCACTTTGATTTTTGGAATTGATCATATGCCTTGTTTTGACCCCTGAGATGTAGTCAGGTGTGACACAAGGAAATGCTTGAAATGTGCTTGCATGGTTGGACTTGCTCCCCTGCATTCTGGTGATTACCACACAAGAAGAACATGCCCTTTCCCTGGGCTCTAAAATAGGACGTGTAGGACAGATCTGCAACTCCCAGTCTAGAGCCATGCCCAAGTTGACCTAAAACACGAAGCAGAGGTGCTCAGCAGAACCCAGCCTAGATTAGCCAAACTGTAGCTGCCCTGCCATCTCACGACCAAGGGAATAAATGCTTTTTATTGTCAACATCTGAGTTTTGGGGTATATTATTACATAACATTATTATAGAAACAGCTGACTAGTGCAACCAGTGAAAAATGTTTCTGTTTGCTGTAACTGAGTTTACTTATTGTTTTGAAGATATCCATCAGACATAAATTTGAACTGAGAGAGTAGTAGGTGCATGGAGAGGGGAGTTCAATTTACTTTTAGTAAGAGATAAAATATCAGTGAAAAGACATTGCATGCTTAGTGGAATGTCTGAGATCATTGTCTCATAGGCTCTCAGGGAACAAATTAAAGGCAATCGAGAATTCTTCTAGAAGAGTGATATTCTGCTATAAGACTGAGTAAATGGTTGGCTAAATGAGTGAATTTTTATAAATCTTGTGAGATATTTTTCAGTATAATAATGATTATGTTGTAATTGTTTCTGACTTATTTGGTGTTGCTTTAAGGCTTTTACTTCCTTCTTGTATATGGGCAAATATTCTTGTATTCATAAGTATGTTGTGAAGACAAAACGGTTGAGCACTACTCCTGTAGTGTGAGATTTTTAGAAATTGTTGCAAAAGCTGTTCTTTGTTGCTTTACTGATTAAAGAGAATGATCTAGTTCTTGTTTTACCCAAACTAGCACAAATGATGACTACAAAGGCACATGTTCATATTGCTTGGATGTTAAATAAGGAAGCTTTGGAATACTCAGCTTTCTATTTAGACACTAGATTTTTCGTGGCTTATAAACACTGAAGTATTGATCTCTGTTGTTAATTTACCTTGGAATATGTTGAACTGATAGGCCTTTTTTTATTCATTCATTCAATACACATGTTGAGTGCCTTCCCTATAGTGAGTACTGGCCTAGGTCCTAGGTATGCAGTGGTGAACAGAAAGGCACAGTTATTACCCACAAAATGCCTTAAGTGGCTTTTAACTCTGATAGCATATTAAAGTAACCAGGAAAGCATTAAAACATGCAGGTGCCTAGGCCTCACCCCAAGATATTCTGATTCTATTGGAATGAGAAGGGGCATGGGTATGAGTATTTTAAAAAGCTACCCAGGTTCTAAAGAACCCAGAGTTATGTGACAGAGCCAGGGTTTTAGCACACAACTGTCTTAATCATTATGCTGTACCATTTTTTGAATATAGTTTATGTGGAGCATACATAAAAAATTAAAGTAAAAGTTAATGCAGTAAGAGCTTTGAAATTTAATCATAAATCAGGTAAAGTGTTTCTGAAATAATGCTATATATCTATGGAGAAATATGAAGTGATTTCCTAAAATTTGATTTACACTTAATTCTTCAGGATTTTTATTTACTTTGGAAGTTTACATTTACATATGCAAATCTCTTCTTCTCATTCTCCCTTCCTCCATTCTTCCCTCCCTCCCTCTTTCGCATCTCATGCCCCCTCCATTTCTTTCTGACAGAGAGACTGCCTGTATGGGAGAGAACTGACCAGTCTATGGTTGATGCTGACCTGAGTATATGTGTGTGTGCACATGAGCATCTGTGTGTGAATGAGAGTGTGTTCACTCTCTTTTCAGACTTAGTCATTGAAAAGCTTCCCCACTCAACCTTGACTTGAAAAACACGTCGCCATATAACTTAACAGGCTGGAATTTGTAAATCTACTAACTCAGATTTAATATTGCCTAACCTGATGATTTCAGGCAAGAACACCAATGGCCAAAATTCCTCTTCTTATATACCCTTGTGTTTAAGGAATTGAGAATTTACAGCCTATTTCAAAAATAAAGTAGCCTTAAACCAAATGCAAAACATCAAATTGCTCTGAAAACAGTGTTAACATTTTTTCAAAGAGGTTTTTGTGGAACAGATGATGTAAGCCACGATCATTCTTTGATTTTCAGCCTTACACTCTGTCTCATCTGTTGCATAAGATATGTTACTAAGTACAGGAGAGAAATGGACATATGCTTAAATGAGCCCTAATCAAATTTTCACCCATACTCTTGTCAGTAAGCCTGTCTGGTCTACATTTTAGATAAGAGTGTCCAATACACATTAAACTTTTCATCCAAGATAGAATTGTGTATTTCAGAACACTGTCAACAATGTTCTTCCATCAGCTGCTGGTTAATAATTTTCTACCCACATGCATATGCATGATCATGGGCATGCAAGGATTCACATGCCAGATAAATCACATTGTAGATGACCTTAGAAAGAGATTTTATAGAAAAAAAAATCAACTTTAGATTCAATCAATAGGTTTGAATTATCAGCTGCCTCCATGTTCTCTTTCACAGAGTAGTAGATAATTTGTAGTTACACCTTCCTTCTTAAGCTATACAATTTCACGTGAGACTAACAAATCTCTGCCTCTTAAGAGAATCATTTTTCTTTTACCTAGTCAGCGCAAACTTTACTTATTTTTTCTTATGTTTAGTTTATGAAAAACATGGCTGTTTTTTTTTTCCTCTGCTCTTTTTAGTGGTGGTAGTATGGGATGGCAATTGAGAGGGACAGCAAGGAAAGGGAGCCCAGTGGAAGTTAGTTTAAAAAGATTTCTACTCCAATTTCTTCTTTCTAGAGAAATGCTATAATAGCAAGTTTTATCTTGGACAGGTAGAAGTTCCATCTGCTTCTGAAGAATCTTTATAAGCAGTCACTTATGTTCCTAATACTAAATGTATACTGGTGGTCAAAGTTTTAACAAGGGTTCTCTGGGAACAGTAGTTGTTTCTTCTTTAATCTTTGTACTAGTACACCAGTGTGTAGCTTTTACCAAACTACAGTTTCTTCCTCGTCATTAGTTTTTTTTTCTTTTCTATATGCCCACCTCTGTGTCATAAACATTTCTTTTATAGATGGACACACTGACTCTTTACCAATAGTTTCTACAATTTTTGGCAGGCCAGGGCAAAAATGGGAGCACCTAGCAAAATGCCTGGCAAAAAGTGAATCAGCAATACATTAAAAATCAGTCAATTCATTTGCTAACTTGAGAAAATAGATGTGACAAGTACATCTGGTCTGCGACACTATATTTGGTCAGAGAGTGCCACTACTGAGTTCCTGATTGTACTCTTGTCTCTAAGTTCTTTTGATGCTGCAATTTATGAAAATTTATTTTCTCAACCTAATTTTGGAAGTTCTTAATTAAGGTTATTGAACATACTTATGTCTAGAAATCCCTGTAGCAGACCATTGGATAAAGCGAGAGCATCATCTTAGTCCTATTTGCACATGCTCTTGATGCGTCTTTATTATCACCATTATCAATACTACCATTACTAATTTAGTCATTGCTACTATTTATTGAGAACTGTATCCCAGGCATTATACAAGCACTTAATAATATTTCATTTAACCCTTGCCACAAACCTGTGAGTTAGATATTTTGTTATTTGCATTCTAAAAGTGAGAAAGTGGAGGCTTTTCAAATGTTAAGCTGTGTGTCACAAGAAAACATCTAAAAATGGCAGAGCTGGAATTTGAACAACATCAAAACATCCTCATGGCCAAACAGGTGCGTCAAAAGGGCAAAGTCATGATGGCTGGTTGAAATTACTCTATTAAGCTGTCAGGATAGCTATGATGTGTGAGATATGGGCAGGTATTTCCTACAAATGCAAAGAAAATGTTTCTGTGATGCTAATTAATTTAAATTTATTATATTTGCTACTCAAGAAATGCTTTTTTAGAAGGAATTTGAATCTATTACTTGAGATACAACCTCAAAAAGTCTCTGAAATATTCAGTGCTATTTATGTGAATATTTTTGTAAACCGCAACGTTTTATACACTCAATCCTTTCAGTGCAACAGCATTATTCACAAGAGAGATAGAAGGAATGATTTATGCCTGTAATAGTCAAAGCAAACCTGGATATGCATGGAAAGCTAATGGTGTTCTTGTTTCAAATGCTGGGCTAGAAATTAATTTTACACTTCAGCCAAATAATATGTAGCTTCACATTTACTGATATATACACTTGATGAATTAACTTTAAATTGCTACTATTCCAAACTACTTCTTTTTCCTATTATCTTTGTTTATCAGTTGGCATTGGCTACTTTCTAAATAGTTTCATTTGCTTTCGAAGTTCAGCTTTTAAAGTTAAGCACAGTAATTTGTTTTGTGTTCTTATACATGTTGCAATGAAAAAAAATACTATAAGAAAAAACCTTCTAAAAAGTGTGTGTATATACATATGTTAATATAAGAATATTTAGAGATGTATACTAATAAGATATGCTTATAAGTATATCTATTTTTCCACACTGAATTTAAATTGCCTTGAAAATAAAGAGAGCTCGCTCCATAAAGATTTTTAGGAATCATTGAATAAAAAGGAAATAATGGATTTTGGAGACAGATTGGTGCTAATGTGTTAGAGCAAGAGTGATGTGACCTCAAAGCCTAGCTATGTGCCCTTTCAGTTTGGACTTACAGCCTTATCTAAAGGGCCAGACATGGGTGGAAAGCACTCATTACCCTTTTTTTCGATTCCTCATTTCTTACTGGGGTAGGTACTTAACTTTTTGCTGGAAGTGCCTATTTCTCACTACAGAGATTAAAAATTCCAGTGCTCGTTGTCCCTGCCTCCCTGCAGCTTGAGCATGGCGTGTGACTTCTCCTTGTCAGTGGTCCCTGAGAAAAAATTCTGGGAAAGTTCCCAGGCCAGGAGGGCACTTCTGGGAAAGATTATCTTCCTGGTAAAAAGAGATGGGAGAGAAGAAACAGCCTTCTTCTTTTGCCTTTGGATGTGACTGTGATGTTATGGTCTTGAACCGTGAAGGAAAATGCTTGACATCGAGTCAACCAGCTAAGATTGATAGAAAAGATGGGAAAAACCATGCATCCTTAATAATGTCATTGAGCTACTACACCTATATTTGAGTTGCTCTGCCTCTAAACTTCTTGTTAATTGAATTAATAAGCCACTTTTAATTGTGTACTCTCATATAACCATTTTGTCCTTCTCCTTCAGATAATGAAACAAAAGTCTCCTTGTATATCAGTTCATGTAATCAATCTTGTGCTCAGGAAGTAGAGTGTGGCTAGCTTTTCATTCCAAGACTCCTAGTCATTAGTCTTGCATATAATTGTTAAGCCAAAAGTTTCATGGCTATGGCATTAGGTCAAATTATATGCTCCAAATGAGGTAGCAAATTGTCCCCAGGTAGGACACTGTGCTAAGATATATAGATGAGTCATTTGGAGCTGGGGTGAAGGGAAGTTACAGAAATAGGCAAAGGGGGAGTGAAGATTGTCACTCAACTATGCTAAGTGGGGCACACTGAAAGAAAGTTACCCAAAGATTTTCCCCAATGCAAGCAATTAATTGTTTGGCATTTCGGAGATCATGGCAAGACACAGTGGGAGGCCATAATGGAATCTAAGAAGGATTGTAATTTAATTACATATAACATATTGAGAAAGATTCCCAATCTTCTCCATCCAGCGTTACATCCAAAAATTTCAAGGATACACCTATACCACAGATTATAAGTTTATTTATATTTCTATTTATTGAGAAAACACATGACGAAAAAGTTACTATTAATGTGGGAATGTTTTTATTCTAATTTTTATATTAGCAAGCACAGCAGCATTTATATCCATAAGAAAATAGTTCAGAGAAGTAAGAGATAAATTTTGTCTCCAGTTTTTGGACAAGGTATACTCATCTGAGGCTCTCCATAGACGATAGGCTGGAACTCTCCATCTTATAGGCATTTCTGTAGCCAGCAGAGGATGAGAAAATAGCATTATAATGAGGACACTTTAAAAACTCTCATTATTAGGTGTGAGAGTAGGACAATGGGGCTGAATTCTGGCTCTTTAAGAAACATATTCAAAAGAACCTCCTTATTCTTTAATGGAAGGAAGGAAGAAAGGTACAAAGGAAAAAAAGGAAAAGCCAAGAAAAGTTTTTATCTTTTATATGCCTGTTCCACCCTTCTCTCAACTGTATCCCAGGGCTACATAATTGTGTTCCAGTATTGGATTTATATATTACATAAAGCTGCCTAATAAATAGAATATGAATTAAAAAGTTCTTTTGCTCATGCAACTCAATTCCAATGATTTCTAATATAGTATCTTAACATTTGTACTACTAATATTTTGGATTAGATAATTCTTTGTTGTGGGGGTCTGCCTTATGCATTGTAAAGTGTGTAGCAGCATCCCTGGCCCCTACCCACTAGATGCTGGTAGCACTCCCAGTTGTGACAACCAGAAATATCTCCAGACACTACCAAATGTCCCCCAGAAGGCAATCCCTGGTGGAGAACCACTGATATAAGCTACTGAATTCTGTAACAATTCTCTAGTTTTTTAAATAAAATATTTGTAAAACTCAGAAATATGTAGAAATGGTACTTAGCAAAAATAATTGTCAACATTTGTTGAATGCATACTATATGCCAGACACTGCTAAGTACTTTACATTAATTATTTTGTCTGATTCTCAAATAAAAACTGTGAAATAAGTTGTTAATGTATCATAATCCTCTTGTTTACCTTACCTTTTTAACCATTGAGGAAAATGAGGCACAGTAAAGGTAAGCCACTTGTTAGAATATGATGAAGCAAGAATGTGAATTCAGGCAATGAACTGCAGAGCAATGCTCTTAATACCTATAAATAATGCTTCCTTGAATAATGTAAGACCGAAGGAATAATATGTTGTAAACAGTGTCTGGGGTGTGCAGTAAACTAAAATTTTATTTCCTTTCCCTCTTATTTCCACATAGAAGAACATCCATTAGCTAAAGTTCTACTCTTCACTTACTTACCCTCTGGAGAAAAGAGTGAATTAGCTGCCTGGGGCATTTGGGATGAGAATTTAGGGATGCCCAGGTTTGTCCTTTTTTTTTTTTCTCTTTGAAGTCTAATTGCCAATCCAATGTATGTGTTCTTCTCCCTTTTGCACCTCCTGCTATTAATTTTGCAGGACCTGACCCCAGGTGGCGCTTGTCTGGTGGTGAAGTCTATCTAATCTGGAGTTGGGTTTGGGAGTCCTCTTAATCTTTATACACTGGAATCAAATTTTCCACCTTTACTTTTATCAGGAAAGAAGGTGATGTCTTGCTCTGTATCTTATTCCTTGCTTTTCTCCTAATTTGTTGAGAATTCAGTTAGGGAAGATGGATGTATTAGTTTCCTATTGCTGCCCTAACACACTGCCAGAAATTTGGTGGTTTGAGACAAATTTATTTTCTTAAATTCTAGAGGCCAGATGCTGAAGTGGGTCTCACAGGGCCAAAATCAAGGAGTTGATGGGCTACATTCATTCTGGAGGTTCTAGAGGGGTTGAGAATCATTTTCCTTGCTTTTTCAACTTCTAGAGGCTATTCACATTCCTTAGCTCATGACCCCTTCCTCCATTTTCAAATCCAGCAGCTTAACATCTTTAAATCTCCAACTCTGACCTTTTGCCTCCCATTTCATTTTACCCTGGATACTCTAGGGTAATCTACCCAAGATGTTTAACATAGTCCCTTTTGTTATGTAAGGTAACATATTCTCAGGTTCTGGGAATTAGGACATAGATGTCTTTCAGGAGCCATTATTCTACTTACTACAAAGGGTATTATTGGTTAATCCCTCCTCAACTCCCTGATTATATTTACTTATTAAAAATCTCCTAACAATAAATGGACTCAATTAGTTAATGGTTGTTTTAGGTATCACTGCAGCCCAATGTAACCTAGGCCCAAAGCTAAGGCCTGACCTCCGGTTTTTGGCCATTAGTCTTACTTGTAGTCATTTGACTAAAGGTTCTCACTGCCATGGCATCAGTTCAGGTTATGTGCACTAAATGAGGTAGAAAATTCAGTGACTTGAGAAAGTCACTGCTACTTAATAGAGCTGCTACTTGTGTGTACTGCAAGTTAGATCACTGACTAGCTTATCTCTTTAATGGCAATTTCTACTCTCTTCCCTCCTCTAGATGTTATACTATGTGCAGGAGTAATATAAATATAAAGTGTGTGTGTGTGTGTGTGTGTGTGTGTGTGTATGCATACATGTGAGCGCATGCGTGTGCACTTGTTCATGCATTTGTGTAAGATTTATGAAGTAAGGAGTTGAGGTCATATTCATCATGTGTTTATTTTTTGGGAGGGATAATATTCCCCATGTCCCTCCTTTTGGGATCTGGAATGTTCTGACACATAATTGCAGTTGTGGCTCAAGAATCTCTTCTATTCTGCAAAGACTCAGATGAGTTAGATCAGTCACAGCAGAAACTTCGACAGTCAGTATGTAAGCAGTGGGTCTAGTGCAGCAGATTGATAGCTTTTCTGTAGAGAGAGAGATGGACAGTTATAGGAGGTTAGGTGAGGTGACCATAATGAGCAGATAGCCACAAGAATTGCTTCTAAGAGTCTTAACATGAGGTTAGGGAGAGCCAGGAGGGGTGGCCACCTGGGATTAGCCAGGGCAGGATGCCAAGAAGGCCACTACTGAAAATTATGCAAGGATGGTTTGCCAAGGTGAGGAGATAGAAAGGTTGTCTGAAAGGATATACATGGTAGGACGATTGAGGCAAAGAAGAAAATGATGTTATTGACTAGGGCACTTCAAAACTGTTGTTGGGTGACTCTAGTCTTAGACCATAAATGAAATGTTTGCTGTGGTCACTCCATTTGCATAGTACCTGGTGCTATCCTAGAGGTGAAGATGATGTGTAAAGGAACTTTAGTAGATTAGGAAGAATGAAAGCAATGAGCAGCCCAGGAAGAGAGCTCAGAGGAGAGTCTTAGAGTGCCAATAATCTGATGTGGAATATTTTAACTTCCTATTTGATATTGTGACAGCTTTATATTTTCAGCAAAGCCTTGAGAAGTGAAGGAGGTCCCGAAATCATGGTTAGAGAAAACATGACAGGGGATGGCAACACGCACAAGTGGCATTGGATTGGCCTGAGGTAATGGAGAATTGGGTTGGTCATGAGAGGAGACAGGGAATCAGAGGACACTGTTTCTCCTTCTTAGTGCCCCAAACCTTTGAAAATACTGGAGGTTTCTTACAATTTTGTGGGGTGGGAGCACAAGTTATTTTGTTTGAATAATAAGAAGGATGATTTCAGAAAATGAGTGGTTGGGAGCATTTGGGTTACTTTACTAAGTTCCCAATGATGAAAGACTGGAGTTTAAACCATTATTTTAATACAGAGTAACTGCTTGCTTGTAATGAATTATAATATACAATAATGTACTAAAATTATAAATTTTACTAGCTTTAAGGATTACCTTTGACCACATTTGTAAAAATATGAGCATCAAAAAGAAATAATGGATTATAACTTTGGATTTTAAAGGAATCATTAAGTTCCAACTGGTGCATACAGACAATGGAGCATTATTCAGTACTATAAGAAAATGAACTATTAAGCCATGAAAAAACATGGAGAAATCTTAAATGCATAATACTAAAGAAAATAAGCCAATATGAAAAGGCTACATAGTGTTATGCATCCAATTATATGACATTCTGGAAAAGACAGAACTATGAAGTCAATAAAAAGATAAGTGTTTGCCAGGGTTGGTGTGGGGGGAGGAAGGGATGAATAGGCAAAACATAGAAATTTATATGGCAGTGAAAATACTCTGTATAATATTATAATGTCATTACAAATTTGTCCAAATCCATGGAATGTACAAAGTCCATGTAAACTACAGACTTTGTGTGGTTATGTCAATGTAGTTTCGTCAGTTGTAGCAAATGTACCACTTCATTGGGAGGATGTTGAAATTGGGGAGGTTATGCATGTGTGGGGGCAGGGAATGTGGGAAATCTCTGTACCTTCCCCTCAATTTTGCTGTGAACCTAAAACTGCTCCTAAAAATAGTCTCTCTCTCTCTCTCTCTCTCTCTCTCTTTATCTCTCTTACATATGTATATATAGTATTGAAATCATCTCTAAGTGTCATCTTTTTACTTTAATTATTACAAAGGACAAAAATATCTTTATAATGAAGAAATACAGCAGACTTTTTAATTCAGCAATCAGACTTGGCATCATTAATAATGAGACATTGTATGTTTCCTAATGTGATGTAATGGGGATGACCCTGCATCACTTATATAATGTTGCCAAAATCTTTCCAAAATGTTTAACCTGAATTGAATCATAAGGAAATGATCAGAAAAATCCAGGTTGTGAAATATTTTATAGAACAAATGACCTGGACTCTTAAAAAATGCCAATGTGATAAAAGACCAAAAAAAGGGGTTGGAGAGGGGGAGGTATAGACAGGAAGGGAGATAATGGGGAAAACTGTTGCAGATGAAAGGAAATTAGAAAAACATGGGAAAAGAAATGTAGTATAGCATCCTTGATTTGATCTTGGCTGTTAAAAAAGGAAAAAAAGCTTTAAGAACTTTATTGGGTCAATCAAAAAAGTTTGACTATTGACTATATATTTGATTATATTATGTCAAAGTTAACTACCTGAAGTGCAATAATGGTATTCCTTATGTAGGAGAACGTTACTATTAATGAGAGGTAAGTGATAAAATATTTATGATTAAAGTATCGTGATTGTCTTTAATTTACTTTCAAATAGTACTCCCCTCACACACATATGCAGAGAGAGTGAGAAAAAGCAAATCAGACAAAATGCTTAAAACTGGTAATCTAGAGGGAAGGTATATGGATGATCATTATACTAGTCCTTCAATTTCTCTGAAGATTTGAAAATTTTCAGGATTTCACATATCCAGAGTAGGATATGTGAAAACAGGTGGTTTCAATAAATTATCAAGACACAATACTAGTATCCTATCAAAAATGTTCTGGTAATTCTTCAAGAGTGTCCTGACAGGTATTCTATTACATGCTAGTACCCCTAAAGGGAAAAGTGTAGCAAATGAATTAGTTAATGTCTGCTGAATGCTCACTGAACACTTCTGTTATGGCTGGTTTGCAAATGCCTGGATTAGAGGGTTTAGACAGAAAAATAAATAAATAAATGAAACTTTATGACTTTAATCTGGTAATTTTACTGACAGCCCCAGCTGCTGAAGGCCTAACCCTAATGGGACATTGAGGAAAACTTACTGGCAATGGTAGCTTGTGCACAAGGTCCTATTTGTGTCAGAAGGATAGGTTTCATTAAACATATTTATGAAAAAAAGTAGCGAGAGAAATAAATAGAACATTAATGAAATTAAGTAATCTCATTTATAATAGATAAATTATTATTTTTGTACTTAGCCAAGATCTGTACTCTTTCTGTGACATAGGTTCTGAATAAAGGAATTCTACGGAGTTAGGCTGTTTTTGCACCTGCACCAAGAAAGACTTTATTTTGAACTGCAATTTTACATATTCCCTGGAAACTAATTAAGAAAATAATAAAGAAATATAAAATAAATGAGTGCTTTTCATGTGGACTGTTATAATCTTATGTAATCAACCATCCTATACAAAAGTTCCAGGCACTCTGATATAATTCAGAGATCACTTACTGTGCTCCTCTATGAGTCACTGTGGGAAATCTGGCTGTGTCTGAGCAAGAGGAGCAACACATGACAGCCAGACCCAGGCTTTGGATTTGGAAAAGAAATGGTCCATGTGCTTCTCCTTTTGGTCTCTCACACTTGTCCTTACCAAATTCATAGACCTAAACCTTCTCATAGATTTATCTCTACATGTCCAGGGCTATGCTTGTTCTGAGGGGATCCTGATGGTACAATGTGTTTGGTGGGGCTTAACATAACCCTGCTCAGCCAAGTTATAATTGGAGATGTGGCCAACTCTTGGGCTCCTGAGTGCCACACCCATCATAGGGCATACCACTCTTGGGTTCTAGTGTACTGGGAGAGAATCTTGGTGAAGCAAAATGTTTTGACATTGCTCTCTTCAGAGTGGTTTATTAACATGAAAAATTTGTACTGTTTTTAATTTTTTTTAATTGCCAAATAATGTCTGCTATGGCATTCCTGATTCCCATTTTACACTACTCTTTACCTACACCCTGGTCTTGAGCCTCATTCACTTCAGACTTTGTAATAAAATGAGGATATGTATTGCCCATATTTCTATGCCATTTTTTAAGGACTTGAAAAGAAATTTGTATTATAGAATATATTTAATTTAGAATGAGTGAGAAAGGTATATGTGTTTCACAGAAAAATGACAAGACTCTGTAAAGCAATTTATCGAGGTATAACTGACATACAATAAATTGCATATAATTAAAGCATATCATTTGAAGGCATTCACATGCTGGTGTAAGGTTAAATATCAAGACTTGTTGAAGTTAATGAAATTGTTTGGAAAAACAATGTATGCTAGACGAGAAGTGAGAAAAATTGTGATGGTTTGATCAGCTCCACTAGCTCCTTTGACTTTAGTGATTGACTTCCTTAGTAATGACAAAAGAAGAGAGAATAAAAGGAAGACAGAAAAGAAAGAAAACAAAAAGGATGAAGATATGGGAACATAACATCTGTGGATATTTTGAAGTTATTGAACCATGATCCAAGGCCACCATATTGCTTATTCCCAGCTCAAGCATTTAACACCCAAATCAGATAAAATTGGGGAACTTGAGCCAATGCTGGAGGGAGAGATTACCAATTATCGCATTTGACTCCTTTTCCTTTGCCTGTAGAAGGCTGGATACTTGGGGTAAAAGTCAACCCTTTCACTTTGGTCCTTTAAGCACCAATGTCAAAATAAGTGAATGGGGAGACACTCTGGCTTCTAGAAGAGAGGGGTTTAAAATAATGTAACAGTATACAACCATGGAAACCAATTTTAGTAAATTCTAGCAGAAAGAGGATTTATTAGGAAATGTAGATAGTTTTAAATAAATGAAAAGATGACAAACCTCCCTCATTATAAGATAAATAAAATTTAATACTGCACTAAGATATAATTTTTCACCCATCACATTGGCAAAAATCCAAAAGTTGAGTAATATACTCTTTTGGCAAGGAGAAATAGTCACTCTCAGACATTACTGGTACGGGTGCAAAATGATGAACCTCTATGAAGGTCAATTTGGCAATATTCATTAAAATTACAAATGCAGTATTCCTTTGACCCAGCAATCCTGTTTCTGGGAGTTTCTTCTAAAGACATATGTACAATCATAAGAAATGACATATGCAGGTCTGTTTATAATAGCAAAATTTGAAAATGAACCAAATAAATATCAATAGATACTGTTTAAAATACATGGTAATAGTAGATCCATACAATGGAAATCTCTGCCACTGAAAAAGAAAATGAGAAAGTTCTCTCTGTACTCATGTGGATATTTCATTAAGTGAAAAAAAAAGGTGCAAAAGAATGCAGATATACACACATAGTGTGTATATAGCATGCTGCTATTTATGTAAGAAAAAAAGTGGTAAGAATATTTATTTGTGTTAGTTATGTCTGCAAAAAGAAATGCTGGAAAATACATAAACTTTGGGAGTGGTTACCTGAAAGCTGTGAGTGTCAATGGGGTGCAAAAGGTAAGGAAGTAGAACTTTTTGCATGCCTTGTTGTAATGCCTTGAATTTAGAACAATGTGAATGAATTTAGAACATTAAATAAAAAGATGCTATAATTTTCCAGAGGGCTTAGAAAACCAAGCTCAGGGCTTCTCACTGGAAGCAACAGAGCAAATCACTCCACTAGCTCTGTGAAATAAGCCACGCACAGTACATTCTGATATGGCAGCAATGGTGGCCACAATGACATCCAGTTTCCAGAGGTGTGGAGGTCATGGTTCTAGTGGCAGCCTGCCATGTCCAGTGTTCAGTGTTAGGGATAGGGGTTATACAAGCCAGATGTCTATGTCCACACTGGTGTCTTGACTGTGTCACACAAATGAAGGCCAGTATGCCAAGGTACTGACCGCCTCAGTGTTTTGTACTGCAGAGGATACTCGGGCTAGAGGCCCCAAGTTGGCTGTCTGTAGCAAAAAACAGCTTCAACCTTTTTCCCCGCTGTGTACTACTCATGGTATACTTTTCCATGTTCTCTCACTTTTGAAGAAGTTTGGGAAGCAGTGGATTATAGGATAAAAGAACTACCCCCCTGCCCCACCCCCTGTCTCCTCCCAACCCCCTCCCACCCATTCTGACATGTTGAGGTGATATCTCATTGTGGTTTTAATTAGCATTTCTCTGGTGATTACTGACACTGAACATCTTTTCATTTGTCTATTGGCTGTATATATATCCTCTTCGGAGAAATGTTATTCAGGTTCTCTGCTCATTTCTTAGTTAAATTTTTTGTCTTTTTTATGTTTTCTGAATTCTTTATTTATTTTGGATATTAACTGCTTATTAGATGCTTCATTGGGGAATATCTTCTCCAATTCAGTAGGCTTTCTTTTTGTTTTGTTAATGATTTCCTTTGCTGTGCAAAAACTTTTTAGCGTGCTATAGTCTCCTTTGTTTATTTTTTCTTTTGGTTTTCCTTACCTGAGGAGACATATCCAAAAAAATATTACTAAGAGCAATGTCAAAGAGTTTACAGACTATGTTTTTGGGGAATGGGTGAAAAAGGTAAAAGGATTAAGAAGTACATACTGGTAGTTACAAAATAGTCATGGGTCCATGAGTCTCTGTTTGTCTTGTTTGTTGCTTTCAGTTTTATATCCCACGTATGAGTGAAATATGGTTCTCAATTTTTTCTGTTTGACTTATTTTATTTAGCAAGATAATCTCAAGATCCATCCATGTTGTTGCAAATGGCAGTTTTTCATCTCTTCTTATGGCTGAGTAGTATTCCATTGTATGTATGGACCACATCTTCTTTATCCAATCATCTACTGAAAAACACTTTGGTTGTTTCCAGGTCTTGGCCATTGTGAATAATGCTGCAAAGACAAGTTTAGTGGTTACCAGAGGGAAAGAGGGATAAGGGAGGTTAATAAGAATGAAGGGGGTCAAATGTAAAGTGACAAAAGGAAATTTAACTTTGGGTGGTGAACACACAATGCAATATACATGTAATGTATTGTTGAATTGTATATACTTAAAACCTATATAATTTTATTAACCAATGTCACTCCAATAAAAAATAGTCTTGAGAATATAAAGTACAGTTATTATAATATTATAGTAACTATGTGTGGTACCAGGTGGGTACTAGACTTTTTGAGAGAATCACTTTGTAGCTTATATAAATGTTTCACCACTATATTGTATACCTGAAACTAACATCATATTGAATGTCGACTATAATTGAAAAAAGACACTCCCGTTGCCTTGACCCCAGCTTGCCTCCAGTGAAGGTAATAAATCATGAGGATCAAAGCATTCAGATTTGTTAAGTTTAAAGACATTTGTTCTGATGCTTAGAGCCAGTTTGCTAGTGCTCAAGCACTCAGCCCCCTGCTCTGGGTCTGGTTTCCAAGGAAACGAAGGCTCCATTAAAGCTGCTTTTCACAGAGGTGTTCCAGTGCGTACAGCAGAGTTCTCAAGAATGGAAGTCTCCTCTAACATGTACAAGAGAACTTTAGGACAGGTGATATTTACTTTTACATTCTCTCACTTACAGGAACATATAGCAAAAATATGTTGTAAGGGAGAGGAAGAGCCAAAATAAGAGGCCCCAGAGTGGCCTTTTTCAGCGTTCTTTGAATCCCCTGACAGAGCCCATATAGGTAAGCCTCCTGGGGCACCAAGGGGAGCAAAGGTGGGTGGGTGTTTGACTTGGAGGGGTAAATAGAAAATACTCAGCACAACCTTTAAAAATAAAGGTCAGTGATTGTTGCATACAGTTGTGTTGGCTTGTACAGAGTGAGGAATGCTATCATTAACAAAACCTTTCCTTGACAATTTTGACTTTTTACCTCTGTTCTCTCATGGAAAGTGTCAAATGATAGAGAAAGAGCAGGAAGAGGAATCCTCTGCCCTGACTTCAAGCCCATTCTCATGTTTATGATATATCTTTTCTGCCATCCATCTCTCCAAACATCCATATGATAAGCATAAGTTTTTCAAACATAATAACTGAGTATAAAGGGAATACTTTCAGAAATCTTTCAGCCTTACAGGAAGACAGAAATGCAAAGAGACTAATACAATGTGATGTGCTAATTATAGACGCGTATAGAAAGCATAGAGAAAGGAAGGCGTAAACCTTCACAGTATAGGAAAGGTAATGCTGGAGCTTAGACTCATATTAGAGTAAAAGCTTCTTATGTGACCCCCTTGATGAAATAAAAAAAGGCACTCTGTTTGAGTAGACAAAATAGACAAAGCTGCCCCCTCCAGCTGACACAGTCTTGAGACAGACACATAATTGGTAAGTGGAACTTAGGCCATATTTCACCTCATTGGCTTGGAGACTTTATACATCACTCAGATTGCCTAGGCTTAGGGGGCAGCCCTGTCACTCAGACGTCGTTTTCCAAAGGCTACTATATCAGAGTCAGATTCAAGAATGAACCTCAAATTTTACATACCATGTTTAAATATTTTAGTAATCCTGCATATGACAGTTATTGTCATAGTCTAAGACCCACCCAGAGAGGGAGATAGGTGGGTGCCTGGGGTTGGTCTAACTGTTATCAGGTAAATTTTTTCCCTTGCTTTGGAAGACAAAATTTAACCAAAACCAGGAATAAAAAAGTTTTGGGGCCAGGTAGTACTGACCAATGCCATATTGTTATTCTTACTTCTTTATGGGTGTGCCAGCAGATTATAAATAAGTTGAACTCACTCTTTTTTGTCTTGCCACTACAGGTAATATATTTTTATAAATTTGTAAATTTCCTATGCAGTAACTATATGAGTAAATTCACATCTCAATATTTGTGGTGTTTCTTCTGTTCTGTCCTTTGAAGACTTGGAATAATAGCTTCTCTAGTATGAAGCAAATTTGCTGTATTCTAATTTAATTAGATTTAATTTAATTAATTATCAATAAAATATCAGGCAAAAGAATATAATCTAAGGAAACTTATTGATAGGATCTTGTTGGAAATTTGTGCTAGAGATAAAAATACCCAAACAACTGCCCACACAGTTGTGAGTGACTACAGTGAAATGCAGTCTTCCATTATTTTAATTTGTAGGATATTAGTGTTTGGATATTGTAAAGTACTCAGCTTACATACATTAATAGCGCATTTTGTGGTAGCCTGATCAGGGAACAAAAATACCATTGGAAAAATTTTAGAGTCATTTCTTATAAATTTCACTATTTAGGAGTCCCCTTATTCCTAAATCCTCAGTGGAGGCCTGAAACCGCGGATGGTACTGAATCTTATATATACTATGTTTTCAGTGGTAGAGCCTAATTTGAATCCAGGGAGTGTAGCTTTAGAACCTGTGCCTTTAATTACTTATAGATACTGTCTACTTTCAGCAAAGGACTCACAAAAGCCAGCTATGCAAATAGTTGGAAGCAGCTATGCTAGGCAGAGGGAACAACAAGTGCATGTTCTTGACCAGAAAGGAGGTTGGGGTATCCCAGGAGCAGACTGGACATCACTGTAGCTGGAGCAGAGTGAATAAAGGAATGAAGGGAGGGTGACTGGGTCTCAGGGCTCGGCAGAAGCCAGACTTGAAAGGCCTCATGGTTCTTGGAGAGGAGTTAGATTTAATTCTAAGGGAAGCCACTGAAGGATTATATGAAGGAAAGCAGTTCTGCCTTTAGACCAAATAAAATGAAGCCCTGTCCTGAGCTCCATGCTTTAGAGGGCCCCACATATGTCAAATAAATACATTAGACACACATGTGCACATGCACACAAGCACACCCACACAAACACACACACGCACACATGATACAGGTTCTTCAGGTTTTAGTTATTATTTTTTGGTAAAAATAGTGATAAAATGATAATTTGTATGATAATATTAAAATGTTTTGTAATACTTTCTGGAATAATAACTATCATATGCAGGACTATTAAAATATTTAAACATGATATATAAAATTTGAGGTTCATTCTTGAATCTAAATGTTGGTTAATAAATTTAATTGATAATTCTGGTTGGTACTGTTTCAGCAGGGGAAGGTTTCCCCAAGTTGAAATTAATTAGAACAAAACCAATAACTAGAATAACCCAAGAAAGATAGTTAAATTTGACATTTACTCTTAATAGAACACAAATTATGTGAACATCTTGATTATAACAATATAGTAATCGATTTTACTGAAATGAAGATGAGAAAATAAAATTTGTTCCATAAATTGGATAATAATTAATGAGCTATGTATATCTTTCTTACTCATGCAAACATTGTTGGCCCATAGCGAGAACACTCAGATGTCTGTAATAATTAAATTCATTTTTGATATTTTGACAACTTTTAATCATGTAAAAACTGTACACATATCTTTTGATTTTTGTTTTTATACATATACATTTATCGAAGTAGGAGGGTGAAATACATTTTAATGGATTATTGTCTTTATCTATCAATTCAAACATTTAAGTGAACAGCATGTGGCTTCAACTGGTCTCTTTGCCCATGTCCCTGCACATGTAAAGAGTGAGACTCCAGGGAAGTGACATGATCTGATTCATGTTTTCAAAGGATGAAAAAAAAACAGCAAAGCTCTACTAATTTTCAAAATTATATAGTCTGATTTATGTTTTTAAAAGATAAAAAAAATAAAGTTCTACGGGGAGCATGGCAGAGGGAATGCAGTTAGCATTAATATGATGGCTAAGTGGAGGGCCAGGGGAGGGAGGAAGCAATTGGGGGGATCGTTTTATGAACATTACAGATGTCTAACCAATGTACTGTATACTTGAAGCTAATCAAAATAAATAAATTTATAAAAAAAAATAAAGTTCTATTCATTTTTGAAACACAAAATGAAAAATAAAAGGATCTTTTGATCATTTTTTTTTCTTGAAAGTTCAGCTAAGGGAGAAGTCAGACATTTTAGTATGGGAAAGAAGACACAGGTAACTTGGGTTAATCCTTGTCCCACAATATCTCAAATATAGGTTCTTGGATGGTGAAGAGTCCACATCAGTCCTCTTATGTTTCTTAGAGCAGTGGTTCCCTGCTCTGCACAGTATAAATACTTGTAGAGTTTCAAATCATACTTTGCCTCACCCCAGAGATAAGAGTTTATTGGTCTGGGTGGGTTTTCTTGCTCTTTTAAAACTGGCCTCTTTCCCCTTAAGTGGCAATTTTATTGATTTCCCTTGCTTTTTCTTTTTAGTTTTTTTTTTTTTTCCTGTGAAATATCATCTCTTTCCCTGGTAATTTTCTTCCTTTAACTGAATGCAAAAGAAATTATTATCACTTTATTGAATCATGATTGATGTTGCTTAGAAAAATAATTAAGTCACATGAGCATATATGGATTAAAAATATAGTTGACTTAATCAGGAGGCCACTTCAGTAGGATATGAACCTATAACCTTTTATAGCGGCCTCAGAGAGATGGCCTATGATATGATTAAAAATATTATTAGACAGAATAAATACATAGTGTATAAATATATGTCCACAAATGTAGGTTTACATTGCTCATGAGAAGCTGTTCACAGAATCCAGGAACTTAAATGTGACCATCCATGACACAATTTCTCTGAATACATTTCATGTTGGACTCAGGACCCAGTTTATTCCTAAGCACTATAGTAGACCAAGTGATGATGCTATAATGAAGGGCAGAGCACCTGAGATCATAAACAAGGTGCAGCATTGGGGATATGAGGCTGTTTGGGAAGGACTGTCATGAGAAGGAATCATAAAACTGCTTGCGAGAGGCCACTGCTAAAAAATATGGCTGATGTTAGTGTAGTCATTGCCTAGATACCTGGCTGAGCAACAGCCTTTTATGATCTGAAACAGTAAACGTCCTTTATTAACACAAACATTAAGTGTTCTGAAAGGACAGAGTCAAGGAAGCTTCACAATACAAGAAGTCCTCTGGGTGAGGAATTCTCCCCTGGACCCCAGATTACTATGTCTGGGGTTATGCTGATTTTTTGTTTATAGTCCCTTACTAGCAGTTCATATTCTGCTTTTAGATATTTTTACATTTCATTGAACCCTTTCACTGTGTGTTGCTTCTCATGTGTGTTAATTTTTTTCTTAAAGTCTTGTTATCTCTACCACCACTATTGCAGTCCAAACTCCAAGCCTCTCCTGCCTGAATTGCTATAACAGCCCCCAACTGATCTCCCTGCCTCTGTTCTAGTCCATTCTCTATGCTCCACTATCACGATCTTTCTTAAGTCTAAATCTAAAATTTAACGCTCTTAGTTAAAAATTTCAATTATTCCTCAGTACTTTAGGATAAAATGTAAATCTCTATGAAGAATTTACAGGACACTTTGTACCTATCCTCTGCCACCTCCTCTTCTCTCACGAGATTTTTACCCAATCTCTACCTGTTGCTGGATACCCACTAACATCCTACATCAGTATTACTTTAAGATGTTTGTTAAGAAATCCAGATCCCTACGTTACATTCAATACTGATTGGACCATAATCCTGGGAGCTTGCGAGGGGAGTTTCCTAAGTGCCAGTGTTAGAATCATTTTCTAGTTCATTGAAATTGCTTTATAGAGATGAAATGCAACCCACTCTTGGATTGCAGTGAGTGAACTCTGGTTTATTAGTCAGGTCAGCCATCAGAGGATGATTTCAGAGGTCAGAGAGGTCTGGCTGGGCAGAGATATTATCTACTCTCTGTGCCTGTTGTGTTTGATATTACCACATGGAGAAATCTGAGAATCCTTCACATACACTGAAAGTCTCCTCTTAAAATACAAACTATCTTAGAAACTTAACTTGCAAAAAGGTTTCAACTTAGATTGTCAGTGATCTAGGCGAAGTACACTGAAAAGAAAATGGGACTTAGAGTCAGGGACCTGAGTAAGGCTTGAATATCTTTTTACTAATCTTTTAACCTCAGGTAAGTTATTTTAACCTGATTAAATTATAGTTTCTTCATCTGTGATATGGAATAGTACTGTTAGGTTTAAATGAAATGAAATGTTTTGTAAACTGCTAATTGCCATCACTCAAGTTGGTAGTATGCTGGCTGAAAAATTACTGCTTGGCCATCGCCCATGGGGACGTAGGCTATCACCCATAGGAACATAACATTCTAACAATAAGCTTTCTGCTTCTGTACCCTGACTTGTACAATCAACTTGTGGGTTGACAGTTAGAAAATAGAAGAAAAATAGACTTTGTGTTCAGACAGAATGAAGAATGGGGATTAGGGCTTAAAAACCTTGTACCCCTACATTTCAGGGCTGCTTAATTTGGGGTCTGAGTACCCGGCTGGCAGACCCGGCTGGCTGAATAAAGAGTGCGTTTCCTATAGCTCACTGATTTCTGGTGGTCCATGTGTCTATTGGGGGGTGTGGCTACAAAGTAGTTGTTCTGTCTCTTTCTCTAGATTTATAGCAGACTGAAAAAATTAGTGAGTAATGGACCCAGAAATGGGATACTTAGGGTTCAGAAAATATTTTGAAGTGGATTTTAGTGACATCAGGATATATCAAAATTTGTGGAATATAGCTTAGAAGGAAATTTACAGTACTAAAATTGAAAATGCTCACTCTTTCAAAGGAAATTTGTTAAAATGAAAACACAAGGCACAGGCTGGTAGAAAGTATTTATGAAAGTATATCTGACAGAGGAATTGTGTCTAGACTATATAAAGAACTCTTACAACTGAGTAATTATAAATGATTCAATAAAAATGGGGAAAATATTTGAATAAACACTTAACCAAAGAAAATATATAGATGGTTATTAAGCACATGAAAAGATGCTCAACATCATTACTTGTTATGGAAATGCACTGAAACCACAATGTGCTACTATTCCATATTTAGCCACCTGAATGGCTCAAATTAAAAAGATTGAGCATACCAAGTGTTGACAAGGATGTGGAGCAACCAGAACTCATCTCCACTGCCAGTGAGAATGTGAAAATAATACAACTCTTTGGAAAACAGTTTGGCAGTATGGGGACCTCCTTGGAAATCTGGAGTTGCTATAAAGATTATTTGAAGCTGAAGATATTTGGAATTTGACAGATGCAAAAAGAAGCCTTTTCAGAGCTTCCTTTATCTGATTAAAAGCAGACATTTCTGAAAGAAACAGATAGACATAAATTTCCTTTTTGGGGGTATATTCTGTTCCTAGGAGAGAGACCAAGAATAAACCTACTTTAAGGCCCCTTAAACAATTATGATAGAAATTGGAAACAAGTAATGATAACAAAATTTATAATCACTGAATAAAATAAAAATTTATGAGATCCAACTAGTATAAAAATTGTATAAATAGGTATATATTGAAAGTTTGATTAAAACAGAATAGTTATATAGATTCATAATACCTTCCAGCAAAATACCTATGAATTACAGGGAAAAAGAGAATAACCTCAAGGTGAAAAGCCTGGCAGATACCACCTTCATTAAATGATCTAAGTGAACATCAACAGCATAAGGAGAAATCAAAATGTATGGCACATGATGAAATGTAATGGAAAGTATTTCTGTAATAGTCCTGCCAAAGATGTGTAAACATCAGACAAAAAAAAAAAAATTAAGTGACATTCTTTAAACAAACAAACAACACTGGCCTGTTATCTTCAAAACTGTCTAGATTATGAAAGTCAAAGAAAGTTTGAGGAACCATTACAGACTGATAGAACTAAAGGGACATAACAAATGCAATACATGATTCAGGATTGGATCTTTTTGCTATAAAGGACTTACTGGGAAAAATAGTGAAACTTAAAAGAGTCTGCAGATTAGATAGTAGCAATGTAGTATTATTAACTTCCTGGTTTTGAAAGGTGTATTGTAGTTATATGGGCTAGTTCCCTTGTGTACAGGAGACATACACTAAAGTATTTAGGGCCACAGACATTATATTGGCAAATTACTCTGAAATAGTTCAGAAAAAAAGTTCTTTGTACTACATTTGCAACTCTCTATATTTTTGGGATTGTTCAAAAAAAATTGAAAATCTTGATACAAAAGATATTATCTTGTAGAATGATGCTCTGAGGTAAGAGAAGTCAGGACATCAACTATGATACGTTTTGTAGTATACTATATAAAAAGACCATTGTTTCAACCAGAGTAGTAGCCATAGAAATGGAAAAAAGTGGATAAATTTGTAATATGTTTGTGAGAGGCCACTGATCATAAATGGAGGATGAAAGAAATAATTCAAGGATGATTTCTATGAGGCCTGAGTCCCAGGGTATTCAGTGATACCATTTTCTGAAATGAGGAAGACTGGAAAGAGTACAGGTGTTGAAATGAAATTAAGAGTTCTGATCTAGACATGTTTAGTTGGAGATGTCAATGCAATAGCCAAGTTAAGATGCAGAGTAAGCAGTTGGAAATATAAGTCTGGTACTTAGGGGAAAAAGAGAAATTTGGGAGTCACTAACACATTTATGGTTTCAGCCACAGGACTTAATAAGGTCCTGTTCAAATAGATGGGTCTCTTTTAGCTGTGTTCTTCAATATTCTGTTGGTTGTTCTGAGTTACATTCCTCTTTTTTTTTTCTCTCTTTAAAGCAGCAGGTTTTTCCTCAATGATACCCTCAAGCTTGGCATTTGGGACTTACTCTTTTTCAAACAGAAATCTGCAGTTTGACACAAGAGAGTAAGGGAAGCTTTTGGTTTCTTACTTTTATGTTATTATTAAATCCATGTGATTATGTGATTTTACATGTAAATCGGGCAGTGGAAACAGATCAACTGTTTAAATTCAAAAAGGCTATTTTCATGAAACTGATAAAAACAGACAAAAGGATCACTTCTATGATCCAGAAGCATGTTTTAGAAGACAGCTTTATTTTAACCTTTTCAACAAGGTTCTTCAGAGTTATAATGAGGGTCCCTTATGCCCACTACTCACCTCTTAAGGCAACTTGAACGATATTTACCTGATGGTTGTATCTGCTTGTCCTTCATTCTAAAAGGTTCTTAAGAAGAGTTGCTCTTAGCTTTTTCCTATGTGGTATTTACCTTTACTTACTTGACCTGAGTTTGACTTTTTGAATAAGTATTTCACCAATCTATCTCTATCTAAAATATTCCCAGTTCACCCTTGTAGTATATAGAAATCATGAGAAACACACCTTTTCTGCTGAATGGTTCTCAGTCTCCCTGTATCCTTCAATCTGACAGCCTTCATTTTTTTCAGAAGAATCACTTCAAATTTCAGGGATAAGTGCAGGCTCAGAAGTTAGAGTGTTAAGGTTTAAACCCTATTAAAACACTGTTTAAAACCTTTGATCTCTCTAAGTCCCAATTTCCTTATTTGTTAAAAGGAGATATTGTAAAGATCAAATAGATTTAACTCTTAAAAAATTCTTAACATAGAGTTAGCACATGATATGTGCTAAACATGGTAATTTTGTCATTATTTTTATCAATATTCACCTTACTGGTCTAAAGTCATCTTTCTCAAAGGGTCAACATTCTGACTATGTAGTAGCTTATGCTAAGTGTTGATTGAGCATTTTCTGAGCTCTCCTAACACATTCTAGAGACCTATGCCACTGTTCTTACCATGTGATATTATAGGCAGGGCTTGCCTGTAGCCAAAATGCCCATGTGCACTGGCCAACATCCCTTTTTACTGGTTGATTTCCATAGTATGAGGGTAGTTAATATATTTTGATTATCTCCATGATTACAAATGTTACATGTTTGTCTTCCCTGTTGGACTGAGAACTCCCAAGGACAAGGTTTATTGATTCTCAGCACCTAAGACCATGCTTGGCACACAGTAGACTCTCTAAAACTATTTGCTGAACCAAAATAAATTGTGGTACCTTGATGTACCATAAGAGACTCTATGAAAAACTGACCACTTTTTGGCTGGAACAGTCTAAACAAATGATATGGAGGAGCTGTGTCTAAGGAAGAAGGTGGCCAAGAGCTCCTGTCTCAAGTAGGATGTGCTCAAACCTGTAGCAGTTTTCCTGTCAGCTTTAACCACAACTGGGCATTCATTCTCAGACTATTGAAGTTTTACTTGAGGAGGCATCTACTACTTAGCTCCTTCGAGGAGTTTAGCAATGCAAACTAGTCATGAGCTGCTGCTTAATGAAATGTGGTCTGTCATGGGTTCCCTTCTTGCCTCTATTTCCTACCTCCCCTTATTCCCAACCATTTCCAACAGGTGATTAATTTAAAGGTTGCAGACAGCAAGTGGGATTTTCCTCTTCCACAGCCCCAGTGTAGCTGAAAGATACTAGAGATTCCAAATGGTTTTAAAACCTAAATGAGGAAGGAATAAAAAATCTCAACTGTTCATCTGGTTGAAAAATCCTACTTACAGTCTTTTAATAATGGGAGAGCTTACATGTATAATAAAATAGCCCTTTGAATTCCATGGTCCTGTGGTCGGGGTGGGATTGGATAGTTTCTAGGTCAGAAACTTCTCAGAGCAGTGGTTTTTCCTTTAGGGGTGATGAGGTAGGGCCTAAACCAAAATCCAGCCAGATGTATGAGAAGAATGACTGTATGAAGTGCCAATACGGAATAGTAAAAGTTAATTCATGTTAAACGAAAATATAGACTCCAACAGATCATAAAAATTAATAATAGAAACATGAAGGTAGGCGGAGTGCCAGGATGAGACACTTCTGAACCTTAGGACTCTCTTTAAAACCATTATCACAATGCTAATGAGACCACCTAACGGCAGATGAATAGGGCTAAAACTGGTTAGAGACAAGGTATACCTCAGAACAAATTCAGATTCCTGCAAAGTGAGAGGAAAATGTGTGTGTGTGTGTGTGTGTGTGTGTGTGTGTGTGTGTAAAAGAAACAGAGAAATGGAGAAAGAGGCAAAGAGAAACACTGAAATATATTTTCTCAAGGCATTTTTTTTCTTCCTAGAGAAGGAGACCAGATGAATGTAAAGAACAATGGATCAGAAATTAGGCAACTTGGGTTTGGGTGTGGAGCTGGTCTCCCTGAGCCCATTGCTTACCTACCTGAACTTGGCTCCAAAAGCTGTGAAAGATCTCACAGGATTATGGTGAGGTGGTAAAACAGAGTTACAAGTGCCTTGAAAGCAAACTTAAGAATGTAAGCTATCATTGCTATTATTACAGAAGAGTAATATTACAATTAAAAATTAACAAAAGATGATGTTGTAGACCTACCTAGACCATCTTAGCCCAGCCTGGACACACAGAGCTATTTTTATCACAACTGAAACTTATGTCCTGCCTAGTGGCTGCTGGATCATAACATAAGGTATATCATGTTGCTACGATTAGATCAGCAATTATGTTTCAAATTGTGATTGATAAAAGAATTAACTCAGCGCCCTAAGAACAACCTGAGAACATTTTAGGAAACAAACATATAAAATGCTCTGTGATATACATTAGTTGTATTTCTCCCCCCTCCCTCTTCCTTCCTTCCTTCTTTCTACCTCACTGCATGCTCTTTAACTCAACTTTTTCAAACAACAATTGAGCACCATCTCTGTAAGACATTGTGCTGGGCTCTGGAGGACCACCAAAGAAGTAGGGCATGACCCTTGCCCTCAAGGAGCATTATGCTTACTCTGGGAAGTATTGGCAGTAGAGTAACTGGTCTTAATGAATCACTTGCTCCACTGTGGAATGATCGAATCAGGGCCAGAGCATCACATATAATCTTGCCTTTGATGATATGATTTTTTTTCCCACCAAGAATACCATCCCTTTTCCTTATTAGATGGTAATCTTATAGATTAGTACAAATTTGCTGCCTTGAAAAGCCTTCACCTCTCGCCCTGAGTTGGCAACCTTCTCTTCTTTGTTTCTATAGTATTTGGAGTCACATAGACCTAGGTTCAGATCAGGACTTTGACCCTTACCTGCTATTTACTAGCTACCATGGGCAAATTACTTAAACTTTCTGATTACCAATTGCACTGTCTGTAAAATGAGGCTAATAATGCTCCCCTTGAAGTGGTGGTGTTGTAAAAATCAAATGAGATAATATAATAAAACAGTTGGTGATCCCTAAAGCATGGGTTCAATGAATAAATAATAACATTTATAATTCTCTGTTAAACTTAAGCATGGTTCCCACATTACATTGGGTGCTTTCTGTGGTCAACCATGCTTCCTGCATGCATCTTTGAGGTTTTGCCCATAGAAAGCTCTCCATAAATATTTGCTGTATGAATGAATGAGCAGGTGAAAACTGGTAGTTATGAGCAAGTAAGAGGGATGAAAGAGTTAATTTACCAATATGTTCATGATTAAATTATAATTTTGTGAACTCATTAATGAAGTGAGGGGGAAGTGAGAGCAAGTAATTGACTGTGTTACAAAATGTAAACCAAATGTTACAACCCAGCAATGCTGCTGATAAAGCCAACTGTCTTAATAACTGGAGTACATTGGCTTCTAGTTGGATATCTCATGGACCAGAGAAGCTGCCAGAATATTTGGGTGAAGTAGGTAGTTTTTCAACAACATAGCATATTGTCATGTCACCAGGTTGTTTACTCTCCTGGTAGCAGAATATTTTAATGTTTTGGGGTGAGAGTACTTCTCTGTTATAATGAATTTATAATAGATTAAGATGAGTTATGCAAATGTGATCATCATAATTATGGTGACTTTGAGTTTATGATTTCCTCTATTAATTATTCTTCACTGGTTTTTCAGTACAAGAGTTCAAAATATCAAAAATTACTTTGGTTTTATGTATTATCACTCTGTCTTTTTTTTCTCCCAGGAATAAACATTTATTAAATTAATATATATCAAGGTGAAAATGTTCTCATTTTAAGAGTTAGCACTATAATTTCTAATAGGAAAAGAACTATCTTTGATTAGGAAATTATCTTGATAAGTCACATGGAGACACAGTGAGATCCTGAGCATAGAGTATAGAATGTCATGAACTACAGAAACCAGAGACAACAGAATCGATGGGAATTTGAGGATGGGACGAAAGTTTGGAGAACGGGGAGTGGATGAGAGATGATGGAGAGAGGAGGGCTGAGCAATGGAAAAGGAGGCTAAAGCCCAAGCTGTAGAAACTACCTAGGGACTTGTGGAAACAGAATTGTTTAAAATTAAATTTCAAGTAGTTTGCAATACTGAGCTGTAAACCATATCTCTGGAAACCTTCAAAAAATCTCTGTGTGGAAATTATAAGCAGGCTGAGTCCACTTCTGTGTTGAGGTAGTCCCACACAGAACAATTATTAGCAGGAGATGAGAGCCAAAGGGAAACTTGATAGTGAAGTGCTTTTGCTCTGACGTCCTATCCCACCTCATGATTTTACAGGAATCCCGTGGAGGGTTTTGGACTTTCCACAGTTCTCTGGAAAGATTAATTTTATCTAAATCTTAAAAGAAGGGAGAACAAAGAAGTGTTTAAGAGTGAGAGTTCAGATCTCTGTTACCTCTATATCTTTATATTACTTAGGGAAAGTCACTTAGCATTTATAAATCTCATCTGTAAAATGAGGTTATTCCTAATAATAACACCTACATCACAGGGAGGATTACATTAGATAAAATTAGTAAATTGTTCAGAACAGTGCCTGGCACATAGGAAGCATTTTATAAATGTTTGATACTAGTATAAGTATTGTAAATGTGACAACAGTCTATTTTATTGTGTTTCTGGTCTAAATTACTCTTTTGCTTAGGAGATCCAGGCAGTGAACTCTGCCAGGATTTAACCCTTCCAAAGCAATGATGAGGGTGAGTTTCAATTCTTGGTAGAGACTTCCTACTTACCCTCTTTTCAGGGTAACAACACACATGCCTTATATACAGAAAATATCTTCCTTCCTTAAGTCTGGAGCTTTGGCTATGGCTTACCAACCTGTGGTTCCCAACTTTTTAATGATGACAATAGTGTTTTGGAAATGTGCCGGATTATCATATTAATGGTCTCTTATATTTATGTAAACTTTTAGACTTTACAAAGGGCTATGCACACCAGCCTTGTGAGTAAGGTGCTCTTATCCTCATTTTGCAAATGAGAAACTCTGGCTCAGAAGGCTGGTTATCTATATCATCAATTTCAAGGTGGCTGTAAATTAGAACCTAGGCATTTTAAATCCTTTTTCATTGAGTTCTGAGAATATGGGTGGATATTTTTTTACCATCTAACATAGCTCTACTCTCTGCAAACTTCAGCCCAGAGAGAGAAAGACAAAGACAGTTTTGATCTATTTCGCATATCAAAGGAGTTAGTTCTCCCTATTTAAAATCAGAAGTCTAGCTGCCCAAATTAAATTCAGACTTCTAGTACTAATCTTGTATATTTATTTTACTTGAATCCCTTTGAAATTTGTCATTTGCTTCAGTCAATCAACTAATCTAATAAAAAGAAAACCATAGACCCCACCTTGGAGAAATTCTCCATGGTCTTCTTTATGAACCGAAAGACACAATTCCCTTGAACTTTCCATCACCCCTCTTCTCATACCTCAAAATATCACCCTGACCCAGATGCCAGAGTGCATACTCTTTCTGAATTAAAAAGGAAATGCCAGTGGCTGTTTCAGTTACTCTAGATCTTCTCTCTATTTTTATTTTGTTCATGTGATTATGATATAACAAAGCTATGATCTATAATGCCTTAGAAGAGAAAACATTCGAGGAGAAGGGGCTGTCACATAGTATAAAAAGAGGGTAGACAAGGGAGAAAATAAGCTGCGATGAAGAATATTCTTTAACTAATAGAGAAGCCTGTTTGGAGGAGAAACTAGAAACTTACTTTTTAAAATCTTGTTATAGGTATCTGTTAAGAAAAATAAAAAAAGAAAAAGAAGAAAGAAAAAGAAAAGGAAATGAAAAAAAAAAAACTGGACCTGAAAATTTAAAATTTCAGGTAGAGCTAGAAACTCAGGGCTAGGGCAAGAATCGGTTGGAATTATTGTCTGACATTGGGAAACTATAGAGTGAGCATGCTGTAGGAGGAAGGAGTGCTCTTTGGCAGTTGTAACATCTTTAAATGATGATCTGATAGGTTAAGACACCTTTAAATAGGTTCCTAAAACGTCATGTCCACGTGAGAAACATTGGCTGCTTGAAGACCTAAAGATCATGTTTTATGGGTATGTGTCTGTGTGCCCATATGGATGGTGGGCTGGCTCACACTGAAAGAGGAAATGAAGGTGAGAAAGGGTCAGAGAGACCTAGTCAAGGGGAAAGTCCAGGAAAGTTAACAAATCCCAGGAAGCATTTAAGCTCTATGAAGGACAGGCTACTTAAAAATATATATAGATATAAATTCAACTTGTGTTCTCATTTAATACTTTCCCAGGGTTTCTTTAGGTATGTGTGTTAATGTGTGGAGAATGAGATACCAGACACTAAAGAATAGGGTTTCATATTGTTGTTGTCCTGTAGCTGTAAAGAGAATGTCTTCTAACTTTGACATTACAGACTGATTTTCATAACCCTGCTTTACTATTCCAACTGAAGGAGGGAGAGGATGGGAAAATGACCCCAGAACAGAATAATGTTCTGATATCTTATTTCAGCAGTATGGAAATGGTTTAATGCATTAAGATTCTCAGAGTAAATTGAATCTATTCCCATCACTCTGAATGTGTAATTAACGACTGCAAAGGCTTTCAAACAAAAAAAAAAGATGGCAATATCTAGTATAATTAACAATGTATAGATTTAAAATGTGCTCTTCCAAAACTTTCAAATCAAATGTTAAATGATGCCAAAGGTCTTCAAAAGCAATTAGGGGAAAGAAACATCAAGTTAACCTTCATCATCTTTACTAATTGATATTTATTGGGTGTCTAGACATCTTACTTGTCTTGCAAAAGGAAAAATATCTGGAATTTTATGATAGTTGATGAAATACTTATGAGTTCCATGACAAGGTAGAAAAGGGAATAAATGAATTAGCCAATTATGATGTAAATCATTTGAAGAATTTTAGAATTTATTGAAGAGAGCTCATTAGCCAGATCCTGAATATATCCACTCATAACTGATGGGTTATGCTTCTGAAGTATCAATTTATTTCTTTAAGAAGAAATTTAGTTAAACTATAGGTTGATCTTAGCTAGCTAGTATTTGAATTTCAGCAACTACCCTTTCTCTGTACTTCAATTCAATTCAATTCAATTCAATTCAATTCAATTCAATTCACATTTATTATGTGTATCATGTACCAAAGTCCAGTGCTAGACTTTTTCAGAGGAGAGAGAAATAAAATTAGGTCATTTTCTTTTTCAAAGAAAATTTCTGGTGATTAAGAGAGCCAGGTCTTGAGGAGTCTGGCTCTTGGCTAGTAATCCAATGTGTAATTTCTTTGGACCCAACCATAAGCAATTACAAGACTCTACCTGACAGGCCTCATGGTGGACAGCTGCCCTTTCCACACCAGACTCGGTGTATGACCAATGCATTATAGTCTCTGAAGAAATTTGCAGGCCCCTCTGGCTAGTTATGGTCTTTGAATATTTGCATTCTTGGCTAAGACAACTTCATCCCTAGTTCTCTTTAATTGAAGACTTAGGCTGAGGTCTTCTTCAGATGCCGCTGCTGAGGCCTTATTATAGGGGTTGGGGAGGAGGGGAAAACTTTGAAGATATTATCCCCACTCTGACTTAGTATTCAGTATTTTCATATTCATAGCTTTTCTCACCTTCTTTTAGGCCCTAGTTTCCATAAAATTGCAGGAGTCTTTTGTTTGGGGTCCCTCAACAGTGAGACAATGCCCACATGTGTACACATTCACCAGTTCTTGACTGATAGACCATTACATGTGGGAGAAGAAAAGGGGACAGTTGGTGTTTTTTTTATTTTTTTATTTTTTGGTTTTAGCCTCTTGCTTTTACTATCATATAAGTGATTAAAGGCTTCACTGTTACTTTCATTTTGGCTTATTGGTTTGGTTGACTACTTTGGCATCTGACAGTTCAGCTGAGCTCCTGACAGGTACAAGTCCTCATTCTACCACTTCTTAGCTGAATAAGATTGGGAAACTTATTGAACTTTCCAAACATTCAAATTTCTTACTATAAAATGAATGTAATATTGTTATAGTATCTATTCCACAGGATCTTAGGAAAGATTACATGAAATGTGCATGTGGCTGGCATATGATGAAGTTTTTAATATATATTTGATATTATTAATAGCATTGATAGAAATATTATAGCCTTCTCAGGAGATTGGAGAGTAGTCATTCATTTAATGCACCTTCTACATATACTCTGCATCAGGCCCTGATTCTAAAGAGTTAAGATGCACTATGTCCTCTTGGCTCTCAAAGAGGCTTGGAGCCTAGAGGGAAGACAGATGCACAGCCAGCCACAGCTGAAAACAAGGCATGTACAAGATGGTATGAGAGGTTAGGAACAAAGGTACTTTATTGGTGAGGATATTTTTGTCTGAAAGAAATAGAGGCCGAACTCAAATAATCTTAAATAATTTGAAAATTTATTATTGCATATAACTGAGCGTTGAGAGATTCCATTGCCCAATGATGCTATTAATGACCCAAATTCATTCCATCTTTCTGCTCTAGCAGTGTTAGCTTCATTCTCAGACTGTTAGTAAGGAGGCACAATATTCAAACACATCCAAAGGTGATAATGTGCAGAAGAAAAAGAGAAAACATTCCTTTCTGTATCTCTTCTTAACTTAACAGTGAAGAAACTTTTCTTGAAGTCCTCTAGCCAACATCTCTCATTTCATCTGCCAGACATGGGTTTATGTTGTTATCTGTACAAATTACTGCCAAAAAGAATGAAATTACCCTTAGAATCTGCAGCAGAGATGAGGTCAGCCTCTCTCAAAACATATAGATGTATGGGGAAGGGTGAAAACCTGAATCAAATCAAGGTTATGTTAGAAGTGAAGACAGTATGCATGTTTGGCAGGAATCAATCATGTCCACTATATACAAGAAAAACTAATATATATAGGTTAATACACTGAATTGAGAGAAAGATGTAGACTTTGATAAGTATATAGTAAGAAGGAGATTGCTTTGCAAGGCACAGAAACACAAAGCAGCATGGGATTTTGCTTCCTCCCAAGACAGAGTAAAAGTAATTAGATTTACTTGCCCATCTGGAAAAAGCAATAAAACCAGAGAAAATATATGAGACAGCAATTTTCAAGTCACTGGACATTAGGCAACAAAGAATAGTGATCCTTGAGAGATGAGAAACTAACAAGGTCAGTCATACAATTGTTCCCAGTTTACTGTTTAAAGAGAGTTTCTAGGTGATGGCACAGGGAGGATGTGGGATTGTAGAGAAAATATTTTTATGTTTCTGCACAGTAGGACTTTCTCAACAAATTTTACTGAAACTTGGAATCTGACCCAAAAGCAGGTCTAAGAAGTTAATTTACAACTACATAGATAGGGAGAACTCCAGAGACGTTTACCGAATCCCAAAGATATGTGTTTCATTTCAAGGGAGGATAAAACCTGGAATTTGGAAACATCTCTGAGTTGTAAATCTGGAGACACTAGAAATATTTTTCCTTGGAGAGATTTATTTACATTCCAAAAGGTTAGAACAAGACATTTCCAAGGAGCTGCTCTCAAAAATGGAAGAGGAAGCAACTGCCTCTTTTTCTGTACACAAGCAGAGAAAATTTATTTTTCTGTGTCCCTCAACTATAAGGTGAGCTTGCCATTTATATAGGACAATTTTTTGCTATCTGGTTGTCATCATGGGGAAGTGACTGCAATATTACCCTGACTATTGATTATGCTGAGTGTAACAAGAAATCTGTCTCTGATCCAAAAACCTAAGGGTGTGCTAAATATAAAATAAATAAAGATGAAAGTTAAAACATAATAGAGGGTGAACCCAGGCAGAATTTGGTAGACTACCCAAGTTGAATAACTATATTCTAAATGTTCAAAAAGTCAAGTAGAGAAATGGAAAATACATAAAAAAAACTCAAACTGAACTTCTAGAGATGAAAACCATAAAGCTTGAGATAAACAAACAAGCAAACAATGTATGGTATTAACTGCACATTACATATGAGGAAAATAGATAAGCAAACTTGAAAGCACAGCAATAGTAACTATTTAAAATGAAACCGTAGAAAAAAAAGTTGCTGTTTAAAGTGAGAAGAGCATCAATTATCTTTGGGAGAACATCAAGTGGCTAATATACATGTAATTGGCACAGTCCAAAAGGAGAGAGGCATTGGGAAGTGGGAAACAGAAAAACATATTTGGAGAAATAATTGCTAAAAAATTTCTAAATTTAATAAAAACTAAAAACAAAATCCAAACACAAGAAATATGAAGAGAGCAAAGTCAAGGCACATGATCATCAAATTGCTTGAAACCAATGTTAAAGACAAAATCTTAAAAGCAGACAGAGACAAAAAACAGACAGAGGTATAAACATAAGGGTGACAACAGATTTCTTACCAGAAACAATGAAGAAACATAGTATTGGTATGTTTAGAGAATTACGGGCAATTGGTGTTAACACTTAAGGCATGGGAGGGCACAAGTGGACAGGCAGGGAGCTATAGCAGGAGATGTTTGCATAGCTTTTCTGAGTACAGATAACAAAAAGTGTTGGGTGCCTTACTACAAATGCTGGAATTTATTCTGGGGATACAGAGAATCATTAAAGAATTTGGGGCAGAAAAATGTCATCAGATTTATGTATTAGAAAGATTTTTCTACTGACGTTCAATATGTGAATGTATAAATAAATGGACAAATGAACAAAGAGAATGGTTTAGAAGACTGAAAGACTGGAGGAAGAGAGTGCAGTCATAGGGAAGCTATTGTATTAATTTCCTTTCATTCATTTATTTGTTCAAAAATATATCTATTAAGTCCTCCCATATACCAGACTTCAAGCCAGCTCCTTAAGATACTGTGGTGAGCAAAGTGGCTATACAAAAGACATGATACTCTGTAACTATGTTGTAGACATCTTTCCATGTCAATATGAATAGACAGATTTTACGTTTTATAGAAGTTGCCTGGTATTCATTGATGTATTCATCCATTTGTTCATTCAGCAAATATTTATTGAACATCTTTTATGTGCTTGACTTTGGGTGAGGCACCAAAGATACAGTGGTGATTAAAAACTTCCTGCATTCGTGAAGCATGTATTCTAGTTGGGGGTGAGAGTAGACATATACTATATACATGAATGCAAAAATGTATATAGGGGTGTACCAAAGATCATTCCTTGGTGTGCAGTCAAGATATACTCTTCATCTTGGACTTCATCTTCATGGTCAGCTGGCGGCCTGCTTTGTGTGATCAATGAACTCGTGATCATAAATTTTACTATCATGTGTAGTCAGGAAAACTAAAGTAATTTAAAGAAATATGAATTTCAGATTTATTGTTAACATATAAAAATTAAAGCCAAATATTGGCAAGCATGTTTTTTGCAGAAAAAATTTGATTATGTGTTTTATATGTTGAAATTCTATCAGCTGATTGAAGTATAAGTATATACTTTTATTATTATAATTATTATTATAGGAGCTAAATAATTAGTGATGGTGATCAAAGTTACTAATTTTATGTAAAAAATTAGTTTTTTATGTAAAAAACAAACATTAAGCATTTCTAAATGACTTAATAGGTAAATAAATTGAAGTTAATACAAATGATGAGAGAGTGTGTGCTCTACATAATTTTAGGGAGAATATTTTATATATTTTTGCTAATAATGTTTATAAAAATGTAAATAACATAATACCTTTCGTAGTATATACTAATAACAGTAATATTAGTAGTCATAATAATAATGATGATTATTATTATTAGGTTACATCATTATTCTAAACTTTGTAGATTATATGCTAAGCAAAATAATTTATAAAAATTATATTTAAGTTTTAGTTACTTAATTCCATTTAGGTCATGTGTTTTACAAAAATGGACTATTTGGGATTTCTTCATACCTGATGAGAGTGGACTAAAATCAGAATGTTAATTTTGGCACCTCAATATTTCACAGGGATGAAAAACTCCATAATCATACTTAACAGCATCCATAAAAATAATCTTTGGTTAAAACATAATAAAAATTTGTAGGAAATAAAATGTTGAAGAAAAATTAGGTGCCTAAACACACTTTGTTTACATAACAAGTCTAGAAACACAGACTGTTTCAATTGTTTCAGAAGATGATTTCATATAGTTATGAGTCTATGAAGGATAATCATTTACATAAAAGAATTGTTAAATGATTGTTATAGTATGTGTACAATCTTCAACAGTTAAATATGAAGAAGTTTTGAGATATGAACATGAAATTTAGATAAAATGTTTTCTAAAAAACAAACTACTGAAAATCTTTTTTCTTGAATTATATCTGCTTTGAACATGAAGATAGTAACATCATTAAATGTACTGCTTGTATAAATCATATATCAGACATTTGGGGATGCAAAGAAAACCAGATTTTTTTTTTTAAGTTTGACAGCCTGGTAGGTTAATGATAAATTCAACTCTGTTTCCGTTTACTAGCTGGCTGAGAGATGTTGGGTCTCTCATAGCCAACAACATAGTGAATCTGATTAAAGAATATTTATTGAGTAGAAAATGAGAAAATAAATTGTCATGCAATTGACATTGACAATGGAGCTGACATGGTGAAGACTATGTGTGATTCAGGAATCACAATCAATATTTTGTTCACATTCTACTAGTGTGTTCAGAAAGTAAATGTAGCACTGAAAAATATCATAGGATTACTGAAACATAAGCAGGAGATGCTGGGCCACTTTCAACATTCTCCTTCAGCTAAAGATAAGTTTCATGACCCACAAGAAATTTAGAATTACCTTGTCAAGGATTTATACAAGGTATTTAAAAGAAATGGACTAGAAACTGTTACATGTCAAAAAGACTACTCAAAAGAAAGGCGTAATATTACATTTGGCAGACAAAAATATCAACAGGACAGAATTTGCTCTAATTCAAAGGGTTACTTGAAGAGAAAGTAGTTTGTTTTGAGAACCTACTGAAGGAATAATCAATATGAAGTATACTGAATATACAAATAATTCTTACATGATACCTGACATGGTTCTACTAGCAGCTGACTACAGAGATGTTGGTATTGCAAATGTGCACTATAGTGGCTAAAAAAGCCAATAAATTATAATTTTGGTACTATACTAAATTATATATTTGTTACTATACCAAATTGTAAAAATTTGACTACTAAACTTTAAATGATAGCAATAAAATAAACATTTTGAGATATAATTTTATATTTATATGAAAGTTTATTTTATATTGGCTTTTGCTAAATATTAACTTTAATGGATAAAAATGATGGTGGTCTGGACTGAGATATCAGCATTGAAAAAAGAGAAAAGATTAGATTCTGAATACATTTTAAGGCATTGCTGATAATATTTATTGATAATTAGGTTTGGGATGTGACAAAAAGAGGGAATCCGGGAAGGTTTTTGGCTTGAACAACTGGTTGAATGGAAGTGACATATCCTGAGAAATGAAAGACTGCAAGGAGGTGCTTTGGATTGGGGATAAGAGATGATGTTCGGTACTGAACGTGTTAAGTTTGAGACTTGTAACTGTTCCGTCAGCATCTCCCCTTGACTGTCTTGACATCTCCAAGTAGCATGTCCTAAATGTTAAAAGGATATGTTAAAAAAAAAAAAGTGCTAGAAAAAGGTAAATATAGAACAAAGTAAGGAAGATGATGGGGAAGGAGATGGGAACTACTCATCTTTTCCCAAACTTGCAGGCAACTCCATCTTTTCAGTGGTGCAAACCACAAACCTTAAAGTCAGCCTTGAATCCTCTCTCCCTTCCTTCCTTCCTTCCTTCCTTCCTTCCTTCCTTCCTTCCTTCCTTCCTTCCTTCCTTCCTTCCTCCCTCCCTCCCTTCCACTCTCTCTTTCTCTTTCTTCCTTTCTTTTTCTTCATATCTATGCCCAATCTGTCAAAAAATCTTATTGCCTCTACATTTAGAATTAATTCCATAATCTGATCAATTAACATCTCTCCACTGACATCCCATCTACTAACATGTCTCCAGAATTCTGCAAAGGACTCTTAACTAATCTCTTTGCTTCTTCCTTCCCCACTTTCTAGCCTATTCTCAACCTGACTAGTAGAATTATGTTTTTAAAACATAAATCAACCATATCATATTATTCATCCTCTGAGTCTTCTCTATTCTACCCAGAAAAAATCAAAGTCCTATGTTGCTCTACAAGGCCTTACACAATCTAATTACCCAATATGCCTTGCTCCCACCTCTCTGACTTCATCTACTTTTCCCCCATTCATTCCTTGCTGTTTCTCTAAAATCCAGGGCACAGTAGCACCATGGAACTCCACCCCTCCCCTTCCCCAGCTATTTTCTCTGCCTCTGGAAAATTCTTCTCCCAATTTGGCCAAGCTCACTTTTTCACCTCTCTCTAGTCTTTGTTCACATGTCACCTTCTCAAGGAGGTCTACCCTGATTGTCCTGTGTAAAATACAAACTTGTACACATATCCCTACCTGCTGCACACACCATCATCTTCCTTACTCTGTTCTATTTTTACTTTTTTTTCTAGCACTTTTCTTCTTTTTAACATATTTTATAATTGAAAGTATTTTTATTTCATTCTGTGCCTCCTTCCACCAGACTGTAGTATAATTTCCAAAGATGAGGATTTTTGTCTATTTGCTTACTGATGTATTCTAGGAATAGTGCTTGGCACACAGTAGGCGCTCTATAAATACTCAATGAATATCAAACATTAGGCCTGACTCACTTCTAAAGATCTGCTTTTCTTTGATCAGGATAACAATACGACATGAGGTGGTCCATGCTGACTATTAATTTGGTTTCCCTTTAAATGGGTATTTAAAAATATTTTTATTTTATGTTTGTTAAAAGGGAGACTGAGTTCCGTAGTGCTCTATGTGGGAAGGACAAAAGACAGGAGTGGGGCTCCAACTTTCCTTTCTTATTCCAGGCAGTTCAGCTCTGACCCTGAATATACCTAAAACAATTCAAGAACACAGCCCTGCAGTTCCACCCACCCTTCTTAGCACACATCTGTCACTCAAGAGCACCATTTGGGGGTCTTACTGCACCCACTCCAAACTGGAGTTTGTTTATTTGCCCATATCCAGGCCATCTGGCAGGTAGACTTTTCCATTTTGGAATGTTCTCAGGGGCTTTAATGTCCCTTAGAAATTAGTATTCCAGGCAGCTGGCTGAGCCTCCAAATTTAGCCACACATAGATCTAGTCTTCTAGTGTAACCTGTTTAGTCTGATCAGTTGAAAAGCCCTAATTTGTCTTTTCAGCTTTCTGCTCTGAGACCTCCTGCTTTGCATCTCTATACGTCTCAGCAGAAAATGATAATAGCTGTGAAGGGTGTCACTGTGCTTGAGAAGGAAAGACACTCCCTATACCCTAGGTTTTCCTCTGTGGCAAAATGTTTCTGTCAGTTTAACTCTTCTTTTTTGGATATATATATATTTCTACTTCTCTCTCACAGTTGCTCAAAATGGGAACTTCTTTTTAAGTATTTTATATCGTCTACTTTATTTCTTTAACAACTGTTGCTCATAGCTAGGTTTGAGAAAGAATCTAATGGTAACTAGAATGATTCCTTTATTGATTTTTTTCCTTGTAAAAATGGGACATTGTAAGTAAAATTAATGTTTGAACAGAAAAACTGGTTTTATTATAGTCAATCGACACATTTTTTCATTTGTAAAAAGATGAAATCTCCTTTCCTATAGCTTAGACTTATTTTGAAGCTCACGTGAGATAAAATAGTAAATGGGTCTAATAATCTTTTCCATTTTATAGAGGAGATTCTCTACTGACCTGAAATAAATACAAGGAGTAGAGTTATTTGTTTTACATTTAGGAGTTGAGAAGGGAAGGAGAGTGTGCTTTTAGCAACTTTTTTACCTAGGTAAAGTGCCCACTGTGCATCTTTTCAGAGCGTGAAACAGGAGATGATTTGGATAGGAGACATGTACAATATGGGTGCGATGGGGTCATCTGGACACCTTGAGAAAAGAGCAGCTGGAGCCCTGGGGCTCCCATGGAGACCGCTTTCTACAGTTCCCTGTCACCTGCCTAAGCTCTACTCCCAACTCAGGCTGGGAAAGAGGAAAGTTGGTGAGGGAAGGCCAAGAAGGGAAGCTCACAGGTTCATTTGAAATTTGAAAATCATTGTTAGCAGCAGAAGAAAAAGAGATTCTTAATCCCTAAATTTTTCCTCTCTCAGCCCTCATGTATCTCTAATCTCCTGTTTTCCTCACCAACCTTAAATCCTGTGTGGCCCTCAATCCTTCTTCTTTTTTTTTTTTTTTTTTTACAATAAATTGAAAGTAACAAAGGCTTGGGCCTGTTAAAATATTTCTGGCTAGTTGACTCTCTCAGAAGGTGCCCTCCGGGGAAAATTTTAATAAACACTTGTTATTACCATCTTTTTTTTTTTTTTAATGAATAATCACCTGCAATCATTGAATTCTTTTTAGAATCCACATTTTTCTGGTTCTGGTTTCTGTTAAGCAGGTCAACCCCTGTGAATTATAATAGGATCATCTAATGCCCTTTTGAACAAATTCTAATCAGCTGGAGCTTATTGTCTGCCATTCCTTTTCTCTTTTGGCACCTTTGAGTTTAAGACTCCTACACTTAAGAGTTCACTTAGAGCAGTGGTCTCCAACCTTTCTGGCACCAGGGATCAGTGCTCCTATGAGAATCTAATGCCTAATGATCTGAGGTGGAGCTGAGGTGGTGATGCTAGCGCTGGGGAGCAGCTGCAACACAGATTGAGCTTCACTGGTTCACTCACCTCCTACTGTGTGGCCCAGTGCCTAAAAGGCCATGGACCAGTATGTACCTGCAGCCTGAGGGTTGGGGAACCCTGACTCAGAGGACAGAGTCTAGATATCCCTGTTTGGAGGAGAATCTGAGAGGAAGCCAGGTGATGAGTCAGGAGGAAGAGAAAAGACATTTTGTTTTTGGAGTCATTAGAAGTAAGGTTTATAATAAGACCACATAGAACATCTACTGAATGAAATTACAGAAAGGATCATATGATACACTTCAAAGGGTGAAATTGTTGCAGAAAAATCAGACTGGCAAGAAACCAAGCACCACTCAGAGAGTTGGAGAGCTCAGGTTTCGTATGCCAGTGGTCCCAGAAGAACTTGCGCTCTGAAGATCTGGACCCTGAGCTCAGGGGTAACCTTACTTTTATAGGGTTTAATGAGAAAAAGCAATACATCTGTTATTTAGACAGAGCAAGCAAAGGGGAGGGTGAGTCTTCAATTGATCTTGAGGTCACCCTGTCCTTCGGCCTATGTGGCAATCACATCTACAGAAGCAGAACAAAGAGCTGATTACAAGGTTAGCCATTCATAATTTGGGCATCATCCATATTCTTTCACCTACCCTGTATGAGTGCAACTTCTTGAAAAGACAAAGGTTGATTGGCCTTGCAGTTTATGTTGCTGTTGTCATGATGTCAAACATCTTTTCTTTTTATTCTAGCATCTTTTGAAATTGAGATACTATGTAAATTCAGTGGAGAGATAGCAATTTAGTGATCTCTATTTTTTGTTTTCCTTATGCGAGGTTAAGAGCTACTGTTTATAATACTTTAACTTGAAAAGAAAATACCTTAGTGATTTTAAGACTCTCATACTCTGCTGACTGAGCTCACTGGGGCTTTAGTGATTTTAGCATTTACTATTGCTTTTGATTTTCCAGCTCATAAGGGCATATCACTGAACCCTGAACAGCCTAAAATAAGAGGTGATAAAGTCTTTGGTGCTCCTGCAGAGCTAGGGAGACAGTCTCCCCAAATCCCCCAATTAATCCCAAATATTTTCCTCTTGTAGTGCTTTCAAGCTCCCTTTCTGGCTTTTGGAGTAAATAATTTGGCTTCTAAAATAGTTTGGTAGCAAAATAAAGTCCCCACATTTTTCATAAAATTTATTTTATGAGAAACTAGTAAATGACTGGGGTGATTACTATGTGCACATGATACCAATTCCTAAAGTACAATGGTGTTTGCAGTGGAAAGCAAGTTTCCCTTCTACTCCTTTCCCTGCAACTATTGTTTTTCTCTTTTGTGACAACCATAGCTACCAAAGGAAGCAGTCAAAACATAAATTAAAGGAAATTTTTCGCAACCTTAGTTTTTTCATTTACAATTCAAAATAGTTCATTTTCTCTTAATTGCAGAAATGGTTTCTAGTTTAATTTGATAGTTTGTGTGTGTGTGTGTGTGTGTGTGTGTGTGTGTGTGTGTGTGTGTGTGTGTGGTATTCTTTGCCCTCTTTAATATAACTATTTCTGTCTTTAGAGTTAAAATTTACCCCCATTCTAGGATAATCCCTAAGACTTCCTGAAAAGTACTGAAAGTGTTTCCTTCTACCTGAAATGTATCATGAGAGTTTCTTTCTAACTTCAGACCAATGATCAGACTTCCTTATTCAGCCCAGGTACTAATCAATTAAAGGCTAACACATGATTCTAATTTTGAAAATCACAAGATCCCAATTTGACTCTTGCTTTTAGTTCCAAGTGTTTGAAATAGCTTCTTTCATACTAATAGTAGTTTGTAAGAATGTTTTCTTCCAGATTAACTGGATATATCATCTCTTTTCTTCTAGGGATTCTAGGGAAAGAAGAACATGGTTTATAATACGTCGTAAAAAGTTTTTGTCACCGATATTGATGTTTCTTAAAGTACCATGGTTCAGACTTTACCATCTGCTCCCTATTTCTCTTCTTGTATTGACACACTGTTAAGGGAGAAAGTGATTGAACTGGAGAAAAGATGAGATTTACTGCTCTGGGACCACTGTCTAATTTGTGCCCAGGCCTGAAGTCAGGCCATTAGAACAGAGGGTTGAGATCCCTAAAGGAATATGTGAAACAACAAAAAATTTATGAAATTGTACTCTGGTTTTCAGTCCAGCATTCATCGTGTCAGGAACTTAGAAACTGGTGCTTCCATCTTCAAAACAACCACAACAAGATATTAAACTGAAAATCCACAACTCCAAGTTGTGGTCATGGGGCAAGCTGCTGCCCCACAAATTGGCGAGGCAGATAGGTGTATACAGAGAGTCACAATTTACCAGAGCAGAAACCTATGAGCAGAAACCTCTGCAGGAACTAACACCGTGGTAGAAAAAACAAAAGTGTAATTGGTGAATTGCTGGAGATTCAGCGTGGATAAGTGTGACAGCTGAAAATTTCAGGAGGGTCTAGGCTTAGGGGGGTGGGAGGGACAAGCTTTTGTGAGTTTTAGCTCCAGGATCTCTACCATATTCTCAAAGTTACTATCAGAAATACTCCTTCATGCTTCAGCAGGGGGCACAGCCACCTTGAAATGTGCCTAGAGCATTTTGATCTCAAAAAGGGCTGCCTCAGGGGGAACCCTTCAACCAGAGCCTAACCTACCTGGTAAAAGAGAATGACCGTATGCCAGCCCTTCATAGGGTTGCTATTTCACCTAAGGGAGTTAAAAACAAAATAAAACTGAGAAGCACTGGTGAAGGTTCCAGCCCAGGAGCACAGGCTCACTAAAAGGCTGAGACCTGAAGGTAAGATTACAGAATGCTTGCTCCCACTCATACCTTGCCACCACATCAATAAGACTCTCGTACAATGGGATTGCAATGGAAAGAACTACATGTTTTTAAGATCTTACTTAAGAAGTCTTTAGGGACACCCAAAGATAACAGGGGCTACAAACACAAGGATACCAGAGGAACCTTTAGCCTCTGGCACCTACAGCTACAGTAAACACTGGAAATAGCCTCATTTTTAGCAAAACATCCCATGAAAGGCCTACAGTTTCTTTTACCCAGTATATCATGTCTGGCTTTCAACAAAAAATTACAAGACATACTAGCAGACAACCAAACAAAACAACACACACACACACACACACACATACACACACACACATGCGTGCGTGCACACACACCACACAGTGTGAAAAGACAGAGCAAGCATCAGCATCAGCTTTAGATATGGCAGAGATTTGGAAATCATTTGGAAATATTCTACTAAGGGCTCTATGAAAAAGTGTACAGCATGCAAAAACAAGTGGGTAAAAATAATATCCAAGGCTTTTGGTTATACTTAGAGGAAGGGTTAGAGAAAAGTATGTGGAACTTTTAATCATAACTTTAAAAAAAAAGTTTATTCTGTTTCTCCTCACTGTCTTTGTTTTCTCCGAGTTCCTGTTTCTGTGTATTTGTTTCTGTTTCTTTAATATTGAAGACTTTCCTCAGAGGTGTGGTGATCCCTGGCTGTCCATTCATGTTTATGATTGGTCTCTTTTAAATATGAGAGAAATCTTTTTCCTTTTCCTTTTATGTTTCTTCAAGTTGCTCATTCTCCATCCACAAATTCCCATATTCTAAATATTTAGCTTCTGCAAAACAAAAGTTGAAACATCTTCTAGTATTTTTCTGCTTCTAACCTATCACTCAGCTCCTCTGAGATAAAGAGCAACCTCTCTGATGTTTGAGTATAGGAGATATAGGGTAAAGACAGGGAGAATAAGACTCACATGAATTAATATCTCAAAATGATATTCAGTCACATTTATTCTATTGGATAAGTGTCTCCAGTTCTCACTGAAAACTCTTTCTCATATTGCCAGAATGCACCTCTGTCAGCTGTTCCATGGGGGCTTAGTAATTCTGTAGTAATTTTCAAAAGCCTGTATTAGGGAAAGAGACAGGGACAGTGCTGAACACTTTGTTACCCTCTACCTCTAGATTTCTGCAGCCACCCCCTTCCTGCTTTATTCCCATCAATGTTCATACCAAAGGATAATGCAACTCTTTGGAGATCCATGCAGGACCCAAGTTCAATATTTTCTGAAACAATTAGAGCCATCAGTTCCCTTCCAGGAAGAGCAGTACCCTCTGAGAATAAGACAAAACTGGGGCAGTAAGAGGGTAAAAAAGGTGGGAAAGCAAAGAATGGAATGAGGAATGGGTGATGTGGAGATTTGGGTTCGTTTGGCAGACTCAGAAGAGAAAAGATGGGGGACAGCTTCCCTTGGGCTTGAGCAGTGTGGGACTAGGAAGGTTAAAGAGAGAATTACTAATTTTTCATCTGTTTCTTGGAGAGGTAACCTCTGACCTCAGTCCAGGGAGAAAATGGCAGTAGGGTGGTCATACTTATAATTCAGCTATAGCTGAAAAAACAAGTATGTAAATGAGATTTAGGAGGATGATGTTAAAGAGCTTATAATTATGTTATTTTTGTGTCCTACAACTGGCCTTGTGACTTCCTTGAAGGAATTATTCTGAGCTATCCTGTTGAACATTAGGCTTCAAAAAATAAGTTAATGATTTTCCTAATTGAGAAATTTAGTAAATTGACTAAATGTGGACATTTAGTGAAGAGGTTTTTTTTTTTTTTTTTTGGCCAATGTGTTAAGAAAAGTTATCATTTCAATATTTTGACAATTAAGCACTTAATTCATCTTTAACTATTTAACTTGAGTCTCAATCTCCAGATTTCCATCATGGCTGTTGGGAGATCATCTTCCCTTAGGGACTCCTGCATATGGGGTGATCAGATTTCGTGATATTGTGATATACCCACCTCTGACCTCTAACCATGGACAGAAAATCTGGCTCCTTAATTTAGCTTGTCTACAGGGCTGTGCTGGTATTTGATTAAAAAGGTAAAATGAAAATTTCATGAGTCTAATCTAATACCTTTTTCAACTAATGTATTTGATTACTTCTTATCATTTTGATAGATTGTGAGGATATTTTTCAGGTTTGGTTGATGTTCAGTTAGTCTTTTCTTGGTATGGGTCACAGAGAAGAAAGAAGACGTAATTAAAATATTAATTTGATTTTTGTTCTCATCATTAATATAAGTCTTCCTAGTGATCCCAATTTTCTGAGTTTCCTTGCTCCCTATTCTCACTCTCTGGGTACTGAATCTCTGGCTTGTACCCTGGTCCATGGTTCTTACTTATTTTATAGCATAATTCTCATGCATTTATATGTCATGATAATATTTTTCTTCACTCTGTCTTAACAAGTCCTGCTGCCCAGTAGGAATGCAGAAGGGAAGAAAAGAGGTGAATGATTGGGGAATAAAAATCCTATCTTAAGAGCCTCTTTAGAATATCTGGATTTTCTGGATTTTGTTTATTTTCTCCTGGGTCATATCCAGACAATGAAGAACCACATGCTGACAGGTAGGAAAGGTTGTGGCAGAGGCAGAAAAAGGAATTTTGCAGAAAAATATTTTCTTTTTAGGGGATGTATTAGTTTGCTAGGGCTTCTATAACCAAATACCACTGAGTGGGGGGCTTAAACAAAAATCTATTCTTCAAAGTGCTGGAGGCTAGAAGTCCAAGATCAACATGTTGGCAGGATTGTTCATTCTAAGGCCTATCTCCTTGGCTTGTAGATTGCCGTCTTCTCTCTTTGTCTTCACATTGTCTTTTCTCTGTTAATCCAGATGTCAGTGTCCTACTTTCTCTTCTTACAAGAATATTAGGCATATGAGATTAGGACCTAACCATATGACCTCATTTTACCTTAATAACCTCTTTAGAGGTCCTCTTTCCAAATATAGTCACATATGAGGTACTGGGAGTTGGCTCTTCAATCTATAATTTTGGAGGCACATAATTCAGCCCATTACAAGGTCTGGGGATGGGAGAGGATGAGGAGCTGGAGAAGCCATGTAGTGGTTTTTTTGGTTTGTTTGTTTGTTTTGGGTTGGAGGAGAGAAATTCACCAGTCTGGGGTCTAGAGAAATTATGTAACCGTGTTTTGCAGTCTCAGCCTTCTACCAGTAAAACATAAGAGCTTAAGGTTAAAAATATATTCCACATACCCTTTAAAAAATATTTTTGAAAGAAAGATGGGGAGAAGTAAATATGTATCTAGCAGATTGCACTTCCTTAGAAGGAAAAGGGATGAGCTGATAGGGATGAGTTAGGATGATCTGGGGTGAATTTTTTTTTTACAGTGCTTCATCTTTAAATAGTGTCTCTAAAATGGAGATATTATTAGAGGACACAATGAATTCTCTAAGTCAGTGGTTCTTCCTACTTCTAGAGATGCTAATTTAATTTCACTGGGAACCCCTGTCACTGGTGTTTTTAAAAGTCTCCCCTGGTGATTCTAATGTAAAACCAAAGTGGAGACCAAAAAGTAATAGCCCTTTTGCTTCTCTACTTCCAGCTCAGCAGAGAGCAGCATGAAACGCTCTAGAATCTGGAATGGGAGACAAATCCCCCCTACTAGAACTCCTACAAAGAAAGACACCCTTGTATGTTCAGAGAAATCCCATGTTTTCTTTCGTTTGTGAGGCACCCAAGCCTCACTTTAGACTTGAGGGGCATAAATTTGTCTTCGAGTTGGTTAAGTGAAAAGTGATGATAATTAGTATTTACAAATATAAAACATGTTTTCTGTTGCTTTTTAAAAAGTTTAAATGGCCCCTTTCCCACTTGATACTGGTTTTTAGAAATATTTTTGTGGTTAATTTGCTTGTCCTTTTAAGTAGATGTTCTTTCCTGTTCTGTGTTTCCAGGCTGATGCCACCATTGGGGAAAGAGGGGTTAGTATGTGGGGAAGGAAGACGAGAGGAAGCTCTGTTCTCCAAACAGTATCCTTTTCCTCGTTTCCAGCTGGGGTACATATTGTACACCTTTCTCTCAAGGTTCTATATGGAAACTAGAGCTGTGCTGGGCCCTGTGGGTCCACTGTAACACTGGGAAAAACAGATCCAAGAGGGAAATGAAGTTTGTGGCAAGAACAGGAAGGAGGTGGGAGAATTTTGTTTGGGAAGAAACAGACTTGGGACCAGAGAGCTCCGTGGTCTCTCCCCTTACAGTAACATATGGACCTTTAGTTTTAAGAAATATTGGTGTTTGGAAGCTTTCTTTGAAAGAGTGAGCAGTGACCACAGCCCAAAATCTAAGACAGAGGACATTACAATCAGATATTAATTCTTAAAGTGTATAACATTATCTATTCTTATGAATAGCAAAACAAGATACTCATTGATATTTGTGGAGAATGAGTTTGACAAAGAAAGACATGTGGTGCCTTTTTCATTTTTTCTCTAGAATAGGAACTTTCTTAGATGCAGTCAAATAAACCTCTTTACCTCTCCTTTCCTTCCTTCCTTCCTTCCTTCCTTCCTTCCTTCCTTCCTTCCTTCCTTCCTTCCTTCCTTCCTTCTTCCTTCCTTCCTCCCTCCCTCCCTCCCTTCCCCCCCTCTTTTGTTTTTTTCTCTCCCTCTCCCCTTCTTTTTTTTCTCCCTTCTTTCCTCCCTCCTTCCCTCTCTCCCTCCTTTCCTTTATTCTTTTCTTTCTGCTTTTAAAAATAATCTTAATTTCACACCCATTTTTCATTCTCCTTAGTGTTTTTCAAGACTGATAAGTCCTTAAAAATTTTTTGGTTTGAAAAAGCAGTTTATAATTCTGGGAATAAATTTGCACTTTGTAATTAAAAGGCCTGGTGTGTTGATTGTGACATATCCCTGATGATCTCCACCTGGGGCTCTGCAGAGCCCATCACAGCACAGCAGGGAGCAGCAGAAAACTGCATTGGCAAAAGAGAGAGCTTTGCACCAGGGGACCTCTGTTCCTGAGAAGTCCTGAGATCTTCCAACAAGAGGGCCAGATAACTGGAGAATTGGGATCTTTGAGAGAGTTTGAGTGTGAAATTGTAACTTTGAATTCTAAAACATCCCTTAAGAATCCAACTCCCATTGAAAATGTTCGAAATAGTCCCTTTGCCTCTGAATAAGGATATTGGAATATTTCCCAGGTAAATTTCTTGCTTATTTTTGATTTGATTTTATTTCTTATTCCTGCTCTCACTGCCTGAAATGTCCTTGGATGTCAGCTTATATAGTGCTATTCCAGTGGGGCCTGGATAGTAGGATTTCCCTGTCACATGGATTAGTCTGGAGATTTTTTTCCTCCAGGATTATGGCAGGAAAATGTAGTGAAATTATACTGATGCTGCCGGTCCCCTTAGTCAACAAAAGAAATTAATCTATTTTTTATGTGGCTACTTTGACAAAGCTCTCATAACCTATGGGGCATTTTAATTTGGCCTAAACCCCCAAATTTTAAAACTTTAAAATTTTAGACGTTTTTCACCCCACTTGTCAATCCTCTTCAAACCTTATGCCTTTTATTTCTTCCTTTATTCTATTACCTCCATGGGTTACCATCAAGAAAAATTTGCATTTAGTACTGGTTAAAAAAAAAAGTGTTTTAACATTTCACTTAGCTAATTGGGTAGTACCAAATTATCAACACTAAATATTCTATTTTTATCATTTCTACAAACTTCAGTCCCCACCAGGGTTTGTGCCAAGAGACCTACTTGCCTGCTCTAAGGATTGTAACCAGCTAGTGTGTCTGAGATGCTCAACAGCAACTGGATTAGGCTGCCTGCATGCACACAGAATAAGGGAAGAGAAGAGAAATGCCAGAAGTGAGAAATGTGAGTAGATGAGAGAAATCTTGATTTCAGAGAGATCAAGAATGGAGTACATGGGTCATGGTGGTGAGAGGGTATGGTGATTAGAAGGTAGGGTTATCATAAAGAGTTTGAACTATTTATTTTCTTCATCCTCATCATTCCTGTGGATTTTGGTGAAAATGAGCATAATGTGGGAAATAAATTCTCTCTCTCTTTTTTTTCCTTGAGGGGTTACCTCTAATCTTAGCCGTAAAAGAGACCACAAGAAGTTGACCATTCACTGACCACATTTATGTTCTGGATCTATTTTTTAAAGACATGCACAGTTTGTAAATCTTCTTTTGCTATTTTGGAGAATAGTCAGGGAAAAAAGGGCTGAAAGGATCTCCACCTTCTCTATCTGGTGGGAGCTCCTAAAAGAGTGAAGTTTGGGTTACTGTGACATTTTGACCATGAAAAATTAGGGCTTAGGCTTTTTCCTTGTTTGTTTTTCGAATTAGGAGAGCAAATAAATAAAAACAGATAAGCAAAAGTGTATTTAGTTTTCATTAAAAGGTAATTTATTATTTCAAGTGTTTTATAATGAAAAGTTTAAATTAACTCCCTGTACTGTTTATGCTGATTCTCCTCTTTCCAGACTTTGAGAGTAAAGAGCCTTGAACTTTTCATCATTAGCTGTCGAAGAGAATTCTCCCTCAGAAACAGCATTCCTGGGGGGAGAATGAGTGACAGACAAGAGCTTCTGTGTTCAAAATAAATCCCATCTGTGACTATCCAACTTGACCTCTGACCCTGGGATGAAGAAATAGGTTTTTATTAGAGTCCACACATAGAACAATGAAAAGGCTTATGTAAGTTCAAGATAATGAAAGAAAATAAAAATTTAGCAGGAGTCCAAGCTAGTTATTTCCTTGGCCTAAAACTCATATATTGAGCTTTTCCCTATTTTGAAGAGTGAAAGAAAGTTAACACCTTGTCTTTATGGATCATAGATAGATAGGAGCTCTCGGATTATAAAATAGTAATTTATAATCAGTACTTAAATCAATATGTTTGCTTGCAATGTTTCTATCTTTTAGCCTTCTCGTTCCTAACCACCACAAAAAATGGGAGCAGTAAGAGTCCCCATTTTTGTATGGATTCTGACTTAGGTGAGGTTAAAATTAGAACAGTGGTGTATACGCAGGGGACCACCAAGGTCAAGAATCAAATGTGTTCTAGTCCCTTATTCTGGATTTTCATAGTGAGACATTTCTCTAAAACAACAATACATGGTTTATAAAACTGAAGAAATAGAACATGCTCAACAACAACAACAACGAACAACAACAACAGTAACATTTGAAAAGACAGAAGGCACACACAAAAAAGAACCTCTCTAGGGAGATCTCCCTATCTGAGTGTCCCTCCAGAGTTTGAGGCTGTGTTAGAACCCCAGGTACCTGCCTACTGCAGCAGGGAGAGTGCAATGTGGACTTAGAAGCAGCCATGGCAGGGAAATAGTCTGTTCTTGATTCTGAAGACAAGGAGAGTGATCCTAGAGTTTTTCTTGTTTTAGGACTTGGAATTTCATTTCCATGGTTTGAGAGAATACTGGCTTAGGAAAGAAAAGGAAATGTATTCATTTTCTCATGTCCCTTCTGTCTTGGCAGGGTAGCCAAGATTTCGGCCTGGGCAAAAGTCAGCAGCACACCAGGTTTCTCTAAGTGTAGAACATTGACTGGGCTAGACTCAAGTCTGGACAACTAATAAGTGCTGTAAATCCCTTGGGGTATGTAGGCTTATTTCTGACCTTATTATATCTAAGTAATATATAATTTTTAAAGACATCTTTTAACGTAAAAGTGCAACATATACATTTTTTTTTCTCTTCATAGCTTTCTAAAGTGAAATGGTTTTCAGTGGAAATGATAAGTAGGTATTATTTATTCAGATACATAGTGAGGAGAAATGTTTTATCAATGAGATATTTAGTAATGTCCAAGTTAACTCTCCATGTACTTTTTTTTTTTTTTTGTAACTTTTCCTTAGTTACTCTACTTCCAGATCTGTGGGCTCCCACATGGTTACTTAGAAATTCTTTTACAACAGTTTCTGCTTCCTCATCCTCAGAATTATTCCCTGAAGGCTTTCTTCATGATGGACCAAAGCCTTACCTCTGACCTATGAACAGAAAAATAAACTTCAAGTGATTTCTGCATATATTATTCATTGGGCAATCTTAAACTTTAAATATTCTCTATGTAGGAGCCAAACTTATGTGCCTTTTTATGTTGGGTACATTTTAAATGGTCTCTTTTTCTTTGTTCTATTTTGTTTTCATTTATATAGTCCATTTACCGTTTTTTTTTTTCCTGCAATGATTCTCCATTTTAAATGATCTGACTCTAATGATCTCAAGGCTTAAGTCTTATAATCTTCAGTGTCTGATGAGTTTCTCTCTATTTTTCCAGTTTTCTGGGACATATGTGATGAAGTTTAGCAATGAAAAAGAAGAGAGGAGAGAGTTGATGTCTATGTTAGTGCTTTATCTATCCAGTTTCAAAGTCCAGAATTTATAAGAGCCCAAGAAGCAAATTATGTGCAGAGTTACTTCTAAGAATACCAGGATAAAAAGCAGGTGAAAGAAATTTGTATGAAGAAAAGGATGAGTGAGAAGAGGATATATTAAGGAAAATTTCAAGTCAGGGAAGAAAATTTATATTCCAGACTGGGGAGAGGGGTGGTGAAGATAGGACTCTTCTCCAGTATACCTTGCCCTTGGGGGTGGAGATAAATGAGACAATTCAGAAGGGAATGTTCCTTAGGAAGCCCAGTGACTGAGAACAATCCTGGAGTATACCAACTGGATAGGTTCGTGTGAAGGAGACTCAGCTATTGCCTTGTGAGTAGAGCCTATAGTTGTGAGGCTGTTGGGTGATTACCATGTAGACTCTCCAAAGGCATCTATCAGCTGAAATAGCTGTTGTTAGGAATGCTTGAAAAGGCTTCAGAGAACACTTCAATAGCAATGAAAACACATAAGACAAGATCTTGGCTTCAAAATATCATTCTCCACTAAAAGAACCCAGTGTTGAAGAAGTGTCTGACTCCAGGTTTGGGGCAGGAAAAGTACAATGTGAACTTGGAACATTTCTTATGCTGCAAAGCATGGAAATGTTCAAAGAATGAGAATGTGCAAAGGACACGGGAGCCAGCTTGAAGGAGCTTCCATTGGCCAAATCTGGGACAATTTGAGCATCATGATAACTACTGATAGTAACAGAGCACAACATAAAGAATAAAATAAAACTCTTTGAGTCATATTGATATGAATAAATTTGTAAATAAATGGGAGAAGAGAATGTTCTTCATTACTGTATAATCCCAATTGATAAAGAAAAAGACTAATAGTGTTAGAAAGTTACCCTTTTGCAGCCACTATATTAATAACTATTTCAGTCAAAAATTGCCAATGACTCCTAAAACCAGATGGTGAAAGTATGATGAAGAACAAGATGCTTACATAGTCTCAAAGTTATCTCCCCACAATATAATTTTAATTTTTAAAAAGTATCTTTAGAGTGGAGAAACTTGCCAAAAATCATCTTAACTGTGTGATCAAAGTTAACATCACTAATCATGGAAAACATATATATCATATGCCTCCTGAGAAGAACATAACATTTCTCTGATATTCCTGACAAAAAAGCATAGCATGAACCTAATTACGAGGGAATATTAGATGAACCCAAATTAGGGGGAAGTCTACAAAAAGGCTGCCTTGTACTCTTTGAAATGTCATGATCATAAAGAACAAAAAGAATGAAAAAATTTTCCAGATTTTAAAAGACCAAAGAGACATGACAACCAATTATAATTTGTAATCCTCAATTTACTCCTGGGCTACTTAAAGCACATTAGTGGGACAGTTGACAAACTTGCATAAGATCTGTCAGTAAATTAGATAGTGATAATATTAGTAGTAATGGTATTGCATCAATGTTAATTTCCTGATTTTGTTCACACTGTAAATATGTATGAGGATGTCCTTATTTTTAGGAAATACAACTGAAGTATTTAAAGGTAAAGGGGTTTCCTGTCTAAAACTTACTTTCAAGTGTTTCAGAAGACAAATTATATATCAATGGATATAAAATAATGATAAAAATGTGATAAAATGATAATATTTGAGGAATTTTTCCTGAAAATCTGAAATTATTTCATAATTAGGTTACCCTATAAAGGCTATAGAGGGGCATTTTTATGAGTGTGTCAGCTATGAGGCTGCCAGCAATGAAACTTTGCATGAGGTTGGGCAGGAGATTTCAGGGACAGAAAGAGAGAAGATAGGCTTTTAAGCCAGGTTTACTTCCCTTCTGGAGACAGTTACATTGCTTTTATAATAATAAAAACCACATGATTAAAAAAGGATAAAATTCACTTTTCAAGTTTAACAACAACAAAAATATCAGGTTCAACAATGTGAATTGTAGATAAAAATTAATTCAAAATGTAAAAACAGTTTGAAGGCATATATTTGTTATAAATGAGCTACCATCAGTAATAATGTCCAGATGTACCTATCTCCTTGCTGTTATTAGTATGATGTCTGGGGTATGATGAGGCAGACAGAGATGAAAAATATGCAGAATTTAATCAGATGGCATTTAAATATCTATAATATTTGTGGTGGGATCCCACAGCAAGATATTAAAAGTATTTAGAATGGAACCAGCAGTAAATGGATTAGATAAATTTAATTGAGTGCTGAAACAATCTTGGTGGAGATTTACAGACTCAAATCAGATTGAAGAAACAGAAAATGAATAATTTGAATTCATGGGGCCATGAAACCAACCTATTTGGAGGGCATGTGCTTGGATTCCATCTTGGCAGAGTGGCTCTATAAAAGGATTTCCTTTGTCCATTAGTGTCCTGTGGACAATTGGTCCTGGCAAAAGCCTTTGGGCAATAATCAACCTCACTATTCCACAAGAGCTGCATGGTCCTTGAGATGACAAACTCTAACTTGCTTTCTTTAGTACAAAAAATTTATTTCACCCAAGAGAAGTGTAGATTAATCTTGGAGATAATGACTTTAAACAAACCCATAATATTATTATGTTAATTGAACTATAATAGATGCACATTTGGATTTAAAGAAAACTAAATGGATACAAACATGTGTCCTGTGATTCCAGTTTAAAATATATAATTAAGTAGCTGATTTAGACCTATAACTTTTAAGTAAGAATTCCTAGAGTATTTTATTGTTGGTAAATAGTATTAATCTAGAGCTTAGAATTCACTACATTTTAAATTTATTATATTGAATTTGATTGAATTTTTAAATGCTTGGGAAAATTTATAGTGGTATTTAAAAGTTGATTTTAAATAGACAATTATATTAAATATCTAAATATAGTAAAAATGTTTTAGAGAGCTTAATTTTATAAAAGAAACCAAACAAATTGAGTTGAGCAAAAATTAATCAAATATTTGATTTGACTTCATGAGAGTAATTATTAAAATTAACAATTTTTTTAAATTTTACTTTTTAAATTTACTTTTTAAAATTTTACTGAGATATAATTGACATATAACATATTAGTTTAAGGTGTATAACATAATGATCTAATTTGTATATATAACTAAATAGATAACCACAATCTATTTACTTAATGCCCATTACTTCACATAATTATAAGTTTTTTCTTATAATGAGAAATTTTAAGATCTATTATCTTGGCAACTTCCTAATATAATACAATATTGTTGACTATAGTCACCATGCTATATATCACATCCCCAGAATTTATGTATTTTATAACTAGAGATTTGTTCCTTTTGACCACCTTTACCTATTTCTCCCACCTCCCACCTCTGCCTCTAGTCACCACCAGTCTGATCTCTGTTCTATGAGTTTACTTTTTTTTTTAGATTCCACATATAAGTGAGGTCATATAGTATTTGCTTTTCTCTGACTTTTTTTTTTCAGTTAGCATAACGCTCTTAAGGTCCATCCACTTATAAATAGACATTTGTAACTAGAATAAAACTTGTAAAATGAAATTAAAAGCATAAAGAAAACTATATTTTAACTTGGTAACATTAATAAACTGAATATTAATTAGGGAAAAATCTAAATTGAAATAGTAACTCAAAAAATTTGAGGAAATTTATCTTTGAAATGAAAAGTAAAATTATAAGTAAAACATTAACATTAGTGAACTAAAATACTCATTAGGGTGTTTAAAGATGTATACCAAATGTGCTAATGAAATTTGTTATTGGTGAAACAAGTTATACAACACATGAAGGTGTACATAAATACACCTTTGCTTCTCCAAACTTGGGTTTTATTCCTAAGCAGTTATATCATTGAAAACAAAAAAGAAATAAATAAGATTGTAAAGCAGAAATAATATGCATTATTATCATTCAGAAATGTGGCATTCTGGCATAGATACGCTATATGGAAATCAAGAAAATAGATGCCAGGTAAGTCCAAAGTCCTACATCAAGTTAATATAAAACATCTGGGGAAAAACTATATATTTAGCAATGAAGTCACTACTTTTACATGAAATAATAAAACACAATCTTAAGGTGAAGTTTATATCCTATTGAGCACGCACTTTAGAAAGGAAAATAAAAAGGACTAGAATCAAGAAAATATCATAGCTCTCATGTGAGGCTAGATCTAAAATCAGGATAGAAATAATTTCCTATAAGAACAATACAAAATGAATGAGTCTATTGATTAGGGGACAGATTAGGGTGTGTGTAACAAAGATAAAAAATTATAGTGCATTAAACCTTTTATTTATTTCTGATTGATACATAGTCTAAGGGTAGGGGGACCACAGATGATATAGTAGCTCTGCTCTATTAGATTCTCCAGAGACTTAGGCTTCTTATATTTGTTGTTTCTCTATCTCCACATGGACCCAGTTGTTTTGCCACCAAACCCATATTCTAAGCATTAGGTCAGAAAAGGGCAGAAAAGCAATGCCCCTCCAGTTAAGGACACAACCTAGAAGTGGTACACATCACTTATACTCACATCCCATTGGCCAGACTTAGTTACATAGCCATGTCCAACTGGATGAAAGGCTGGGGTAATCCAGTCTTTATTCTAGTGCTTATGTGACCAACTAAAATTCTATTGCAATGGAAGAAGCATTGTCTGTGACAGTTAGCAATATGAGATTGAAAAAGAAAGAAAAAAGCACAACTGAAGAGAGGAAGTTGTGCATTCTCATCAGGACAACTGGACTCTGAGGTCCATGTTGCCAAACTTCCCAGGATAGTGCCCTAGATCGAGAGAGGGTAGCCAAAATGGGGAGACTAAGAAACATGTCTCAAATGAAAGAACAGAACAAAGCTCCAGAAAAAGAACTAAACAAAAGGGAGACAAGCAATTTAACAGAGGCAGAGTTCAAAACACCAGTTATATTTCATGAACTTTGGCAAAGAATGGATAAGCTCAGTGAGAACTTTAACCAACAGATAGAAAATATTTATATATGTAGAAGAATAATGAAGAATATTGTATTCTTCATTTATATAATGAAGAATACAATAACTGAAATGAAGAATACATTAAAGGCAATCAAAGGTAGATTACATGAAGCATGGGATCTAGTCAGTGATTTAGAAGATAAAGTAGCAGAAAATACCCAATCAGAAAAGCAACAAGAAAAATGAATCCAAAAAAGCAAGGATAGTTTAAGAGGTCTCTGGGACAACATCAAGCATACCAACATTTGCATCACAGGGGTATCAGAAAAAGAGAGAGACCAAGAAATGGAAAACTTATTTTGAAGAAATAATGATGGAAAACTTTTCTAACCTGTGAAGAAAATAGACATATAAGCCTAGAAAGTGCCAAAAGTCCCAAACAAGATGAACCCAAATAGGCTCACACCAACACACATTATAATTAAAATGCTGAAGGTTAATGACAGAGGGAGAAAAGCAATTAGTACCTACAAAGGAACCCCCATAACACTGTAAGCTGATTTCTCAACTGAAACTTTGCCAGAAAGGATTGGCATGATATATACAAAGTGATGAAAAGCAAGGACCTACAATCAAAGTTACTTTAGGTAGCAAAACTATCATTTAGAATTGAGGAACAGATAAAGAGCTTTCTCGACAAAGAAAAGCTAAAGGAGTTCATTACCACCAAGATTATGAGAAATGTTAAATGGACTTCTTTAAAAAGAAGGGGGAAAAACATAAAAAATATAAACAGTAAAATGGCAATAACTACATATCATCTATCAATAGTTATTTTAAATGTAAATGAATTTAATGTTCTAATAAAAAGATGGGGTGGTTGAATGGATTGGAAAACAAGATCATGACTCACTTCAGATTGAAAGACATGCAGAGACTGAAAATAAAAGGAGGAAAAAGATATTTCATGAAAATGGAAAAAAAAAAGCTGGGTTATAATACTTATATGAGACAAAATAGACTTTAAAAACTTTATTAAATACCAGTAATCCCACTTCTGGGTATTTAGCTGAAGAAACCCAAAATACTATTTCAAGGATATATGAATCCCTTATGTTCATTGCAGCATTATTTACAATAGCCAAGATAGGAAGACAATTTGGGTGTTCATCAGTGGATGAATGGAAAAACAAGAGGTGATGCATATGTACAATGGAATATTATTCTTGCCACTTGCAATAACATGGATGGATTTAGAGGGTATTGTGCTGAATGGAGTAAGTCAGACTGAGAAAGACAAATGTCATATGATTGCATTTACATGCAGAATCTAGAGAACAAACTAAACAAGCAAAACAGAACTAATTTATAGATTCAGAAATCATTTTCAGGGTTAATGGAAATGAGGTTGAGGAGATGGGTGAAAAAGGGGAAGGGATTAATAAATGCAAATTTGTAGTTACAAAATACTCAGGAGGATGTAGAGTATAAGGAATAAAATTAGTAATATTGTAATAACTATGGCTGGTTTCAGATGGGTATTAGATTTATCTAGGTGATCACTCATAAGCTGTATAAATGTCTAATCACCATGTTGTTATACACCTGAAATTAAAATAATATTGTGTGCCAACTGTAATTGAAAAATAAAAAAATTATTTAAAAAAGCATAGGCTGAAATAAAAACTTGATTTTGAGTTAACTGGTTGAATGCAAGAGTGATGGAGTTTAGGAAGAAACAATTAAACACTGAAGTTTATAAAGTGTTTGCCCTGCATCAAGGAACTGATGAGAAATTTTCCACTGAAATGGCTAACATTGTAATCAGCTCTTTGTTCTGCTTTTGGAGACATGCATGCAGCATAGGTTGGAGTGTAGGGTGACCTTGAGATTAACTGAAGATTCACCCTCCCCTTTGCTTCTTCTGTCTAGACAATAGACGTATTGCCTTTGCTCCTTAAGCCCTATAAAAGTAAAGTTACCCCTGAGCTTGGGGCCCAGGTCTTCAGAGCGCTAGCTCTTCTGGGACCACTGGCATAGTAAACCTGAGTTCTCCAACTCTCCAAGTGGTGCTTGGTTTCTTGCTGATCTGACTTTTTCTGCGGCAGAACATCAAGCCAGAGTTCAGAGAGCCTGGGCAGCATAACTAGGTATTATCTATTTAATTGACAAAGATATTCTTAACTCAAACAGGACACTTAACCAACTAGAAAATTTTAGTCTTGAAATTTCTCTGTGCCTCAGTCTTTGCATCTGTAAAATAGAAATATCTCTTCCCCACAGACATATTTTAGTAGGAATCAATGCCTGAAAGTCTTTGGAGAATTTAATCATAGCATTTAAAGCAGTTACTTTTAAGTAGTCACACACATTAGCTTAGTGGTAGGAAAGGAGAAAACATACCTGTGTTTGACAAATTCCAGAGGTCCAGAGAAAAGGCCACAACAAAGAAAAGAAGTGTGGATAAACATAGAAAGGCATACTTGTACTGTAGGGGCTGCTAGTTGTTTAGTGATGGGTTGATGAGACTCATAACATGAGCACAGCCTGACCTCAACCTTTCTGAGCACACATTTGAGGTTGTTGATAACTTCTGGCTTCATATTTTAGATAACAAACATGCAGTTACCATAACCTCTACCCTGTAGGACTCTGGGTGTGATAGGGCCAAGTTCACTGGCTTTCTTGAAAGTGCTGGCACAGAAATATTTGGGAGGTGGTTGGCTTAGGGTTGATGCAGTGGTCCATGATTTAGAGCAGTTTTCCTCTATGCATGGATATCTAACTATGTATGAGAAGTAGCATTGTTAAGTGGTGAGAATGGAATTGTGTGATCATTCAGCTTGACCTAGTTCCTCCTATAGACTGAGTAACCTTGAATAAATGCCTCATTCTCTCTAAGCTTCAGTGTTCCTGTCTGTAAAATAAAGGGATCCTACTTCTTAAGATCATCGGGAGGGTTATAGAAGCTTGTAAAGGGCTTAAAACTGTGATGAACACATAAGTACTCAAATCATGTAATAACATTAAAAATGATAGCCGATTATGTTGGCACTAGATTCTAACCAATTCTATTATCGCTTTGCAAGTAAGATTAATCTACTGTGAAAAGTGTGGCCAGAATTTTGTCTGCCTCCCACTCACTCAGCAAGGGGCTATGATGGGTTTGTGGTAATACTGGCTACCCAAGTATCTTCCATGAGCATTTGTAAAAGTGTGAAAAATTACCCAAATTGTAGTAAAGTCTCTGATCCCATGTTAGAGCTAGGGATAGGAATGTGAGTTAGTTAAAGTGATCCATAACAATTTCAAAGTTACTGGCACATGATGAAGAATAGAGTATCTTGATCCTTCTGAGAAAACTTTGCAAAGGTTCTGCTATAATTGTACGTAAATCTGAGACTTGGCACCAGCATATTTCTCTACTGCAAGTGTGCTTTGTCTAAGGTAATGTAAGTATCTCCAACCATTAGTATTCTTCTGCCTCGGAGTTGATTTTTTTCCAGCTGGTGTAATTCCAGGCAGTGTGCCATTGTCTCAAATGTATTTCTGATTGATTTTCTGTCTAACAACTGACAACTTAACTTTTCAGCAGGAGATCTGAGCTCGGGCCCCCCTTCTTAATGCTTCAGAGTATAATGTGATCCTGACTGATGGTTCTAAAGAACAACTAGCTTTTGTGATGGAAAAGGAAGTGTAGGAGTTGGTTCCCAAACACACACTGACTTCTTCCATATGGATTACATTACTGTAAGTTAGAGAAGGGTAGGGGCCAAGAAGAGGATGGTTGCTTTTATGGGAAAGGTCAGGATTTGATTCTATTATCATCTTGTTTATAATTTAAAGAATTCTGCTCCCACTTGAACTCACTATTTTAAAAAGTGCTTGGTGAAAGTGGTTGCATAATCTACTTGATTCCTTATGAAACTTTATAAAAGGCATTTAAAATCTCATTTTAAAACCCGATTTTAACCAGGTTTCAAGAGTCATAAGTTGCTTAGTGGTCAGTTTTAGCGATTAATGATACATCTTGTATTTTGTTTTCAATAGATCAATTCTTGAGATTTGATTCTGATTAAGTTCCTGAAGGTTTCTCTAACAAGCAGTTACATTTGGTATTTGCATTTGAATCTTTCCTGAAGGATGGAAACTTTTTGGACAAACCTCCAAGTCAATCAAAAGGATAACCAGAATATTAATCCCAAATACCAAATCCTTAGCTGTTAGTAAAAATGTAAGAGTATGGTTCTAAATGACCACAGTTGAGTGACACTCGAGTTTGATTTTCACAGAGGCTTTTTTTAAGTGGCAGATGGATTTCCAGTTGGTTGACTAAAAATTCACTAGAGTCTGGATTCCACTTAGGTGGCAAATCTAGGAGAATCTATATGGCATATTTATTTAATGGCAAACTCACATTAATTGGTACTTTTGGATATGCAGACCAAAGTCTGATATTCCATTTTCCTGTTCCTTGTTCATGCTGCTTCTAAGTCTGGAAGTTCTTTTCCAGTTCTCTTTCCACACCTATATCCCTCCAATTCCACCTCATAATCTACTGTGAAATCTTTGGGGCTACTGTGACACCTAACGACCTCTTCTATTTATCTCCTAGTTCATTTGGGGTCTGCACTATCCAACTCAGTTTATAATTATATTATGTATCACATAGTCTTCTTATTAATGAGTGTACATTGGCTTTTCCTCCCTGAACTACAGTTCTTTGAGGGCAGGGACATCCTTTTAACTTTTTGTCTTCTTGATAATGTCCAGCTCAGTACCAAACCTTTAAAATTGACTAAAATTGCTATTTTTATTTAAATTTAATTTAATACACAACTATAAAAACTTTTGAAAAATGCCAGTAACTTGAGAGTTTACATTTTAAGCCATTATTAACTGAAGACTTAATTATAAATGAACACTTTTGCTGGGTAACTTGCATATTCATGTAGGAGAGATGATGGCACAGATAGAGCCATGAAGAAGGACGGAGAATAGATTTTGTTTACTTCATAACTTCATACTTTCCCAAATCTTTTAGAGTAGACTGTGGATGAAAAAGGGACTCTGTAATAAATCTAACTGAAAGCCTCAAAGGGTGATCTGATCATAGATCCCTAACTGCGCAGGTAATGGTGGATAGTTAACCTCAGTCATGTAACTTCTTTAGTAAAAGGTTTATCTTTGCCTTAGGCCATCCCTATACACTGTTCTTGTATATCTAGGTTAACATACTTTTAAAATGCTTCTGTTTCAGACCCCTCAGAACTATGACCACCCTCATGAGAGTACATAATCTTGTTAACTAGCCTGTAATCCCATTCTTACCTTGCTTTCTCCTACCTTCATGTAATCTTCCTGATGTTCTCTCCTTAATTCCAAATATATACAAGAAACTGCATAACTGTCATTCCTGCTTCCTGGCAATTGTTGTCAGTTTGGCTCATGTAAACTCTCATAAAAATTCTCTTGGATGTTTGGATATTTCTTATGTCTATAAGACATAGTAGATTAATCAGAGAAAACAGAAATCTCACTAGCTGTTTCAACAGACAGAATTTAACGTAACTGGTTAAACGACTGTTGAAAAGCTGAAAAAGGAAAAAAGGGACGCTAGGCTATTACAGAGATGGTAATTGCAGGAAGCAGTCACTCTCCCCAGCCCTCTTCTCCCTACCCCCACCACTGGGTGAACCAAAGAAAGAAGTTGGAGTGATAAGAACTTGGAAGTTAGGAGGAGAGGTCTCACATGAAACTGCACTCAGATATCTGAAGATAACAAGGTGAGATGGTTCTGAGGACGCCAACGAAAGATGTTGGAGCCTGAGACTAATTGACTCTGCCTGAGCACAAGCCCATTGCTAAGAAATGCCAACAAAACAGCAAGCAAACAGGAGGAACCTGTCCCTCTCCTCTACTCCAGCCTTTAGACACCCTCTAGTACCCCCTATTGATAAGGACCTATCAGGAACAGCTGGCAAAGGAAGAAATAGTTTTCAGAATCCCAGCACCACCAATACCAGAGTAGAGCAGGGCACATGGATGTGGAGTTGGGAGTCAATAGCTTCATAAGGGGCACACACAGTGGTAATACATATTGCCTTCTTATCGAGAGGGTGAAGATGATGATGAAGGTAATGAAAACACACCTGAAGCACAAGTAGGTGACAGACAGGCTCTTCAGTGTTTGCCAGAACCAAAGGCATGGTGGTAAGAGCCGCAGTCACATGGCCTTTTGCTGAAGGCCCAGCCTGGCCACATCAGTCATCAGAGAAAGCTCTGAGTTTTTTATTTCTGCCTTCTTTTTATTCCTATAATGAAAATGGCCTTCCATGGCTAATCTTTGGGACTTCCATGAGGCTTAAAGACTACGTGCTCTGTCATCTTACTAGCTTCCAGGGTTCATGGATCCTCCTCCACCTTCCCTGAAGAGGAATGTGACAGAAACTCAAAAATGACACTTGGCAAGTTACATTAATCTGGAAGAGCACCGACTGATTAAATCAAATGTTAGCATTTCCTGAATTTCACCTATTAAGGAGTACTTTAATAGCTACTAAGGCTTGACTCCAACAGAGAAACTCACTCAGAGATGTGTGATTATTCCTTCATTATGATTTACCTACTTCATATAGAACCCGGCATCTTTATTAAAAGAATGAGCTCTATTCACATTGAAATAAGTTTATAGAAAAGAGAAGATCTATAATGAGTATATAAGTAAGATCAAACATGCTACATCAGTTTCTGGGTGGATATTCTCCAAACGATGTGGAGTTAGGAGCTGTGATACTATTACAGGACCTTACAAATACTGGGCACAAAAATCAACATATGTTCACAGGTGACTTGCATCTGTACCAAGCACACTGCTGCTACCACAGGCACCCTTCTAGCTAACAAACCGTAAACTGGTTCATTTTCTGAAGGAATCGTGATGGAAATTTCTTAATAATGGAAATGTACTCTTCTTTGTGAAAAATCTTCCTGAATGTATCCTTTTTCTGGGGTTGAAAATTTCATATTGTGGCCTACATCTAATTGAATGGTTGATGTGTATAAAGCACTGTTTTAAATTTCTTCATGGATTAGGTCACTTAATTTTCACAACTCTAAGAGAAAATATTTTTATTAATCTCCATTTTGCAGCTAAGAAAACTTAAGCAGAGAATGATTGAACAATATTTCAAGGTCATGTAGTAGGTGGTGGCAGAGTCAGGATTCAAACCCAGGTAAAATGGTCCAAGAGCCCACATTCTCGTATACTATGCTACACTGCCTCACGGGGCCACCATGTTCATATTGTTAGCAAGGATACTGCTACACTAAAAGACAGCAATTACATTGTTGGCAAAATATACCAGTTACTCCTGAAGGAATGTCCTATGTGTTCACGTTTCAGAAAACACCGGTACTCTCTAAGGTTGTTCTTATGTGTCTAAGAAGGAAGGGAAGGAAGAAGAAATGTAGTAACTGAGCACCTGCCAAATAAGTCTGTTAGGCATTTTTATATATTCTAAAAGTTAGATATTATCAGATGCATTTTTCAGATAAGAAATTTGTTCAAATTATTGAACTAATAAGTGTGGAGCTGATTTTTGAGTCTACAGGTCTTGAACACTCACATTCTACCCTCTATTAACACTTCCAGTTTCTTTCAGGAATTATTTCAGGAATCTTCATACATATACTTCAGATAATAAAGACTATTATTTTTATTAAGAGAATAAGAGAAATGAATACTTTGTTTATATTCAGCTTTTAATTTTGTTTTTCTATTCATGACATGTGCCATGACTATCCCCCATAGCTAGTCTGAGCCCCCATTTCTTCTCCTCGATATGCTTATTCTAATTGGAGTCCACAGAGGTCATTCTTCTGCTGTACCTATTAACTTAGGTCTCATTAACAACATTGCCCTATTAGAATTGTGGAGGTTATTAACTTGGACTTTTAAATCAGATTTCCTGCAACTGTGCTCAAGGCAACCTTATTTTCCCAGTAGAACAATCATGTATTTTCAGTGAGTGGTCATAAATATTGAAGAGTTATTTCCTAGCTAATTTAAAAGAATAAAGGATGGAACATCCTTCAAATTTCATTCCGATCTAATTTCGGTGGAGTAAGCTGTTTGCAAAGGTCATATCTGAAAATAATGTCATAAAGAGCTCTAAGGAGAGTATTTACTGATTTGGCTCTCAGCCTCCCAATTCTGTGTGTGTGTGTGTGTGTGTGTGTGTGTGTGTGTGTGAGAGAGAGAGAGAGAGAGAGAGAGAGAGAGAGAGAGAGCATTTCTACATTTGTAAAAGAAATGATAATTAAAGGATGGAGACATTCAAATAACCAATGAGAATAAAATGCCCAATTTTTTTTACATAATACCGTATGGTAATTTTAGATATTTCCACTAATTATCTGAAACTGCAAGTTTCTGAGGGTTTCTGAATTATCAGAGAAGGAACAAATCTCTCTTCTCTTAGTTTTATAGTCAGTTATGTTTCTTGTGGTAACAAGCTCTGCAAGTTAGAGGTTATACAAATTTTATAGATTTGTTAATATTATTAATAAGAATATTTTAAAATCTAGATGACCCCATACTCCAACATTTTTTAATTACACGAGGTTTATTAAACCATAAATGAAATTGTGTCATCTAACTTATATTTTAATATTTTAACTTTTATGCCTTTACCATATTGCTGTGGGACAGGTGCCATTAATGCCAATTTAAACTTTTCTCTTGTTTAGTTTTCCCCCCTTCCACTGCTACTTACCCAGTGCAAACATTTCTCTCTGTGTGTATATGTTTATTGTGTTTTAATTGTAAACAGATTTCTTCTAGCACTTGCAGTTCCTTTGTTGGACACATTGGTGGACAAATTAGAAAATTTGTTCTTCCTCTCTCAACTAAATCTTTTTCTGTAAAACCTGTGCAGTTGTATGCATTTGATTATAAATTGTGAAATGTTTATAAGTCCTTAATATTTTTGCTTACATCAGTAAATGACCTTATAATTGGTCTCCTTGCCTTCAGCCCTTTGCCATTCCAATATATTTCATGGATACTTCATTATCCTTCATCTTAGAAAGCTTTGCCATCTCATCTCCTTTCACATTGCCTTCAGTGTCTCCCTGTGGCCAGCAGTATGAAGAGCCAGCACTTACCTGATATTCGGAACCCTCCAGAGACTGGCTCCATGACCTTATTTTGCAGCTTTAACTTCCATCCTCCTTGGTGTGGACTCTACACTCTTGTAAAACTGGTAGTTAGCATTTACCAAGAATGTCTTGTCACCTTTACTATTAAGATGCCACTTTTCTCATCGAGAATACTCCCTTCTCTCTGATTTCCTATGTCTAACTAATTTAAAAGAATAAAGGATCGGTCATCCTTCAAATTTAAGCAGTGCCATGCATTCTAGTGCTGAGTTCTTGATCAAGGTACAAAATTATTTTTGTTATAAGTAAGTATAAGCGTGATTTTGACAGTACGAAAGATTCTAATGAAACACAGTACATCCCCAAGTCAATATTGAGGAAACAGGACAGATTTAGCAGAAGGTTCAAGGACTTTTTCTCCTGAGAACATAGCTAGGACAGTAAACAAGTCACTTCTGGGAGGGATACTATGCTGAGGGATGAGTGAAGAGTTAAGTGAAAATTGTAGAAGGTTTTTTTTTTTTTCAAACAGAAACTTATTTTAAACAGAAAATGGTGTTTAGTTTTTAAGCCCTTCAAGTATGTTGGTGAACACCTCCAGTGTTAGAAAGGGAATCACAAACACAAAAGAGGTTCACTTCTTCTAATATGTCTCATACCTTCACATCCCTGAAGAACCAGATGGAAGCTTGTCTTGATTTCTTTTGCCCAATATAATGTCCCCCTCCCCTAAGCACCAATATCATGGGTCTCTGCCTCACTCTGGAGCAGATGATGTCGATGCTCTGCCCACATCCTTGACCTGGCCCAGAAATCACCTCCTTTACACACTGATGGCTCTCTGTATCTCTCTGCCTGAAGGTGTTCTCTCTTCTGGGTGCATCTCTGGTCCATGTGCAGAGTAGGTCATAAGTATTGGGGAATTAACATCTCAAGAGTTTCCTTCAACAAGTGGGAGATAATAGTTGACAAATACTTCATTTACTCACTCTGCAGTAGTATAGTTGTTAGGTGTGTTCCACGAAATCAGAGGCTTTCCAGGAGAATCGATCCCTAGTTACACACAGTAGTCACGAGCTCAATCATATAGCCCTATTGGCTTTCCTCCCATCTTGCTACTTCATTCTCTCCCAGCACTTCCTGGAACCATCTTCCAAATAAGTTACTTGCACCCGGATTCTAGATTCTTATCTCCAAAACTTTCATTAGTATTATGTCTCATTTTCTTCTTCCTTTCCTTCTGACATGTTTTCCTACTTGAGAATCATTCCAACCTCAACTGTACAACACACATTCTTAGTATAGCACCAGGGACATAGTAGCTGATAAAGACATATTTGTTTATCAAAACAACACTGGTGGACCTTTCTTGGAATCGATTCCAATGTGATTCTGAATAAAATGGGAATTTTATTTCTGAAGTATAGGATTTCCTCTTGTACTACTTTCTAAGAAAGGTTTTAAATATCAGGTGACTTGATAGATTCTTTTTCTTTTTTTCACACCCGACTGCAAATTGCTGTTTGTTATCCATATCATCTTGATTCAAGTGCTGCTATTAACTCTCTTGCTGCTTTTGTTTTTCATCCTGTCTCCTGCCTCAGGCAGAAGTTGGCAGAATGAATGGGGCCCAGTAGGGGAGTCTGGCTGTCCTCAGCTCTGTGGGCTACTGACCAATTGACAGCCTGGAGAGCCCTTGGACAGGGAGCTAGTGCCTCCGTTCTTCTAGAGTATAATAAGCACATGACACCCCCACAGTTTCCTGGCAGCATCTAGAGAATCTGATTACAAACCCTTCCAAGGCAGGTATTTTTCCACTGCATTTCAAGTTCATCTCTTTTGTCACAGCAGAGATTTGACTAGAAGAGGGGCAGGGAGAACAAATTGCTCACTTGCTGTTTTAGAGTACAGAAGTACACAGTATCAAGAAAAACAAAAAACTGCCTTGGACCTATTTCACTTTGTTCTCTTATGACAATTAGATCTTCAGGATGATTTTAAAATTTGTATTTATTTGCTTTGTGTTCCTTTCATGAACCCTGGTAAAGGAGTGAAACATATAAGATTTTGTTATTACTCCTTGGCTGAGGCAGTGCCGTGTGGGTCCTGTGAGTCTTCCTGAAGCTATCTAATGATGCATGTTTAGTTTTGGGTACATTACAGTGTCATGTAATCATCCTACTATATTTATTGTGCTGACTGATCAGAGTTCTCAAATGTGACATTGTACACAAAACAGTGCTCACGTGAATGTGAATTTTCCTTTTCTCTTTCCTTCTTGCCACTTCTTTCCCTTTCCTTACCCTCCCCCCTCATTTATACATAAGGGTGGCCATCTTACTCATTGGAGTTAAACTTGAACTGTTCATCATTAATTTTGATTAGATGTTTTCACGTATCCAGCACAGTAGTATCTAGCACATAGTTGGCTTTTAATAAATACCTGTTGAATAAATTAATCACACCAGGAATGGATGCTGGCAACCAAGTATAAGATAAATAACTCTGACCTCTATGCCCACCTATGTTCTGGAGGCTACTTTTGGAGGATACATTTGGCTTGGGAAGTCTGAGACTTTATATCTAAATTTATGCTCAGATGTGAAGGACCTAGAACAATTGTTTGCTTTCAGATATGCCCTATGGAAAAGATTGTACATTAGATAGAAATCAGGAAAGCTGTGTTTCAGTTCTGGTTCTGTCGTGGAAGTTCTGTGATTGCTTGAGCTTTAGGGACCTTATTTGTAAAATGAAAAAATTAGTATTAACATCCTATACTATCTTCCATCAAAGTATCAATGACTTTATAATTTTCACTAAAGAACAAGAAGAGGAAGGCTTTTAAAATTTCTCTTCATGAAAAGTGTCTATTTTTCTATAAACAAAAAAAAAGTTACTAACACACTGTAACCAGGGTAGCTCTGAATTGTTCTTCCACTTGTCATATGTGTCTTTGTAGTCATCAGCAGTAAAAAAATGTGGTTTCCATCCTTGTTTTGTTTGTTAATTACATTGAAAAGCTGAGAAAGAGTGAAGAGCAGAAATCCTGTTTCCTGAAACATTTCTTAAGGAGAAAGAGGAAATTAACTTGTTCCGATGTTTTATTGGCAGGAAAACATTTACTTAATCCCTGCCTCACACAGTTCTATTATTCTATTATTCTTTTTCAGCTTCACAGTTCTGCTTCAGATACCCATGAAATTTCCAGATGGCTGCCTTTTCTAAGGTATGATGCTTCTTTTCATAAGCAATCTTTACCTCCTCTCCTCCCACATGCAATATGTTTTTTACATGCTTAGTTTTTAATTTTTTTTTTTGGAGTTTTAAAAATAATTGCTGATGGTTTTGACTTGTTCTTTAATTAATACCTGACACTTGTGAGGAGTGTTTCATTTCTATATCCCAAGTACTAGATTTCAGTAGAAATGGGCTTCTAGAGGTTTATAGAGGATACTCCACGAGTTAATGCTAGTTCAGTGACAGTGATAAATCTACCATATTTGTCTTAATTTTTGGTTAGGTTAAGACTCCACAATATCCCTTGGTTCCTCTGCTTTTGTTATAACCCGAGTTAGAGAGAGGAGAGACAATTAAATTGTGGCTCTGCTCCAAGCCAGAAAATGGGCACATTTCATTCCATTGACTTATGCTGCCCGTACCTCTGAAGCCAGCACATTCTATCTTTTCTTAAAGGATCATGGGAAGGGATTTCCTTAATATGGTGGATGACGTTTTAGCCATCTTTCAAAGAACATCTGCTACTGAAATGAAGATAGGAAAATGGAACTAAGTGTTACTGGCCTTGCACTATGAATCGGTTTCTTAGCAAGATTTATGCTCAGATCCTGAGCATTTAAAAGCCAACTGGCCTTCTACAGACCCACAGTATAACACTATCACAATCACAGCTATCCCTACCAGCACTAAAACTTCTATTATTTTCAATCTGACATCTATCACCTCTGGCCATGGCAACATTACCATCCCCTTTTCACCCTACAATTCTGTTATCACTTTAATTCAATTTTTTTTCAGGGCATAATGACCAAAATTTTATGGTGAAACTGTTTAAAATAATAATAATATCAATTAAGGGCTTAGGAAGTGTCTATAGCATTTTATGTATGTAACCCATTTAATTCTCACAACTTTAAGAATTAAGTAATATTATTAATTGTATTTTGCAAACATAGAAATTGAGGCTCATGGAGTTAAGTAACCTACTCAAAGTTGCACAGCTAGTGAGTGGTGAACCTGAATTCTCCCCCAGGTTTTATTCACTGGGAATATTTGGAAATAAAGTTGTAATAAGTTTGTCACACACAAATTAAAGCACTACTTGGGACAATAAGTAGTAAACTTGTAAAATGTATTTGTCTTTGAATTTGTCAAGTTGGTAAACTAAGTATGAGGAACAAATGATCCTTGAACTATCAGTGGCTAAGAGTCGCAAAGGTTTGTTTCTTGCTCAGATAAAGTCCAATGCAGAGCGCTTGATGCTCCAGGGCATTACAACGCCCTCCAATGGCTGGGGTACCCATCTCTGCAGGAGTGCTGATGAAAGGGGAGATGGAGCATGGGAAACTCTCCTACTTAAGTATCTTAGATGGAGAAGGACACACTTTACATCTTTTCACAGCCATTAGCCACATAGAACCAGACACCAAGCCTCATCCTAACCACAAAGTAGGAGAGCACATGAACTGTGTGAGAGCACCACTTTGTTGTAATACTGGGAAAAACGCAACCCATTCAAGTAAAGGATGCAGTCATAAGTTAATATATATGGAATTAGAATGCCAGGAGATCCTGGACAATCTGCTTCAGGAATCCATGTCTCTTATTGACTTATGACAATCCTGCTTTCATCCGAAAAATGTGTAGACTTGATAAACTCTCATGGGATATCATAATACCCCAAAGCTTGGGCTGTTGCATTTCTAAGTGATAATTTATATAATTAACAATAAGAAGGAGGAAAAAAAAGCATGAAATCTTTAAAATTTTTGTTACTTCCTCCGTGCCATGTCACCTGCTACTCTTTGATATTTCTAGATATTAGTGAATAGAAAAAGCCCCACCTTCAGAGCTACATGAGGAGAGAAGGGTTTTAGTGGGATCTCATCACTGTCTGTTACATTTGTTATAAAAGAGAAACATGTCATCTAGCCTACAGGGAGAAGAAACCAGGTTATGTTCACAGGGTTTGCTGAAGGACAAACCTCTCTTCTAATATACTTGATATGGTGCAGTGGTCTTCACTGTTTAGCCTTTGGAAATAATTCAAGAAAAAAATTTTGCCTGCAGAGGGCTAAAAAACTAGAAGTGGAGATATTTTATTATTATTTAATATTATTTTGAACACTGTGTTTCAAACCTCTTAAATATCTGCCTCTAGAGTTCTAAGTCTTTTTCAGCACCTTAAACTAGAGCCTGGCAAAGAGATTTGCCTAATTTTTAGGTAAATAAAAGGTGCTGAAGTTCTTAGGGTGTATCCTCAGTCTTTGTGGGCAATACCATGGACGGTAGAGCAATCCATGCATAGATTCCAGCCATCTCAGGGTCCAGCTGCATTGATTACTGGTCTGGCCATTAAGGATTCTCCTGGGTTTTTATGTCCCATGCCTCATAGGTGCTCTGCTACATGAAGAAGGCATGGGCCTCCAAGCTTTGTCCTAGGGCCAGAGCTTTAGCTCTTGTTTAAACTCATTAATGTTGAACACTGGCGTTCCTCCAAAAAAGATATAGCATGATCTCAGACTAATTGTGCCCTCTGTCCTAAACATAAAAGCTCCTAGTTCTGTTTGTAGATTTTCTGCCATGTCCCAAAGTTTCTTTCCTAGAGATGAAGATTTCAGAATGCAAAGTTCCTGATTATCCCTGTTCCTTTTGATTGTTCCCATTTGATTAGCCAACTAGGCCACAACACTACTTTCTGTACTGTGAAAACATCTCATGGTACAAACTGTTTTTAGAAAGATAAGTTATGGTCGTGTGCTTAAACTAACTTTCTCTCTTTATCTTATGACTGTACTCTCTAGCCATTGCACTTTATATGCAGTTCCCAGTTATTCTACAATAGCTTTGTTTTTCCTTTCACCATCAATCCCTTCTTCCAGAGTTGTACAAAAGAGTCTCCAGTCCTCTGTCTTGTTTATTCCTAGTCTATCAAGTCAGGATTATTCTAAAGAGAAGTGCTCCAACTCTGTCAATTTTTTCTCTCCGCAGTGTCTGGCATATGCACACATATACATTTATTTATACTATATAAACATTATAAACATTATATTGCTAAATAATAGACATTTCACTAGTCTTAGATTGTGTCTGTCTGTACACATGATAGAACCACTTGAAAGCTTTAAGCACTGTTAAAGGAGCCAGGGAGAATAGAGACGTACTATGTACCTGGGAGGGAGGCCCCTGTAAATGGGAACTAGGGTAAATGTTACTACCTGGAGATGTGTGAAACTAAGTTTGAAAGTAAAGTCCAGGAACTGAAACAGAGAAAACATTTTTTCTTAATGTCCAATGAAGCTGCAAGAGAAAGTGTTTTTTTCTCCCTCCAGATTTATTAAATAAAATTGTAAGATAGTTGATGTGTATAATGTGATGATTTGATGTAGAACTCACAGAAACAGAGTAGAAAGGTGATTGTCAGGGGCGAAGGGGTGGAGGAAATAGGAAGAGGTTGGTAAAAGTATACAAACTTTCAGTTATAAGATGAATAGAAGAAAACCTAATGTAGAACATTAAACTACAGTTGATAAAGCTGTATTGTATAATAAAAATAATTTTGATTTGGTTTCAGAATAAAAGCATGGGAAGAACTGGTGATAGAAATTTGGGATATCTAAGGAACTTAGATAAAAAAATACAAGCTTAATTAGGGCTGAGAAATAGAATAATGAACCAGAAAAGCATGATTTAAAAGTTTAGCTGTGTTATGTCGTTTAAGTAGCGAGACTGGATACTTAACAGTTGTAGTTTTTGCAACTAAGTGAAAATTTTTATTCTGTCACTCTGGATGCTTTTTTTGTTATTCAGAATTTGTCTTATCTGAAGCTCAAGGATCAAATCAAAATAAAGCCTCTTATTATCAACTTTAAAGTAGGCATGAGAAGTATCGAGCTTGTCCTTCACACAGGACTAGGGCCAACGAAGGGCAGACAGAGCCATGGCCACTTGCACAATCTGCTCACAAACCAGCTTCTCTGTGGCATGATTGAGTGGGTCTCGGCCAGTTACAAAGCCATGTAGTTAAAAGGTAAACTGATTAGTTTGCAAGAAAGTCCCAGGCAGAGGAATCTTTTAGTGACTGCTTTGCCACTGAGTATGTAGTAGATACATCATAAATACTGTCAATATGGTTATTTCATCATAATCATTATTTTTTTTTATGGTGTGCCTTATCTCTGGATCTGGTTTTACATTCCTTTTGGTTCAAGGGTCACTCTAAGCTACAAAAATTCCTCTGGAAGAGAACAAATTTCTCTTTTTTCTTTGTCGTTTTATTTCCTTAAAACTGGGATATCTTAGTTTACCAACTAGGAATTCTTTTTCTGAAACAGAAAGATTAGTTAACTGACTTAGTCATATTTTCCCATAAATGGCAACATGAGCTGTCTTGAGATATATTTTTAGATACTGGATTAGTCTTAGAATGTGAGTTCTGCACTGTGGGAAAGAATGACATGACCCTGCTAAGATTTGAACTCTGCTTTCTGTCACCATGGTTACCGTTTGATCATCCTATCTTCCATACTTGGAATCCAATGGGACAAATCTAAATAATGCCCTCTACAGACAACAGGAGTCAAACTATAAAAAAGTTGTCCTTTATAGGAGCAAATATGAACCACGTATGATAAAAATGCTTGTGGACAAAAAGGAGCAAAGATATGTTTTGCCAGAAATTGCAAAATTTGGATCGGTTCTTATAATTAATTTAGGAAATATAGGTTGCAGAACTGCTTAGCAAAAGTAAAAATTTGATGATAAATGCAGCACTCCAAATGTTTCATGGAGTAGACCATATGGAACATGTTTTACCTATATTTTGCTGCATTTAAAAAATTTTCTGTAGCACCTAGTTCAATACCTTGTTATCTGAATGACTTTCTACACTGGCATCCTATTTTCTTAACATTCTTTATTAAAAACATCAATCTGAAGATGGAATAAATACAGGTTTTATTAAAAGCTATAAACTTGATAATAAAATATGCTAATTCTAAACTATCTGAAGCATGATCATTATTTCATAAGCTTTCATCCCATCCTTACCCACTTTTTGTGAGCATGAGTCTGTGACATCAATGGCAAGATTCTTATTCTCTCAAAACTACTTTTCAGTCATTAAATTTCAGTAAAAGAAAAAAATCACTTTCATTTAAAATCCCCCCAGCAAATAGCTATTTTCAGGGAAGCAGTCAAATTTACACCCACACAATAGTTAATGTTGAAGGATCCCTGGCAATCATTACTTAACATTTTTATTTTGCAGATCAGATCGTACTCACTCAGTGGTAATCATAATAAAATTGCATATTTGAACATTTTTTTTTATGGTGTAGGATGTTCTTTGAACCTAATTAGAAGGCAAGAAGACATTTTGAGAGTACTACATCTGCTTTCCTGAAAAGATAAGCTTTTATATTTCCTTGTGTTTCGAGGATTATGGAAGTGGTAGCTGGTAAACAAGTTGAGTAGACTGGCCTCATTCTGCATCATTTGTTGACTGTGGCATTAGCATGCATTCACACGTGTGGGGGAGTGGCTCTCTACAGAGCTTAAATAAGTAAGGGCCTTGGTTTCTCTCTAAGGGAAGAGCTCAGTCCTAGGGTATGTGTTGGAGGCTGGGCCAGGATTTCCTCCACTGGGTTTAATGACTTTCATTCAGGATGCAGTGGTGCTGGACAGTTCCTTTCTAAACTCCAAGCAATGAGTGGCCAGGAGCACGCACAGGATTTTGGGGTCAGAATAACAACAACGACAAAAAATGCTGTTATTGTGGTTTTGGACAATGACTTTCTCCTTTCATTTGTTAATCATTTTACGTTGAAATTATATTTTTAAAATTTTTATCTGACCCTGATTTAATTTTGAAATTTTGTTCAACAATAAAAATTTGAATTTTAGAACTAGAACTTTTGAAACAGTGCTAGTAGTTTCTGGAGAGGCCAGGCATGGATTTCTCAATTTATGCTCAGATTGCCCTAATTTACAGGGCACACAACACACATATCCTGCTGGCTTTTTCCAAGGCCTGTGATTTCACCATTTCTTTGGATTTGGTATAGTTGGTCTAGGACGTGTGTGTGTGTGTGTGTGTGTGTGTGTGTGTGTGTGTGTGTGTGGTGTGTGTCTGTACACATGCACATGTGCACATGTGTGTACAGAAATATGAATTTTAACCATATCAGGTGTTTCCAATGCAGGCAGTAAATGAGAAACAATTTCATCTAAAGAAAGAATTTCTATTTTGCATTTGTCTATTCTATCAAGGAGATTGTTTTAGTTACTATTGTTGTGCAACAAACTACCCCAAAACATAGTGTCATATGATAGGCATTTTATTATGCTCATGGGTTCTGTGGTTCAGAATTTCAAACAGGGCATCCAGGGGCAATTTTTTCTCCATTCCATGATGTCTGATGTCTGGGGCCTCACTAGTAAGATTTGAAGGCTGAAGGTGACTTTACTGCTTTGGGTTGAAATCATTTGGGGTCTTCTTCATTCACATGCTTGGTAGTTGATAAAGGCTGCTGACTAAGACCTCAGCTGGGCTATTGGCTATAATACATTTATGTGGCATCCCCATGTGTGTATTCACCTGGGATAATTTGGGCTTCCTTATAGAATGGCAGCTGGATTCCATGAGTGGATGTTTCAAAGAGCAAGGTGAAAGTGTGTGTTATTTTTATAACCTATTTTGGAAGTCACTTCCAATGTCACTTCCATCATACTATATAAGTTTGAGGGAGTTGCAAAGACCTATCCAAGTTTGTGGATTGTCAAGGTCTCATTATAAGTAAAGCACGGGGATGGGATTATTGTGGTTATCTTTGAAAAATAATATCTGCTCTAAAGACCAACCATGTAATTGAAAACTGTCCAAAATTAATAAGGATAACTAGAAGCCCAGTATAGTTGAAGCATTATAATAGAACACTTTTCTTGCTCTAAATGAGTTAAAATCTCTTCACCCAGATGAATTATATCTCCTGGTACTAAGGAAACTCACAAATCATATATCACTGAAACTTTTCACCAGTCTTGAAGAAATACTAAAAATCAGAGGCACACTGAAAAATTGGTATATACCATTCTGTCTTCAGGAGAGACAAAATGGACTCTATAAATGGCAGGCTGGTAAGATTCCAGAGTCTAGTAAATTAAGAGCTAGATTTCCAAAACCCAGGCCAAGGATGACATAAATATGTTACAAGAGTGTTACCACTTTCTTATCCTTTTTATTTATGGAAGACATTACCAAATAATCAAATCATGGAATTCTTGACTGCTATGTTTGAACAGGATCTAGATCCATTGTCAAAATTATGCTCTAGGCAGCCACTACCAATTAATTTTTTTTGCAAGTAAGTTAAATGTGCTCCTTATGTAGAACAAAAAGTAAAATTTTATAATTGTAATATCATTTCAATTAAAGTAAATCATGTCATACTAATTTTGCTTTTTTTTTTTTCTTGTGAAAATTGACAGACTGACAGAGCAAGGTACTATGGTAGACATGGTGTTTTTTGGCCTATCTATATCAAATAATTTGACACATTCTTGCTCATAACATTCTTATAGAAAAAAATATGAAACTACTAGTTGAATGTAACAGCAGTGGAAATGATGAGTCACTGGTATGGCAATCCCTCATAAGGGTAATGACTCCAACTTGATTGGCATATTCTAGTATGCCCAACATTTTGTAAAATCAAAGTCTTGAAAATTTGAAGGTTATACTAATCACATTTATAGATGATATAAAGTTGGAAGAGAGCAGATAGGTTGCATGACAGCATAAGAATCAAAAATTTCTTGGTATGTTGTATTCGACAGTGAAATTCCACAGAATATAAAATCTTACAACTGATTCCCCAAAAGTGTTCAGAACATATTAACTTGACAACAGTATGCATAAAGAATACTTCCATATTTTAATTAAGAGAAAGAGGAATTCAACCATGTGATGTGATCTCCGAAAAATCTGCTGCGAGTTTAGCATTTGTAGTTCTTTCTAGAATGAGGACTATGGTAGTCGTGTTCTATAATTTCCTGCTTAGATCATAACAGGGAGAGTTCATTCAGTGGTGAACTCTCCAATCTAAAGGGGTATATAAAAAGCAGAGTACTATCCAGGATTTTTGTTTTCTGAAGAAGAGAAAACTCAGGGTGTTTCATCTAAATTTAAATCCGAATATATGCAAAACATTGTGCCAGGAACTTGACTTGTATAACCTACATAAACTATTATGTTAATCCTGTAAACTAAGTATTATTATGACCACTTTATTGATGAGGAAACTGAATCACAGTGTTTAAATAATTTTTACAAAGGTACATAGCCATCAAGTAGAAGTGCCAGGATTGTAACAGAAGGCTATTTCCCACAGAGCCCCTATAACCTCTGTGACAGTGGGTTACACAATTCTAGTATGCATACGTGACACATAGAAACTCATATAAAAATGCAGATTTTTAGATGTTCTGAGTAAGCAGGTCTTGTAAATTTTCTTTAAAGTACTTCAGCGTAAACTGTGTGATATGAACATGTGTATCTGTGTTAGGTTGAATCACTACCCTTGTTGTGGTCAGTTATCTTAATCGAATATATACACTCCAGGGAGATCAGCTGGCATTTAATCAAGAGGCGTTCAATTATATTCATTTAAATGACATTAGAAATTTTAGTAATTGGACGAACAAATGTTAGAGCTGGGCATTTCTTGATGAAATTAGTAGATTTCAGCATATGTGGGTTTTCTGGAAATATTGTAGAGCCTCTCACTGCCCTTGCCCACTTTATACATAGGGCATAAAAGGGTAGCAGGCCCAGTAGTCTGCAACCTCAGAAAAGCCACCCAGAACTTGATTCTTCAATGGCCTGTTTCACCTGCTAATTTGGAGTCTTCTTGGCCTCCTGACTCCAAGTAGATAGTTAGCTGAATTCTACTGCCAGAATGTTGCTTCCTTTGCCTCCAGTCAACTTTCCACAGAAGATTATGTCAGAGCACCTAGAGGAATTGACAGCTGTAACTCTATTGGGATTTGCCAGACTGGTAGTATGATTGTAGTATGTTTTCTGAGAAATGCTGATGTATGTGCTAGGATTCAGACTGAGACTTGCTTTCAGGGGGTTTGTGGAGAGGAAACCCATAACCCATAACATTGACCTTGACAAACTGTGGAATGCAACTGATGATTACCAAAAACCCGCTGAAAATTGTGCCTAATCAAGTTGGATTAGGTCAGGATCTGAATTATTAAAAGCACCTTAGGTAACTCGGATTTGAGACACATTGAATTAACTTGTATCTCCTTTCCTGTTTAAATGGTGGGCCAATGAACATTTGGCAGTGGGATTTGGAAGTGTTTCGAGAATGGGATGAGTAGCCAGATCTTTCTTTAAAAAAATAAAAATAAAAAACCCAACAGTTCTTTATCATTTCGAGATTTAATCAATTAAAAAATTTAATCAATTAAAAAAATTTAATAAAAAGTGTTTGTTCTGGCTAATATAAAGTAATAATGCTGTTCAACCTTTAGTATCTGCCTAAAACCCAAAGCCAGATAAAGTTTTCTGTGAGTGATTCAAACTGAACCACTGCAGTGATCCTCCATCTATGATCCGGTGACCTTTGCAAAGTCACAGTATTTTCACAAGCAAACACAAATAAGTAAGTCATGTGCTTTTTTTAAAAAAAAATTACTTTCTTATCTTAAAGTAGTATCAGGAAGCAAGATATATTTGGTGGAACCTAGTGGGTTTCAAGAAAATGCTGTGCTTATAATTTTATTATTATCATTTTGTCTCAAATTATTTTAAGTATGACACTTCAAGGCTAATCTAGAGAGAAAAAAATTATGGCCTAATCTTATTTTTGCAAAGTTTCTCATGATGGAAAAGCATTGGAATGTTTTTTTTTTTTTTTTACTAAATAGTATAGGAATAGATTAACATCAATTCTTGAAATATTTAAGTCTATCCTTCCATATTCAGACAATAAATGAAGTAAAAATAAAGTACTTTACTCGTAAAGAGAACTATATAAATGTTTGTTGATAAATGTTTTGATTAATATAGAGCAAGTAGAAAGGGTAGTAGAAGGAAATAGAAAGGGTATCAAAAAATTGAACAAGTATATAGCAATCATTTTACAAAATCAGTGTGTAAAGCTTATGAAAATGAAAGAATGTAGAAGCTTCTGAATCTTGAGAAGTTGCTGGCAGTGAAGAGATTTTAGCGTAGAAGACAAAATCATTGGGAAAAATACTCCTTCAACCCTAGGTGGAAAATGACAGTTACTTCAATCCAAGGAGGCTTTTTCTGCCTTGGAATTTGTATTGAAGAGAGAAATGGAATCACTAAATTGATAGTGAAAATTAAAAAAAATTGAAGTGGTGCCCTTTGTTTTTCATCCTATCACAATAAGTTCCATCAAATCTGTTAAGACCATTTGCATCTCATTATTGCTCAGTAGTGAGTGAGGTTATGCCTATCCTTATGTGAAACAGCGCAACATTTTATGGTGGCTACTAAGTCATCAAAAGAGGATAAATTATCTTGTGTATAGTTGCAGTAGATGTAATGATACACTTGAGTTGTTTGGATATTACAATCAAACATTGACTCTAGTTCTCTTAGGACTGGTGAACCTAAACATCCTGGATTTTTAAAATACTACGGATGATGGTACTACACATTATTTTGTTACTGTTCCTTCTATGTAGCTTTCTTTAACAATGTTTACTGCTGCTAGAACAACTCTACATTGAGAAAGACCTCCTTTTCTTAGGAAATAGGAAAGGTTGCTAATTTGATATTGTACTAATACCAGTTTGTTGCTATTTTAACATGGATTACACATCTGATTAACGTCAATTAATAATGATCATACATCTGAAGTTAAATAAACTACTCACTTTAATTTACCTGATGAATAAAATCATGCTGGTTATTTGGTGACATGAAAAGCAAACAACAGTTTGACTGAATTTTTCATTTCTTCATAGTTGCTTGGGTTTTTCCCTTCTAAAATTGTTATATTAAAGAACTTCCTGTTTTGTATATCGTAGTTCCCGAGAGAGTAGCACATTAAGAACAAGAATAGTTTAATGATGAAAAGAGAACGGGAAATGAGGGGGCAATGTGGTGTTCTATGTCAAGAAAGTGGCAGAAATGCTAGTTAGCTTGCTTGGTTTATAAAAAACAAAATAACCTGCTAAATCAGTATTCTATAGAATAGAATATATTTTTTTTAACCAGTCATGATTGTAATAACGAGAATAGCATTCACTTTAAGATTTTTCTCTTTCAAATTGTTTCTTTGCTTTTGTCATTACATGTTTAATAGAAGCTAGGTTTGTGCTTTTTAAAATGGTATTTATAGAAGCTATTTATGTAAACTTCCTACTCTGCCATGATAGTCTGACACTTGAGATGGTTCCTGCTGTTTCAAAGGCTATTATGGACCAAGAGAAGCTCTGCAAACACTCAGCTGTTGAACCCTGAGGGACTTTGCAGATGATCTCGTCCAACCCATTTTACAGATGATGAAACTGAGGATACAAAAGGTAGAGTGACTTGGTTAATGCTCATTATTGGCAGACTCTGAGCTAGTGCTTGATAATGTCAGTCACAATAACTTTTTAAAATTAAACTTTTATGTTGAAATTATTGTATATTTACATGCAGTTGTGAGAAATAATACAGAGATCCCTGTGCTTTTTCCCCAGTTTCCTCCAGCAGTAACATCTTGCTGACCTATAGCACAAGATCACAACCAGAGAATTGACATTGATACTATCAAGATACAGAATAGTTTTATCACCACGAAAATCCTGCATGCTACTTTATTATCGCTACCCCTACTTTCTTCCTGCCCAACCCACTCTTTAGTTATTGACAACCACCCTAATTTGTTCTCCATTCCTATAATCTTGTCATTCCAAGAATTTTGTATAAACGGAATCATACATTATGTAACCTTAGCACAATACTCTGGGAACTATCTAAATTGTTGCATATATTTGTTTGTTTCTTTTTATTGCTGAGCTGTGGGCATGTGCCCCATGAACACTTTTTTTTAGGTTATTTCTGTTCCAATTTTAGGAAATCTAATCCATTTCCACTTTCAAAGTTAAGGAAAATAATTATGAAGAAATAGTTGGATTTTGACAATTCTTTTATGTTTAGAGAGACCTGGGGAAGGTAATCATCAAGATAGCAGAGACCCAAGCAGTATAAAGAGTGTTTTGGTAGTGCTTCAACTTCCTTGTACTGAGACGAGAAAGAGGGTGTCCATACTTCAGAAAACGTTTCCTGAGGGCTCTGATTTTCTGTGTCCACTGTGAGTCAGCCTCCTCAGAGGACAAACATCTTAGCTATTGAACAGGGCAAAGCAATTGCAGATCTCATCTCTGTGTCACATAAAGGATTTGCTGGTCTCTGTCATCATTATTGAAAGATGGCCACATCATTATTGTGGCCAGAGGACACAATTTAACATCTGTCCACTCTCTAAGTATGTTGTGGGTTTAATAGTTGAGATTTGGCTCCTGCATTAAACCCCAAAGATAAATTCATATAGAAAGACAAAATGCTTGTAGGTGAAGAATGCATTTTAATTCTTGAATTAAATTTTAGTTCAAATCACAGTGAGCTGCATGGCATTTTTCCTGTGGACATTTGTAGGTACACTCAGTGGTAAGAGAAACTTCCAGAATTTCAGAACTGTCAATTAGGAGATGGGATATCATTAAGATACCCGCCCCCCCGGCCCCCAGCATGTGTTTTAACCATTTGAAAGTGATTTGAAGAGATTACAGTGGGAGGAGGAAAAAATGACCTAGAGAATATAGGAATTAAAGTATGAGGTAGGGGAAGCACAGTTATTTAAAGAACTATTAGATAAAAAGATAAAGACTTTGGAAACATAAACAAGTAAAGGGGGAGAATATTATGTATCTCATAAAATCTGATAGATCATCTTTAAGAAATGTTTCTTAATGTACAATGAGGTATGCATGTCCGGTGAACCTAGAACTCTTGGAACTGAGAGGAGGGAGACACGGTGGTATTGGAGAGGGCTTGGCAGGAATGTGAGGGACCCTTAAGGCTCAATTGCATAGAGCTCAGGCATTAGAAGGTGCTAGAAGAAACTAGAAGGAAAGTACCGATTCATGTGGATTTTTATTTTTACATCAATAGTTTTAATTTGAAGTTGCCTGCCTGAGACTCAGTAATTTAATGTCTTTTTAAAGCTGATAGATTTTTCTGTCAGTGCTGTGAAATCCATTGTGAAGCTGATGGGGTAAAAAGACTGGTATTAAAAATGAACAGTTTGGAGAGTCATTTCTGCAATTTTTGAGGAAAGAAATAATTTATCCTTTTTCAGAAAGCCAGACTGCTTGTATCTCTGCCTGCTCTGGTTTCAGCTAGCCATCCCTATGGTTTAGGCTGGCTTTGAATTTACCCACAAACACTTAGACATAATTTTTATGTAACTCATTCCTTTTTCTAGTATTACTCATTCCAAGATACCTGTTCACATAAAGGCAACTCCAGTCTTTCTGGAATATAGAGTCCTGACTTAAGAAGTCATCACAGTATTTGGGACATTGGTTGGTGCTACTGGTTGGAGTGCTGCCAGGTGTGAAGTTTCAAGTGAGATTATTACAAATTCCCTGGCACTTTACACATTTTGGGGTAAATGTGAAAGTCTGATCTGATTCCTATCTGGGGGGTCAGATTCCAGTCACTATCCTCTATCCTCATGAGTACAGTGGGCCCCTTCAGGGCACCCCAGCTAGACACTGTGAAATTGCTCCTGAATGTTTACAGAATTCCCATCTTTAAACTTTAGATTTAACAACAAAATTTGTTGGTTTGTTAAAGCACCCTAGAGAAATTGGTGTTCTCCAGAGGTGCATTCTGTGCAGACAGGGGAAGTTAATCTTCCTGGTAAAGGAGATGAGGCAGATGAGTGGGGAATGAAGTGAATGGCTTCTCTGGAGACACCTCTAGCACCAGCTCCTGGCATTTCAGGCATAGAAAAGAATTGGTGCCAGTTTCTTAAAGAGGTTTGTGCTTACCTAGTCACCCAGGTAGGAAAGTAGCTAATGGCTAAATGCAGTTTTGAATTAATGGATGCTACCTCCTTGAAAAAATAGCCCTTTTCCCATCTCTTTTAGCACTGGCTTTTCACTTTTTCTTGCTCTCAATATCTTTTTATAGAGAAGAGGAGCATAAAAAAGCAGCATAGAATATAGGTTAAGAACATATGCTGTAATAAATTAGATGCTTGTGTTTGAAACCAAGCCTGGCCACTTACCTTTGGCCAATTACTTAACCATTCAATGACCTAATTTTCCCTCATCTGGAAAGTAGAGATAATAATGGCCTATTTGACTGGGTTCTTATACAGATTAAAGAAGTTAACTCCAATTATCTATTACTACATAATAACTCCAAATAGGGTATTAAAACAATAATTATCATTTTACTATTATTAGTCATGATTCTAGTAATTGATTGGGCTCAGCTGGGCCATTTCTATTTAGAGTTTATTTTATACGTGCAGTCGGATGATTGCTGGAGCTGGAGTCATCTTGACATCAGCTGGGGCTATTGGTTGAAACACCTCTATCTGGACTCTCCATGTGGTTTGGACTTCCTTACACCATGAAGACTGGGTTCCAAGGGCAAGTGTTCCAATAGAACTATATGGAAGGTGTATCAAATTTTATGAACTAGCCTTAGAAATCATGTGGGTTTTTTGTAAAGGTCCATCTGGTTCAAGGAGAAAGGTCACAGATTCTACCACTTGGTAGCAGAAGTGCCAACATCATTCTGTAAGAAGAACATATGGAATAAGATAGGTTGTGGTAGCCACCTTTGAAAAGGCCAGTGTGTCACAGAATGTAGACCACTTAGAACAGAGTCTGATTCATGGTGAATACTCACTGAATGTTAGTTATCATTTATTGGATTTGAAGTCTAATGACTCAAGGAGTAGAACACCTAACCACTTCTTATCCCAGCCTGATTTCGGAAGAAAGTGTTGGAAAAAGTCACTCTTAGGCCTATGGTTTTAAAAATGATACTATATACCTGTGTCTATGGCTCTGTAAAGGGGAGCTCCTGGGTTTAAGGCTGTTGCATCTTTTGTAAGTGAACCTTGAGATGAAGAAAAAGGAAGGAAAATTCAAGCCAGCCTGGAAAATGTGCCTGGGTCATTTGGTTATAGCATGGTCACAGTGATGTTGGAAATCACATACATTTCACTCCAGCATAATTCACTCATATACTCTCTGAGTGACCAGCATAATTAATCTCTAGGAAGAGCTTATTACAGTCCCACCCTTGTGTTCATTGAGGCTTGAATAAAATTGAGTAAAATTTTCTTTGGCACTGGGCAGGGTCCCTTTGAGGTTGAATGCCCTGAGGCCAATCCTCTCATGGACATCCTGGGAAGTGTTTGTTTGACTTTGAGGTGACCCTCATTTGAACCTGAATCTCAAAGGCAAGTGGATTAGATAGCTTAGTTGTGGGAACACCAGTCCAAAAACAGAGCCTTAGGGCTTTTTTTGTAATAAGCAAATGAAACATAGGAGAAGGCTTCTTGTGCACCATCTGCTTCTTTATAGACTAAATAGCACCAATAGCAAGACCTGGGCCCCAGTCAGTGTTGACAGGCTGGAGAAGATTTCTCCAGATAAATCTAAATTCTGCCTAACTCCCTTTACCTGTTTCTAATATAATATTTCCCAACATAAAAAAAAAAAATTAAACAGACGTTCCTCTTTTTTACAGTGTAGGGGATCAATATGACTCTGAAACAACTGAAAAAAAAAAAAAGGAAAAGTTTGGAGTGGCCATAAAAATATTCAAATGTGAAAATAATTCAAGGAAGGCTTACACTGCCTCCTCTATATATGCCATTCAGCTATGTGTAAATTTACCTAGGGTTTTTGTCACTTATGTATGGATCTTCTAAAGATCCTCATGAAGATGTTGGAATTAGAGTAAGCCTCCTGTTAAATTTTATGGAAACTCAGTAGTTCATTGTTACTCAGTTCTTGTGGATGAATTGTATTGGCCTGATATTAATATGTAGGGAGAGAATAAAAGCAAACAGCCCAGACTTTTAGGCATCTAGATCAGTCAAATTCTCTCACTGGATTGTTCTATCTGTTGATAGTATCGAAAGCTATCCTAGGAAGAACTGCCTTTAGAAGGCAGACTGGCTTAGGAAGAAATAAGGGAATCAGAGGAGGTCATGGGAAAGTGAATCATTCTAATTACCTCAGGCTCATAGAGCATAAGCCAACAAAGAATGAGTGGGGAAACATGAACAGAAATTTAAAAAAAAACAGAGTATATTTATGAGATGGCATTGCCATCTGAAGATTGAGAACATTTTATTATTGTCCTAGGCTGAAATTCGCTGAAATTTCAGGCTGAAATTCTTACCCCAACCCAAAACAATTATTAATTATGCAAAATTTTTATAGCCTCTGTGTCCTGGTTTGGATTTATTCAAAAGCAGCACTGAGATAAGGAAGACTTGAGTACAAGTATTTTGAAAGGTAGTAAGTACAAGTGAGAAAGTAAGGAAAAATCAATAAAATGTATGTTAATGAGATGTGGGCATCTAGATCTCAATCCTGATGGGGACCCTTGAAGGAGCCATGTATAGGACATCTCAGAATTGTCTCACATTCGAATATGGAACCTGGGGCATTTAGTCTTTGGTTCCAGACCTTATCGGCTGATGTTTTCCCCTAAAAATATTAGATTTCCAAAATTTTTGTTTTTTCCCCCTTCCTTCCCTCCTCCCTCCTTTCTTGTCTTTCCTTCCTTCCTTCCTTCCTTCCTTCCTTCCTTCCTTCCTTCCTTCCTTCCTTCCTTCATTCCTTCCGTCTTTCCTTCTTTCCTTTCATCCTTCCTTCCTTCCTTCCTTCCTTCCTTCCTTCCTTCCACTCTAGCCTTCTGTGTTAATTCACTAACTCTAGTGATAATGTGAAAACCATGCCCAGTTGAGCTTTGATCAAATATATCTAAGTGATAGATAAATAGATAGATACATACATACATACATACATACATACATACATACACACACACACACACACACACATATAAATGTCAATGAAACTGTGTTCAGGAAAGCATAGATGGCCTGTTCATACTTTATTTTATAAAACAATATTATCTCAGTTATTTTAAAGAAAAGGAGAAGATATTTTATTCCTCCTTCACTGTCTGGTTCCTGGACAAAATCTCTAGAGTCTGTTCAATAAAAGTAATTGGCTATTCACTCTTGTACTCCATAGATTTTGCTTTTGAAAGACCCAATGTACTATGCATCCTCAAACTCACTCTGCTCTTTCTGGATCCTTTCAGAACCCGAAACTCCTAGAAAAGAACAAAGCAGGATGCATTAGGACAGTGGTCCCCAACCTTTTTGGCACCAGGGACCAGTGCTCCTATGAGAGTCTAATGCCTGATGGTCTGAGGTGAAGCTAGGGAGGTGATACTAGAGTTGGGGAGCAGCTGCAAATACAGATGAAGCTTTGCTTTCTGACCAGCCACTCACCTCCTGCTGTGTGGCCTGGTACCAGTTCTTGGCCCTGGAGTTGGGAACCCCTGCATTAGGAGACTGAAATAGTGCATTGAAATGTCAGAGATGTGGTCCTCTTGAATAAGACTAGAGAAAAAGGGAGAAAGACCAGGTGGCATTGTATCCTGGGTATCACAATTTTTAACACACTCCAGTAATACAGAGTATCAGAGAATCAAGCAATGGGGTTAGAGGGTAATTTTAAGTTAGTATAGTAAAGCTGCATATGATGAAGGGCTGCTCAACACAAGAAATAAAGAAGGAGACTGCTTATTATACTGCTTTCCAGGTATAAATCTAAGAACCAGTATTCAGGAGGACAGGTATTCTGGCAAACATTAGTAACTCATTTTTCATTTGATGATGAATACAGAAAGAGAAAAACAGGAATAACAATCTAGAATCAATGGAAAGGTGAGAGAAGTGAAGTATTTTGAAGTCTCATAGATGTATAGCTTCAAGAATGGAGACAATATATACCTAAGGATATATGAAGATATTTCATAATGAGGGATCATTTTTTAAAAAATGGGAATTCTAGATCCTTCAAGAAAACTCAGCTGTATGATATAGAAACAGAAAATCATAAGGAAAGAACAGACTGAGATAGAAAGAAAATACATGTATGGGAAAATAACATAAGCCCCTCTTTACAAGGGGGAAGTATAAAATCAAGAATATGTATTGTCTTTCAAAAAGAGAGTCAGCTTTAAGGAAAACTAAAAGGCAAATCTTTGAACCTAAAAATGCTGAGTTTATTTATATACTGTGCTATAAATTCCTAGCCCTGTTTTATAAAGACATTGAGTTTATGGTTTAGTAAACTATAAAAGAGCCTATATTAGCAAACTAGTTAGCTAAAGGAAATGTTCCCTACTAAGACTCAATTTGATTATTATCTCTTCTTTATCATAAGTGACACAGCCCTCTATTGTGTTTTCACGTTTTTCAAAGTAAAGCAAAGAGGGTACCCTTGTCAAATTATTTTATTAGAAAACTTGAATTTATCAGTGTGAAATTTAAACATTACCATTTTTATAAATATTAAAGTTGGTGAAACAGGTTTTTAGATAATTGTAAAAGATGTGAAACTTGGCCAGTGTAGGAGATAGTAAGAGTTCATTCATAATGACTATAATTCATATCAAACCTAAGAAACTTATATTGAACCTACTGGATTTTCTCCCTTGCTCCATTTCTGCTTACTTTCTGGCTTTTATTCTTCAATATAGATACACAGTGTAATTTATAGAATTTGAAACAACAGACCACTCTATTCTCTACAATAGTTTTAGACTAAAAGTTCTTCTGGTAAGCTTAAACCAAAAATATAATGATAAGGCACTAGAAATTAACGAAAAACTAAGAATGCAACAGCTATAGGAAATAGAATTTATACTTAAGAAATGTTATTCAAACATGAGAGATTTTCTCAGGCTCATGGGAATAAAAGATAAATTAATAAAAACCAACAAAAGTGAAGATTATTGACATGGAAATAGAGAATCAGTGATTTATTTTTAGAATAGTCTGTTTCTCTGGAGAGGAAATAAAATCAAGTAGAACAAAAATTATGATCAAAGAAGAGATATTGGGAACTTGAGAGAGAATGAGAGAGAGAGAGAGAGAGAGCGAGAGAGAGAGAGATTCAGACTGGGCTCCCTACATTCCAGGCTAAATCAACACTAGGAACTAGCATAGGCCCATATCCAGTGGTGTGTTGGAGAAAGCTCATACCAGCTCATTAGAACTGATTTTTAAAATTTTCAGAAATTCTGTGAGCTGATCATTAAACACAGCAGTTATTAAAAGTGAAAAATTATAAACTTACAATTAAGTAAATTATATTTTACAAAGGTGATAAATACTCAAAACATAATTTCTTAATTATTTTGCTACATTTTACTATTTGTGCTCTTAGAGTTACTTATATGTCTTGTATCTATATGGAGGAAATACAATATAAAAATGTGCTGCTACTTGCCTTCCCCTCTCTATGCTCAGTGGTGTATCATGGTGGTATCAGCCACGGTGGGAGTATTTACACTATTGAAATCAACAAATGCTACACATCAGAGCTTGGTTTGTTTTGTTGATTGTCTAAGCTATAGATAGTAGATGGAGAAAATGATAATCATGGAGATTAAATTTAAAAGTGTGCTATGTCTGTAGTCATTAAATTGTGAATAGCACAGAAATCGAAGAAACAATCTTCTGATATAGATAATCTAAAAATTATCTATTGAGAACAGAATTTACTTAGGTTATTGACTGATGAGTGAAGTTCTGAAATAAGTCTTTGTGGTTTTGCTTTCTTTTTGTAAATATAAAGAAACTATCCATCAGCATTCATGTTAGAACCACACACTCATTCCTTGAGTGCCACTGTAGGGCGTCTATATAACAAGAGTTCAGTAAAAATCAAGGAAATCATTCAATGAACATCAATTAGCTACATGAGCTTTAGGATAAAGAGAATTATATATTTTTATTATATCTATAATTTGTGTGTGTTTATCAGTAACATTTATATAATAAGGATACATATGTATAAACACATTCTTTTTTCGGACAGTTTGTTTTTAAACATCTACTGGTTTATTACTGCCATATCCTCTCAATGTTCATGGATTACATGGACAAGGAAAAAAATCCTTAAATAACAAGAGGAGGCAAAATATAATAAAAGAAACAAAAGTGATGCTTTTTTTCAGATGATTTTTTTTTTGAGACAGCAAAAGCTAAGAGACAATAAAGGCAGCTATAGAGTTTTGAGAGAAAATATAGTTTAAAGATGAAACATTGAGTCAATGTGCCTTCGCATGTGAGGCCACAGAATGGCATTCTGTGATATCCAGGGACTCCAAAACAATTTCACCAGCATCTCCTTCTTGAAAAACTGGCCAATAAAGAAATCAAAATGAGGCCAAGGATAAGAAAACCTTAAAGCACCCAAGTAAGCTAACTACAGATAAGTAAATGACTACTGTAAATCTGATGACTAAAATGTTTTTAAAATTCTTGAATTAGAGTGTATCACAACTTAATAACAATTAAAAAGAAAAGAATAGATCAAATAATGGCCATGATTTTTTAGTGGCTATACAGATTTTCTGGGTCAAGATGTCTAAGATATAGAGAGGTCCAGACTTTCTAAACTCTATAATGTTATTTCTTGTATGTTTTTTTAAAACAATTTGCTTTAATGATTTCCTCAGTTTCCTGAGAAATATCTATTTTTTAAAATCTTGTCCTGCTTGCTGTTTTTTTTTGTGTGTCTCAGATAGTTTGCAAATTAAGATAGTACTTCTGTCTTCTATGGCACTTCTGTTAAATGACTTTGTTCCTTTCAATTTAGAACCATGTGGTGCTCCTATTCTCTTCTGTTTCCAAATATATTTATTTATTTTGTTTCACCATATAGATCTTGCTTATTCATCTTCAGTAGCCTTGTTATTTATTTATTTATTTATTTATTTATTTGTCCATTTATTTATTTATTTATTTAATCTATCTATTTATTATGGCGATATTGGTTAACAAAATCAAATAGGTTTCAGCTGTACACTTAACAGTAAAGTATATACATATTTGCACTGTGTGTTCACCCCCCATAATCAGTTATTTTTAAAAAAATTTTATTAAGACTTATGTTTTTTAGAATAGTGTTAGATTCACAGCAGCACTGAGCAGAAGGTACATAGATTTTACATTGCCTTCTACCTCCACACATGCGAAGCATCCCCCAATATCATCATTAAAGTACCAAAGTACCATTAAAGTACCAGAGTGGTACTTTAAATTGATGAACCTACATTGACATATAATCACCCAAAGGTCCATAGTTTGCATTAAGGATCAATCCTGGTGGTGTATATTTATGGGTTTACACAAATGTATAATAAGATGTATTCATCATTATGGTATCATACAGAGTAATGTAACTGCCGTAAAAATCCTCCATGCCCTTCTTATTAGTCTCTCCTCCTTCCAACTGTCAACTCCTTGCAACCACTGAACTTTTTACTGTCTCCATAGTTTTGCTTTTCCAAATGTTATATAGTTGGTATCATACAGTACGTAGCGTTTCCAGATTGGCTTATTTTACTGAGTAATAGCATTTAAGTTTCCTCCATGTCTTTTCATGGCTAGATAGCTCATTTCCTTTTAGCACTGAGTAATGTTCTATTGTTTGGCTAGACCACAGTTTATTTATGCATCTTGGTTGCTTCTAAGTTTTGGCACTTATGAATAAAGCTGCTTTAAACATCTATGTGCAGGTTTTTTTGTGGATGTGTTTTCAAGTTTGTTTTTTTTTTTTTTTTGGTACATACCAAGGAGTACTATTGCTGGGCTGTGTGGTAAAACTAAATTAATTTCTTTAAGAAAGCACAAAACTGTCTTCCAAAGTGGCTGTACCATTTTTCATTCCCACCAGCAATTAATGAGTGTTCTTGTTGTTCCACATCCTTGCCAGTTTTTGATGTCATCAGTGTTCCAGATTTGGGGCATTTTAATAGGTGTAGAGTGATATCTCATTGTTATTTTAATTTGCATTTCCCTGATGACATATGAATTGGAACATCTTTTCATATGCTTATTTGCCATCTGTATATCTTTTTTGATGAGGTGTCTGTTAAAGTCTTTGGCCTATTTTTTTTTTAATCAGATTATTTGTTTTCTTATTGTTGCATTTTAAGAGTTCTTTGTACAATTATATATATATTTTTCTATTGTTTCCTCTTCATCATGTTATCTGTAAGGGCAATACTTAATAGGATCAGCACCCTGCAGGTGTAATTTTAGGATCACTTCTCTATGAAGTGGCTGGTAGCATGTTATTGAGGTGGAGGAGATGAGAAAGAGAACAAAATATCACCAACTTTCCTAACACCCTTCATTCTGCTAATCAGTGACTTAATTCAAAAGAGATTCTAGCCCTCAGGTTATCCTGCTCTTGCTTTAGAGATGCAGAGATGGAAAGAATTTTAAGGGAAACTTTTGGTTAATTACAGTTCAGAAAATCTAAAGCTCTTAATTCTTAGTTTACTAGTTAAAAATTATGCCTTTTTTTTTTAATTAATGAAAACTATAAATGATAAAGCACTGGGTGGAGAAGAGGAATGAGATTATAAGTGCTGGAAGGGGCCTCCTGATGAGACCTCTATGTGCTCTGATCTAACCAGTGGTCAAATTACCTCATGTATCTCCCCACCTTGTTTATCATTCTTCTGCTAAACTTACTGTGTTCTGATCTGTGCTTTACTGTCATATCTGTCTTAATATAAGTGACTTTCTTGGTATGTGATGTTTTTACACTACTTGTAAGAAAGAGATTTCTATTTCTCCTGATAATTTCTGTCACTCATTGCTCAGTCTGAGCTGCCTTTTTTCTCTTAAGGGGCTTATCTCCAAAGGACATTAACTAGATGCAACTTTGAATGTATGTCACATGCTTTCTTTATTTCCCTTTCTTATTTTTTTTTAAATTTATTTCAACACAAGATCATTGGAGTTTCTTCAAATTTAATATCCAATGCTTCCTAGTTTGGGTTTGAATTTTTTTTTTCACTGCCTTGTTGATCAGGTTTTAATTCAAAATTAGGTAGCCAAAGTGATTTGACTTTTATGGAATAAACTGATTTTAGTTTATTCCACAGGCTTCTTTTCTTCTGTGGTGGGTTTCTTTTCCACTGGTTTCTTCTCAACTGCTAGTTTCTTGTAGCCGCAGCCTTTTTCTCTACCACAGTTTTTTTCTGCTTTGTAACACTAACAGCTTTCTTTCATTTCTCCCCCACCACAGGCTTCTCACCTCGACCCCTCTTCTACTCAACTGATTTGGCTTCTAGCACTGCTGCTGCTTTATCCACCTGGAGCTTATGATTCTTGACCTGGTGAAGAATGGTGTTCTGGTGCATGGTCTTCACATGTGGGTTTGGCTTCAACACAATTCTCAGATCTTTCATTGGATTCTTCTTTAGGCCTCTGCAATGAATCTTCTTGCATGGTGCTTAGAGGGCTCTCTGGATCTCTGGGCTTTTCAAGATTCTGCTAAGGTCTGTACTGAGCATCTTGTGCATGGGAAGGTTGTAGTTACTCTTGAGAGAGGCAGTTTTATGCCAAGTGCCATACAGATCATCTAACTTGCAGAAAGCACTTTCAGTCCAAATGTAGAAATGGCCCCCATGCCCAACAGGAGCAAGTTTCAAAATGTTCAGTTTGCTTACATTAAGCAGAGTAATTTCAGGAATGTTTCTGAAGGCTTCTATGATGCCATTGTACTCATTATAGATAATGTGAGATCCTCGGTGCTGGATATAATGACTGTTTCTCATTTTGCCCTTGCCAGCTCTCATTTGCTGAGAGGCATAGACCTTTTTTTTTTTTTTTTTTTACATATATCCCTTCAAGCTTAAGTTTCTTAAGAAGCAAAACAGCATCCCTGGTATTCTTGTAGCCTTCAACTTTTTCTTCAACCACCAACAGAAGTTCATGAACTTCCTTATTATGAGGACCTTTAGATATGACCAGCTCTGGTAAGGCTGAGGCAGCCAGGGCAGAACAGATGGCATATCACTTCTGCGTTGTGTTCACTCTTCATTGCCAACAGTGCTAGGTTTTAGTTGGTGCAAACATGTGGCCCCCACAGCACATATTGCCAAAAGTACCCTGGCCAGAACGATGAGTCCAACCTCCTTGAACTCTGGGAATTTGAGCCTCAGCTCTGCCAGTGCCTCATAACTCAGCACTGGTTTGATGACCTGCTAATTCACTGACAGCATGGGGCTGTCTATTGTTTTTGTGCAAGTTGGTATGAGCAAAGTTCACAATATCTGGTTGTATGGGAGCCTTGAACACAGCTGGCAAAGTGACATTTTGCCAGATGATTCCTCCTTTTTGAAGTACACTGAAATCAGTGGACAAACACACACCATGGTGGGAAGAGGAGAAGGCCACCCTCCCCTCAACCCCGTGGCTCCCACAGAAAAAGCTGGGTTTGAATTTTTTAAAAGTGTATAGTTCGATAGTGTTTCATATATTTGCACTGTTGTGCAACACATCTCTGGAACTTTTTTATCTTGTAAGACTGAAACTATATACCCATTAACCCTTTTCCCATTTAGAAAAAAAAGTGCAGCTTGCTTCCAGTGTTAATTTAACATCATATCTAGGATTTGACATTTTCAGTGATCAAGATTACTGTATTTTATAAATGGAAATACTATTACTAAAAGCAGAATGATATAAGTGGAATGATGTAATTTGTTTCCAAGGACTATTGATATACTAGAGCGAAGCAAGAATAATAATAAAAGCAAGATATTTAGTGGCAAAGTTTGGGGGTAAGGTCAGGTACTATAATCCGTGAGTTATCTTGGGGTGAATGCTGCAGCTACAAGAATCACTGGTGAGTATTCCTGGGGAAAATGGGAAATGGATTAAACAATTGCCTCTTTGCCCCTTAGATTTGATTTTACCTAATGGGATAACAGCATATAACAAAATGATTCTCTGGACTGCTGTCGAAGAGGGAAATAGCTCCTAATTCCTAGGACCTAGTTTAATGTAAAGATGTGGATGTTAGGATGGTTATTATGGAGAAAAACTTATCCAGAAGAAACTTTTATGTCTTTGGGTATAATAGTCATCATCTACCTCTGCCTGTCTGTCTGTCTGTCTGTCTTTCTATCATCTATTTATCTATCATCTACCTACCTACCTACCTATCTACCTACCTAACTTCCTACCTACCTACCTACAGGTTGAATGATACTTGGCTTCTGAATCATCAATATTTTAAATGCAAACAACCATAGTCATCAGTGGCATGCAGCAAAGAAGACTCAGACCTGCTTTCTGATAATTCTTAAGTGTATTTGTAGTTATGAGACCAACTTCTCCTGGTGTTCTAACTTTATGCAATTTCTATCTATGAGGCAGCCATAAATCTTTCCATTCCCAGAGGAAACCTGCCATCTGTTCACCAGACTTGGAGTAGTTGGAGGGAGCAGCTGCAGTTGCTATCAGAATCTGAATGTGTATGTGTTAGTCATTAAGAAAAAAATTTGTGCTCATTTATGTTTTGAATCATAACAATGCCATCAACAGGTCCCAACAAATCTGCCAATGGCAATCCCAAGGGAGCAAGATCTGGATTCTGTTCCCAGCAATACTCTCCTTGTGTACTTTGGTCAACTTGTATAAAATCCCTTTTCTTTTTCCTCATCTAAATGTAAAAGAATGTTTTAAAATGATTTTTTCCCTTGTTGAAAATAGACAGAATTTTGATCTCCTACCTTATTGTTTCTGAGAAAGCAGCTTATATTCAGCTCTGAGAACAAAGTTCTTGGAAGAGAGAGTCTAAGGAACTTGGCTGAGAACTTGGAAAGGCCTTGGGGATCAACTAGTCCTGCACTCCTCAATCTTCAGACTTACATACAATCTTACTAATTTTTACAGTATCTTTATATTGCCTATTATTCACTTACAATATATATTTAGAGTTCAGATTGTTCAGGCAGGGGCTGTATCTGAGTCCCCATCAACCTGATAAACATCAATCCCATATGCCCTGGTGATTATCTGAGACCATGCCCCACTCAAATTGCAGGCCTATACAACCTGCTTCTACTGTTTTATTTTTTTTTTCAAATAAATTGATTGTTTTAGTTCATGCTGAGTACTTTCCTAAAACCTCTCAAAGGTTCACAAATATGAAACAAGTAGCACCTGACTTCTCTGTGGCCCATAAATCTTGCTAAGCAGCCCCAAATCCAACACTAGTGGCAGCCAGCCTTGGTTCACAGCTTAGTCTCTCTCAGTCACCTCTAAGCCCAGCACAAGTGGCAGTCATCTTCCTATCACTTTGTAGCTCATACCAAATGGACCTGAGCAGGGCACAGGTAGCAGCTAAACTGGGCCTGCACCAGAGCCCCTCTCAAGAGTCCCCAGAACAAACATGCCTGGTGACCAGCTTCAGACCACACCAGAGCACCATTGAACTACATCCACAAATGACACACCAAAAGGATGGACTCAGCAGGCACCAGAGCCCTGCTAAAGCCAACTCTGCTCAGTAGGATCAGCTTCTGCACAACAGCTCCTCCACTGTAGTCACATCTATCCTTACAACCAATGAGCCCAAAGGTTAATCCTTCTCATTGACTTGCCAAATTTCAACTACAGCAGGAGGGCACACACAAACCATGCAAGAAACACACCTGGAGCATCGGCTCAGGTGAACACAGAGAGTGTACCACTGGGCCCCACCCCACAGGACACCTAACACATAAGGCTACTTTACTGTAACTGGAAGACATAGCAGCTCTACATAGGAAGGCAGCCAAAATGAGGAGATAAAACATACCCCAAATGAAAGAACAGAACAACTCTAGAAAGAGAATTAAACAAAATGGAGACAAACAATCTACCAAATGCAGAGTTCAAAACACTAGTTATAAGGATGCTCGGTGATTTCAGTGAGCACTTCATCAAAGAGATAAGGAACATAAAATGGAGATAGAAACATTTAAAAAAGAAAAAAAAAACAGCCAGAAGTGAAGAATACAACAACTGTAATAAAGAATCCTTAGAGGGAATCAACACTAGATTAGATAAAATGGGGAATCAAATCAGTGATTTGGAGGACAAGGTAGCAGAAAATACCCAAGCAGAATAGCAAAAAGAAAAAAAATTAATATAGTTAAAGGGGTCTCCAGGACAACATCAAGTGTATCAAAATTTGCATCATAGGGGTACCAGAAGGAGAAGAGAGAGAGCAAGGAATTGAAAACTTATTTGAAGAAATAATGATGGAAAACTTCCCAATCCTAGTGAATACACACACACACACACACACACACACACACACACACACACACACATATACATACATATATATGTATGTATATATGTAGATTCCACTTAGTATTTGTCTTTCTCTGTGTGACTTATTCACTTAGCATAATGCCATCGAGATCCATCCATATTGTTGTAAATGACAGAATAGAAGAGTGGAATATTATTCCATTGCATGTGAATCTATTTTTATTTTTTTGAGAAACTTTATGCTTTTTTTTCATATGGGATGCACCAATTTATATTTGCACCAACAGTCCAAAAGGATTCCCTTTTGTCCACATCCTTTCCAATACTTGTTATCTCTTATATTTTGGTGATAGTCATTCTGATAGGTGTGAGGTGATATCTCATTATAGTTTTGATTTGCATTTCTCTGGTGATTAGTAATGGTGAGCACTTTTCATGTACCTGTTGATCATTTTTATGTCTTTTTTACAAAGATGTCTATTCAGTTCCTCTGATCACTTCTTAATTGAATTGTCTTTTTTTTTTTTTGCTATTGAGTTGTATAGTTATATTGATTCTTTATATATTTTAGATTTTAACCTCTTACCAGCTACACGCTTTGCAAATATTTTCTCCCATTTTGTAGGTTGCCTTTTCATTTCATTGATGATTTCCTTTGCTGTGCAGAAACATTTTAGTTTAATGGAGACCAACTTGTTTATTTTTGCTTTGGTTTTATTTGCTAAATCATTGAAAAACTAATGTCAAGGAGCTTACATTGTTTTATTACTATGTTTTCTTCTAGGAGTTTTATAGTTTCAGGTCTTTAATTCATTTTGAGTTGATTTTTGTATATGGTGTAAGATAGAAGTCCAGTTTTATTCATTTGCATATCAATATCCAGTTTTCCCAACACTATTTACTGAAAAGAGACTATCCTTTCTTCACTGTGTATTCTTGGTTCCTTTGTCATAAATTAATATGCATGGATTTATTTCCAGGCTTTCTATTCTGTTTAATTGATCCATGCATTTATTTTTATTTCAATAGCATATTGTGTTAATTACCATAGCTTTGTAATATAGTCTAAGTCAGGAATGTGTTACCTCTAGCATTGTTCTTTTTCCTTACATTTGCTTTGGCTATTCAGGGTCTTTTGTGGTTCCATGTGAATTTTAGGATTATTTGTTCCATTTCTGTGAAAGATACCATTGGCATTTTGAGAGGGATTGCACTGAATCTGTAGATTGCTTTAGGTAGTATGGACATTTTAACAATATCAATTCTTTGAACCCATGAGCATGAAATATTTTTCCATTTATTTGTGCTTTCTTTAGTTTCTTTTATTAATATCTTATAGTTTTCAGTGTACAGATGTTTCACTTCCTTGATTAAATGTATTCCTAGGTATTTTTTTGATGCCGTTGTAAATAAGATTTTTTAAAAAAATTATCTTTCTGATAGTTTGCTATTATTTACATAGTTCAAAATTCAATCCAAATTTTAAGTCATCTGGATGGGAGTTATAGGATCTAAACTAACTTGAAGTTTAATAGTAATATGCACAAGTATGGGCAATGTAGGTTATGTGGCTGTCTCCTTTAAATTTGGGTGCCTTTGATACAATGACTATAAATAGGGCCTTTCTATCAGTTTAGTAGACAAGCATCTAATCCTATCCAAGACTGATGTCCTTCGGTCATTAGGAAACTTGAGCAAACTAAGAAGACAATGCTTCTTTTGAGTTATTTGGAAGGACACATTTGCTTTTTTACTGGGTCAGTTGGATATTGTCTTGTTCTGTTGACTCATTAAAGTTCACTCTTCTTATCTCTTCACCTTCCTTTGTTCCCAGGAGGTTAGTTTGACATATCTTACCTGGGCCACTGAAATTCTTTTGCTTCCAGAAGTTAAGAGAGTGCCAAGGGAGGTAGAGGCAAAGCATTTGTTTCCACGTCTTCCTCCATTCCAGGTTTCAGGATGGTAGTGGCTGGGTTTCCCTATCATGGCTACAGCTCCTGTCAGGTGACTGCCCAATAACAAAAGGTTTTACTACATTTTGATAACCACTCCACTCCATCTCTTCAGACCTAGGTATAATATTCAACCTCTTGTTGCTATCCTGGGGTTCTTCATCATTCTTGTTGGTTTCTACCACACATTTGTCAATAGCCTCTCAACTAAACTCTTCTCCATTATCCTGTTTGAATGTGCCATCTGTGTTATCTTCCCAACACCCTAATAGATTACATAAATGGTACCAGGAGGGACCCCAGAAATAAACCTTTAAAATGAGCTTCTGGAATTGAGTCTGACTTATATGATGAATATATGGATGACTTGTTTACTTTTTCTGGGGGCAATAGGACATAGGTAATCTATAGTAAGTGGTGCCATCATGATTATGAAAAGCATTACCAGTAGTAGCATATGATTGAATACAGATGGAGGGCAAGGTAATGGGAGACCAAGTTATTCAGTTCTCCTAATATCATTTATTGAATAACACAATCTTTCTTTATTGTTTAGAATAGTCTTCTTTATCATAAACTAAATTCTTTTATATACTCAGGTTCTGTTCCTAGGCTATCTATTTTTTCCATTTATTTGGATAAGTCTCACATGATCACATTATTTTATTGACTCTCTATGTGAGTCAGGGACAAAACATAACATTGATACATAATAATAGCTTTCACTTTGATAATGCTTTCTTTGTACAAAGCGCTCTTCTAAGTGCTTTATATATATTAACTTATTTCATGTTCACAGCAACTCTGTGAATAGAAGATATTATTATCTATGTTTAGCAGGTGAGGCACAGAGAAGTTATATGACTGGCAGCAGGTCCTACAACCAGAAAGCAGAGAATCTGAGATTTGAACATAGGAAAATTAGATTTACTAACCACTATGCTATACTACCTCTAACTCTGAGATGGTGAGGACATTTATTTTGAGAACTAGAAAGGTATGGTTCATGTGCACTGTTCCTGATGATCTAAATTAATTAGATAGAACTTAGATAACCTAGAAAAATTGACAGTTACTATATCTCCTAGACTGCCTCTTTCAATGATCTGTTTCTCAAGTAAACTTCTAGTTACTGTCAGACTTTATCTTCATCAGACTAGCTAATCAAGTCCAAACATTTTATATCTGCCCATCTTTCCTGCTGTTCATAACACTAAGTTAGCCAAATAAATTCAATTTTTTTCTACTGCTCATTTCTCACAAATTGTGACTGGCATCTGTATATTTATGAAGGTTATATTGCATTGCTAGATTCTCACTGTATTATTATAACAGATCACAAATTATATTGATGAATACCATAGTGAGACATGATAAACATAGTTCATTTTGACTGGGTAAAATTGTCTTTAATTTCCTGGCCTATAAAGCAGGGATAAGAGCAACTGACTCATAGTGTTGGGGTAAATATTAAAATGAGATCATGTATGTAAGAGCAATCAATAGTGCCTGGTATGTGGTAGGTATTCAAGTAATGTTGGTAGGCTCTGAATCATTATAGGCTATGATCGTTATATGGCTAAGTCTAAAGACAGAGAGGGGAAAGAGAGAGAGAGAGAGAGAGAGAGAGAGAGAGAGAGAGAGAGAGAGAATTTTTCATAGTTCAGACACTATGCTTGGTGGTTTACATGCATATAGTTTGATATTATGGAGTGAATAAACCTTTTTATAAGATAACTTTCCTGTATGGTATAAAGCATAAAATTAAAGTCCAATATTATATGCTGCCTTGACATCTGGTAAAATCAAGAGGGGAAGGGTCTTCAAACGTTCTAACCACAAGCCTCTCTACAGCTCTAATCCCATGGGTAAGCTCTCCAAGTCAAACATTTCTTATTAAATGGACAGATATATTTTCCAATTATCCTTCAGTAGCAAGTTTCTGCTTCCTGCCAGCCACAGGATTATTTATATAAGCCAGTTGCATCTTTCTACAGGAGATAAGAGTACCTCACCCTATTGATACCATAAAGTCTACTACCCATAGTTCCTGGTTATCCATTTGTTTCTTGATACAACCACTGTGTGGCATGTGAGGTATTTGTTGTTCTTCTAGCCTCTGGGCTGTGAGTATCTGTGACTAATAAACTGCAATTATCTCATCTGTTCAGTGTTAGGTTTTGTAGTTGGGCCATCCACCTTGGCCTTCTTTCACCAGCAAGATGAATGAAAGGTGGTCAAATACTCTTAGAAGAAACTGAACTGAATGAGTCTTCACTGAATGCCCTAGATCATTGTTTCTCAAACTTTAATAGGGAAACCAATTATCTAGAGATCTTGTTAAAAGTGTCCATTCTGAGTTAGTACATCTGGTGTAATTCTTCAGTGGGGCCTGATATTTTGGATTTCTAAAAGCTCTCAGGTGTTGCAGTTGCTCCTCAGACCATACATGGAGTAACAAGGCTCTAGATGACACAGAATCCAGGCCAAAAAGACCTGGAACATTCACTATATTACTCATCTATGACCGTATAATCATCTAGGAATCTGGCAGATCCAAGAATGACTGATAGTACCTTCTGGGAACTGGGATATTTAGCCCGTGGGATTGGAAACTGACCAGGATCTGTGTAAGATTCTAAGGTGGAACTATCCCACCTTACTACTGGAAGAATGAAATAATAAGTACCAGGAGAATGAAATTGCTTAGAAGTCCCATATGTAGCTGGAAGAAAAGGTATTTATCAATCTTTGCCTTGCACTAGCCATTCTATGATCAAAGAATATTGCTATTTTAAAGAAGGAACTATTGATCTCCATAAGTCTTATCACTGGACTTCTTAGGATTAAAGAACTTTATTTCTGTTAGGTTTTTAGTTAGGTTCATTGAGAAAATGTCTGACTCAGGGGAAAGGGGAAAAGAGAGGATTTGTTGCAGAGTGCTCTAATAAAAAGCAAGCCAAATACTTCTCATTGAGAAGGATAAGAGGAAAAGGAGAAAAACAGAAAGAGAAGGGCTGGATGAAATCAAATCATGTTTTCTCCAGGAAGCCTGACCTCTGTGAAAATCCCAAAACAGAGCTGCCCCAAAGGAGTTCTGCTCCCAGCAGACAATGCATATTAGATTGGCCTTAGCTTTGCAGACAGGCCTTCATGCTAATTTCTCTTGACCTTCTCCTGTGATTCTTGTCAGCCTGGCCCTCATTTGTTAAACTTGCTTTAATTATGTGCATAATGGCTCATTATTTTTTATAAAGGAAGCAGAAAAGGAAACAATTATGCAAATGAGTGAGGTTTGTTGTTCACTGAGGAGTTGTGGGCTAATTGGGCACTGGAACAAAAACACCATGGCCAACTAAGATAAACCTAACGTCCAAGAACAGAGATAAAATGCCAGAAGAGCTCACTAAAGGGCTTTGATCAATAAATCTTCATTGCTAAAGTTGAAGGATTGTCTGAGTTGTCCAAGATCCAGCTTCTCCAAGTAACATCTCCTTTTTAGATTGGTCTTCATTTGTCAAGTGGAAAGAATTTCTATATTCGAACCTGATATTCCTTCCTCTGGTTTTTCCTTTGAAAATCTTATTTATTCACTCATTCATTCAGTATGTTTTAATTCTATCTAGTTAAAATCTTTATTAATAGGGCCCTGCATGATTTGGATCCTTTTTGATTTAAACAATGTCACCTCTTCCTGACTCAGCCTGTCACAGGTGGACTCCTTTCAGCCTTAAATAGCCAATCTCCTTTGATCTTTTACCTGCGATGTATTAACACTACCCTCACCTTAGTATACCCCCTAATTCTAATTTGTTATATTAGATTAGAAGGAGAAATTGTAGGTTACCCTATATCTCTCCCTTAGGGTATTTAAAATATTTGACATTAATCGCTGTTGTAAAAATGACCTAAGCTAACTTGGTCATTTACAATTGTAACATTTTCTTCAAAACTTACCACCAGCAGGGATACTACACTGAAGGCCAGTCTCAAAAGGGATTCTGCATAACAAATATCATCAAGCAGACACAAAAACCATCACACAGCCTATGCTGGAAGATCAGTGAAATCTTAGCTCTCATTTTATGCACCTAGATGATCTTTTAATTAAAGGGTTTATTTGAGGCTAATATGAAAATATTCTAGCAGCAAGATTCAGCTAAATTTTTAATCAGAATCAAATATTGTCTAAATGGTAGGATATGGTGCCAGAAGAAAAGCAGAGGCCTTGGGCATCATTTCAAAAGATATGAGGCTATTAGCTTTGCTAGATTCTTATATTTGTTTATGCAAATGCCTATACAATAATTTTAGTAATTATATACAACTGGGAGATAATTTATATTCACTAAAAAATAATTTTTAATATTTATTATACTAAGTGACAAACCTGCTATTGACCAGATAATAAGTTAACTTTAGCCGTGTGGTAGCTGTCCCTGGAATGTAGATTTTGGTTAGAATTTTTCAAATGCTAGCTAACCACCCTGGAGCATGTATTTTTGATTAGGGTAGTTCAGATATTAACCAACAACCCCTAGGGTATAAATTAAAGTGCCCACCTACATATCAGAAACTACTGTTAAATAATTTAAAATACATTGCAGACAACATAGCAATTAAATTTGCAGGTTAATGTCGGGCTTACTTACTGGAATGTAAACACCATGGACTGGGAGGTGACTTATTTGTATCACATACCCAGAGTCTGCACAGTCTAGACCCAGAGTAGGTGACCAAGAAATGTTTTTGTAATAAGTGGAAATCATCTGCCAACATCTTCCCCTTCCTTCTTGATTCTGACTTTTTGCTTCTCATTTTCTTCTGTTACTCCCCGTTCCAGTTTTTTTTTTTTTCTTTATATCTCTCTCTTGTCATCATTCCCCTCTTCCTTTCTCTTTTTATTTATGTGGGAAAGTCATGTGTCTTTTTCAGAATTCTGGCTGAAAATTCTGCTATTAAAAAAATGGGAACATTTGAAGACTTGCTTTATCTTGACTTAGTTGCTTCAAGGCTTTATACTTTCCTTGTTTCCTGATCTGTGAAAGGAGGATAGCAGCAGTAGCCTATCTTAGAATGTCACTGTGAGAATTTGTGGAGTGTTTTCAGCACGCTTAATTTTCCTCCAGCTCACCTGCTTATTTAGCCGAAGGACCCATTTCACTAATTATTTGATTAATTTCCTAAGCTATGAAGTCATCATTTCTTTCTCCAACTGGTCTTGAAAATGTGATAATGTAGCATCTTCTTTGCTGGATGTGTATATATATGTGTGAAGTGGGTGGGGCAGGGAACATCGGGCCAAGGAGAAAAGCTTTTGCTCATCTTTCTCTTCTAGGTGGGTTCTCTTAGGTCACTTAATCTCTTTCAGGTTTTTTTTTTTTTTTTCTATCTGTAAGAGGGGGTTATGATGACAATCTTACATAGATGTTATGAAGGTAAAATGAGATTAGTGTATATGAAGACAGCCCAGATCTCAATAAATATTAATGGAATTAAATGACCTTCTGTAAGCAATTATAAAACCAGAGTTCAGTTAGGCAGCTGACCTCTCTGAGCTATGAATAAGAGATTTATTGCAGGAATTAGACCCTATGCATGTGTGGGAGACTGGGGAAGTAAAAGACTAAAGAGTAAGTTGGAGGATCATAGAAGATACCAATTAGTCAATCTGAAAGCCAAGCACATCCAGCTATCAAAGTAGAGAAGTCTATGCGGGAACTATTGCCTGTCTGGACCCACCGCCACACATCTGTTGATGAACTTGGGATCTCTATTAAACATAAGGGTAAGCAGTCAGGAAGAAGAGCCTGACTTTGAATGGAAGAAGAGCTTAACTTTGAATGGACAATATGTGGAACCCACTGGCACTTGCTTCTCTCTGCCACTCATGTCTAACCATGATGACTTTCAGAGAATAATGGCTTCTGTTTCATTACCACCATACAAATTCTAAGCAAATTCCAATTTTGATCAACTTTAACTCTGTATAATATACAAGCTTAATAATTATGAAAAATGTAGTTTCAGCTTTACCTTGTTGACCTGGAAAAACCACCATACCAATATTTTTCATTTTACAGCTAACTCCATTTGGCTTTAATTTAAGTTGCTATTTTCCCCTTAAGGAATACCAAAGATCAACCTTTGACCATGACCTTAAATTTATGGAGTTATATAAAGTAACATCTAAAGAGTTCAGGCCACCTACTTCATACTTGAAATGCATTATCATATAAAAGTAGAATTTTTAATGTGAACATATATTAGTTTTTTTAAAAATAAGAAAGAGGGAGATTTTATTGATTATAATTTCAGTTTAAATTTCAAATACACTCTAGCAATTACTGTATGCAGGGCTTTTATAGTTTATTCATTTGTTTGCTATTTGTCTCCTCCTACTAGATTATAAGTTTCATTGTTTATCTTGCCATCACTTTTTGAAACCCCTTGGGACTCTGGCATGAGAAGCCTGGATTCTTTCAAAACTTCTATATCTCCAGCAGGCCTAGGACAAGTGTAATAACTACTACATTTGATTTGTTGAGGAGAAAGAGGTGTTAAGATTCTTAAGTCCTTATGGGTAGGTCCTTAAATTTTTCTTAATAAAATGCGCCTCCTTACTTGAAACTACTAGCACAGCTGTGAGGCCTCTTACTTCAGGAGTTCAGTGTAGTTTAAAGCATTAATCATCTTCCTTGTAAAGCAATGTGGAATGGAAAGATGAATAAGATGCTGGCACTGTCTCAAGGGGTTTAAAAATCTATTGTGTTTGGGGGAAGGCAGAGGAAAAATGAAAAGATAATTTATGAGCCAAGTACCCTAGTGGAAAACATTGCCACTGAAGAGGAGACGGCATAAATTGGGGGAGCAAACTAGAGAAGGTGCTTTCAGATTACATTATAAGAAGAGAGGAGGCAGGGTGTTTATTCCCAGTAGAGGTAACTCAAGGAGATCTGAACATTCAATTAATCTTTTAACAGCCCTAGTTATATGAACTTAGAGGTGTAGGTCTCATTTTAACAAATTAAAATCTGACAAGAAGGGATATAGGAGAAGATAAAGAACAAGGAATATAGAACAAGTTTGTGATTGCAAAGGTAAATTGTTAAGGAGATAAAGTTTATTTTTAGCATCTCCATTTATCCTCTGGGGTCTCTCTAACTTCTTCACTGGGGGTCTCAGTGCCCTTATGCTATGGCCACTCCCCCTACCTCAATGCCATACCTTGGTTCACAGGACTCTCCCCACACCCGCCATTAAACTTTACCTATCTTCATCTGTTTTTATTCTCTGTTGTTTATTATACTGCTGTACTTCTTTTCTTTAAACTTATTTATTTAATTAGTTTCAATTACATAATACATTGATTAGACATCTATAGAGTTCATAAAACAATCTTCCCAATTGGTCCCTCTCTCCCCTGGTCCTCTGCCTAGCCATTATATTAACGCTAACTGCAGTCCCTCGAGTGCAATACTTCTTTACTGAAACACTATAATCATTCAAATACCTTACATTGTAGAATTCTTTAAAATGTGCTAAGTGCTTTTCATGTCAGCTTATCAGATCAACTTATTAGAATGGATTAATATGTTAATAAGTCAGTCTCTTAGTGTAACATGACAATATGTTAACAGGGGGCTGCTGGGAGTAGTACCATATTCCCTTACCTTAGATCTGCATGCTTCTTCATCATTTGTAGTGTTTTCAGATCTGTTTTTAAAAAAATTTCTCGCGTAGTGGGAATTGGACACTGGGTAAACTGGAAGAGAAGATATCTTAAGGCAGAGAGACCTTTGGGGTGAATGCTATCACACTATGCAGCAACAGGGGTACCACTGACAATGGAGTTGGGAATTGGTACTCCTGTATTTGCATGGGGTACCACTTATGAACAGCCAGGTACAGCAAATCTGTTCATGGTCTTCAATTCATTCCTACTCATGCTCAAGAAGATGGCTCATTCCTGTTGGTTAGGATAATGATGGGGTTGGGTGCAGAGTTTCCTAACTCTATACTTTCCAGGATGGAATAACCAAGGCTTACACAATACATTCTTCTTCCCCAAGCCCAGGGACCATCATAAAACTAACCTTGGCAGATAACATTTTTTTCTCAATGCTCAGAGTAAAACTTCTTGAAGTTACAAATGGAGACCAAGGACTGTAAAAGTATATAAAGCACATATGAATCAAAAATTTTTTTTCCTTTTAATATACAATCCCCTCTCCTATGCAGCTGTGATGTACGGCTCAGTCATTCTACTCATGTTGCCACGGACCTGCAGACAGACTGCTGTGATCTTTAGTTTTCCTGATTAATTCGAAGGTACTCGAGTTTTAGAAAAGTTTGTTTCAGTGCTGTGCAGTGACTGTCAGAGCCCCTCATTATCAGTTTAAATTTCAACCATTTTCATCACAGTGGTATTTTCAGGGCTCTCTGGTTCTTTGGCTATAAACTCATTCTCTCACTGTGACATTTCTGCTTCATAGATCCAGGAGGTCTAAATGGGCTCCTAAGACTGCTGGTTGTCCCAGCCATTTAGGAAGTGTGGCAATTTTACAGAAAAAAGTGATGGACATTTTGTCAACATATATTTCACATATTTGCAATGTAAGATTATTGACTTTAAAGAATTCTGTTTCATTCCTAACAAACCTATATATTCTAAAAGCATTGCTTATGTCAAAAGGACGCATGGTCAGCTGTCCTTGCCAAATTCTGTTAATCTTCATTACTGTGTTTGTGTTGGGTATAAGTTTCAAAAAAAAAAAAAAAAAAAAGTTCACAATTACTTCTCCAGACACAGACAGATTTTGTTCCAGGTGTCAGGAACGAAAAATAAATGGCAGAAACAAGATTTTTTTACACTTTTAGGCACTCTTTTCTTCCCACATTTCTCTTGGCCCAGGTAAGGGATGCAGAGGCATGTGCCCTTTTCTTCTTCTTGGCTGGAAGCATGGAGACCTGCAGAGATAACGTGATAGGTTTGAGCAGTCACTGGGGGCTTATGAAAATGAATGTTCAAGTAGCAGATGCTCTTCACAATACTTATGTGGAAGCTATTCATAAAACTGCTTCATTTGAGGGTGGTTTTAAAGGCTGAAGGGAGAGGATCTGTGGTGTGTAGGAGCCTAACCTGCAGGCCCAGCTGCCGTACCTTTGGCCAGAATGGAGATTCAGTCCTCTTCCATCTGTCTACAACGGCTTTATTTGAACTATACTCTCACATGCAATTCCTGCCCAAACTTAAAAAACAGTTTTCATTTCATATAGATGTGCATTCCTTTGTACTCTCACACCAATATGTTTTTACTTTACATCTTTCACACTCAAAAGCTCTTCATCTACCTCACAGCTAAACTGAAGATGAGGCCATTTCAAACCCTTGTGCATGAAAAATCTGGCAACCCTTCTCTACCATTGTTTTTTATTTGGTGTTATTGTTTATGTTTTTTATTTTTTATTTTTGTTGTAATGTGATATCTTGATTTTATCTAAATTATTCAAAGGCTTGAAAGGCTTTACAAAAATAAAAATATAATAATGTCACATAAATACTATAACTCAGAATGTATGAACAGAACTTCTCAATAAAGAATGTGAATATAATGAACATACATTATGAATTTCCATCAACTGACACTAGAAAATTCATTGCAATAATGAATTTACACAAGAAAAAAAAGGTAATATTAGAAAACATGATGATAAAAATTGGAAATTTGAATGTTAATAGGCTGAAAACTTAATTTTCCCTCATGGTTACTGTATTACTCATTGAGAAGTGTTGTCTAATAGAGATGTGAAGACATTGTTGTTTTTGAATCTTTCTAAAACAAAGTTTAATAGGAATGATTTCAACTGCATTTAAGAAATTAACACTAAAACAACAGTGATTTGAATTGGGAGAGATTAATTTCTCTTTTTCAAAGATGTCTTGGGGAGTATAATCTAGGATTCATGAACTAGTCCCATGGTGTCATCTAAGCCTCAGGCTCTTTTCTCTTTATTCTAGCATATTAGTGTATGGCCTCTGTTCTTATATTTACGTCATGGTCAAAAATGGCTGCTGGGGTCCCAGGTATCACAATCCCACTCTAGCCAGCAGGAAAAAGTAAATGTAAGCACATCCATTCTTTTTCAAGGAGACTTTCCAAGAATCTATACAAATACATCTATTTATATTTATCCACTTAGTTGTATGACTATCCTAACTGCAAGGGTGTGGGCAGGTAGATCTCTATATGAGCACATAGTGTTCATTTAAAATCTGAGGTTCTGATACTAAGGAGGAAGGGGAAACTAGACAGTGTAAAGCAGTTTCTTCCACAAAGAACCTTCAAAACAAACTAACCAATTATCCAAGAATAAGCACAAAATATATTTTTTTAGTACAACACCAAGAAAATTTGTTGCCGAAGGCAAAGAACAAACCAAAGTAGAAGAAGAATCATTTAAAGTTGTACAACTCATGACAAAAACTACTATTTATTACACAAATCATTAGAATCTTACAAAACTAGTCACAAAGTTAATAATAAATATAATGTCTGAGGATTATTGGTAAAATTTTTTTTATAAAATATCCCTGTTGTGTATTGCTCAATATCAATAAAATAAAATGTGAAGGACCAATTATTATTACAAGCACATAATAATAACAAATACTTTGACTCGCAGTTCTATGAAACAATGATTTCAGAGTCTTAAATAGCTGCTGACATTTGTCACATATCTTGGGAAATTACTTCACAATTTTTTGTTTTATTTATTCTTGAAAAACCATGATATAGAAGATTTTGTTAATTTATTTTATATTAACATTGTAAGTCATGGTGTAGATAGGAAAACACACATAGAGATGAGTTCTGAAGGAGGACTAGCCATATTTGCAGTGAGTAAAAGGAAGTCCATTCAAATGTGCAATCACTCACTGCTTTATTCACATGAATTAGTTGGTAGAAAAGTAGGCCACAGGTTTTAATTTTAGAGGGAACAGTGAAAGTTGTAAAGTCAAATAGTGGCTACTTAGTGTATTAGTGCAATGTATTGTGCAAAAAATTGGGTGGCAAGTAAAATCTACTGATTACATGTAGGACTCAGATAGCCCATGGCAGGGGGCAGTGGTGCAATCTTTTAAAAATTAAGTTTATTGGGGTAACATTGGTTAATACAATTATATGATTTTCAGGTGTACATTATCATTTGACATCTGTATATTCTATTGTGTGTTTACCACCCAAAGTCCAGTTTCCTTCAGCTACAATATATTTGATCTCCTTTACCCACTTCACCCTATCCTTCTCTGCTATAATTGACCCTCTTACCCCATCTTTCTCCCTCCACCTCCCCTACTCCCTACCCTCTGGTAACCACTAGTCTATATTCCATGCCCATGAGTCTCTGTTTGTCCTCTTCCTTTGTTGCTTTTAGGTTTATATCCCTCAAATAAATGATATCATGTGATTTTCAACTTTTTCTGTTTGGCTTATTTTGCTTAACATGATTGTCTCGAGGTCCATCCAGGTTGTCACAAATGGCAGTATTCCCTCTCTTTTTATGGCTGAGAAATATTCCATTGTATATTTGTACCACTTCTTCTTTAGCCAATCATCTATCATAGGACACTTTGGTTGCTTCCATGTCCTGGCCACTGTGAATAATGCTGCTATGAACATTGGTGTACAAAAATCTTTTTTGAATATGGGTTTTCAAGTTTTTGGGGTAAATACCCAGTAGAGGAATTGCTTTATCATATGGTAGATTAATTCTTACTTTTTGAGGAGCCTCCATACTGTTTTCCATAGTGGCTGTACCAATTTACAGTCCCACCAGCAGTATACGAGGGTTCCTTATTCTCTGCATCCTCTCCAACATTTGTTATTACTTGTCCTGTTGATTATAGCTATTCTAACAGGTGTAAGATGGTATCTCATTGTGCTTTTGATTTGCATTTCCCTAATAGCTAGCTATATTGGGCATCTTTTCAAATATTTGTTGGCCATTTATATGTCCTCTAGGGAGAAGTGTCTGTTGAGAACCTCTGCTCAGTTTTTGATTGGATCATTTGCTTTTTTGTTGTCATTGAGTTGCATGAGTTCTTTGTATATTTTGGATATTAGGCCCTTATAGGAAGTGTTGCTTGAAAATATATATTCCCATTCAGATGGTTGTCTCATTACCTTGATGATTTCTTTTGCTGAGCATAAGCTTTTTAATTTGATGTAGTCCCATTCATTTATTTAGCTTTTACTTACAATGCTTTTGAGGTCCAATTTATAAAATCCAAGGTTCTTGAGTTTGGTTCCTATGTTTACTTCTATTCATTTTATCGTTTCAGGTCTTATATTCAGGTCTTTAATCCACTTGGAGTTAATTTTGGTGTGTGGTGATAGACAAGTCTAGTTTTATTCTTTTGCAGGTAGCTTTCCAATTTTCCCAGCACCATCTATTGAAGAGGACTTCCTCTCACCACTGTATGTTTTTGGCTTTTTGTTTAAAATTATTTGTCCATATAAATATGGGTTTACTTTTGGACTCTCGATTCTGTTCCACTGGTCCACTTGTCTGTTTTGCTGCCAATACCATGCCATTTTGATTACTGTTACTGTAGTATAATTTAAAGTTGAGCAGAGTGATGCTTCCACCCTCATTCTTTTTTCTCAGAATGGATTTGGCAATTTAGGGTCTTTTGTGCTTCCATACAAGTCTGATGATTTTTTGTTCTATTTCTTTAAAAAATTCCTATGGGCTTTTGCTTCAGATTGCACTAAATCTGTATAATATGGTCATTTTAACTATGTTGATTCTTTTGATCCAAGAACACGGAACATCTTTCCATTTCTTGGTATCTTCTTCGATTTCTTTTAATATGGCCTTGTAGTTTTCATTATAGAGGTCCTTCACATGTTTTGTTATATTTATTCCTAGGTATTCCTACTTCTTTTTCTGACATTTCATTATTAGAGTACAGGAATGCTGTGGATTCTTGAAAGTTGATTTTGTATCCAGAGACTTTACTGTATTCGCTTATTATTTCTAGTAGTGTTCTTGTGGAGTCTTTAGGGTTTTTTGTATAGAGAAACACTTCATCTGCAAATAGTAACAGTTGAACTTCTTTTTTTCCTATTTAGATGCCTTTTGTATCTTTCTCTCGTATGATTGCACTTGCTAAGACTTCCAAGTTATATTGAATAACAGTGGTGATAATGGACAGCTTGCCTTGTTCCTGATCTTAGAAGGAAGGCTTTTAGTTTTTCACCATTAAGTATAATGTTGGCTGAGGGTTTGTCATATATGGCCTTTATTATGTTAAGGTACTTTCCTTCTATACTGATTTTGTAGTGTTTTGATCATAAATGGATGCTATATTTCATCAAAGGCTTTTTCTTCATCTATTGATATGATCATATGACTTATTTTTTAATTTGTTTATGTGGTGTACAACATTAATTAATTTGCATATGTTGAACTATCTTTTTTCCCCTAGGATGAAACCCATTTGATGATGGTGTATATTTTTAATATGCTGCTGTATTTGATTTACTAGTATCTTATTTAAGATTTTTATATCTGTGTTCATGCGAGAGATTGGTCTGTAGTTTTCTTTTTTTGTGTTATCTTTACCAGGTTTTGGTTTCAGGGTAAGATTGGCCTCATAAAACGAGTTGGAAAGTATTGCCTCCTCTTTAATTTTTTGGAAGAGTTTGAGGAGAATGTATTAGATCTTTGAATATTTGGTAGAATTCACTGGTGAAGCCATCTGGTCTTGGACTTCTACTTTTTGGTAGGTTTTTGATGATTGTTTCAATTTTTATTTTGTTGATTGGTCCATTTAGATTTTCCAGTTGTTTTTGATTCAGTCTAGGAAGGTTGTATTTTTCTAAGTATTTGTCCATTGCTTCTAGGTTATTAAATTTGGTGTTATATACCTTTTCATCATATTCTTGCATGATCCTCTGTATTTCTGCAATATCAGCAGTAATTTCCCCTCTTTCATCTCTGATTTTATTTGTGTCCTTTGTCTTTTTTTTTTTTTTTAGTAAGTCTGGCCAGAGGTTTGTCAGTTATTAACCTTCTCAAAGAACCAGTTATTTGTTGTATTTATTTTTTCTATTGTTCTTTTGTTTTCATTTCATTTATTTCTGCTCTAATTTTGAACATTTTTTTCCTTCTACTGACTTTAGGTCTCATTTGTTCTTCCTTTTCTAGTTTTTTAAGATTAAGTATTAGGTTGTTTACTTGGGCTCATTCTTGTTTTTGGAGGTAGGCCTGTAATATGAACTTTCCTCTTATGTTCGCTTTTGCCATGTCCTAAAAGTTTTGATATGCTGTACTATAATTATCATTTGTTTCTATGTATCTCTTGATCTCTCTTTTTATTTCTTCTCTGACCCAATTATTCTTCAGTAGTATGTTGTTTAATCTCCATGTATTTGTGATCCTTCCTGATTCATTTTTGCGATTGACCTCTAGTTTCAAAACGTTATGATCAGAGAATTTGGTAGGTATGATTTCAACCCTCTTATATTTGTTGAGGCTATCTCTGTCCCAGTGTGTGATCGATCTTTGAGAATGTTCCATGTGTAGTAGAAAAAAATTTATAAGCAGCTGTTTTGGAATGGAAGGCTCTGTAAATGTCAATTATGTCCACTTGGTCTAATGTTTCATTTGAGGATGTTTCTTTATTGAATTTATGTTTGGATGATCTGTCCATATCTGACAGTGGGGTATTTAGGTCCCCTACTATGATAGTGTTTTGTTCTGTTAGTAATTGTTTTACATATTTCTGGGCTCCCTGATTGGGAGCACAGATATTAATAAGTGTTATGTCTTCTTGGTGCATGATTCCCTTTATCATTATGAAGTGTCCCTCAGTATCTTTCTTTATATATTTTTTTATTTTGAAGTCTGTTTCATCTGATATTAGCACCATCACTCCTACTTTTCTCTTATTGCCATTTGCTTGAAATATCATTTTCCACACTTTCACTTTGAGTCTATATTTGTCTTTGGAGCTGAGACGTGTCTCCTGGAGGCAACATATGATTGGGTTTTGTTTTTTGATTCATTCTGCAACTCTGTGCCTTTTTATTGGTGAGTTCAGTTCGTTTACATTTAGGGTGATTATTGAAATCTGAGGTTGTCTCATAGTCAATTTATCTTTTGCTTTCTGGTAGCTCGGTGTTCCCATTGCTTCATTGTCCTTGTGTTTCTTGTTTCTTTATTTTGATTGGCTTTTGTGGGTTTTGCCTCTGGCTCGTCTCCTTTTATGTTCAGTTCTGAATCTTTGGTGTGTGTTTACCATTACGAATATGTAAAGGATAGTTACATATATACAGTCGTCCATTTTCTTCTGAGCATGCCTTATCTCCATTCCCCTTTGCAAATTTGAATCTTTGAATTCTTCCCTTTTCAGTCATTGATATCTCAATTTTTCCTTATGTATGTGGAACATTCATTACTATCTTATTATAACAATTCTCTTCTTATTATTTTAGCTCGTAATGCCCTGTTCTTAGTAAGAGTTGCACTCTTCTGCTTCTATTTGCCTGATAGTCACTTTACTCCTAATTACTTTTTTTTTTTTTTTTTGTCATTTTGTTTTAGATGACCTGACCTATTTCAGTATTTCCTGTAGTGCAGGCCTCGTAGTGGAGAATTCCCTCAATTTTTGTATGTCTGGAAAGGTTTTAATTTCTCTCTCATATCTAAAAGAGAGTTTAGTTGGACACATTATTCTAGGGTGGTAGTTCCTCCCACTTAATAGTTTAACTATTTGATTCCATTTCTTTCTGGTGTAAGGTTTGTACTGAGAAGTCCAATGATAATCTAATGAGTTATCCTTTATAAGTCACCTTTTTCTACTCCCTGGCTGCCCTGAGAATTCTGTCTATCATTGCTTTTTGATCATTTTAATACAATGTGTCTTGGTGAAGGCCTTTTTGGGTTGAAATAATTGGGTGTTCTGTTTACTTTTCTTGAATTCCAAGCTCCAATTCATTCCTTTGATTTGGGAAATTCTCGTCAACTAATTGTTTGAAAATGCTTTCTAGTCCCTGCCCCTTATCCTTGCCTTTGATAATGCTCATTATTCTTATATTTCCTCTCCTGACGGTATCAGCTAGTTCTTCCATTTCCCTTTCATTATTTTTCATTCTTCGGTTTCTCTCTTCTTCCTTCTGATGCATTTCTAGATTTCTGTCTTTAATATCACTGATCCTTTCCTCCATTTGATCGACTCTATTTCCCATGCTTGCTATTTTATTTTTCAATTCTTGCAGTGTGTGTGTGTTTTTTTTTATCTCCTGAAGATCTATTCATTCTTTATGAGGGTTTCAGTCTCCTTGCTCTGCTCATCTAGTTGTTTTTCAATTCCTGAAATTGTTGATATGACTTGTTTTGGAACTCACTGAGTTTTTTCAGAAGTACCATTTTGAATTCTCTGACATTTAAGTTGCATATTTCTATGTCTGTAAGTTTATTTTCTGGAGAATTTTTCTTTCTTTCTGAGATGCCTTGTCACCTTGGTTGTTCATGGTGTTTAATGGACTGTTTCTCCACCTGGCGTTAATGAAAGTGCATTCTGCTTTTTATTTCCAGAAAAATTTATTATACAAAGGTCTCTCTTTAGCCTGCTATAAAGAAGGTTCTTTTCTATATAATGCCTTTATTTTATTGTTGATATTTAATCATGCTCACTACTCTCAGTTTCAGTCCCTGTCAGTGTTAGCAACAGTTTTGATAGCTTTTGCTCAGATTCCCCTGGTACTCTGCTGTGATCAGTCTCAGAGGGTATAAGGGGAGGGCCCTTCTGGGTTGGAAGTTGGGGACTGTGACTCAGCCTTGGTTTTGCAACCATGACTGGTAAAAATCAACTGTTGTTTCTCTGCCATCTGTTTCTCTACCTTCTTCCCTGATGAGTGGGCCCTGTCAGCTGCATGGAACTCATAACTCTCCCAGGCAGGACTGTTCATGGCTGTTCACCTTCTCCTCTTCCCTTCCCCCTACAGGGAGCTCTGGTGGCTGAGAGAGACAGCTTTTTTATTTCTCCTAGTCCATTGCATGACACCCATGGTTCTGACCTGTGGTAGCTCTTATGCTCCGATTCCATGCTCAGATGTGCTGGTGTGCAGTTTTGGTGTTTTTTGTTGAGTTTTAGATGTTCAGTTTATTGTTGTTTCAGGGAAGAGATCTGGGGACTTCTCTCACTCTGCCATGTTTCCTTTGAGTATTTGCAATTGTTAAACATTTGAAGAGTGGCAAACTGGGATAGAACGCAGCTGATAACTTTACTTTTGCCTTGTGAGACCCTAAGCACACAATCAAATGAATCTGTCTGGGCTTCTTACCTATAGAACTGTGAGGTAATCTACAGGTATTGTTAAGCTGTTTTTGTAGTAACTTTTTATTTAACAACAGAAAATCAATACAACGTGTTCCAGAGAATGGGTAATAAACCAGAAGAAGATTCAGGGGCCCATAGCATCAATGTAATTTTTAGTCTAATGGTCTGAGGCATGCTGGAACATTCTGTTCAAAATTAAGAGCAGATTATTGCATCTTTCTCTTCCCATAACCAGGAAGGAATATAATTACTGATAGCCTTCTGTTTCTGTAGGCAACATATTTATTGCACACTTGGGAATACTGATTCAATCCTTTTACTGGGTGACCCATAAGACTGCCAGCTTTGTGTAGGGCCCAGAAAGGGAAAAGGATCTATGGTAAGGCCATGCTGTGGGACCCCTTTCACATTGTATTTGACAACTGTTTCAAATATGCATTTGCCTTTTCTGCCTGGAGGGCCTCAATCAGCATCACTAACCAACAGCTCAGAAAGAGTTCGAACCACAGGCATGGAATCCCATGTACAATTGCGTTGGACCAAGAGATCTATTTTATAGCAAAGAAGGTGAGCACTGGGTACATAACCATGGTCTCCATTGTCCTATTACAGATCCCACCACCCACAGGCTACTGGACTGACAGAGCACTGGAACAATCTGTTGAAAGCCCAGCTGAGGTACCACCTTGTTGAGAACACTGTGCAGATGGAACACTGTCCTCTAAGATATACTTCAAATCATTAAATATTAGATAGTGCTGTGTTTTCAAAATGTAGAAGGCATGCATGCACCCAGGAAGAGAGAGGTGAAAACAGAAATGATTCTCCTTACCATCATCCCCATGGCTCCTTTATTGAAATTTGCTCTTCCCTTCTTTGAAACTCTGGATTCTGACATTTTATAATCTTGGTTCTTAGAGGGAGAATGGGTCCACCAAGGGACACAGCAAGATTCATCAAGGTAATTAATAGAATTAAGCTTTATATTGGTTACTTCAAAGATCTTGTCCCAGCAGGTAAGGAAAATAGTCACCATAGCAGTAGAAATAATTCACCTGATAAACAGGCAGAGGTAGAGCTACTGTTACACACCAGGGCTAGAGAAGAATACATTGGCACTCAAGTGACCCACGTGGTTTCTCTTGGTAACCGTTTGCCCATTTTGATGGTAAATGTGGCAGCAATCACAGCCTGACAAGTTCATGATGACCATTGGCCCATGGTCACTCTTATTTAGAGATGAGTGTCTATGTTACCTTAGCAGATGGTAAAACTGGCTTAGCCACCTAGACCAGCAGAAGTGCTATTTGGGGGTGAAGAGACTCTAAACTAGGTGGTGGAAGACAGGCACGATGAATGTCTGTAACTGCCTCCAGATCAGGTGCAGTGGTGAGGATGGTAGTTTTTCTCCCTAACACTCCTTTAGTAAGATTTCCCAGGAAAACAAACCAGACAGAATACTGGAGGAGCTTCTCAGAATTTATTATATAAAGAAATGGATATAAGTGGAGCAAGAAGTTGTCTATAGAGGATGCCATGAGTGCACCTAGCTTCCTCACAAGGCCACTTCATTCATTCCCCCAAATTGCTGGAGTGTTGGTGGCAGATATTGTTCAGTTGAGTTCCTTTTTTGGGACTTTCCACAGGCTGGAGAGAACTGTCTTGCCCAAAATAATAAAGAGGAGAGCCTGCAATTCATGTCACAATTTGAGACACCTCTGAAGGGTCACCTCAGCCCCAGAGTTCCCTGAAAGATTGACTGAGACCTTTGTTGCAATGGTCTTGAAGTTTCAATTTACCCTCTGCCCAATCCTGCTTCTTTCCTTTCCTCTCAGGATTGATACCCAAATCACTCCCCAGTAAACCTCCTGTACACAAATCGCTGTCTTGGAGCATGATTCTCAAGTTTCTGACCTATGGCAGAATTTATGCCAAATTATGTCCTGCTAAAAATATATGAAATAATAGTTTCATCACAAAATTTCTGGCATTATATACTTTGGTTTTTAAAGTTGGTAATTTATGTTTTTGTTGAAATGTATTGTGCAAAGTAGTGCATTAGTTTTATTTAGAGTTTTTAAAAATTGCTAGTAAGGTTGAAAATATTTTTACATGTTTATTTGTAAAATATCTATAGGTATGACTATTGTTGGACCTAGTCATTACATACAATCCAGACAAATGGCCATTTCTTTTTCACCTTTCCTACTTCTTTTACAAGATGCACAGCAGGAGATTTTGAGGTATGCTAATCTTGTTTACCACACATAAGATACTATTCTGTCCTCTAATCTGTCGAGTTCCTAGAAGGGCCAATTAATTGGGTGGAGAGTTGGGTTGGAAATATGCTAAATATAAACAGGCTTTTTATTAGAGGACTATAAACATACTTTATGACTTTTTTGTTTGTTTAAGCTTTTCAAGTTTGTGATTTCAATTTTTCCAAGGCTGGGTTATTATTTCTGGATGAAGGGCTACATATTTCAGGACTAAATGTGCAGACACGGCTTTCAGTCTCCATCGCCTTGTATTGGAATCTCCTTTAAACTGAAAAAAACTTCAGCTTTTATCTGACTTCATTAGGCAAGTTAAACAAATCCAAGGATATTTGGAAGCTTTTTCAAAAGTTAGAAATATTTTAATGCCTTTCAAATTGCCACTGACATTTTAAAACTAGATTATGCAAAGAACTTTATCTTTGGGTCATGGAATTACCTACTGCCAAAAATAACTCAATTGAGACCTGAAATCTTTTTCTAGCTTTGAGAGAAATGATGTTAGTCGGATTAGTTAACAGACCAAAATCTTCATTTTGAGCAAAGACATCGTATGTGATCAATGGACTATTTGGAACCAGGCACCACCTCACTTAGGATGGTTTAACTGGAGAAGTTCATTCTTTATAGGCTTATCATAAGTAGCACTTTAACCATAATGAAAAAACTTATCTTTATGATTATCTAAGAGCTGAAGCTGATGTATTCTTAGAATAAAGTCAGTGCAAATAATTGTGATAAAACAATGCAATGTGGATTATAAATTTGAGAGGTGAAAAACTTTTGATGATGCGAATTCAGGATTGGCTAAAGAGCATACCCTTGAACAAAGCTATAAATTCTGGTAAAGGCATTGATTGTCACTTTTTAAAACTATTATGAACAGAGCTTGAGAAACCATCAGGAACAGGTGATAAGAGGAAGAAGTGGTTTAATCATTTAGAAAAAGAATTGGCTAGAAAATTCTCAGATTTCAGGGGAAGCTGAAAAGGCTGATATAAAGATATGGATAGCTTTTCCATAGAAGTTAGCTGAAGTCTTCAAAGATGAAGGCTACTGTACAAAATATGTGTAAGAGAAGTCACTTTTAAAACTCCTCTCTAAGAACTGACCAGTTACACTCATTAACTCATCAATAAAAAATTTTGCCCCCACTGAACTGAATATCGAAGATTTCTAGGAGCAGTGAGAACTTGCCAAGTCTGACTATGAAGGAATCTATTAGAAAAAGAAGACATTTTTGGTCTATACTTAATTAGACTCACGTTTTCAGGAACCAAACTAGTTTATACCTATACTTACACCCCAGATATTTTAAAATATAAATTTATATTGTATGTTTGGTTTTAAATATTAAATATAGGTTTGTCAAAGTGTATATCCAAAGCATGGGGTTTTTCTTTTCATGATTATACAGTATTTTAATGATAGGAAATGGATTTTTAGGAACCAAACTTTAATTCAAGAGTCAGCTGTGGAACTCCTTGAGCTGTCATCCAGAAAACTTTATTGTAAATCTTGTGTCAACAATATCTGCATTTCTAATTCCAGTTTGCCATTCCTTCTGAGGCACTGAGAAAGGAAGAGGTGGAGTTAATGGTTACTGAAGGATCTTATTTAGTCTTTATAAACATCATCTACATTTTTTTTAGGTATCTAAGGTGCAGGGAGATGTGCCCAGAGTCACTAAAATTAGTAAGTGGCAGAACTGAGATTTAATTGCATGTTTATTTTCATGCGCTTCTCTGTCTATAATCAATCCTACAAGAAGGTAATAATATGGCATTAAACTATTAATTCGTAAGTAACCATTGTGATTTTTATTTCTCTTTATTCACAAATATGCCTAGCTCAGTGCTGGGGACATAGTAGATGACCAACAGGGGTAAGTGGAGAAATGAATAAAGCATGAGGTTGGAACCTAAAGCACCAGTGTCCAGAGTCAACCCCCTGGCTCAGTTCCTGAATTCACCACTAACCAAATACATACTCTTAGACAAATCAGTCTCCTCAGATGGTAAAATAGGGATAATAAGACCTATCTTCTAGGATGATTGTACATAGTAATTGAGTTGATGCTAGGATATCACTTAGAATAATGTCTTGTACATAATAAGCTTGAGTGAATATTAGTTTTTGCTATGGTTAGTTAGACAAATTCCATCACATTTAGCTGTATGAACTGGGTAAGCCTTGATTTCCTCATATGTAAAATATGAAAAAAATAATTTACCTTGCATAGCTATTTTATTTAGCAAGCATTATCTTTTATAGTCTTTGCTCTGTGCTAGGTAATGTTCTATGCATTCTACAGGTGTTAATTTAACTTTCATAGCAACCTAATGAGGCAGGTACCGTTCTGATGCCCATTTTACAGATGAAATAACTGAGAAAGTCTGAGGTTAAATATAATTTTTGAAGGAATACAACTGGTAATTAAATGAGGTGAAATTCAAACCCAGACATGCTAGCTCTGGAGTCGGAGTTTATAATGACTATTCTGCGCTATGGATATAGTGAAAATAATATTTGTAAAGGATCTGTCCTGTTTCTGATGCATATCAAGAGCTTAGTAGATGTTAGCTGTTCTCTCATCATCTCAATAAACGTCTTTTGAAATTTTGTGGAATACAAAACGATATGAATTCATCGGCCTGTCTACATGCTTTCATAAGATGTCTAAGTTTGTGTAATAACAGCATCCTTGTGTTCTTTGGGGGCACTGAGAAATATGTGAGCATTCCTCTCTCTGATTAGGCCCATCTTGGGTCATCTTGTCTGTTGACACGTTGGAATTCCAGGAAGCAAGACATCAACATGTAGCCATGTGTGTTCAGCGATGCCCTGTAGAGCAGCTGTCAGTGATGACAGTTTGGAGCAGAACAGCTGGAGGGCGAAGCTGATGTTTCTAATGACTGAGAACAAGTCATGGAGATAAGGCAGCAGAAGGGATCACTCTGACAGCTGTGCGCACACCCCACTTTGCTGGTCAGGGTTTCTTAATGAGGATCCTGTAAAAATTTTAGGTGGAAAAATTCTGTGCTGTGCAAGACTCAGAGAACCTGGATTATTATACATCATAGGATTTGTTGCATCTTTGACTCCTAGATATGAAATGCCAGTAATTCTACCAGTTTTAGTGACAACTAAAAAACAAACCCAAAATATGCTGCCCTGGGGTAAGAGATGGTGTTATCACTTCTATTGAAAACTGCTCACTGTCAGGACTTTGGGTTTACTTAAGATTATGTGGAGAAGGCTGCTTGTTATATTGCCTTGCTGCTCAAAATCAGGGGCAGCCAGGAACCTATAACATCATCACTACCTGGAAGCTTATTACAAATGTAGAATCTCAGGTCTCACCCCAGATCTATGAATTAGAATCTGCATTTTAGCAAGATCCTCAGTGATTTGTATGCGCATTGATGTTTGAGAAGCATTGCCATCCTAGATAGAACATGGGCTTTGAAATAAGAAGGTCCAGAGTTGAAATGAAAATTCCTGTGTCCTCTGATGGAAGGGAGAAGGAGAAGAGGAAAATGGCATCTAAGTGCTTGTTATGTGTCTACATTGTAAGGAAGGTATTAAGTCTTTTCGTGACCAAGAAACTGAGGCTCAGAAAGGTTAAGTGACAGCTGGTGTCCTAAGCGTAAAGAAGGAACCAAGCAGAAAGGATAGATTTGGTAGAATGTCTAGCCTACCAGTTTTTCTTTGCAATGGTTTTGACTATGATTGGTGTGAGAGCCTGCTACTTTGCAGGGACTAGCTGCCTCAGTTTCCAGGAGCTCAAGGAGGTTAGGAAAGTATGATTGTGGCTTTCTGAACTGAAGAGCCATCTGTCAACCCCTGGATGGCTCAGGAGATCAGTCTCCAAGAAGCTAGCTCAAGGATTTACCTGAACTCATGGGAGCATTAAAACTGACTCATCGGAGACAGACATAACTACCTTCTCTACTCAAGGTCATTCTGGGAACTCTTGCAAAGGGAGGGGCAGAGGCCTCAGGACTGTGCTCCTTTGAGTAGGTCTGCTTAGTTAATTTGGCTGTCTTTCAGAAGTGAATGTCCAGGAGGAGAAGGCAAACTCTTTCAATAGGCCTGGGCCTTGGGGCCTGAGATTAATTGCCTTTGGGAATAATTCACTTTGTAACAGTTAAATGTATATCATTTCATTGCATATCAGCCCCAGAACTTGTTGTCACGGCCCAGCAAAACCATCTGCAGCCTGGAGTCTTCTTGCAGTAGGGGAGGGATGAGGGTTTAGTAGGATATTGAAGGAGAAATGGCCTGTGGAACTTGTATGTTGAAAGTAAATAAATTAAAGAGAACCCTGTTCTTACTCTCTCTTACTCTTCCTAGTAGGTCTTTTATCAAGTCCTAGCTTTCTGAAGGATGTATCATTCTCCTTGGAAGACCCCAAGAGGAAATGGGAGAGCTTGGAGAAATTGATGGGTGGATGGGTATGTGGAATGACCCAGGGTTCTACATGTAGCCAGCTAAGTGCTGAGATGGTTTTGAACTCCTTCTCTATTTTTCCCCTCTTAGCATTTTATTCCCTATTTTTTTTGGACGTGAAAGAGGTGGGATGAAAGGATGGGAGAGGACAGAGGAGAGAGTAAGGAAAGTAGAGAGGGGAGATAATTTGGCACATTATATACAATGTGAGTCTATCTCTATTCCTCCTTCTCTCCCTCTCTCTTTTGTTCATTTGTTTATTCTTTTTATACTTTTAAATGGTTGAAACAGTTTTCAGTATAGTAGCTCCTTTTCTCTTTTCCAGTCTTCTTGTACTTCTACAGAAGATTGAGTCAACTGCCATGTAAAAAACCACGGCCAGATGAAATGTTGGCTGAGGACAAAAGAAACGTGCAATGGCTAACAGAAGGAGAAAGTAATAAATATCAACATTGTCACATGACTACTTACAGAAAGGGTCTTTCATAATTATGCATATTCTCAGCCTTGCAAGCCTGTGTGTGTGTATGCATACATACATACATACCTATACATACATACATACACACACACACACACACACATTTTTTTTCTTGCCTTTCTCATCCCCCCCTCAATTCCCATATACAGTGTTTAACGTTATAGGTTCCTATGTAAGTCATAGACTAAAGGAAGTTTGTCTCTGAACTAGAAGTGACTATTCCCAGAGCTGAAGTGACATCTGGGACACGTTTTTTTAGGGAGCAGAGTTGTGCATCCTCAGTTGTGTAAGGGACAGTTGCATCACATTGGGGATAACATAATATTATTGTCCTTTTGGAGGAAGTTCTCATCTGGGGTAAGGAAAGTGAACTGTGCTCATTTGTTTATTTTCAGTTCAGCATTGTTACCATTCTTCTCTAAGATCTCCTGTACAATACAGAGGAGAAGCAGGGAACCACATTTCTTGCAATCTTCTTTCCTCTATGGTTCTGGCTAGAGCTTGTCGATGAGAGCTTCTCAGGCCAGATATGAAAAAGGCGAAGTCATTATTCAAAAACTGTTGGTGACAGGTGTGGAGGCAGCTGTGGCTTCTTACTGAGCTCTTGAGGACCACCTACTTCACTGCTGCAGCCTGAGATGGTGGTGGCAGCTTCCGAGAGACTCAAGGATTTCAGCAGTTACCTGCTAGTGGCTTCTCTCACCTTTTCTCTTCCTGGTCTTGCAAAGATTGTGTGAGACTCTAATTCTTATATGAAATTCTTAACTTTGTGTTAAGATTTTAATATATATCCCAGAAAACATGGAGAAGTTTTGTTTGTTTGTTTGTTTGTTTTTTGGTGTTTTTTGTTTTGTTTTGTTTTTGTTTATTATTATTTTTTTTTTTCACTTTTCCCTGATGAACCTCTACAGAGCTGAATGTCCTGGCACAGGGGCGGGGGTGGCCATTTGTCTCTCACACCATTTGATAACACCTGGCTTCTGACTGACTTAAACTTTTCAACACTTTGCCCAGTGGCGTTTGTTGCAGTGAATTCCTGTCCAAGTGCCAAGGTCGAAATGGCTAGCGGGAGAACGAGAGAGCAGTCTGGATTGTCTCACCACAGCTGCTGTGTGGATCTGATGACAAGAGAAGGGTCAGTCTGGAGTCCTCTGCTGTTGAATTAGCCCTGCCGTTGAGTTGGTGGATGTCGAGTGGGTGACCTTGGCTGGAAATGCCAGCATCTCAACAGAGGCAGCTGAGAGTCTGCCAGGCCAGGTGCTAAGAGCGGGCCCCTTTGGCTACTCCAAAACTTTTCTTCAGGTAAGGACCTGGCTTCTGGTGGGTTCCCAGCCTTGGCCTCAGGTTGTCCACACTGGGTTCAGACACAGATGGGCCTGTCTGATGGCTGGCGAGTGTGTGTGTCAGGAGCCTCCAGCACAGACTGAGGGCTCTGTGGAAGCGGTCATGAGCGTGGACTCTGGAGGCTAATCATTAGCATTTGAATTCTGCTCCACCACTTACTAGCTGCATGACCTTGGGCAAGTTTCTATAACTCTTTGGCCCTTAGTTTTATCATCTATTCAATGAGGATATTAATAACATCTACCTTATAGAGATGGTAATCCATGTAAAGGGCTTAGAACAGCATCCAGCTCATAGTGAGTGCCATGTGAGAGTAAACTATCATTATTATTGACACCAAGGAAGGACAAGTTGGCACAATAATGGAGCCTTAAGGTAAGGGGGAGTGACTTAAAGGGCAGCATCCTTAGTCTAGGCTGCTGTGGAGAGCAGGGAGGCTAAAAGAGAGAAGCTCACTAACACTCTGAGAGACAGTGGGGTCCTAACAGAATGAGGTGGAGGGGGTGGCAGTCTCCCTCTGGCATAGAACACAGCCCAGTGGGCAGCACAAGTTAGCACACATGTGCTCTAGAGCCTATGGGGCTTGCTGTGAGCTGCATGCCAGATACCTTGAGACTACCTAAAAGAGCTTAGAGGGTCTTTGCAAAGGGTGAAAGTTCCTGTTTTAGCAAGAAGTGTGTGAGAGTCTTAAGACCTGGGTTATACTTACATCTGATAACAGTCCCTTGGGTGGAAAAAGATCAAGGACTCTGGTGGCGGGAGAACCGGGTTAGAATCCTACTTGTGACACTTACTAAACTGTAAATACTTGCAGAGCAGAGGCTTCTTATTCATTATAGAGTAGATAGGATTCAGTACATGCATGGATGAGTTTAACATAGTGGAACCTCAGTTCCTCCTCTGTAAGATGGAGAGAGTGTGATGACCATTAAAGCTGATGCAAGGATTACATTAGACAATGCCCACAGACAATGCCCCTGAATATTAATTAGATTCCTTCTTTTGTATAGTAAATACTCAGTGTCTTGCTTAAAATAGAAACACAGTACATTTGTTGACTAAAATTGATTAATGCTGTTCAGTGCAACAAATGTACATTTGCCAAAGACTAGATCCTTTAAAAGAACATAAAACTACAGGTTTTTTTCCCAATTTTATCAATGCTTTCAAGTGTCATTTATGACCAGATTATTTCTGATAATAATCAAAATACAGCTATTGGTCAGTACTATTGGATTTCAGGAGAGTAAAAGATTATAGATAGGTTACTAAATAATTGAAACAGAGTATGATCTGACTTGGAGAAGCAATAATACTGGGGAAAATATTGATTTGGACCCAAAAATCATATAATGTAAACACTGTGTATTATTAAGCCTTTTCTTTTTATGCACATTTAAAGCGCTTTCTGACTGATCCTCTGCAGACAAGCTTGGAACGGTGGAGTCTTTACTGCTTCATGGCAGGTCCTCAAGAAATGACCGAATGAGCAATGGAAAAGGGTCTATTCTATGCTTCTCCTCATTTCCCATGTTGATTCTTCACAGTCAACCCTCCAAGCTGTGCCCCTGGAAGCCAGGTACCTAAACTTATTAAATCAGACCTTGAATTTACATCTATCATGAAATCAATGAGATGCAGTTTGCAAGTGGTTCCATTCCTCTCCTGCATTCCAAAATGCGTGGGCTTTGTTGTTGTCTTTTCTTCAGAATTAGAGTAATCTTTGGTTGCTTCTGGGGGTTGATATAATATTTTGGATGATTGATATTGCTTGCTGTTTTAATGTCAGGTAAGGGCAGGTATGCTGAATACAATTTTTTTGAAGGAGAATGAACCAAGTGTTACCAAATGTACTCCTAATGCCAATATATTTTCATAGGACTTAATTATTCTTCACTGTCTATTTATTGAATCAAAGTGTTTATTTTTACATCTATTTTATAAAGCACAGTGAATAGTTAAGAGTAAAATCACTAATTGTAAAATTTCTTTATTTCTGACATTTTAATTTTTTTTTCAAGATCAGGAAGACCTTTTTACTCTGCAGAAAATATTATTTATTGATGTGAGATAAGTTTTTTATAAAAACAAGCCAGGGCTACTTAATATAAGCAGTATGGGGCTTATCAACTGAATGGCTTGAATAACAAAACATATCAAAATGTGAATCATCATCATCAGACACAAGCTTTTAGCAATTTTAATTGATATAATTATAATTGATATGCAATATACCATACAACAAAAGTAGATACAATTACATTAAATATCAAAGAAGTTGCACATCTTTCCATCCTTAAATGATGTTGGCCAACTCACCTCAAGAAAGCAATCTGGTGTCAGTCTCTTGGTTAGCACTATTACCAATATCACCTAGAACTTTGAAATCAAAGTTGAAATGGTACATTTGCCAAAAAGAAGTTAAAGGCAAAGAAGGTGAATCATTGTGCAAATCAGCATCTGGCCCAGTTGCAAAATTCATTTTCCAGCTGTGAGGGATTGAACCATGCACCCTTGCAAGCAAGATGCAGGGCAAACAGAAGACATCAAACTAAAATCAACTCCACAAAGGAACCCAGAAGACTCCAAGATGGAAAAGGCCGGAGGTCTATTTCTGTTAGTATTCAGGTGCTACCCTAACTTCTTGGATTCTACCTCAACGGCCTGTGAAATCTATGTCTAGGGCCATCCTTCATATGGAAATGGAAACTAGCCTTTGTGGTTCCAAGCACAGTTAACCCTCAGTCATTCAGCTACATTGTGGGGGGTAGCTTAGAGCTGTAACAGTTATTTGATGTGGCTATGACAAAGCTGTTGTTTTATAGACTTAAGTAAAAACAACACACCAGTATGACAACAAACAAGAAACTGAGAGCTCTTATGTACTTGTGTAATACTTAAAATACTTAAAATGTCTATAAATATTTTTCTGAAGAAACTTAAAACACTGTAGACATGATTTCATTAATCCTCACAACACATTTGTGAGGTAGCATGGGTGAGGTCAATAAAAAAGCAACACCCTCATTTAAAAAATGATGGCACAGACATCCAAACAGGGTAGGTGACTTTATTGGGACCTTGGGAAAATAAAATAAAATTGAATTTGCTATTTTATCATTTGCAAGCTGTAATCTATAAGAGGCTGCTTGCCTCCCTCCTGCTCTGACATCCTTTCTGATGCTTTGACTAGTTCTGTCCCTGGAGGGTATGTGGTTGTTTAGATCCACTGGAAATACTTCTCTTGGGTAGAGCTGGATAGACTCCTTGAGGTAAATGTCGTCAATTATCCATATATATATTTCAGGTGTGTGTGCATTGTGTACATGTGAGTGAAGCAAAATTTGTTGAATTCAGTTGCTAAAATCCTTTGGCCAACTCAAAAAATGAAAACAATACATTTGGCAAAACCATTGGTACTTTATACTAATATAACAAAGAATATTAGAGAGTTTTTTTTTTATAGAAAGCTGTCACCTTGCTGAACAGATCTGCTTTAGGGCCAGATCCCTGTCTTTGCCGTAGGGATTTAGAAGTTAATCAGAGCAACAAATGCATCAAGTGCACATTCAATCCTAGCCTTCAGTAAGGAAAGATGCTGGCTGAGTCCATGGCTTATAACTGGTCAGGTTTCCTTGGAAAGAAGCTGGTCCCTCTCACCCAGGATTTATGATGGAAGCAACATCCAGTTGTGCACCTATCTCTTCTAAGGTGTTTCATGAATATTTTGTCAAAATGTTTGTGACTGGGGGAGAAAAAATATATGTGGAGTATCCTGTTTTTATTGACTCATCTTTTGCCAAACTGAAAGCCTATACAGGGAGTGGGGCCAGGAAAAAGGGACAATTATTTAGGTCAAGCAGAGGAGTCATCATTGGTCATTCCTGGCCATTTTTCTAAGAATGTCCACTTTATTTTTTATTACCTGTTTTAAATAATAAGAGATATCTGAATTCCATTCCTTGTTACCCATGCCTGTTGTAACATACCTCTGGGGGTTGCTCATTCTCTTTTGGCACCTAAGGCATTTAGGAATAAATTCTTACCAGAGTGTGGAATGGCAGGTTTGTAGAAATAGCCTGGATGCTGGTGTCTTTGATACCAGAGGGGTTTAGGAAAGCATGGCAACTGTGGTTCACATGTCAGTACTTTGCTGGGCCACAGCAAGTGACAGGATGAACTAAGGGTCAAGTTTCTGGAAACTAACAGAGTCATGGCAGCAAGTCCAAGTTTAAAAATAAAAGTTCACCAGTGTCAAGTTTTTTATGACTTTGTCAAACACAATACAACACATTTCAAAACAGGACCTAGTATATGTTTTCTCTTCCATGAAATCAGAACATCAGTTGCTAATATCAGCTGTTATAGGAGGACAGAGTTACAGCCATGAAATAAAGCTATCTCGAACTCACAAGGAAATAAAAAGACAACCATGCACGCTCAAAACAACCCATCAGCCAACAAATTAAACAGAATAAAAATGTAACAAATCATTTAATTCAGTTAAAAATCTGGAAGTCTTGTTCTGTCACAATGGGCAATTATAATAAATTAGAAGTCCTCAAACTCACCACAATCAGGCCAGATAATTCTTGGTTGTGGTGGGCTATCCTATGCATTGTAGGATGTTTAGCATATCCATGGCCTCTACCCACTAGTAGCACCCTCATGTTGTGACAATCAAAATTGTCACCAGACATTTTCAAATGTCCCAAGGGTACCAAACTGCCTGTATTGAGAATCATTAAAATAAATGGATACCTGCAAAAATGATGAGTTCATTCTCAAAATTTGTTATACAAGATTTTAAGACTGTCTAACCAAGGGTTTTCATTTATTAAAGGGGAGAATCAGTAAGGTAAGTGTATGCAAAGAATACAAGGATTAATCACGGTGTCTTTTTCAAATGCCTCATGAGCAATTGTAGATAGACTAGTGCCTTAGAAAAATTCTTTAAAAACAGTTTACAGCCATTATCCAACAGACATTAAGGCAGTGAACCAGTTGCTTTGTGGGGATAAAGCAAAGATTCTATGGGCTCCTCCAAGCAGTAGATGCCTCTGATAGTTACTGAGAGCTGATTCCCACTTTCGTTAATGAGGCACTCAGTGCATGTTAGCTCCCTCCCTCCTCCACTCAGCCTACTATACACTCACTCCACACTCCTCTCTCTTTCTCTTCTTTGAGCTCATCTCATTGCTTTCTGGGGAACTACAACTCCACTGTAAGCTTGTGGGCTGGGAATCCAGCTGCTATTGACTAGGACAGGCATCCTGGAGACAGGTGGCCTGGAGGGGAGAACAGGTAGAGGGTACAATGAAATCTGACAGCAACTAGCTACTCTGCCCCTTGGCTGGCTGGCCTCCTCTGGACACTTTCTAGTTTCCCCTTTCATTAATTAGGCAGGTAAGAAGCAGGCATCCTCTCAGACACAATCAGATAAATAGAGATTAAAAAGGAATCTGAGAAATTCCTGTTTCCTTACCTCCAGGGTGAAATCCTCCCAGAACTCATTTCTTTTTTCCTCATTGAGATTTAATGTAATTTCCTAAATAAAAGTTTAAGAAATGCCACAAACAAAAAGTTCCCCTAAAAGTCACCCGCTGACAAAAAAACTCGATTCCTCTTCCTCTGTCCTTTTTGCAGTGGGTCCTGTGGTGGGTACAGAAGCCTCCATCGCAGTGGTCTGGCCCCAATGGCTCAAGGTTGGCCCATTTCAGCTGCAACTCAGCCTCCACTCACCTTTATGTAATGGTTCTTTTTGTACCAGAAAGGGTAAGTTGTAGCAGCCAGAGGAGAGTGAGGAAAACAAGACAATCAAACCAACAAAACAGGGCTTAAGATTGTCGCTCAATGCGCATCAGGTACTTGTCATTAATTCTACAGGATAAGCACTTATAAATAAAGAGCAGTTATTCCTCATCCCAGGCCACGTTCCTTCGTTAGGAGTCGTCATACAGAGGATTGTTGTAGTTTCCCCAAGATCCGTAATCGTGATCATCCAGAAGCCTTCCATAGGAGGAATGCCTGGTGAGAAGGAGAAGAAGGTTATGATTATTTAGAGAAATTGCCCATCCGTGGACAGCCGATGCCCTGCAGCCTGAACTGAGGAGGTTCACAGAGCCTACAAGAGGGAAGCCAGGATCTTCACTAGGATAACCTCTTGGTGACAGACTCATCAACTGTGGAGGCCCCAGTCTATAAACACCCTATAAGTTACCAATGATCAGCTGGAAGCCAAAGTGACACCTTCTGTTGAGATCAGCAGGGTCCTGTCTGTCTCTCCTTGCCCTCCAGTGCTGGAGAAGGAGGAGGTCCCATTCCCTTGGCTATTTTATAAGAAGTAATGGGAAAAGGAAGGTTGCATTCCTGTCATTTTGCCTTAGGTCCTGAACTGAATTTTTCCTGAAATAATAATGCCACAATCACAGCCACTGTTGCTCTCACCACCCCTCCTGATACTTACATATTGTTTTATAACCTGCAAAATGCTTCTATTTTCTCTTTCTACTTGACCCTCAAAATAAAGCCATGAGGCTGGTATTGTTTATCCTTGTTTCTCCAATGAGGAAATGGGGATCAGGGATCAGAGATGTTGACTGACATGCTCAAGGTCATCCAACTGAGCTATGACTCAGTCCTCCACCTTCTGGATCCAGTGTCCTGTGCTCAGTTTCTTAGAGTCTGATTAGCACCTTAATTCAACTGCAATATGGCTTTAACAGCCTTTGGTGTGGTGTTCTGGGAACCTGTCCCACAATTAATATTATGTCTTTAATAAACTGAAGTCAGATTGTTCTCACTCCTCTGTTCGAAATCTTTGAGTGGGTCCTCATCTCACACAGAATAAAAGCTAAAGTCATTAGCTCATCTCCCCATCTCCTTCAAGCCTATGCACAAATGTCACCTTCTCAGTGAGGCCTTCCTTAAGAACTCAATTTAAACTTGTACTCCCTCCCCCCAAGCACTCTCTCCCTATTATTTCTCAAAGAAGTCATAACCTTCTAACAGATTATATAATTTACTTATTTATTTTGTTTTCACCTTTCTCCCCTATTTTGTAAGTATGGGTCATTTGCCAATTTTGTTTGTTCTTGGCTCTATCTCCAGCATCTAGAAAAATATCTAGCACCTAGTAAGTCCTCAGTAAATAAAATAAATGTTGGTGGAAAAAAATACATCATGAAAAGCCAATCTACTCACAAGATGAGAGCTTCCTGGAGAGGATTATGGTCATTTTAAGACTAGAACTAATGACAAGATTGGGAAAATTTCACAAAATGAGCATATGGTGCTTCTGAGGTTCATGTTAATGTGTGAATTATAACACCTTGCCATCGGAAATCAGCTATGCTATATATAGTACAGATAACATGCCCGGTCCCCCTAATTTTTGTCTCAACTAGATATGAAAATGAAATGAAATGAAATGAAAATACAGTCTGAGAGGCACATAAAACATTTTCTGTCCTTATGTCTGTTGCTAAATAATTGTCACTCTCTGCAGCTTATTTCTATCTGTCAGGTATTTGAAGTGATCTGTTGAAAAAAAACAAGACCCTTGATGTGCTGGTTTCAAAATTTTAGCCTTCAAAATTCTGATTTCTGTCCTGAAGGCTGGCTTAGCTGACCCAGTCTATATGCCTGAAAACTTGAGGATGTTCCACAATTATGTTTTGTTTTCTTTACAGGTACGCATTCATTTCTGCAGGTGTGAGAAGGCAAGAGATCACAAATAACATACCACTGATCTTCTGATTAACAGGAATGGCGAGGCCAGTTTTGGTAAACGGGGCCACTAGTCATTGCCAACACTCCCCCACATTTAAAATTTCTGATTCCAATCAAATTCTTTAACAAAATGATTGAAATGGAAGCTATAGAAAGAACAAGTAAAAATATGGGATTACAAAACTGAATTTCAGCATGACTTAGTGTTGCAAGCCTGGCCAACGTTTATCTAATAAACATGTTGCTTTATTGACAGGTATTCCTGGCTCAGCTTTGTATGGAAATTTACCCATTCACAGCATTTTTATATCTATCATAGGATTTTATTCTCATAAGATGTCATTAGGGCCAATAGATTTATGTCCTTGAATGTGTTTTTAACCTCCTTTTTCTTCAGTTATAAAATGGAGAAACTTAAAAAAAAAACTTCATTAGGGTTATTGGGAGGATTAAATGAGGTAATATGTATAAAAGGCTTGGTACATAGTAATGCACAATAAGTGTTGGACAATGTTGCTTTTTAATTTTTATTATAATGAAACTTATACAAGCACATGATGAATCTGCAAGTAGTTAAAAAAAAAAAGACATTCATTATCAATGAGTCTCACTCCTACAAGGAATTCCTGAAACTATTCCCCAGGCACAGTTATAAAACCAGGTTCTTACATGATTGTTATTTGAATTTTAAAAAATTATTCTCATGCTGGAGTGAGGTTGGAGGATAAAAATCTTCTGGTTTACCAGGTTTTACTGATAATGGTTATTTTAGGCAAGACTATTTGATCAGAGCTATATCTCAGTCTGCTGTATTAGAAGAGACATCTGCTATACAAACACTAGTAAAAAAAAAGAAAAAATGGATCTTTCGTTTTTCTTTGTCTTCTCATTCAAATGAACAGTGACTTGAGCAAATTACTGATAAATGAGGAAAGCAAAGCAAGAGAAATAGATAAACCATATTTGGAGATGTTCTGAACCCATAGGGTGTGCTGAGATTCAAGCCAAGTTGGGATAAATTCTATCATATTATAGAAAGGGTAAGATACAAACACACACATACACACACATGGGGCGGGGGCGGAGAAAGAGAGAGAGAGAGGCAAGGAGAGAATAATTAATGATCACTTTAAACTATTTAGGTCAAAACTTCTTAAATCGTGTCATGGTTTAGATGAAAATGAGGGGGGAGGTTTTTCAGATTGGTATTTGTGGAACCTGAGAGGTGGGAAAACTCCCATTCCAAAGATCAGGAAGGAGGGCCTCAAGGAATCTCAATGACTGTCTATGTGATTTAATGGTAGAGCTGTTATGAAAACTTAGGTCTCCCAGCAATGTTACACAACATTGCTTCATCTAATTTCAATCTGAATAGCAATCTGTACGAGTGACATCATTGTCAGGTGAAAGCAGTTTTGTTTACTCAATTTCTTAGGGAAGTCTGGCATCTGTCCAACACAGCTCTATTTCTACTTGCTGTGCCTTGGCTCCCTTAGATGGCAAACCTCTTGGGGGCAGATTATGCCTTATGTTTCTTCTTATTTTCTGAACATCTAATATGCTGCTCTTAGTGCAATGGTTCTTTTATAAATGCTTGATGATAGCTGTGTACTCCAGTAGCACATAAATAGTACACATGCAGTTTGTTTGGTCATTGCCAGAGTAGTATGGCTTGTGTCAATTAATTGTGGCAAAGTGAAAATATCTCATTAAAGAACACAAAGGATCAAAGCCACCATTTCAACCTTAAATATAGGAAGAGGAAAGAGAATTACAACTAAATTTCTCTCATGTGACAATGTTTCTTTAAAGCGCTCAGCACAGTGCTCATAGTCCCTTTTAGTCAATGGCACTGTTCTTATCATCGATATTACTTGACTGTATTGCATGGTTTAGTTAGCTAAAAGCAGAACCTGTGTAGACAAAAATAGGGAACAATTTATGTTGTCATTGCCTCATTGCTTCCTTCTCAAGTAGTTTTTGTTCTAATAGGAAGCAGCTCTCCCCACTTCTCTTCTCAATTGGCGATGCATTGTTGAAGACAACCGGTATATATAGTGGCAACACTGCTTGCGGCCTTCTCCAACACTGTGAAGTGATACCTAGTTTAAGGTAACTGTAGCATTAATACTTAGTGGAACTCAATTGTCTTTGGAAATAAATGAGATTTTACTTTTCTTGTGTTGAAACAAACATTTTAGAAAACACCTTCTCCTTTCTAAGGTTCGACCCCAGTTCCCCAGTAAGGCTCCAACTTTATTACTTTTCCTCCCCAAACTCCCTCTCCTTTAGTTGAATCTTTCCATTCATTTATTAGTGCATATTAGGTGCGAAGAAGGAGAGATACAAAGATAAATAAGATATGGCTCAGTGCTGGGAAAACACAGCTGAACCCGTAGCTCATTAGTCATTATAATTAAGCCTTAGACACTTATCATCCATTAGCGAGGCTAGATTAGTGCAGCTGTCACTGTCTCCCTTGTTTCCACTGGTGGCTTTCTTTCTCTGAATATCATTTCTCTGCCTGGTTCTTTCCAGTTAACTATCCATTGAAAACTTACCATCTATCAGGCTCAATTCTGCTGTCCTAAGGGAGCTTATATTCTAGTGGGGACAGACACAATAAATAAGACATGAAAAATAATATGTCAGGTAGTAACAAATGTAATAGAGGATAATAAAGCAGGGAAGTGAGGAATTCCAAATGGGAGGTGGCGATTGTAATTTTGAATACAGACCAGGGAAAGTCTCACTAAGATGACATTTGAGCAGACACATAAAAGAGATACTGATGAACCTCATGTGGATGCCTGAGACAAACCCTCTACAGACAGAGGATGCCAAGTGCAAATGCTCTGGGGCAGAAGCAGACAGCACATCTGTATGGTAGCTACTGAATTATAATTTTTTAAAAATAAACTTTTTGTAATGGAGTGATTTTAAGTTTAGAGAAAGACTGCAAAGATCAATTCCCATACACCCTTCACCCAGCTCCCTTTGTTTTAATGTCTTAAATAATCATGGCACATTTTTTAAAACTAAGAAATTGACATTGTGAGCTACAGCCTTGAAGCCAAGAAAGCTGTGACCATCAGGGGTGATTTTAACTGTTACTGTAGCAAATTAGTGGCAGAGTATCACAATTCAGGAATTCTATCTATTCTATCTTCCTTCCATCAGAATCTCAATGATGGAAATGTTTCTAAATGTTCACTTTCCAAGTGCTCTGTGCATAGTCTGAGTTTCCTTTAAAAAACAGTGACTTTCAAACTTATCTTTAAATACCTATCTCTACTTTGAAGGGGCAGATAAAGTTTGTTTACTTTACTTTTAAAATTATCTGCCAGATACCATACTTCCAGACACTCATCACAGAACTGGCCTGCACACTGGAACACTTCCCTATTTGTAAACAGGTTCAGAGTCACGAGGTTACCAGTGAGAGTGTACTGTTTAACAGATCCCCACAGCTTCCTCTTCTCTAAACCTAGTTTCTCCTGATTTGGAGGAAATGAATACTGCTTCTGCACCCTAAACTTGCCTACCCAGAATCTTTCATTCAGGCAAGAGATATTTATAAAGCAACTATTATATGCCAGGTACTGCTCAGGCCTTTATATCTTTCTGGTGGAGGAGACTTGGCAGAGAACAAGATGAGTCTAGTCCAGAGAAGTGTACAAAGTACGAAGTATGAGGGGTGTGTGTGCAGCAAGGAACTTTCCATGGAGAGGGTGGGGAGGGGACTTCCCAGATGGGCCCTCTTTTGGGTTGGACAACTTGGAATCAGTCAGAGAAAAAAGAGGGGAACCAAATACCTCTGACAGGGATCACCGTGTTCAAAGTAACAGAGGCCTGAAACAGCAGGGCAATCTACCTGAGAAACTCTAGAGCCAGGTGTTTGCAGTGTTAGGAGATGAAAGCAGAGCAGGGTTGCTCTAAGTATTGGTCTTGGACCAGCAGCATTGGTATCACCTGTGAGCTGGTGAGAACTGCCAATGCATGGGCCCCATTCTGACCCACTGAAGCAGAACCAATGGGGATGAGACCTAGGAAACTGTATTTTTAATAAGCTCTCCCATTGATTTCTATACACATAAAGTTTGAGGCCCTGCAGAATGCCAAAAGCTGATCTAAAAAAGTCAACCTGCAGATTACAAATTCTAAAAGATCTTAGCCTTTATGGCTGGCTGAGCCTACTTTTTAAACCTAACAAAAACCAGAAGGAATCTAGTTCTATAAAGTATAATCACTAGAAGACTTAAAGCAAAACAGGTGACTTCTAACAAAATACCTTATGACCCAGGCCCTGTAGTGTCTATAAATCAATATCACATTTATTTTTGTGAAGGGAACAGCCATGTTGTCTGTCTGGGTTACTAGCACACCTAATTATAGCAGCATCCATGTTGCTGGTGATTGCAGATACGGTCTCCTGCGCAGGGGATTATCTTGCTGCTGAAGGGTTTTGAGCCAATTTAAACAAAACAAAACTGACCTCATTCTTCAATCATAACTAATTAAAGACACCCTTCCACAAGAGGCAGGCAAGGCTTTGCTATCTTTTAAAGTTTCACATAAGCCCTTAAATAAAGACTGCTTAGAGATTGTTTCTCTTTATGAACATATAATATGGAACTTCACAGGCATTTTGAAAAAGCACAATTGAAACTGCCCAAATGGAACATTAGAAAACTGAGCTGCAGTGCCATCTTTCTCCTCCTTCTAGGATTCCCTTCTCCTTCAAATCTTTGATGCCTACTGGATGGGTTTTTTGCAGCCACCATTTTACTGAGCACCTAAGAAGTGAGCATCCTTTTAACAAGAATAATAGCAGTAGTTAAGGCTTCTATCACCCTCATACCTGTCACTGAAGGCTTATCTGTATCATATTTAATCCTCATAACAATCCCGAGTTAGGTATTAGTATAGTCCCATTTTACAAATGAAGAAACTATGCACAGAATGATTAATAAACTTGTTCCAGAGTACATGTTCTTAACCAGCATGCAGTCTGTTTCTTCCATCTACTCTCCACTCATTGCTTCATTTTCAAAACAAACTGGAAAGATAGGTATTATTAGCTCTATTTTTGCAGGCAAAAAAAATTAAAGACCAGGGAGATTGTAGTTTGCCCGAGGCCACCTAAATAGTAAATAGAACTTGACCACAAGGCCTATGTTCCTCCCTCCATACCACACTGCTGCTGGCTAAAATGGGGGACCCACCAAAAACAGAGGAGAACCCTGGAAGGTTCATGGCAGTTCATTTCTAGAAGCAACATCCAAAAGTGGCTTAGATCTCAGAAAGATATGGTTCTCCAGGCAGGGACACTGTGATAAAACTAGGGGTCATGGTCCCCAAAGAATAGGAGTGTTAAAAACAGATGCCTAATATTTACCAATGCCTTCAGAGGGAATTAGAACTCGGGAAGAAAGAGAAACTACTGAGCTACTGTTAGCAGAGCTTGCAAATCATGCCCTTTTTCTGGATGCAGTGCTGTGCTTTTTAAATGGACCCTTCTTTTGCGTTTGCAGAGACGTAGCCCAGGGTTTCAGGTGAGACACTAATGACTCTCTCATGGGCCATGATCTCAGTCAGCTGCTACTCCAGCCAAGTGAGCTACAGGACCACAGACAACAGACTTCTTGTCATTTCAGTGTTCTCAGAAATCTGGGATAGGAACGAAATAAATTTTCATCCAAGGCAAAACTCAGCCTTAAGTACACACACACACACACACACACACACACACACACACACACAATTGTCAAGTGAGCCAAACGTATTTGATGAGTGATTAGTGGGACTTTCCAGGAGTTTAGCACAGCTTCAAGATTCATGAAAGTTATGAACCCCCTTGTTATCATCTTGCCAAAATAACAGCAGCAGAATGGGGTTTTCCTTTGGGGGTTTCTAAACACAGATTTGATCACTTTATCCATCCTTAAATTTTTAGTGCCAAAGACAAATAGTAACCTTATATTTGTACCACTGGGGGCCTTTCTACATTTTAGAGGGAGGATATATATGGGAGAGAGAAACCATGCCTTGTTCAATTTAATCACTCATCGAATTTATCCAATGTTGAGAATGCCTGGAGAAAATATGCTTTAAATTTTTAAAATAAAATGTTTCATAATTTTAATCAGCACTTATTAGAACCAATTTTAATGGCCTGCTAATAAAGTTTTCCAAGCACAGTAAGTTCTGTGATGGCAGGACTGTGTCTCATCACTGATGCGAACCCCATGCTTAGAACAGTACCTGGCACACGGCTAACACTATCATTAAGCAACTGTTCTACTGTTGGGGTCACTTCCAGTTGACCACTTTGATAATATAATGATGATGATGATGATGATGATGATGATGATGATGATGGCAGGTATATGTACTTGAGAAGCAGTGTCTATTAATTCTTCTAGCAATGCTACTGAGTAGTTAAAATTTTTGCCCTTATTTTACAAGGAAGGGAAGTGAGGGTTAGTGAAGCTGCGCAACATGCTCAGGTCACACTAACACCTGCCATGAAGTGGTAGAGCTGGGATTCAAACTGAGGTCTCCTTGCTGTGAAGTCTAAGTTACTAATCACTGTTCTAGACTGCCTGTCTAGAGTCAATGGTAGGTTTGAGATGGTAAATGTGAATTCTTGTCTGAAGTCAAGAGGAAGAGTCCTTAGGTTTTTTGACATTGTTTTCGGCGAGTGTGAGGCAAAAGGAAGAATTTCTATTTCTTCCTTCATTTCAGTGGATACACAGACCTACAGAAACTCACCACTGGTGATTCCAAAATGACTCTATGTTAGTCCATAAATCCCCTTTTTTTGAAGCTCCCAATGCAAAGAAAAATTTTGTTACAAAGTGTGAAGGAGGTTTCAAGACTAGTTTGTGAAAGCCAATTTAACTCATAATAAAAATACAACATATCTGCAGTAATAAACTATTAGTTAAACCAATGAAAAAGAGTGCCATTCAGTAAGATATAATTTATAAAATTAAGTTTGCTGCTCAAGGAAATATAGACTTAATGAATAGATTTTTTTTTTTTAAATGAGGGAGACCTAAGAATGCTTTTATAAAGGGTTTTAAACACAGGCAGCACTGGCCCTTTAATTCTAATTTCTCTTCGAAACCTATTTTTCCTATTCTTTGAACCTGAGATACAGGTGATATTGCAGGACACTCATACTTGACACTGTCATTAGATTGATTTGGTGCACATTTAGAACAAACGATGGAGGGAGATAAAAAGGAAGGAGGAGGGAAAAGTTTCCTACTGGGCATTGGAGTGGGCTGGGGTTACTAGAGGAGATAAAAGAGGGTGAGGAGAGAGGGAACTAAAGAGGATGTGTGCATAAAGATGAGAAACTAAATACATGAGCTACACATGGGGAATGAGAACAAGAGGGAGGGACTGGGTGTGCACACTCTTTTGAGGAAGAACAGCTGTGGGGAAGAGAAATCAGGAGTGTACATGTGTGACTGCGTAGCCTTATGCCCCATTGTTCACTCATTCAATTTATCGAGCATCTTTGTTGTGCTCACAGATAAAGTTTGGGCTCTCATGGAACTTACATTTTTGTCAGGAAAAGGGACATAAACAAACAAATATATATATATATATATATGTATATATATACATATATATACACACACATATATATTCATATATATGTATATATACATATATATATACATATACACATATATATACATACATATATATGTGTGTATGTATGTATATGTATATGTGTGTGTATACACACACACACACATACACACACACACACACACACACACACACACACACACACATATATATATATATATATATATATATATATATATATATATATATATATATATATATATAAAACAAATAAAATAATAGGTAACAGCCAGGATAAAAGTAAGAAAATAAATAATGGGCATCAAACTGGAAGGCAAGTCTCCTGGAGGATGTGATGTGAAAGCCATATATGAGGAAGAGTTAGAAGAAAATCATTTCAGGGAGAGGGACTGAGAAGAGACAGGGCCTGGAGAGAAAAAGAGCCTGCTGTATTCTAAAAATCAGCTAGAAAACCTGCATGACTGCAGCTTGGAAGTTAAGAAAGAGAGACAGATGTGATGAGTGAGAAGAGGTAGGCAGGGACAGGTCCATGAATGAGCTTGGAAGGAGTTAGGATTTGATCCTAAGTGCCTAAGGAAGCCACTGAGGGCTTTTAAAGGAGGGAATGATGGGGTCAGAGGAGCTTCTTTAAAGGGCTCCTGCTGTCTGGAGGCAAACATGTTAGAGATCTGGGAGTGGTTGTGCTCATCATGGCGGCACATGTCCTTCTGCCTCTTTTTACGGGAACTGCACAGACTGTCAAATCAGACTGTCACTTGCCATTTGGTATTTTACAGCTGGAAGGACATTCAGTGTGAGTAATGTGATTTTGAGACTGGGATTTCACAGAGCAGTAGACAAAAGTGGAAGCTCACAGAGTACTGCAACTTTCTATTTGGCTAAAAAAAAAAAAAAAAAGCATAAACTCAGCTACCATCTGCGATCACCTTCATTTCATAACAAAAGATATTTTAAAACCAAAGCTATAAGGACATGATCTCAGGGTGGGGGGGGCATTTTATAGAAAATCCTACACTTTTCGCATATTTTCAACAGTTTGTTTTAGTGCCAGAGAGAACGTCCTGGTACACATGCACACATCAGTGTTCAGAACTTCAGTATTTAGGGACCACCCAGCCCACCCTCTCCCCCATTTCACAAATGAGACAGCTTGAAGGTCAGGAGTCATGGCTCCTTCGGGGTGATGGGGTGAGTTAAGGGCAGAGAGCCAGGGCCTCAGTCTCCTGATTCCATTACATCATCATGCTGTGTATTTCAGCTTATTTCTTCTGCTTTGCCAAGGTTCAGGTACTGTACCATCTATTCCCAACCAGTGTGGAGGACACTGGCCTTTTTTACTTCCCTGCCAAGATTTCTGAGAGCTGAGATACTTATTAAGAAATAAGCACTCAGCAAAACAGCTCTTAGCTTGGAACCCAACAAAATGGAATTCTCTTCTTCATAAAGAAGAGTAAGGTGCCTCTCACCTTATCTTCAGATACGCTGCAACTCCAAACACCAGCACCACCACGGCAACGACGGTCACTGTAATGGCAGCGATGCTGCCTGCGAAGGAGAAAAGGCAAAGGAGAGAAGATGAGGGAGTGTATTCATTCCAGATACTTCTGAAGTCAGAGCTAGAACAAAATTTAGGGTCTTAATTCTTTTTACCAAAATGCCTTTCATGCTAAGTGAGGTTCAGTGAATGGCCAGTATTTATTAAGTCTGTTTGGCTGGTCAGGAGATCAGAGAACAGTCTACAGTAATATTTGGCTATTTTTTTTTAATAATAACACCAAGCTATTTTTTTCTGCTGCTGTTTGCAAGAGTAAGGGATTTAAAATCTCCTGATTTTACTTTCTTATTTTATAAGCCCTGGCTCCTCTTTCCACCATTTGCAAAATATTGGGAGACTCAGGATGTTTTATTCAAGGGTTACTCCAAAGTAATGTGGTTGGTTTTCAAATAAACCAGATTAATATAGCTATATAAGCATTGTCCACTTCAAAAGAACCATTTTGGTAGGAGATGCACGAATTTTAATGATGCCATCAAATCAAAGCATTTTTAAAATTCCTTATTGGGAAATGTGTCTCGTTTTCATTCTTGAGAGGTAAATTAGATTTTGTAGACTATAAAACCAAGTCTGGTATAAAAATAAGGTCAAGTCTAGTAGGTAACAATATCGTTTGTTTATAGAATTGACCCAGTATGATTGTAAAGTAATGTGAATATTTTATTGTGTAGTTTGAAATCTAGTTCCAAAGGCAACTACTAATGGGCAGTTAAAAAAAAGTCCCTTTGAGCATATAGCCATGTAAGAATAACCATACTGCTTCCAAAGATTACTGCTTTGAAGCACTAGAGTATTTTTGTGTAAGCTTTGGACTAATGTATATACTTCAGTTTTATTTCACCTCAGAAATGCCAAGAATCAGTTAGGCTCTTGTCCCTTATAGTTAAAGTGGCTTTTTGGCACTAATGCTGATATTAGGGATCCCATTACTCTTTCAGGCAACAGGGAAATTATTTACTACTTCAACAAATAAATCAGACTGTGAAACACACTGGAAGAAGCATCAGTGGTCCGGAGTCCAAATGTATGGATTCAAGTGTGGTTCCACCATGATTAACTATGGGACCATGAGCTATTTACCTCGTCATGTCCACTTGTGTACCACTCACCTGCAGTAACAGAAGGAAGAGCTGCTCTGCTCTCTCTCACAGTTTTTGAAAGATTAAATGAGATGCCATGTGCACCAAGCTAAAATTTTCAAATGTACCACCCTAGACGGGAGCCCGTCTCTTATAGACTGTGTTTCAAAAGTGATGAATCTGTCCCACATTTTTGGAGATTTATTATTTTTAGATTATTTTACTATTCCTCCTTTTTCCTGCCTCTTATGAATGGCTTTTGTATATTGTTCTTGTCGTTAGTCCTTCCATCAAAGGAAATTGAGTAGAGCTAAGAAGCAAATTAATCTACTAATTAACTCCTTAGTAACTCATCAGAAGTTTTGGGTGAGAGAAGGCTATGTCAGTGATCCATGCCTCCACTGGTTATAATTTCTAAAAGAAAGCACGTAGGTTCATTGCTAATACAGAGGTTAAGATCATAGCTTAGTGTGTCAGACTGACCACTTCAGAGCTTCCTCACTTCTAGACACATCTCACTCCTGGAATCCTTTAGAATATGATTAGAAAAATTATCGATGCATTTCTTTTCCCTTTTTATTATTGTAAAGATAGAATGATGACACTAAAGCTCAAATATGCAGACCAGATCAAACAGAAAAAGATTCCGGTCAGTTCCCATTATGAAAAGACTCCACTCCTACTTTGAAAGGCTGCACTTAGCTTCTTGGCCTCCAAACTGTGCTGAAATGAGAACAATTCAAAGTTCAATGAAGCCTCTTAACAGCTCTGTGAGGAGCTTGTGAAACAAGGATCATTACTGCAAGGTAAAGTGATGAGAGTGTTTCAAGATTCAAAAAGATACAGTGATTGCAATTAGGAGCGATTTTTAAAACTGACCTTTTAATTTAATCCCCTACCCTTTTAAGAGTTGGAGAAAAGAAAGAATATACTTGATTTTCCTGTAAGACCCTTCTCTCTTGCCCCAGCGATAGTTTAATATAGGAAATTATAGGTTTGACCTTTTTCAAAGTTTCTTCCTTAACTCTGAGCAGTTGGATCTCCTTCAGCTCTGCGATGTACTAAATTTATTTATATACCACCTCGTTCTAAAGATAAATCAGGCAGTTCCCCAACTCGAGTGCTGTCTTTTTTTTTTTTTTTTTTAAACAAGTGATAGAGTGACCTGCTTCTCCTCTATGTGACCGGTGGCTGTCTAGTCTCAGTGTTAACAACAGTCTTCAAATGGGGCTCTTTAAGGCCACCTTTTCTTGTTAACAGAGGATAGCCCGTGTAAGCAGAGCTGGAATTAGCAGGTGCTTTTCCACTGAATGGGCCCTTGAGGGCACCTAGGCAAAGGGGGCTCTTCTGAGGGCCTGATACTGCCCAATCTGAGGCCAATGCATGGCAGGTAAAATATATTAAAATTGCACTAAAGACCATTTTGTTAACGATTCTGTCATACACCAACTCTCCTGAGAGGGTGCCAGCCATGGGAGCAAGGGTCCTCTGGAACTAGAAGACATTTATCAGGCTCCTAGCCTACAACATCTTATGTCCTGAGCTCCCTGTCACCTCCATAGCAGCTGCTCCCTTTAGAAGCAGCCAGGACCCTCACTCTGGGAAGTTCCACACCTCAGGGCATCGCAGTTTGAACATATGAAGGGTGGCTGAGCTAACATTAGCACAACTTTATATGGTAACTGAAAAAGGCTTGATTTCCTCCTTGTAAAAACAAACGTCATTTCCCTCCGAGTTCTATTTAAACTAACCTGGAACTCCCCTTCTCCTCCTACTCTTTTTACAAGGTGGGGCAGAGAGAGAGAGAGAAGATGAGGAACATGTGGCTTTGCCCTAAGAGGAAGATGTGGATGCTCGGTGGGCAGTGCTCTGGGAACGGAGGTGGCAGGGTGACTGGCACCGCAATCCTTCCTCGTTAGGATCTGGAGTTATACACTGGGTGTGACTCACACTGTAGAGCCCTGGAGCCAAAAGAAATTAAGAGAGTATAGGAGGAAACTTATCTGTATATTTTATAAGCCAAATTCCAAGAATATTCTACTCTGCCAGCATGTTCTCCCTGACCAGAGGGCTGTTGAAGATCCATGAGCCAAGGCCTCCTTGAATTCCGGGCTTCTCTGAGGTTGGGATTTTTCAGGGTGCCATTTTACCACATTCACAACAACCCAGAACAACAAGAAAAAAACAGGCTGGAAAATAACCTATTCTACATTTGCAGGTGGTTATTTTGGGCTGGCACTGTGCCAAGAACTTTATAGTTATCATCTGACTTCATTGTCTCTATTATAATGAATTATTTCTATTTTATGGATGAGAAAGTTAAGGTTCATAGAGATTAAGAACTTAATTTAAGTTTTACAACCTGGTAAATGATTAAGCTAACATTTGAACCCAGGGTTTGCATTTTTAATCATTGATATACTGGTTACTTCCCCCACCCTTTTCTCAGGTTGGCCAGCTCCTACTCTTTCTTCATGACAACTAAATATCAACCCCTCTGAGTAGCTTTCCTGACACCTGCAAGCAAATTACAGTGTTGTTGTGTGTTAGCTCTTTGCGTCTGTTCTTTCAAACACTTTGTGTTGTGTTTATGAGCTTTCCCAGGCAGATTCAATTCATATTCATCTTGCATCTCTTTTCCCTTTTTTCTGCACTCTTAGTACCAGCTACAGTCTTAGCCCGTAGTGGGTACTTAACTCATTTGTTTAATGTCAAGTGAATAAATGTAATACTGGCAGAAAATAAAAAGGTAAGTGGCAGTTTGAGCTCAATCGCTGTGCTAAGAAAGTTCCCAAGCAGGAGGCTCCGATCTATCTTGGAATCCCCTGCTGCAGGTCTTACCTGAGTATTTACTCTCAAGACTTTACAGCTATAGGCCACCCACCACGGCTTGCAAGTCCCCATGGACTACTGAGGTGCAGGAGAGTTACTTTAGGATTCACTGTCTGCATAAAACCAGAAAATATCCTTGAAGTAGTCAGAGCAAACTCCCAGAAGGCCATGACCTGGTCAGAACTGGTCAGACTAACCAAGGAGGTCGTTACTTGACCTGCTTTGACTCTGTCTTGTGCCCTGTGCAGTCCTGAAATAAACTATGGCATCATTTTAAGGGGTCTTTCTCCCCATCCCTGCCTCTCACAGTGCAGACAAACCCCCTCTCTTAATCACTCTCCTACTCATACTCCAGACACAGGGAGTCTTCCACATTCAGAAGGGGCTCTGCTGCTTTCCAGACTACTTTCTCCTCACTTGGCCTAAAGATGCCCTCCTGTCTTCCTGGGCTTAGCAATATTCCCAAACATCCCATTTCTCTGGGACTCTTCTCATTGAGGCATTTACTTTTTTCTTCACTTTAAACTTCTACCTTCTTTGGCAAGATCATATGCAAAATGACAATAGTAGGGAGCAATGGGGTGAACTTGAACAAGCTCGAAAGAAAGAGCCTTCCTAGGGTCTTTCAAAAGTTATTGTTCTGAGAGTTGCAGCTGGAGGAAGTGATGATGAGAAGTTTCCCCGGGGCAACAAAAAGGTGTCTTGCTCCCATCTGTAGATGACTCCTGAATCACATTCTCCTTGGAATTTCAAGAGTCAGCTTATTTAGAATGCACGTGTAAGTTCCTGATTATGGGTGTGTGTATCTGATCTATTTTAAGAGTCTTTAATAACTCTCTTGACTGTTTTTCAATATTCTTGCTCTTTTTTCCCCCTTCCTGGTCCAGAGAGTAGGTGAGAAATGGAGACTAGAAGCCGGTGGCCACTTTAGAGTGTGTGGCGGCTCCTTCAGTCAAGGTCGCCAAAAGGAAAGGAACATTTTGTCTCAAAGGAATTCTTTCTCTTTAAAAGCATGTGTTTGTGCATGTGCTGGAGGAGGGAAGTGGTGACTGGTAAGGAAAGAGGCTCAAAGATTAGACCTTCGTGTGTGCCTGAATCTCTCTTTGCTATGCTAGGAATAGGCTCTTCCATCTTTACAGCAATAGTCTCACATCACAACTCCTTCCTGCATACGATGATAATAGTAACAATAAACAACAAGAAAAACAACAGCAATGGATTCTTTCTTGTTACTTACTCTGTGCCAGAAGCTGTTCTATGAACTTCAATTATTTTAACTTATGTGATTTTCTAGAGAAATCTGTAAGGTGGGTATTGTTGATATCTCCATTTTACTGATGAGGAAACTGAGGCACAGAGAAACTAAAGACCATGTGATTGGTAATGAGAAGAACTGGGACACAAGGGCATGCTCCAGCCCTTGAGGCTCTGCTGCCACCCCGGGCTCTAGTGATAGATCCACATCTGCTTGTGGATAAAAACTGCTGCTCTGGTATGTCTCGCCTGCTTTCTGTTGGCTGTCCAGGAATCAGGCCTAATTTGAGGCATAGTGGTGATTTGGGTCCTCTAGCAGGTACAGTGAAGATGAGTCAAAACTCAATAATTCAGACTAACTGGAGGAGGACTAGTTAGAAATAGACAACCATCACAGAACAGCAACAGAAGAAGGTTCGTGTCATTGGCTTCTAGCATGTGTTGTGGTCCAAAATAACCACCAAGAGTGCTGCCAAATGCTGTACCTTGCACTATATTAAATAACACAGGGTGTGCTTTTTTTACTCTGGTTGTGTATGCATAACGTGTGTGTACATTGTGATATGGGGAATAAAAAGGAAAAAAAAAATCCTAGTTTTACCAGTTTTGAAGGTCATTTGACTTCTGGCCTTGAATTCTGCTTGAGTGTCACTTCTGTTTCCTCCCATGCTACCTCACCCCAGGGGAAGCTAAACTTATTTCCCTCTAACCTGAATCAATGCCATAAGCTTCTCCTAAATGAGCTCCACAGGCTCTCTGTGAGCTAGGACAATACAGAGTATAGAGAAGAGACAGGCTAGGGTGCTGAGGTTTCACCACCCAAGCTCAGAGACAATTGTCAGGCCCTGGGAATCATACAGGGAAGGGTGGGGCTAGATGGATAGACAGGCAGGTAGGTAAGGCGGGAGACGGGTGGTGGGTAGTAACAAAGTCTATTTCTGTCTCTAACTGGGGTGGGGGTATGTCTACAAAAGCTGGAGCAGACTTGGAAGAGGTGGGAATGAAGCTATTCTCTGAAGGATGGGCTGGACTTGAACAGACGGCAATGAAAGTTTGATGCAGGAACCAGCTAGTGGAGCACAGACACATGAGATTTCCAGGCATGAAGGGTTAGCACTGAGTTTAGAGGCAGAACCTCAGCTGGTGTCCTTATCTAAAAAATGGGATAATCCTGGTCTCCTCCACTTTATAGGGCTGTGGGGAGGGTCCAGTGAGATGAAGTGCTTTGCAAATTTGTACAAATGAAGGGGACTGTTGAGATCTTTGCACAGTCCAGCCCCTTCACTGTATGGATTAGGAGACTGTGATACTGAGGAAGGAATTCAGAGTGACTTACTCAAGGTCACACAACTTAAGAAGGGGACAAAACTAAAGCCACCACCCACATTAGCGGGTGCGATGGAAAACAATAGAGACCATGACGTGGTTGGACACTCAAGACCAAATCCTGGAGAATTCTGAAAGCCAGTCTCGGTGTTTGCACTTAACAGTGTGGGGACTAGGGATCATGTTTTGTACAGAGGGATAATTTGCAAGGAACTTATGAAGTCCAGTCTTTTCTTAAAAATCATCCCAATGACGTCTGCTCAGTTTGAGCCTCTTTTTCTAGATGTTTTCCGTTTTAGTTTGTATGACAGAATTTAGTTTACTTATTCTGGTATGTAACTAGCACTGATATATGTTGCTGTGGGTAGTTATAAATATCCATACAAGATAAAAATGTATGAAATACACTATTATACCATGGTTTTATGTGAACATGTTCTGCCTGCCTACTACACTGAAAGTCTGTTAAAGCCAGGGATATCATGTATACCTCTTTATTTGTCTAAGCACAAGTAATAAATCCATAAAATAACTGGTTTCTTCAGAAAGTGTAGCTATTTTTTAAATTAATCTTTTTAGTAAAGACCAAAAATAAAACTTCTCTATAAAGCATACAGTTTGCATGCAAATATGCTACAGAAATGTTTTCAATTAACACAACCTGAGATTGTCTCAGTTAATTAGTCCGTCTCTCCACTTCCCCATCCTGCCGAATCTTTGAATCATTAAAATACTACTTAGTCATTTCTTCACACAAGGTAACAGAGGTAAACTTTATCAAAATTAATGAAATATTACCACAACCAGGATCTTTTACTTCATATTTATACTTTTACCTAAAACCTAGTTAGTGTTCTGACTTGGTCAGTGAGCAGACTTGGAATTCAAACTTTGGAGCAGGGTCCCCAATATTTATACTTTCCATTCACTGCAATCAGGAGACCTGGTTTAGGAACTGGCTTTACTTTGAGAGCATTTTATTGATCTAGGTAGCATATGGTTAAGAATGGATACAGAAATATAAATCTTTGTGGAGAAAATAAAAAATTTGCACTTGCCCAAGCAAATGTGTGTTTTTCGCCCCGTGTTTCTCTTTCATGCGGGCACATTGGCTGTATTTTCAGGACACAAGCGTCTCAGGTTTGCAATTAATGCAACCCAGGGCACTTAGCCAGCACAATCCCTAGTTACCACAATTTTAAAGTTTCTTCACTTCACTTAAAATCACAGTCTTTCTGAACACAAATGAGGCTTCTTTCCCACCTGGAATTTATTATAACTACCTCTTTAGATCACCTATTCCCAACTCTCCTTTGATACCCATAATGCATGAACTAGACTGGATTTCTAAGAATAGCAGAGGGTGTGCCTCATTGCCTTTACCATAGTACTAGGACAAGCCAATGACCACACAGCCGCCCAAGGTCAATGTCAGGGAGGATTCCTCTTTCAGCTGGCCAAAGGGCACTGCCCAGACTAACAGGAGCCTGCAGACAATGAGAATTCCTTCTGAAACATGGGTGACTCCTCCATCTGAATGCTATTAACAGACTCTCCTAAAAGACTGCTCCAAATTCAGCCCAGACTTGACAACAGTTCTCAGGGGACATCTGTAGTAGTGTACCAAGAACAGTCATAGAAGCATTAGTAAAAACAATCTGGTCATAAAGATCACAGAAGCCATCATTATTTGTGGCCACTCTGTCCCTGGCATTAAGCTAGGCACAGCTGGGTAGGTATCTTCATTTTAACAAAAATCTGCTCACCTGGTTAGTGGGCAGAAACAGGATTCAACTACTGAGGTCAGATTCCCCAAACATATGCTTTTCCACTTTCTGTGATGAGACGATCTGGCATGGAGACTGGCTTTATAAACACTCTAGCTGAAGAATTTTGAGCAAGTCACCGTAAGCTTTGCCTCCCCCATGGCCTCATTCATATCTCCATCTCTACCTATAAACAGGGATTCACTCAATCATTCACACAGTTGATATTTATACTGTGTGCTGAACTTCGATAAAACACCTACTTCCTCTCAGAGTGCGTTCACAAATTCAACAGTGTATTTAAAATGCTTTGTCCATCATGAATGCAATATAAAGTTTGCAATAAAGCTCCAAGCACCTCTTACCCATAAAAACTCTGAAGGCAGGAAGCAACCTTGAATCCGGAGGAAATCTGAGCCAACCTAGGTATTAGAAATGAGTGAGGATTTCAAGTTCAAGTTTTGCTTCCAGCAAGATCATGACTGATGGAATAATGTAATTAATTATCAAAAGGAAATTCTAAGAAGGTTCATTGAATTTAACCTCTTTATTTTGCAGATAAAATGAAAGTCTATAGAAATTAAGAGATTTGGGTGAAAGAAAAGTCCATTAGTGACAGACCTGGGACTAGAACTCAGAACTTTTGGTGCTTGGTTTACATTTCTTTAAATTCTCTACCTCTTGGTCTCATCTCAAGTTAAAGCCTTAAAGTCTGGTAGTTGAGGCACTAAATAAGAATGAGACTTCAGGGCAATGCTCCCCAAATTCAATCATCTCCATACCACTCATATTTTTTGCTATGTCCACATTTATACTACTATTTTCATAATACTTGTGTTTAAACTGAGTTATTATTTTTCTTTAGATACTTACTACATATTGCCTCACCCTAAGCAATAACAGCTATGGAATCATAAATTCAATGTGCTACTTTATTCTTTTTTCAAATTCACATTAAAACAAAGATGCAGTTTTTATTAGAATAAAAATGTTCATCACCTCGCATACTACCCATGTCAGAACTTAAGCCATATTTTTGAGCACACTGCTCCCAGGAATACCAGATTCACAATGGTGATGGGGGGAGAAAAGCCGGGCTGAGGGTAAATGAGTTGCCCGTGGAGCCCTTGGAAGAGGCCAGGAAGAACAGAGGGCAGAAGTCAGAGCCAGAAATGCATTGTTAACACCTACTATTGCGTTAAGAAATGTGGTGGCAGCTTCGTGAATACTGCTTCTTGGAAGAGGCCAAAACTGGAGGAAAAGTGGCACAGGAGAGATAACTGTCCTGACTTGGTCATTCCCAGGAGAGGCAGGGGAGACATGAACATCAACTTCACTTCTAGGTCTCCCTTCACATGCTCCTTATCAGTTTCTACCTTTGTTATGTCTCTCCTATAGGGCAGATTCATAGTGCTTGGCATTATAAGCCTATCATAGTTATTTTACAATTATTTTATGTAATGAATACATTTTAACCAGGGCCGAATTACAACTTCAATACTGCTACCAGAAGCATACCTTGACAAGGGTGGGAATCTCAGCGGTCTATCAGCCCCATTCCAGATGTCCTGGGGATGTGGAAGATAGGCTTGGAGAGATTTCTGGAGAATAATAGGAAAAAGAAACCCCAAAAGAACAGAGAATTCCCTCTACTATTTGTTCTGCATAAAGAGAACTCTTCTGCTCGTCTGAGAATTCTGATCTGCAGGGCACACGGGTCAGCTATGTTATGTTAGCTCATCTAATTCCTTGATAAGAGGACATAGATATTTCCATTCAAGAGTTAAGTCAGAAAGATAAAAATAAACCCCCACATCTCTCCGCTATCTAAGTATCCTTACTGCAATTAGCATTGAATTTTTTAAAAAAAGAATCCTGGGGTTTTTCCAGTTTGGGACAACTGGCTTCGTGGCAGTGGGCAGGAGGAGATGTGTGTAGGCTGAGAAGGCTGCTTTTTGCAGCCTCTGGCTTTCAACATTAAGGGCCAAGTTGGGCATCTCAATTCCAAACTCATCTCTTTGTGGCTGACATATAGAAGGATGAATGATACATGGCAGGAAGCATGCCACTATCTTGTTCAAGAGCTACCATGTGTCTCCGTGAACACTGAAAGAAAGAGGATTTTGTTTTTTATTGTTACCTTCTCCTCTATCTCTTTATTATTTCAAAGATGAAAATGAAGTATGACCATGGATCAAAGAATATTGAGGAGGGAAATAAAACAGAAAAGTTGGCATATGCCCTTTTGTGAGACTCATCCAGCCTGCAAATCTGAAGGCTCAGATTTCTTCTGGATTCACCAGCCTTAGCAAGTAAGACCTTCCACACTGGTATTTTCTTGGTTCAGAAGACATAAGTGAGAAGGAGGTGAGGAACTTCTCAGAGCCTAAGACAGAGTCCTAACCCTGTTTGCCAAGCAGCATGCAAATTTATCATTTTAATTGTGGAATATGTGTGTGGAGCAGAGAGTCATGGTTTCTTATCACCTGTCCCAGAACCTTGGCCTAGGGCAGTGACATCAGTATAATTACTGCAGCCCGAGGACTTGGTATCTCACCAGAATTATTAGTTAATTTAGCTTTGCCTGCATGCAATTAATCACCAAGGCAAAGCAGGAGCCTGCTTTTGGATACTGTATTTAACCAAGTTTCAATTTCTTCCACACTCGGGTTCTCAAGGATTTAGAGTTAAAAACTCTGGAAAGAAAATATTTCTAAACTTCAGTGCCAGTTAAGGGAAAGGGAACATCTAGCTCTTAGTCTTCATCCTTAGGGGCAAGTGGAGCCTTGGCAAAGTCCGAAAACTCAGCCTTTGTATCCTCCCTCCCCCAAGATTTCTTTTCTTCCAGCTAGAAATCTTTATTTGTTTGCACTCTAACCCTTTCCTTCAGATTTTACAAATTTCATGAAAGCATTACTATGTGAAATGTGAACAAAATCCATTTTTCTTTCATACTTTTGGATTATCCTTTTTTTATATTGTATTATAAGCAGATGCTTAAATGGATCTTTATTATCTAATATTTACAGTAAAAATCCTTTTAGGAGTCTTAAAAATGTTTAACAAACATTTTTTTTTAAGTTAAAAAATCAGAGTCTAGAAGAGTCAGTTGGTATTCATAATGAGAATTAGGGACCCAACTGTAATAATAATAATAACAGTTAACATTTATTTAATGCTAACTATGTGAGACACTTTATATACTTGTCTTATTTAATCCTAATTATAATCTTATAGGGCAAACATGGTACTATTATTACTCTCATTTTGTAGATAAGAAAAATGTAGCACACAGAGATGAATAAAATTGCCAATGTCTTCTCTCTGGCAAATAGCATCAGTAAGATCTGAACCAGGCAGTCTAATGCCCAAGTTTATACTATTAGAAATATTCTTGCCTTCCGACAGCCTGGTTTCGAAAAACCTCCATGATTTCTCCAAACAGAAATATGGCAAAGTGTTTTTGACAACCTACTTCCAGGGACTTATTGAGATTATATAATTTTAACCTAAGTTCACCTTCTTTTTTGAGTGTGTGGTCCACCCCTGAAGACCATGAGTCTGATGACAAAAGCAAGGTACTATTAAATAAAATGTCTCTTATCAGCCAATAGTTTTCTTTTCTGGGACCTGAGAAACAAGGCATACTGAGGACAGTATCAATGTAGTATCCGGCACATGTTCTCTGAATATAGTACTCCTGACTCAACGTGCTAGGGTGGGATTTTTAGATCTTTTTCTAATAAAGAGGATCGGTTGATGCTGATTTGATTTCACTTTCCTGTTATTATTTTGTAACTAAAAAGACATGCTCTTGAGTCAGAAGAGTACAATAAGGGTTCAATCTGGAATCACAGGGATAATTCAATCAGTTTCTTTAATGAGCCCAAAAGCCATATATTCATTAATGATATTAACTGTACTTATAAGCTAATGCCCACTTTCTCAGTAAAGCATTTCCAAAATCATTTCAGTAACAACTGGTGAAAGAAAAAAAATTTGTTTTATAGAGACAGAAAGTCCCCAAATGTAATAAAAAGTGATAATGAGACAATTAAAATATGTTGTATTTATATTATAAATGTGTTGTATAGAGTTGTATTCCTCTAGATAACAACATAAATGGTAACTATCTGATTTTATTACCCTGACATATTTTTCAAAAGATATTTTGCAAATATATCAAAACTAGGTTAAGATTTAAGTAGTGAAAGTAAATGAAGGAGAATTAAAAGTTGTAGAGATAAGAATTCAGAATAATTTTTATCTAAAATAAAATTTGACAGTTGGAGTTCCCTTTGGTAGTTTACTTGGCATTAGTAAGCTTTTAGGTTTAGCCTATATTTAAAGAATTGGGTACAAAAGAAAACAATGCGAGTGAGAGTTTGTAAATATCCAGAACCTTATCATCCTTGAAGTACCTAAGTGGGTTTAGGGAGGAAAGAGGTGGGAATGGGGGTGGGCAGAAACCCATAGTGTCTGCAGAGAACCCTTTAGATGGTCTATAATGATGACTCTGTGTTAGAAGGGTATCTTTGCATGCATAGGTATAAGGGACTGAATGTTTTTGTCCCTCCACTCCCAATTCACATATTGAAATCCTAACCCCCACAGCAATAGTATTAGGAGGTGAGATCTTCAGATGTTGTGGGGGTAGAGTCCTCATGAATGGAATTAGCACTCTAATAAAAGAGACCACAGAAAGCTCCCTCTCCCCTTCTGCCATGTGAGGGAGGACACAGCGAGAAGATGGCTATGTATGAATCAGAAAGTGGGCCCTCAGCAGACCCAGAATCTGCTGGCACTTTGACCTTGGGCTTCCCAAATTCCAACACTGTGAGAATAAATTTGTTGTTTAAGCCACCCAATTTATGGTAGTTTTGTTACAATAGCCTGAACAGATTAAGACAACAGATGAAGATGTTTAATTTTTCTTCATTCTCAATTCAAAGGTCAAGATTTATTGAACTAAGAAAATAGCAAATTTATGGTTTAGAGCTTGATATTCAGTCATTAAAATTCATTCATTTACTCATTCATCAAATATTTATTGAGCATCTAACTGAGCCAGACACTGTTAGGTACTGGGAATATATTTGTGAGCTCAAACAGACAAGGCCCCACTTCAGGCACCTGGAAAAGCAGTGTAACGCGATGACACAGAGCCACATACGTACATGTGTAATCACACACTGTGATGAAGAGAGACAGCTGAATTGTGACAGTTTGTTACTGGGGGCCAGAGCTGGACAAGGGGCCCCGTCAGAGACCTGAACAGGCGATGTTTGAGCTGAGACTGAGGGGTGAGTTGGAATTAACCAGATCAAATAACGAGTTGCAGCTTCCAGGTGGAAGAATCCAAGTGAGGAAATGCCCTGTGTCAAGGGAGAGAAATCAGCAGGTCCATGAAATTCAGAGACAGCCAGCACGGAGTGCAGAGAGCAGGGCTAGAGGGCGAGATGAGGGAGGGACAGCAGGCAGAGGCCCCACCCTGCACGGCTCTGTGGGCTTGTGGATTTCATCCTAAGAGCAGTGGGACACTGGTGGTAGTAAGATTGTGTGTGACCCGATCAGATTTGTGTTTAATTGTCATTTTGGTTGCTGTGTGAAAAGGTAAGATGGTGAGATTGGTACAGGGGGATGCAACAAAGGGGCCATTTAGGAGGCTATCATGGTGGGACTATGGAAGCTTTGACATGAGGGTAAAAGCTGAAGATAAGTAGATGAACTGAGAGCTACTAAGAGTCCAAAATTAATAGTAATTGATGATGGAGAGGACAGAAGTAGTGAAGGAGAGTGAAATGAAAAGATGGCAGTATAATTTACTTATAAGAGGTTGGACCTAGGAATGTACAATGATTTATTATTTGTAAAACTGAGCCTAAATAGATATAATACTTTTTAGGATTATTGCTTCCTGAAAAACTCTGGACATTCCAAAAGAATCTAATCAGTAAATGTTTAACATCCTTTTACATGGTCTTCTCACCTATTTTTTTTTTATTAAATCATCATTTTCCTTTTTAACATATTTTTAATGTTATCTAAATATGAAGGTAATTAACTCACTACAATACACGTTTTACTCCTAAAATAAATCTACGTATTCTTTAAAAGTTATTTTTTCACATTTCTAGGAGTTAATTCTTCTTTCAAATCTATATTCATGCTAAGAGTTTATCTAGAATAAGGAGATATTACGTGGAGCTGCAAATCTTTTTCAGGTATTGACGCAGAGATGTCTAGATGTCTGTGCCTGCTTAGTGCCCTTTATTTAAAGGTATTTATTAGCAAAGTTCATTCTGAATAAATACTGGGGTTTAGACTTGTAATTTAGATTTCAAAGGCCTTTACCACTTTTCATAATTATGTGTCCTTCTCTTTGCGATGGAAAGTATAGGACAGCATAAGACTAGTGGACAACTGGATTTTACAGACAAAAGAGAATATCCACTTTGCAACAAGCAGAGTGACTACAGTTGTAAAGTTTGCATATGTAAGAGTTGATGATACTTTGCGTATAGCTTGGTGTGCTATGTCAGTTAATCCCCAAAGCATTTGCTGAGCACGGAATTGCGCACAGCACCCTTCACCTCAGTTCATGAAGTCAGAAACATTCTGTAGCCGTGGTTTCCACCCTTGAAGAGCTCTGATTTAATAACACAAGAAGGCCCAAATTTAACATATCATCATGGCTCCCTCCCTCTTCCTTTAAAAACAAAACAAAAACTGAAAAAAAATCAAAACGCATTTTTTCTGGGTAGCTGCTTTGGGACGAGTGAAACTACCTCCTGCTTCTTCCCCAACCATGCAGCCCCACCGTGAGACCGAGCTGGCAGCACTCAGCATGTGACAACATTCCATGTCATTCATTTCTACAGTGGTTCTGGAGGCCACTGGGACTCCCTCAGCTTTTCATTTCTATGGATTCATGTAGGTTGAGTGTAGTGAAAGGAGCATTTAACTCAAGGCCAGTCAGGAGAATTTGAATCTTAGCTTTATCACTCAGGTGAGAATTTGAGTTAGTCACTTCACTCCTCTGGGCCTATTTCTTCACCTATAGAACAGACAACCCTCGAGCTCACCGCACAAGAATGCTTTGAAGAGTAGATGAGGGGCTACCTGTGTCAATCCTTGGAACATGTATATTCTCAGCAAACCTCATGTGAATATGAATCTCATTTCTTCTGCAGAGGATAATTGCCACAAACAATTTTCATGGTATAATTAACCAAAAGAACCCTGAAAGATTACCTCACTTGTACATAGCTTACAGCTAAAATCTCTTCTCTTAAAGTCAGAGTAGTTAAGTGACATGGTCTATCAGTGACAGTGACAAGCCAGAAACCAAGTATAAGCTGGTTTATATGTTTCCAGGCCTGAGCTCTCTGAAACATACCATACATATTCCTGCCAGGTGAATCCTCTTAAAATAAAATTCAAAGCATTTTCTTCCCCTGATCCCAAGCCTTTGGTGACTATTGATGGCCTGGTAAGTAAATTGTCTCATCCTGCTACTCAGTCCTCTAACACTTGTCCTGAAGTCTTTTTTCCTACTTGTTCTGCACTGTTCCCCTCCACACAGTCTGGAATTCACTAACTAGACTATTTGCCATGTTGTGTACATGCTACATTGTGAACTCTGTGAAAAAGTGACTGTCTTATTCACGGTTAAGTCCCTAGTATCTAGCCAGATGCCTGGCTCAAAAGCTCAATGAGAGTTTGTTGAAGATAGTGGGCATTCTTCATTATGATAATAAATACAATAGCAGTGACAAAAATAATAATAATGAAATGGAAATGATAACAATAAGTCACAGTAAAATAAAAATCATGGGCATCTACTGAGCCATTGCTCAATAGCCACTATGCTGCAAATTTATTATCTCAACTAAATCTTATAGTAACCCCATCATACAGATACTATCCTTATTTCATTTTATCGATAAGAAGATTGAGTAGCTTCCCTGGTATGGCTTGGTTGACTCTTTCAACCAATGTTATTGAGGGTCTCCTATGTGTCAGGCTCTGTTCTAGGGGTTGGTTGTAACCTACATCATCCTCTTTGTGAATAGGGTTTTTGCTTTCATGAAGTTGATAGTCTAGTGGCAGAATGCAGACACCCATTCACCAAATGAATGAGATAAAGTGAGAAAGTGGTAAGTGATCAAAAGGAAAATAAAGGGGGTAAAGAGATCAAGTGATGGGATTATTATCTCAGACAGGAGTGTGAGTAAAGGCTCCTGAGGAGATAACAGCTAACCAAAACTCTGACTCATGAAAAGGAGTAAGCCATTAGAGACCTGGCGGGAAAACGTTTCAGGCATGGGAAATGGTTAGTGCAAAGGTCCTGAGGCAAGAGTGTCCTTGGTCTGTTTAAAAACAGTAAGATTGCCAGTGCGTTTGCAGGTAAAAAAAGGTGAGAGCCAGGAGGCTGTGCAGATTCAGATCATGCTGAGCATTGTAGACCTAACATAGACTTTGGCTTTGCTCTGACTCACAGAGGAAGCAATTGGAGTGTTAGAGCTGAGAAATGACAGATCTCGCCTGAGTTTCAAAAGAATTTATCTGGCAAGGGTATAGTGAGTAGTGAGATCAGTTACCGGAATGTGAAAGTCATACATGTGAGAGATGACAGAGGGGTGGGAGGAGACTGGGTTCTGATGGAGTAGATGTGGAGTATGTGAGGAAGAAGGGAGCCTAGAAGTAGCCCAAGGCTTTTGGCCTGAATAATCAAAAGAAGAGAAGAAAAGTCTGAGGAAGGAGCAGACTGGGGATTGAGGAACTCAGTAATTCATACATATTATGTGTGAGATGCCTGTGAGCCACACACGTGGGGAGTATGAGTTAGTTGACAGCTAGATATACTTGCCTTTAGTTCAATGAAAAAACAGGAATAGAATTTTATATCTCAGAGTTATCAGAACTGGATGGCATTTGAAGTCATGAGATGGGATGAGATCATCTCAGGAGTGAGTGTGGAGAGAAGAGGAGGGTGTGAGTATAGAGAGGTCGGGGACAGGGGAGGACAGTCCTGGCCCTACAGTGCCCTAGTATAGGAAGATGAGGGGTGAAGTAAGGCAACAGAGACTGAGAAGGAGCAGTCAGCCAGGCAGATAAAGAACCAAGAGATAGTGTGTCCAGGAGGTAAAGATGAGGACAGTGACCATTCGTATCAAACACTGCTGATAGGTCAGATAGAGCCAGGGCTAAGAATTAACCTCAGACTTAGCAAAGTGGAGGGTGCTAGTTACCTTGACAAGAGCAGTTTCAGTGCTTACTGGTGGCTCGATTCTGAAGCCAGATGTGCACAGCATTAACGATGTGCCACTGGTCCCCTACCTTTTCATACAAGTGCCTAAATTGTCTCCTTAGGCCTAAATTCCCTTCATTTCCTACAACTCAGCTCATGTGCTCCCTCCATCACGGAGCCTTCCCTATTTCCTCTAGTCAAATTGAACTCCGATAGCATTTACCTTATTTTAGAATTATTCATGGGGGACTATGAATGGATGAGTACTTGAATTAATAAGAATATGCTATGTGAACTTCTTTACATCAAGCAAAAGGTCTTGGAAGATGCACAATACATATTTTTTGACTTAAAACTTCATAATCCTCTTTTGTTTATGAAATAGACTCTGGCCCATGCTCAGTGATCTCCCTCTAACCTGCCATGCCCATCTCTTCGCCAGCCATTCAATCGTTTCTTCATTCATTTACTCTAAAGTAGCCATTGAGCACAACATTCCCTAGAACTATAAATGGTCATGACCCAGCTCTGTCACTAATTTTGTGCCTCTTAATCCTACTGGATTGGAGTTGAGGAAATCAAGACATGTGGGTTAAAGCACAAGCCAGAATATTGGAACAGGATTGTTTTGGATAATCAAGCCATAAAACTAGGGCACTTGTGGAAAGTAGCAAGTTATGGAGATTCTTGCATGCCAAGCTCGAATTCGTAAATCCATGGTGTCTGGAGTATCTTGGAGGGGTTAGAGGGTGGCAAAAGGAAGTGCACACAGGAGGCTGTGAGGGTCTGAACTTGGAAAAAGAGAAGAGATGGGGCCTGCTTGCCTGTACTTCAATGGTACCTTTGTTAGGGACAGTCCTTCAGACACTGAGTCAAGTCAACATCCACTCTGCTCTAGGTGCCTAGTCTACGCTAGGGATGTTACCTGCATGTTAGGAGTATGGACAGTATCAGGCAGAAGGTGGAGGCATGGGGGTGTGGCAGAGATGGAGGCAGGAAGTACACACCCAAATGCAGTGTGATGTGTTGGCTGGAGGTATAAACAGGGTGCTAATGGGGATGGGGGCTGAACAGAGGAATCTGAGTTTGCCAGATTTCTTCCTTTTGCCTCTCCAGACCTACTTCTCCACTTTGTTCTCTGAACAGGCCTCCAGGGGGCTGATCTGTGTGGACCACATCAATGGATTTCCTTGTCCTTGGCTTCTGGCTGCCAAGAGGAAAGGGGAGAGTGAGGGCACAGAACTGATTCCCTTCATCCTCAGGAGGTTAACCTTGGGTTAGCTGTGTCTCTCAACTAAGAATTGCTGCTCCTCTCAGTGGTCTGTTCTACAAGACTCTCTCCTTCTGGGTTCTGGTTACTTTTCTCTCCTCCTCAGCCTGACTCACAACAATTCTGCTGTTAAACTCTCCTGTGGTTCCCCTATACCCCAGCCAAACCTTTGTAGTTAATACCTTTATCCTAGTTTGACTGTATCTCCCTTTATTGTTAAGACTCTTCACTGATATAGTAGTCCTTACAATAAGAATTTGCAATTCTTTGGGACTTAATTCCCTAGTAAATCGTGAGCTCCTCCATGAGGAATTATGTCTTATTAATTGTAGCTCTCTTCCACTTCCACCATCTAAAAGAATTTCCATTCATAGTGCTTGTTTATTAATTGTTTGTTAAAAGATGTTGATTTCTCTATAATCACAGTCATTCCTTTGACTCTAGCTGATCATGCACAGCTCTGTTCCCAATATTCTCCTCTCGGTCCACACCCCAGGCAGGACTACCCAGGGAAGGAGTCCAGCTCCATCTTCCCCCTTCATCTTCTGGCTGTTCTCACCTCATTGTTTCTCAATCAAGATTCCAATTGCCTTTTTCTAGAGTCTTTTCCTGCTCGGTGCCCTAAAATTCACAGTCTCCACATTAATGTCAGATGCATATGACTTCAGAAAAGATCCTAAATCTCTCTCTAACATTATTTCCAAGATTGCAAAATCAAGATAAAACTAATTCTAACTTCTTAGAGTTGCTGGGAGAATGAGAACAGATGTGATGTCCTATAAAATCTATTGTCTTCTCCATGAAATAAATATATCAGTGACTATAAAGAATAAGCAAGTTCTCTACACCCCCACCCTACTTTTTTGGGCTGGTTTCCATGATTTCCATAAGCACATTGTTAACACGCTGAGCAAAATTGTAACAACTCACACCTCCTGAGCACTTACTTCCTGCCAAGAACTGTTATAAGCACTTTAAATATTATTTTATTTAACCTCCACAAGAACCATATGAGATAGGATCTATTTTATTCCCATTTTATGGATGAGGAAGAATAAGGGTACAAAGAGATGATGTAACCTGCCCAAGGTCAGAAGTCAGAATTAAAACCTAGGAAGCTTAACCAAAAACCATGCTACTAATCCCTTTACTTATGTAGTCTCATTTGTTTACATTCCCTGTGACATATGTAAAGACAAATCATAAAGCTGGCAATTGGCCATAATGAACGAGATATCATGTGGAAATTACTAAGTGATTAAAAATAAAGTTTGCATTCTTATGGAAATTCTTATAAATTATTCTTCAGCTCAGGTGTAACACTCCAAAATTCAGACTGAATCAGTTGTGTTTGGTTAGCCAAACTGCCGTCTTAACATGTCAGTGTCGTCAAGGTGCTAGCAGTGTTCCAGCCTGAGACTCACCTGAACTTAGTGCATGCTCCACATCCCGCATGATGGCCCTTTTGGGGGCGGTGGTGGTCTCCATGTCAACCAGAATACAGGTCACTTTGGCTGGCACAGTTGTTTGGGGTGTTGTCTCCAGAGGCAACAGCTCCGAGATGGCATGTGAAGTGGGGGTGTGGCCAGAGCTGTGCTCCTCTGCTGGGGACTCTGGTGTGGCTGAAGTTCCCGTGGGCTTGGTGCTGGTCTCAGCAGAGCTGTGGTTGGTGCCGATGGAGGCAGAAGAAACCTCTGGTGGTGAAGTTGACAAGGGTAAGGGTGATGAGGCGGGAGCCTGAGGGGAAGTGAGTGCAGGGGACTCAGCAGGGAACTGTGACCCTGTAGCTGGCACACTTGCCTCCGGAGTGCCTGAGCTGTGTTCCGTGGGCGTGGGTGTTGAGGGGACCCCACCACTTGTTGATAAGGGGTCTGTGTTTGCACCCTCCCAAGTCAAGGTTGGGCTGGTGGTCTCCCGTTCCCTGGGCTCTATGGAGACATTCTTGGGGAGGAGCGATGTCTGCGCTGATGCCGCTGTAACTGGGAGCACCGAGTTGCTGCGCGTGCCACTGGTGGGGGAGGCAGGAGGGCTTTGCGAAGAGCTTGTCCAGGTGGCTGTCGTAGGGGCAATCTTTGCCGGAAGAGAAACAGGCAAGAGGGCTGATGTAGGCATGCCCTGTACCCTCAGTCCTGTGGAAGAGCCAGTACAGATTGGTCAGCGTGTGGACCCTGAGAGGCAAGGCTGTCTTAAAGCATTTTCACGGGTCTTTCTCAGTTTGCAGAGTGTCTCCCCAGTAATAAGGGTGACTTTTAAATATTTTCTTCCAACTACTTGCTCTCCCCTCCCTTGGTGGCTATCAGTAGGAACCAGGCTGAAGGCTCAGTAAGAGCATTAGAGGCTCAATGTAAGTCCAGCCAATCCATGTAATGGACTAATCTTGTCTCCTGCTTGCTTAAAACCGAATCCTTAAAAAGGGAAACTCTCTGGCTTTGTGGGAATTTGTTTAGGCTGCTAAGGGCCCTGTGCCCATGGGGATCTACATGGCTGTGGGGGATGCCCAGGGCCTGTGTTGGGAGTGGGGAAAGCATGAGCAGTGAGTGGAAAGGTGCAGGAGGTTATGAATTGGCTGGCTGTTCTCTGTCAGAGGAGCTCAGTGTTTGGCTGTTCCCTGTCCCAGGGTCATGAGCTCTGCGGCTTAAGCACCGGGGTGCAAGAGTGATAGGCTTGTTGGCTGCAAAGTAAAGGTGTGAGCACATTCTTTGCAGAGGAGGAAAGGTGGGAGGTTTCAGAATAAAAACTGAAAGGAGGATCTGAGGTTTCGATATACTTTCTGCGGCTGGAATCCAATTCTTCCAAATTACAGCCTGGGGTCTTTGAGATCATGTTATTTTGCAAAATGTTCTTTATATTTTGTAAAATTTAGAATTATTTTTCTTTCCTCCTCCCCCTTTCCCTGCACTTACCCATTCAGTTTACTTAATTAATTAATTCAAGTATTTAATAAATAGCTTCTATGTGTTAATACTCTACTAGATACTGGGTTTATGATATCACTTTTTATATAAAGCATCCTTGATGGCCTCCCCATGTCCTTTACCATTCTCTAATTAGTTTTTCCTTAGTCATTCTCACCTCAGTGGATGACTCCTGCTTTCACTCTGCTGCTCAGTAAAAAACCGAGGCATCACCCCTCACACTCCACATCAAATCCATCAGAGAATCATGTTGATACTATCTTGGAATTTATCCCAATCCAACCACTTTTCATCACCTCTCCCATTTATCTACACATCACCTGAGCCATAAGTCACTCTCCTAGACAACTGCCATGGTCTCTTTGGTCTTCTGGCTTCTAGGTTTCTTCTCTTTCGGTCTGCTTTTCACATAGCAGCCAGTATTGTCTTTTAAATTGGTAAATGAGATTGTGTTCGTTAACTGACCAAAATTCTCCAAGGGCATTCTCTTACACTAAGAACAAAATTCCAAAGTAATCCCCTATGTTGTACCATGACCTCGTGTTCTGGTTGGTCTCTACTCAAATGCCACCTCTTTCTCAGAGGAGTCTTCCCAGATGATTCTAACTAAAATCATTTTTTATTCTAGCCTCTCATTTATTTTTTTAAGATTTAATTTTTTTAAATTGCTAAAATATACGTAATATAACATTTACTATTTTAACCATTTTAAGTGTACAGTTCAGTGGCATTAAGAACATGCACGTTATTGTTCAACCACCACCATCATCCATTTCCAGAACTTTTCTGTCCTCCCAAAAAACTTCATACCCATTAAGCAATAACTTTCCATTCCTCTCTCTCCTCAGTTCCTGGAAACCACTATTTTACTTTCTGTCTCTATGAATTTGCTCTAAGTACCTCATATAAGTAGAATCATGTAGTGTTTGTCTTTCTGTGACTGGCTTATTTCACCTGGCATAATGTCATCCGTGTTATAGCATGTGTCAGGATTTTCTTCCTTATTCAGACTGAATAATATTCCATTGTATGTATAGACATTTTGTTTATCTATTTATTCATTAATGGACTTTGATGAGTTGCTTCTACCTTCTGGCTATTGTGAATAATGCTGTTATGAATCTAAGTGCACATGCAATCTATTTGAGACCCTGCTTTTAATTCTTTGGGGTATATACCCAGAAGTGAAAGTGGTAGATTATATAGTAATTACATGTCTAAGTTTTTAAAGAACTGCCATACTCTTTGCTCATTTTTGTTTTTCATAAAATAGTTTAGTCCTGAAATTGCATTTTACTTATTTGTTCATTTGTTTGTTTGTTTACGTCTCTCCCTTCTACCAGAGTGTATGCTCCATAGGGTGCAGGGATCTCATCTTATCCACTGCTATTTTCCCCAAGCATAGAACAGTGTTTAGGTCATAGTAAGTGCTCAGTGAGTACTTGTAGAAGGGAAAAAGGAAGGAAAGAAGAAAAAAGAGGAGGGAGATAGAAAAAATAAAAAAATCTTAAGAACTTTATTAAAAATACTTTATCATCTTTCCAGTCTCTTCTACGTACAACTGAGTATGACAACATCCATCATACCTCAGGGATGGCTGCCTATCTGGTGTTATATGAGGTCAGGAACCCTGCTTAAAAAGTCAGCATCACTCTGTGTCATTCTACCATGACATATCCCTATGCCTGCTGTCTTGTTAGATCTTCGACAATTTAGTCCTCCACACTCAGAGGAGATTTCCTTGGGGGTAGCATATACGTTATGACCAACCATGATCAATATGGGCTAGAATCTAGCACAGAAAAAAAGATAAAAGATGTATGAGGGATAAAACTGTTTACTTCTTCCTTCTGCTGTACAACAGACTCAGCAGCTGATGGAAAGTTCTGCTACAGAATCTATCCTTGTCTTTAACTTCTGGGACATAGTTTTCTCGTTATTTAACTAAAGTTAACATTTGAATTGCTATCAAAATAATTGGTTTTCTTTTATTTCAAATGAGTCGATGAAGACCATAAAATACAAGAGAGTTACTCACTAGTCGCCATGAGGGTGGAGCTCCCAAAGTAGGCCAGATAAGTCCATGTTGCTATGGTGGACTTTGGCAGCTGTAAAGTGTCAACAATTTCAGGATGAACAGAGATCAAGAGATCTTTGAAATATGGACAAAACAACAGTTGGGACAAATATTATTAAGACACTGGATCTTCATGTGTGACCTTTGGAGCTTACCGGCTCTGCATCCTGGTAGCTCCTGTGGCTCATTAAAGATTCCGAGGCCAGAAAAACAAAAATGACAATGTTTACTACCGTTCATAGTGTCATATAATAGATGGGCAGATGGAGGCAGAGTGAGCATGTCTGGTAGCTGAGTCAGAGTCTTTGGAAGCATAAAATAAATGATGAATGAGTCATATACAAAGGAGCACTCATTCATTCATTCATTCATTCAAGACCTTATTGAGTAATTTCTATGTCTATGGCCTTGCCCTTGGAGACTTCACTCTCAAGCAGGACAAAAAGGGCACATAAATTATGATATGACAAATGCCTCATGGAATTAAAAGTTGTAATGGGAGCCCTGAGGAAAGATGAATACATTCTTTATGGGGACCATGGAATATAAAAATATACAAATGACATTTAAAAGAGTCACAGAAGAGAAAACATCTGAGCTGGTTCTGAAAGGACAACATATATAAGGCATATGATGTTCGGGATGACGACTACATTGTCATTCCCACTGGAAGCTGTACCATGGAAATCACTATAGTGCCAAAGATGACACACACCAGGAGTTAGTTTTGTTGCAGAAGACATCCATTTTCTTGTTCAATTCTGACTAATACGCTTTTATAACTCCTACGCTTCCTACTCCAAAGAGGATGGGAGATGGTCATTCATTTCCATGGCTCCCTACTGAGTACTCATTTAAAGTACTTTGCAGTCTAGTTCAGGCAATTCCTACTCCTAACAAAACTACAGTGCATGAAATTGTGTAACTACACTGGTTATCTTCACTTGAACGATTAACATTAAACTTTAATGTTTAATTAAACATTAAGAACATAAAAGCTTCTGCTTTGCCTTATTTGGTGGTACATTCCATACTGCTCTGACTTCATGGGGTTGGGTTGTCTTTCAGCATGAAAATATCCAGGGCTCAGGCATCATGATTATCTTAGAGACTGCTTGCTGTCTCAGTTGCTTCAGGCTGCCAGAACAGAATACCATGGACTGGGCAGCTTTAATGTTAAAAATTTACTTCTCACAGTTTGGAGGCTGGAAGTATGAGCAAGGTGAGGGACAATTCAATTTCTGGTGAGAGCTCTCTTCCTGGCTTGTGGGTGGTTGTATTCTAGCTGTGTCCTCACATGCCCTTTCTTTGTATGTGCTTGTGGAGGGAGGGAGGGAGAGAGAAAGGGAGGGAGTAGGAGAGCGAGTGAGCAGGCTCAGAAGTTCTCTGGTATCGCTTCTTATAAGACACTAATTCCAGTATGAGGACCCCATCCTCATGATCTCATCTAACCAAATTACTTCCCCAAAGCCCCATTTCCAAAGACCTTCATATTGGTGATCAAGGTTTAAACGTTTGAAATCACTGGGGAAATATCTGCCTTTTCATATGTGGGACTTGTATTTGTACAGAAATACAAAATTGAATAAGCCAAACAACTAAGGATGTATACTTCTTCAGGATTTCAAAAAATGTTTTTAAACCAGAGAGGGCCCAAGTGATGAGTGAGTACAGCCCCTCGTTAGATAAGTGAGGGAACAGACGGAGATGTGGGAAGCAATGTGATTGAACCTATACATCTAAGAGAGTCAGGCAGTGTTATTTGGAGAGAATTGTGTAGGAAAAGAGTCAAAACAAGAACCCCCACCCTCTGACCCCACCACCACCACACTGTGCCCCAGTCTCAAAAGGGCTGGTAGAATATACTGTAGCAATTATCAGTACTGATCAACAAGGAGGAGCCTACACAAGACGGGGAGAGGGGGCGGGCAATGATGAAGTTAAAGTAACGTAGTGCCCCATACACCTTCCCACCTAAATAAAGTAGGGCCACTTTTCTTTGAAGAAAAGAATTAGTTCTAATATTTTCTTGAGAAAATGGCAGAGGATAGCAGAGAAAATAGAATGAAAATATTGAAGACATTAATCTCTAAATTAGAGGTGCTTGAGCATTGCTCCAAAACAGAGTGACACTGCCATACATAGCGTTGCCTGCCTGGACAGTGACAGGCTCACATGCCTCAAACAGATCAGTTCAAGGAAGGCAATTTCTTAGACTTGGTTCAAATGAGAGGTCTAGGAGTATGACAACCAACTAAAACTGAAATTCCCGCCTGTAAGTTTACAAATGGCAGTTTTTCCTTTGTGTTTCAAGAATAGCTGACAGATTGTCACTCAGAAGAAAAGGTTTGTAGTTGGATAGAAAATTATTCATCTGCATGTATATTGTCCTTTATGGAGGAGACCAATATCCTTGTTTACATCTGCCTGACATGTGAAAGAGTGTGTCTGGCTTGATCTCTGGTTCCTCGCCATGCTAGGAGGAGGGGTTTGGGGGCTGATGTCTGAGACAGGGAGGTGAGTTCTTCCAGTGCTGAGAGGAGTTACAGAACATTCTGGGCTAGTAACCCTGCATTCCTCACATGTGTTCTAGCCTTCTGGTCGGACTGGGCGTCAGGAATTCGAGTCGGCAACATTGGCAGTTGGTGGACGCTGAGTACCCTGAACTGTTACCTTTTCCTGGGTTTCATGAGCAGCACCCTGGGCCAGTGCCAGAGTCCCAGGCAACAATTACATATGTGGCTCATCTGTTCTCCCTCTCCCCACCCCCTGCCTCCAATGTGTCCTTTCCTGTCCTTGGTTTGTCAAATACCCTAGAATACATGTGACAGTTCTTTGGCAAATTTAGTGAAACTCGATCAAAATGCAGTCGAAGCCTCTCTAGTGGCTGCCAAGTCAGCCCAAGTGTTGCCCGTGGCCTCAATGGATCACGCCAGGCCTTCCCGGTACTTCACCAACGGTTACTCCACACAACCACCTCACAAAATTCTTAAAAGGCCACCTGGACCCTATCACTCCACTGCGAGGGCTGAGTGGAGGACAGAAGGACTGCACTGGCTTCTCTCTGCACTGAGGATAGAACTTTAAGTCCTACCCGAGGCCGAGAAGGCCCTCTGTGTTTCTACCCCAGTCTGCCTCTCCAGCCTTGCTCCCTACCATGTGCTTAAACACAGCAGACTCTTTATTCTATTTCTTCTGCCTCAACAGCTCTCTTCCACTCTGCCCCACTTACTCCTATTTATCCTTCCAGTGTTAGCCTAGGGCCTTTGCTGATTCTCCTGATAAATCTGTTCCCTGCCCGCAATCTCTTATGTGCTCAAGTTCTTGTATCTTAGCTCCACAGCACTGAAATTGGCATGTAACTATGTAACTGCTTATGAGAAGCTTTGTTTAATGCACACCTCCCCCTTTAGACTTTAAGATTCATGTGGAACACGAATTATAGTGGATATGCTTGCCATATATCACCCCTGCTTGGCCCATGGTAGAATTTAAAACATATATACATATACACACATACTCCCCCCCCACACACACACACATGCAGTGAATGAGCTAAGTGTTCTGTGCAGGGCACTGTGCTAAGCACTTCACATGCACCATTTTATTTAGTTATAATAACCATTGTTATCTCGGTTTCACAGATGATGAAACAGGTTCAGAAAAGTTAAGTAACTTCCCCAAGATCATGCAACTACTACATGGCATAGCTAAAACTGCCTGGTCCCAGGCTAACCTTTTAATCGCTCTACTATACTATACTGGGAAATGCCAGGGTGGTTTTGAAGTCTTGCCCCAGGCTTGTAGGCAATCAATCACCAGTTTTTCTCTCTCCTAATAAATTCTCCAGTGTGGGCTACTAGAGTGATCTTTAAAAAAGTTATCTGATCATTTGAACCAATCTCCTTCCCTTTAATCCTATAACAAGCTTCCTAATGTCCTGTGGATAAATCCTGAGCTCCCTGGCAAAACACATAACACCTTTAATGGTCTCCTGACCCTGTCCTTCATGAGCTCTGGGATCTATTGATCTGAGTCACCATGCGTTCCTGAAATATTCCAACTGTCTGCCTCCTTGCCTTTGCACCTGCTGTTCTTCCTACCCCGACACCCCTCTGACCACTCCAATTATGAGAACTCTAGAGCCTCATCTCCTCTATGACTATTCTCCAACTTGACAGAGCCCTTCTGCTCTGTGAGGCTGCAGTGCTTCACACGAACTTTAATTGTAGCACACAGTATACTGAGCCATAATTTCTTGCTTGTCTCTCATCAGGCTGGGAGCCCTAATAATAGGGACGGTGGCTTATTTTTTGTGCCTTAGTGCCTGGCTTAGGGAATGTGCTCAATAAATATTCATTGAGTGAAAACGGATTTTCTACCCTTGGAAAAACAGAAATGTTCTCTGGCTTATATGCTGAGCCATGATAGCAGAAATGAACCCTCCCTTTGCTTTGTCTTTATGTTCCATAAAAACCACCAGCTAATGTGAAGTTTGGATGGGTCTATAAACAGAGTTTTGCTAGTTTTTCTTGCTTGTTTCTACTTTGGAGACCACAGAGATTTCCTCTCTCTCTGCATGATACAGACCAGAGTCACCAACTCTTGAAATGCTGACCATCAATCAGTAGGTTCAAACACAGGCTGGCCTTACCATCCTTGCACTAGATGGACTAAACTTCAACAAACATTTAGGAGAGAGAAAGATAAAGTAAAAAATAATTTTGAAATGAAATATATTTTTTAATATTGAAACTAGGTCTTAATGTCCTTTAGCTTGAGTGAAGCCACTGTTTGGGACCCTCACAGTTACAATAATTCCCCATGTTGCTTGTGGTTGGGGCTGCTAAAGGCACCCAGCACTCCAGAAGGTTTATCTAACATCTGCAAAATCATTACTAATCAGAGTCTGGTCCGACCATATGGTATTTGAAAGCTATCATCTGTCTAGACAGAATGTGTATGCCCCAAAGCCATCAAACTGTGTTCACGAAGATACTTGTTTGAAGTAGAAAAGCCATATTCTCCTGAGCATTTTGTTTATGGAAATGAGGTACAATTGTAGTCCAAGATGAGAAAAAGTGCTCTGTGATCCAGCTGTTGAATCAGACCTGGTGTATGGCTCAATCTCTCCATCCATGAAATCAAGACTAATGGTATCACCAGGCTCCCTATGGGTACTGTAAATATTAATGAGAGAATAACATTTATGAAGAATGTTGTATTTCCTGGGGGAAAAATAATATATTTTTTTCTTTTCTCCAGAAGCAAGCATCTGTCTTTGTCAGTCAAATGCCCCCCAAACTCATTATCATTAGGTTGTGGGGACGGTGGTGGCCAGCCTCAGGAGGAGGCTGTGTTGAGGCAACGATGCCAACAGAAGCCTGAAATTCTGAAGGTCCCATATTGTGGTTTCTCAAGGTGGGCAGTGGAGAGAAAGAGAGACCATGCAGGGAGGGCAAGGACTTTTTTGGCTGAAGGTGGACATGAGTGAGTACAGTGGACAGTGGAGTGGTAGAAGAAGACCTAATGCTGCCTTCAAGTAGCAGGGGCTTTTCTGAACAAGGTCAGGTTCTCAGGTTCCCTTCCATGGACTCAGTTCATGGGGCCTAGAGCAAAAGTACACACAAAGGCCCGCATGGAGAATGTCTAAATATGGAACTGTTATACATTCGGACATACCCTGTGGCCTGTGCTCCCTCCAGGACCCTGCAGCCCATTCTCAGGGGACCCCTCTAGTGATCTCAGCACTAACAGAATAGGGATCTGCTAGGCAGTGAAGGCCGAAGCTGGTGCTGGCCCACCTGAACTCAGGACGGAGACCAACCTCGACTCATTGCCCTAGCAGCTTTGGTGGGCAAGCTCCCCTTCCCAGGCCTCATTTTTCTGGTAGGATTTTCAGGCATTTGAAAGCAAGGAGGGAGTGCAGGTAGGCACCTTGGTAGCCTGTAGTCATCAACTTTAAACAAAGGCAGCCACTTGACTCAGAGCTGAGGCTGTGATTCTCTCCTCTCTACACTCAATCATGTGCTCGTTGACCACACGCACAGCCCCGGAGGCCCTGTTCAGATGCAGTGGGCCTCTCCTGTTTGTTCAATCAGTTAATGAAATTAAAAAATTTTTTTTCTCATGGGATTGTAAATAAAAAATCTTTGTTCTTAAGTGTTTGTAAAATGCAGTGGTCTCTACTTTGGTCACGTGGGGGTGTACACTTCACCTCCTACAGACCCAAGTCACAATCAAGTAATTTCTCACACTCTATGATCTCTGGAAAATATTAGAATTTAAGAAAGCCCATAATATCAGCCCATTTACATTCTGAACCTCTTCCTTCAGAAGATGTTTTTTAGACTTAGAATTGCCCAAATGGCTGAGGCAGCCTGCTGTAGTTCACCACTGCCTTCTTAGTCTAAATGCGCCTGTCCACTTCTTCCCCCACTTGTCTGCAGTTCAGCTGAGTGTCTTGTCCATGACTCCTTGTTCTACAAAGAGCTATAGATCTTTAGATGGTCAGTTCCATGGCAACCTGCCTTTGGAAGGACAGTTTTCAGGGGCATCCCAGGTTGATGCATCCTGGCATTCTTATTGGAGAATTTGACTAATTTAGTAGGTAATTAGACTAATCATAGAATAATTCCCATAAAATATAATAAAAAATGAAGCTGCTTGTTTCATAGCATCTTAGTTAACACTTCTCTAATGCTTATTATAAGCCAAATTCTCGGTACTTTATAAGTATTAAGTATTAATAAACACAAAAAATGTGCAAAATGAGGCAGAAAGAATTTAAATAATTTACCAAGACATATAACTAGAAAGTAGTATAGCTTGGATTCAAACTCTAGAAAGCAGTCTATCTGAATGATTTGACTTCTTAATCATCTTGCTATATATAGCTATATAGCTGAGATTGTTGGGATATAGGATAAGGGACTTCTGAAAAATAATGGCTTCTTTATAAAAGGAAAAAATAAGAAAAGGAAATTCTCTTGACGCCTATTCTTTCTCCTTCCTTCCTGTCTTTAATGCAGTTGTGATGTGGTGCAGTGGCAGCCACCTTGTGAAGCCAAGGATGAAAGTCAAACCTGTAAGGACAACAAAAGTAAAAAGGAGAAAGCTTTCTCCTTAACAATACTGTTGATCTTACCAAGCTAGGTCTGGGATGCCTGTCCCAGACTTCCTGTTAAGTAAACAGTAAATGTCTTTGGGGATTAAGGCACTGTTGGTCAGGTTTTTCTTTTCTTGCAATATAAATGACAGACCATGTAAAAGGCTTGTCACAATGCCTGACACAAAGTGAGACTCAATAAATATTAGGCTACTATGTTGCTCTCTAACTAGAACCTGGGCCCAAATGCTTACACCTCCTTTAATCTGCTAATGATTGTCCAAAGGAAATTTTTAGGCACCATCAGAGGGAGACAGTAGTATCAGCCGTGAGTGGTAGGGATGGAGTGCTCCTAACATCTTTCGACAACCAATAGGCAGCTGTAACTGTCAGTGTTCCCAGAGAGATTCTCTAGGCTGGCTCTTTTGAAAACAGAGCTGCCTCACACACCTATCAGAAAGGAAAAAAAAAGAAAAGAAAAGAAAAGAAAAGAAACCTAGCTAACTGTGATTCGTGTTTTTCCACCTTATTAAAAAACAAGTTCAGAAACTCCTGTGGCCGTTTTTACCATGAGTCTTGATATGACAAGCATGAAACTAAATGGCTTTAGTAGGCTGAGGAAGCAGAGGAAATAGCATTCAGCAATCAGGGACCTGGACCTTGTCATTATTAGACAAGCTAGCCGCTTTTATCAGTGCTATGAGGTATAAGCAAGAACATACTCACTAGAATGGCATCCTACTATTAATTATTTAAAAATTTTAAGCATCACTTAGCAGTTTACATTTTAAAAATCTATGAGACTTTGTTTTGGTCCAATTCTACCAATACGCATTGAGTGTTTACGATGACCAAGGCACCCCGGTATCTAAGGGATATGAAGGAAGGCATTCTAGAAGAGAGAAATGTGTTTTGTATTTCATATAGCCTTTCGTGTAGGCTTTTAGCCTGACAGCTGCAGTTCAGCTTTTTTTTTTTTTTTCTCTCATGTGTGTCAATGCTTGATGCCTTCTGCATCTGACCTTTCTGAATAATAATAACATCTGATGTTGGCACAGTCATGTTTCCTCCTCTACCACCTTTTCTCCACACAGAAAATCTGTTTTGTCAAGTATGCTGAAAGGCTGGTGATGTGGTCTGAATGTTTGTGCCCTCCCTCACCCCCCAGAACATACCTTGGAATACTAAACCCCAATATGATGGCATTTGGAGAAGAGGCCTTTGGGAGGTGATTATGTCACGAGAATGGAGCCTGTGTGAAAGGGATTAGTGCTCTTGTAAAAGAGACCCCACGGAGCTCCCTAGCCCCTTCTTCCATGTAAGGACACAGAGAGAAGGTGCTGGCTATGAATCAGGGAGAAGACTTTCCACAGCATGCAGCCATGCTGGTGCTTTGACCTTGGACTTCTCAGCCTCCAGAACTGTCAGAAAAAAATTTCTGTTGTTTAAAAGTCACCTAGTCTGTGGAATTTTGTTACAGCATTACTGAGTCAGAAGGGGATAAACAAGGAGGCGAAGGGGTTGGTAGGCTATTATGTAACACACTATAAGGTATTAATTAATTACGATTTCTGACTTTTAGTTCTCTTTCTGCCTTTTAAACTGTCTCCTAAACTACAGGTTTAAAAACTTACAGTGTCATGATACAGTTTCTAGCATCTAAAGATCTCTATCCTCTGTAGATGTCTAAATGAGAATGAGTCTTGTTACATACTTGAGCATCCTAGTCTGGCAGTGCTGAGGCAGAATTTGGAACCCTAAAGTCTCTCTGAATCTGTGGGAGTTGAAGCTGTAGTTTCTTGGACAAGCGTCTTCTTCCCTTTAATACCCTGATTATTAACCCTTTTCCCTATAAGAGACCCTCAGTGCTATGCTTGGTGCTTCTGCTGAAGGGAGTCCTTTTCAGAACCAGGACTGGGTGGAGGATGGGGGCTGTGAATGGAAACACACCACACAGCAAGACCCAGCTCATCACCAGAGACTCTAGGAGAGGGCTTTGTGTTTTATTTTCTTGTGAAATGTGGTCATCAAAGATAGATGGACCATCCTAGGGATTCAGGGAACCACGTACCCATTCTTTCCTTGAATAAAAAGAAGGGGCCTTGAGAATAGGAACTCAGTCATTAGGAGGTCCCAGTTATGTGTGCAAGCTTGTATTTCACATGAAGATGTGAAGAGCACAAGCCAAGAGAAGACAAATCTTGTTTCCAGTTCATGTGTTATTAAACTATTAATTTTATAGGGTGAATCTCCTCTGCAGAAATGTTCCTCAGAATGAACTAAATCAGTTGAAATCAATATGAGGAACCATGCTTTATGTAAAAGATATTGTGGGTAATGAATTTTAATCAGATACATGACAAAGGAAACTGGCTGTTTAAAGAAATTCCATGGTGAATCCTTATTTAATGTGATTAATTACCTCCTTATTTCTCACCGGCATAAGAAGCATTCTGATTTTTAATTTACCTATATATCCAGACTCTCTCATGCTCTTGTTTCCTAACACATTCACTACTCCAGAAAGAAGCCACTTGCTCTCCTTACTCACGGAGTTTGCACTTCTGCTTAAAATAATATAAATCACGACGTGGTCTTCAGTGTTTCATTTGTTAACCAACCTCCAACTGCTGCTACTTCTCGGCATCTCTTAAATGCCTGTAGCATGGCTACCTTGGCTAAGGAAAGTGTCAGCAACATCACCTGGGGAGGCACCGCTGGCACTGTTATTGGAGTTCAGCATATTCTGATGAAAATCTTTGGGATTCATTAAAATGCTGCTCCGCAGCCACTGCTGGCAGATGCCATTAAACACATCAGTCTGGAAGGACAGAATCTGGCAATGTGAGCTCATTTGGGTGAATTACAGAGGCTGTATAAAAATTGGCTCCGCTGGTAGCTCAACTTGAAGAACAATTTTGCTTTTGGTATATTTATTTAGAATAACTTTATAAGTGTTGCTGCTTAGAAAGAAATTATTCAAAAAAGGAACTCTGCCCATTCTATACCTTATGAATCACTTCTTTAATATATTCCATGTTCTCTATGGCAAAGTTTGGCTTATACAGTGACACCCTAAATGCACACGCTTAATTTGAGGCAAAGGCAGCTGTACCTCATGATTTTATTTTAAAAGTGATTTTGAGGTTTAAATATCGAAACTTGCATCCTCTCTTGTGTTCCAGTCCTCTATCTCCAAGTACATTTTGGGCTTTTCATTCAAAGTCAGTAAGTCTAACAACAGGTTTATTATTCCCTATCAAGCCAGCTCCTCTGACCTTCCCTTCTTTCTGTTATTACCCTTTCCCTTATCCAAGTTCTTTTTATTTTATTTTTTTAAAATAAAAATTAATGCAAAAGAATCAAACTAGACCACTATTCTATACCATACAAATAAACTGACTCAAAATGGTTTAAATTTTTGGATATAAGACTTGAAACCACAGAATTCCTGGGAGAAAACATAGTTGGTAAGCCCCTTGATGTTGGTCTTAGCAATGTTTTTGTGGTTCTGACTTCAAGTGCAAGGGAAAGCATCATTAAAATGAAAAGGCAACCTGTTGAATGGAAGAAGGTATTTGCTAATTGTACATTCAATAAGGGATTAATATCCAAAATATGTAAAAAATTCATACAATCCAACAACAAAAAAACAACAACCTAATTAAAAAATGGGCAGAGGATCTGAAGATATTTTTCCAAAGATGAAATAAAGATGAGCAACAGACATGAAAAATTGTTCAACATCAATTATAGGAGAATTGTAAATCAAAACGGCAATGAGACATCACCTCATGCCTATTTAATGGCTATTATCAAAATGACAAGAAATAATAAGTGTTGGAGAGGATGTAGAAAAGAGGGGATGCTTGTACACTGTTGGTGGGACTATAAATTGGTGCAGCCACTATGGAAAATGGTATGGAGATTCCTCAAAAAATTTAGACTAGAACTAACATATGATCCAACTATTCCACTGCTGGGTATTTATTCATGAAATACAAAAACACTAATTCAAAAAGACATGTTCATTGCAGCATTATTTAGAATACCTGAGATATGGAAACAACCTGTGTTCCCTTATGGATGAATGGATAAAAACGATGTGGTATATGCTATATATAATGGAATACTATTCAGCCATAAAAAGAATGAAGTCTTGCCATTTGCAACAAAAGGATGGAACTTGAGGGCATTATGCTCAATGAAATAAATCAGAAAGAGAAAAATAAATACTGTATAATTTCATTCATATGTGGAATCTAAAAAGAAAAAACAAACAAAACCCCCAAAACAAACAGATCACAGATACAGAGAATAGACTAGTGATTACCAAAGAGAAAGGAAGTTGGGGATGGAGAAAAAAGGGGGAAAGAGGTCAATTGTATGGTGATGAATTGTGACGAGACTTTGGGGGTGATCACCTTGTGGTGTATATAGACATTGAATTACAATGTTGTATACCTGAAACTTATATAATAATACAAATTGTATATATTTAAGTCGTACAACATGATTTTATATACGTACATAGTGAAATGATTACTACCATCAAGCTAACATATGATCTTCCATATTTACCATTGCTTTTATGATGAGAGCTCCTGAAATCTACTCTCTTAGCAAATTTTCAGCATACAATATGGTATTATTAAGTATACACACCATGCTGTACATTAGAACTCTAGAACTTATTCCTCCTACATAACTGCAATTGTGTACCCTTTGACTAACATCTCTCCATTTCTCCCACTTCCCCACCCCTAGTAACCACTGTTCTATGCTCTGCTTTTATGTATTGGACTTATTTAGATACTACATGTAAGTGAGATCATGTAGGTTTCCTTCCCTCCCGGTATTTGGCTTATTTCACTTAGCACAATGCCTTTCAGATTCATCCATGTTGTTACAAATGGCAGAATTCCTTTCTTTTTTTAAGCCTGAATAATATTCATATACATTTATTATAATTTTTATCAATTCATCCAAAGTTATACAGTTCACAAGAAACAAAGCTGTGATTTGGGCCCAGATATGTCTAACTATTTCAGTAATCCTACAGATCTTTTTGTAGAGAGGCTCTTATTTCTGTAGATATGGAGGCTACCAAAAGAAGCACTTTGTACAGTGGTGAAATATTAAGATACACATGAACACACACAGACATAGACATACACAGATGCACACACATACCCTTCTCAATGATGCATCAGAAAGGAAGAACTTTTGCTTGTCCTGTCAAATACAAATTCCTCATAGAGCTAGCCAGAAGGAAATGGGTGGGTCATTCATCCATAGGACTGATGCCCACACGTCCTTTGGCAGGAGCTATCTGACAGCCGGACGACTGATCACCTTCTCCCTAGCTCAGAGGCTGCTTTTAGTGTGACAGATTTACATCTCACCCTAAAAGCACTTTATCAACTTTTAGTCAGGTCTCTGTGCACTGAAGCAGAATCACTTTGGGTTGGTACGGTTATGGGGCTGTAATTACATTCACAAGTCTTTATACAGAAAATCTACCTTTTACTAAGTCCTTATCAAATAATGATATATAGAAAAGCCAAAATTGTTCTTTGAAAGATCAGAAATAGCATTTCTATTTGCTTTGTAATTGAATCAAGAGCATTTCAGCTTTGGCTTCTCTCTCTGAAATCTACCTTTTCATTCACTAAGCCAAATAACAGCAGAGTAAAAAGGATATAAGAAAACTTTCTGAAAGGAACTCTCATACACTGCTGGTGAGAATGTAGATTGGTAGACCACCATGGGAAAAGTATGAAGGTTCCTCAAAAAAATTAAAGGTAGAATTACCATATGACCCAGCAGTCTCTCTTCTGGATATCTACCCCAAATTTTGAAAACATTTATTCATAAAGATATATGTACCTCTATGTTCACAGCAGCATTATTCACGATGGCCAAGACATGGAAGCAACTGAAGTATCCTTCAATAGATGATTGGTAAAGATGTGGCGCATACATACAGTGTAATGCAACTCAGCTATAAGATAAAATATTGCCATTTGCAATGACATGGATGAATGTTGAGGATAATACAATAAGAAAAATAAGTCACACAGAACAAGTTAAGAACCATATGATTTCAATCATATGTAGGATATAAAATTGAAAGCAACACAAGAACAAGACAAGCAAACAAACACTAATTGACACAGACAATGATATGATGGTTACCAGAGGGAAAGGGGGTGGAAAGAGGTAGAAAAGGGAAAAGGGGGTTAAATATATGGTGACTGAGAAGACTGGACTTCAGGTGGTGAACACAATGCAGTATATAGATGATGTATTATAGAACTGTACACTTGAAACCTATATAATTTTATTAAGCAATGTCACCCCAATAAATTTAATAAAAAACTTTCTGAACCATACAGAAAAAAAATTAATTCTCCTTTTTATGGATGACCATACACACAACTATATGTAATAATTTTGGTAATAATTATTATAAAAATAATTAAAGTAATAAAAATAATTAATGGTAATTAATTTAATTACCTGATAATAATTTTGATTTGTTTCACTGTTTTAAAGCCACAATTAGTGTAGGCAAACACTACCATGAGAAAAGAAGAAAACAAAATTCTCTTAAAATATAGTGTTAAACTCTCTGGGAATTAGCAAGTCTGAATCTCCAAATTCACAAATGATCCCTGATTCCATTATTTCAGCTGCACATAGGGCATTTCTTCTCAGAAAACATTTTATCACCATGTTCATTAGGTCCTGATCTAAACTGAGCAATACCAAAAAAATTCTAAATACTCCCTTGATGCTGCCAATGGCACTAGTTGCGTTTAATGCATTAAAAGAAAGTTTCATTTCTTTCTCACTTTTGTTTTATATATTCTGTCAAACTCGATCCTTGTTTATCCTTCAATTAAAAAAAAATTATTTAGAGCCCACTATGTACTAGGTACCATGCTAAGTGTTGGATATAAAAGAATAAACAAGGTCACTGCCCTCATAGAGCTTAATATTCAGTGGAGTGAGTCAATGATTAAGCATGAAGTTAGAGTGCTGTATAATTAGTGATGGTACAGGGTATTGTTCAAGCACATCAGAGGGGCCTAAGGCATGTGTGGGTCAGGGTGTTCCAGCAGACTTTTTGAGAGAAAAGGGGAATAGAATTTTAAACTGAAAAAACTTTATGTACAAAATTCCAGAAATAAGAGCATGAAGTCTTATGTCTGGAACCCAGAATGCAAAATCATCCAGGGCCAGACCATGTAGGGCCTTCTAAGACCTGAGTGAGCTTTGGACTTTATCCTAATGATTTTTAACAGAGGGGTGATGTTATCAGTATCAGGCTTTTGGAACATAACTCCGGTGAGGGTAGAAACCTGGCTGGAGGCTAGCAGGTCTGGAGCCAGGGAAAGAGCTCCAGGCTGTTTCAGAGAAGAGAAGCCACTTTCCTGGGCTAAGGTAGTGGCCATGGAGACAGAGAAAAGTGAATGCATTCAGGACCTTGCTTGAACTGAACTCCTTTAATGTCACTCTCAGTACCTATCGTTGGCTTGCACAGTGAGTACTTGAGGGTCTATAGCACATACATTGAACTCTGGAGCCAGACTGTGCTGTTCAAACCCCGAGTTTGCTACTCATTATCTCTGTGACCATGGGTAATTGATTTAATCTCTTGCAGCCTCAGTTTTCTCAGATGTAAGGTAGGGGTAATAATACCACATTATACATCTCATAGTAAATACATAGTAAATGCATAGCTAATGCATGTAAGCAGGTAGAACAGTACCAGGCACATGAGAAGCTCTAGATTAATATTATTATTATTTAATGTGTCTGGCATCATATTGTTATTTCCTGTATTAACAGTCTCATCAGTCTGCCCCATAATGGCATCTTAAATAGCTTTCCTACCTTATTCTCTCCTTGCTTAATTCTACTCTGCACCTGACTTCTATATTAATCTTCAAGACATCTTTCTTCAAGATGTATCACTCAACTTTTCCAGCTCTCATAAGCCTCCAAATTAAGTCCAAAATTCGTAATCCAACAATTTGAACCCTTCCTCAAACTTGTCTTACTTACTCTTCTCTAAGCTTTATTATAGATATGCCCCCAGGGAATGCCCTTTTGGTTTACAAGAATTCAAATTTGCAAGGAATTTCATGTAATATCTGCTTTGGCTTCTAATGATGCATTTATTCACATTTATGAGAACAATTTTGGATAGTCTGTACCTCTCAAGTAGCTGAGTGCTAGGAAGAGTCCCTATAAGGTCATCTCAGTGGTGAAGTATTCCCAGTATTTTTGGTTTGCAAGTCTGTAGTAGTGACAACTTTATGCTCCATTTGCTTTGCCTCTATTGATTTATTTTGTCTTTTGTGGGTTAAAAAAAGGAAAGGACACTAATGGTTTAAATGTATGTTATGCAATAGCCATAAATGAGCTGAAAAAAGGCATTTAGCATTATTACAGATGAATTAATGAAGAGAAATTGCCTTGGAGGTCATGCTGTGACAACTAAAGTCATTTACTGATGCGACAGTGTCCATTGGAAGATTTGGTGTTTTAGTACAAGTGGCTTAATTTCAGGGCTCAAGAAGCAACATCTCTTGAAATTAATAGTAATTATGTTTTAGACATATAGGAATTTGCCTTATGAAGGTTTTCAGGAAGAAATTACTCTTGAAAGATTGAGGAAGACTGTGTACTTGCATATTCTGCTCTCAGTGTTGGGAATTGGCTTATTCTCCTTCTCCACACAGTGTACTAATTCCTGCTTCTTGGTCTTGCTGGTACTCTGCTCTCCACCTTAGCTCTCTCCCCACTTTTCTTTTACCACATTACCAAAGCCTATTTTACCAAAGACTGTATTACTAGGGCCCTGTCCTCTGTGAAGTCTTTTATAATAATTATAATCCACATTGGCATTTCCCTTCTTTAAACTTTTTTTGCCTGTTTCTTATTTTTTATTGATATCTTTTCTGACTATATTAATAAGAAATAGCTAATGTCCAAAAATAGCATATGTTTAAAGTATATACAAATGATGCAATTTGACCTATGTCTACTACTATGAAACTGTCACCACATTGAGAGAATGTACATATCCATCACCCCCAAAAGTTTCCTTGCACCTCTTTGTAATTCTACCTTTTTGTTTACAATCAGCCCTATTCACAGACAACTGTTGATCTGCTTTTAGTCACCAAAAATTATAAATTGTCATACATTTTACTTCACTTCTATTTGCTTACATGTATTATCTATGCCTTAAACACTCAGTTATATTATAAAGATATGTAAAAAAAAAAGGGACAAAGTATTTTATATTTATCCCATTATGTATATTCCCTTTCCCTTTCCCTGGTATATCAGTTATATATGGCTGCAGAATAAATTACCCCAAAACTGAAACAGCTTAAAATAGCATGTATTATTTCACAGTTTCTGTGGGTCAGGAAGTAGAGTGCTGCCTAGCTGCATATCTCCACAAAGGTTCAAACAGGGTATCCAAAGATTCAGTCAGCTCCAGGCTTAACTGGGGAAGGATCTACCTTTAAGTTCATTCATATGGTAGTTTGCATGATTCAGGTCCTAGTGAGCTTTTGCACTGACGACTTCAGTTTCTTCACAGCTAGAGGCCACCCTCAACTCCTTGTCACATGGGCTCCTCTATAGTGCAGCACACTTCATGGTAGATTGTTTCATATGAATTAGAAAGCAAGATGAAACAGAGAGAGAGAGCAAGATGGAAGCCAAAGTCTTTTATATTCTAATCTTGGAAGTGACATCCCAGCACTTCTGCTGTATTCCATTCATTAGAAGCAAGTCTTTTGATTCATCTCACACATAGAAAAGTGGATTACACCAAGGAATGAGCATCATTAGCAGCCATTTTAGAAGCTTACTACTGCAGGCCATCTTTTGGGGGGAGTACATATATTACAAAGCACACAACACACTGTTATCCTTTTGTTTTAGAAAGACAATTCCTGGAGCTCTTTATTCCTTTGTTTAAATCCTGACTTCTATCTGGTGTCATTGTCCTTCTGCTTAAAGAGTTTCCTTTGACATTTCTTATATTGCTTCTTGACTGACAGAGCATTCTCTTAGCTTTCGTGTGTCTGAAGAAATCTTTACTTTGTCTGTTTTGAAAGTTATTTTTACTGGGTAAAGAATTCTAGATTGACAGCACTTTAGACTATCAGCCTAGACTTTCAGTACTTTAATGCTGTTGCTTCACTTTTTTCTGAACTGTGTTGTTTCCAATGAGAAATCTGCTGCAATTTTTATCTTTTTCCTTTACTGTTGTTGTTCTGTTGTTGTTGTTTTCTGGATGGTTTGAAGACTGACTGTCTTTTTCATTGGTTCTAAACAATTTGATTACAATATGGCTTTAATGTAGTTTTCTTTCTTTTTTCTTTTTTAGTCTAGCAATAACAAAATTAAAAAAATAAATTTATTTATTTTTATTAGTTTCAAGTACACAGACATCTATATAGTTTGTAAATGATCCCCCCAATTGCTCCCTCCTTCCCCTGACCTTCCACCTAGCCAACGTATTAATGCTAACTGCATTCCCTATGCCGTACTCCTCATCCTCGTGACCAACCATCTGCTACTAATTTGTACTTCTTTAACCCTTCACCTCTGTCCATCACCAAATTGTCCACTATATTTGTGAAACTGTTTTTGATTAGTTTGTTCTTTTTATTATTTAGATTCTGCAAATAAGTGAAATCATGTAGTATTATCTTTCTGTCTGACTTAAACACCTTCTAGCTCCATGAAAGCAATATCTTTTTTCATCCCCTTCCTTTTAGTCTGTGTGTGTTTTTAAATCTGAAGTCTCTTGTAAGCAGCATATGCAGGGATTTGTTTTCTTATCCTTTCAGTCACTCTGTCCTTTGGTTGGAACACTTAATTCTTTTCCATTTGAGGTACTTATTGAGAGGAATGTAGTTGTTACCATTCTTTATCCCTGTTTTTGATACATGTTTTTTTCTTCTTAAAAAGTCCCTTCAACATTTCCTTTAGTACTGGCTTGGTGGTAATAAATTCCTTTAGCTGATTTTTGTTTGGGAAGCTGTTTATCGGTCCTTCAACTCTAAATGATAGCTTTGCTGGATAAAGTATTCTTGGTTGTAGATCCTGAGTCTTCATCATGTTGAAAATTTTGTTCCAAGTCCTCTTATCCTGCATGTTTTTTTTTTTTTTTTGAGAAATCAGCTGCTAGTATTATGGGTGCTCCCTTGTAGGTAACTATCTGTTTTTTCTTGCTGCTTTTAAGATTCTCTCTTTGTATTTAAACTTTGGCATTTTAATTATGATGTGTCTTGGTGTGGGCCTCTTTGGATTCCTGGTTTTTGGAATTCTCTGAGCTTCCTGGGGTTTTATGTTCATTTCCTTCATCTTGTTAGGGAAATTTTCCAACACAATTTCTTCAAACATCTGTTCAACATCTTGATTTTCTTAGGTATGCTGATCAGATGAATATATGGATTCTTAATAGTGTTCTATATACTCCTTAAATTGTTTTTATAGTCTTGGCATCTTATCTCTTGCCATTCTGATTGAGTGTCTTTAGCTTTCCTGTCTTCTAGTTAGGGCATTCAATCCTTTTCTTTATTCACTTTTTTATTCTTTTGTTTATTCCATTTACTATACTTCTCATCTTAGATAATGTGTTCTTCATTTCAGACTGGTTCTCTTTTATAGTTTCCATTTTCATTATTGTTTTTTCATCTCTTTATTGAAGTTCTCACTGAATTAATATACACTTCCCAAAAGTTCATTGAGGATCTTTAAAACCAGTGTTTTGAACTCTGCATCTGTTAGATTACTTGATTCCATTACATCTGGATTTCTGTTCTGTTCTCTCATATGGTTTCCACTTCTTTGTCTTCCCATTTTGGCTGCCTTTTCTTGTCTGTTTCTATATACTAAACAAAGCTCTTAAGTCTCTTGGTCTTTAAATTAGTGTGAATTTGTGAAGTAGGTGTCCAGTGGCACAGTTCTGAGAGGGGTTTGTTCAGCTGCAGTCCAAATTTAGCCCAAGCCTCTCCTCCAACAATGTTTCCCTGTAAGTCCCTGGTGCCCCCTATGTGCAGCTTAATCAGACTGTTACTCAGAGCAAGCTGGTCCATCACCACAAAAATCTGCTCATGGACCCTGACCCTTTAAGAGGCTTTTGCCACTGCCACTTCCGAAGCCTCAATCCCACTGAGCTGTTGGAGACTGGGCAGCTGGCTGTCCTCACCCCGTCCTACCTTCTGCTGTTGCAGGGTGATTTCTTGGATTTATCCCTGGTTGTATGTCTTGTTCATCTAGATTCAAGGCGATTTTTTCTTGCTGCTTGCTCGTTGTTTCTATCACAACTTTGATTTGGTTGCCAGAGGGATGAACAGAGCCTCTATTATCTTCGCTGTATTTTTTCCTTTCCCTTGATATAGTTTTCTTAATATTTATTTTGTTTGGGGTTTTTTTAAAACTTCTTGGATTTCTAAGTTTATAATTTTCATTAAGTTTGGGAAAATGTCAGTCATTAGGTCTTCGAATATTTTTTTTCTGCACTCCCATTTCCTTTGAGGACATGTATATTAGGCCTCTTGAAATTGTCTCCCAACTCACTGCTGCTTTGTTCATTTATTTTTTAAGTCTTTTTTCTTACTGTTCTATTTTGGAGAATTTCTATTGCTTTGTCTTTAAATTTACTAATTTTTTATATACCATGTCAGATTCTCTAGTTCCATTTTTTAATAGTAGACATAGTAATTTTCCTCTCTATAGGTTTGATTAGACTTTTTAAAAAATCTCCCACATTCTTCTTTAAAATATTCATTTTTCCTCTATCTTCTTGAACTTACAGAGTACATTTATTATAATTGTTTTAATGGTTTTTTTTCTATTAATTCTATCATATGTATCCTTTCTAGGTCTGTACCTCTTTATTAGTTTTTTCCCCTATTACAAGTTGTATTTTATTTCTTTGGTACATGTCTGGTAATTTTTTATTAAGTAATAGACATTGTGTCTTTTTATGTTGTTGGGTGTTAATTTTCTTCCTATTATTTTAACTGTTTTTGTTCTGGGACATGGTTAAGATACTTAGAAACATTTTGATCCTTTCACAGCTTGCATTTAAGCTTTGTTAGGTGAATCCCAGCTAGGATTAACTTGTTCCCTCTACTTAGGTAATATCTTTCTGAGTATTCAACCTGGTGCCCATGCATTACCAGGACAAATTAGTTTGATTATTTTAATTACTCTGCTTGGTTGACATTCATTATTTTGGATATCTCTCCACTTTCTGATCCTAAGCTCCCTCTCTCTGCTGTAATTTTTAATGTCCTCTCAACTCAATTTGGGAGCAACTTGTGACTTTCCAAGACTTTCTCTGAATAGTCTTAAGTTCTCTTGGATCACAGACAGAAACTGAAATCCATTTGCTGCTTCTGGTATTGTTCCTGCATATCTAAATTTCATCTCTGGCTGGATCTGTGCTGTGCTGAGTCCAGAGGCATTCTGGATAAGCTCACTAATCCATGTTTATACTGTGGTTGCAAAATTCTTCCTCCTTCCAACTGGAAAAACTAGTTTTGTAGATGAAGGTATCAATAAAATTACTACCTCATAGGTGAAAGTCACTTCCTTCAGGACCAATAGCTGTGGCTCCCAGGCCCTGCTTGCTTGAATTAAAAACTCTGTCAATGGATGTGCTATGCATTTCCATGCAGATATTCTGCTCTCACCTCTAGCTCAGTATATCCAAATCTGATCCTTCCCCCATAGTCCCTGTTTTCATTCATAGTGGCTTCAATCTCCTCATAAGATAAGCTTGAACCTCAGAAGTCATTTTTAACTGCTTGGCTTCTTACAACTTTCAGCTGATCTGTTTTCTCATCCCAAGAGTTTTGCATTTATGATATCTCCTATGTGTTAATGAATTTTGACTCTCCAATGTTTCTCTTATTCATTTTTTTCTTTACATTCCCATTATCACTTCCTTGCTGCAAAGCATCACTGATCCATCCCACACAGTATTTTCAGATAAAACTTTCTCAAGCATGGCCAGCTTGTTTGAATTACTTCTTTCAAAGTTTCACTAGCTCCCCATGGTCTACAAAACTAAGTTCAAGCCAATCCTCCAACACTGAAGCTCTTTTCTTTAATGATTTTGGCTTCTACTGCTCTTGTAATCTTAGCCATCATACCTCATCTCACATGTGTCATCTCTAGCCAAACTGAACTTCTAGCTTCTCTCGGAATTCTCTCAGGCCTATTTATGCCTGTTTACACCTATGAATCTGACCTTTACGGTCCAGCACACATGTCAACTCCTTCATGTCATTTTCTCAAAGTTTCCAGCCAGAAGTAATGGCCATGTGCTTATGCTTAGAACAGTGCCTGGCAGATGAGAAGTATTTATATAATGAATGAATGACTCTTTCTTTTATACTTTCATAACATTTTGGTAGTTGGTCAATAGCACTTTTTATCATCTTGTCCTGATGTACCAATTAGTTAATTCATTCAATAAAAGGTGACTGACCACCTATTATGTGCAAAGGTTCCATGCTACGGGGTTAACTGAATAATGGTCATCTCTCCTATGGTGGCGTGAACATGTCCAGTCTATATATGGGCATCTCTCTCATGCCGGCATGAATGTGTCCACTGCACACATGGCCGTTTCCTTCCACAGTGAGGTTCCTAAAGGAACAGATCATGTTTTACTCCTCACGACTTCACTCAGGGAACCTGGCACAGGGCCTAGCATGACACACAGAAAATATCGAATTGAATAAAAATGGATTCTTTTCTGAATTAATTAAATAAATGCAGCCCAGATGCAAGTCAGGATTCTGATGATCTGTTTATGTCTCAAATAATTGAAAAGACAAAGATCATTTAATATCCCTGGAGGAAGTAGGTGCTGACTGCTTCTTTGTATTTGATTTTAATCACTTTCGAAACAGAACAGAACTCTGTTCTTATTGATCAACCATTAAAAAATACCAAAAACAATAAAAAATCTGTCAAGGTTTAGTTTCTTCAAAAGGTAATCAAGCTAACCGAGCAACAAACATTAAAACTTTATAATTTTATCTTCTGGCATTGACATAACTTGGTTTTAACATCACCTCAAATATTTTAATCTTTAATGTAGAAAATAAATATTTGGTATAACTATTACCTCAAATTTAAAAGAAGCCTTAAAAAATAATTTTACTTCATGATCTTCTTATATACTATTTACCATAGGGTTTTATTTACACATATCTTTCCTTAATATAATTTCTGTTTGTAGGTAGGACTACTAGAAAACTCACTCTCTCTCATTTATAACTATAAATATTTATACAAAAGTGTTATGAAAATTCTGTCTTGCTTCTTTTCTAAGAACTAACAAAAGAACGGGTCCCTGTAGTCGCATCCAAACACTGTGGTCCCATTGTCCAACCACAGTTGACTGGACTGGTAGTAGACCCTTGACCCATTGACCCAAGCTGGCCCAACCAGATCCCCTTCCTCCAGAAAGTTGCATTTGGACTAAGACATCAGGGAGTCTGTAATAATTAATGTTTATATAGTGAGGACATCTTCCCATGTGCCTAAGAAGAAGGGGAAGCCACTCTGTAGAAGAAGAATGAAACAAACATGAAAGAGAAACACAAATAATACTGAGCATTTGGTAAGTATAAGGTACTATTTCATTTAATCCTCGTAGAATCAAGTAAACTCAAGTGTTTATCAAGAGACTAACGGCTAAGAGAGATTAATGACAGTGGCAGAGAAGAAACGTGAATCTGACTCCTGAGCTCAGCTTGCTCATGTGACATTACACCTGCTGGGAGCAGCAGAGCAGAATGAGGGATTTCATGATGCTAGAGAGCAGAGCACTGGCTTGCTTATTGAGAAAATTTCTGGTCTGGCCAGAGGCTTGTCTGGACTTTCTGCCTTTAGATATTATAAGGAAGACCAATTTCTTTGATTAAATAGTCCCCCTTTGCTAAGTCACATACAGCAGCCATGCCCCCTTCATTTATACCCTCTGTATCAGATCTAACACTGTCATCAAAGTTCATGTGCATATGCTCACATTCCCACTTTCACAACCTCCTCTGTTCTTTGTGCTAGTTCTTACATATAGGCACACATGCATAGCCTGTCTTTGCATTTGCTTCTGTACTAGACATACAAACAAGTTACTTAAGTGTCTGTGGAACTTTAGGGCAAATAATGCAAAAGGTTTTGAAAAAGATATCTGGGACTTCATTTCATTGACAGGCCTGGTTAAATTATGAGGAAATATTTTATTGTGAGTTGCTGTTTGTAATATCTGCAATTAATGCTTTTATATAATTAGGCAGTTCGAACATTAGCCAGAGAGGGGTAATTAAATCTGTGTTTTGCCTTTCATATTGCAAAGGGAAACTTTCAAAACAACTGGGAAAGGTAAAACCTAGCCAAATCCATTTTTTATTTTTACTGGAAAAATTATTTGGCAAACTTTTGCTGGCATCTAAACGTATGTAGATCTTTAAATGGATTATGCAAGGCAGGCCTATGCAGTGTAAAATGCCATTTCTTAATATTACCATTATTAAAGGAAGAAGGCAAAACAATGAATTATTTTATTAGTATACAATTTAAGTCTAATTCTTGTGGTTCTTGGCTCAATGAAACAAGGCAATTGTATGTTGTTTGGGCTTTGCATTTAGTTGCTCAGAGTTAAATCACTGTTCACCACCTATAAAGTATACAGCCTTGAGTAAGTTGCTTTTGATAGTGGGCAAGTTGCTTTGTCACTTTCCTTCTCTGAGCCTGGCTGGGTTTCTTCATCTGTAAAATCGGATAGTAGTCATATCTACTTCAGAGGATTGGGGTGAGGATGAAAGGGACATTCTATTGTTGGAAAAGTCAGTGTGCCATTGGCCCAAGCATCTGTACACTTTCTTGCTCAGTGTGCCAAACTGCAAGGCTTAACCATCCTGACACTGAGCCATTTCTATAGCTAGTAACACAGCCAATTAAGTAGGTCAAAGTGACAAAGACTGATTACCATCTACTAGATCCCCAGGGGGAACCTAGTTTATTCACTACTTGCTGTAAAAGATGCCGAGCCCTTGGCCTTGGATTTCTCAGCTGCAGCACAACTGATACTCAGGGGTCGTCTGGGCCCATTGCATCGTATGGGATTTAGGGGCAGAAGAACTGGCCTCACTGTGTGATACTCATGCTGTTTGTTACGCTGTAAGTAAAAACCATCTTGCTCTATCTATTGAATCTTATTGTCTACTTTCAGCAACTATGGAGCTTCGGCAAGCCAGGCTTCCTGCCACTAACACATATCATTTGGACATTTTTTGTAGTCTTGTTACCTCTTGCTGTCTTCTGTAACAAGAGTTGGTAAACTTTTTCTGTAGACACCAGATAGTATTTTAGGCTTTGGGGCCACATATAGTCTCTATTGGATATTCTCTGTGTATTTTTTTTTCATTAATTTTTTAAAAATTATAAATAGTTTTTATTTGAGTTCCTCTATGTGCCGGTCACTGTTCTAGGTACTTCACATGCACTGCTTTTTAAAATTCTCACAACAACCCTTTGAGATGAATATCAGTGTTATTCACACTTTACAAATGGAGAAATCTCAACATAGAAAAATTAAGTAGTTGTCCAAGGTCACAATGCTAGTAATAGGAGAATTGGGATTTTCCCCCTCCCCTTATTCCTTCTATTTTTTTTAATTTTATTTTAATTAATTAATTAATTAATTTTCCCTCCCCTCCCCTTGTCTATGTATTTTTATCTTTAACAATCTTTCAAAAATGTGAAAACCATTTAAATTACCAAGTTGAACAAAACAAGCTGAAGGCTGTTAGGACCACCATTCTTATGAGGCTGGGTTTCCTCCAAGATGGCCATGTAAAACATTTAGATTAGCAAATTTTCTTAAAAAAAAATTAGCTATTCTCACACTTCATACTTTTTGTTTTGTTAACCTCTAAACCTAAGGACACCCTGTTAGTACTCAAATAATGTTCTCAAATAGTGAGAAATTTCTGGTATACATGTAATGCACAGTGACTAGTTCTTTCTATTCCTACATGTGAGTTCTGCTCCTCTGAAAACAGGACAATTCTTTATGTCGGGCTTTCCAATGCTGTGCCAACAGTAGGTTACAGGCATGTATGTGGACTTGGAACCTCTCAGCTTTTGAGAGAGTTGGGCAACTGGCCCTGAGCCCTCCCCTTTGTCAACCCCAATGAGCTGTGCAAATATTATCATTTCCTAAGTGTGCCAAGGCATGACAGAGGTTAAGTCCTGCACTGAGTCATTAAATTATTGTTTCATAAAACACAGCTTTGGTGTATAATATAAGAAGGTTTTATATTTTCACACTAGTATTTGCAGCTAGAGTGTGAGAGGCGTGGAGCTCAGAGGGGCTCACATCTCCCTCTACTGATCCCAGTGACTGGATTTTCTAATAAGACAGGAGATAATATCAAGTCATCAAAACTGGTTAACTTTTAATCATTCAGACAGTCTCTGAAGAGAAAGCTGAACAAAAACAGTCAGGAAGACATTAATGACATAAAGAATAAAAAAGAATAAAAACAACAAAATAGGTCTCAGAGGGTTGTTGAACTAGAAGGTGAAGGGTTAAGGGTGGCAAAAAAGCCAAAGGGAGCTATAAATCAGTGCCCACTCATTTCTAGTCACTGTTTCTAGTTTAAAGAGTGAACTCTCCAGGGCTAAACCTAAAAATTATGAAGCAAGAAAAATTCATGGAAGAGCCTTGTGGCACCGCCTTCAGCTCATGTTCCCTCAGTCTCTCTAGTTCCTCAGGAAGGACCATCAGCAGTGAATCAGAAATCTCAGTGTTGTCACTCCCTGCCCTGCTAAGAGACAGGGACATACATGTTGTTGCCCTTGTGCTACTCCAGCCAGGCCCCCACTCCTGGTGACATCAAGGAGCTACATGTAAATAAAGAAGTATCAGTGACATAAAATCATTATGCTGTGGCTGTGTTCTGGTTCTGGTAGGAACTGGTACCATTAAGCTAATTGGTGTTGCAGGAAGAATGTGTTCCAATACATTGAACTCCTTAGAAACCTGGAGAATTTTCTCTTAGGAAGAAGAGTCTAGAACAGCTTGGGAGAAAATTAGGATCAGGGGTAAGCTAGGTTCTCAGTAATAACCCCACCAGTGGAGGAAGATCATAGAATGGATGATCCAGCAAATTGGAACCCAGAACCTTGGTGCTCACCTCACTCACCCACTTCATTTTCAAATAAGCAATTCCAGCTCAGGAAGCATGACCTGAAAAGTAGCCATTATCAGACATACTGCTGGTTTGTGCACCATTAAGAGAGTGGCAAGTGCTGCCAATAAACTTCAATAGGCAATTGATTGTGAGATGCCTCTAGTTTCAGAGGTGGTAAATGTAAAAGAAAAAAGGTGGGTGTCTGAGAATTGATGCGATATAGTAGGCAACTTGCCCGAATTGCCCAGTAACAAGTCCTTAGGTTTCTTTCTGTTCTTCATTACACTACGTAGCTTCATTTCACAGATGAGAATCCCGAAGTCCAGAGATTGGGTGATTTACTGAAAGTCCTTGAGCTTCTAGAGAGCTGAAGCAGGACTCCTAGAAGATCTGTGACTCCTCCAAGGTGGCTCTCACCACTCTATGTGGCCTCTCACTTCAAGGTACTGATCTCTAGCTCTAGAAAATAGAACTAAATTTGTCTGCAAAACATTTGCTCCTGATTAGGTTTTGCTTATGATGATATGAAAAACTGAGCTGCTGCCTTGAACATATGCAGATGGGTTGGAGCACCCTGGGTAGAAGTTTGCCAGTGGGGAAGACAGTGCCTCTGGATTTAAAATGTGCTCAGGGAAAATATATGCAGTAGGTAATATACATGACTGGCAACAGAAGAGCTACTTATGGCAGGTGGATTTGATGTTTTACTCAATCTAAACTTACTGGAAAGTGTGAGAGAGGGGTGAGAAAATTTTATTTGATGATACATTTTATAGGACTAGCCCTTCTCTCAACTCAAAGTTAGTGTGCTAAGATGACTCCACAAGTCCTGTGCCACCACATAAATGGTAGAATCTTGCTATGCTTGTCACTAAATGCTCTGGTGGCTGGCATGGGAGCTCTCCAGCCCCATGTGGCCCAGAATCCCCTCAGTCTTGAGAAGAGAGACAAGGCCACATAAGAGGACAGCCCCTTCTATAGTGCTTATTCTGGCCAGTTGGCATCAAGGCACAAATTAGGCTTGGAAGAGAATGATCTGGAGTGTCTCACCTGGCTGGTGCCCCAGGAACCCAAGATACTGTGTACCTCCTGTCCACATACTGCCACTTCTAAGTTTAGCTTAAGGAAGCATGACTTTCAACTCTTTGTGTGGGGAGAGTCATCCTTTAACTCAGAACACTCTGACACCTGGATTACAAGTGAGTGGACATAATGACCCTTCACCTTACCCCTCTTTTCCCTCAGTCCCAGTGCTGTCATCTGGCTCTGAACTGAAATGTTTTCTGAGTATGCTGAGGACTTAGACAATAAAAGAAGGTTGTATTCACATTCACTTGGCCCTGTTAGAGGCCCTGGGAGCTTAGCTCACAGATCTCAAGATGAGAGTGTGGTACACTATGATCTCAAAAACAGTGGGAAACAAAATCCTCTTCTCATGGCCACTCTCTTGTTGCCCAAGGCCTGATAGCAAGGTGTTGAGAAGTGCCCCAAAAGAGAAGCAGCAGCCAGGCTGCCCTTGCTGGAAGAGGAACAGAGGCATTGCCTTCTTAGAAGGTATTTGGTTTCATCACACCACCATCCAGTCTTTAGGCATTTATTTTCTTGGCGTTCCCTGCCTTGTGAAGAAAGGAAACACTCTCAGAGCTGTGCCATCAGATCAGTTGCTTGAAAAAATGCATCATTTGCTTTGAGGCACCGACTGTTTTCACAAGCAAGATGGTCATTTTAGTGCTTGTGATGAGAGGTGAGGCCGTCTGCCCTTTCTGTCTTCCTACGGCTGTAGAGGACCACAGAGGGAGTACGGGAAGTGAGACTTATTTGCTGGGCAAAATGGGGGTGGCAACTGCATTCAGATTTAGTACTTGCACGCCAGCAACGTGGATGATACATTTTTTGCTACACTCCCTGTATTTAAGTCTTTCTTACATGTTAAGTCAGAGTTTACAGTATTTCTTAAATATGGGAAAGAACCACTACTCTCAGACTGAGCAGAAACCAAAGATCTTACAGATATGTCTGTATTTCTGAGAAATGACTTTGACATGTTCTCAAACTTATGCTTGGTTTAATTCTGTCCAAAGAAATTACATTTTATATTTTGCTACTTTTGGCTAATGTAGAGATAAAAGTAAATGATCAAAAATATCCCTTCTTTGTTCTAGAAAAAAAGAAACTGTGTTAAAAATTAGTGAAAGATGGCACAATAAAAAACTGATCCAAAACTGCCTTTTCTCTGTTCAGTCCATAGGACCTCATCATGGGGAGATGGCAGCTGGTTTCACAATTAATTACTGTTTCAGTTAGTTTAAGTGCCAGTATTATTTTCCACTTCTTTTCTTTATTCTATAAATGGTAGCAAATAATTAGGGTATGTGATATAAAATTCTTAAATCTCATTTGAGGGTGAGATGGCACAGAATTAAGGAAGCACAAAAAAGCCTTATTACAGAATACAGCACCCACATTTAGGGTGAGACATAAAACCAGAATAAATCGACTTTCTTATTTCCTGACCTGTACAAATTTAATTATCTAGACCTGATGTTTTGGTAATCTGATTTCCAAATGATGCAGTGTTCTTTTCCTTAGTTTTTCTAGAGACAAATGCTTTAATTTTATTTGTAGCATTTGGGAGAAAGCAAAGTTCAAGTCTAATTTTTCTGATATAGAGCTATTTCCCTCTGCTTTCTAGGAGACAAAATAGAAAAGCAGAAATGGGATCAAATTCTATAAATAAATTATAATTGGCTTGTCCTTAGAAATTATAAACAGCGGAAAAGAGATGAAATCATAGGTATACATTAATTTTATTTTGAAAGCTGGCTAAGAGATGGCATTAAAATTAAAGAGTTTTGTAAGAAGGAAAATGACAGGAAGTGGGGAACCCTAGAAGACTTCAGAAAGAAATGAAACACCTCTATTTCCTTGCCATCCTCTTCCAAGACATCAGGATCCTGTGTTTGCCGCTTTATCCACTGTGCTGGTGGGATACTTAAGTAACCACCAAAACGTTAAGATATTAGCTGACAATCTGTCAGTATGTTGTTTAATAATGGCCACATTTTGCCTAATATTCTAGCTACTGTTTCACCTCTGTATATTAAGATATCTGCCAAGGAAAAACCACAAATTAAATAACAGCAGAACAAGAGGACCTTACAGGTAGACATGAATTTGGTTAGATTGTATGACCTTTTTTCATGCCCTTTCAGAATTTATTTAAGCAGTTGGGTGAGTCAGAATGTGTTAGCTTATAAAATTTTTTTTGGAACCAAAACCAAACAAGAAAAAATACAACTTTGAATTTAAGTTTTTACCAATTCAACCCAAGTGCCAATGTCAACCTCCATTGACCCTCCCCAACAAGCTGTCCCCTCAAATGCTCCCTGTGACACCGTTTGTCTCATTGCTGACAGAATTGTAAGATGCCCCACAGCCAAAGGCAGGTGGAGAAATGGGGCTATTGTGAAGATAATTTTAGGTCAGAATACAAGCCAAAATCCAAAACTGGTTCTGCCTGAAATTGCCTGCTGTCCTCATTTTATCACTCGGCTTTACATGGAGAGACACTATTCTAGGACCTACCCAAATGATAAACATCCCTGCTATTCTACACCAAGAGGAATGCAAAGTGGAGACAGAATTTATCATTTCTTATAAAGCCCTGCACATCTGGACACGTTAATGTGAACAAATGTCCTGGATGGGGAATAAAGCCCACATGTAGTTCCTCTTCTACACTTAACCCTGCAGATTTATGAGATTTGTGTTTGCGCTTGATGCAACATTCTTACACCTGCATAAGGATCTTTTGACTGGAAAAAAGGACTCCTGCTGTGGGAAAAAACTGCCTTGTGGGTTGTAGGTACCAAACCATCTGCAAAAGTAAATGCTGAATCCTCAAATCTTCCTTTCTCCAGACTCACCAGCCAATCAATTTGGGAGAAAAATGGCTTATATAACATTAACCTAGCAATGCCAGTGGCCATGGTCCAGATGCTGGATGTGAAATCTGCTCCCAGGCTACAACATGCCAAGATTACAGATGCAGCCAAATTATCTGGATAGGAGAAAAGCAGTGTGAGTGGTGGTAGTATAGATGCCACTCCAGTTTGCATCGTACAGTATTAGCATGGCTGGTGATAATAAAAACCCTGCTTAAGCAAACTTTTGTCAAGTTCCCGTGAGCCCTCCTCTAAACTAGGCCTTAATCTTGAGGCCCCCTTTTACCCCCTTTTTATCCTGTTTTTGCCTTCCCAGCCCCGTCTTAGCAAGGATCCTGCCAAGTCAGTTTAGTGAGAATTCCCCTGCCCTTGATATCTGATCAACTTTGATATCTGACCAAGTTCCTCATCCCCCACTTTTGATGTGTAAGTTCTTGGCCTGCTTTCAGCAAGGTTCCTGTTACGTTGGTTTAGCAAGAATCCCCTTACCCTTGATGTCTCTCTCCCCTTCGTGATATTCCATCCATTGACTCCCTCACCCTGTCTTTGCTTATAAATCCCCATGTGTCCTTGTTGGATTCAGTGAAGCCCCATCTCTCTGAATTATTGTGATGCTCTGGACACTTACTGCAAGCGTCTTGAATAAAGTCTTCCTTACCATTTTAACAAGTGTCAGAATGATTTTCTCTTTAACAGTGATAACTGCTGCAATAGAAGCCTAAGGTCAAGGCATTTTGGTGACAAGAAACGTCATTGTCTGCTTGGCAGGAAGTTTAAGTTTCCTCTTTTGTGATTACTTTGTTTAAATAAACTTAAAAAAGTTAGTTGTTGTTTTACTTGCTTCCCCTACTAGTTTAGCAAAAAGCCAACATTGACTATTTTAATTTTGAGGTTTTATCTTTAAATAAACTGTTTATTTTGGAATAATTTTAGATTTATAAAAAACATTAGCTATTTTAGTTATGAAGCTTTGCTTTTAAATAAACTATTTATTTTGGAATAATTTTAGATTTACAGAAAAATGGCAGAAGTCATACAGAGAGTTGCCATATACCCCTCACCCAGTTTCCCTCACAGTTAATATCTTACTTTTGTCATAACTAAGAAATTGTCATTGGTACACTACTATTAATTAAACTTTCAAATGTAATTAAAATTATGATTAATTAGACTTTATTTGGATCTCATCAGTTTTTCCACAAATGCTCTCTTTCTGTTCTAGGATCAAGGTCAGGTACCACATTGCAGTCCATTTTCACATCTCCCTACTCTCCTCTTAGCTATCACTGAAACTGTAACAGTTTCTCAGTCTTTGTTTTCATCATTTTCATAGTCTCGAGGAACACGAGTCCAGGTGTCCAGGGGAATGTATCCCCGTTTGGGTTTGTATGATGTTTTTCTCATCAGACCAGAGTTTTGGGGTTTTGGAAAGAAAGCTATAGTAGTGAAGTGTCCTTTTCATGGAATGATCATGTTTTTTTTTTGTGATTATTTTGATTGTTTTGAGTATTACAAACATGGCAGGTTTGCTTGTTGATCTTAGAGCAAGACTCCTCACATTCCATAGCTATCTGAGGGGAAACCCACTCTCCCAGGTATTAGTAAGGGATTTCCCTGAAGATTCATGGTGGAAAATAGGGAAAGGGAAGGAGAAGAAAGTGACATGGCATATGACAGAACACGAGTTAATGAAAATTCTTACTAATATCAGTGTTCCCCTTTCTTCCACAGGAAGGTCAGCCAATGTGGCCTCCACTTGCCCCGGCAGCCTCTGAAACCCACCGTCTTCAAGGCATCTGTACCCTAGATCTCCCCTGCCCCCACTCCTCCACACACACCAAGCCTCTTTTTTATTCATCTCTATACCCACTATCTGGTTCATCAAAGACCCTTTTGAAGACTCATCTGCACAAAAGTCACTTAGGGAGAGTATATAAGAAATAATGTTTTCAATCACAAATTATTTTTTTCTTTCACATTAATGAAGGTATATTAAAATCTTTTCTACCCACAACCTATCAGGCAAGAAATGACTTCAACACAATGTTCACCCATGCAAGATAAACTGCAGAGTTAAAGAAAATTGTCCTGGTTCTAGTATCTGGGGGTGGAATGACTAAGTAGAGGCTTATTTTGCCTAAATATTCTTTACTGGCTTTCTTCAAAGTTATGTTTACAAACTGATCACAAATTCACTCATCACATTTAGTTGTTTCCTACTCACTCTTCCCTCTATGTCTTAAATGGTCTGTAGGCAAATCTACTCCTAAACTTCCCAGAGAAGTAGAAGCTAACTTGGAGCTCTCAAGAAGACATGTCATTCATTCATTCATTCATTCACTCAACAAAATATTATTCTCTGTGTTTCATTGTTAAATAAGCTAGTCCCTACCTATGATACAGTTTTTCTTTGTGTTTGAATTCAACAGATATTTTCTAAGCTCCTACTGTTTGGAACTGGACTAGATCCCAGGAATAGGATAAATAAAACAGACATAATCCTGCCCCTCACAAAAATCTACAATCTAAGGAGATCGATATTATACACATAATCATAAAATCATTTCAAGTTATGACAAGAATCATAAAAAAAATCAAGGAAGAATGCAGTGAGACTTACTGCGTGTGTGAGTGGGTGTAATTTGCAGGGTGTTAAGAAGAGCTGATTTGCTTTTTGAGAGTAGGCATCAGGGAATGTTTACCTGAGAAATTAACATTTATAGGAGATCTGAAGGATGAGTAAGAGTTAGCTAAGCTGACTATGAAAAACATAGTACCGGCTGAAAGGAGGGCCTGTTGGAATGTTTTAGGAACTGCAGAGTGTGTTTGGGACATAGAAACCTGTATGACCTCAGCAATCATGCACAGTCAGGTCAAGACCATGTTCAAAATTGTGAAAGCTATCCTTTAGGCAGGGTACAATGAGTAATGCTCAAGAGGGCACGAGTTAAGTACCTCCTTCATCACATAGGAGAGCACTGTGTGAACTGTGAATAAATGCTAACTGACCTGTCCTTATCTCTTAGCTATTTATCCTGCTCCTCCCACGTCTCAAAAGGGAGAGAATGAGACAGCAAATCCGCAGCTCAGCTCCCTGACACCATATGTCATTCCTTACCAGGGTCTGCTACGGATAAAGACTGAAGCTTCTCTTTGCCAAAAAAGACAAGAGCTGCATTATAGATCGGGTACCACAACAATCCCCTCAGCATATTTTCCTCTGAGTTCAAGGATAACTCACTACACTGGTTGTTGCAAAGACCTGGCTCTGTACTTGATCATCCCTTTTTAACCAGTGACTCTGTCAAGTGGTTTAATCACCTCAAATTCCCAATGATAAAGAATTTGGGCTCGTGTGTTGTAAATAGGATAAGGCCTGTATTTTTGTTGATACCTTGGTTTAACACCCAGGAAAAGTAACAAAAAATAAATAATAGTAGTACAATAACAACAAAAATGTACTAGTAGTGAAATTAATGGTGCTGACATTTTGTACCAAATGAGCTGCTGCCAATACATAATTCCATCAGCATTTGTCAAAACCAAGAACAAAAGTAGATTTCAGTTAGTTATGGGTTATTGGGATCCTATGGATGCAGTATGTATATTAAATATAAAAGGAGCAGAAATGGTGCTTGGTGGGGAAATGAGAGGTGGCCAGAGTGACCCACAATGCTTGGGCAACAGGAACTTTCTAAAGGAGAAAGGACAATCCAACCAAGACTTCAGGATAATAAGAACTTTGCCAATAGACCCAGAAGACCTGCTGGATTCTAGAGCAAGATCTGTCATTAACTAACTGTATGACCATTTACACATTTGTAAAATGGTGGTGATGGGGGAGGATGACAGAAATTTATATCAAACTCTAAGGTTTCTTATAAATTGAACATTTTATGATTCCATGACTCTAACCTCCATTGTCTAATATAGTAGCCACTAGGCATGTGTAACCATTTAAATTGAAGAACATTAAAATGGCAGTTTCTCAGTTGCACTAGTTACACTTCAAATGCTCAATAACCAAATGCAACTAATGGTTACTGAATTGGATGGTGCAGACAGAGAACATTTCTATTACCAAAGTAAGTTTTATTGGATAGCTCTGTTCCAGATTTTTTTTAAAAAAAGACCCTTGAAAAGTCTAATATAAACAATATTTTATGTCCTTAGTTATTGACTTTATTGTAAAATTGACTATTGCTGTCACAAATATTTCTGAGAGTTGACATTTATTAAGCACTATTGTTGCTAGAATTAGGCTATTTTGATTTAATCCTTACAAGAACCCTCGGACACATGTACTGAATGACTAAGTGAGTTCTTTAGAGTCACATTCTAAGAAGTGGCAGAGCCAGGACTGGAGCCCATTGACTGTCATAATCTGGAGCCAAGATAGCTCACTCTGGCCTCAAGTCTGGTTTCTGGTCTCATTGTCCTATGGCCACATCTGGATTCCTCACAACTCCCTGTTGTGGACTATGGGGCCTTTGCACATGCATTGGCTAGGATGTCCTCCCTCTCCACCTTTTATTTGCTTGGCAACTTCCTATTTATCTTTTTAAAAGTAACTCAAATGTCACTTCTCCATCAGGCAAAATAGTTACCCTGTCTGTTTCGGGTTTCCACCACACTCCATTCAGATCTCAAAAATAGAGGCCACCCAGTAGCATTATAGTGTCTGTTTGCAAGTCTGATTTCCAGACTTTCAGTGCATTCTAGGTGAAGTCTGTGCTTCTATCATTTCTGTATATCTCCAGTTCCAGGAAGGGGTTGAATCAATGCTTGATGAATGAAAATATCAAACTCTCTTTCTGAGATTAAGAGTCACCATCTTTTCAACCATTCTGGCTTATCTAGATGCTTTCCATTTTCTCTAGAACTTGCAGTCTAGATGCAAGTTTAGATAGTTCATTATCATTTGATAGCTCATTATCTGTAAGCATAGGGCTCCAGGGCCCTCAAGTAGTGAGCAAAGTTAAATACATACATACATACATACATACATACATACATACATATGTACATATTATTTCTGAGATGAGTAGTTCTTCCCAAGCCCCTCTGTAAGCAGGCTGTCATTTATAAGCAAGGAAATACTGATACTTTCTACTAGGATTGGTGAAATTCTGTCTACTCTTTCTGCCATGCACCAGGGCTGTCCAGAGCTCTGGGTTGCCTGTCTATAGTGACAGAGGCTACTTGGAAATACTGTAGACCTACCAGGGTGCACGTTGGCTCAGTCCTCCCCAAAGCAACAGGACCGCAACTGCTTTATGAAGGGATGCCATTCACAAGGTCTTGGTGGACAGATAAACAGACATCTGCCCCCCTCACCCCATGTTCTCCCTGGAGGCAGAACAGCACTGCCCTGCACCCTGCCCAGCAGCTCTTCACCCCAGACACAAATGGCCCTGCCTTCCTGTCCTCCAAAGTCATACAGGTACCTCTATTAGAGGCCTCTTTTTTGACTATGCATTTCTAAAAGAGTCAAGCTAGGTCCAAATATAAACAAAACACAGCCCCAATCAATCAACCTAAGAAAGAAATCAACAAACAAAATCAGAACTATTACCAGAACAGAGTGTAGGAAGAGGAACACTACTGGTCAAAGACCTCTTGAGTATCAGAATTGCTCTTGGTAGTGTAACCTCTTATGACCCAATGATCCTAAAAGGTATGTTGAATGATTGTGTTTTACAGATGGAGATATTGAAGCCCAAGAAAAAGGCACTGAATAATAGAAAGAGCATGGGTTTAATGACAGAAAGATGGGTTCAAATTTGGGTGCCACTAGCCGTGTGTTTAGACAAATCATTGGACCTCCTTAGGCCTCTGTTTTTTCATTTGGAAATAAATACTAGTAAGTACTAACCTCCAACCTTCAAGAGCTGCTATAGAGTCAGATAAGAAAATGTCTCTAAAGTGCTTAATATTTGGCCGGCACCTTATAAGATTTAATGCCTTGTCTGCTAAATGGCCGGCCGATTTGGAATTCCAAAGCAGGGTCATGGGCCCTAAACCCAAGTTCTTTGCAGCTCTGGAATGGGAACTTTGCTGAGCTGCTCCTCCACCTACATGGGGTAGAATCAGACTAGCTGAACTTGAGCAGTTCTTTCCTTTGAACTTACAAAACATTCTCTTATTATTTTATATACTTATGCCCAGAAATAAAAATCAAAATACATAAATCATGCATCTTCGAGTGCATTAAAATGTGCTTTCAACGCTGCCTGATCATATAAATATTTCTGCCAGACACTTAATGTCATAGAACTACTTGGGAAAAAGGTTTAATGTTGGCATAAGATAATAGGATAATTATTGGGTTTGGGTTCCTATGGAATTTGTGAAAAGCTAGTAAGGTATAGGAAGCAATAATAGTCTTTCTTGTCCCAAACCTCTGTCGTAGTCCCTGCTTTGAGGTTGGCTGTGTATTCTTCTGTAAAGAAAAAAATACAAGTCTATAAGAACAGTTTTTATAAAACATTGTGGGCTGCATTTTGAGCCAGGGTAAATTTTAGTCTCAGTAGTTTTCTTCCAGTTTCAGTCTCAGCGCTGGCCAGGGATACCTTTATCCTTTGCTTGATATAGAGAAAGATTCTGACGATTTAGGAAAGTTCTTCAAATATAGACTCCAGGGAATGCACTGTTAATCTTGCCATAGAATTTATTTTTCACACAGTTCCCTCTCCAATGCCCAAGTCCATGAAAGTGGTCTCACCTGAGAATCTGTTTCCTAGCCTGTGTACCCTGATGCCCTAAGAACACTGTAAAGACAGCTGTGGTAAAATAAACAGGTGCAAAGTTGGGGTTGGCACTGAGTTCTGGCTCTGCCCTTTCTCTGTGGTTTCAGACATGTGGCTTCACTTCTAGTAGTCTCAATTTTCCTCATCTACATATTGGGGGTAGTAGCTGACTATCAAGGGCTTGTGAGGATTGAATGCCACGTGGCACCTGAAGGCTGTGTGGAAACCATAAGATGCTATTTGAATGTCTTTATTAGAATATAAGGAGCAGGAGCCTGAAGAACTGCATACTCAGGATAGTATTTTCTATTTTTAAAGTGAAATTCACACTTGCCACTAGTCTGATTAATTTTGGACCAGTTATTGGGGTCTTAGAATTTGAAGACCTTAAGTAACATAAGTGGCGTCCAAAGATACTGAGCTTGTGTGCATTGAAATGTAGCTTTTATGGTATTCTGTATAATGAACTATAATAGAAAGAGTACCAGACCAGGAAGTTAAAAGACCTATACTGACTCCCAGAGCTCTCGCTGACTGCCTCAGTGACATCCCAGAGTCATTCCGTAACCCCATGTCCTTATCTGTAATTCAGAAGGATAATCTCTGCTTTTGTGGGTAATCCTTGGGTTAGATGAAGCATGCAAAATCAATCGGTAGGTTGCAAGCCATGGCTCAAATAAACTTGAGCCAGTACTACTGTTAGTATTAGTATACCCTCAAGCACCAAACCATGCCAAGGAACCTTATGAATTTTCAAAGAAAGAATAAATCATATAAGCATCAAATTAGTCACAGAATGAATGTTAGATGTTCAAGTATTAATATAAGCTATGGATCTTCTCCCAAGGAGAAAAGGCACATAAGTATATATGTGTTATGTTGGATATAATTTTTGGCATTTCATGGACTTTATGGTGTTCATTTATGGGTCATCCACATTTTGGTAAACCTCAGGTTCAGAATCTGTTTTAGATTATAAAGAGCAGATACTAAAGCTTATCTCATTTAATACTCTTGATCTAAAAGATGACAGAGGAAGGCACGGAGCTTATCAATGACCATTCCAATAAATGTAAAATATAGTTTTAAATATTTTCCCTCCCCTCAGTTTTAGAAGCAACAACTTACATTATATAGAGAAAGCTCAGTTATTTGAAATATTTTGTTTACCAGAACATTGAATTCATCATCCTTGTTAAATCAGACAAGCTTATGCATATCATATCCATTTCCCATATCATAAATTGAATTTATACTTTGAAATGATGCCATGTAGAAAAGAAGCACAGATCGAATTAATCCAATGTCCCATTTAAAGTCAAACTGCTAATGCTTTCTGAAGGATACTTTATCCACAAGGGCTTAAACCTAAATTCTTAGATGAATTTTGATTGAACTGTTAATCAGGTTTCCTGAATTTACACAGCTCCTAGCTAATTGCCTATGTTCTGCCAAATTCCTCGCCAAAAAGAAAAATCAGTTATTTAAGTCTGATGCCAAGAAAAGTGTATTTTTATAAAAATAAAATTAAGAAAATGAACACAATATAATTCTCACATTTAGGAATCTGGGTGATGAGAGTCAATGTTCTCATTGCAGATGGGGATCTGGTGCCTGTTACTTACTGTCGTCACAACCTGCGGAAACCGCTAGAATGCGCAGGGGAGTTTGTGCATATTTTCTGAACATGATGCTAAAATGGGCCGTTAGCATTACAAGTGAAAAGAAAATGGGCAGGTAGAACCACTGAGTTTACAGCAAGGCCTGAGTGACACATTGTTCACTGTGCAACTTCAAAATAGTATAATTTTTTTTTTTTGGTCAGGCATTATGATTCAATCACTGGTCAAATTTGGGTCGCTGAAAACATTGTAGCAAGTGCTTCACAACGAACATAGGTGCCCTTTCAAATCGAAGTTGCTACTATTGGTAAAGTTTGACCAGGATAGGCACAGCTTAAGAAAGATGATTAATGATATCACTTTAACTAGCAAAGGCTTAATGATGTATCAACTGGTATATGTCAGTGAACTTTGTCTCTTTAGTTCAAATTTTCCATGCCTTCCACAAACCCAACTCCAATTAAGTCAAGAAGTTGTCTCTTTACCCTAGGACCCCTGTCCCTTTACGCACCATCCCAGAAGGCTTTTGGTTTTTCCTGGGTGGTTCTTGATTAAATAGTGAGTGATGTCTTCCCACTAACTTCTAGAATTTATCATGGGTATTGAGCCTTAAAGAGTTTCAGAAGATATATTCCAGAGCTTCCTCAAATTTCTGCTGTAAGTGCTGTGTAAAGTCTTAAGCGGCAGGCGTGGCATCTTTGAAGAGGAGGTCTTGAGGTGGCCAAGCCAGCCATGGTAGAGATGGTGCCTCCAAACTGGCCAGGTTGACTTGCCCAGGCAAACAAGCTGCTTCACCAAACATGAACTACTTTCCTTCCTCTTCCTGTCAGGTCCTTCAGGGTTCGAGCCCCAGCTAGCTCATCTGCTTTCCTCTGTCAGATGTCCTGGAGAGGCCAGGATGTTCTCAGATTATCAGTGGTGGCGAGGATCACTTTTCAAACTTTAATGTTTACTGTCACTCTTTTCATTCTGGAAGAGTTATCATAAAGTACAATCTTCCATGGAAAAGTTAGGTCATTCCAAGCATGTGCCCCAAACCAGATATATGATCTGGTTGACCTGTTCACCCCTTACATAACCTCAGATTTCCTGATTAACTCCTTTAATCTTAATTGTTTAGAAAAAATCAAAGCTTCTAAAGCTCTTTACTCCTAGTCTCTTGGGCACTGATGTTGGGTCCCAGGAGGTCTTACCACATTGCTTTGGCAAAACAATGGCTCTCCCTGGGATTTAAAAAAATATAATGAAGCTGTTCTCTTGCTTTGTAACTTTATATCTCAGCATGAACTCAATTCTCATCAAGGAGCTTTCTTTTTAGTATCAGAGCTTTAAATTTTTTATTCCTTTAAGAATAAACCAAATCAATAAAGGCCTTAGACTGCAGACCTCTCACTTTTCTTAGAATATTTCTGTTGCATATACAAGTAAAACTATTTAAGTAATTAGACCTAGTAGAAGTGTAATTATAGTTTTTCTAGGGGAAAAAATTCCACATGTTGATCTTTCACATGTTGACTTATATAAGGAAAGCTATCATTCAAAAAAATTCAGTAGGAAGCTACAGAACCAAATAAATATCCATGTTCTACCTAATAAACATTCTAGTTACTAATCAGAATACGTGAGTGTATATGATTACAGTTGTTAAATATACAGAATATCCTGCTTTTTAATGGGAAGGGAGAGTTGAATTTTAGATATTCCACAAAATGTATGAATCTACTGAATGTTAACTTTTTCTTAATAAAACATTCTTTCCAGTACTATTTTGCCTCCCCCTTTTACAATTCATCTAATTATTTTAGTAAGGAAGGAAGTTGCTAAAAAAGAAGGGAAACACATCTCACTCAGAAATACATATATACACACATTACACACACACACACACACACACACACACACACTTTTCACACTTACAGACAGAAATCCACTATTCTAAAATGTTATGATTTCTACATTTTTCCATGAAAGATTCCTGTGACCTCGTATGTCCCGTATCCAATAATAGTTCTACTCCTGAAATTTATATAATGTCATTAACCAATGTTACCCCAATAAATTTAATTAAAAAAAAAAAAGACTGAGAAGAAGATACTTTTTTGGGAGTAGGTCACACATATACTCCCTGCACGCAGAGGAAAGACATCATATCTACAGTGCAATGAGCTACACCAAAAAAGCATAGGCACTATTTTTACCTTCTGCAACTTTTTGGTCTTTCAATTCTCTTTCTGACTCTACCTCAGGTAAAATGTGAAAAATGATACAGTAATAAATTGTACCAAATGACAGAGCAGAAGTAAAACAGTGCCCTTGAAATGTGTCACATGCCTCCCAAACAGTACACATGCTACTAGGCGTGTCCAAACAAGAATGTTCCTGAAGCGTCCAAAGCTTTCTTGTGGTTAGCAGGCTAGCTGAATAAGCTACTGCTTAGTACAACTCTTTCTGTGTGAGGCTCTGAGGAGGCCATTAAAAATTTAGATGGTTGGTTTTCAATGAGTCTGATAAGTTTAGAAATATGTGAAGGCATTATTTTCTCCCTCTTTGCTTTTGTCTGTTCCCCTCTTTTCCTCTTCTATTTCTCTTGAATCTTGCTATCACAATGCTTGTAGGATCCTCTGTTATTCAGTGGTTAGGGACCAGGGATGCTGTCTCCATGTGTTATGTCCCCTTCAGAGGGATCCACAGAACTGTGATTGAAAGATACCTGATTTATCTTTGTTATTTGTTATTATTGTTATTTTTATTATTGCTATTTTTTACTTATTGTTGTTATTTTTTATTTTTATTTTTTTTAGGCAAGGCAGCCCTTGGTTGACCTCACAGATTGCAAGGACCTTATTTTTTTATTTTTTATGCCTACAATACCTGGTCTTCCTAGGTGGTCTCCCATCCAAGTGCTAACCAGGCCCAACCCTGCTTAGCTTCTGAGATCAGATGGGATTGGGCTTGTTCAGGGTGGCGTGGTCATAGATGAACGATACCTGATTTAAACAGTCTCAACCAGCCTTCTACAAGCATAACTAATAAATTACTAATAAATTAAGTAAACAAGTAAAAAAATTCTTGATAGCAGCTGCTGTCTTGAATAAAAGTAATTTATAATTAAGTTATTGACTTCTTTTATAAACATGGCTTAGATATGAAAAATGATACAGCCGGTATGGGCTGAACGGTGTCCCCATAAAAAGATACATTGAAGCCCTAACTTCTAAAACTTGTAAATGTGACCTTGTTTAGAAATCTGGTCTTGGGCAGATGTAACCAAGTTAAGATGGGGTCATACAAATTTAGGGTGGGCCCTGATTCCATAGGACTGGATGACTGGTGTCCTTATAAGAAGGGAATCTGAACACAGACAGACTTAGGGGAGGAAGGCCATGTAAAGAAGGCGGGTAGAGATGGAGTTAATGTTTGCACAAGCCAAGGAATGCCTGGGGCTACCCTGAGCTAGGATGAATCCTTCCCTCCAAGCTTGGGAGAGAGAATGGCCTTGCTGAAACCATGATTTTAAACTTCTAGCTTCCAGAACAGTGAGAGAATACATTTGTGTTGTTTTAAGCCATCCAAGTTTGTGGTAATTTTTTATGACAGCCCTAGGAAACCAAGACAATAGCTAATCTATATTTATGCCAAGCTTGGCAGGTTGGCATAATTCAAGGAAGCAAGTAGTTCACAGCAGTTTAGGGGGAATGATGTTTAGGGACAGGACACTTACTGGCGGCCTCTGTTGCCAGGATACTGAGAAGACATGAGAAGGCTCTTGCTTTCTACATCGGAGAGCACATTTTCTTTTAAATTCCTCTACCTGTGAATCCTTTAAGATAATTTATGCTGGATTCACTTATTTAGAATAAAATTTTATTTCATAAAGATGTGCAGGTAAGGGTGGTTGCCCAAAGATAGCAAGCTTGTCTGGAAAGCAATTATAATTCCCTTCCAAATTTCATGTGCTGAGGTGTGACCTTGTGAAGGAGGCTGAATGGATCTCCTCTCTTTTCTGTGCTTCCCCAGGGGCCTCTTAGTGTCCAGCGCATTCATGGTGCCTCTTACTGTACAACATTTTATGCAGGTGGTATCCCAGTTCACAAGCCACTTTCCACTGCCAAAACATATTTGTCTTATAGGCCACTTTGTCCTGGCTCTACACTCATCCCAACTCCAGGGCATGGCAATAGAGAAGTAACTTTCAGCTACTCTAAGTTAATGTGTTACTTCTCTCAGAGACCATGACTCTTCAATCCTAACTCTTCAAAAGGAGAAGTGTGGTGCACAATGTTGAAAGGGTTTTGGAGACTTCAAAGTCAGGGGACTTCTATTCCTGTACACATGAGATTTTTGGTCTAAGTTCAGCCACGCATGAGCTGGGACACCTCAGTGTCCACATCTTTGATCCTTAGTTACCTTAGTCCAATTCAGCATGTGCAGAGGACCCACAATGTGTCCACTCACACATGGGAAGGAAGGGTATGAAACTAAGACAGGGTCCTGCTTTCCAAAGGCGAAAGTCTATTGGGGCTAACATATGCAAACAACTTCAGGAGAAATTTGAGCTCGCAGGATGAAGAGAACTTTGCTGGCTCAGAATGGAGGAGTATGATGTTCTAGAATGAGGAACTGGCATGGGCAAAGGCCTGAAGATACGTGGTAGCTGTATTCGTCTTGGGGAAGACTTCGCAAAGAAGAATGACCCACATACTTCTCTAGCCATTTACACCACGATTACCTGTATTTTTTTTCTTTTGTTCTGCCTGTAATTCAGATCTTAAGCCATTTGCTAAGGAGTTTGGACTTGTTTCTGTAAGAAATAGAGAGTTCTAGAAGATTGTTTTTACAAATTTTTTATAGTGGAGAAATTTAATCATCTATAAAATGGAAGAGAATAGAATAATGGACCCCTATGTTGCTTCTGCTTAGTTTCAAGAATTAACTCACAATAATTTTTTTTCTATAATAACCTCACCTATGATCTCACTCCCATGTTATTTTGAAGCAAATCCTAGGCATTATAGCATTTCTTATCTAAATATAACAATGTGTCTCTAAAAGATAAGGATTTTTGTTGAAAACATAAAGGCTGTATCATTATCATGCTGAAAATAAAACCTTCATAACATTAAATATGTAGTCAATTATTAAATTCATAATTAGCTCATAAATGTCATCATTTATTTTTAGTTTTCATTTGATCCACAATCCAAATAAAGTCCACAATAATGATTGGTTGCCATGTCAACTAAGTCTCGTTTTAGCCTATAACTCCTGCCCCTCATCTTTATCTCAGTCTTGTCTCTTTCTCCCTTGGAATTTATTTATTGAAGAAACCATGTTGTCTATCCTGTAGAGTTTTCCATCGTCTGGAGTTTGTTGATTTCATTCCTATGGTATCATTTAAAGCTGTAGGTATTATTCCTTGGTCCTCTGCATATCCTGCAACTTGATTGTTAGATGTGGAGGTCTGATCAGATGTGCATTTTTTTCAATGTGGCATGACTATTTTATAAAAGATGGTATGTTCTTCCATCCAGAAATATAGTACCTGGTTGTGTTATACTTCATGATGTTGGCAGCCATTGATGGTCAGTGCCAAGATCCATTACATTAACTCATGAGATGATGCTGTTGGTGATATTCTATTTCCACCATGCTGCCTTACATATTGATTGGGCTACTTTTATATAGTTAGTCATTCCATCATTTAATATTTGCTCACCCTATGGTATACTTCATAAAATAAAGGCAAAATAAGATCTAGTGATCAATTGATCAATCAAGAATACTTAATTCTTTCTATTAATTTTCAAAATAATATGTTGGTTAATAAGCATCCTTCAATGAAGATCAATGGTTTTGTGTTATCATTGTTTCATTTTTGGTATCATTATGAACTTATGAGTTTAAATGATGTGGTTCAATCTATTGCAATTATCCTTATTAATGCTCAACTTGTCTCATCTTTGGCTGATGGGAGCCTTGTTAAGATGTTCTGAGTCTTTTTGATAGAATCCTGGTAGTATGATAGCATCCTTAATATCTGGTAGAACAAGATATTCCAGGTACATCATATACATTTCCTAACCCAGACATAGAATGAGCCACTTCTCCACGGAGCCTTCATTCCTTTTAGTGGAAATGGAATTAACTTCAATCTGAGCACTCAAAAGACTCTTAAGCAGATCTGGGTCTGCTTCTCCTCCTTTAGAGGGGAGTGGGCAATTTGGCTTGACCTGAATGAGTCCCAAAAGAGTAGAGAGACTGTGAGAAGGAAAAGGATGATCAGTGACTATTTAGGAGTTACTGTAACCATCTAGGAATATATGATAAGATTCTCCATCAGCAGTATCTGTGGGATAGGGAAGAAGATCAGAGTTGGAAGAAATTCTAGAGCCTTAATTTATACAAAAGGATTAATCAACTGATTTGGGGCTGAAGTGAGTAAAAGATAACAGCCTAGCTTTGTCACACCTATGGTGTGATCTACATCTCATTACTTAACTTTTGAGATTCAGTGACCGAAATACTAAATGGGAATAGTACTTCCTAGCTCATGGGGTTGTTGAAAGAATCAGATGAAATTGCAGATGAAATGAACAGAGTATAATGTGTGATGAAAATGTGAATTTCCCTGCTCTCCAACATGTCTAATTTTATCTGTAATTGAAGGGGTTGGCATATATTACAAAGGCTCTTCCAGGTCTCTCTCTGTGTGAACTTGCATTGTGCTCTGATAATGCCATGGAGTATTAATAATAGATCATCCAGCATGTGCCTAAATCACATTTTATTGATTATTTTATTGAAAGATGATATAACAAATTTAATGTTGCCAAAAGAAAAACAAAACATATATTCTTCTGAAGACTGTTTTTCTTATTTGATATCTAAGTTGACAAATTTTATTTTGAAAATCTTAGACTAGTGTTTTAATTTAAAATTGCTCCCATTAGTGACAAATGCTAAAGATCTTAAAAACTGGCCAGTTAGCTCAGAGCCTCTTAAAATATTATCCAGGATGGTTGTCCTGATCAATGATTTATGCAGCACTCTGGTTTTAGAAAATATAATACCACTTTACGTCAATTCCTTCCCAGAACCTTCCCTGCCCATTATGTCAGTGATATTCTGTAACTCTTTCTGAGATTATTAGTTTCTGTGAGATCTCATTATTGAGGGCTCCATCAATGGAATTTTTGAATCAAGATTTTAAGATAGAAATAGCCATCTAGCAGTTACTACAGCCATATTAACTCTTGATAAAGATGAAATAAACCATTAATAATATATATGTGTGTATATAATTAATGATGAAGACAATACAAAGTATTAAAAAATTTCAGGTAAAACAAAAAAAGAGCATAAAAAGTGAATCTGACCCAAAGTTCACTTGAAGATAACTATTGTAACCTTCTAAACCATTTTCTTCTCCCACATAAACATATTTTAACTATTTCATCACAATGTACATTTTATTACATAACTTGCTTTTTCAATATATTGTGAAATACAAAATTACAAGATATTAACTCAATATATTGTAACCATTTTTACATATCGACATAAATTAACCACTCCATTCTTTTAAACAGGTGCTTAGTAGTTTTGTCCAGTCAAATAAATGTTGAATGCGTGCTAGTTTATCTGACTAGCACTTCACAGTTAGACATTTACATTGCTTCCAGGGTCTTAATATTTGTAAAAGTTCTTAACAAAAAAAAAAAACAAAAAAAAAACAAGACTCTAAATCAGATCTAAACAGTGTATATTTATAGTTTCCATAGTAAAAATAATTTTAAAAAATCAATGCCTCAGGGAAGCTTTTAAAAAAATGTTTTGACAAAAGGCAATTGTCACTAATGACATTTAAGCTTTTTAAACAAATACTTGGCTGTAAATTTCTAAATCTCAAAAACTACATCTCCCCTCTTTCTCATAACTCTCCAAACTGAAACTTTGCTCTTGGTGTTGCAGTAATGTTTTGCTCCTTCAACAGCCACACTTGCCTTTGAGGTTTTGGGTACCACAAGCCTTCTCTTGTCAATGCATGTTCCTTTACTTTCTAGTGAGAACTTAAGCCCCATTTTTCATTTCAATCAGGGAACATGGTATCTCTTCTGGAGGAGAGGTGGGGAATGGTCACCTGTCCCCCAGTGTCATACCCACAACACAGTTCCCTGTCCATCCTTCAGCACAAGGTCGGGGTTACTCTCCTTTGTCGCTCCTCTGCATATAGTTAATGCTGCTGCATTTCAAGAAGGCACAGTGCCTTCCCACCTCAAGAATGGACAGTGATCCTCACCGAACAAGCAAGGCACATGTTTTTAATATATGCCTTTTCCTTTATTTGAATTTTTATAGGTTGCTCTTCAAGTTGATATAATCTGATACCATTAATCTCTAAGCCTTCAAGATGAGCATGTTGGAATTTTTTTTAAGCTCATTTTTTGTTTGTTTGTTTTTTCTTGGTAGCTGCTGAATAATGAAACATTCCTCTTTAAGGCAGAAAGTACCATGAGAATTTGCAGGATGATGAGGTTGGAGGATGTGCCAGCCTGGGTAATTTTAACAGCAGCCATGTCAGCCCTGCGGGGTTGACACAGGTGTTCACAGGATGCAGGACTGATTTTAATCAGGACTTCACATCACTTCTACTGCTTGGACTAAAACACTATGATTATTTCAGAATCACCAGTGAAGGCAGAACACAGAGTCTGTAAGGCCAAGAAAACACCCATTCTCTTCCTCAGCTTCTTAGTGACTGAATTACACTCTCAACACTCTGAGCCTGACCTGACTTATTCTCAAATACAACTGGAAAATTGCTAGCAGTGCCTCAATCGAACTCAAATCACTTTTGATCACCAGGATATTTTTAATTATTCTGAAAATTCTCAAAGATGTTCAAATAGTGGAGGTATCTTTATCTTCCAGAGCTGAGCTCAAAAGCAACATTTTCTTAATTAGCCAGAGTTTAAGAAATTTCAGCTATTTTAAAATGACATCTATGGCAAAAAAGAAAAAAAAAGGCCTAAATTAAAAAAAAAAAGTGTTTTGTATGTACATAGCTCCAAAGAAAGAAAGAAAGAAAGAAAGAAAGAAAGAAAGAAAAAGAAAAAGAAAAAAGAAAGAAAAGAAAAAGAAAAAGCTGATTTTAAAGTTTAGCTTTTGTAATCCTCAATGAAAACTAAAAGCCTGGCTCATTTTTCAAAAATGCTATTTGGAAACACTAAACATAAGCACCTGAGAACAAACAAGTTTGCCAATGTCTTATTTTTGGGTGATCTAAGGAAAATTTTGAATTAAATCTTCATTTGGCCAGCCCTCACAAAATGTTATTTAGTTCATTCAGTTCAACAAATACATTTTGAGACTTTTCTAAGTGCTGCACAGTATTTAGCGCTGGAAATATCACAGTAAAGAAGAGACAAAATCCTGGCATGTGGGGAAGGTAAGGGATGGAGGGAGGAAGACATTAAAGAAAAAGTAGAAGCAAGAGGCAGATAAGTGGCACTAAAATTTGGTGTTGGCAGGTGGAACAGACTGCAATTTTAAAATGTTTGTCAAGATAAGTCTCACAGAGACTTTTGTACTCTTTACATGTCTTGCTCTGTTTCAACATGTTTTACATAATATTTTAACAAAAGTTTTAGGGAGGTGAGGGAATGAGCGATTTGGGTATCTAGAGAGGAAATATGTCCCAGCCACTGTATGCTATAAGGAAGGCTCTACCTGAAGCCTTCGCCATCTCAGTTGATGGCAACTCCAACTTTCTAGTTGCTCAGGATGAAAATCATGTCATTTTTGAGTCTCTTTTCTTAACACCTCTCATCCAATTCTTCAAAAATATCTGTTGGTCTGATATTCTTTCAGTCCCCCAGCTTGTCCCATGTGTCCTATGCAGAAATTCTGAAACAGCTGCTACCCCTTCCTACTGTCCATTTCTTACCCAGTTTCCACATGCAATTTGATATCACACTTCCTTCCCCACCAACATTTCCTAGGATGTAAATGATGAATGATCATATAACCTCAAAAATTGTTAATCCTTTCTCCTGATCAGACCTGTGTGCATTCTCCGAAAAGGAGAATTCCAGGGCTCTCTCCTTTTGAATGCCATCTCCATCAATACTGTAATTTTAAAAACAAAACATCCAGGGTTGCCCGCTGGTTAAGAGGAGGAGGAGGAGGAGGAGGAAGAGGAGGAGGAGGAGGAGGAGGAGGAGGAGGAGGAGGAGGAGGAGGAAGAGGAGGAGGAGGAGGAGGAGGAGGAGGAGGAGAAGAAGAAGAAGAAGAAGAAGAAGAAGAAGAAGAAGAAGAAGAAGAAGAGGAAGAAGAAGAGGAAGAAGAAGAAGAAGAAGAAGAAGAAGAAGAAGAAGAGGAAGAAGAAGAGGAAGAAGAAGAAGAAGAAGAGGAAGAAGAAGAAGAAGAAGAAGAAGGATCAACCAAATAAAATCTTCTCTCTTTCAATTCTTTTCATGTTCAACACCTGCACTAAAGTTCCCATGTCCTTATTTCCTCCTTGATGGAAAAGAAAATCAGGTGTCAGAATTTGGACTGTAACTAGAAGATATTATTATTAAAGTTGTGTTCTGCCATTCAGCTTATTTGGTATTGAATAGACATATTTTCTAAAGATCACACCTGGTAACTTTCCACAATCTTTTTCCTCTTGACGGTTACCTAGTCGTGAATTTTACCTTGAGTATATGAAATACAAATTTCTACCACAGTCCAATAGCTTCAAGGATTTTTTAAAATTTGCTTTGACATTTTGACTAATGTGCTGCTTCAGGCTCTATGTAGTCATAGCTGTCAAGTGATACCAATAGACCTATCCTGCAGGAATTATGTAAACCTTATATAATTAATATTTGTGAAATGTCTTAAGATCCTGGCACAGGAGACAACATTGATATCCAAAGCTATTCTATAACTTTTTTTTTAATCAGCTGCCAGCTGGATTCTATATGGCTTCTAGTTCCAGCTCCTATGCAAGAACATTGCTAGCATTTAAAATATACTGTTTGCGTAAAAGAAAGGGTTACTAGGAGGTCAGGTAATGTAGCCTCGGGGAGACTACAGAAATCCCACCAATTGTTCAAAAACACACAAAGCACCATTACTCAATGTGCAGTCAGGTTCAAAATATTTCCTTGGAGAGCTGCCTCTGAATCCTTGTAGCTGTTATTTGAGAGAGAGCTACTCTGAAATCTTCATGTCTTCCCATGAACAGATTGTTACTAATGAAATGGTGCCCTAAAAGCCAGGTGAGATAGGCTTCAAAATAAAGCTAACCCTATATTAAACCCATCGCAGAGATGAACCATAGATGAAGGCCAACAGTAGAGTTTCTCAGGTACACACACACAATGCCCAATTAAGCTTGAATTCAAGATAAACAACAGAAAAATTATTTAGTTTGTGTGTCCCAAGTATTGTGTGGAATATATTTAGAATTCACTGTTTATTTGAAATTCAAATTGGATTTGGCAACCTGTATTTTTATTTGCTAAATCTGGCAACAGTAGTCAAAGGAAAACTATTTTTCAGCTTATTTTCAATTGACATTATACCACCCAACAGCAAGGAAAAACACAGATGAAAAGAACTATGTAATTGTCTATTTTGTTTTAATGATTTCTATTTCATATTAAATGGCAAAGGACAAGGTTTATAAACAACATTAAAACAGGTAAAAAAAATAGACTATGCTGGTGTAAAAGATGATGATGAACATTTAAAGATCCACAGATCAGGAAAACTGATGTTGCATCAATCCTTGTCATTTAAATAATTTAAGCTGTAACTAAAAAGAGTAATGCCATGAACTACATATACAAATCAAGTCTTATTTCGTAGTCACCCTGCTTGAACATTAACTGAATGATAACCTATTAGCCTTGCATTTCTAAGTAAAAAGCAATCATTGCATAAGGCGCATGTACTTACTTATTACTTGCCTATCTCTTTTTAGTACTTCTTCTATCTTCTAAATGAAACATTATTTTTTCCAAGCAACTGTTTCATTTAATCTCTTATTAGCAAAGCAAATATTTGGTTCCTAAACTAATGTTTCCAATTTTAGTGACAGACACTTCCAAAAGGAAGCAAACTTCTAAATGCTATGGCAGGATTCCTTTCATTTGGGTGTTAAGACAGCCAGCCAATCCCTTTGAAAGTATTTTTTAAATGTCTCTCTCTAGTGGATGTTATACTCCCTTTCCCCACCCCTCCCTGCCTTCCCCGGAAAATTATTGTTTAAGAAAGTCTACTCAAATAGTGAAAATACTTGGCTAATATTTTCCTTATGAAAACACAAGTACAATTAGACCTGGCCCAAGTGCTCAAGTTAAATGAGCAATTTGGCCATTATAATTTTAAGTACTGGAGACAGCCATTCTGGATCATTCAGACACCATAAACTCTTTCCTAAATTGTTTGATCTGTACTATTCAAAATCTGTGGCTCTTGGAACCTGACCTTAAGGTTTACCCGAGTCCGGCTTTTGAAACATACCAGTTCGTAAAAGGCTTTGTGGAAGAAACAAAGTCCTTGGTGAAAGTTTACTTCTATTTGTTGTTGAGCATTTTTGTGATTGTCGTGCTAAATCTAAGCTGCCATGTTATTAACCTTTTCAAATTAGGCATTTAGTAGCCTGAGCTGAATCTTTTCTTAATGTGCACATTAGAATTTTCCAGAACAGCTGGCACTGGGCTGGAATATTAGTTGAGATCTTTGATTTACATAGTCCAAGAGCTAACATATAAATTCTATTTCTGGAGAATTTTATAAATAAGAATAATAGCAACAATAATAGCTAACATTTAATGAGTGCTTATTGTGTCCCAGCCTTGTAGGTATCTTCAGTCATTAAACACCTTCAACAACCTTATGAGGTTATAATCCCCCAATTTTGTAGATAAGAAAATTCAGAGGCGTTAAGTTGCTTGTCCTAAATCACACAGTAAGTAGTAAAACTTGGCTTTGTACCTAGGCAGTCTAGCTGCAGAATCTCCCTGCTTACTACTTTGCAACACTGAGTCCGTAAATGTGTCAGGCAACAAGGAAGAGCTTCCACCTTCTCCTGTCAGGTTTCACGTGAAGGAGGTGCCATTTCTTGAACTGTGACACAGACTTCAGGTGAATAGTAGATAACCAAACTAAAGGAATGAAAGCAAACTTTCAGGCCCACTACCAACCAATCGTAGGCAACCTCACTGTTCCTGTAAATGTTTGTGCATATTTTTGGTTTATTTTTACACATTTATGACAAGATTTATGACAGAGTTTTAGTATGCTTATGATAAGGTCCTGAAAAAATCAGGACCTGTAGTAAGAACAGAATTATAAATGTGTAGGGTGGAGTCTTCCTTCAAGGACAACGACATTCTAGGTGTTAGTCACCTGGAGAAGAACTATGACAGGCCCAGAACAGAAATAGGATCTCTAGCTGGGTGGCTGACTGGAATCTAGCTCTCCTGGTTTTGATCACCAAGGGGCCAGAAAGTCTGCCTGGCTAGTGGGGTGGAATGCAGTATTTTCCCTAGGGGAAGGCTAGGGGCAAACAGGGCAGAACCCGGGGCAGGAAAAGTTGGGTTCTAGGGTTTGTGCCTCTCTTACCTGTGCTTCTTTCTCTTTCATCCTTTTTGCGTGTTTGAAAAAAGCCTTTTGAAAGTTCTAGTATATCTTGGATGTCTCAATGAGGGACTTTTAAAAATAAATTGGCATAGAACACGGGAGGGCAGCAATGATGGTGGTAAAAATGAAGGAAAAGAATCCAGAGGGTGAGGGATGAAGATGGAGGCTTCCTGTAGCTGGCCATCCTCCCTCACTCTCGGTTCTGCTGCCAAATTCTGCAGGTTCTGGCTTGTATTTTAGTTTGGAGGCAGGACTCCTGTATGCCTTGTATGTGGATTACAGGTGTGGGGGAATATTTGTATAATAGCCATGCTAGTTCTCTACCACAGTAAACTTTGAGAGAACTGTAGACAGTTCATAGTTTCTCTCTTCCTTCTTTTAAAAATACAGATGAGTAAATAATTTTTTTTTTGCTAGGTTGTTGACAATGCACACATATTTGCAACTGTCTATTATACAGACTGGAGGAAATGCTATGTATATATTAATTTACTAGACTAAAAAAATCCCCCTGCCAAACCTCATTCCTGGCTCAAGATAGCATCACCTTAAGAGTTTTACAGAAATTATCCAGAAGCCTCTAAAGCTGAAAGCAGGGCTGGGGGTGGGTGGGAGTAGAAAACAGAAAAGGAGCAACTGCCTGGTGAAACAAACTAAAGCTTTGCCAAAGGAGCTCCATATGAGCCACTGAAACATTCATTTTCATTTCAAGAGCCCTCACCCCTCTTTCCTTTACTAAACATTTATTTATTCCAAAAAAAAAAAGGTGATATTTTAGTTTCTGTAACCATTTTACTTTGGGATGCAAAGAATCTCATTATGTATTTATCTCAATTTTAACGTTTTTTTCCTGACAACTTATTGCAAGTAGCTCTAAAACCGCACTGACCCTAAGAGATTCCTTCAGAGGCACACACTCAGAGGAAAGAATGGAACCGCATCACTCCCTGTTGGAGAGATGTATACAGAAACATCCTATTTGTTCCGCGGTCAGGAGAGCCCCAGGACCGTGGGCTGATCTTCCCGGCTCTGACCTCCACACATGTGTGCAGGGATGGGGTGAGGCTGCTCAGTTAGGCCCTGAACCACCAGCCTCCTCACTCTGTGAACAAGGGCAGTATTCCTGGCCCCAATTTGCAGGGCTAACTAACCTGTAATACTGGCCAAGAGAAAAAGTTCTTGAGCTCTTTAGAAAAAAAAAGAAAAATGCCACAATACACTACCTAGTAGGGTTCATCCCGACTTTGCAGACTGCTAGGACTGTTAAAAAGCAGAAAGACCAGGAGCGAAACCAAATTAGTAAACAAACCTACCGGCTCCACTGGCTCACTAAAGATTTTCTGAGCCCCGAGTCTCATGAAAACACATCCAGTGAGGGGAAAGTCATAGCCTTTCATGGCGTTTCTGAAATACCTCTTGCCTGGAGGATTGCGGGAGCTGCCACGCAGAGCAAGCCCCGGGCTGCACGCGCTGTTACCCTGACGCGATGCGCAGTCAAAGCCGCCGCACTGTCCGGGAACTGTCGGCGGATGGGTCCTCAAACGTTGCAGACACCGGAGAAAAAACGGTTTGCTCAGGTGTCCATAGGTAGAGGAGAAACGCACGCCATTGCCCCAAGTTGGGAAACTTTTCCTCAAAGCTGCAGGGAAAGCCCTAGGGGCTTTTCAAGGGTTGTAGAGACTTGTGTCCGCAATTAAAGGAATCTAAGCAGTTCAGGAGGGAAAATGCACACCGACCACGAGCGGGAGTCAAACCAGCGCGTGTCTGTGTCCTTATCTCGACTTGTCAGTTTCTGAGCACTAGAGCCCCGATTTCCACGGGCGCTTTATTCCACTCCGTTATCCCTTGTCGGGCTGCATTTTCTGGAAAAACTGCGCCCCCCAACTCGACTCCAAAAGCGTTACTCTGAATCTCACCGCGGCCCCCACCAAGCCGAGCCCGTCTCTCCCGCTCCTCTCCCCCCAGCCTCCTGCCAGAGGCCGCGGCGGTCGGTGGTCCACAGAGCTGCGAAGCGCGTCAGGGAAAGCGGTCCCCAGGCCGGTGCGTGTGTGATGGGGGGGGGGGGCAGGCGGAATGTGAGGCATGCTAGTTTTAGCCAAGTTGACAGTTTCTGCCATGGCACGCATGTTGGGGGGAGGCTGCAGACCGCTGGGTACAACTATAACTCCACAGCGGTGATGGCAAGCTTGAGCCGGGTCGGGCCAGCTTCGGCGGGACCCGGACGCCGCATCAGCTCCCAGACAGAGGCCACCAAGTCTCGGAGAACGCGTGCCAGCCCCGCCCCGCCCCGCCACTGCTTAGAGCCTTTCTGGATGAGACTCTCCCTGGCTTGTCCTGCTCTTCCCGGGTCCATTCGCGTTAGGGAGTCCGGTCCGTCCCGGATTCTGGCAGAGTGCGCTCGGAGACCCGGGAAGCCCCGGGTCGCAGCCAGGGTGGCCCACCCCGGTTCCGCCTGTTCTACAAAACGCGGAGTTCGTGCGAGCGCGGGCCAGAGCAGAAAAGACCCTGCCATCCCCTCGGTTCGGCACGCCCCAGGGTCTCCGAGGGCGCGCGTCCCCCCGGGTCACAGCGCGCACCGCCCTCCGCGCCGCCCCGGAGGCTCGCACCGCTCGGTCCACCTGCCGCGGCCACTTACTTCCCGGTCTCCCCGCCCCAGCCCCGACCCCAGCGCTGCCTGTCTGGGCCCATCCCACTCCCGGCCCCCCGGGGCGGGCCGCGCCCCCAAATACCTGCCGTGAAGATGCAGAGAGCGAAGAGAGTCTTGCAGATCATGGTACCCTGGGGCCCGGAGCCGAGCCCCGCGCGGGCGGCGGCAGAGTTGGCGGGGACTGACCGAGCGCACGGGGCGCGGGCGGCTCCTGCTCCGGCCCGCGGGCCGCGGTGGGAGCCGAGTGTCCCGCGCGGCTCGGGGGGCGCGCGGGGAAGCTGGGCGATCTCGGCGCCGCTCGCTCAGCTGTGTGTCCTGCGGCGCCCGGCGAGCGTCTGCTCCATCCCAGCCGCCCAGCCCGGGGCCGCCCCCGCCGCCGCGCCAGCCTCCGCCAAACTCCTCCCACCCGGGCCCCACGGCGACAACTAGGCCACCCCCTGGCCTTTCCTCTCCCAGAGCTAGGGTCCCAGGAGCCCCGGCCCAGGGCGGCCTCTGCTGGACAGTCAGGGCGCCGGACCCGACTGTCGACTGGGTTGAGTGTCTAACACTGGCTGGGAACTAAGGAGATGGAAAGAAGTGGGCTGGGATCGCCGCCCTCAGGAATTTATCTCAGCTTTTCTTACAAGAGCTTGCATCCTTTAAACCGTATCCCATTTTAGGCGTCCCCTGGAAGATCCAGACCCCACCACTCTAAAAGAGTACACGTATTTCTTTCTCAGCCGGAGAGCCTTTTTTCCTTCATGTCTCGAAATGCTCCTGCCTGTATATTAAACCCTCACACACAGTCAGCGCCGGAGGACACTTTCCGGTACCTGAACCCATAGGTATGTCTGCTGTCCTAGTCAGCTTCTTCCTAGAAGAAAATAGTACTGATATCAGGAAGCACTGATCATGGAATCACTATGAGCAAGGCATCATGCTCAGTGTTATATTGTTATATTGTTACTCCTCTAACAACACTCTGACATGAGAATTATTATTATTTCATTGTACAGATGAGAAGACTAAGGGACAGAGAAGTAATTTGCTCAAGGTCACCTAGCCGGAAAGGGCTGGAACCCGTAATAGAATAGCTTGTGTGCATGGGGGCCATAATAACAAAAGCTAACATTTCCTGTGTTATCACTCACTTCATGCTGGACAATTGTGCTGCATAGGTTTTAACCAAATCAAGTTCTCAAAACCAAGCTTTGAAGTGGACACTGTTATTGTTTCATTTCCAGGTGAGGAAATGGAAGGCACAGAGGTTTAAGTACTAGTCCAAGGTCACACAACTAGCTAATGGTATCGATAAGATGCCTGCCTAAGACACTTTGGGTCACCTCCATACTCTACTCCCTCTTCAAAGCCCAAGGGTTCTGTGCGTTTTCGCAGATCAAAGCTGATCTTTCATTTAATCCTCCCCACCATTTTAGACTTGCTTATTTCTCACACCTCTATCAATCAGACCAAATGCCAAATCATCCCCCTGTATTTATGTGATTATGAATCTGGTGGTCCCCTTGGCACTAGAGCTGGGAAGCCACAGGAATTACTGAATCTTCCAAAATAATTGATTTGCTCAAGGCCATTAGTAGCTCTGGAGAACAGCACTGTTTTTCTATGACTTCTTTTGCATATACCAGAGCCTCAGGATTTATCTTCTCACTCTTTTGGGCCTCATTATTTTATCTGTGACAAGGTCAATTTCTCTATCTGACCACCATTACCACTTGTAGAACTTGTCATGCTTCCACAACCAGAAAGAAAAACTGGGCACACGGTTTTTCTTTCCTCTTTGTAAATGTATTGATTCTTTTTGGAAGGAGAACAAAAAGATATTTGTTCAACCAGTGCCCATTCCCCTTCCCTTCTCCCTAGCCAGAGAAACCACAAATTCCATTTGTTAAACACATTTTCTTAATGCTTTTGACCTTGAGGTCCTTCCGATTTCTAGTGTAATCTACATGATTAGGAAGAATTTCTGCATCTGGCTTGTAGTTGTCATGGAGGCAGAAACCACACACTGATGAATTTTTGCAGGGCCTTTCTATAAGGAACTGGTGCCTTTAAACAGGGTCATTTAAGTAAGTGACTCTATAAAGAAAATAAAGGTTTTTGAAAACTACTTCACGGAATAAATGATTCAATATAAATTCAATAAAACTTTAATAAAATCCCCCTGGAGTGCAAAGCATGAGGGTAGTGATGCCCATATACAAATCAATTAAAATTTCTGAGGTTTTTCACTGTACACAAAATAGAATTAAAAAAAATTTCTTTAACAAAATTATTTTTATTAATGATTAAAACTTTTAATTCAGTAACTGTGAACTGTAGATAAAAATGTAATGTTGAATAAATAAATTTTTAGTCATTATAATTGTTAATGTGCTTAAAGTTTTTGTGTAACTCTTATAAATAAATGTATTCAAAGATTTTTTTTAAAAAAATCATTGATTTAGAGAAAACATACTTGATCACTTACTAGGTGCCAGACACTGTGGGAATGTTATAAGTTATAATAGTTAGGGTAGGCTAGGTAATGCTGCTGTGATAAATCACCCCAATCTCTCCAGAGACTTAAGCAATCATGGTTTACTTCTCTCATCAAAGTCTGCTGTAGAACCAGGTTACACCTCAGAGTAGCTGTCCTCTATGTCAGGACTCAGGGTTGCATCTCTATGTCAAACGCTGCTTGCCCACTCATTGAGATAGAGTAGAGAAAAGGAGAGTCAGTGCAACAGTTAAATCTTCCACCTAGAAGTTTCTACTCATATTTTATTGGCTAAAGCAGTCGTGAATGGCCATGCTCAGTTTCAAGAGATCGATCTTGTGTGCTCAGATGAAGAGGATAGCTGGATAGCAGGGGACTGTTGTGATGTGTGCCACAGAAGTTAAATGTCCTTGTCATCAGAAAGCTTATATTCTACTTGTAAGGAGTCAAACATTGTATGAAAGATCACAAAAATATAAGCAATAATTTATCTTAAATGACAGAAATAATAATACTAACATTATTGAGTTTCTGCTGTGTTAGAAATTATTCTAAGTTTTTTTATATAACCGTTTTAAACATTACACTCCAGAAGGTTATTTCAATTTTAGAAATAATAATAATTTAAAAAAAGCTGAGAGATACTCAAAGAGTGTAGGCATGAAGGAAACCAAAAGGTGCTACGAATTATAGTGTAGAGGACTTGCACTCCTCACTGGGGTCAGGGATGGAATTTGAATGCAACACTTTAGTCAAACCTTAAAGCAAAAGCCTGTGTCTGTCTGTCTCTCTCTCTCTCTCTCTCTCTCTCTCTCTCTCTCTCTCTCTCTCTCTCTGTTTTAAATGCTCCACTGGGATAAAATCTAAGATAAATTGGCCTTTCACTGAGTTCCATTCTTTTTGATTACTGTTAAAATGAATTTCTAGTATTGTAGACTTTCAACAAGTTACAAAAAATTGCCCTTGGTTAACTTAGTTTTCAACATCCTGAATTTATTATAATTTATAGATAATGTTATATAATGAATGTTATATAATATAGAAGTGTTAGCTTTAGACTCTGGGATTTACCATGGCCCAGGAGAGACAGAATACTATGATGGAGAGAGCTGCATGAGGCAGTATGTGCAATGGTTAGAGCCTGGGTTCTGATGTCCAGCTTATGGCCACTGGATGCTGGATCTAATCCACCCTCTGACAAATACTGAGTGACTCTAATTACTTGGCACCTCTATGCCTCAGTTTCCTCCTGGCATTGTTGGGAAGATTGAATGGGCTACATATGTGAAGGCTTGGCATGTTCTAAGTATCAATACATGTTAGCTATTATTAGAGGAGAAACTTTGGGGGTACATTTTTTAAAAAGTTGTTGAATCTAAAGCACTAGAAGAGATCATTAATGCCTACTACAACTATTTCTTCACACTCATAGTTATGTGACTTGGGTTCTGCCCTCAGTAATTCCACCCCTGCTACAACTGAGCTGCAGGGGAAAGCTCTATACTGTCTCTGACAGCTCCTCCCCTACCTCACCTCTATCCCAAAGGCAGGAATGCACCAGCCTCAAGACCCTGATATACTTTGCTTTCTTTTCATTTCTCTTCCTAAACCACATTGCAATAATGTCTCCACGGATTCTGCTACAATTCCTCACATCACTTTTCTTTTCTCTTAACTGTGATTCCCTTTTTTATTTTAATATAAATGGCAAAAAAGATTTAAAACGCTTATCCAATATGTGCAAAAAGATAAATTTGGAATTTTGCCAAGAAATATCTGTTTGAACAAGGGCATTTGTAAAAGGGCATGGATGGTGAAACCTGATTATTTCCTTGGTTTAAATAAAGTTGTTTGGAGCTGCAAGAGCTCTTTGAAGACACTAAACCACAGGTTACTAATTTTTATTTTAATTAAGAAGGAAGCCCTTAAAATATTTCAGAAAGGAAGAAACTGGCTTCTTGAAGGTGGTGCACATATTGAATCCTCTTATTTAAACAATTATAAAACTTGATTAATACTATAGACCTGTGTTGTCCAAGAGAAGTAAGATACAAGTCACATATGTAATTTAAAAATTTCTAAAAGTCATATTTTTAAAAAGGAGAAACAGGTGAAATTAAGTTATTTAAAACACATTTAATACTAGGCTTTATTTAACCCAATATATCTAAAATATTTATCATTTCACATGTAATGAATATAAAAATATTAATGAGATATTTTACATTCTTTTTCTCATCCTGTCTTCGAAATCCAGTGTATATTTTATACTTATGTGACATCTCAATACAGACTCGGCACCTTAAGCAAACATGGCTAGTAGTTATCATAATGGGTACTGTGGCTATAGAGCATTAGCCTTGATTTTTTACCTTGCCTCATGAATATGTTCTGTGAAAGTACTGAGTAGTGCTGGCGGGAGTAGTTGAAAGCCTAAGACTCGCTGATTGCATAGCTTCCAATCCTCATTAACCACTCTGAGTCTCAGTTTCCCCTTCTGTGGAATGGAGATGATGATGATAATAATGACACCTTGTGTCAAAGGATTATTATGATCATTACATTCATGGAAAGGATTTGGAACAGACCCTAGTCAGAGTAGAGCCTCGATAAATGTCTTCTATTGTATTTGGGAGGAATGGTTATGATGATGCTGAAAATGATTATTAATAGCAAAATCTTCCCAATCGTCATTGTAGTATTAGAGATTCCGTACTACTCCAAAGCATTAACAATATCTCTTGTCCCTAGAAATCTGCATATGTGTTGAGCATTAGTTCACAACATTTTTGTTTTAGGACCCCTTTACCCTTCTAAAATTTGGTTAAGAACTCCAAAAGCCATTTGTTTATGTAGGAAGATCATTTAAGGGCCCTTTAAGATAATGGTGGTTTTCTTCTTTTATATTATACCAAAACTTAACAAGCAGTAGTTTTTTAAAAGTTAACAACAATGTGGAATCTGAAAACATCTCAATTAAATCTTCGTATTGCATTACATTAGAATCCATGGTCTATCTTGCACTTTGAATGTATCTTTTCCCATGTATGATTTTGTAACATCATGCATTATTTATATAAAAATATTGGTTTGCAGAGTGATGTGGATTTTCTGAATTTTAACATATTTCATTATATAACATCAAAAAAGTTACATTTGTTAATATCTTCACTTATATGATCAGAAAAGTCTTTAAATATTGAGAAGCTGTAAAGTTAATGGTGGAGGATACAAGTTTGGCAAAAGTCTAATTTTCACTTGAAAGCTTGAATCTTATCATTGACATCAAATACAGACAGTTGTTTTTTTTTTTGAAGTAACAGGCTAACTTTATGGGAAAAATATGTATGAATATCTAAGTTTGAATAACCATAGTTTGTCTGTTAGTCACTCTTTCAGGTAAAAATTGTGTTCCATGAAAAAGTGGTTAGTTCAGCTTGCCACTCAAATCATTATATGAGTGTACTTTCTTTAAGACAATCGTCTCATTTTTGTTTACAGCCAATAGGCTTTATGCATACGTCTCATTTATGTACATAGATATAAAAATGTGTATTCAAGATCAAGATTTAATAAATTTAAATAGTTTTACCATTTTAAAAAAGACATTCATAAATGAAACTTGCTTTTTTCTGCCTTTAAACTGGGCACACATCGTGGTGAAGAATACAATGACTACTAGAATAATTTGGTACTACTGACTTTGTTTATGCTAAAGCACCAAAAGTTTTACCCATAATTGCTTTTGTACCATCATGCAAAAGTCAACACACCAAAAAGATAAAATAAAAATAAAAAATACAAAAAATAAATAGCATCTTAGTATTATCATGGAAATAATGTTGACTTTGTAGATCTGAAGGATCTTAAGGACCCCCCTAGGAGTCTATGTACTACACTTTCTATTGGTTTAGTGAAACATCTTAGATTGCTGGGGACATTAGCTATTTTATCTGTCCAGAACAGACTTTTTTTTTTTTTCAGGAAAATGCTCTCTCTAAGCAAATGTTTCCAGTGGTGATTGCACCTTCCTATGTAGCCTGCCTCTGTTGTCACAGTGATTGGTATAGGATGGACATTAGACTCTGCTCCACTGAGTGCACTTTCCCAAGGTTTATATACTTGGGATCAGAAACTTCCATTAACAACTGCTCTCTGGAGATAAATTGTGGAATTTCAGTATACTAGTGTATCATTCCTGCATGTGGGTGAAACTAGTCTGAAATAGAATATTGAAGCTTGACTCTCAAAGAGGAGAATTGGGAGAAAAGAGACTTGGTGGCATTCTAGTCCTTAGTCACATTTGTCTCTGAAGTACAACCACACCTTTGCATTTTTCATTTCTCTGTGAGTATTTTGATAAATTTACCCTTTTGATCAAATTAGTTCAAATTGGGTTTCTGTCACCTGCAACACAAAGAAATTGACTAATGCAGAGGGCATCAAAAGTTAATTTCCAAAGTCATTCATTGTTCAATAATAGTGATTGAGGACAGGTCTTTTCATTCAGGAAAATTTCATTCTCTGCTCAGAGCTAAAAATAAAACAGACAAACAAACATCACAATGAAACCACATGGCTGCTAAATTATTAAATTAATAAATGGTTGAGCAAGTCAGAACATTCAACTTATATTTCTGCAAAGAAAAAAGCATAGAAGTGAAAATGGTTAAGTTCGTGAAAACAAATGTAGTTCACCATGGACACAATAGGCTTAATAATACATGGCAAATATAAATAATTTCCACAAATTGGTCGTAATGAAAAAAATAACCTTGGCTTTAAACACCTTACATTTTTACAATATTTGTAAATTTAGCTAACTAAAATTTTTTCTTCTTTACACATATTTTTGTCCCCATCAGTTGTAACATAGCTTAGTAGGTTTCACTTCAGCTTGTACTGAATTCATGACTGTAGTTTTGTCAGACCACTCATATAGGCTAATGTTTCAGTCATTTCAAACTCAGCATTGAATCCTTAAATAACTACAACCGAACAGTACTGGTAACATCTGTTGACTCATCAAGAGTCAAAGAAAACCATTAGAAATTATTTTAAGCTAACTATTAATGTTTTTAAGTTGATTGTTGTTGCTCCTAATGTCCTCAGCTCTTTCAGTAACAGAAAGTCTAATCATCCAAACAAGTTTGTCTTCTCTGACCACTGTTATTTTGGCTGCTACAATTAATTAAAATGTAAGTAAGTCACAATTGGTAAACAATCTTTTTTTCTCTTGACTAACAAATGAGCCACTTAGAAAGTTCCTTTGGTTGCAGCTTCATTTTGAATTTGAATTTTCATGGAAAAAATCAATTCTAATGAGATATTTGTTTTACATTTTCTCACTGTTCTGATAAAACAGTCAAGGAATACTGTGCTTTGGCAATAGTGTGATGATTATTTAGTCTGGTAATATAGACCTAATTGTATCCTTTTAATAGAGCAATAACATAATGCAATGCAATTTAATTTGATAACAAAATAATTCATGTTCCATTGTACCTTAAAAGTATGCTGTTCAGAGTCTACTTTTCATTTTCTTTTTTATTCATTTCAACATAATGGGTATGTGAAAATAAAAAATAATAAAGTAAAGGGTAGTGGTATGGTGATATGTACAGCATTCAAAATGCTGACAAAGTGTGACTTCATCATTGTGATTTGTAGTGTGCTAAGCAGCAATATGAAGTAATGAAAGTGTGACATACAGTTTCTGCCACAAGTATTCAACACTAACACTGCTGCTGTAGCATGAAAGCAGCCAAAGACAACACATGAACAAATAAGTGTAGTTGTGTTCCGTAAAACTTATAGACACTGAAATTTGAATATCATAATTTTCATGTGTAGTGAAATATTCTTCTTTTAATTCTTTGTAGACATTCTGAGGTCACAGGTAGTACAACAGATTTGGTCTGCTAGCCATAGTTTGCCCACCTCTGTTCTAGAGAAGATTTGCATTTGCTTTTGCTAGATATCTTGGATTGGTTCAAACCTATAACAGCCTCAGATTATTAGCCTGGGGCTTCCTGAACTAAGTAATGTCTATTTAAACTCCAAATCCGTATGAGATTAGGGCTATGGTTCTGATATATGAGGGAGACTATTTTTTTTTAGTATTTTTCCTTTTTCACATGGAGTTGAGGCCTTGAAGATAAATTACCTTTTGTGTTTCCCTTTATCATCAGCCTTTTTTTTTTTTTTTCCTAGCCTATCTTTTTATTTAAGTTGTAGTCACCATTCAAGGGCCCTCAATTTGTGGAAGAAATCTAATCCCATTACTCTAATTTATACAAGCCAAGACCTTATGCTTCTTCCCCATTTATGCATTAAACCTAGAGCATCTACAACTCTAAAATCTGATGATAACTCCAGTTATAGCTCAATTCTCTCTTTTTGGGGAAAAGGGGGCTAGAGATTTTCTTTGCTTTCTTGTGAGCTCATTATATATTTATTAAAAGTTTACAGTAGTTTATCTAGCATTTTAAAGATATGTTGCACCAGGAAGTGGTATTTTGAGAATTAGTCGTTCTCTTCAACATAGCTCTTCAAATCCAGGGGCTTTCTGTCAAGGTAGGGGTATAGGAAGTTTTGCAAGTCTGCCTAGGTTCCCACAAAGATAGTCATTTTATTACTGTAGTCTTTCCACTTGTCTAAAGGCTTTTGCCTATAAAGTTTTCGGTCAATTTAGACCTCAGACATTACTGTTCTCATGATTCAATCTGTCTCCTAAAATCCTGGGAAATCTTTTCTTGTTTTTAAAAAAAATCATTTTTCTTTCATGACTCTGGTCTAGATACTTTGTCTATATTGTAATCTTCTCCCAGTTTTAGGGATTAGGTCTTTGGAATCAGAGATCTGGGAGATTATCAAACTATTTCTGATTTTTGTTATACTACAGTCCTTGCCTCCCTGCCTCCTCCCTGTCAAGCTGGCAATGAAACCTAGATTGACTATTTGTTTAAATGGGGACAGGGAAAAAAAGAAATACAGTAGTAGTAGTAGTAACAATAACAATAGTAAAAATTAATTAATAGTTTAAAGTATTTCTGCCACATATTTAAATTATCTATCCCACTACCATATGTCCTTTCAGATATTGTTAATATGACTTTTTTAGGAGCAGTTGTTTTGAAGACAATAATGTTATTCTATTTATTAAAATTATAAATGTTAAAACTTTTATATTCAGCTTATACATTTTATTGTATTTATTGATTAATCAAATTTTATGTATAATTTTTTAAAATTTTGGATAATAGCCTCCTATATAAAGCTACATTTGAAGCTATAATTATAAATTTAATATTTAAAATTTCTTTTTAGGTGTTTCTATTGTCAGGCACAGAACAAAAACTTCTAAATTTTTTAATAATTCTTTTTAAATCTAATAAATTGTTTGCAAATAGTGATACTCAAGTCCTTTTAAATATTCTAATAAAATGTATACTAAGAAATTTTATGCTTATAATTACATATTTAAGTGACATATTTATGTGTTTTTAAATAGAATTAAAAGTAACTATAATAGGCCAAGTTATTTGAAATTGTAAAAGTACATAAAATACAAAATAGGGATTCCTGAACCACAATTATTATTTTTATTATTGCTATTATTATTGGTTTATTATAGATGTAATCTTCTGAAATGTTTTTAAACTTTATTCTAAATATTCTTGGTTTTAAACTATATATACTCATTATAGAAACATTTATTGAATCCTGAGACATTTTAGGTATACTTTCTTACATATGTAATGGTTAAAGTTATTAGCTAAGGTGATGACTGAATTCTTGTTTGCAATACCAATTAATTATTAGAAAGACTTCATACAGTAAAGAGTTTAGTCTCCTAGTTCACTTCTCTGCTCTGCTCATGGAAATCCTTATTCCCATCTAGGTCACTGAGTGAATTTTAAATTTCCTTGACTTTAACATAGCTGTAAATCTTTTGAATTTGTCAAACATTTCACATGCCTGCATTTGGTAGAATCATTCAACTATTTAAGCTGTGAAAATGACATTTCCAATCAAATCCTGAAAATCTATCTTTGGGTGAGTATTTGATCACAAATTATAAAGTCTTTTTATTGTCAGTTTTGTGGATTACAGGCCACAGAAACTGATTCAGGATAACTTAAGCAAAACATGAATTTATTTAAAGGATATGGGCAATTCAAAATAGGAGGCAAAGTTAAACATTAGGCTTTAAGAACCAGGGATCTTCCTGAATAGCAGGAATTAAAGGATTGTTTCTTTATTAAGCCCCCTCAGGAGGGTCAAAAAGAATTATTCCATCCAATTTTAATTGTTAGGATTATCAATACAAGATTAAAAATTTTAGGTGGACAAGTTTGGTCTTTTTTGTGTCAAATGCTGCCCCTTGGCCAGGGAGGTCCCTAAAGGAAGACAGATTCTACTACTTGAGAAGTAAAAAATCTAAAACTGGGCAGGCTAACAAAGGTGACACTCCAGTCTTCCAGAGATAGAAATTGTGCAGATAGCTTTGATTTCTTTCAAGTCAGTAAAAATAGGTCCTTTTGGGTAATCACTGGAATGCAAGTAGTTTTGTAAACCTCTTCACAATATTTAACCAATTTTGATGTTACTACTATCCTAAATGGAGCTCATGCTAGAAAACAAATATGTAGCAGTATAACTTATCTATTAAAATTTCCTTCCATATTACTTAATCCTTAACTTAGTAACAAGTCACTTGTCTATAAGAAAAATAAGGCCACCCAAATTATTGGGCCAAACCAACTAAATGCCTTTGGCTGAAGAGCATTAGAAATCTATTTGCCTACTTGAGGCAAAGTGGATGTGACAGGCCACCAGTGGTGATATGAATAACTACTTCTTCATTGCATCAGTAACGCTGAATGAGAGCATAGTGAGTATTCAGGAGAGCAGAAATAATCAGCATAGTAGCCACTTTATTGAGTCAGCATCAACTATTTTTGATGGTCAGCACTGAATGGTCAACTCAGTAAGTCTGTTACTTATCCTTTGAAAATATGATTATATTAGGCATTTTTATTAAAATTGGAATATATTTTCCTGCAGTCTATCCAAGCAGAGTCTACAATCTTCGAAATATTTTTTGAATATCACTTGTAATATTTTTTCAGTTTATTCCATTTGACATTCAGTAGATACTTGCCATTATTTAAGTAATATTATGTGCTTATAAAACATCCAGAGAGATTAAATAATTCTTGTCTTTATAAATGGCAAGAGTTCACTAAAATCAATTAGAGTTTCTTGTATTATTTCTTCTCTTTGATGTGAATAAAGAAATATATTGAACTATAGTTTAAAGCCTAGTGCCATCCTATTTTAAATTATTTATACTTTAAAACATTATTGCAAAGCTATTTTTGGGTATGCAGTCATGCTACCTTAGGTTGTAGCACTAATAATTAAATAAGGGAAGACTTGGTGTTTAGAAGAGAGCTGGCAGTCAAACACTTAGGTCATTTTTACTCCATGTAAAAATAAACCATTAAACAAGGCTGTAACAATAACACAATAAAGATGCAATAACTTCAAGGAAGCTAAAGATAGCTTTATGGACTTTACTTTTAATAATTCAAAATATCAGTATGAAGAAGGCCTTATTTGGGCCATAATTTCACATGCAGAATGGAGCATAAGGCTGTGTAATTAACTAGCAATGTACAGAGAGAATTTAGACTCCTATGGTTTTGGTAAGCAGGGTTGTTTTAGCTTGAATTATCTGGATTGGTTAATTATAAGCTCATGCTAGTTATATGTTAACTGTCTACTAAAAATTTGACTCCCATTTTCACATGTGATACATCACTGGAAGGAAAATTCCCAGACAAGGATCTCTTCCTTGCCTTCTGATGTGGCAAATGATTAGTCCTTTAGAATGGAGTGTAACCAGAAGAGATCTGTGTGTCTTCCAACTGAGACTTTTAAGTAGGTGAGGCTCCTCTGCTTGCCTCCTACTCCTCCCTTCTCAAGGCAGAGGGAGCCTGGGCTCTGACTCACGTGGAGGTGACCCCTTCTCACCAAATAGGACATCTGAATTAAATTATTATACAAGCAGGCAACCAACTTCTACTGTGTTAAGTCATTATAATTTTGGTATTTTTACTTTTGGCCTACTATTGCCAGCTTTCACTGGGTCATCTAATTCTACACCCTCTGCTCTTTCAGGGAAAACTCCAGCATCTTATATGAAATCTGCTTACCATCATTATTCATACAAGTATATCTCTAAGTGGCGTGACTTTATGAAGGATCATTGAGGCCTTCAATGATCACTCTGGAGAGCATTTGACTTGAACAAAATTATTCATTGAGAGACACCTTAGAAAAGAAAGGAAATAAGAATTCTCTGGCCCAATGGTCAGTATTTTTTATTTTTATACAGTGGCTTCCAAATCACATTATTATTTTTTTGGTCAACAAAATAAAAAGTCTTCTGAAGACTGAGTGTACATTCCCTCTCATGTGTTTACTCACAAGTCACAATGGGAGTTATCTCTAAAATCCTTGCTGAAGACTTATAAAGGCTCTGCATGCTCTGTTCTCATTGTAAGAATTCTTCTTTTCCCCGAACATAAACTTCATAGCAGGAAACCAGTTTCTGATGTTGTAGATTTAAAAACAAAAATGGTGATATAGAACAACACTGTTAAAACACTTTGAAAAGAAAAAGGCAAATTATAAGAATTCATATTTAGATACTACATTTACTATGATAAAGTAGTATTTGTTTGCTGTTGGATATTTCTGAAATAAATTCCAAAATCCATAATCATAAATAGAAATTGAAAAAGTGACCTATGAGTTCTGACAGTATATTTAAATATAGTTAAATTGTAAGTTTTTTTTTTTTTTGCTGAAGCATGAACAGACCTGGAATTTGAAGGAGACTCAACAACCTCTTTCCTAGGGGTCTATCGTGGTTTCTCATGGCTGCTGTAACAACGTACTAGAATTAGGTAGCTTAAAACAACAGAAATTTATTGTCTTACAGTTCTGAAGTCTAGAAGTCTGAAATCAAGATGTTAGGAGGACGATGTTCTCTTTGAATCCTATAGGGGAGAGTCCTTCTTTACCTCTTTCTAGCTTCTGGTGTTTGCCAGCAATCATTGGCATTCCCTGGGTTGTTGCTGCACCACTCTAGTCTCTACCTCCATTGTCACATGGTCATCTTCTTATAAGTTATATTGGATTAAGGGCCCACTCTACTCCAGTATGATCTCATCTTAACTAATCACATCTGTAACAACCTTATTTCAATATAAGGTTACATTTTTAGCTATGAGGGTTAAGGCTTCAACATATCTTTTGGGGAGCGGGGACAAAATTTAACCCCTAATAACAGCCCTAACTACAAACAGTGCTTTTGTCTATTTGTAAATGATTTTAATTCAACTTGATGAAAACCATAAAATCATTACTTATTATAGCCTTAATCTTGACCTAGTTGCAAAGGCTCTCTTATCTTAGAGCAATAACTGCCACTGCAATATTTGTCAATACTTCTGGTGAGCTAGTCCTAGGTTCTCTGCCTTGTTCCTCATACAGTGTAGACATTGCTACTGACTGCGATTACACACTTCAGACAGCCAATTAACTTCTTATGAAATTTGTTACTTTCACCGTCTCACATTACTATTCACTGTTTTAACACCCTGAATCCTGGCCTCTCTCCTGCCTCTACTAGAAGAAGGAATATCTCACAATCGTTAGACCTCAATTAGGGAATTTTTGTACCTCACTCTGCTTTATTAGAGACTCCAAAAGAGAACCCTGACCTAATATTATTTGTCAATGGATCCTACTTTAAAACTGCAACTAGAGGTTATAAAGCAAGATGTGCTATCTTTAATTTAAGCTATCTTTAATTTAAGCTTACCTTTAGATGTGGTCCTCAATCTGAGGAAAAAAATCAGGTCAGATGACTGAATTCACTGCACACTCTGGAGCATATGAACTATCCAAATGCTAGAGGGTAAACACAAATACAAATAATAGGTAAACTTTTGCAATTGTAGGTGACTTTAGGATGTTTTGGAAGCAGAGGGAATTTTTCACTTCTGCTGAAAACCTAATGAAAAATGACTAAACATTAAATGCACTCCTAATTCTTAGAAAAGTGACTATTAGAAACACTGAGGCTATGCCAAAAGAGACAATAGAGAAGTTGAAGGAAACGCTCTAACGTGTTTTTATGCCAAACAAGCAGTCTTAACCAAAGATACAATCTTAATTAAACCCCAAAGATAAATATTTGGAAGAATTCAAAGGAATCATTATAAAATATCAACATTTAGCTTCTAATTTTGAAAAGGAATAATAGGAAATACATGGCTCAGACCATCTCTGGCATTCTCAAGATGGAATGACTTGCTAACATGAGAGGATTTCAATGAATATTAGTTAAAATTTTTGATGAAGCTATTTCACATGATACTGATGAATTGGTTACTATTATTGTAAATCAACATTTATGGGAAACTTTAAAAAGATAACTGAAAATCATGTGTTACCTGTAAATAATATAATCTTGGGAAAACTGTAAAAGTGGGAATCGAGTCTTACAGGCCCTTTGAACACCTTCAGATGGATTTTATCCAACTTCTATCCTCCCTGGATATATATATTATAATTTTTTTATGTCTGTTTTCAGTATGGGTTGAAGCATTTCTCAGTAAAAAAGTTACAGCTCTTATAGTTGCTAAAATGATGCTAGACTTTGTGTTTTCAATCTGGGATATGCAAATTTTTATAACAAGTGACCCATCTACACACTACATGGGAATTATTATAAAATAACTCAGTAAGCATTACTCCTTATTTAGAAACTACACTGCCTTTCTCACCACAATCTTCAGGAAAGGTTGAATTAACCAATGTTGTTTACAAAGTAAAATTAACAGAACTTTCAGAAACTCTTGTGTTCCATGGCCAAAGGTTTTCCAACAGCTCTTATGGTTACATGGTCCACCCCTCTGTAAACACACTGGTGATCCCTGTGTAGACTGGTAGCTAGAAGGCCCATATATTTAGGAATTTTACCTCTGACACTAGACTCCAACCTGCTGTAAACAAACATGGGAAAATATTACAAGGGACTCAGATGTTATACTCATTCTCATTATCTGAAGGCTAAAGCCACCTTTCAACAACTTCTTGCCAAAGAGCTCCTTCATAATTTGCAATCAGGTGAGTTTGTCTATTGAAAGAGACATCAGAGCAAAACTGTTCTTGACCCTCATAGACAGAACCTTATCAGGTATTGTTAACAACAAATATAACAGTGAAACTGCAACAAATCAATCCTTGGATTCCACATTTCACAACTAAAAAAAATAATCAGAATTTCACACATTCAAAAGGCTACTCCAACAGGAAATATGAAACAGGATTCTCAGAGATTGTATAGAAACAGCTGATATTCAAAAGTAGACAACTAACCCAAGATTTTCAGAATAAGCCAATGATCTCAGTGGACAGATTCATCTAAGACATTGAACTGGAATTTCTAAATAACTCCTGTTTTGCTTTCCATTGTTTAAAGGTTTGTGGTTGTCAGCTATTTGTAATAGTCCTTTTCTCTTTTCTTTCCTTTTTAAGATAATTGTTAGATAAGAATAGAGTCATTCTAATGCCACTATTAGATTATCTCAAAAATCAGTCACTGCCCCAATCTTACTGACTGCTGGACATTTCATCCATCACTAGATCCCAAGGATAAAACCTCTGGTAAATTCTGGTTTCATCAAATGAGATCATAGGGAATTGTAACCAATGACATTTCCACCTACACCTTAAACATGGACAAATGACCTTAAACAAATCAACTTATAACATTGCTGTGTCCCTCTCTCATGGAAAAAGGACTAAGATTATAGTCTGCTGTAAAAACCTCAGTTATTCTAATTTGAACTCAACAATCTTTATAGGGTGGTGGACTAAATACCTGCCACCTGTAAGAGACAAATAGAGATTCAAGTGTGTAGCACAACTAATGTAGGACCTTGATTCTGACCTTCTGCCATGAACCACTTCTGTTTTCCTGCCTCTTCATGTGCCCCTCCTGGATACCACTTCTTTTGTGTCCAGGGCACCTGGTCTTGTTTTCCACAGGCTAGCACTTCATACTCCTTAGAAATAGTACTTTGAGACTTGTCTGTGCAGAAAGCCTAATTCTATAAATCATCAGAGCTTGAAATTCTGATTCAGACACAAGCTCCAGAACAATGCCACCCTTGATTATTCAGTTACTCTACCTGGAGGATTATTGACTCATTGTTTATGCTAATGATCAGAGCAGTGTTCCCACCTGTGGGAATCATAAAAATGGGAAAGACTGTAAGAAATTTATCACTAACTTTGGCAGAAATGATTATTGTTACCACTTCTGCTTTAGATGGAATACAGATCAGTCTCAACTTATTGGCATGAACAGTGATGGACAACCGGTCTGCTCTAGATTTATTGTTGACTAGTGATGGTAGCATCTGTGCCCTTGCTAATTCTTGCTCTATGTGTATCAGTAGTAGAACATGGAAGAACAGATTATACATCATCATAATGAAAAAGCTTCTTGTCTCTCTATATAAAATTCGTTCTTGGCCTGCACTGGGTGATTGAAATGCCTGATTCCATCCATTTTAAAGGAGCTATATTAATCTTTCTCATTTTGGTCATAATGGCCACTACATGGGTCCATTACATTCTGTCAAGAATAGCCACTCTCTCATCAGATGATCACCATGATGATATAACAAAAATGTCAAGACAACCTTGCTATGCAATTGATTATGAAGATGGCTTAACAATCCCTGAACAATAAAAGCTGGATCTCTAGCCTTTCATGAATTGGTTAACCCCTCACAAGTAAGATACTGACCAAAAAGAGAGATGAGAGACTGAATATACAGATAGACATTGGCGAGACCATATCATATACAGCAATAGCCCTCTGACGATCTGCAGCAAACAGCATGGAATACCAGACTACAACATCTACAGTGACCATTTCAGGAAGTCAAACCATAACCGCTCCAGCAACTGTACCACAATAGGCAGGGCACGATCAGTTGTTTCTAGCTTCTCGATTTTTCACCTGTTTCCAACTCAAGACCAACCAGAGAAAGCCAAATATGCTCCCCAAACCAATTACTTTGATTCCCTACTTTCATTTTTCCCTCCTCCAGCTTCTCAATGCCAACTTCTGAGCAGGTCATACCTGAAGAATTCCCTCTTTTTTTTTTCTCCCCTGCTATCAAGTTTTCTCACTCCCCTGTCCAACTTTGAGTCCCTGTAAAATGCAAGCAATGGTGGCTGACTTCCTTGCCATAGTTAACTCTGAATACAAAGTCTCATTTGTTCTGATTTTAGCAGTCTTTGTTTATTTCTACAGCAGTCCGTCAATAACTTAGTTTTGTTTTAGGATATCTATAACAATGGGCCCTAAGGTATAAAATTATAAAGTTAGCATCAGACATGAAAAGTAACAGGATTGTGAAGGAAGACTCCTCTGTTAAAATGAAGGACAAATGGTTTCTGAAAAATTGCCTTAAAATCTTCTGGAAAATAAAAAGGGAAAGAAAATAAAAAGGGAAAGCAATTTGTTTTTGTAAAATGTCTTGATGGGCTGTATAGAGTCCTTATTTTTCAGAATAAGAAGGAAAGAAAAAATAAGTTCAGTGCTTTGTATTTGAGAGCAATCTTCTTACCCAGGTTCTAAAAGCTTTTTGTAAAATCACTTGATGTCAAGTACTAGAAATCCTTTTTTTCCAAAATGAGAAGTGGGGGCACTGTTGATTTTTGTAAGAGGAGAACAAAGATTTTTGTACTTTCTCATTAAATATTCTAATGATTATTTCAGTACCATATTTTCCATAAACTAGTTTTTATGTCAGGCTCTTATATACTATGTAAAGTATATAAACTTCTAACAACAACAACAACAACAACAACAACAACAACAACAAACAATGAACAGTTTTTGACTTTTAAATTTAGTTTTTCTCCCTACTATGTTCAGCAGGCTGGAATTAAAGTTATGTATTTATGTGGAGTAATTTTTATGATTTAAAGGAATCCTCATACTTCATGTCTACTCTGTTGACAATATTTTCTATCATCTTGAATTTACTCTCATTGCCTTATTCTATAAAGAAAAAATAACCAACTTTGCCTTAACTTTCATTTTTCTGCTTTAGTCTGGAAGAGTGCTTTAATATTATCACTGTGGCTTGTAAATCTAATTCTTGGAAGCAAAGTTTATTGCTTTAGACTCCATCAGAATGATATGGAAAATGTGATTTAGTTGTATGAAATGCAAGTTGATATATATTATTTTTAAATTGCAATCTACTACTAATAAAGTGAACTTAATTTTCTAAAATGCCTCTAGTTTTATCTAAAAATCTTGAAAGGTTGATGTTAAAATAAATGTATGCCAGGTTTGTTTGTTTGTCTGTTTGTTTGTTTGTTTTTAGCTGACAGATGGGTAGTAAAATAAAATACCAATAAGGCTTTATAATTCCAGGGAGGTTGTCAGAGATTTTTTTTAAGTGGTCTTTTGTTTGCACTGTTGGTTTCTTCACTGCCAATGTTAGAATAGGAAACTGGACTTTGGACACCACTCGGACTTGTTGAATATAATAGACCAGTTCAATACGATTAAAAACAAATGTTTTCACCTTTGGTTTCCTGCTTGTTACAGGTGTTGCTGTCTGCCCTAGAGAGATGATACAAGAATTAATTACCTAAGTAATACTGTAGTGCCAAGGGTAAGCTTGTCAACCTAGTCCTTATATCTTTCCTTTAATCTCTACACACGCCTATATTTTTTCATAAGCATTTTATTTCCCCTTATGTTTTGCCTTCTCTCAATAACTGCAGTGTTGTCATCCCAGTTTTATTATTTATATTTTTTTAAGAGTAGAACATGACATATAAATATATGAATACCTTTTCAATTATAGGTCTTTGGTTATGAAATTTAAGATTATATTTCTTGCTTTGGATAATTTCCTCACACCAGCAAAAAACTTTCTGATATTCTTGCCTAATAAAATAGAACTATTTTTAGTGCATGTATTTTTACCCATTTATTTAACAAATACTCATTAACCACTTACTATGTGCTATAAACAATTAAGAATCATTGTATTAGTAGTAAATTAAAATTCAAAAATATTGTATAGCAACTAGTATTTCATACACCTAAATATTTTTCCAAACATATGTACATCTTATACTTACATATATTAAGTGGAATGTATACATGCATACATCCCAGTTGAAGGCTGGGATCCCTTTACCTTGGACATTAAAAAAAAAATACTTATTTAGACAAAGAGAAAAAAAATGTAGATGATACAGACTCTATTCATCCCTCTGGCAACCACATCAAAGTTGAGATGGAAACAAGGAGCAAGAGGCAAGGAAAAATCTCACCTGGGATTTAGATTATCAAGACATAAAACTAGAAAGAAATCCAAGAAAGTACCTACAATGGCAGAAGGGAGGATGATGCAGGAATGTGGAGCGGCCGGGTCCCAACCAGCTGAGTGAGGCAGAAGATGTGGCAGTGGCAGATGCCTCTTAAAAAGGCCTCTACCGGGAGCAGATTTTCGCAATGACAGACCTGCTTGCTCTGAGCACCAGTGCCATTTCAACTGTGCACTGGGGCCACTAGGGACTTAAAGGGAGACATTATCCAAGTGAGGGACTTTGTACAGAAATGCTGGTGGTATCCTTTGTTCCCTGGTGAGCCCTCCCCACTCCCAGTGTACAAACACATAGCTACCATAGCTGTGACATCATCAAACTGGATAACAGAGGTCGCTCTGCCCAGAGGATTCTCTGAAACTGCCTACACAACTTGGACCCCCACCCAAGCCACATCCAGGTGTATCCTTAATGAGTCAGGTGCTCCTTGTTGAGCAGCACCTAGACTCACATTAGAGGCAGCTGGCCTGGGTTTCTGGTGTGGCCTTTTGAGGCAGCTATAAGCACAGCATCTGTGGATTGCTTGCTGAATCTTAACAGGTGGCCCCCAATGGGTAGAAAATTGGGCTAAATTTGGCCTCCAGCTGAACCCCTCTCAGGACTGGACACCTACTTCACAAATCCACCCTAATTTAAAGACCAGGAGACTTAGAAGCTTTGCTTAGTATATAGAAACAGACATGGAGAGGCAACCCAAATGGGAAGACAAATAAGCAGAAACCATATGAAAGAACAGAACAGAGACCAGATATAATAGAATCAAGTAATCTAATAGGTACATAGTTCAAAACACTGATTATAAAGATGCTCAATGAACTTTTGGAAAGTATAGAGAACTTCAACAAAGAGACAAAAGCATAAAAATAGAAATGAAAATTATAAAAGAGAACCAGTCTGAAATGAAGAATACATTATCTGAGATGAGAAGTATATTAAATGGAATAAACAAAGGAATAAACAAAGTGAATAAAGAGGATCACATGCCCTATCTAGACGATAGGAAAGCCAATCAGGACACTAAATCAGAATGGTAAGAAAGAGGATGCCAAGACTATAAAAATAATTTAAGAAGCATATAGAAGACTATTGAGGCTCCAAATTCACATCTGATCAGCATAAATGAAAAAAATCAAGACCGTGAAAAGCCGTTTGAAGAAATTATGATGGAAAACTTCCCTAAACTGGTGAAGGAAATGGACATAAAACCCCAGGAAGCTCAGAGAATCCCAAAAACCAGGAATCTAAAGATGTGAACACCAAGACACATCATAATTAAAATGCCAAAGGTTAAATACAAAGAAAGAATCTTAAAAACAGCAAGAAAAAAACAGATAGTTACCTACAATGGAACACCTGTAAGACTGGCAACTGATTTCTCAGAAAAAATTATGCAGGACAGAGGACTTGGCACAAAATATTTAACATGATGAAGACTCAGGATCTATAACCAAGAATACTTTATTGAGGAAAGCTATCATTTAGAGTTGAAGGACAGATAAAGAGCTTCCCAGACAAAAATAAGCTAAAGGAATTTATTACCACCAAGCCAGTATTATAGGAAATGTTGGAGGGACTTCTTTAAAAAGAAAAAAAAAAACGTGCATCAAAAACAGAAATAAAGAATGGTAACAACTATACTCCTATCAATAAGTACCTTAAATGGAAAAGAATTAAGTGTTCAACCAAAAGACAGAGTGACTGAAAGGATAAGAAAACAAGGGCCCTACATGTGAAAAAGAAAAAACTTGTGGAAAAAGATATTGATTTGATGGACCTAGAAGGTATTTAAATCAGAGAATGATAAACACTATATGGTTTCACTTATATGCAGAATCTAAGGAATGAAAATAACTAATCAAAAACAGATCCACAAATATAGTGGACAATTTGGTGTCAGACAGAGGGGAGGGGAGTTTGGGGACTGGGAGAATGGGATAAAGAACTAAAGAAATACATATTAGTAGCTGTTGGATGGTCATGGGCACGGGGAACACAGCATAGGGAATGCAGTTAGCCTTAATATGTTGGGTCGGTGGAAGGTCAGTGGAGAGAAGGTGCAGTTGGGGGGATCGTTTTATGAACTATATAAATGTCTAACCAATGTACTATATAGTTGAAACTAAATTTAAAAATTTAGAAAAAGAATGAGAAAAATAAAAACAAAAACACTTATGCAGATACTTATTGCATATCCTAGAGAAGCTCATCATCCTTGATAAGATTTTGTTACTGTTGTTTTAGATTCCATGGGCTTACTTTCTTATGATCACCTCACTCAAAGTTCTTAATGACTTCAATGACTTGATTTTTTTTTATATCCTGACTTCCATGATTATTCTATTTTTCATGCCCTGAACAGATCCAGATGTGGAGTTCATCTCCCTTTTCTTGGTTTTCTACAACACATAGGCATTCATGCATATATTGATTTGATGGACCTAGAAGTATAATTTATTAAAGGTATCGGTAATATAGTGACAAAGGATCACACAGAAAATAATTAAATTTGAATGCAACCCTATTCTCTTTTTAGAATCTCTTAGGACAACTTCACTACCCAGAGATGGCCAGTGTCACTCCATGGGCCACTTTGAAGGGAAGTTGCTTGGTTCTTTGTTATTTTAATAGTCTCCATAAATGTCCCCTTTGATTTGCTTCCAGTCCCCCCAATTCCTGCTCATTTTAAATGCAAGCAACTTTACCCTCTTTCAGTTTCACTGGACCATTCCCAATCACACGCTGGAGGTCACAGCAATGAGGGAGAGGATGGGGGAAGGGATTGGAGACTGAACGTATTTTGTTTCATACAAGATTCTCTAATTTTGCTACTGTCCAGAAGTGTTTAGAGTTGGCTTTGGTTTTAAAAAACAATGTAGTTTTTTCTTTTCTTACACGTGTAAACAGTGTAGTGTGATAGGAATCACTATGGAAATCCCGACAGAAGGCAACCTAACTGGTCAGAGGCGATGCCTGAGAAAGGCAGGAAAGCTTCACAGAGGCAGGATTAGACTGGTTTTGAAGCATGAGAATAAATTTACCAGTCATAAAATTGGGGGAAAGGATCAGATAATTATTTATTCCAGGCTAATATAAATATTGGTAATTAGGGGAATTTATTACTTGTAAAAGTGTGATAAATTATTTTTTCACCCCTCATATTTAAAAATATATAGTCATCTTTTCTCAACTCACCCTCCTATCAATTAACCTTTCTAAATTTTTATTCTCATTGAATTTAATATTTGTTCAACCTTGATTCTTTTTCTTCTTCTACTAAATTTTGGACCATTTCCTGCCTTGACTGACCTTTCTACTTCATGCTCTGCTATTTTAACTATGTTCTCTTTCACAGACTTTTCTCTGTCATCATCTTCCGCAGTGTCTCATACAGCTTGTCAATTCTTAACTTTGGATAATCCTGTGTCTTTCTTGTTACTGCTGCTTCTTTCTTGTGATCCCTATAAAAAATTATAAAATAAAAACTGAAACCAAAATAATTTCCTGTTCCTATGCTAAACAGTAACAGAATATACTTTCCTGTTCCTATTTTATATAATTCTGAGAACAAGCACAAAATGACTTTGCTTCCTGTTCCAGGAAATATTTGCTCTTAAGAAATAAGACTGACAAGTTGATCAACAAGAATTGCTTCAAACTCTTGCCTCACTGTGCCCATCATCCCAAAGTTATTATGCCACAATTGCACACAATCCCAACCTGCCTAAAAATAACCCAGCCCGATTCTAAATCCTATAAGTGACCTCCTATGACTTCCCTTTTCCAAGATGATATTGAGACACTATCAAAGTGCTCTTCAATTTTACCGAAGTCTACTAAACAGCTTTGCTTGATAAAGACGTTTTTCTGATGGCTTTTAGGGAAGCCAACCAGAATCATTCCCATTTGATGTCCTATAGCTTCATGCTATAATTTCAGTGCACTCCCTACACTGTCCAGTAATCCTTTCATTCATCTAATATTCTTTTTAAAACTTTTCCCCTGAGAAGCCAATAAGAACACTATATCCTTAAGTTTCAACAAATGATCTGATTTCATATTTTCTGTCCTGAATATATAGGAAATGAACTATAAGAACAGTTTCAATGTGATCTTCCCTCTTATAACTATCTTCTCTATTGGTTTCTATAGCTTTGTGGTCTTCATGTTATTACCATTTTTTATTCTTTTACTCATCTTTTGCCAATTGTTCCTTAAATAAAAGTGTTCCCCAAAGTTATCTTTTCTTTCTATTCTCTCTGTGAGGCCAGCCTCATTCAATTTCATAGCTTCAACAATAATTTATTTGCCAATAGTTTTACTAATCTGCCTTTCTACCTCTAACCTCTTATATGAACTTCAGAAACAAAACTGTGACAAAAAAGAATCTCAGTTTCAACATCTCATGGTCTTTCTTTCTCCCACATTTGCTCTTTCTTTTGTATTTTCCATCTCCTAAGAACCCTCCTCTGCCAAAGAAAATGAACTAACAAAAAAACAAATTTAAAATAAGGAATATATAGTTGTGGCAGAACTTTCAGTTAAGTGGAGCTTGATATTTTTTTTTTCTATTAAGCATGAATGGTGTCATAAATTTTCTTGCTCTATCATTTGGATGTGCAAAAAAAAAGTTTATTTTCTATTTTGGATCAGAAAGAATGAGAGCTAACACTTATATGTATGTATCTAAGCTTAAAAGTTGGCTTATTCCTTTTGACCAAATCACAGATGTCTACATGTCTTCTTCTTACACATTTTCTTCCTCAGTCTCTGCACTGATGAGGGATAGAAAGAGAGCCACAGTAGATAAATATCATTATAACCCTACTCGGCAAGACTGAGTGCCCTATCTTCTGTTGGAGGAATGAGGCTAGTTAGGAACTAGTCTTATGGTAACTTTGGTGCTTGAATAAAGTAGACATGGAGAGAAACCAAGTTAGAAAGCTACTGTAACTGGTTTTGTGGATGAGGAGTATAGGGGTGGGGAGGAGATATACCTCAATTCAACAAAAGCTCTGAGGCTGTATCATGCAGGTGGGATGCTGAATTTTGTTCTAGACACTTCTACTACATGAGAACCAAAAACTGGTATGCTGACTTAGACCCTTTCTGAATCTCTAAATCTTCTGTTATCATTTTACTTTGCTCCGTTGTTATCATTTTGCTGTTTTTGTGGGGCCACACTGAACTTTGGTCTTCTCCAGAATTCCAAACAGAATACTGTAGAAGAATCTTTTAGCTTTCACACTTCTTATTAAATTATATCCTTTAACTACTTGGTTTTCTGCCCAGGGAGTTGTGGGGCCACCGCAAAGCACACAAAGCTGATTCCTGCTTACCTTTGTAAATTCTCCTTTTCACATATTCCAGGACTGGGGTTGGGTGAGCTTTCTTTTACTTCTCATCCTTATGCCTATTTCTATTCATTTTCAAAGTGGAATGCACTCTTTCCACCTTTCCCTAGAGGTATAGTAAGAGAATGGTTACTAGGAAAACTTTATGAGAGAAACAAAATCTATATCAGTTTCATACATTCAGAGAATTATTCCTGCAACCACAAAAATTATTGAAATTACTAACAAATATTCAATGTCACTTTTTTAAGATGGTAAGGTGGACGAGTAAGGTTGTTTATTCAGGACAATCACAATAGGTGTAGAGACCACTTCAATGAGTTTTTACAGTGGAAGAGAGAGATTGGGTTTAACTCTGAATACAGAATGGATAAATAGAAATTTATAGCCAAAGCAGGGTGCTGGTCAGTGGATGGAAAACAAGTGAGAGGAGACATCAGGGGTGTGTGTGGAGGGGAGGTCTGGCTAAACCAGCCTGACAAGGTTCTTGCTGAAGATAGGCTGTAGTAATCATACATCCCCTGGGGGATGGTGGAGGATGAGGAACCTGAGCAGGTATTGAGGTAGGAGGGTTCTAGTTAAATTGACTTTGCAGGGTTCTTACTGAAACTTGATTTTATAAGAAAGTGTACAGATGGGTCTAGGAGAAGATTCAGGAGCTTACTAAAATTTGGTTAAAAATATAAACCTTCTTAATATATATGTTTTCTGGGCAGAAGATTAACCAACTTGAAAAAGGATCCCAAGAGTATTCAAATGAACTGAAGCCAATTTCTTCAGCCTTAATTCAAAGTTACAGATCCCTAAGGATAAAAGGGAGGTTTCTGGCCAAGATTTAGAGGCAGAGAAAAGCAATCAGAGGTAGGGCCAATGGAGAGAAAGAAACTGTTTTTTTTTCCTGGGTGTAGGACCAAAGAAAAATGTGAAAATGTACTGAGAGGCAAAAGACACTGGATGTGTCCCAACCGAGGCTTCTAGTGTGATGAATGTGTTTAGTGGAGTTATAATGCCCAAGAGTCTGGGGCCTATTTTGTGATGGTGGGAGAAAGAATGATCCTGTTCTTCTTCACACCTGGAAGCTCCCCTAAAACCTAGGTCAGCCCTTTTGTCAAGTGCTTGAGACAGGATTCTTGACTACCAGCTCCAGACTTCAGTGTGGAAGCTCAGTGGTACATTCGAAACTAGCTGTGTTTTGAAGATGTTTGTGACATTTTCCAACTTTAAGGGGACATTTCTGATTTCTGATTCTGGTAACAGCTTGGAAGTAAAAAGGAGTTATCTCTTGGATGCAAGAAATTCCCTGGGAATTTCTGGGGATTACCAAGGAAGGAAAGAAAGGTTTACCCCTAAAGGGTGAGATGGGCATTTGGGATATTTAACTACAACCTAAATGGTATGGCCGTATTTGTGCTCCAGGCTGGTGAAATGGGTCGTATCAGTTGCACCAAGGCCTCTTAATTTTCTTGATTCAATGACGTTCAAATTTACTTTCTATTTACTATCCTTGCTGGCCCAGTTTAGGTCCTTTCTGTTCTCCACCTCCAACATGGCAATAGGTGTGGAATTTGTCCCTGCCTAAAAAATTTTGCCTTTGTGATTCAATATCCACAGTGTCCAAGTTGTTATCTTCCCAAGGCTCAGGAAGAAGCTTGCATTCATCTTTACATCCCATTATGATGTATTAATGTCTAAATTTTTCAATGTTATTCAATACCTTCCATAATCAGACCACAGATCATTTTCTAGCTTCAGCATACGTTGTATCTCTGCTTGCATTGCATCTTCCATATACCATTTCCTTCAAATACACTTGACTTCTCTCTTTGCCTCTCATGAAACATGCCCCAGAATGTAGACCTCTGGCCTTCATATGCCTTGCCTCATCAATTTTTTTTTCTAGTTTTCCTTCATACCAATAATATACAAGCTTTGTATTTCTACAGCATTCTGTACTTCTCATATGACATTTATTTAATTCCACTATTTATTTACATCAATGATTGTTTTTCCTACAAGGCTGTAAGTTCTTTGAGGGAAGAATCTATTTGAATCACCTTTAGGAATCCAGAATGGTTTACAGAGTGTCTACTGCCCGGTAGGTGCTCAGATATTTTAAAATAAATTGAATTGAATGGGCAGACATAGTGCATGACTGGTACTGAGGCAGAGATTTGAAAGGGTCAGATGGGTAGAAATAGGTAAAGATGTCAAGTCACCAGATAGCCTCTGGAGCGAGATGAGCACACACATGCTTTTCACCTCTACCAGGGAAAGGCAGAGATTGCCTATGAGAAATTTTTTTTATGCCAGCTACCTATCTCTTCCTCCACTTGTCTCTTTCACCTAGTTTTCCAAAAATTAACATCACAACCTGGTCCTATGATTCATTGGTTTCTTACAGATATTCGATACAGGATGGAAAAGATATAGTGCTCACCTTGAGGGTGGGGACAGACTCAGGGAAAGGACATAAAACAGCTTTGCTTTGATGTCACTAGTCACTTCATCTGGAAGGAGTTTCCTCAAGAATCTAAATAGCTTTGAAATAAAATTTTTAAATTGTTTGTTGTTTTCAACATCTAAGAAAACTGATTTGTTCCGTTCTGCTGGCCTTGTGGCCATCTGTCACTGTCACTTCATTCTCCTGCATGAAGAAATTCTAGAACCAAAGAAATCTTTGCTGTCCTGTCCTCCTCTGTTACCTGAGTCTGGGGACACTCGGCTAGGGCTGACATTTGGGTTCCCTGAGAGCAATGTCAAAATCAGCAATGGAGTTTAGGGAATCTGCCAGGCTCTCCAGAGCCTTCTGTTGTACAGCTTGGCTAATTGCATGTTTGTGATCTCATCTGATGACTGGGCACCCGCTAATAGAATTGTTGGGATTTTAGAAATGTGGATGTCACACAAATAGGAGTTGAAAAGGCCAATATTCCTTGGTCAGGTTGTCAGATTTTATTATAAAAATATGGTCTATGCAGTTTCTGATGTGGTGGTGAGAATGGAGTGCTAAAAGATTTAAGTGTTTTTGCTGTATTACTATCTTTCTCGTATTCTAATGCTCACTATCAACCTAATAAAAATATTTTTAGATAGAAAAAGTGATTATACTGTTCCCATGTTGTTAAATGTACATATTGATTGCAAGGTGTGTACTGATTTCAGAAATAAGTGACAGAAAAATCTTTATTTAATAATCAAGGCAACATAAATCATAGGTATGTAATGATTACTTTAGCCAGGTAGAACTCATGACATTTGATGAGAAAACAACTTAATTTACTTTCTGTGCAACCCATCTAGCCTACTTTAAAGTTTTTATGGGTGGCTCTTTCTCATTCACTTAAATGAAACTTAGACCAAGGCCCATGAATTTTCTGGTTACACTTTTGTCCCAAAATTCAATCTAAGTTCAGGATTTAATATGTCCAAACCACGCAAGAAAACTGAGGAGTTAGGTGGTCCCATTAACTAGGATCTTCTGTCTGAAGTCCAATTAGCATAAGAGAAGGCAACAATTTCATTTGATTGCTATGACTCTTTCCTTTACCCCTAAGAATCTAGTGGGAACCTTCTAGATTCTGCTGAGGTACATTTCGACCTTCAGATAGTCTTCTTAGACAAGATCTAAGAAAACTTCATATCAGCTTTCTTGTGCATATCCACATCTAATATACAGGCAATATTCACCGTTTTCTCACTCTAACAAACTCTGGAAACACAGGTCCACCCCCAATACAGCCATGATACCTTCACTTCTCTCTCAAAGTGGTAATCAGCTGCAGCCTCATGTCCCTGACATTTCTCAGCTATGATTCAGATAACTGTTCACATATCTTGCTCTGAGTGGTTCTTGACTTGAAGTCAGGAGAAGGCAGCTTTTACTTTGCCCATGAGGTGGAGGCTCATAGCACAATATTCCATATAGCACAGTATTCTAACATCCTATATTTTTCTCAACCTTTCCAACCTCTTTTTATATGCTAGAGATAGCGATCAGCTAAAAATTGCTAAACTGGTATTTGAAATTGCCTTTTTGTCCTTAATGGAGGTACACTGTGGTATTAGTACATAGCATTTATTGTGTTGAGGATCTCACTGAAATCAAGAGTAAAAAATTTTATTTAACATGTAATACTATATTTCTCAGATCTCATCAGTCTATATATTCAAACTGCTATCAAACTACATTTTCCTGGTTATAGAACACACCAGTATTTATGTCACTGTTATGGTTACTGTGATACTGTGATTTATAATAAGAAATATATTTTTGGTCTTCATTCTTGTTCCTAAATAATGAGCCATAAAAGTATCTTTGTTACGTTAATGAAGTGACTTTAGGAAAGCACCTAAGGATTGGAACTGGTTGCCAGGAGAACCAGCCATGTGATTAGAGGTTTGGAATTTTTAGTCTCATCTCCCTGAAAGGAAGCTGAATCAGTTGCTAGTAGTCAATAAGTCCTATTAATCACATTTATGTAATGAAGCCTCTATAAACACCCAAAATAATGATATTTGTACAGCTTCTGGGTTGGCAAACACATAGAGCTTTGGGGAGAGTGGCAAGCTTGGTAGGGCATGGTACCTCTGTGCCCTTCCCTCATATCTTGCCCTATACATCTCTTCCACTTGGCTATTTCTAAGTTATATAATTTTATAATAAAATTTCAATCTAGTAAGTAATATATTTCTGAGTTCTTTGAGCTGACATAACAAATTAATCAAACCCAAGGAAGGGGCTGTTGGAATCTCTAATCTACAGTCTGTTGGTTAGAGGCATGTGTAACAACCTCGGCATGCAATTGGCATCTGAAGTGGATGGCCATCTTGTGGGACTGAGCACATTACCTGAGGAATCTGATGCTATCCCTGGGTAGATAATATCAGAATTGAGTTGAATTGTAGGCCACCCAGTTGGTGTCAGAGAATTGCTTAGTGGTTTGTAGAATAAAACCCCACATTTTGGAACTGAGTGTCAGAATCTTAGATACAAAAGGTAGAAACACTGCTCACATTGGCTTGCTAAAATATTGGATATATTAACTCAAAGGATGGTACAGTCCATGAGTAGAAGTAGGGGTATCTAGGTACTGAGGTGAAGTAGTTTGGACTTGTTATCTATTTCATTTCTCTTTTTCATTTCTTGTGTTAAAGTATAATTTTAAAAAAGTAAAATCACAACTTCTAGGTAAATATAAAATGAACCCAATACAAAGAGTTTATTTATGAGGGAACCATAGACACATTAGAACTGATCCAACAATAATTTAAGAAACTAGGCATTTATAGTTAACTCAATAAAAACATACATTAACAAGATTGCTGGATGGATGCATAAACTGGTTAATAGCCAAGAGAGCAATGAACCTTTAGGATGATCTGTTCCATTGGACAGACATTATTTGCATCCCATCAGGCAAATATGTACCAGTTATCATGGAACTTTACAATCTAAGTTTATTTCTCTAGATAATTCTTGGAAGGTCTTCATTCATGGAAGGATATATTAACTAATTTTATGTCTTATCTCCAAGTTTTGCATAATTTTTATGACACTTGACTCTACTTTTTTTTACATTTATTTCTTTCTTAGGCAAGCTTTTGTTATTATCAATTTCCAGCAGCTGTAGGTTTTCATTTTGCTCATTGTTTGCAATCTTAGTAGGAAAATAATGTCTTGTTTCCAAAAATTTAAACAAGTCCTGCATTTCTATTTCATGGCTTGACTTTGGTTATATGAACCAATCTCTACTACATTCACAATGGCTGAAAGGATGGAATTTACCAATTAACCTCTCATGGGACTTGCATCCATCCCCAGAGCTGAAAAATGCATGAATTGCGTCTGAACTATGAAGACTGAGATTGAGATAGGGGTGGTTTCCTGAAGAAAAATTAGGATTTCTGTTTCTTAAAGAAGGGCAAATGCACATTGTACAGCCAGTCAAAGCAATGTTTGTGCTCACAGAGGGCCTCCAGCCTCTGTCAAAGCCTTTCAAAGGTTAATGGGAATTCTTGGAAATATAAGGGCTTATGAACCACTGTGCTCATGCCAGGAAGTGCCAAGTGCTGGGAGCCATTTATTGGGTGCTGCCAGGATGTCCTACATAGTACAACTATTGCTCTGTGGTACCCTGCTCTCTCTGTGTGCAGCTGTGCCTCCACTAAGCACCAGTGTAAAAATATTGGAGGCCTATCGATGCCAAGATTCTCCTCTGGCAATGTAATGTCCATTGTCCTTTTATGACAGAGTGTGTTAGGTCACATAACACTGTGTTTGAACCTATATTTTTTAGAGTTTTTTTTTTTTTAGTAAATCGTCTTTCAATTTTTAATAATTTATTATTAATTAATTAATTAGTTCTCCATTGAACTTAGACATAGAGTTAGGAGATAAATAAGAATAATGGATTTTGGTTTGCATTCAAAATAATCACTTTTCTCTCAACTATGGCTTTGTCTCCTATTAGGCTCCTGGAGTCTGACTTCATCTTTAAGGATGAGTTCTCTGAGGAAGCATCTGGGTCGTCCTGCCAAGTCCAGTAGGCTGGCTGCCACAATAGTCCACCAATCAGGCCCAGATATGTCCATATTCTTTGTCTTCAAACTGGGAACCTGGCTTCCAGTACAGAAACATCAAGTATCATAATAAAAAAGAAGCTTACATATTCAGATCTTTATCATTTGGCACATGTAGCAACCAAGATAGAAAGAGCATATTAGTGACAGGACTAAGACAAATCCTAGCCCTCTTGATATCTTGACAAGCACTCTTTCCACTCTAGATTTCTGCCAGTCCTTGCCAAATCATGACATACCAAAATTATATAGAGAATATTATGTTCAGAAAATGCCTTCCTAGTTTAGAATTAAGTAACATTGTATACCCCATACATTTAAAAAGAAGTCAGTAGGATTTCTTCCAAATACGTGGAATGTCTGCCAGTCCTTAGTGATAATGTTGTCAATTGAAAAAAAATTCATAAGAGAAGGAAATATTTGCTCTCTCTTTCTCCTCTTGCTTCTTTCTCTCTATTCTAATTACATCATGGGCTTTCCCAGTACTTTTCTTCAGATCCAAGGTAAAGCTTGGCAATTTGGAATAATGATTTCCTTCATTATTAGCCAACATGAGTGAAAGTCCTTGGTAAAATATGTGGGATTTTTGAATAAAAAAAGACAACTTATGACTTTTCAAAAAGTAGCCAAACAGGATGCTTGTCCGGAAGATAGGTCCCCAGACTTTCATATATCTAAGTAAAAATGGCTGAGAGAGATGTCTAGGCAGATGATATTGAAGGCATTTCCACAGGGTCCTGAGCACCCCAATGTGATATGGGAATGCAGTTTAGAGTCCTTGAGTCCCAAGGAGGTGCAAAGGAGGCTGAGCAGGAAAGACCTCCGTGGGGCAATTAGCAAGACAGAATAAATATGGATTGAGAGGTGGAGTAGGGTGAGGGCCTCAACATGGTATGCTAAGAGGGCAGTAACCGAGGCCCTAGATCAGTTGGAATGAGTTGAATTTCAGTGGAGACTAGCAAGAACAGACAAAGACTCTCCTTGACCAAACTTTAGTCAGACTCCTCTGAGCCCTCTTTTCGACTTGGCCTTGACCTTTGATCTGACCTGCTTTTGGCTTTCCCAGCTAAGTCTGAGCAAAGAGCCCTGCCAATTCATTCCCCCCTCTCATGACACCTTTGATGTGTAAGTCCTTGGCCTACCATTAGCGAGAATAGGTCTGTTTAACAAGAATCCCTCTACCCTTGATGTCTCCTTTTAGCAATTTTCCATTCATTGACCCCTTCACCTTGTGCTTGGCTATAAATCCCCACCTGTGTTTCTTGGATTTTCTTCTCTATTGCAAATCACAATTCAGTTGTGTTGAATATAGTCTTTCTTAACATTTAATAAGTGTCAGAGTAAGTTTTCCCTCTGTAGGATAGAGGAGAGAACTCAGACCTAGTGCACCCTACCTGTTTACAAAATGGTGCTAGGATGCTTCCTAATCTTTCCTAAATCCAGATGCCACCTGGGAGTCATGGATAGAGAATAAACTGAACTGAAGAGAAATAAAGCAAAAGAGCTTGAGTCATAAACCACAAGAATACAGCTGTCTTTAAACAGTATTCTTGCAAGCCCAGTTCGAGAATAGAAAAGTAAAGAAAGTTGTCCTACTTTGTATATCTCAGCTGATTTACTTCATTTGAGAACCATATATTTTTGAAAAATAACATCTCTAGGAAATTTTTTTTTTGACCCCAGAAAAATAAAATGTACCTTCTGCAGAAACCTATTCTTTTCTATTAACAGAACTATTTGCCTTCTCACATTAACTCTCAACACCTCAAGGGGAGCCAAACTTATTTCTGGGAGTCCTTTGCAGGAGTGTTTCTCATTTAATAAACAAAAACAACAATGAGGCATTTATAGTCTCAGGTATTCTTTCTCCCTACATAATCTGTACTCACTTAATCACAACCTTATTTTTTAGTTCTCAAAAAGCCCAGTCTACATAAATACCTGTGTTTACGAGCTTTCCAACTAACAGCCAGAGAGGTCTGTCACACTCAGTCTAGCTCTCTGCAAAAATTAGCGAGCTGGTGCTCATCAGGCAATAAATGTCAGGATGACAAACTGCCAAATCCAGAGAGGTTTCTCCTCCCAGCAATGAGCATTTTTCAGATCATTTTGCTTTTAAGTTTTTTTCTTCCTTTCTTTCTCATACAAGATAGAGAAGGGAGAAAAGATAGCAATGCACTTTATTCAGTCAGATTTAGTTATAAGTCAATAACTGTTTCCAGTGCAAAGAGACTATTATTCCCTTTATAGCTCTGGGTCAAGAAGATTTCTAAAAGTCCAGGGAGCACATAAAGAAATTATGCCACACTTTGGAAGTGTAATTTTTTTCTTTCTGTTTCTCCTGAAGGACAATGGTAGGGTTAAGAAAAAGAAATAATGAGAGAGATGATGAGTAGTGAATATATATTTATTAATATCTTTTGCAAATTGTGAAATGTTAGCCCTCTGTTATTCTAACCTATTCTCTGAGATATTCTGTATGCGGTGTGTTGTCACTGTGTGGGTATAGATAGTTATAAGAGCTCTTTATTTGGACAGAGGCCCCTTTGTATTGGAAATTGAAAGAAAAAATGAAAATTCAAATTGAGTATACTCAAAAATAATTTGTGGAATCAACATTTTTGGAGCAATATGTTATCAACCATTCTTCCTCTCACTTTATTCTTTCACATGTAATCATATAATCAAAGAAAACTCAGGCCAGGGATATAACTTCAATTTAAAATTAAAAACTCAAGGATGAACACACTTGCATTGATATGAGATTGAACTATAGCTATAAAATTCTTACCAAATTTGAAGCTCATTTAACTCAAATAATTTAAGTTCCTAATTTTATTTAGCATTAATTATTTGAATAATTCAAGTGATAATATTTTGAGGTTTATGTGTAATCCAAGTTCAAAGTCACTGTTTTAATTGTGACTTTTTTAAATTAAATGAACTCTATTTACCATCATTCATTTACTATGAAGCCAAGAGATGATATTGCAATTCCATCAATTATCAGACTATCATAAGTCCTTCTAAACCATTACTTTTAATCATTCAAGCAAAATCCTTCCCTCCTTTGACACTCCTACCTTCAGATTTTATCAACTTCCTTGGTGTCATGCAAGTCAGCTCGTTCCTGGTTTTTCTTGTGGCCTTGGTCTTTCCATGTTCTCCTCAACTCATTATCATGGGTGACTTCAGAGTCAATGGTTTTTAATAATCTGTTAGCCTAGCGTCAAAGTTTCCTGATATCCTTTACATCTATAATTATTATCTAGACTGCAAAAATCTATACCTATGAGTGCACCTATGATCTTATCAGTTTGTGCAATTGATCCACTTCTAGAATTCTAAATCCCATTTTGCTCTATTCTCCAAACTCTTACGATACCTTTGATACTCCTAAAAATAACTAATATACTCCATTAGATTTCACACCAGAAAAATATGGGGGTAGAAGCAATTGTAAGAAAACACCCACAAGTTTGTAAGTGGCAGCTGTGTTCTCAGTCCTGGATTTAACCCAAAGGCAGAATGTGTAGCTGCCTATCTCTTCTGCGAACAAGGTGGAAGTTATACAAGTACTTCCAATGAAAGTCTATGAAATAACAACTTTTTATACAAAGTATAATTGAAAGCCTTTAGAAAGTATCAAATTCAGTATCACTGAATATTTAAAGTATCACTACTATGACCTGCATGCTTCAAAAGTCTGACAGTATACTGGAGGGCATTCATAGAAAGCTTGGAATAAATGAAGACTGGAAGATTACACTGACAAACTTTTTAGTCCATGCTACTAGTGAGAATAATTATATGCATTTATTTTCATTAGCTGAGTATTGTGTGTAATGCAAGATTAATAAATAAAAGGGCACAGTTTGTGTTTATGCCTGAGCAGGTAGGCACTATTGATTTGTTTTCTTCTCAGAATACCAATAGTTTAAAAGAGGTAAGAAATACCCCTGAAACAATAACTACATTTGTGTATGTATGCATGTATGCATTAAAATTAGTTAAAATCCAATTACATTTAGATTCTTTTTTTGGAAGTGTGCAAAATTCTTCCTTTTATCTTCCTAACTCATTTATACTTCATCAAATTTTGATATTTTGACTTTGATACTGGCCATAGGAGTATGTATTTTTATATTTTGTATGGCATTTTTTTTGCTTCACTTCTCAGGCTTATCGCCAAATAGCTAACATGCTGACCTCTGTGCTATAATCCTGTCTTGGTAGGGGAAGCTGCTCTCCTGCATATTTTATGTTCTAAAGTTTTATTTGCCCAGGAGACTGTGTGACATTCTTTCTTCAAACCCTTTCTGCAGTAAAAGGCAGAAACTATTCATGTTTGAATAAATTCATTTTAGCAAACTTGTGAGGCAGACAGTATTTAACTGACATCTATTAATCACCATTTCTCCTTCTGTTAGTGTTTCTTCTCTTTTCTTACCCCAGCCATCTTCTCCCCTCACCAAATACTTTGCATCCTTATTCTCTGCTTTCTATAGAAATGCCACTTCCAGCATGATACATTAAGAGTGAAGGTCATTGTTATGGGTTGAATGGCCCCTTCCCCCAATCATATGTTGAAGTCCTAACCTACATACCTCAGAATGTGACTGTATTTGGAGATAAGGTATTTAGAGAGATGATTAAATTAAAATGAAGCTGTTAGGGTGAGTCCTAATCCAAAATGACTCGTGTCTTTATAAGAAGAGGCAATTTGGACATTTAGAGAGACACTAGGGGTATAAATATACAGAAAAAAGACCCCTTGATGACATACTAAGAAGACTACTATCTACAAGCCAAGGAGAGAAGCTACAGGGATTCAATCTTGTCAACACCTTTGAATTCTTGGAATTCTAGTCTTCAGAACTGTGAGAAAATAAAATTCTGTTGGTATTTTGTTATAATTGTCCTAGCAAAACAATGAAGTAGGGAACATCTGGCATCCTCTGTGGTTGGAGAGTGGTAGCTGAGGAGGCTGGAGATGAAGGGATAGGACATGATTAAATATTTCAAGAGTATATTAAGAGAAGTGGGAGCCACTTTCAGTGTAAGTAAGGAATGGGTTGGATCAGATTTATGCTTTAAAATGATCACCCAGGATTTAGTAGATTAAACAGAGGGGGTAAAAGTGAATGTGGAAAACCAGCCAAGAGCTTACTGCTGCTTGATGGTGATTATGGTTTGACCAGAGGGTTGTCTGTGGACATAGAGAAAAGAGAATGAATTTAAGCTATGTTAAGGAAGTAAATTATGTGTTAGTTGTCTATTACATTCTAGAAAATTACTCCTCAAATGTAGTGACTTAAAACAATAAACATTTATTATCTTATAGCTTCTGTGGGTCAGAATTTCATGATTAGCTTAATTAAGTAGGTCCAGTTCAGGGTCTTTCATAAGATTGCAGTCAAAATGTGATGGAGCCTGTGGTCACCTAAAACCTTAACTGAGGCTGGAGGAAACACTTCCAAGAAGATGTGTGTGGTCTCTGTCAGGAGGCCTCAGGTCCTTGCCAACTATTGGTGAGAGGCTTCAGTTTCATGTCTCTTGGATCAATCGATAGGATCAGTTTGAGGTTTTTTATGGCATAGCAACTTACTTCCTCTAGAACCAGGGATCTAAGAGACATCATTACTAAAATCTAAAGAGTAATGATGCTTGAACGACCTGGTCACAACTGTCATTTCCACTGTTTTCTATTTATTATACATGAGTCACCAAATCCAGTCAAAGGCAATGTAATTGTGTTTTATATTTTGGGGAAAGGAGTGGGAAGAATTTGTGGGCATATATAAAAACCACCACGGACAGAATGCTGTTGCTGTAGTCCAGTATGGAAGCAATGAGGCTTGAGACAGTACAGCGGCATCAGGATAAAAATGGGGAGGATAAGATACAGAGGAGCATGGCTGGAGGACAATGTGCTTTCCTGAAGGCGTATGCTGAATTTCACAGGGCCCAGAGGATGTCACAATGGAGATGTCCATCAGACATTTGTTTATATCAGTGTAGTCTGGAGATTTACATTGGGAAGTTACTGCCATTCAAAGGGTAGTAACACTGGGAGCAGTTTGGTTCCCCAGGGATTGCTTGGGGAGAAGGAAGAACCATATGCACAAGGTGCAACCAATGTTAAGGAATGACCAGTGACATAGGAGTCTAGAAAAGAGATGAAAACCAGAAAACTGCACAATCATGACAAGAAAACAAGTGAAAGAAGACTGTTTCAGCACAAAGAGTATGGTCCTCTTTTTAAAAGCTTCAATTATTGAAATCCAGGCATCCCAGAGGTGCTTTTTTATACATAGAGCTTTTGCCACTCTTCCAAAAAGTCACATTGTGGGTATGGCTTGGTGTTCTGTTTCCTTTTTGACTCTTAAAACCTGATTCTACTTGACCTCAGCATATTCCTTCCTTCCTCATTCATCAAAGCTGCATGAATCCCCTATTCTCTTCTTCATTCTTAGAAGTCTACTGACTTAGGCTTTAGTTCTGCTTTAGGAATTCAAGAGTCTGGTTCTTTACCCAAGCCGCTGAATTAAGAGTTCTCTCACAACAATTGTTTCCATAAAACTTTATCATGAAACCTTTCCCTTGGATGTGATAACTTAAATGTGTAGTGCTTGGTTCACTTCTGTTTTTAAGGAATTGTAAACTTTTGGAGTTGGAAGGACATTCAAGAATTAGCTTCCTTCTCATTTAGAAATCCATTGTATAATATTCTTGCCAAAATGATTGTTCAGGCTGTTAAAGACTCTCATGATCTCCTTGCATGTCACACAGCCCTTCCATTTTTGGGCAGATCTCATGGCAATTTTTGAACATGGCCTTGACACAGTGTGCCTTTGTGGGGATTAAAAACAACTTCTCCCTGTGGGAATGTGCAGTTTGGCAAACTAGAGGCACCTCTTTGAGGAACTGTCATTATGATGCTTCTCTTGGGCTGTTCAAACTGTGGGTGCAGGACTTGCTGCACTGTTGGCATCTTTGTGCAATGATAAAGGTGAATTGAGTGACACTGTGTGGCCAAACCTCATTTCTTCAACCAAAACTATTGTAGAGCACGGACTATAGATCCGTGAGCTCTGACTTTGTCTCCAAATCAATCTCTCTGTGACTTTGGCATTGATTCTAGTTCTGTGAACATGACGTGATCAATTCCATTGCTTTTTTAATATGACAAACATTCAGCATTCAAAGAGAACAATCACATTGTTACCTCAGTCTTTTCTTCAGGAAAACTTTTGTTCTTCATTGAAAGAATATGGTTTTTAGACTCTATGATTCTTTTCTGTGGATGGAGTCTAGTCTTTCATCTCCCTCTGAACTGAACATAACACTCCACATGTATTCTGATTAATGAGGTAGAAGTTTCCTTTAACAGGATACTCACTGCATTTCTATAAGTGTAAGCTAATAGAAGATTTACTTATTTTTTTCTGCCAGATTTATTACCCAATTGTTAACTAAAATACTCAGGCTTAATGCATATCTCATTATGTACAATTTAATTACTTAAATATAGATTTAGGACTTTATCTTTTTTTAACACATCTTTTGCTTAAATGAAGGGTTTATTACTCAACAGATGTTAGTATTTTTGTCCTCAAATAGAGGGCCATCCATTCTTTGTGCCTATTTTTGATGTTTTTATGATAAAAGTACCAATATCAACAATAAATCCTTTTAATTTTCTTAGCATATTTTAGACTAAAGCCTCAGTTCATTTTTATAATATTGGCACAAGTGTGAGGCACTTGTGTGTTTCCCTTTTTCTGCATCTTTTGTTCAGGTAGTTTCACTAGTGCAATGACTAGAATCTCCCACTAAATTTGGCTAGTGCCAGCTATGCTATCACTGTGTTCGCTATAGCAAAGTTGGTGTGTACCAAACACCTACCATATCTTTGAAAACTCCAAATGCATTAGTGTTTGGAGCATTCTTTCCTCAGAGACAGGAAAAGAAAGCAAGGAAGCATCCACAAAGTCAGAAGAAATAATGGTGACTCTCCACAGTGATGTGGAGGGGCGTCTTATAGCGGCCACTCTTTTTTGTCTAGCTACTAAAGAGAAAAACTCAAGACAGCTAACTAAAGCACTTCATTTTATCCCAGGAGACTTTGTCTCATTGCGAGCTAGTTGAACAAGTACATGCATTGGCATAATATGTTCGAGGAAACCAATACCTTTGATATTGAAAAGATTCATCTGTGAGGCTAGTGTGTGAAGCTTTTAGGAAAATATAAAACAAAACAGATTAGTGGCCCTAAACCTGAGGTTCATTGAAAGACACCTGATCCTCCAATGTCCTTGCACTTGATCTAATGATAATATTCATGTGTGTGTGTGTGTGTGTGTGTGTGTGTGTGTGTGTGTGTGTGTGTATTTGATAAGGCCCAACCTCCTTAAGAGCCTAAGGAAAACACAGAGTATCAGAGTACATGAGGCTAAGAGTGGATTTTCCTTTCCACATCTATGTCTAGTTCGGTTTGCTCTGTTTTAGACTGACATCTGGTGGTCATGAGATCAACCGAGTGCCCTTGCACTGGAGAATTCTGTTAAAGCAAAGGCGTGGCCATTTTGTGTAAGCTCTTGCCAGTAAATATTCCATGGAATTATTTATTTTCATTTTCTGTTATACATAAACCAGATTGGCTGTTTCAATTTGACTACACATATCAAAGTCTTTAAAAATACTTAAAATATTTTGACCTAGCACTACCACTTTTAAAGATGTATCTCAAAGAAATGCATGCAGACAGATTTATGTATAAGCATGTTCCTTAAAGTCTAATTTGTAATAGCAAATTTGGAATTAATCCAAATGTTCAAAGATTGTTAAAATTAGACCATCCTATTAGACTGTGTACTCATACTTTAGAGAAACATTTAATAACATGGGAAAATGTTTGATATATTACAAAGGGAAAAAGTTCAATTAAAAAAAAAGATAAAACCTTATGATTCCAGTTTTAGTTTTCCATATATTTTCTCCTTTTGAAGGGATGAATGTGTAATAATTTTTGAACCAGAAAGAAAAAAAACATAGTTAATATTTGATATATGTGGTTACCTGTGAAGTACAGTATCAGCACCAACTTTTTTTCAAAGTAACAAGCCCTTTAGGATTTCTCTCCTGAAACTTCGTCAAGTAGACATGCTTCTATAACACACTGATGTAAAAGGTTGTGAACAATAGCTTCACTGTTGAGATCAGGAATAATCCAGGCAGCTCCAGCATGCAGCTGCCACTCAAGTTTGCTAACAGGTCTTGTGGCTTAGACAAAAAGCATGTTATTTCTTGCATGACTCTACAGATTCATTGATTCAATCTAGAGCTTATATTTTGTTTTTGAGAATTGTTTGATAATTTCCCAGAGATGCTGAAGAAAATGCAAGTCATTTTACTGTAAATCGTGTGTGTGCAATAATCAGAGCTCTTATTTTATAATTGGATACAATCCATTTCTAAAAACATTTTTAAGACATAGCTTTGAGATTTTTCTTCACACAATGAAAAGACATAAATAGACTGCTTACTTCACAGGGTGATTAGCCCAGAAAAAGTAGTTTGAAGGGATCTCACGAATTTTCTTAAAATTGATTTTCTTTAAAAAGCAGCCACCCTTGGGTCCTGGGAGCAGCTGTGTGGCTAGCCAAATCTACCTAGGTGTTCTTCTCATGGGAATTTACATTTCACATTTGTTTGCTTAATAAATTTGGACATGATTTCTTCATACAAGGCAACATGTCACTTTTGTCTACCCTAAGAATACCAGGTGGCAACTCCAAAAGGAAGGAAATCTTTTTCAGAGCTCCCAGCTGGTTCAATCAACACTTTTCGGTTCTCTTAATGAGATGGATAACTTTTTTTTTTCCCCCATTTAGCTATTTGGTCAACAAAATTCGATGGCTGTTACAGGAGTAGTTTATGTTTTTCACACTTAAAAGTATTAACACAATGCTGTTAGATTGACATAGGAATTCAACTTATTCTCCAGCTCCAGCTGGAAATATATCTTCTTATAGATCTTTCACTGTATTAATTCTGCGAAGTTCCTGGCTGGGGCATAGCCAGTTTGCTGCTTAGTCATTTTTAAAGAAAGAGAAATGAAACCTGACTGGTGTACTTTAACCTGTGTGTGTTTCTTAAATAAATGTGCAAAGACTTAATTCTTCATCTGACAATTACTTTATCAGACTTTCAAAGTGAATGTACACAGCAGACCATGGTTAATAAATATTAAAAAATTTTTTTAGTTATTGAGTAGTTCTTATGCTGGTCATGTTTGAAGAATTCAACAAATACTCTATAGTTATTTTATGCACTGGTGCTATTTTCTTTTATCTAAGTAAAACATTGTTAAAATAACATTCACTAGGAGATATGATTCACTTTACATACATCCTTTAGGGATATAACACAAGGTCAAGTTCTGTTATAAAGATCTTTAAGGTATAGTGGGCGGAATATACCAGTGCCAGAGTTACAGAAAATCAAGAACAGAAGAATTTGCTTTTCAAAGTTAGACCTTCCTGAAGTCTCGTCTCAAGTACTCTGACTTCAAATAAAAATTTAACCTTTAAGAAATTGTTCCTACTATCTTTTTTGCTTAATGCACTTGGCTACTTTCTGAGGTTTATCATTTATCAAAATTTTAGAAAAAATTCTTCCTTTTTTTTTTTTTTGATTTAGGAACCTATGCAGAAAAAAAAATTCTTTTACTTAAGTGTATGGAGCCTAAATTATTAAGCTAGAATTTCAAATATTAGTAGTCCATAATTTAGAAAAAAAAAACAAAAAAACAAACAAATAAAAAAAAAAAACACAAAAAAACTGCATCTAAATGGATCTGTTCCCAGGCTGTATAGGTTAAGGGATAAAGTAAAGAAAAATAAAGAATATAGACTCATAAGATATGTTAACATAATAATAGTTCCAATTTATCGAGTGCCTATTAAACAGTTCATTTTTCTCATTGCACAGTTGTTCATGTATATTAATACCATCTACGGTAGTCCCTTGTGCCAACTTCCCCTTGTTACTCTAGTAAAAAGTGCTATTCTACAGAACTTTCTGTGATGATGAAGTTCTGTATTTGAGCTGTCCAATGTGTTAGCCCTAACCATATCAGGCTATGGAGGAGGAGGACTTCAAATGTGTCTGTAGCAACTGAGAAACTAAATTTTTGTTTTATTTAATTTTAATAAATTTCAACCTAAAGGGCCACATGGGGCTAGTGGTTACCATATTTGATGGCATGGCTCTAGTCCATTAACTGGTTTTATTATTCTTATACTCCATAGCATGAACTGCAGCAATTATCTTTTTAATTAATGTATTTCCTCATTAATTATTGATATTTTCATTACTAGGTTATAAGCTCCCTGAGAGGCTTCATCTATTTTTAATTTCTAAGCTATATCATTATTACCTAGAATAGAGCTTGGTGTGTAGCAGGTACTCAAATTATTTATTAAAAATATTCAAAGATGTTATTATGCATGCCCTACAGACAATTAGGAGCAGACAGGGAACATATCTTGTCAAAGGTGACAGAAATTTGAACCTTGGACAATCTGATTCAAGATCAGAATTTTCTCCTTTTACAAGTGGCCGTAACTGTATTCACAACTTCACTTCAGACTCTTGACAGCCACGCCCCAAGGATAAAAACTGTTTTAGTTGAATTAACACCAAAAGTTGAGTAGTTCCTGATACACTTTGGTTACTGGCATTCCAGTCAGAAACCTTTCAGGCCTTTGGGTTAAGGCAACTGTTCCAGAAGTTTGATAGCACTTATGTTACTATCGAGGAATATTTTAGCCTAGAATTTCCCAGACTGTTCATACCACTTAAGAATTCTAGTGTTCCTTGACACATTATGAATTGCTCTGCTAAGAGGGGAGGGTTGGAGGATAGAAGGTTTTGGAAATAGATTTTTCTTTAACATGTATGTACAATATATATACAATAAATAAGTAGAAGACAATTTCTCAGCTATTCTTGTTATTTTGAGATAATCTGCTTAAGAAAAAAGTGAGTCAAAACTCTTAAGAAGTCACATGTAGGAACTTACAATAATACATTTTGTAAAGTCATCTTGTTTATTTATTGTTAAACACATACTTCACAAAAGTATATCTTATGAATTTGAGTCTGAAAGAGAAGTTTTAAATAAAGAGCATTCAACTGATTTAAATAAATAAGTCAAATCTTTCAAAAAAAAGCTTCTGCTTTTTAAAAAATTGAGAAGCATGCTTTACAAAATGAAATGTAGACTTTTTCAATGGTCAAATGCAAGACTATCTGAATGTTGGGAAGCCTGTTTTATGTTCTTACTTTTGCAACAATATACCTGTGTAAAGCAAGATTTTCATAAGATGTTTTAATGCAAACAAAAATAAAGGACTAGACTTAAAGCTAGGCCTGTTATTTGCTCAGACATGACAACAGCATTTCTAATACTAAATAGTATATAACAGCCTCCAAATACTATTTGTATTAAAAAAACACAAAAATATAAAATTAATGGGTTTTAACTTGACACATATTGTGTTTTTGTTAAGAGAATCAATACCACTTAATATATTTAATATAAATGAAATAATTAATATGTTTAATATAAGTAAAATAATTTAATTAACTTAATATATTTAACTTGTTCTTTTGTTTTGTTATAAAGTATAAATGTATATTAACTAATTTTACTTATTTTTTTGAGGATTCAAATAATGAATATCTTTGATGATTTTGCTATCCTTTTAAATCTTAGTGTGCATTTTATTTTATAAGCTCCTTTTGGTGTTTTGTCAATACATTAACAGTATTAAAATATTTTACAGAAAACTTTGCTTTAGCCCTTTAATGCCCAGTAGTTCAGCAACCCACATTGGTATTTTGGTTGGCTTTCTCAGGGAGCATGACTTTGCAAACAAAGATGAGTCTGTTTGAACTGAAAACCAGAGGAGTTAAATAAAACAAAAACAAAAACATATAGATAGTTTGGAATTTATTTATTTTTTATTTTTTATGGGCAAATAATTTTGTCCAGTGATTATTTTATTTATTTTAATTAATTAATTAATTTTTAATTTCTCTCATAGTTAGATTTCTTTCAGTCACCTCATATTTGACCCCTTTTACCCCAGCTACCTCCCCTCTCCCTGCCACCCCTTCTGGTATCCACTAGTCTACTGTCCATGTCCACGAGTCTCTGTTTGTCTGTCCTGTTTGTTTTGTAAACCAGAGGCAATTGACTAGCAAGTAGTGATTAGCAGGAACAGGCCTTGGTGACACTTTCAAGTGGGAACTTAGAATGATAAGGGGCAGCATATGGGCACCTGTAAGATCAATACAGAGAGAAGTTTGGTCTGGCTTATGTCCTGATTCTTTTATCCAGGCTTGGGGTCCTTGGGTTCTAAAGTGGAATGTATTGCACAAGGTCACTGGAAATGTCTTACAATTCCAAATGGAGGCTGACAGTCAGATTTCTTGGAGTGTGCGATGGGTCAAACAACAACAACAAAAAACAGATTTGATAAGACAAAGGTAAGAGCAGACTGCCAAAATGGAGAGAGCCAAGAGAATGAGGCAATGCAAAGTGATGAGACTGAGGATAGAAATAAAGTAGTTTGAAGCTCATTGGGTAAGTTCATGGGCTTGGGGTGTTTTATTTTAACTTGAAATAAGAATGTAGAAGGTGGCACTATTAGGATTTGAACCAACTTCAGGGTTCAAATTCTTCCCCCTCTTATCACTATTATGTTCAAGTCCTTTTTCCTTTTCTCACCAAAGGAACTTTGTTGAGGTTTACTTTCCCTCTGTATATAATGCTGATACCAGCGGCCTTTATCTCATTGTACAATCATGAGGATTAGATGATAAACTATTTAGACCAACATCTTTTATAGGTCAGTGCTCCATAAATATGGTTGTTATTAAGGCAAGGAAGGTCTTAGGTTGTGATCATGAATTGAGCTAGATGAAGGTAGGATACAATAGTGGTTATATATGTGCGTTGGAATCAGGTAGGTCTTGGTCAAGTTACTCAACCCCTCTCTTCATTAGTAAGACAGGGATCATAATTACGTCACCGATTTACCATGTGAGTGAATTTAGATAATGTATTTTAAAACTTCATTGCTTGTTACGAGGTTAAGGTTTCATAAACAGAGAGCTTGTGGCCTGATTTCATTGGCCATCAGCCATAGGGTGGAGGGGTTTAAGTTTAAAGGATTAGATCAACATTTACAACTTTGGTAAAGGCCAACACTTGTGTCGATCCATGGCATAGGAAACCGGATTTTCAAAGTTCTTTAGCCAATGTGCCAGTACTATACAAATATATAAGACACTTATGATTGCTAAGGATACAAAACCCTGTCATTATTGGACCTATATTTTCTACTGCCCTACCTTAATACAGTCTAAATACTCATTTGTGCTACATAAAAACAATACCAACACCATTATCAAGGTCACAACTTAGAGAAACCTTCTAGAAGTGCCAATATTTTGTTTCAAGTTTCAAAAAAGGCTGATTTTTTATTTTAAAAATGGCTGGTGGAGACATATGGTCTCTTTTTTTGTTGATTGTTATTTTTCACTTCCATTTATTTTAGACAGTTCATAAAAAGGAAGAATTAGTTAGAAAGAAATCATGTGAAAATATGATGAACTGTTTTCTGTAGACAAAGTCTTTGTGATGAATTAAGGGAAAAGAGATGTTGTATCACTTATTAAACTTTAGAACTTTTGCATCAGTGGAAGATGTACAGGACCCCAATTTTGAGTATGTAAGAATATAGAAAATTGTAAAGGGTGTGCCATTATTATTCTAACCCCTTTGTTGAGGAAATTCACTTGATTCTTCAGATGGCTTCAAATATCCAGCTTTTATATCTTTTATGTTTTTGATTGTTTATCTAAAATACTGGCTTGAATATTATTTGTCATTACAGCTTTAAAAAATTATTGATTTCTCGCTGGTGTGGCGTAGTTTAATGGTCTAGATTTGATTGGTTTAATTTTTTAAAAAATCTTTTTAAATAAAATATCTTCTCCTTGTCCTCCCCCAACTCCCCAATTTAAACAAAGACTTTTTGGTTACTCTGTAACGTGTCAGCTTGAACAGGCTGAACTATATTTCCCAGAATTTATTATCCTTTCTGCTTCTGCTTAGGGGTGCCACAAGAGAGATTCTTGGGTGAAAAGCAGCAGTCATCCTGTGGCTCATAGTCTGTGTTGCTGATCTGCTCATTCACATCCCTGGGCAGCAGCTGGGCCCATAACTGCTTTATTCCCCACCTCTCCACATCACCTGATGGCTTCTCAGACTCCTGGGCTAGGTATGTGTGTTTAAATTTGTGACAAAGAGCTCTGGTTTCTGTAGGACACACCTTTGCACAAAGGTCAGAGACAAAAGAGTTTCATCTATCCAACTTGTGCTTGTGAATTTCAGCTTGATTTTTGCTCTTGTGTACCTACATTACATCCATTTTCCATACTGCCTGCCAGGTTAAACTACTGTAAAAAATCTGTGTGTGTGTGTGTGTGTGTGTGTGTGTGTGTGTATGTGTTGGGGGTGGGTGGATGATATAAACATGGACTATATACAAATATATATATATATATAGTTTTTTTTGTAGTGATCCTCTCCTATTAAGTTCTGATTCCCTGACCTCTTCTAGGCCTTTCTCCAGAGATACTTTTACTCGTGTTGTGCCGTGATCTAAATTTTTTACATGCTGGTATCCAAACATCACAGAGCACACCCAACACGTTTCTCCTTGTGCCAGGTGTTTTCGCGTGATCTAGAAAAAAGAATGGAGGCTCAGCTTGCATGTGCCAACTCCTTTAAACTGTCATTTCATTGATATCAGGATGTACTTACATTTCTGCTTTGCTGAACTAACAGTGGCTTTCCCTCTCTGTTAATAGCTAGTCTAAGGCTTTCTATTAGCTACTTAAAGTTTCTCCTTCATTGTTTGAGGTTGTTTATGCAGTTACTTTTGCAATCACTGAATAATCTGGATTCAGAATAAGCATTTGAAAAACTCATCCATCTACCTATCAGCCTTCTCTTTTGCTTAGTGATTGATAGTTCTCCTGCTTACCTTTAGGTTTACATTTCCTGTTCCACTTTTTAGGTCAAGGGTGAACATTTATAATTTTAGATCAGAAAAAAAACAATCATTCATTTGTTTCCTACTTTCTTTGATTTATATTGTTTTCAGTTTTGTCAGCCTCAGTGGAGGTACATGGTTTGGGTGCAAAACAAAATCAAATTACCGAATATCTGAACTATGTAAGGCAAAGTAGTAGGTATTGTGGGAAAATGTAAGGAATTATAAGAAATAGTCTCTGTTTTCTAGTTTATAATCCAGTTAGGAAGATAGGCATAAATAAGTAAAAATCTAATCCATAACAAAAGAGTCAAGTTACAGCTCAAAAATTTGATGAGCTATAATAAATTGGCATGTAATGAATTGGCACATTGAGGCAGATTTAGAGAAGTTGTCTTCACTGGTGTTGGGACTGGGGCGAGGGAGGAGAATAAACTGAGAAGCTTCTTTGAAACTCTTTGGCTACTAGTCCATTTCCCCAACCTAACTGAGAAGCACTGGTTGAAAGAAAAGTACATCATATATAAAATATACATACACACATACATACATATTTTTACATATTTATATATATTTATATATATAATTTATAATATAATATAAGATAATACATTATATATATATATATATATAGTTAACAGAACCCAGATTTCTCCCTTTGAATTACCCCTCATCACTGCTCCATAGCTCTCATAGCCTCTTCCTACATCCTGGATCTTTTCCAAGCTGTCTCAAGTGCACACATTTCAAAACCACTTTTATTTATATTTAGCCATTAAAGCTTGCTTTTCTCTGATGATGTTTTCTTCTTTATAATTGTTTTAAAATTTACTACTCATTCCTCAAATATTTAGATGGCCTCAATTTTGATTTAATTATTTGTGAAATATGGTCGTGACGATAGTATTCTAAGTTCCTGGGTGATTTTTATGTGCAGCCAGGAAGTCTAACCGCTGTACTAAGCATGGTTTGAGAAAAGTTGACCTGTTAACTGTAATTGGTTGTTTACCTCCCTCTTACCCTGTTCCTCTGGTTAGATTGTAAACTTGTCAAGGGAGTGTCCAAGTCTTATTTACCTTTGTGATTAATGTCTGTACTTCGGGAAAGGAAGCTACTTGATTAACCTCAGCCTACGGTTCCGTGATTCCAAACTCTCATAACTCTGACGATGGAAAAATGTTTCTTAACTCATTTGGGAACAAAATCTGACTTTGACTGAAATAAGGCTATTTATAGTGTATTTATATCACTTAGAATGGACATTTGTTTCACTGCAGAATGTCAGCATGTTTGATTAGTCTGGGTGTTTGCCCAGACTCTTTTGAGGGTGTTACATATTTATACAACACACATACGCGTGTGCACATGAACACACACACACACACACTGGATATCCCCCCAAAATTCTGAATTCTGAAACACATCTGCCCAAGGTCTTCAGGGCAGTATTCATTGATGTTCCACCAGGGATTTAAAAAATTTGTTAGGGGATGGGATAGAATTTAGAATTTAGGCCAGTAGTTCTCAAAACTGGAGCTTTTAAAACTTAGCAGTGCTCCAGAGATTCTGATTCAGTTCATCTAGTGTTGGGCCTGGGCATCAGATTTCTGAAAAACACTTTCCAGCTTATCTTGTTGTGGAGTTGGCATTGAGAACTGATGACATAGACTAATGAGTCTCAGCTGGAAGCTTGCATACATACCCCTTCCCTTAGTCTGAGATACTTTTTCAAATGACTCGTGGTTCTTTGCCTCTATCACTTCACACTGCTAATGCGATCCATCGTTATCCACAAGGAGTGAGTTGAAGTGAGTTGTCTCTATATAGAAAAAAAGAATGAGAACCGCTGACAGATATTAGGACAGGGGAAGGGAGTTTTATGTACTGGGTGTAGCTCGAGTTAAGGGGCCAAGGCTGGAAATCATAAGAGATGTAAGGAGAATAGAAAGTAGTTTGAATTGACTGAAGGCTAAGGCTTGAGGGGCATTTAGAACTCTGACAGAACAAACGTGCGCTTCTTTTACTATCATTAGAATACTTTGTCTGTTTCTTTAGACACTTTAAACTGGCCTTTCCTATATTCATTGTTTAAAATATACTTTTTCAGTTCTTCTGCTTCCTGGAAATTATCAGGCTCTAATTTTCAAATTCAAATTAGCAATGTTTTCTGTTTCCATGGTGGACTCACTGTAAGCATCTCTGGTACCAGGTACGGGATCTTGATAAAATGCTGTGAAAATTCACAACCGATGAGGGTGAGGGAGGTGTCTGTGTTGTAAAAATATGTGTCAAATGCCAAGGAACACAAGATGCTATCATACATAAAGTTTTACATGTTATGCTGGCTGCTTTCCACCTTTGAGAATTTGTGCTTCATGGGCGGGACATCATTTCTGTGAGCTATATTGAACACCCACCCTGTTTTAATTTGCAGTTGCATGTCAGAGTCATAAATTATGAGCTTTAAAAACCAGCTTCAAAAATAACAAATGAACTGGGTCACACAGTGTGTATTAACATGTTCACCCTGTATGTGTCTCCAAATGATGTGCAGGAAAAAAAGTCAACAACAACAAATCTACAAAGAAGTTTTACTTCCCTTGTTAGAATCTTTAATAAATGAATGCTTATAAAATCTAAGAAAAGGGCTAGGCTCAGACCTATGTTCAAAAATATTAATCGTTATCATTGTTTATGGTATTGTTGCTTGGGCTATAGCACTCAATATCTTGGAGACTTAGTGAAGTGCCCTTCAAAACGGAACAACCTCCTCCTCATAGCTGGTACATTTCTTTGCTCAAGTTTGCCATGTATTTCCCATTAGTCTTAGAATTGGGACCAACTATGTCATCAGGCACAGCGTAGGTACAGATGCACGTATATTTAAACTTGAGTGGTTTGGTTTTGGTTATTGAAAATAATGAACCTGTAAGATGTACCTTGCTGTAGCGGAAAAGGTCCTGAATTAGGAGTTGAAAGAACAGGGTTATTGTTTGGATTCTACTACAGACTAGAATTAAAAGAGCATGAACAAGTTGCTTTATAGCCATGGGCCGTTTTGTTATGGGAAATGGAAAAATCAAAGTAGGTGGCTGCTATTATCTCTAAAAAATTTAATTATGAGTTTGAAGAAAACCAAGATTAAGCTTAAACAGTAGACTTTGAAGGTCTGCCACCTGCATGCTTATAGCAAGTGTTGGCAAGCTACAACCCGAGGAGCAAATTCAAATGTCACCTGTTTTATGTTGAAGAGCAATTTTTCACTCAAAAGGCTAACCTTATAACCAGCAATTTATTCTATTTATGGAGATATGTTTGCTGCTTAGGCCGAAGGGCAAGGTGACCTCAAAATTAAAGACTCATCCTCCTTTTGCCTGCTCTATCTAGATAACAGATGTGTTGCCTGTGTTCCTGTCTGAAAATCTCGTGCTCTGTGACAACCTATGGCCACTTCCCGTGCCTGTAACCCATAGCTACTCTTGCAGTCTGTAACCACTTGAGGACAATTTAACCAATTGGCCCATGCCAATTGTAACTGCGTGGATAAGCCCTATAAAAGCAAGGTTACATTTGAGCCCGGGGCCCAGATTTTCAGAGTGCTAGCTCTTCTGGGACAGTTGACGTACTAAACCTGAATTCTCCAGCTCTCTGAGTGGTGCTTGGTTTCTTGCTGGTCTGATATTTCTGCAACAATGTGATCTGGGAGCTAAAATTTTTCTTTTTTACAACTTCAAATAATTATATTCTTAATGATGGTAGGAGGATCATATAATATTCTTAATTTTGCCTCTTGGTTGCAAAGCCTGAAATATTTACTAACTGGCCCATTACAATAAACGTTTGGCAATTTCTGTATTATTCAGATCCTGTGTAAAAGGTGAAATAGAAATCCTTGTCATTATCTTTACCTACCAGAGATTCTTCTCCACCCTTTTCTTCAAGATGCATGACTATCTTATATTTTCCCATGAGTTAAAGGAATTCTTTTCTTTGTTTTTTTTATTAGTGCTTTAAAAAGTATTAAATTGTTATTTTAATAGAAGAATGAAAGTCATGTTTACAAATAGTTATTAGTAATTCCAAGACATTCAATTTCTGTTTGACTCTGGATTGACAGAGCCCTCAGACTTTTCTAGTCCTTTTTGGCCATCCGAGAAGAATATATTTTTTCTTTTTTTATGATTCATATAGCAGAGCTTGCTTTTTCTGAGAAAAACCAACACAATCAGTTCTTCCCTGGGATTTTCTGTTCTGGAGCTGGGCAACATGCCTTGTTCTTTTCTGACCATAAAGATATAAGGATATGAGTGCTGATACTGTCAGTGGCCCTGTCTCTGACTTTATGGAGAGGCCAGTCTATAGGTGTGAAGAATGAAGCTGACAGAAGTATATCAGAGTGAATGAGTAACAAGGAGAGAAACAAGCTGGCAGCATCAGGGTTCTGTTTCACACTAGTGCCCTTTTGGTTTATGCAAGCCCAAATTTTCCTCTTTGTCCAGTTTAGCTCATGCTTGGTTTCTGTCACTTGCAACTAGAGTTGTTCTTGACTAGAAAGACAACTCATTTTCCTCAGGATGCAAACCTTAGAACCTCAGAATGTGACCTTATTTAGAAACAGAGTCTTTGCAGATATAATTAAAGATCTGGAGAAGAAATCAACCTGAATTTAGGGTGGGCCCCAAATCCAGTGACTGGTATCCTAGTAAGATGTTCTCTCCTTAGGGGACAAAGATGTGCATGTAGAGAGGAAGGCTATATGAAGATGGAGGAAGAGATTGGAGTTACGCTGCCACAAGCTAAGGCCTCCATAAGGAGGAAGAAGCAAGGAAGGATTTGCAATTAGAGTCATTGGATACCCTGTTGACACCCTGATTTCAGACTTCTGGCTTCCTGAATTGTGGAAGAATAGATTTCTGTTGTTTTAAGCCACCCAGTTTGCAGTAATTTTATGTCAGTCTCTGGAAATTAATACACTTTTCTCATATCGGCAAAGAGAATAAAAACATCTTTTGCTTTTCTGAGTACCTCATGAAGGTCATAGTGCTTCATTTGTATTGCAGCTGTCATCACACTTCACTGTAACAACAAGCATACATCTCCCTCTTTTCTACTGGAGTGTGTCTCCTGGAGGGTGAAGAGCCTAAGCTGTCCTTTGAATCTGTCCCTACTCCTAGTACATTGTCTGGTCTATTGGTGGTGCCTGAAAAAAATTGTTGTATGGACAAATAAATGAATAAATCAATGAGTATATATCCAGTTGCATGCTAAGCACTGAGGGGGAGGAATAAGAATATGAGACTTTTCCAGAAATCTAAAAGCCTGGATGGAGAGGAAGGAAAAACTGGAGCCAGATACCCTGCAGCAGTGCTAATGAAAACCAGTCTAAGTGTGACTAAAGGAGAGGCCAGTTGCATATTTAATTCAAAAAGCTCCCTATACCTGTTCCTCCCTCTGGCCTCTGTAACAGTATCTGCTCTGGAATTAGATTGGCTGCCTCCGTCAGCCTAGCTCTGCCAGTTGTGAAGTGTAACTCTCCTAGCCAGAATTTCCTCACTGAGATCTGGTTTTTCAGGGTTTTATGTGACTCAAATAAGATAATACATGTAAAGAGCTTATACATTGCCAAGCAACTAGTCAATGCTCAGAAACTGTTAGCTGGTGACACTATTATTATTCCAGCTCTTTATCTCTTGGAACCGCGGCTCATTTCCACAGAATATTATGCTGTCATCTTGAACATGACACTTCTAAACCCCAGCATTACCACCTCCCCACACTGGCTTCCCTCTCTTTTCCTTACAGTGCATCTTTTCTCAGCCATCCTTACTAAAAACTGTAAAGCCATGCTTAACATCTTACTCTTGTGACTTCATCAGTGAATTCTCGGTAATGTCTTTCCCACTGTCCCTTCATTTCAGTTTCTGCTGTGAACTTTCTAACTCAAATCAGTCACTAGCCACTCAACACAGAACTCAAGGTGTCTGTACTCTTCAAGGTAGCTATAAATCATGGTTCAAATCGTGTGTATGTGTGTGTGTGTGTGTGTGTGTGTGTGTGTGTGTAAATATAGCTAGAAAAATCTGTGTGTGTACTACATGTATGAACAGTACCACTTCTTATGTAACATGTTCCTTGAAATCTTCAATATTTACTATAAGATTTCAATTTATTCTGTCCTAAAGCAAAGGATATTTGATTTGAAATTCATGTGTTATTTATATGATTTCAATATGTGAGGAGCAGATCTTGTTTTGTTTCAGAGAAAGTAACAGTGCTGGAAATACTCTAGGGAGTTGTTCAGGCCCCACTCTAGGTAATCTTCCTCCATATCTCTTGATCTGCAACCTCACCTTTCAAATACCAGCAATTTCTGCCAGCTCAACCTTCAAATATGTGTCAAATGGAATCTCACCTTCTCCACTGCCACATTCCAGGTCTACTCACCATCATCTCTTGCCTAGACTACACAAAACACCTCTTCTTAATGGTAGCCCTCCTCATTCTTCTATTCTGTAATTCTGTTTTGCACATAGCATTCAGAAGGATCATGTGTGTGTGTGTGTGTGTGTGTGTGTGTGTGTGTGTGTATCTATTTTCTACTTTTATTGAAGGTGACTTTAATGCATTTTAAATTCCAATGCAGACTTAGATGACTTTGCTTTAGGTATGCCTAATTAACAGAATAGTTATAATTCTATAAGTCTTAAAGTTATTTTATAATCTTTGTCCTCCAAATCAGCTTTTTCTCTTGATTTCCCCATTTTCCTTGAGTGAGACTTATATTCTTCTAGACTCAGAACTCTAGAATTACATTTGACATTTAATCTTCTCTTTTCCTCCTCATTTAATGAATGTTCAGGTATGTAGATTCACTGCTCTAACGCATCTCACAGACTGTTTCTTTCTTTTCTACTTGTATTTCTGTCTCTTCTGAACAACAAGATCTTGATTAGTTTTGCTAATCCTTATCTGTTGTATGTGCTTGGACTCTCATCCTAAAGTGAAATTCTCATTATATGATTCTCATATTTAAAAATATTCAGCTCCTTCTAATTGTAGGATATATTAAGGGGAAAAAATCTATATAGAAAATGTAGTTTTGCTGCTGCCTTAAATTATGTCATTTCTCTTTCCCAAAAACAATGATAGAGAAATATTTGCTTTGGATAAAAACAAAATTCCAGTCAACTCTTCAAAAACACTAAAAAAATATTATTTATATGAAATTCAAATTTAACTGTGTGTTCTGTATTTTTATTTGTCAAATCTGGCAACTCTACCTTGAGGGCAAGAGCAGGAAACTCTTAAAGAATTCTTTAAAAAATAATAATAATAAAATAAAAAGCAAACAGACAAAAACACATACAGATCTATCATAAAATCCCAACTCCAAGGGGCTAATGATCATTTGAGTTTTGAATTATCTATAACAGCCTTAATGTTCATCCTGCTGAATTATATATGTATGTAATATATAACAGTTTTGTTGATATTCTGCTGAGTAACACTCTGTGGAAATGGTGGTTGCACTGTCAGCATGGTCTTTTGCATCCCAGGAATTCCAAGGATAAGTAAAATAAAATGAGTAAAAATGTCATTTTGTCATCACGCACTGTCTTTTGCATCACATCCTTCCAGGATCTTATGAATGTAACATTCACGTCAGTTGTTCCGGTATGGCACATGACAGAGGGTCTGCGGAGTGAGAAGGGAAGCATAGACGTCTGGCTTAACTTGTCCCATCGGAAGCTTCCAGACACATTGTTTTGTGGGCTGTGAAAGGGGTCCCATGCTTATTTGCTTTTGAAACATAAAGCGAGTGCGTGCTCTGAAGGGAATGAGCAGCAATTGCAATAATGTTAACAAAACCTTCCACTTGTATGTTGGTGAAAAACGTGATTTCGTTGGCTCTTCATAAAATTCTTGTGAGGTAGCTATTACTTTCTTTTTACGAAAGAGGGAATTGAATTCAAAATGAGAGAAGCATAGTTAAAAAGTCACTGGGATAAAAACCTACATGATTGTGCACGGAAGAGCAATTAAGTGACGAACATTAATTTCCTTGAAGCTGATGTAACCTTTCTCCCTATATAATGCTAGTGACTCAGCCTCAGTGCATAGATGGAAGATGTCTACATTTTAAACTTTCCCATGAGGAGTAAACTGAGAAAATTATACTGACCTAATTTTTGCGTGGGAACATTCAAATACAACTAACACTTTTTGGGTCCTTTACTACTTATAATAGTACTAGTATCCCATTTTTTGAGCAATTCTGTGTTCTGGACACTCCCAGGTGCTTTATAACAAATTATCAGAGAAAGTCTAAAAGAGAAGTGATACTCATCCCTATTCCATTAAACACTCATTGCTTTAGCCAGTGTGGTCTGTTTCACCAGTTTCATAAAAATAATAGGTCAAATAGCTTTTATTTTCTAAATTAATCACTCAGATATTATTTTCTAAATGTAGCACCCAAGTATCAGGAAGCTCACTTTTGATCTTTTGACACTCCATCCCCAATGCCCTGTTCTCTATTCTCACTGTCCCTTATAACTGTTCCAGAATCCCGAGGGCCCGTTTGGTTTAAAGGCCATTTAAATACAAACAGGCAAAGCAGAAAGAAAATTATCAAGCTTTGTTAGTCCATAAGCACAAATATTTTGATTTAATCCCACAACAGGTACCTATATTGCTGAACACTGGTTCTGAATGGTCTCATGTGCAGGCATCTAGTACATGGCCAAACTCTTGTTGACTCAGGTATTATTCAGCCTGTGGTCTTGCCCATACTTGATTTTGAAGGCTCTGGTCATGCTCATGGTTCATAGTGTGACAATGTCTTCATGTTATGGCACCATGCCAGGAAGGCTAGATAGCTGATTTGGGGAGGTTTCCAGACCTATCACACATGGTGCTGGAATCAGCCTTTTTCATAAAACTTTAGGGCCTTGTGTTGATCCTGGATCACCAGCTTGGACTTACTGCTCCCTCTTGGTGAATTCTCTTCCCCTCTCACTGGAAGTAGACCTTGGTTAGTGTTACCCTGTGGTATCTTAACTCAAATTCTTGGGGGAATAGAGTTGTTCATTCATTCTAGTTTTCATTCATCCATGCTACAAATATTTATTGTGCACTTGCTATGTTTTAGGCAGTATTCTTATCAGTGAACAAAATAGAATCTCTGTCTTTATTGACATTTTCTGAGCAAAGGTAGAAAAATAAATTAAAAAATGATTATGTAAAATGTCATATTGTCATATGTGCTATGGAGAATAATAAAGCAAGTGTTGGAAGAAAGAAGGGGGCTGTTGGTGGTTGCTATCTTAAATAGAATGGTCATTGCAGACTCGTCGAGAAGGGGATATTTTATGAAATGCTTGAAGAAGTGGAAGGAGTTTGTAATGCAGCTCCCTTGGGGAAGGACATTCCAAGGAGAGGAAACAGAGAGAACAAAAGCCCTTTGGTGAGAAGCTGCTTTGTGTGTCCTAGGAAGAGCAAGGAGGCTAAGCAGCTAGAGCAGAGAGAGAGTGTGAGAAATGAAATATAAGATTAAAGAGGTAATGGGAGATAGTAGAAACCACACTGCAGGACTGGGTAAGCATTATGAGGATTTTGGATGTTATTCAAGCACATTGGGAAACCACTGTAGAGAGGTGAGCACAGTAATGATATAATCTGACTGAAGTGTCAATAGGGTCACACTAGATTTTGGTGGAAAATAGGCTACAAGAGGATACAAACAACAACAACAAGACAACAAAAAGTAGGCTTCTTGTTAAACCCAGCAGGCTGAAGGTATGCACTTATCTTGTATCACTCCTGAAATCCACTAAAATGATGGCATACAAGTAAAACAGTTATAAACTCGTAAGGAGAAGGAGAGAGAGACACTATTTCAACAGTCAAGGTATATATTAAGATACTTGCATTTATATGTGTGTGTGTGTGTGTGTACACACATATATATCAGATAGTGCTACCAGTGTTTTTTGCAGTGAACAAAGCAGAGTTTCTGCTTTCATCAACTGATATTTTGAAGAAAGGTGAAAAATAAATTTAATAAAAGTAAATACAGATTTAATCTTGTAATTTAATATAGAACTTGCAACTGAGCATCTTACTTAGCCTTCACTTTCTGTCTTCATAAAGATCCTTTGTAATTAAATCCTGAGAACTGCATTTTTTAGTTTCTTTTTTTGATGCTATGCTCTAGAATATCTTGTCTCTGTTTTTTTCTTTAAAAATTTTTGTGTGTGTCAATATTTGCTTTCTGGAGCCCTAGAAGGCTGCACATTTTCCCACTCTCTGGGTGACTCATATATCTTTGACTACTAGTAGATACTAGCAACTTGCACACTTCCTCTTCACACAGGTGAAATGACTGGGTCAGGTTGGGATGATGTTGAGTAGGGCTAGAGAGTTGAGAAATTGACTTCAGAAAATACCCAGTGTGAATTCATGATAGGGCACAGCTGCACACATGTTTGCTAATGAGTGTGTCCATGTATGGTCTCCCAAGGGTGTGGTGATCATATGTTCCAGTGTGGGTTTGTGTAGAGAGGGGTTCCTGCCTGATGAGCAAGGACTTAGCTGATAGGCTGAATCTCTACAATGGCCCATGTGCCCTCCAATGTTAATATGTGTACCTGATCTGAATAGTGCTTCCTTAGATGTGGCATACTTGTACACCCTACAACCTGAACATATGTACTGGAAGAGGTAGCTGGTTTTTCAACATATTTGAGCAGAGGTCTTAACGAGTAAGCCTTTGAGTATACTAGGTTTGAATTTAGAAGATCATCTTTGAGAAATGAAAACTTATGTAATGTCTGTCTCTTCGGTGATGACATGTAATATGGTAGATTAGATCTGGGGGCCTGTAAAAAGTGTATATGGGGCTCTTTTTTCCCTCTTGGATATCTTTGTAGTGTATATTTTTCCAATTGTGTTTAGACAGTTTCAGAACCAGACAATACCAGAGACATTTACCCTGGTACCCGAGGAAAAGCCTATATTTCTTAATTTAAGTAACAGCAATCAGAAAAGTCCTATTAGCCCTAATGAAAAGTGTGGTTAGTGACCTGGCACCACAGGGCTTCACCCAGCCTTTTTGGCTGAGGTAACTTGGTCTTGGACATCATTGGTAAGGGCATTTTCCTCTTAGCCACTCAGAAGGGCCACACCTCTCAGGTGCAGTCAGTTGCCTTCTGAAATGACTGTCACCCTAGAACCATAAAATAGCTAATGACATATCGCTATCCCATATGCTACTCAAGTCATTGAGACTTTAATTATTTCCCCTGGGATGAGCCCAAGGGCTCAGAAATTCTCAGAAATCTGAGAATATGACTGACTTAATATGCAGCCAGACAGGGTGTGATGGATCCCCAGTAGGGCTTAGCAGCTGTGGCCCATCCACATTGAAGCTGTGATGTACACAGATGTTGCTATGGTGACTTCCATAACTAAGAGGGTGTGGGAATTTAGGGATTCCCAGGCGGAATACTGCATTTCCTCTTACCAGGCCCCTGTAACCTGGTATTCACAGGCTTTCAAATGCAAGTTGTACTTATTAAGGTCCCTACAAATCTGGTTCCTTGGTATGCACATGCAAAAACCATGTGAACTTTAATGGAGGAGTTTTTGTGTTTGAGTGCACATTTGTGTATATGTGTGTATGTGTGCATGTTATTGAAATATGTTGGGATTTTATAGTATTTGTGTTAATGTCTCACAAGGTGGAACACAACCCATGCATCTCATCTCATTTACATTTCCTATGCATTTAGGGTTAATTACCAGAAATCCAAAGTTCTTTTTTTACAATCTGTTGTTACTTCCTTGCAATAATCTTGACTTTAGCATCCAAATTTTAATAATAACCTAATTAGTTTGCTTAATATTTATTAAATACATACTCTATGTATAGAATTATACTTTATGGTTGGACCTTATAAAAAAAATGCTATGAAAGGCAGAACTAATTTTGTTTGAACCGTGATACCTGGTGTTTCTTTATGTAGTTTCATCATTTAAAATTCTATCTCAAAAAATCAAAGGGTCTGGTTTAGTAAAGTGGATATACAGAAACAATCTAAGTCAATTATGAAGTTTGCATATGAAGAAAATTCTTTATCTGGTTGACAATATATTGGCCTTCAGACCTAGATAATCAATTAATTAAAAAAGCATCCATTTATTTAATACATACTTATTGAACACATAATCTGGCAGGGCGCAGGTCTTGAGCACACAATGATGAATTAAACAATCAGGGTCCCCATTTTAATGAGTTTACAGTCTAGTGGAGGAAGGAGACAACAAATGCACAAGCGAACATGAATATATAATTGCAACTTGAAAAACACATGCAAGAATTAAATAGAACAACATGATAAAGGATAGCTGGAAGGCTAATTATCAGCACATGAAATACTGAATGCAATTACATGCATGATTAAGAATATGGCATACTCAGAGGCTTCTCTCTAGAGTGGAGAAGAGAGGGAATTTTGTACTTGCATATTACACATGGCTGGTTAAAATCATGTTCAGGGCTTGAGAATTTAGTGATTGAATAAGATAGGAAGATAAGGAAGGCAAGGCACCAATCTTTGGCATTTTCTAAGACCAAAATAAAATTTATTTTCTCACCCTAGAGGCGAAAAAGACTGTAGGGGTAGGGTGATACGGTTAAAGATGAGTCTTCCCTTACCAAAGATGCTTGAAAATGAGTTAGTGTTTTTGTGGGACTGATTCTTAGGGGAGAACTTAGAGAAGGGACACTGATATTTATCAAACACCTACCATGTGTCAGGCTTTTTACACATCATCTCATTTATGTGTGGGTATTGTTTCTATATTAGGAAATCCAGGAAATTAGTAAATGAGAAAATTCAGGCACAAGAGATAAAGTAATTTGCTCAAATTCCTAGAGCCAGTGAGTAGAGAATGTGGAATTTAATTACTGGTCTGACTGACTCCATAACTCTTTAATCTACATTGTTTTTTAATCATTTTATGTTCTTTAAGCCACAAACAGGCACAATCTTCTATTATAATTTACACAGATCAATTTTATTTGTATCTTTCTCTAAAACATTTTATTTACACTTGTGTGTTTCTCTGTAGTATAACAGTAGGTACTATAACAGTTTAACGTAACTATTTTAAAATGTTCTTAGAAAATCCTTAGGAAATAAAATGTATAAAATGACCATGTTCATGGATTAGATAATTTACATTATAAATATACCAATATGTTCAAAATTAATCTATAAATTAAATTTTATTCTAAGAACAATACTAGTAGAATCTATTTGGGAGAAAGTTGGCTAATTATAAAATTTATAGGAGTGAATAAAGTTTTACAAATAACTATGAAAAATTAAATTGCAGAGATTTACCCTTTGAGTAGTACTTTATAACTAGACTGGAATACAATCCAGAAACAGATTTATGTTTACATGAATATTTATTATGTATTAGGAATAATATCACAAATCAGGGTAAATTAACTATATGGAGGGAAATAAAGTTGGAGTCCTCACACAGCATTTAAAAAATGGATTCGAGGTTTAATTATGAAAGATAAAAATACAAAACTATGTTGATTTCATAATAGATAAAACTTTCTTAAATAAGATGTCAGAAGTTCAAATACAGGAGACAAAAAAAATACTAAAACAAAAAATGCAGTGAGTATGACTAAATATAGCAAAATTAAGTATTTTATACAATGAGAGACCTTGTAGACAATTGACATCTGGATAATAGATTGGAAGGGAATATTTTCAGTACTGAAAAGAGATTAATATTTAGTATGTATAGGAAACTATGCAAATCAACAAAAAAGAAGAAAAATTTAAAGAAAGTGGCAGAGGATATGAAGAGGCAATTCGTAAAGAAGGAAACTGATTGGCTGATAGATATATAAAAAAGTGTTCCACCTCACTATTAAGAAAATATAAATTAAATTGAAAAATTATCACTTTTCACTCATAATTTTATCAAAAATTACGAAGTTAGATAATGATAAGTACTGGCAAAGATGTGGAGAAAATACAACCCTCAGGCACTGAGGTGGGAGACGCAGAGTTGTCTGAGGCTCTCCCTGTCCGATCCTGCTTTCTCCTCCCTTTCCTCTCATAGTGAGACAAGTGGAAAGACTTTTCCTGTTCAACTTAGGTTCTTTTCCCTCTTTGTTTTTTTCAATAACTGTAAGAAGTAAATGTCTGTTGTTTTTAAGACAGCCAGTTTATGGTATTTTTGCTATTGCAGTCCAAACACACTAAGACGACTCTCAATGGCATTCTCCCTCCCTCCAAATTTTCAATAAACCTCTTGAATTTCTAAAAATGTTTCAATGTGTGCTGCTTACATAACCTAATGGACACTCTTTTCTAGTGACTAAAAGGTATGTCTGCTGGATTTCATGCCTTTCTCCAGGGCACAGTGTTGGATTAGGACCATCACCAAAACCAAATCAACAACAAAAACAAATTTAAATGCTTTTCGTTTAGGTTCCATCTTGTTCGTCTTATTTTTGCAGTTATCTTGACAGTGTTACCCATCTTCATTTTAATATATTCTCATAACAAGTGACAATCCTCAAAATTATATTTTTTTAGTTTTAATTGTAGATGGTTGCTTCTGGTTGGTTTCACTCTCGTGTTGTTAATGTCATCAATGACTTGTTGGCAGTCACTCTAGGAGGGAGAATGAGGTGGTGGTGTGGTTAGGCCAGTTGTGAGGTCTCAAGTTCTCATCTCAGCTTTATCACCTGTTGGAGGTGAAGCATTAAAAGAGTTACTTTATATCTTTGAGCCTCAGTTTCTATCTTCTATAAAGTGAGTAACATAATTCATAATGTTGGGAGGATTAAAAAGCAATATATATGTTATATATGGTGATATATGTTATATATAGTGATATATTATATATAGTAGTATATATATCATATATATAGTGATTGGCTCACTACCATTGCTATTACTCTGAGAAGGTATAATGCTGATGTCATCCAGAATGAGCTGCTTTTGATAACATTAGAATTTTACCTGTTTCATTTCTATCTCATTTTCGGACCTGTGACCAAAAATTTACATATAACAAGAGAAAATGAAGAAGTCTTGATTTGTTTATTTGTGCTATATTCTTATTCTCATTTGTTTTTTTCAACCTTAACCTGAACAAACACAGAATTCCAGCCAGTGATGCCTTTAAGGAGAGGACAGGAAAGGGATGAGGTCAGTGAAGACACAGAGGCAGCACGAAAGATGTTGTTATTCCGTTTCTGAAGCTGGGGCCAGGTACACAGATTTTCATTTTATTATTGTTCTTTATTTATGACACATGCTATAAATATTCATAAAAGCTTTTAACATTTAATTTTAAAAATTAAAAAAGGAAAAGAAAATTTTACTTGTTTTATTTGAGATTTTTATACCTAAGAGTTACAGGGTTTAAAGAGAATATACTTTGCCCAGGATAATCATATTATTTATATGAGGTATTTGAGAGGCCCAGTTATCTGCATTTTCTTCACCTTTTGTCTTCTATTTAGCTGCGAGAAGCTGCCCTGATTCCATGAATAAAGCTGGAATTGAATTAGACTGTGATGCCAGCAACTCCTGCCCAGAAGTCTTATCACTATCCATAGCAGTATGATTGCTTATAAAATATTCATGCAAGGCCCACATTGAACAAGGCATAGCTCCAGAATCTGAAACTGTGCAGTTGCTTTAGATTTAGGAATAGGAAACAAGAAAATTTAAAGTGCATTCTCTTCTGCAGGCCTTTTCTTAATGGCCCTGTGAACTCTGTGTGCTGTGTGTAAAACAGACAGGCTTCAACCTCAGATGCTTTATCAGAGATGACATTGGATGTTATGGCCTGCATGTAGTTCCCCAAAATGCATGTGTTGAAGCCCCCTTCCTACCCCAGTGTGCTGTTATTAGGAAGTGGACCTTTGGGAGGTAATTAGAATTAGATGAGATCATGAGGGTGGACCCTCACAATGGGATTCATGCCCTTATAAAAAGAGACATAAGAGAGCTCACAGAGATCTCTTTCTCTCGCTCTCTCTCTCCCTTTCCCTCACTTTCTCTGGCATAACCAGGCAGAGAGAACTCACCAGGAGTGAGCCAGACTCCATAAAACTTTGTTACTACTTGGCTGTCTCCTCCCTCTACCTCAAGTTAAACTTTCCAGCAAGTGAAACCTTCTCAATCAATTTGCTTAACTAACTAAGGCCTCATGTGTCTAAATGTTCTTTGATAATAAAAAGGTAACAAGCAGTTCTGGGCAATGGCTCAGGTCTTCATAAATGTACCAATAGGAATTAAAGGCAGTCAAAGGTGAAAATAAATTCCTACACCCTTTTCTTAATAACTGTATTCCCAGAATCAGCAGTCTGCTTCCTAGGCAGAAATTGGGAGAAATGGCTCTCTTCCGTTTCCAGCTTGCGGACTCAAATGGTGGGGCTTCACAGACTCCATAGTTATGCGAGCCGTTTCCTTATAATAAATACTATTGGTTCTGTTCCTCTAGAGAACTTAGTCTAATTTGATCTTATTCTGATCATCTTTTTTCTGTATTTCCCTGAAACACAGGAAGAAATCACACAACTCAATATTCTTTCCCTTTGCTGCACCTAGTAGCTGCTCAACAGATACCGTGTGGACTGGACTAGGATTTCACAGCATAGGGCAACACAGGAAGAAGGCTCATCTTTCCATGGTCATATGCTCTCTTTGGCAGCACCACAGTTTGCCAGGTGTCCTAAGGCAAATTGCTGACAACCTCACTTTCTGCCAAAGAGTTAGCGGATGGCCAGACTCTACAGTACAGGCTCAGGTTCGGGAAGACATAGGCAGAAGAGTCTTCTATTTAGTGCAGTGACCGAAAGTCTGGAAGACCACATCTCTATTCCATCTTGTTGTCTATATCTTAGGAACTTAACTGCATCCTCAAGTTCTCTTTGTTGAGGTCTGTTTGTCCATTCAGGGAATCTTCCAGCACTAAGAAGTCCAGCCCAGCATTCTCACTGTGTGCAGAATATACTGTGTACAATCCTCATCTGGCAAAAGGAAAATGCGCAGGCATTCTTTCACAGCAACCCTGTGAGTGCAGCCAATCCCAGGATATTAATCACCAGCTCATCCATCAGTAGCTAGATTTTGCCCTTTATATCTTCAAACAGGATTGCCACAGTCACTGTGATCCTCTCAAACTGTAGGCAACTCACAATGATCTCAGGAAAGTCTCAATGATCTCCTTAGAGCATCTCCTTTTTAAGTTGAAATCAAAGGGAAAGCTCCACCCATCCTTCCCCTTCAGAATAAGGTGGGACTCCCAGCATACAAACAGCTCTCCCCCAAATGTCTTCTTCTGCAAATCCTCTTTTCCTTTGTTATAAGTCAACTAGTTCTCAGCCACCTATATTCTTTGAATTTAAATTGGGGTTCTCTCTCATAAGTCACTTAGTTATTTGATGCTTCTATTTTAATATTATCCTGTTGTGTGACCATTACTCAACCCAGTCCAGCTTCAATGAACAGATAAAAAGAATTGTGGTTATCTTACCCAGACATTATGGATTCAGAGCTTATATTGACTAAAAACTTGATTATGTCTTATTTACAGTCATTCCCCTTGCATACTCATGAACTTAATAAATTTCTATAATCCATAATTCTTAAAATTCAAAACTAGGTAAGTCCATATCAATGAGGACATTCAATTAGCCTGTTACGCTGGCAGCTGGCTCACTTAGTGACATTTTGGAGAGAACTTTCAGCTGTAGCACTGTGGACATTTCTCGCTCCTTTACCCTTTGCCTACAATTTGAAGTTTAACTGATGGACCTTCATGCACAATCCTAGTGATGAACTCAACTTGTCTTTGAACAGAAGGGGTAAAAGTAATACTGCATATTGAGAAAGTAGGGAAATTAATGAAGTAATTAACCTTAGTTACCACGTTGTATGACCCTGGCCAGGAAATGGATAATAAAACAAGGAAAAATGCTTGAACTGAGAAGAGGGTTTATGATCAATGGGAAAAGGAAAAGGTATTTAAAAGCTATGCTAAAAGGGCAGCACAGAAAAAAACTTTATGGGACTAGAACTCAGAGATTGTTCCTATAGAAAGGATGTGGGTTGAAATTTGGGCTAATGACAAATAGGGCATTGCAAGGGCAGTTTGGGCAGCAGAAAATAAAAATTCCAGTAGTTCTTTTTTTAAAAAAATAATTTTCTTTTTTTTTTCTCTGTTTTCTCTTTCTGATTTCTCTACTTGTTCTTGCCTCCACATTTTATTTAGCTTCCATTATTGAAAGTACCTTGGAGTAATCCTCTTGTATTTGATTGCCCTTCCTCTGGCTGCCATACTTTCAGAGAGACTGGGGAGTTAATATAATTCAGGAAAGATCTAAAGATCCAGGTGTTTCCGATATGACACTTCCTTGACTGCCATGCCTCCATCAGTAGGTATGAGACTGCACCCTGGGTCATTGTGTGCTCCTCCTGGTCAGACCTCTGCTCTTTCTCCATGTTCAGTAATCTCTGCCTCACTGCTGTTATCTTCTTTGAAAGCATTAACACCAATCTTGAGTTTGTTGAACCACATCGGCAAAATCTTTGATCTGGAGGAGCTTTCTTTTCTAACCCACTGCTATTAGACAGTATTGGAACTAGCAGAATCCAATGGACATCTTCTACTTATTCTTAGAACTATATGACAACATATAATGAATAACTTTGATCCATATGTGCTGGTTCATACTATGCAAAATCCTGGGTATCTGAATATATCCTCTCCTCTCATGTGGCCTACAATGTAGTCAAGGAGGACAATCACAGAAATCAATAAAATTAATACAGTGATTTGACTGCTGGCTAGAACTCTCTCAGGATACACTAAGGAGAGAGAAATACATTTCACCAGGGGTTGGAAAGTCAAGAAAAGCTTCAGAGTTGAAGTGACATCCCGAAAAGTGGGAGATATTTGCTAGGTAGATAAGAGAGAACAGGCTCTTGGGACAGCAGAAGATGTTCACCTGTAGGGCCAGGAAACTGCAAATGGTTCAAATGGTTCAGTGCCACTGTAGTGTCAGGAGTGTAGGGGCACTATCAGAGATTGGGGCTGAAGGAATGAGAAGGGGCTGCATCATCAGAGCCTTTGTGTGTTGGCTGAGAAGTCTAGACAGCCCTTGGGCAGTGGGGACACACTGAAGGGTATTCAGCATGTTGGCAACATGTTTATACATTTATTCACTCAGTATTTTGAACATGTTACATGCCGGGCACTCTTCCAGGCATTAGGAACACATCAATAAACTAACAGAAACCTCTCTCTTATAGTAAATTATATAGTGTGTAATATAATTTATATTAATAGACCATATATGTTATGGAAAAATATGGCACCTGCTAAGGAGGGTGAGTAGTTTTGTGGTGGAGAAAGAGGTGCAGTTTGAAATGGAGTGGCCAAAGATTTGAAGGAACTAAAGGAGTAAACAATGCAGATTGTAGAGGAGAAGGGAGAAGATGTCATAGACAGAAGGAATCTTTGGTCCAAAGGCCCTAAGGTGAGGAAAGGCCTGGCTTGTGTGAAGAATCTTGAAGAGGCCTGAGGGGCTGGAGTTAAGTAAACTAGGAGGCATGGGGATGAAGGTGAGGTCAGGGAAGTAGTGGAAAGGGGTCATGGGCTATGTAGGGCCTTATAGACCTTTTAAGAACTTTGGCTTATATTTGTAGTGAGATGAGCAGCCAGAGAGAGAGAGAGAGAGAGAGAGAGAGAGAGAGAGAGAGAGAGAAGGAGAGGGTGAGCAAAAATGAGAGAGGAGTGACATGATCTGACTTAAAATTAAAAAGATCATTCAGCTACCCAGCTAAGCACAGACTGTAGAGTCAAGAGCAGAAACAGAAAGATCAATAAAAAGGTTTTTGAAATAATCTAGGCAAGCAGTGATGATGGGTTGGATCAGAATGGTAGCAATGGAAGAGATAGGAAATGGTGGATTTTTGGATATATACATATTTTCATTGTAGAATGATCATATTTTTGCAGTGTATAGGATAAAATTTTACATGGGGTTAACATTTATTGAGTGCTTACTACATGCCAGATACTAAACACTTCCTATGTATTCACTCCTTTATTTCACACAACAATCCAAAGAAAAGGGAGTCCTTATTAGTCTTCACTTTAGAGATGAGAGAATCGAAGCAGAGAAATTATATTGGAGCTAGAAAAATCAGTTAGAAGATTATTCTGGCCACAAGATAATAAGGATCTGAGTTCATGTAGTCACATTGGAAATGAATCAGAAAATCAGGCTGTGAAGTGGTAGTGTAGAAGTGATAGTATTTTCTATCTTAGTTATTTTATTTCCTCCTTTCTGAGCAGGGCACTGCATAAGTGGCTGTTAAGACAGTGCATATGGCTTGAATCTGTTCTCTGGACCGAAGTGCTTTTAAAAACATTTTCTCTAAAAAAAGCCATGAGAGACACTTATTGTTTAGTGAACTATCATTTTGATTTACAGGGAAAAGTATTTTAGATGATAATAAAGGAGATAGTTGAAAATAACTGCTGTGTAAATATATTTTTGAACTGAGATGATGAAAATATAAAAATTGAGAGGGTGGAGGAAAGATTTTTAAAATAAATGTTTTAATTTCTTTACCACCCTATCTTCTGCTAAGTAAATATACGAAAAAGGGTCATAATTTTTTTATCCCTGAGATAACAGGCAATGACAATTTGCAAGTCTGAATTGACTTGAAATGGGTTTTATTAGTAAAGTTGTTAGCACTGAAATGGCAGAAGGATACAATGTGCTAGATGACCTAGCACTAGTACTAGAAGACTTTGATTCTAGTTCTAATGCTGAGACCTGCATCATCAAAAATTTTTAGGCCTTATTTGTAAAACAGAGACAATGAAACACAGCATTAGGAATGATGCTTCCAAAGTATTTTGAGGATGAAGAAGATGCTAAATACATGAAAGGTACATAATGAAAAAATGAAACCTCAAACTATGAACATTTGAAGGGAAAGAGTTAAAAAAAATTATTAAGTCACTGGAGGGGATTTTTCTGTAGAATTTACCATTTTGACAGTTCGCCTAAAGAAAAAAATACAACAGTTATTAAGGTTTATAAACGTCATTTGTCATCACAGCTGGAAGTCTCAAGATTCCGCTTAGCCCACATTTCAAGTTTCACTCTTCATCTTCTTAGAGCATCATCTGTAGTTTAAAAGAATCCTTTCTTTAGATTTCTTTGTTCATGGAAATATTTGCTCTGCTTAAATACCATCTTATATTCATACCACTTTGTGCCCTCGACATACATTAAAAATATATTCCAAATTTCCAAAGATGGTGATTTGGGCTGTGTCAAACTTTAATCTCTGTGACTCACATTTAAACGATTTGATAATTGATTGGCATTAGCTTGTACTGTTGATAGGCTAAGAATGCAGAAATTGTTAAATTGTATGAGACCAATAGACCATGCTTTGTAATAAATACATTTCAGTGTTTATGTTTTATTTCCATGGAAACAGTTGAACAGACAAATAAGTTTGAACCACAAACCAAATTAAATTTTAAATTAAGTTGCAATTTGAAGATAGTCTAGAATATGGGGAATTCTTAGCTATTGTATATTAATTTACTTTTTAAATTATTTTTTTAAATGTATAGTTTTGTGGCCAGTCGAGTAGAAATGGTTTCTTAGTGACCATCTGGTCATTTTAAAGCTGTGTTGAAGGAGGAAATCTTGACAGTGATGTATTTTTATTTGATGGCTGAAAAAGTCTAAGGTCATCTAGTCTTGGAATCTCAGAATCTCTAAGCTAGGAATGAGACAAAATTATTTGAATGTCCTTTACAAGACATAGCACGTGTATTTCCAAGTGCCAGGAAACTAATTATTCCCAAGGGAATTTATTCTATCATTAGAATTTTAGGAAGAATTTTTTTTTAATATTAAGTCCAAATTCATCTGCCTCTAACTCTTAAGTTCTTTTTGCAACCACTGGGCTGAGAAGTATCAATATAATTTATTTTGCATATGACAACTTTTCAAATTTTTTAAGACTTTTATTATGCAAGCTACCTTCCCACCTCACTCCTTGCCTCTATCTTCTCTGCTTAAGGATGACACAACCCAGAAAGAACTGTTATTTATGGAACAGCGGCAAGAACACTCACCGGTCTCCTTAAGTTTAGCAAACTATCATTTATGAGATACACATTCTTCCTTTTTTGGGATCACTATAAATATATTTTCTTATCTTCAGTCTTCTAGAACTGATTTCACAAAGATTACTAATAGCTTCTCCTCCCCACCCCACCTCCCAGTGTCTTAAAATATAATTATATGTATCAAAACATTTGAAATGATCAAAAGATTAGGGTACTCTCTTAAAATCTCTATACTTATCTTGTTTTTTTCTTTTTAAATATTATTTTATTGTGATAAAAAGACAAAATGAGACCTACCCTCTTAACTAAATTCAACTGTGATAAATACATTATTACTGACTGTAAGTACAATGCTATACAGAAGAGCTCTAGAATTATTCATTTTACTGAACTGAAACTTTATGACAGTTGATAAATAACTCCTCATTCTCTCTATACCCAGCCCCTGGCAATTAACACTCCATTCTCTGATTCTATGAATTTGACTATTTTAGATACCTCGTTTAAATGGAGTCATGCAGTCATTGTCTTTCTCTGACTGACTTATTTTACTTAGCATAATGCCCTCAAGGCTCATCCATGTCATTTCACATTGCAGAAGCATACACTTGTCAGGATGGTTATTATCAAAAAACAAAAGACTATTGTTATGATCCAGCAATTCTACTTCTGTGTATTTATTTAAAAAAATTGAAATCAAGATCTCGGAGAGTTATTAGTACTCTTATCTATGTTCACTGAATCACTATTTACAATAGCCAGGGTGTGGAAACAACCTAAACGTCACTGGCAGATGAATGGATAAAGAAATGTCTTATGTACACACAATGACATACTATTCGGATTTTAAAAAGAAGGAAATCTTGCACTTATCTTGGGTTTTGATACCTCCCCAAGTGTTCTCCTTGGCAGAAAAAGTTAAATCATGGTAGATGTTAAAAAAAAAAAAAAAAAAAGTGCGTGTGTGTGTGTGTGTGAGAGAGAGAGAGAGAGAGAGAGAGAGGGAATCACGTATGTTGCACTGGCACAGAGCGATTGGCCATGCTCCTGCTCCTCTGATATTTTCATTACGAACATAATTAGGGCAAACTTTCTGTGGGTCTCAAATAATTTTCATGTACCTCAGTCTCTTAAGATGCTATTTCCATAGGTCTGTGGCAATCACTCATATCTGTACTTGACTATGTGAATTCCTCTCCTGTTTTTATATTATTCTTAACTGAAATTATTAATAATTATACAGTTGGAATCACATTTTTAAAGAGTTTATAAATCTCTTGAAACATTCATCCTTTTTAGCTTCTCAAGTCCTATGAACATGCCTGATTGTCTCTAATATGCCTTCAAAGCCTATCTTCTTTCACTTGAGGCTACGTAGCTGACTATAGTCTTCCCCTATCTGGCTGAAATTAATTCTAGGGTTGAATAGTCATTTTTGTCCTGTTTTATTTTGCTTTTAACTTTACAGCCAAGTTCACCTCATGAGTTGAAATTACATCCAAAGCAGCAATTCCCCCATCTCTTCCTTCATATTTTGAAGACATACAATTTTTCAGGGAGTCAAGCGAAGAACTCATTTGATATATTGTGTCTCCCAAATGAGACTTCCAGCAGGTGGCTAGAGAACTGACCTCACCCACCACTACTTTTTTGAGCTGCTTATAGTCATAGTTAACAATTTCCTACTAGGTCATTGGATATAAAGAGTGTGTTCAGGATGCAGAACTTAAACATATAATATAGCTCTGCCTCATATCAGTTACATGACTTGGGAGAATTTATTAACTTCTATGTTTTAATTTCCTCATCTGTGAGCATTAAGAAAATTAGTGTACATAAAATCCTTAAAAGGGATCCTGGCTCACCATAAGCATCAAAAAGTGTTCCTGTGATTATTATTTTAGCAGAAAAATGAGGCCAGAAGAAGGGTACTCATGTACCCTTAACTGAAAAAAGGAGACCTATGGAATAGCTCAGATGGACAGGGCCAGGCACCTTGTCCAGAATAAGTGATTCCACTGTGGGATGAAAGATGCTACAGGCAGAACATCCTCATATCTGATGTGTTCATTTGAATAATCCCAACACTTCCTAATATAATGCCTGGTACAAGGTCAGCATTCAATATCTATTTGATGAATGGGAATATAGGGACAAAAGTAGAAAAAATTTTGAAAAATTTTGCTATTATGTGGGTTAGGAAAATATTCTCTATCTGGCCATTTGTTTGCAAGCTATTCCCACAATAATGTTACTTCTAATTCTCTGTCCTTTTTTAACTCTGCTTTCAGAACCCATGATTCCTACAGAATGTAAATCTCTACTTCTTCAAACAAATCAGCTTCTTTCTAATATCCTCTTCTGATGGCTGCTACAATTGCACTTCTCTTGGGATAACTTTGAGGCTATCTTAAGTACCATTATAATAGCTAATATAAAGTCTTTGCTATGTGCCAGCCACTGTGCTGCCTGCCTCATGTGAAATCTCCCATTTAAATCTCACAAGAACACTATGAGTAAGTTCTGGTATTATTTTCAATTTAGATATATAAAAATTTGAGTTTGGTAAAGTCAAGTTGCTAGCCTCAAATTAAATACCTGATAAAGAACAGTGCTAAGATTTGCACCCAGGTTGTATTCTTTCTTAAGATTTAAATTTCAAAATTGCAATATACTGTTTTTCTTATTTTAACTTTTCAACTTACTTTTCTTACTTAAAACATTAGCATGTATAATACAATGTTGTCTAAAAACTCTTCTAAATTAGTATTTCTCGTGCATCCAGTGTTGGTTACTTACATTAAACTCTAAAGACTGCTCTATACATCCCTCCATACTTCATCCCAAAGGAGGAATGTTGACATGAGTCAAGGACATATTAGCATTCTCAGAGATTCACAATTGGGCCACCGTTTCAAGAAGTGAAGTGTTCGATGGAGGAGCAACGGGCCAATGGTGCTGTTTTCTTCATAGTACTGTACTTGTTTGCAGAAGGCATTGAGGCATTGCAGGACCAGGAGATGGTACAGGGTAAAGTAGGTATGCAGGCCAAGCCAATTTTGCCCTATGTCTCAGGGAAATGGTTCTCCTAATCCTGGGCTTGGCCTTCTTACCTCCTCTTGAAATCTGGTGGACAAAACTCAAAAGACAAGATCAAAATGTGACACAGAGGAAAGGCAACAAGGAGGTGGATATATTTTTTTTTTCAGTGTCACTATTCTTTGCTCATTGTCAGTTCTCTAGAAAATTTTATTAATAATCAAATGAGAAAACTAATTACTGTGATAAATCAGTTCACCAGGAGTTTGTTGACACTTAATATGTTTTTTCTATATGTAAATTTCTAAAGTACATTTCTTCTTGAGAACTAATCTAGAAGCCAGAAGTTACAATGAACTTTCTAGATTTTTTTACAGATTTTTCAGAAATTTTGCTTTTTAATGGAGGAGAATTAGTTATTGTGATTATTCCTGAGGAGTCCTCTGGGTTTAAGTTATCTGGATTTAGAAACATCTCTAACCCAGATTCATCCAGCCATATGGAGTCCTATCCTATTTAAGATTTCTAAGGTGGTTAAATACTTTTCTTTTGTGATTGCAGTGATTAGATGTCATGCTACTCATATGGACCTTTCATATTCAGGCTCAGGGCAAGAAGAAAAGTTTATTAAGGGCCTAGAGGTTTCTACTGTCAGGTATATGGTACCACCCCCCAGAATGCATGTATGTAATTACCTGTATTACGTCTCCTACAATTTTGTTTTACCTTCACAGCTTGACAATCCCCACAAAAAGCCTGATCTTATATTAGGAAGATCTAGAGTTCTAACTCATAGGCTCTGCAAGTGAGACCTAGTTATACCACATACTATTTATGAATCCTTAAGCAAATGATTTAACTCAGATTAGCCTTAGTTGTTTCATCTTTAAGATGGTAAAGGGAGGATATCACTTCAGAAGGTTATGATGAAAATTCAATGGGAACATATAGAAATCGATTCTTTGTATATTGTTTCCATAGAGGGGTTTTCTAAAATTGGAAGCAGATATTAACACTATTACAATGCTCATTTCAATTCGATTTATCTGTGTGTCTCTGAGGCTGGGGAAAGGCCTACTCTCTCCCCAGGTTCACCTCTACTCCAGGTCTTCAGTCTAGTTCTGAGTTTCCTAGGCTTGCATTTCCAATGAAATTCTACAAATCTTTCTGTTAGCATGGAGAAAAGGAAGGATGTTTTTCCTATAGGCCAAAGTGGACCATAAATGAAATGGAGGGTAAGCAAGATCGGCTTGGCTCTCCCTCCCTTGTCCTTTTGCTGGGATCCTTCTTCCTTCTTGTTTCCTTTGCCATAGCAAGCTGACCTGTCTTTGAGCTTGACGTCATAGCCAGAATTCTTTAAGGATACTTTACATAGTGATCAGAAATTACTTGTTACATTTCACCAAGTGATTGCCTAACTTTTATACTAAGATGAGCTCATATATACTAAGAAGGTAAAGGATACTAATATTTAATACATTAACTCTCTCAGATAATAATTATAAGTTTTATATAAGCATCTCTAGGAACTCTATTCAAGAAAGAAAAAAAAATAATGAATGAGAATTTTAGGAAACCATAAAAAAGCATTTGAGTCTTTATTTTAGGAGGCCCTAAAATTGCACAGCTGAGGCACCAGCCCACTCTGCTGAAGCACTGCTGGCCCCAGATTGGAGGATATTAAAGAGTTTATAATTTTGAGTCCAAAATGCTATATTTTTTCTAATGTAAAATGCCATCGATAAGATGAACTATTATTTTATGGCATTTAAGAAAACAATTTTAATTAAAAAAAGAAATTGTGACCAATGTTTTCTTATTTCTTAGAATTTTAATTTTATCCTGGTTGAAAGAAATATTTTAGAGTATTTAGAGATAGATTCTTATTGTACAAATGTTATACAAAAACTTTGAGACCAAAAGTTGTTCTAAAAGAAAGGGTTAATTGAGCCATATGCTGGCCAGAAAAAGGACCAGATCTAGGGGTGTGCAGTCTAAACTAATAACAGCAGAGCGAGATGGAGAAGACAACTATGTTTGCTGTCCTAGAGTTCATGGGGCTCCTTTATACAGTGAGTTTGGAGAAGAAAAGTGTAGGTTGTTGAGAAAGAATTTAATTGGCTATTGATAAAAAGGATGGGAGAAGGTGAAATGGGCAGAGTTCTGAGATAGGTAACTTGTCCATAAGAAAGAAGTATTTGTTGCTTCTGGATTTGTGTGGGCAGCAGTCCAGAAAGCTCATGCATAAGCAGGTTGCAGTGGAACCTGGTCATTGGCTTTTCTCTCCAGATAATTGCTGAAATAGCTGCCTGGAAGTTGATTTGAAGTTTCAATGTGTACTCAGGAAAGTGAGCAGTTTTTCTGGATTTGGTCCACCGCTGCGAACTGACTAACTAACTTCTCTTTTCTCTTTCTCCCACTTTCCAGCCCTGTAATTTTGTTTAAGATTTCTCTTATTGTTTGCCCCCTTTCATCAAGATCTTTTATGGAAAGCATTGCTGATAAATGTCTATATGATTATAAATGACACTTAAATGAACTTTTTATGTTTAGGCTTAGTGTCTCATGTTGCTAGGAAGCTTTATTCCTAGAAGGTCATGTCCCACAGAAAGGAAGTCCAAAGATTATATCAGATCATTGATGAGGTATTTTAAGCCAGTAACAATTAATGGTGAGAGAGAAAGAGAGAGAGAGAGAGAGAGAGAGAGAGAGAGAGAGAGAGAGAGAGATGTTTTTGAAAAGTAGCTTTTTCTAGAAAGGTACAGGCGGCGAGTTCAGTATGTTGAACAAGCAAAATGTTAGCGAGAGTTTGATTTGTGGATTTACATAACTGGAAGAAGCAAAAGGTATAACATTTAAAGATTATAATAATAAAAAAAGCAAAGTCAAATAATTAAACTGACTTGTAACATTTAAAAAAATAACCTGCCTATCCTTGCTGTCAACCAACTAAAAAGGTCGCTAAATAGATTAGGATCTGATTTCTTGTTAGAGACTTGTTGGAGCCAGTGGCTACTTTTCTGATGCTGTCCAAATAGGTTACTAGTCATCAGTGGTATTTATGTATACACAAAAAGAAAGATTCATTAACTATCATGCATATGCTTCATTGTCCTGCCAATACACAATCGAGCAATTCTATTTTCTAATACAATTTGCACAAGGGAAGCTAAAGATTTTTATTGGTTCGTCATTTCTTTGGTAATTCCCCCTAAGTTTTTGATATGTCTAATTATGTATGCATTCATTGCAATGCCTGCCCAAAGAAAAAGTATTCTTCTAAATCTTGCATCTTTGCTGAGGTTGGTACTACTAGGCATTGAACAACCTTGCCTATGTGTATAACCAGCTGCATGTTTTGACATGTGAAACGAGTTTAGAGATGATATCCAATTCTAAGTTATCTTTCCAGGCAGAAGTTAAATGGAAAATGAAACAGTAACTATTATAGTGAGTGCTTGGCCTCTTATATTACCTGTGAGATAAGAAGGAACTATAAAAATAAAAACAAAAATAAAAAGGAAAAATGAAGGTTTAGTTTATATAGGCCTGATCTGGAATCTTGGGTTAGCTGTCCATAACTGATGTCTGCTTCACTTTCAGGTATTTTTTTTTTTAATTTCAAGTCTTCTATTGCTGCACAAGAATTAGTTAAGAGTACTCGATGTAGTCCTTTCTATCTTGGTGGTAAAGAGTTTTTCTGAAGGTGAATTTTCTAGTATAATTTTCTCCTGGTTATAAATTGTGGTGTTTTAATTTCTTCATCTCATTTAATTAATTGTATTGGTTGACCTGGTAAATCTGCTGGGAACCCTGTAAGCAAGGTTCCAGCCTGTTTTTCCCAAGGAGTTCTTTGTAAGTTGATCTTCGTTCATTAAAGCTATCTAGTCATGTTGGAGACTGTATCTGTCTTTCTCATATGTGACACTCCAGGCAAAGCCTTGGTAGTATAATCAATGTTTCCAATTTCCAGTTCCAGGGAGAACAGGTTCTTATTGAACTTACATAAATAATTACATAGCCAAAAAAATAGAAATAGTCATTGAAAGTTACTTAATTCTTACATAGGTAAGCTCGATTTTAAGGGATGGAGAAATTAATTCCACCTCTTGAGTAGAGGAACTGATAAATATTGTGACCATTTGTTTCAGTCTGCCTCAATACAGTCTTTGGGTATAATTATTTCTATTCCTCCCAATGAAAAATACCCTGACCTCCCCCTTGACTGTTCCAAAATCTGATAATGGTAACAGACTCTCATTCAAAAAGGTAAGAAACAGGACAACACAGCAGTCACTTTCCATAGCAATTTTGAAATCCAGCCAAGTATATATTCTCAGACTTCTCTCCTATGGAGAAAAGGAATAATCCCTGATTACAATGCCAGTGTGCTCCAGAGGGTGGTGTCCTTCTGGTGCTCATTACACATGGAGTTGCACTCCCTACACTCTTGCTTCCACCATCTAAGATGGCCTTCATTTTACATGTGAAATAACACTTATTGGCAACTAAGCATTCTAAAAGTGCTCTCTACCTATTCATAAAAATGTGGGTGCCAGACAATTTATTTTGAACTATAACTCCATTCTGCCTAGTACTTACAGTGTATCAGGAAAGACAACTAGAAGAAACAACAATTAGAATGAGACTTAAAGAATTATGACAAACCATGTAAAATAGGAGGTGAGCAGTAGAAGGAGAATATTATAAGCAAAAAGAATGTTTTCTGTGTGTAAACTGTAGGACCTTGGGCACAGTACTGAGCTCAGATTTGGAACCTATGTCCTACTCTGCACAACAGGGACAGTAATAAACTGTATACCACAGAGTATTATGAGGAACAAATTCGATTTTTTTTGGTAAAGTGTTTAATGAAGAACCTAGGACATTACTAAGTACTTCTTAAGTATTTTCTAGTGATGGTAACAGCCTGTATCCAGATTGGGATCCTGCATTTGCCATTTAACTAGCTGCATTATCTTGGGCAAGATATTCATCTCATGTTCTTAACTTCCTGTTTGGGATGACACAAAGCACCTGTGCAGAGGAGGATTGGGAGGATCCCATGAGCACATAATATGTGTTATATGAATGTTAACTTGGATTAGAAATAAAGGAACCTCATTATAGTCCAATTAGGCATTTATAAATAATTCTGTGTTTTAAAAAATACTTGAGACTTGATAGTGTAAGTAGCTGCCCAAGTTTGCTTAGCTAACAAATTTTATAACAAATTCTATAACTTAAGGATAGTTTCTGGTTCTAACCTCATTCCATGGGTCTCCCTAAGATCCAATAAATACTGCCTTCTTGGGAACTCAAGGAATGACTCTTGGATACTTGGCATAGTTTTATTACCATTGCTAATAATGTCCTTTGGTCCTTCCCAAATCAGTGAGGATGAATTTCTTGAGAAGTATCTGAGCTATGTGGAAATAGGTGAGAATTATTGTCACTCTGAATTAGTTGTGTCAAAATATTTAAACTATAGTATTAAGCAAACTGTGTTTAACAGGAAAAAAGTCTCAGATTTGAATATGAGAAATATGAAGTGCAGGGAAAAATGCAGTGGTTTTTGAAGCACTCTGCATCCTTTCATCTTTTAAGAGTAAATTGAGAGCTTTTCAACTTATAAAATAAATTGTCAAGATATCCTATGTGACAAGGTCTCTGGTGTCAAAATGCTGATGGGAAAAGACCACTGTAGAGCTGAACTGCACATCCAGGTCTGTCTGACTCCAAATCCCCTGTCCTGTTCACCACAACACTCCCGCCAGTGCATACTGTCACCAGATTGTCTTTTGCAATCACTCTTTTATGAGTTTCTGGAAGAGAGAGAGGGAGATAGAGGAGGTACTAGTAAAAAGGCACTAAAATGCACAGAGACTTGGGGTTAGAGATGCCTTCAGGATGAGCCTAGTATACCTCTGAAAGGGAGCTGTAGTTCACATTTTCATGGACCAAAGAATTTCAAAATGAAAAAAAAAAAAAAAAAAGGCACTAAGGCCAAACAGACTCTTAATATTCAGCCTTCTATTCTTTTTTGGTTTGGTTTCCATGGCAACCTACATTTATTGGGCAATTTTGTGTGTATTTGCTGAAGGCAGGTGACTGCTTTTGCTCAGCCTAGGAAAAAAGCAGTCTGGAGAGCTCACTTAGAAGAAGGAATCTTTTTTTATTGTATGAAAACTCTTAGACTAAGGTTTTAAAACAGAGTTAATTTCTTAAACTTTGAGGTAAGCATTTGCTGAAAGATAAATTAAATTAATATTAATTATAAGAAGATGGAGGAGGAGGAAAGAGAAGACAAGATAAGAGGGGGATTAGAAGGGAAAGAGGATGGAATAAATAAATAAAGTATGGATAGCCTCAGTTAACCATAGCCAACTTCTAGCCATTTTTGCTGCTTGACTTCATACTCCTAGGACATTTGACTGTTTCCACTCCTCCCACCATCCCTCTCATCCATCTGCACTCTGACTTTTACTCCTGTCACTGCAATGAAGCAAAAAAGACAGGCTGGCCGATGTGCAGAGAACCCACGTCCCAGCATCACCACCACTGCTGGATGTCAGTTCCCCAGAAGGTCTACCTCCCCACACACGTGTCTCTAGTTCTCTGCTTCTCGGCCTGATGGCTTTTTTTCCGCTTAGAGGGGAATTGCTCAATCTGTGAGCAGGAGAGCCCAAGGGTACAGAGGATTTAATGCCACCTTCAGAAGTAACCCTCAGTTAATGAGGGACCAGTGTCTGTGTATAAAATTTCCATCTTGACACAGGCCTTGGTGAAACACTTCCAAGGAGCACTCTCTGTGGTTCCTCAGATGGACCCCAGTAGGACTAGGCTCGGCTGTCCATGGCAGGAATTCTCTCACTAAGCTACCTTTCTGGAGCTTCTCCCTCTGCTCCATGTCATTTTTCTTACTTCCTCACTTATGGATCATGAAACTACATCCCAACTATCCAGTCACTGCCAAGTACTCATCTCCAAGTCTGCTTTTAGGTGTGTGGAACCTAAGACACTAGGGTTCCCCTTCTTGGCATCAGTGTATCTAGGAAGTAATAATAATTATGAACAACTAGAGCAGGAGTGATATTTGGAGAGCTGATGTTGCCCCAGAGTCTCATGCAGGTTTCCATCAGGGAATGAGAATCTCCCTGGCTGTCCATGTAGACAGGTTCCACTGCAGGGAATTCGAGGCCTGTACAACCATTGGAAGCACTGGGGACCACTGGTCAGGAAAGCTACATGTGGATCTCAGGAATGCCCTTGGGAACCACTGCAAACCTCAGGTCTGCCATCTGGCCAGACATCAGCTTAAAACTGCCTCTGGAGAATAACAGATGCTTTTTCTTTCACCTTCAAAATTTTGAGTAGATTCTCATCTAGAAGTGTAAGAAGAAAAGGATTTTGGAAACTATGGTTTCAGGTCTCTGCTCTTTGGTGCAGAAGGGGATGTAGAAAAGGAGGTGGTCACGCTAAGATTATAGCAGGTAATTCAGCACACACATGTATGTGGTGCTCTCTAGATGCCCTGCAGAGGCCAGAAGCCTGACCTCGGCAGTGTTGGACAAACACTGACATACTTGCTACTCAATTACTTCTATTCTAGACTCCATGAGGACCACCGCACATCATATCATTTGACATAATTATTCAGAGATTTCAGTTGCACTAGCACTAATGCCTACACCCTGCTCCTCCTCCAGATTTTCTTCTGAAAGTAAACCAAGTTGATATTAAACACATGTGCATAAGCTTTAAGTCAGCAGGGAAGAACTGACCCTACCAGTTTTACCTGAAGGGGCCCTTCTGCAAATTGGTGGAAAACTGCAACTTTCTACCTTATCTAGAGAATAGATCCTTTCTTCTGACTCACTGAAACCTCTGACTTTTTCTTTTTTGAGTTTCATCTTGTGGCACATGCCGCCTGCTGAGTCCTTTCCTCTTTTCCTGTGTTTTTCCTTACAGTGCACTCTCTTTGTTCTCTTTTGATCTCTGGCCTTCCTTCTGTTCGTGGTTAGCTCCTCTTCCGCTCAATTGGTTGCTCCCTTTAAGTCATTTTACCAGACGTGTACTTCTACCTTTATCTCTGTGGAGGTTCTTAACACTTGAGGGCATAACAGGGCACTGTGAGTCTGATAAACCTAAAAGACCTTCATCCCAGAAACATAAACATGATATATATGTGGGGGTGGGGATGGTGTTAATTTAAAATTTTAATTTCTCAGTTAGCCTCACTGAGCACACCACCCTGCTTGGTATTCCCTGGTCATGATAGTCAGCTATCTCCAACCAGGAAGCCTAGTTTCTCTTCCTGCATCTGATTCTTTGTGATCAACTGAGAATTTAACACCCTGCCAGGAGCCTGCCACAGCAGAGTAAGATAACACCATGACAGCTCTGATGGAAAACTGGGTCAGAAACCAGATGAAGGATGAGGGAACAGAAGCCAAATAATGCCAGAAAAAGCCAAGTCAGGAAGAATAGGGTGCTACCTGGGGTCCACGAGGTCACCTGTCTCCGAATTCAGCATCTAAGGCCTTAGGAAGAGCCTTAGGAAGCAGAGCCTTAGGAAGGCAGGCCAGCAGGTGGGCCAGGAGGCATACCCCTTGATAGCAGCGGATGCCTACCAGAACAATGTAAGGGCCTAAGTGAGACCCAAGCCCCTTCCTCATCCACTTCATACCACCTTTTTGAGAGAAACAGGAGATGGAGACCCTTGGAGAGCCGAAGCTTATATTCCAGGGGAGCCAGAAAATTTCTGGAAGGGACTCTGAACAATATTCATTTGGGCTAAGGTTAAATCAAATTGGAAGTTTGCTTTACTACTTACTAGTATATAAGGATTCAGGAGAAAAAAACCAATTAGTAGTGGACTACATTATTTATCAGATTTTCCCTGAACAACCCATTGCATTGTATCAGTTTTTCCCCCAAAACAAACACACACATTTGCATTTCTTTTGATGGAGTTCATAGCATCTCTGAGGGTGAAGACCCCCTGCTCTACACTTGTTATTCAGAAATACCATTCATTGGTAGGGTTCTACTGCTTTGCAAAATCTGTCATTTCAACCTTTGCATATAATTTATATATTGCAAGCACTAGCAAAATACCTTAACTTAGATGTCCTATAGGCAGCCTGAAACTTAGTGGATGTGCAGTGGAACCTGTCTTTTCTCCGTAAAGTCAGCTCCCATCTCACCTTGCTCTGGTTACTGTGACCACGGCATTTCCATGTCCCAGTCTCCCTGGCTCACACATCCAATGGTACCTCTGTTTCTTTCCATTCTTGTTGACTCCCAAATGTATGTATTGCCAAATCTTGCCATTCTTTTCCTCTTGAAGTGGGTCTAGTTTTACCCCCTTATCTGACCATTCCCACTTTTACATTATTGTTGTATATCAAGGTAATGCAAATCAAGATACAAGCTTCTCCTGGTGACCCACGCCTCTGTGCCCTCTAGTCTATCCCCAGTACTCTGGACTGTTCTTCTTGACGTTTTTACTTTATTATGTCTTCCACCTGCTTAAGGCCCCCTTTTTTTTTTTTGACCTGTGTTTTTCTGAGCTCCAAGTCTACCTTTCCAGTTCCTGGCTGAATCCTCTCCCAAGATGTTTCCAGAGCCCTCAAATTCCCCCCCTTTTTTTTAAACCAAAGTCATTATCTTTACTGCCTCATCCAACCCTCCACCACCAGTCACTCCCCCTTCTCCAACCCATATCTCAGTTCATCACACTGAGAACTGCCTGATCTTTAGGTCAGAGTTTTCATTCTTTTCTAACTCTTCCCTCTCTCACATCCACAAATTCAACACATCACAAAATTTTGTTGATTCTCTTACTAAAATGTCTTTAGTATTTTCAGTCTTTATATTTATATCTTCAATTTCAACTCTTGTCATTTCTTTTGTTTTTCATCTCTCAGCTTTCTAATTCACTCTTCACAATGTCTGCAGTATTTCTAAATAACATATTTTATCATTTCGCATGCCCGCTTAAAATATTTTGTCTCTCCCTTCCAGTGAAGTCCAAGAATTCTTAGCATGACATATCAGCCACAGTGTTAATTTGTCCCACCCCTACCTGAGAGCCTTATCATCAAATATATTTTTCTCGACACCCCGTACTCTATTCTTCCAGCTAAGTTTTAGAATTAGCAAATAAAGATACAGAATGCCCACTTCAACAGCAATGTTTGGGACTTATTTACATTAAGACATTATTTTTTGTTTATCTGAAATTCACATTTGACTAGATGTCTTTCTTTTAGCTGTCAGCTTTTTTTCTACACAGCCTTTTCCATATGTTTAAAAGTTTACAAGCCAATGCGCTTTCATTTGTAATACTCGTTCTCTTCAAGTGGAATTCTCCCCGCTCCCCCATTCTCTCACATATTGATTTCCCATCTATCCTATAGGTTTCTTGCCAAAGAAAATGATCCAACCTTTTTTCTCTTCTGAGACATTGACCTTATCTAAAGCTATGTAGTGGGTGAGCTCAAAACTTTCTTCTCCTCTTTCGTAAGATGCTCTTTATTAGGAGAGAAAGCTTTGGTGACACTACAGGGTTATGGGGATGAAAGGCAGAAACAGTTGCCTAGTAAAATAATGCCCAGGTATCAGTTTTCAAGAAATAGAGTAAAAAAAAATATATATATATATTAGTTAAAGGAACACAGGTAACTTTTGGAGAGGTATGGGGAAGAATGAAGTTTTTCGTGGCAAGATTTGCTTAATTAGATTCTTAGTAAAGGAAGAGTGGAAGAAGCCATCTATTTTTCTCTACCTTGCCTAAGGAGGGGGTAGAAAACAAGCCAATAGACCCAGAGACAAAGCTTATTATTTTTTTGTGAAAAGACACAGGCATTACATGGCGAAGGCTGCTAAAATGTGAGACACCAGAAGAACATGAGGAGACTGAGATTTGATTGGGAAAGAGGATTTTGATCCCAGTGAACAGGGAGGGAAGAGGATACTTGTTGGGAGGATGCTGTGATGGAGGAAGTAGAGAGGAAGAAGGTTAGGGCCTGGAAGTTCCTCTGAAAAACTGAGATGACTGTGGTTGGGTCCAAATTCCTCCCTATTTGTTCTTAACTTGAACTCTTTGGGAACAATCCTCAAATCATTTCAGAGATGATATGCGTACACTAATCTAGTAGAAATTTATAGAGATTTACTTTCAGGGAAATGGGGCAGGCAGCATCTTGACCAGGAAGAGAATGACCAGCCCCTAACTCATGGTAACAGGCCGTCCAGCCACATCTTCAAGGTGAGCTACTGAGGTAACCAGGTCATTGCCACACAGACAGTGTTGTAGCAAGAAAAGGGTTAGTTTAACCTTAGCTTGAACCCGCTAAAGAAATGACTTTCTGCCTATACTTGTCTATTTAATCCCACACTTTCTTCCAGGCCTAAATAAATGCAACCTCTACTGAAAAGTTTTTCCTAATCCTTTCACTTCCTGGTTCATACTCGCAAGGTATGATTTGTACATGTAAAATGCTCATCTTCTCCACTAAAAAATAAAATTCTTAGAACCACCAAGTAAGTCTAGTTTACTCTTTTCCCCGAGTTCTTGGCACTGTGCTGTGCATATAGAAAATCGTGAGTAATCATTGACTAAATGAATGAACTTATTTGGCTTTTTATTATAGCTGTTTGTGTATGTCTTTTCTCTTGAAAACACAATCACTGTCTCTTGTTTCTCTCTCTTCTGTGCACTTTCAACATTTGTATGTGTGTGCTTGTTGTCAGCTTTTGGAAATATTTATTTAGTTGAATTAAAATCTAATGTTAGTTCACAATAATGATGACTTTGATATCAAACATATAACTGATGAGATGATCTTATTATAAAAATATGGCTTCTGTAGTGTTATATTCAATGTATTGAAAAGTTTTATGACATTGATAACTCACTTATAATTTAAAAAAATAATACTATTTCTTAATTATTATGAAAGTAAACATCTGAAGAGTTCCTGACTGAATGGTGACAAATTCTAGATTGGTAGGATTTAAGTTAATGAAATTTCATTGAATTCAGAGACTCAAGCAATGTGTAGTCAGTTTTGATTATCAGAAAAATATTTTAAAAATTATATCAATTTGGATAAAACATTGCTATTTGTAAAAGCTTCAGAAACAGCCAAATGGTTTCCAGGCTATTTAGCTCTTCATATCCTCTGTGGTTCAAAAGACTATTTTAGTCTCACCAAATTAAGTACTCTCCAATAAGAGCATGATGTGCCTACCTTAAGTTGGTGTTTATGCATTGTTGCTCACTCTATGTGTATTTTATTTGATGTCCTTTTCTCTTATTTTCAGATATTTCAAGTTAAGAATAAAAAATAGCTAAGCCTGTTAAATCTGGCTCAGTATGATTTTTAAACACAAACAAGCAAACAAAAAACTTACCAACTAGTTGCTACCAAATCATCTTAATTTTTTTTCTGTTCAGTTTTTCACTTTTTAAAATGTCTCAAGGGTTTTTCAACCACATAGACTTAGTAATCATTTATTTAGCCAATTAGCAGAGTCCAGAACAACACATTTATGTTTGTTTTTCATTTGGAAAGTGAATAATTTCAGTGTACTTTTATTTCAAATCTGAGATACCAAAATTAATAAGCAGATGATAATAATTTAAATCTGCTGATCTTAGTAATATGATTTTGCAGGGTACTTAAGCTTCCTGAGGCTTATATTTATCTAGTAAATGGATATAATAATGATTACTATGCAAGCACATGTGAATAACAAATATGAGAGGTTGTTTCCTGTTTCTTGTCTGTTCTATTTTTAATACAACTAATGACATTAGATATACAAGTAGTTAACTCCAACTTCAGCTCCAAAAATAGCAAATTTATCTCAGTGTAATTCTTCCTTAATTGTTTCATTAGGTACCTTCAAGCAAGGCATAGGGAAGGGAGAGAGGAAGAATATAGAGAGAGGAGTAAAGCCACTTTATAGGGCCCTTCGTTGAGTCGAAGTTCTTTGCCTACCCATAGCTTGTTCAAACAAGAGGAGAAAGACATTCTTCTCACAGGGGTCATGAATTCTTAAAAATACAGAGAACTTAACTATATTAGCACAGTGACTTAACTTAGAAATGAATGTCTTGTTTTCCATAAGACCAGTTAGAGAACATCATGCATCACTATCATCGCTTTTGTAATTGATCTAACAATAATTAACATTTCTTGAATCCTTATCTAGAGAGTGCTTAAATACTTCAGGGGCAGGCTAAGCATCATGGTGGCATTATCTCATCTGATCCACTCAGCCCCCCTCACCCCCCATTTATTGTTTATTTTCACCTTGTTGATGAGAACAGTAGAAGGGTTAAGAAACTGCCCAAGCCTTTACAGTAAGTGAAAGACTTGGGATTGAAGCTCAAATCTGTTTGAATAAAGATCCTGTGCTTATAGCCTTTGCATCACAGTTGTTCAGAAGCAAGTTTCTTTCAATTTCTATGCCACTTATAGAATGGCCAAGAACACTAGTGTGCTTGGGTCCAGACATTTTAATGTGCAGCTGGAACTAAGAGGCAGTGCAATCTCCAAGACTAGGTTAACTTTAAGAATAAAACCAACCACCAAACAAAATACACCATATAAGTATTTTTTTTTAAGAATTGCTAGTTCTGGTTCATCAAGTAAGCAAATGTTCCTAGGGTGTTAAAAAAAGAATGTCCTAAAACATTAAAAAAAGAATATGCTAGAAATAGTTTTATTAAAATTAGTTTATACATTGAATTCAAAATTGTTTTACAAAGCAAATCAAATAAAGATTCTCTCCCATTTCTTACTAAACTCCAGCATATGACAAAGTGTTGTCTAGTCTGGATAACAAAGTTTCAAAATATTATTTTTTATTCTGTACATGTATTACAAGAATAACTACACTTGAAAAACCAACATTAAGGAGGTCTGCATTTGTGCAGAATTTTGTTTGTTTGACTTCTTTTAAATAAAATAAGGAAGAAAAATAGAAAACACCTTTTAAAGTTTCTCTGTTGCACATTTACTTATTTATTTGTAACTTAAATTTGAATAAGAATGATAAAACATAAAGGAAAAAAGTTTTTAATAACACATTTAGTTAACATTTTTTATAATACACTACTGATTGTAATTGTAGTTAAGCATACCTAGATATCCACATTTTGAAATTTTCAATAGCAGAAATGTTCCTTTTATCTCTTAAATATAATTGCTGATAAAGTTTGGAGTTATGTAGTTATCTAGTTTCCTAATCTAGAATTCCAGACTATTTCAAACACCAATAGCTGACAAGTCCTGGGGAAGAATGAATCTATAAAAGTGCCAACTAGATATTATTATAAGAAACACATTCTCAGGAATAGTAACATTCACAAACAGACAAGAATTTGCATGTTATATTCCAGCATTAATGCACAACTGCCCAAGATGATCACATGGGAACAGGTTCCTTTGCAGAAAAATGCTTTTAAGCATGGAGGATTCTCTGAAGAAGAACAAATGCCCACGTGCAGTATCCATAGTCATCAACTACAGGAAAAAAAATTGTATAAACCAAGATCTTTACACCAAAGTAACATAGTTAAACTTCTTTTGCTCTTGAATTATTTGAGGTCAAGGGAAATCTGCCAGTCCTACCACATATTCAGTTCTTCTGTGAGTGCCCATCTTGAATTCTGTTTTCCAAGACAGTAGGATAAAGGTTTGATAATGAAGTCCTCTGGATAACATAACTTCATGGATAATCTTTGTTTTAAATTCCATTCATGAAATATTATATCCACTAGAACATAAGCATTCTATCCATCCATGTCAATCAATGAGGTGACAGATTTTTTTTAAGTATTTTGTCCATTGATATAGCCAAAGCACCTAAAATACTTGGTACTTAGTAAGTACTTAGTAAATATCTTTTAATAAATTCAAAACAAAGTAGAAGCAGATTATACAAAAATGGAGGTCTCATTAAGGCAATAACTTGGTCTTATAGCCATGGACACTGAAATATGTCTGGAACTTCCTTCACAGAATTTCACACAAACCATGGCCTTATCCAAATAGTAAGTTATATGACCCAGAACATTTCACTTCACTCCATATGTAACTTGCCTAATCAAGAGCAATGATATGAAGTGGAAAGTGTGAACAGCTGGAATAATTCACTTTAGGGAAGAAATAAAAAGATCTCCCTTATCTCATCCCATCACTAAATGCTATAACATTGTTGGGACCAGGAACATCTCACCTCAAAGCTAACATGCCTATATACTTTATCCTGTCATACTGAGGCATTCTGGAATAGGTATGAAGCCTTGATTTCTTTTTTTATTTTCTTGTACAATGTCTGATGCTCACTACACTGCTAGAATTTAAGAGAAATTCTGAAGAATTTAACAATAATCAAATAAATGTCTTCCCATATCCACAATTTGGGGCAAAGACCTTTATTTCTGAGGACCAGACTAGTTCAGATATAATTTTCTTCAGGAACCTTCCCTGATTTTTTCCAAGCTGGCTTAGTCACCCTCCTCTCTGATCCCATACTATCTTCAGCCTCTCTCAGAGCTCCAAATTGAATTCAAATAATTAGTGAGTAGCTGGTTCTTCCACTCAACTATCTGCTTCTTAAGTGACCATATCTTAATTCTCCTTAGCATTTGTCATACTGGGTATCACAGTGCCTAGAATACAGTAGGTACCCAATCAATACTTGCTGAACTGCCTGCTCTCTTCCTTGCTTTCTTTGCAATCATCATCTTGAGCAGCTGAATGTGCAAATCGAATATTCTTGGTAGAAATGTTCCTCTAATACAATTGAAGTCACTATGTGAAAACTATAATTTGATATTCCATTTCATAGAGGATGTCATTCCTGCTTTAAGAAACAATTGCCCACAATTTCATGATGTACTGGAATTAGGATCTTGGGCTAGGTTACAGAAATCCAAATAGAGTTAGCTTAAGCCAAATGAGGAATTTATTATAAAAATAATAACATGTCTCATAGAGCCTGTAGACAGAAACATAATGAAGTTAAACTTTGAGACTACATGTTCCAGGGACTCAGACTGTCAGAAAACGTGTCTCATGTCTGTGTCCTCTGACCAACTTTCTTTGCTTTTCTGATTCATGTGAATAAAAACATGACTGTCAAAAGCTTCAAAATGCACTTTTTTATACCCCAAGAATCCAAAGAAAAATAACTCCAGTTCAAGTTCCCAATTTCCCTGGAAACTACTCCAGTTGGCCAAACTTCATTAAGCACTCTCCTTAAACCAGTCAAATGTAGCTGGAGATGGGGCTCAATAATATGGCCAGGCTGCTAAGCAGACAATCCCACATGTGTCCACCACACTTTCAAATTCTTTAGTTTCTAAGGTAAACATCTGGTCAAAATGGACTGTTTCAAATATATTAATGGTAGTTTCTACAAAATGTAAAGTTTTTCAAAGCACTAATGTTAAATTTTATTTCTATTAATAATTCATGGTACCAATAGAAAACCCTCAAATACATATATATATATATTTGTTTTACTTTAAAAATAAATTTATTTTATTATAATGAAATTGACAGTTTACATAAACAAAGTCATTTAATATATGCAAAACAATTATAAAGTACATGTTAAAAAGATATGAAAATCCTTGAAGTTCTTTCTTGACATTAGACCTACCAAATTTTAAGAGACATCTTTAACATTTTAGGATCAAAACACAATTCCATAGCCTGAATTGTCTTGAGAGTCCATTGGTCAACCAAAATCATAATGTTCAGGAAAGAAGAAACATGTTTTTTTTTTTTAATAAATGTTTTAAAATACTCAAACAAGCATTTGTTTCAAGCACTCCTAGTATCATAGAAGACTACAAAAGAGAAACAGCATGAAATGAGTCTAGAAGAAGACTTTAAAAAATAGAACATATATAATATGAATCAATTGTATATAATCTTGTTTCGAAGACAACTGTTAAGTTGGGTGAAAAAAATAGATTTAGAAAATTATCAAATTATCTCATTGACATGGGAGCTGTATCTGTGTTATATAGAAGTACAGCCTGTCTCCTTCAAAACATGTGTGATAGAAAATGATACACAACTTCTTCAGCTTTTGTCTGAATTTTGTGTATGGAGTTCACACCATAAAGTAAAATTTACAAAAATTCTGAAAAAGAAGCTGCTTGGCTGACAGGCAAAACAACTAAAGTGCAGCAAAGTGGGGACATCCTTTATCTGTTTGTAAAAGATCCACCTGGTCAATGTAGGAAGTTCTACATTTTATGGAATAAAATGTAGATTTTATTTTTCCACTTTAAAAGCTCCTTATTAAATATACTATGGCAAGATAGTACTAAGTAATAGATGTATGTTCATAATTTCATTGCAATGATATTCACAGGTACTGTTTATTAGAACAGAAATGAGGATATCGTCACAACCAGTCTCTGCCTGGCTCCTCTACGCTGTCACTGTCCATTACCCTGGGATCTCCAGCCTCTTCCAGTGCTTATATTGATACATTAGTGTGCATAAACACTTTCCTGGGGCTTCAAAACTATCAGGCATTTACTTTCAACATCTCTATTCATTACCCTAGCTAGGGGGCAAATCTGTTTGCTTTACTAATGTAAGAATTTATTCATGTCATTGATCATTTGTAAAGAAGCAAAAAAACACAATAAAAGTTAATTTCTCATAAAGCATGGTGGTAACAGTAGCATATACTTAGGACTCTGCATTCTGAGTTTCTGTGGAAAAATGGCCCCAGTACCTCAGAGTTATAGCAAAACACACACGATTCAGTAGAAAGTCTTGGTTATATCAGTGAGTTAGGGTATACTAATTCAGATGAACAAAAATGATGGTTAACAGCATAAACTTTGAATTTGGGTAAATCTTGGTTCCAGTTTCAGCTCCCTGGGTTAGATTATTTAACTTCTTTGGGCCTGTCTTCATGTATGGAAAATGAGGACCACAGTAGATACAGATTATTGAAAAGATTAAAGGAAATAATATATTTCAAACTCTTAGCACATGGTAAGTATTGGCTAAATGGTAGCTTAATTGTTAATTCAATTTCTTAGATCTAAACTCCTTCCTACTTTCCTTTTTTATTTGACTAGTAACCAGGTGACAAAACTTAAGTAGAAGTTTATTAAAATTTTCCTTCTTATTTAAGGTGCTTTCTTCTCAATTACCAATCCATTGTAAAATTTATTGTTATTATTATAAAATAATAGTAATAACACAAACTGTTACAAACAAAAGGTAAATACATTATTTAAAATCCATTGTACTAGCTGTTTTCCTGAGACACATTCTGTCCTTTTTCAAATGAGCAAGGGATTTTGTAGATTGCCAGCAGCCTGAGGGTATCTTTATAGACTGTAGAAAAAAAGAGAGAGAGAAAAGCAAGCCATTTAAAAGAAATGTACTATGCAATCATAAAAAAAAAATCTAGAGCCAGCATTTTTGTTTTTAATTACTATACTCCATTGATGTGCTGTGAGTTTCTGGGAAAGGAGATTCTTTGTGCTCTAGGAGAGCTGTGGAAAGTCACTGCCTCTTCCTTGCTGGATGTGAGCAAGAAAGCAAAAGGCCCTGATTGCTAATGGCCTCTGCTATGACTTAAGAGGAGCTAGCTGAGAATGAAGCCACCTCTTCAGACAGTGAGCAGAAAGAGAGGATACTGTTTCACTCCGTGGGAGTCTCTGGCTCAACCAAGGGTGCAGAGTACCTTCCTTCTGGACTACCGGTCCATATGACCCAAACACTTCCTTCTTCTTAAACCAGTTTGTTTGTGTTTGATATTATTACGGACAAAATGACCAGGCTGATGGTGCTGGTTATGCTCCCTTTGCTTCCTTAGAGACCTTCTTTGCCTTGCTGTACCCTCCAAGGAGTACATCATAAGACTGCATCATAAGACTCCCATGCTCTCTGAGTTCTGGTCGGATTTGTCTAGTGGGAGGCACCTGCTGAATATCTGAAGGCAAAGGAGAAAAAATTAAGGGTATTTTCCTCCATAGCTTGCCTCCCTCTTTGTTAAGATTCCAGCAGTGGTTATATTCATCCACAGCTACAGCTTCTGCCTGGTAGGCTCTCCTGCAGTCCACTTCTCAGTGCTAAAGGAAATACTGCCCTAGCCCTCTCTGGCATGTGGGGAGGACACCTCCCGCCATTGTTAGCTGTTGGGAGTCTCCACATGCCTGTGGGTTCCCTCAACGCTGCCCCACCAGCCAGTTCTGTCATCAAAATCTTTTTGTTAGATTATCCCAGAGGACTTGTGAAACCTGCTGGGATCCTAACAAACGAAACATTTAAAGAGCTTAGAGCAGTGTTTGGAATATGAAAAATGCCCAGTAAATGAAGTTATTATTAAAACATAGCTATCGTTACTTCCATGCAATTTGAGATGCCTAAACTAAACTAAACCTATTCTTTGTATTCTTTGAGGAAAAAAAATATAAAGCAACTATCACAACCACAAAATTAGAAAGCCAATTGATATTGATGTCTTAGAAAAAGTATATAAAAGCTCTTTCTCCCACATGCCTACTTCTGTGATAACGTAAAAAGAAGGCTACAAAATTTTTTTTTGTTGGCTTCAAAGTTATGAAAAGAAGTTTATTTTTAGATGTTTTTAAATATAATCAAACTCTGATCAATGATTTATGAGACACAGTTAAACTCCCTTTCACCAGGTAAATGTCACTGGAACAGTTTTCATCTACCAAATTTATCACACTCACCGTTAAACGATACTAGTCTCTTGAATATCTTCATTTACAGGAGTTACATCTTTACCAGGATTTGCCATTTCTTCTTCCTTTTTCCTTCGAAGGGGACTTGGAAAATAGTATTAGAAATTAGCGTGGGCCTGTTAGTTTGTGCAAACACAAAATTAATAATCATCAATGGAGCCTATGACCTTGTTTCTAGACAGTTAGCAACACGTAGGTTCCTTTTATTCTTAAATATTTGAGGTTCTTTTAAACCATGTCTTTCTCTAGGCTCCAGTAAAAACTTGGACAGACAACAGTTTGGATAGAGTATACTTTTATCTAAGTAGAAAGAATATAATACCTAATTGTGGATGCGGATTGGTTAGCACAAGAATATTTTTCAAGGCATGTTCTTTTATAAATAGACTGATAAGCATTATTTAATGTGTAGACAAGATAGAGTGCAATATGAGAACAGACAAGTAAACCAAGAGAGCCTCTGGATATGTTAATTAAACTGTCAGATACAGTAAGAAATGTGTTAGATATCTGAACTGCAATCTAATTTTTCAAAGTATAATTAAAAAATAATGTAATAGAATAGGCTATTTCCCAACTCTGACAAACTGATACTTTGCCCCCAAAACTCTTTTTTGATATAAAAGAGGTAAAATTAAAGACTTTAAAAAAAAATTGTATAGCTAAAAGGAATCCTATAGATTATCTGGCTTAATCCTTACATTTTGCAGAAAGTAAAATGAAAGATTAGCAATATTAAGAAAATTTGCCAAGGTCTCAGAGATATTTAATTGCAGAGTCTGGACAATAATCAGAGTCCCAGGAGCTCTGCTGGTGTTTTTCTCCCTTGAAGATTGTGAAGAAAAGAATCACGGGACGCCCTCTTCTGGTCTGTACCGCAGCCCAGAAGTAACTGGAACAATTTTGGAGGCTGCACTACCTTCTCATGGCAGGCAGACAGCACTTAAAGAAAATGCCGTTTTTAGCACGCTACCTGGGAGTCCTACTATGTTAAAGAATTCGGTGGGTTTCCAAAAAAAAAAACAAACTTAAGAATTGTACCAAGCCACTCTGTCTCAGAGAAAAACAAGGTGTTTCTTGAGACTCAAAGTCAAGTTATACAATGAAAAGTAAAAAACAACAACAATAAAAGTGTAAACACCTTTTGTAGATAATATTTATTATTTGAACATGGCCCCCCCAAAAGATTTTGTATCTTTGTTTTTGTCTTTCAGTTATAGTGTCATGAAATAGCATGAGAAAATAGAAGACTTATTTAGCCTACAAATTCACCTAAAATATGACTGACTTCAAAATTAAATAAGTGTTATTTTTTAAATAATTAGATTTATACAAATTTGATTTTAAATTAATATAATTGTGTTCACTAAAATGGCAAATACCATGTGTTGTGTGTTTTATTATAAATAAATACTTCAATGTAAATGGTGGCAAGCCTGAAAAAGTGACTGATTTAAGTAAAAGAATAAAGGAAAGACTAAGGGTAGAAAGGAGGGAAGGATGCAAAAAAAAAAAAAAAACCAACAAGATACAATTTCTCAGATTTATGTACAATTCAATTTAAAAATACTTACTGACAGCATGTGCACACACTAATCACCAAAATGATCAACGTCACCATAACAGCTGTCAAACAAATCACCAGAATCTGTCCAGTATCTCCTCGTAGGTAAAAAAAATCAACTGTCTCACATCTTGCTCCAGCGTAGCCCTCATCACAGCTAGAAAAGTAAAATAAGAAGAGAGCAACAGGTAAAAAATGCAAGACTTTTAGAAATCTCTACTATTTCCATTTTGAAGAAATTATCACTGTTTCCATTACCCGGAATTCAAAAAGAACACAAATGCTTTAAAAAAAATTTAAAGCTATATGCCACTGTATTCATGAATAATTTCTTTTTCTTTGCTGAAAACCTGTCATCACTTGAAAATTACTAACAACGTGTCTAAAATACATGAACAGGAATTTTAACAAATTTTAAAACTTACTTTGAAATTTAGGATTGTAAGTTTGAAAGAGAGGAGATGATAAAATTGCAAGCACTCAATACCTCTCTGACAGGGAATTCAAAGACCTCAGGATTTCGTCATAGGGCAATATGGACAGTTACAGTATGCCCAAAATGCTCCTATTAAAGATTATTTAAAAAGTATACTGTTTTATATAGTCAAATATGTAATGCATGTGGAAGTTCATAGACAGGTGCCAATACATAGAAAAATCCATAAATGTTATTCAACAGGATTCATCTCTCTCTCTCTCTCTCTCTCTCTCTCTCTCTCTCTGTAACTTCCATCCATCAGTTCTACTTTGACTGCTTGAAAGAGTCACAGGTTAACTAATGCTCTTCTATTTCGCTTCTAGTCACCACCTCCAAACACACTCCTCCAAAACACAATAGGTCCTATCCTCTCTGCTTTCTGGTTTCTAGTTTCTCTGTCTGATCCTCTAAGACCGCATCTTCACATCAGGACACCATTCCCTCTACTCTCTTCTAAACGGCTTCCCTTTCTCCACGCCCCTCATGGAGAGGTGCAGTGACCAGGAACCAAAAGTTCTCCCAATAGAGAGAGCTCATCTCTCACTCTCCCCACTCTTTATCAACAGTCTTAGGATTCACTTAACTCAGCAGATGCCCCAAGCCTCAGGATAGTGTCAAGGGTCCATTGGACCAAGCCAAGACTTATCTTGAGCAACACTCGAGGAGCTCAAGGCTCAGGGATTTGGGGACTATCCATAGTATTCTCCGAATTCTTTCAGAGGCATTTGATGACATTTGAAACCAAAACTATATGTTGGAATATCCATACCTTAGAATTAAGAAAACATTTTTCTTTTATCTACTCAGACTCATTTAAAACACAAAGAGATACATACACACAATCACACACATAGTTATTTAAGTCTCATAAAAGGAAATTCAGCTTCTTGAAAAGATTTCTGTGTAACAAAGCATTTAGTTTATTTGTTTGTTGTTCTTGACGTTTCATTATTATTTCTGAAAGGATCAATTGCCAGGCTGTTTTATGTTCATGTTTGATAAGAGTCAATACAGATAGTTGCCACAAAGCTTACATTTCTCAAGTTAAGGCATCACCTAATGCCAATACTGTAGCCAATATAATGCCTCAAAACACAAAACAAAATATCAAATGAATAAACAAACAAAACGAGCTCAGTCACAACCATGACTTAAAAGCTGCAGCTCAGTGCAGGCCCAGGAGAAATGATACCTAATGCCATTGCTGCAAAAGGTCCCCAAGATGTAGGAGGGAAAATTGCCTCCTGCAAGGGAGGTAGGTATCATCATTGCAAGGTTAAAAGAACAGGGAGAGAGCTTAGAAGTGTCTTGAAATATCAAAATTCTCTTGCACATAGGACTGTAACTGGGGGTAAAACCACTTTTAATTGCACATGTGGGATGAAGATTTTTTTAAAGAATGTTTTTTTAAGGTCATAATTAAAATCCTTTCCAATTAACTGAATGTTTCTCTAACGAATTTATTATGGTACTTTTAAACAATAACTTTGCTCATAAAATACACAGCAATTACTATTGCTCTTTTAGAATGTTTTTCTAATTATAAGCTCTGGGTTCAGTGGTTTAGCCATGCTTAGTTGAATTTCTCACTAAGCAGTACTTCTTGCAAGTTATAACCCAATGAGCCATGCTAGAATGTGAAACCTTCACATAACCAGTTATAGTGGCTCTCGTGTTATTTCAGCTGATGGTCATTTCAATGGGAGAGAATGAGCCAAAGGGTTCAAGATCCTGGTAAACGTTTATTAAATGCCAAATAAATGATAAATGAGTTCACCTTTAATAAATATAATAAAATAAAATTTAAAATAACTTTTCGAAATGCCCATGACCCTGAGGACTCTGTAACTTCAGAATTGCGATCTCTGTTCTGAAATAAACACCAGATAGAGTTCCAAATATTTGTAAGTATTAATTCAGTTGATTCTTAGAACAACCTTTTGAGGTGGGTGCATTTTACAGATGGAAAAATTGAAATATGGGGCTGGGATTTAAATGAAAAACGTCTGGCTCCCAAGTTCATGTCCCAACCATATGTAACACTGCTTACATGAACTGTGTTGCCTAAATAGATAAAAATTATATATCTAGAAACAAATCATCTCCATTTCAAGAAAATACTGAGAAGACTAATGGACGCTTGTACTTCTTTGGAACTCTCTGTTTTTTTGTTTGTTTGTTTGTGTGTTTGTTTGTTTATTTGTTTTCATGTAGAAACAGGAACCCACAAACCCCTATGATCTCAAACAGAAGAAAATATTTTTGGTTCCCAAGATAATACAAATCACCACTGGCAGAATGTTTTTGCCGGTATCTGAGCTACAAGTGATGTAAAAGGTCAGGTCTAGGTTCAATATTTCCACTCATCTCATGGTACAATTTATTGAATATTTACTTTGTGCTCCATACCATGATAAGTATTTTTGTTTATTGTTTTGCTTAATTTTTAACACTAGAGAGAAAGATATTATCCCATTTTATAACTGATAAAACAGGCTCTGGAAAGGTAACTGACTCATTGTCAAGGATTCTTAAAATTGGTGGAAATAAATCTATCTGACTTCAAGCTCTGTGTCCTGACCCCTCTGCTTTTCCACTTCCCACTGAGTCTGTATCATTCCACTATTAAGAAGGTGTTCCTGGTTCAGATTAAGGCCTTGGTTTTGACACAGCATAACAATAGAGGGACCATGATAGAGTCAGTTGCTTATTCATCAGTCATTTCTTGAGCATCTAGAAAATTATAGGCACTGTGTTTGGCACTGGAAAACAAAAATGAATAAATTATGAGTCCTGCCTATAGGTGTGATAGTCACAGAAGGGACACTAAAAGAAACCAACATCTATGCTGCAAAAGAAGTGTATTTTCATAGAAGTGGGACTAGATCTCAGGAAAAGGACATCTACCTAACACTTGTATGGAGGAAATTAATGCAGGGTTCCAAGAAGATCTAATGTTTGAGTTGCATCATAAAATACCACTAAGAATAAGCATGAGAAGTATGAGAACTTGCATAATAAACCACGAAAAGGAATGTAGATTTTAGAGGAAAATTTGGTTCTATAATAAGAGATATAGTTAGAAAATCAAGCCATGAGCAATGGAGGCCAAGGAAGTAAGTTTTCACCTTAGACTGATGGGAACAGGTTAAGAGTTGATTGATCTTAGGCAGGTAGATTACACACTGGTTTTCATTTTATTAAGCAGCGATATTAAATAACAATAAATCTACAGAGATTTGGACCAGTTAGAAAAATGTGCTAGGTTAAAGGACATTAATATTTTAAGAACTCAATATCTTATCCCAAGCTAGTGAGCAATTAATTGAAATAATAATAATAATAATAAAAATAATAATAATAATAAAAATCAGCTCTATCTTTCCAAACACGTACAAAGGCATATTTTCTTTTTTTTCCTTATACTAACAATTGTTGTTCTACTCTATGTATTATCCAGATATATTTATTTTTTAAATTAAATTCACATATAATTAATATTTGCAAGCATTCATAACTCTAAAACATTCAGCTAAATTGAGTTTGGAGCTACAATTCTGAGATACTTATTTAAAAATGTATACTGGGGAATTATGCAAAATATAATCATTCTACGAACTTAATGACAAAATTACACTTTAAAAATTGCTTTGCTCCTCCATAAGGTAAGTTCTCAGGACACTTTAGAGGGACATCACTGTAGGAGAAAAGAATATCTAAAATATGCAAAAAGGTTGTAAGTGCCTGAGTAAAATCTAACTTGAACTCTTATTTCTACTGTGAGTTGGAAAGAGAAATTTTCTCCCAATTCCCTGGTCTACTAAACAAGCTTTACAAATCTCTATTTATAAATACAACTGGTTTTCCTGCATTTTATTGACACCTGCAAAGAAGCATTTAGATTGGCAGAAATTCCTTCATATTTAAAATAATTACAAACCACATAACAAATGCCAGAAGAATTCCTTTCCAATCAAACCTCATACGAGATGAATTGAGCTTTCAAAAGCATCCTTAACACTGGACAGAAACAGCTTTGCTGTATGTCAGGCACCAGAGGACTCAGTTGCGCCTGCAGCAAATCTGAACTCTTGAGTGTGTGTCAGTTTCTCCATGAGTAGCTGCCAAAGGGCCCCCGAAACAAGTGGCTGGACGAGGACCAGAGGGAACTATGTCCTGACAGATGGCTTCATTAGCTCAGACTTTCCAGGCCTGTTGAGGACCAGGCCAGCACCGTTCTGCACCCACTTGCTTGCTGGCTCAGGGCACCCCACTTACAGGCAGGAGGGTGTCTGCAAGGCCACCACGAAGCGACATCTCCCACTGAGGCAGTAATGCTCATATTTTGGGGGGCACTGAGAGAAGTAGTCATTCCACTTTGACTGTGTAGTGGTAGCTGAAAAATGAGAACAAGTTCAATCAATCAGCTCACTTTAAATACACATTTGTCAGTAGAGTCATTTTCCCATTTTGCTCACAGTTTTCTGTAGAAAATACTTCAATCTCCCATTTTTCCTTCCCTCTACACTGGTTAAAGTCAGACCTTTGCAGCCCAAAAATAGTTCTAGAGAGTGGGTGATTGAGATCGTGGTGGAAACAATTCATATTTTAATTTGGATTTGTGTCCAACCTGCCTCTCAGAAACATTGGTGTTGTTTAAAGGGTAAAGAATGACTGTGATAAGAGAAGCTATTCTTTCCATGAAGATTATCAGCTCATGGGGCTGAAGGCATTGAGAAGATAGGAGAGTATATTTCTTTTCTTCTTTCTTTTTTTTCCTTTTCTCTTCTTTGTTTCCTTTCTTCTTTTATCCTCTTCCCTCCTTCCTTCTTTCCTTCCTTCCTTCCTTCCTTCCTTCCTTCCTTCCTTCCTTCCTTCCTTCCTTCCTCCTCTCTCTCTCTCTCTCTCTCTCTCTCTCTCTCTCTCTCTCTCTCTCTCTTTCTTCCTTCCTTTCACTCAAACACTTAAATAACACTTTCTGAGTGCTAGATGCAGGTCTATGTACTTATATATAGAAACCAATTTTATGCTCATAACAGCCTTGTCAGGTAAGCACTCAGTCGAACCGCCTGTTGATGGATGAACAAAGCACAACACTTAGAGATGAAGACACTTTCCCAGATCACTCAGGTAGCACATAACAGAATGAAACTCAGACCCAGGTGGTCTTGCCCGAGCCCATGCATTTGACCACTCCACTCCGGGTCTCTGTCATGCTAGTTGTTCAGCAGGTAGCTGTCATCTGCTCTCAGCCTGAGGAACCCAGAAGTCATGTTTGCCTGAATGAGAGAGTCTCCCTCACATCTGACCCCTGGAAGCTTTCTCTTCTGAAGAAGAAGGAAGAAAACACTGGAAGTTTCATATCCAGAATTCAACCTGCATTGACTTTCCTGTCTCATCCTTTAGAGACTTGATTGTTTAATTTTACTGTGGGGGACAGTAATGTGCAACAGACTCCTCATTGCACACATGTAGAAAGGCTCAATAAATGCTGATTGTGAGAAGGAACAGCACAGGAATACTGACTAGCTGTTCTCTGTGTTGATTCCCAGCAGACACATGCCCACACCCAGAGAAAGCAGCTAACTACTCAGCACCAGCCAGAGCTGGACTTTCCATAATCATCCTATGACCAACAGATGGCAGGACTCAGACACCTGTGGAGCCAGAAAGACCACAGTGTTCACACTCAGTTTGGTATGGCACCTGGCACTCCAGTGACATCAATCAATCCTCTTATTAATAGCGATGACTACTAAACTTCTTCCTTAATATTATGAAATCAGTACATATAATTACTCAGGGCTACCAGAGAGAGGAATTGCACAGACCTCTGGGTGATTTATACACGACACATGCCTGTGATACCTGGTCACAGTTTTAGGGGGTGGCTGAATGTTGCTGAGGAACTGGCTGACCTGGTCTTGGTTGTTATCTTTATAACTGGCCATGCTCACTGCTTGTACGTGCCAGATATTTGCCCCCATGCATGTCAATCAATGGGTCTCTTAGTGAGATTTTCCCCAGATGTAAATGCAAAGTGTCTCAGAGGCAAAGATCTATATATTATGGAAAATAAAATGATCAGCCAACTTCCATTCTTCAAGTACTTTCTATTTCCAGAGCCCTATAGAAGGCAGTGAAAAACAGCAAAGAAATAAGAATAATCTCTCTAAGTTGTACAACCAAACAAATTCAAGATAATCATAGCAACCAACCCGTAAAATCCACCACAGAGACTGTATAAACAGTGGCGGTACACTGGAAGCAGTGGAAAGAACCCTGGATTAGGAGGAGGGAAATGAGTGTTTTATTTTCAGCTCTGCCTTTCATTGGGCATATGGGTCTGGGAAAGCAATTAAGCTGCCTGAGCCTCAGTTTTCTCATCTGCAAACTGAAGATGACAGCATCAATTTGAAACAATTGTTGAGCGACTCAAAGAAAATACACATGGAAATTCCTAGCAGAGTGTGTAGGACAAAAAAGTCATCAGTAAATGAGTTGATACTAGGATCTTGCAAATCTTGGCAATTCTAAGAGAAATCTCCCATCAGTACAAAGGTGCTATTTAATGAAGGAAAAATGTCTAAAGAAGGTAGTTTTTTGTCATTGGTATTGTTGTTTTTTGTTTTCTGTTTTTTGTTTAGGGGGATGAGCGCAAGCTGTTGAGTTATAAAGAACGTCAAAAGCAAAAGCTCAGGGTCAAGACAATGCAAGCCTAGGGCAAGACTTTGGAGGCAGACTTGATGGCAATGGAAGGAACGTGAAAGGGAGCAGCCAGGGATGGCTGTGAATGAAAGTTAAGAGACTTCAAATTGTCAGTAGGCTGAAATTCTCATACTGAAATCCAAGGCAGGCGAGAACTGAAGAAGGTTCTTATGGATTAAATTCAATGTTCTATGCAAAAACTAAATTTGGTAGCATTTTAGCAATGTATTAGATAGGAGAGTGCAGAGTGAATGAGAGTAGGAAGATGTTGGGTGTGTGGGGGTGGGAGGAGGTAAGGGGAAAACCAAGGCCTACCTGAGCCATGCAGTCATGTGTAATGTAGGCCTGGGGCAGGGAAATAGGAGGCAAAGAGAAGAATTGAAGAAGCATTAAGCCTTAGGGACAGATCTGCTGTGCTCCAGATAGGTTTTTCCAACTGTACAAAACACATCTGACTTTAAATGTAAGCTGTATGACTCTATATCCGAATTACTAATTGCTCTAGTTGCTGTGTCTCTTTAAATGTAGCCTGCCTTCTCATAAACACCACACAGAGCATGATCCCAAAAAGTGCCTTAACCAGCAGCTGCTGGATACACTGATTGGATCAGACTCTATTCAACCATCAGTAAACACCCATGCCAGGGAAATGATTGCTCGGCCCTGTTTCGATGGCTCACGGAATCCTCACCTTTGCCAATATGCTCTTACATATTCCCAGCATTTTTTGGATTTAAAAACCCTCTCATGCCACCAAGCAGAAAATTTTCAGTGATTTCTTTATGACACTTTAGGACCTGGAAAAAAAACTAATCACACATACTGCTCCCTGAAAGCCTCTCTTCCTCTCTCATGGAAATTAAAAGGTTTATTGGTATTGTCCCTTTGCAAATGCACCCAAAATTCAAGTTTCTTTCAGCTAATGTTCATCAAATTATCTGAAAATAATTTAAGTAATTATGAAATCTAACATTTTCTGCCTACCCCAAGACCTTTTGAAATAGGGCAGGGGATTACAAAAATCTGCTATTCCTTCCAGCGAGGCAACTCTTGGTTGATCTCACAGATTGCAAAAACCTCAGTTTATAATCCCTTATTGTTTTACTTTTTAAGCTTATTACACCTGGTCTTCCTAGGTGGTCTCCCATCCAAATACTAACCAGGCCCAACCCTGCTTAGCTCTCAAAATCAGATGGGATCGGGTTTGTTCAAAGTAGCATGGCCATAGGTGGTATGTTTCTTAAGGAAAAAGAAAAGCTAATTTCATGAAAAAATAAAATTTAGTTTTATGTATTATTCTTTCTTGAGATTTTAATGGAATGGTCTTGAAAATATAATAGGCCTAAAGATCCTCCTGATACTGAGGTTGCGGGGGCTTAATTGAGTTTTTCTCCTCACACCTTACTCTTTTCCAACCCACATTCCAGCACCAAAATACTACTCTAAGTGAGTAATATCCCACAAAATTGCAAGGGAAAACTACATCCGCTAGTGGGCCAGGTCGCAACACAACCTCATAAGTGGATGGGAACCAGGTAATACAGCTCAATCTCTTCATGAGACACCATATTCTAAAGATTCTAAAGCCAATTAAGTAAGAAACTACCAGAGTTACAGAAGGTCTGTATATGTTAAATCTGATTCTAAGAGCTATTTAGCAAAAAGGATCAGAAGTAAGGACATCTTCATATGATAATATGGGCAGACAGACACCCAACTATCCATATGACCCATCATTTTTGGGGTCATATGGATAGTTAGGTGAGATATAATGGATCTCCTGAGCCAAACTTAAGTGGAGAAATCCAGCAGACACACAAATGATTTTGTTTAAATATGAAATTTTCCTCCATTTGATATACAATAAATTAAGCAACCATCTTACTGTAAATGATTCATATTCTCAAAACAAAACAGGTTTTATACCTTTGTGATTAAAACTTCAGATTTGAAATGTTAGGTTCATTTTTCATAAAACTTTCACTTGCATATTCCAATAGAGTTCATTACAAATCTCTGTAATGATTTTTAAAATTATATTAATATTAGCAGCTCTGAAATCAATTCTAATGATCATGTATTATTATTATCACAATACTTTTTTTGCAATTATCAGTATAATGTTTATAGCTTCATAGTATCTCAAACCCCTAGTTAGATGTGTAGTCATATCTCAGTGTAAGAGATTTATAAGAGCATGCTAAGTGTTGAGATAGAAACCCTTCAAGGGTTGAAAAGAAGAAGAAGGGATACCAATACCTATAAATTAATCTTTCCACACAGAATATCTGTCCTAAATAAAAAAAAAACAGCTGAAGCAATGAAGAGTTTAAGTGTTCACAGAAGAGTTTGTAGAAAAGCTTCTTCCTGGTCTGTGAGGCAGAGCCTTCAATCTTCTGTCCTTGGCTTGCAGGCTTCTTCCCAGTAGGCATTCCCTCATTTTCCAGTCTTCTTAAGGCAAGAGGTAAAAGAAAAGTTTTATTTTTTTAAAGTTAAATTTTCTTCTTATCTTGCCAATGGTCTCTCTGAGACAGGGGAATATTAATTTAAGATGCCCTTGAAGAAGTGCAAAATTTGACATTTATTGTGTTTGAGGAATTCCTTTTCTCTTACAACCAAGGCAACTTCCTATAGAAAGGTGAAAAGGTGGGCTACTCTGGGAAAAGCAGAATAGATCTAACAGGTGTACTTGTTAACCCTCCTGTGCTACTAGAATATGTTTACACAGGGGGTCAATCAGATCTGATCAGCATGTCTATTAACCTGCCAACCATTTCTGAACTGATAGAATCTCTCAGAGATGCTTTTTTTCATTCTATACCTTTCAAGAAAAAAAAAAAAAGAATTCATGTTGAAGTATGAGTGTATTTGCATATATTTAAAATTACTCATATGGTGGGTAAGCAAAGAACAACGAACAGAAGAAAAACTTGCATTTCCTTTTGTTTTTAAAGTGCACACCATGGAATTCTCATGCCTATGAATGCTTCTTTGCTCATTTTCCTTTGCTGGTTCTCTGCTCTCCCAGCCTCTAAATTTTGCAATGTATTGGGGCTCAATTCTTTCTCATCTCTTCTCCTTTCTCCACTTCCTCCCTCAGTGTTTCTTGGCTTTAAATGCGTTTCTGGTAATAAATCCAAAATTTATGTTTTTATCCCAGATCCCTTCCTCAATGCTAACTCCATTTGGATTTCTCACTGGCATTTCAACTAACTTCCAAAATGGAACACCTGATTTACCCCCTCATTTACTGCGACGATCGTTTCTCCTCTCAGTAAATGCTATCTACATCCTTTTTGTTATTCAGGCCCAAAATCTTGGAGTCATCTTGACTTCTTCCTCTTCTAATTTACATCCAATTCTTCAGAAATTCTATTTGTTGTATTTAAATTATATGCAGAATCACCCCTCCATATCCACTATCTTGGTCTAAGCCCAACATCATCTCTAGGCTGAAAGTAGTTTCCATGGCAACCACCTTTAACTAGACTGCCCTCCTAACAGCCTAACTGTCTAGTCTGCATACAGAATCCAGAATGATGTTGTTAAAACTCACTCATAGTTAAAGTTGATGGCCTTATCATCTTTGGCAAAGCTCTACAATTTATTGCCAATTACCTCTCTGATCTCATCTTTGACCATTTTGTTCATTGCTGCGTGTTTGGTACCTGAAACAGAACCTACCGCATAGTGGGTGCTCACAAATACTGGGAGAATAAGTAAATGTTTTACTCTAGAAAGAAATCAACAAACTAAAATCAAAATGCTTAGAAATTGGGGCTATTTGAAAATAAAATCATAAAATCATTTAGAAACAAGAATGGCTCCTAAATATTATTAGATTTACTTCTTCAGTTTACAGGTTAGAAAGTAAGCCTGAGAAAGCTTAAGTGACTTGCCCAAGGTCACACAGCAGTCAGCAGAGACATAAACCTTTTGTTCTTATTTGGACTTTTCTTTCAAGCAATAACTTTCTAGCATTTCCCTCATTCATATACTCAGCATTCTGATCTTTCCATCTGATTCTAGCAATTGGCATGACGATTAACAAACAGCACACACTCCAGAAACATTCTCTCCTAATTTATGTTGGGTGAAGGATACCAAAGCTTTGCCACCCCAAAATATACACTTTGGGATATTAATTTTAAACTGGTTATTAAGGAACAGAGGACTCAGAAAAAGATTTTTACCATCCCCTGCCACCTGTCTAAAAGGAATTTAGATGGACAACTTGCTCCAGGCAGGGAGATATCACAGATAACTATAGTTTAATGGAAACTAGTGTGTGATAGAGAGGTACTTAAAACAAGGCCAATTTGTCAAAGTCTTCTCTGTGTCCCATTGTTAAATATGGCTCAGTAAACATTTATTTACCAAACATTTGCTTTCCATGTGCATGTTAACATTCTTTCTGCCCTTCGAAGTCTCGAACCACAACACTCTTTCTCCTTAGCTCCACAATTACACAAAAGTCTCAATTGCTCACTGTGTTGCCGGGTCTCATATTTGTCTGGCACCTCCACATGTACATACTTATTAAATTTGGTCATTTTCTCCTGTCACTCTGTCTCATGTTAGTTTGATTGCTAGTCTAGCCAGAAAAACTTAGAAAGGTGGGAAAAAATTATTTTCTGATCTCCTTACAGGCTATACTGGTTACTGTGTGACTTTAAACAAACTAAAAAGAAAAAAAAAATTAACAGATTGAAAAAACAATTTATAGTTGCTAAAAAAATAATATAAAGTTTACTCAAAAAATTAAAAATATAACATATATATGATCCAGCAATATCTCACTTCTGGATAGTTATCTAAAAGAATTAAAATCAGTATCTCAAAGTGAAATCTTCACTTCCACATATACTGCAGCATTATTCACAATAGCCAAGGTGTGAAAACAACCTAAATACCCATCAATAGATGAATGGAAAAGGAAACGTGGTATATACATACAATGGAATATCATTCAGTCTTAGAAAACAAGTAAATCCTGCAGTATGTCACATGGGTAAACCTGAAGAACGTTATGCTAAGTGGAATGAACCAGTCACAGAATGACAAATATTATATAATTCTGCATATATAAAGTATCCACAGAATCCACAGAATCCACAGAATTAGAGAGTAGAGTGGTTGCTAGGGACTAGGGGAAGGGGGAAATGAGTTGTTAGATGAGTATGAACTTTCAGTTATGAAAAATGAATAATTTCTAGAAATCTGCTCTATAACATCATGCCTATAGTTTATAATACAGTATAAAAATTTCTTAAAAGAATAATCTCATGTTAAATGTTCTTACTACAATAAAAAAATTAGAAAACACATTTAGGTTATGATGAGACAGATTGCTTAACACTGTCAATTGTTAGCTTATGGAAAATCTCCCAAAGGAAATATGAAAATGCCATCATGTAAGACATTTGAAGGGACTGAAGAAAAGCATAAAAAAATTCCTTGTTCTTCTTCCTCTATGGGTGACAAGACCCATTTAAGCATGACTTAAGACACAAATAATTTCACAGCCCATGGGCAGTCTCCAGACCACCCACTAGTGTCAGGAAAAAAGAGGAAGGTTTGGCTGGAACTGATGACTCACATCATGATGACTTCCTCAGCATGTTTCTGGCTCAGTTACAGGGTGTTAAGAAAGGAGCACTTACCACCAAGTCACCACACTCCCAACTTGAAAAAGTTTCCAGGGAAAACAGGAGGCTCTTCTCCACTCCACCCTACTTTTGGAATTGGTCTCTGTTTTGTTTTGTTTTGTTTTAAATCAGAAACAACCTGTGTAGAAGACCAGACCATACAATCTATAAAGGACAGACAAAATCTTAGAGTGGGGTCAGCAAACTATGGCCCAAGGGTCAAATCTGGCCCACAACCGACCGGTTTCTCTAAATAAAGTTGTATTGAAACACTTCCAAGACCACTTATTTGCATAATATCTATGGTTGCTTTCACAGTACAATGCCAGAGTTGAGTAGCTGCAACAAAGACTGTATGGCCCGCAAATCCTGATATACTTATTATCTGGTCTTTTATGAAGATAGAGCCCTGTCTTAGACTAAGAACTTCGAGAATACTAATTCAAAAAATCCAAGGTAAAATATGTAAAAACTATTGATTTTTCCTATCTTTAAGTTAAGGAAAAAAATAATTTGAATACGATATGCCAACTTTCTACAAATCTGGTCCAAGATAACACATGCTAGAGTCTGGAGCACACATCTGTGGCACCTAAAGTGGTGTCATAATTAAAAATGGAAGCACTAGAATCAGAAAGACTTGAGCATGAATATCAGATTTGTTATTTACCAGCTGTGTAATCTTCACCTTGAAATAAAGTAAAAAGTATTATCAAGCTCATAGGGCTCTTTTAAAGAGAGAATGAATTACTATACATAAAGCACTTAGTACAGTGCCTGGTACATTAGTATGTTGTCAAAAAACTACCTACTTATAAGATTACAATATTATTAAAAAATTAAACTTAAGGAAGCAAATTTTCAAGATTAAATACGAAGCTGATGAAATACAAAAGCATCACTTATTAATTTAAGAAATACCTGCACAGTTTTCTCCAGCATCTCCACAGAGAAGGTCATTTTCAGGACTTCTGGTTGAATTCCCATCTGCCACAACACAATGGAGGATCACCGAACCTTGAAGTTCAAAATGGAACCACAACAAACATGAAAACTTAAAAATTTCCTCAATGCAAAATACTCTATCAAAGTTTTGACCCATTTATAAAAATAACAAGCCAGTGGTTTCATTTCCAAGTCATTCTCTCACAGCAAGGGAGGGTACACAGGTTGACATGTCTCATATTTAAGTTCAGTGCTACAGGCAAAATTTTCAGGCCAGCATCATTTACGTCTAACTATGACCTTAAGTGAGAAAACTTAGCCATAACTTGTGATGGAGCCTTACCATACAAACATAAAGCAGAAGGAGTTCTCAGACACTGGATGAATACTCTGAAAAACATCCAGGAAGGATGGATCATAAATCCATATGGCAAATACTTTTTTCATTCCACACAGACGTAATGTTTTTCAGGTATTAACTATTGTGTCCCTTTTTTTTTTTTCTGGAAAGATGAGAACTAGATGTTCAATTCATAGGAATTATTTTAAAATTTTGGGTTCCTCCAACTACTTATCTTTGTCTCTGAGAAGGACAGGCCTTGTGGAAAACTATGGGGGAGAGAGGAATATTATGTTGTGGTTAGAATAATTTGGAACACGTATAGTTTTTACCTAAACCTGGTTCAAACAAACCAAGTGAAAAAAAGTACTTATGAGATTATCAAGGAAACTTGACACTGACTGAACATTAGACAATATTAAAAAATTATTATAGATAAAGTATGATAATGATATTATAGTTTAGGTTATAAAATATCAATCTTAGAGATTGATATTTAAATATTTATTAATAAAATTAATGTATTCGAGTTTGCTTTAAAGTAATCCAACATGGGAAGGGAAATATAAAATAGTGAGGAAATGTTATAGATAAAACAAGATTGGCCACATATTGATAATTATTGAAGTTAGATGGTAGGTATATCAAAGTTTACTATGCTGTTCTCTCTACTCCTTTTTTAAAATAATTTTTTAATTTTTAAATTACAGTGGGCATATGATACTATATTAGTCTCAGGTGCATAACAGTGAATAGACATATACATATATATTCTTATGAAATGATGACCCACATAAATCTAGTACCTATCTGACACAATACATAGTTATTACAATATCATTGACTATATTCCTTATGCTGTACTTTACATCTCCATGACTATTCTATAACTACTAATTTGTACTTCTTATCTACTTTTATATATGTGTTTTAAAAATGTTTATAATAAGAAGTTTAAGAGGAGAGCAGCAAGGAGAAATAAAATGGCTTGGGAGTTAGTTAGTTCTGAGTTCATGACCTGTTTTGCTGCTTTGCAAACATGTGCCCTGGCAAGTTTCATAACCTCTCAGTTTTGTCTTTGGCAAAGTGGAGATAATTATTATCTCTTCTTCAGGGTATTGTTGTGAGAGTTCAACCAAGTAAGCATGCAAAGCACTTAACACAGTACTGGCATGTAATCAATGCTCAATTAAATTGCTTACTATTATCCAGCTGGCAGGAATAGAATAACTTACCAACTAGTAATACTGACACTTATACGTCTAGTCAATGGTTTAACTACATATGTTCTCCAAATCAATTCAGTTCAACAATTATCCATGAGCATCTAGAAACACATAGGCGGCTAAGACATGCTCTACTCCCAAACTGCTCCAAAGCTACTAAGGTAAGTAATCAGCCAACCAACTATCAATAATACAAAGTGATAACATTGTATCAGAGAACAAAATTGTCTAGCAAGTTCAGAGGCCACAACAGTTTTCGAAAAGAGTTTTCCAAATAGAGATTCTTTTCCATCTATTGAATTAAAAATGCTTTTTTAAAAATGTGGCAAGTAGCATGGAAACAGTGAAGAGTAATAAACACTTAAATCTAATGATGATGGAGAAATTCATACTACTTTTCAGAGGACAATTTAGCACTGTATGTGCTAAAAGCAAAAAGCTTTAAAAAATGTACAAATGCTTAACCCCAGTAATTTCATGTCTAGTAATTTTTCCTAAGGAAATACTTCAAGACACATAAAAAGAGCTATGAAAATTCTCTATATGACATGGTTTATTTAAAAAAAAAAATAGAAATTTGCTTAAATGTCTAAAAATAGAGAATTAATTAAATGTATAGAACTATTTTCATGAAATAAAATGCTATTCAGCCATAAAAAAAATTTTCAAACATTTAATTAACTTTTAAGTAAGAGAAGCAGGCTACAGAACAAAATGTTGTGTTATCTGTGTGTCTGCATGTGTGTCTGTGATAAATATTAAAAAATACATAGATAGATAATTTAAAAGGTGGGTAAGTAGATAGAGAATTGCCTACACTGGTTAGAAGAAGACTTTTCATAATTTTCCTTATTTGCACTTTCTAACATTGCCACTAACGTACTTTGATTTTTGCAACAAGAAAAAAAAAAGGAATGTTTCAAGTTTTTAAGAAGTGTAATTTGGCCACAAATTTCTAGATTTTTAATATATTTTATCCAAAAATATAGCATCCTCCTTTCTCACTTAGAACAAACCAGAAACAATCATTTAAAGCTTCTTAAGCACAAGAATTTTACATTACTCATCTTTATAATCTTTGTATCTAACACAGAAGAACATAATGGATTCATTTCAACAAATGGTAAAAGAATAAAATTCATCTATAAACAAACCAACAAAATCTTCAAATTAAAAACTCCCAATATCAATTTCTAATGAAAAATTTTAATCAATATTTTTATTATTATAAAACAGGTTTAATGCATTTAAAAAATCCCTTATATGGGCCTTCTTCATGTCCAGAATCAGGAAGACTTAATTCTGGAGTTAATCTGTTCTAATGGTGGGAATTAAAAAAAATAAACAGAAGAAACCTCTAAATTTCATAGAATTCAACATCTGCAAACTGGGGATGATGATATCTCCTTTTCAAGATTATAAAAATTAAATAAATTCATATCAGAAAAGAAATGTGACTTGGCACATAGTATCCAGTTTTAGTCTACTTTTTATCTTTTCCACGATCACTTATAATTTAACTCATTCTCTACTTCCACCTAACAGAGGGAGTTGATTCCATTGAAGTCCTTCTTTGGGCCTCTGAACATTCTAGCAGGCTAGGGCTTGTGTCCAGGCTCTCTTCTGTTAGGCTCACTCCACATTCTGGTATCAGCTGGTGAAAGGATGCCACTGGCGAGAGACTCTGGAGAGGAACCCTGAGGACAAGGCATCCAAGGGTAAACCAGACCCTAAGCACAGGGCATTGTTTCTCTACTCCCACCCAACCAACTTCATGTCATAGGCTGGTGGCCATGAACAAAATCTATCCTGAAGAACCATTTTCTTGGTCTGCATAGTTTTTAAAATTGACTCAAAGTGGTTCATATTAAACCAGGATTTTCTGCTTCCTTGAAAAAGCAGAAGGTCTGGCAACCAACACAGGTTTGAAACACTTTCATGACAACAACTGTTTGGAGATAAGTAGCAGGCAACACCCTGAAATGCCACAGACTCCATTTATTTCAACTGCCTAGACCCTGACAGGCATTTCAGCTTGTAATTTGTATGAAGCAACTCAGAAATCAGAGAAATGCTCACAAAACCATCTGCTCAATATTCAAAGTTGCTTCAGAGAAAAAAGACGCTCCTGTTCCATCCATATCTAATTGAACAAATATTTATTAGGCATGTATTTGGTACTGGTACAAGACATTGAAGGTTCAAAGATAACAGATAATTTTGTTGTTTCTCAGTTAAAACTTTACAATGACTCCATTTTAGCTACAATGGGGTCAACAGAATTCAAATTAATTAATACAGTTCTTTGAATCTCAAGGAGTTCAATGTTCTGGTAATAAAGACAAACAAACAAATCTTTAAGGTATAGTGTAATAAGCATAACAGAGGTGATGTAGGAGTAACACAGGATGGAGAATCAGCTCAGCCTAACAGCAAAGACTTTGTAGAGAAGATGACAACTATGGTGAGTTTTTAATGAGGGATAAATGATATTTTAAAGTATCAATTAATTTCTGGAAAATAAAAATTGTGTAAGCAAGATAACATCATTATAGTTTATTATTTGTTTCAATAGTGGACAATATTTATATGGTAATAATAATGTAAATACTGATATTTTAACAAAAAATTGTCACAAAATCAGGGCTAGTAATTAGCCCATATACACCATGTGAGAAAACTGGTTGTGATTAATCAATATTTGTTCTGTGTCAGTTCTGAAATGTTTTGACTATCACCCCTATAGTAACTATTTGGAATTAGAGGAGAAAAGAAACTTACTAGGTAAGTTTAAACTTGACAAGTCAAGAAACAGCATTTCAAGCAAATTATTTAACAAGACATTGGTGAATACAGAAGAAACCTTAAGAGTCAAAAGTAGCTACTTCTAGAGAGGTAGAAAGGCAAGAAGGTCTGGTGCAATAATCTACTTTTTGTTGTTATAAATCTTTTAGTGTTATATGATTATTTAAAAATCTATGAATACTTAGTAAATTATTAAAAATAAAATTAAGTTTTAAGAAAAAAAATAAGTTGTAATTAACCAGGGCATTCTAAACAAAAGAGACAGCTTATAAAAAGACATGGCCAAAATAACACCACTTATCTAGCTTGTTTGGAGGATGGTTGGGGATTGTGATGGAAGGAGACTGAAGAGTAGGTAAGGAACAAATGGCCTAAGAGCTATGTTAATTAATTTGAGTTCTGTTGACCTCACTGCAGCTAAAATGAGGTCACTGAAAAGTTTTAAGGAAGAAAGAAAGTAATTATCTTTTCCCCCACTTAGCTTGAAAGGTTCTTTTAATACCAATACAATTGATTCAGACACACCTAACCCAAGGTGGTGGTACTGGGTATGGGGGAGAAATGAATACAAGAGGGATATACACAAAGTAAAATATAAAAGTCTTAGTAGCTGGTATGATAAGATAGGATGTAAAGAAAACAAATTTAGGGTGAGCCCAGAGTTTGTGGCTTGAGCAACTGGCTGGATTGTGGTATCCAATCACAAATAAGGTATACAAGCAGACAAACAGGTTGAACATTGCTGTAGACTGATTTTTGTTGTTGTTGTTGTTGAAACCTAAATTCCTAAATCTCAACATGATAGTGTTAGGAGGTGGAATCTTTAAAGGGTGATTAGGTCACAAGGGTGGAGCCTTCATGAACAGGATCAGTGCCCTTACAAAAGAAGCCCCAGAGAACTCCTTTGTGCCTTTTGCCTTGTGAACACACAGAGAGAAGGTGTCTGTCTTTAAACCAGGAAGCAGGCTTTAAAGAGGTGTGGAATCTGCCAGCGCTTTCATTTTAGACTTCCCAGACTCCAGAACTATGAAAAATAAATATTTGTTGTTTACAAACCACCGAGTGTATGTATTTTGTTAGAGCACACCAAAGTGGTTAAGACAGGAATAGGGAAAGAAATTCAGCTTTGAATAATCTGAGATTTGGAATGACTGGTTTATCTAGGAGATATTAAGTGGATATTAGATCTGGAACTTCAGAATGAAGTCAAAAGTACAGGTTCTATAGTTGGGAGTCACAGAAAATAAACTGTTATTTCATGCCATGTAAGTGGGTCTCTCAGAACAAGGCCTGTGAAAAGAGAAAGCTGATTAAGAACAGAATTTTCAAGTATACCCATATGATGGAGGAATGGAAAGAGAAATGTCCTCAAGTGACTGAGAAGAAACAGCTACAGAGATAAGGAGATTTTTCCTAAGAAGAATTTGATCAATGGTATAAGCAAGGATGATGGAGAATTAAAGAACTAAAACACATGCATCGGATTTACAACCAAAAAGCACTAGTAATATCTTGTTAGAAAAATATTAGTGGCATAAAGAGTATGCTAACTATTGTGAATTACTGTTCAAAGACATTGAACTGAAAAACAGAGGAAAAGATTAGGCAATATACACACAAAAAAAAGAAAGTTGTTTTGTTTTTGTTTTAAATGTAAGATAAAGTTGGCAGGAGGAAGCTAAAGTTATAGGATGAATTACTAATAGAGGCAGACAAGGTTGGAAGGTTTAGCCTGAAAGGAAGGGCCTTTTCTACAATTACAGTAGTCCCCACTTACCCTGTTGAGAATTAAGTACCAAGACCCCCATGAATGTCTGAAACCATAGATAATACCAAACCCTATATATTCTATGTTTTTTCTTATACACACATACCAAGGGTAGAGTTTAATTTATAAATTAGGCACATGAGAAATTAACAATAGCTAATAATAAAATAGAACTGTTATAACAATATACTGTAATAAAATTTATATGAATGTGGCATTATTAAGTAAAATGAGGGTTATTTGAACATAGCACTGTGATACCACATCAGTTGATGTAATAACCAAGGAACTCAGTAAGTGACTAACCTAAGCTGCAGGGAGCATACAAGGAGTGAATACACTGGATAAAGGAATGATTCGATGGCCTGACTGGGATGGAGGAGGATGGAGCAGGATGCAGCAAGATATCATCATGCTCCTTAGAATTGTGCACAACTTAAAATTTATGAATTGTTTATTTCTGGAATTTTCCATTTAACATTTTCAGACTCTGATTGACTGCAGATAACTGCAACTGCAGGAAATGTAACTGCAGATGAGAGGGACTAGTTTTTCAATCAAAGTTAGCAATTTTGGCAAATATAACTTTATTCTGAGTGAATAAAGCATCTTTGGAAAATAAGAACTTCAAGGTATTTATATTCTATACATCTCACCTCATCGTTTAATGAAATCCAAATTCTGGTTTAATGAGTGAGAAACATCGATGGGTTTCTCAATTTTCACACTATTGATATTTTGGGCAGGATAATTCTTTGCTGTGAGAGCCTGTGCATCATAGGACAATTAATAGTATCCGAGGCTTTTAGCCTCCAAATGCCAGTAGCATTCTAGAACTACCCTCTAGAGCCCTTTACTCCTGAACTGTCACCATTAAAAATGTCTCCAGACATTGCCAAATGTCCTTGGGAGGAAAATTTTTCTGGTTGAAAATCATCATTACTCTCTCCAACCTTTTAATATTTTTTAAATTTAATATACAGCTTTCATTTGAATCTGTTGTTTTAATCTAAATCAATTGTACATCCTCAAAGACTCACATTTCGACTTCTTAAAAGAATCATTAGGGGAAGTACCATTATATTGTGGAAATATCACTGGTTTCAGTCATTAATTCAATTTGTGACTCTGAGTTGATTAACAAACGATCTTGACTTTTTCCTTAAGAAAAATTAGAGTCGTAGGTTCCCTGCACATCCTATAATCTAGTTAACAAAAATCAAATAAAAAATATAGTAAAGAATTTTAAAATGAACACAATTATTATAATAATCATTGTCTTTATCAAAGTATGAATTGTATTTTAGAGAAAATAAAAAAAATATGGTACTTAAATGTGGAAAACATAAGATTTTCCTTCAAAGGGGTCACTAATTATATTTTTCAGAATTAGTAAAAACCTGAGCATTATTAAAATCTCTTACCCACCAATTTGTAGTCCCAAATTAACCCCTGGGAGAATTTATCAATCTTGTCTTTAAAATTTTAGTAGAGATTTCACTCTCTTCTAATGCATCCAGTTTCAGTGAGATCATTCATCTATTCTTCCAATCACAGCCATTCATTCATTCAAAAAATTATTAAGACCTGTTTCTAAAGTTCTGTAAATACTTCTTGATGTTGAGTTGATTTTGCCTTTCTGTAAATTTACTCTTCTTATTAGGATAGAATAACTTTAAAATCTCTTTTGCATGACTGGTTCTTATATATTTGAAGCCAGCCATCAAGTTTTCCTGAAAGAATTTCTCTTCCTCAGGCTAAAGATCCTGGTTCCTTCAACTATATTTTACTTGACATCATTGAGCATCTCATAAATCTTGTCACTGTCTTCTAAATGTAAGTTTAAAATGAAGTGCCATTTCACGTTGCCTGACAAAGGTAGAATAGAGTGGGGCTCTTAACTTCCACACTGTAGACACCAAATTTCTGGTAATGTAGTCCCATAGCATATCAGTTTTTTTTTTTTTTGGTTGTCCCATTAAATATTGAGGTTTTATTCTGTTTACAATAGAATAAAAATTTTAAATCTCTTGTACTTCAGGGAAGCAATATATTTATGAGTTTATTTGTTCTTTTATGTTTTCCGTTTCATTTTTACTTTTTACCTTTAAAAAAGATTTTATACTTGGCCCTTTTAGATATTATTGTGTTAGATTTACCTATCATTTAAATATTTCACAATCTTTTGAATTTCTTATTCTTTCATTCAACCATACTTCCCCACTTCACATGACCTAAAGAATTTCCCAGATGCACTAAAACACTAAAAACAAAATAAAACAAAATAATATTAGATTAGTTGTATTTGCTAAATGACTTAAAATAGAGAATTTATTTCCAGGGCTAGTTTTTAAGTATCAATTCCACTCATTAAATTAAAGACAAAAGGAAAAGAAACCCATTTCAGTTTGAGTGAGTTACAGCTCCATTTACTTTCATGCACTTTGAGATTCTCAAATTAAAACTTATGAAATGTATTAAGAGGATGATCCCTGTCAGCCAGCATGGGGGATGAGGTCACTGGGGACAATACAAGCATTGAAAGACACATAGTGTGACAAGGAGCGTGACCCACTGTCTCAAAGTTACTGCTAATGCTGAGGTAAGTCATTCACCAGCTGGGTCAACTATTTAAAAAGATCAAATGTGACCAATCTAAACAGTCATGTAGTTTATATTTTCCTCATCTCTGATCTGAATTTTCCATTTTTAGAGCCAGGTGCTTTTTATATTTTAAAAACAAATATAGCATTAATACAAATTGTTCATTCCTTTATAGTCTGATAATTTTGGACATCTTTTTAGATTGCCTAATGTGTCTACTAAACTCAGTGATTTCCTATCTCATAGCAATTTTATTTTAGGATTAGAACCTCACTCCATCTTCCATTAGAAAATCCAACTGTAAATCAAAGGAGAATTTATCAATCTATGAATATAAGCAGAAATTGGAAGAGTATTTCAAAGTCATATTCCGGACATTTCATTTATTTTAGAGGGAAACAGTATAGAATAGAGGAAGAGGATAGGTCTGCAGGCAAATGGAGCTGGATATCAATTCTGGATGTACGTTTTAATCACTAGCTTTGTGATTATGATTCAGTTAGTCACCATTGAATTGCAAGGGTTGCCATGCATAAACTGAGGCCCATAATATGTAACTTATGTGGTAAAGATTTAGCTATGTGTTTAAAGAAATGAAAAATATAAGTTATGAATTATTAACCTTGGTAATGCCTGGCACAGGGTAGTCATTTAACAAATAGCAGCTATGAGAAGCCTGAAGTAAAAGAAAAGAATTCTAATTATTCTGGTAAAACAGTAGATTCTCATTCTCATAAGTGGATGTTGACAAATTTCTACATTTGTGAAGTGATTTGATTTGTACATAAAATGTTTATGAAATAAACTACAAAATACACACATATATATACAGTACATACTACATTTCTAGTAAGTACGGAGTAAAGCAAAACTGTATGTTGGTCTTTCCACATGCTGTTTCTTGCCAGTGTTTTTTAAAAAAAGAATTTGAAGTGAATGTGCTTCAATCAATTAATGGAAATATGGCATCGTTTGCATGTATGGCTCTTTGTATTCACAGTACAGTTCTGCCAGTGACTCAGCATACTGTTTATGTCCGATGGGATTACTGATTCAGTTAGTTGGTTAAGTGATTCAACGACACAAATACAACAGATAAAGTCAGACCTTATAAACCAAGTGGATTATAAATCATGTCTCCAATTTTGGAACAATAAAGTGGATACAGATTTTAAAGTTTAAATCAATATTCAGAGTAAAAATCATAAGCACCTAGGAAATCTTCCCTTTGTATCTTTATTGTCGAGAATAAAAAGAGAAACTTGAGTATGCATACTACACATAGAACATTCTCCAAGTCCAAAAAGAAATCACATCTAACATGGAGCTGAAAAATATTAGGGGGTGGAAATGATGTTTAACATTGGGCTTGTGGTTGGCTGAAACAAAAAGTATGAAATAGGTGAAGTTAACACAGTGTTCTTCATCTTTTTTTTTTTTTTAACTTTTTTCTTATTTTTTTATGTTGTTGTCTTTTGCCCTCCTATAAACCAGTATCCTCATACTATTTCAACATTTCCCCAAATAGGCCATGATTCTTTAACATATTTCCCTTTCTAAATGTTATTGATTTCAAAGCAGACTTGCAAGGAGAGAAAAAAGGAAATGAAGAAGAGGAGGAGGCAAGGCAATGCAAAGTGTATGACGATCATACTGGGCAGGAGTTCCAAAGTGAGCCACAGAGAAACAGAAATTTGCTCAAATGACATGTTCACTCATACAGGGGCTGTGTAAAATGTTCAAAAAGGGACTGCAGCTTGAATGAGTCCATGGGAAAAGAATGAAGGAGAAATTTGTCCTGATTACTTTCACCATCCATTTCCTATTGGGCAAAATGCTCCTCCAGGGGATGCTAACTCCCTGTCTCTGTCCCCTTGGTGGACAAGAGGCCAGAATTCAGGCCCTGGAACACAATGTTGTATCCAAGTCCAAAAACAAAAGGCAAACCAGTAAGGGTGAAGAGCTGAGAAAGAGACAAAGGAGGTAGTTGAAGGTAGTTGCTTTAAGAGGTGCATGAGGTTCGTGTCCCAATACAGTGAGGATCTGAGGCATCAGGACATCTCACAGAGAGCCAGTTTCCAGGACAAGGAGGGAGTTTTCCAAGGTCTCTCAAATCACATCACCTGGAGAACTACCTGAAAAAAACTGAAAGACAGGCTTCTATATTTTCAGGGCTCAGAGGAGAAGCAGAGACAAGCAGAGGGAAACAAAAAGAGGGCATTCACAAATAGCTTATGTCTATTCAAAATTAGGAAAGTAAAATATGAACTTCTTCCTACTCCAATGTAAAATTATATTCCAAATGGTAGAAATAGTAGCTTGTTGGTTAAGAAAGTCTAAGAATGACGATTACCACTTTTCCTTAACTCATGAAAGTACCCTTCAATCTTATGTTTTTAAAGCCCAGAGATGGAAGTAATTTAACAATGTCCTACATAAACTAACGCATACATCTGAAAACTGTATATCACAATAATATTTTGCAAGTAAATCAACCTCTTTCCCCCCTGCCCCACTGTGATCATTATTAAATCTGTGAAAAAAAATTACTAAATTGAATGGGACCCCATAATATCCTATAGCTAGATTTCTTGGAAATCGTCAGTTGTTAAAACTTGACTTTTTCATTCTCATTTCTTTATAAGACCAGATTAGACAGTCAAACATTGTAATACTTTAAATTGAAAGCTTGTGTGTTCACTGAGTTGCCATTATATTTCAAATAGAGGAGGCCAAAAGAATCGAGGAAAAAGAACAATTTGTTATCAGGGAGGATTATTTGAGTATAAAGTGAGGAGGAATAGTGGAGTGGGTTTCTGCATCTACCAATAACACAGCCTTTGACCCATGAGGAAACAGTCCTCGAACTATAAAAACGGTAAAGAAAAGAACATATGATTTTGCAGTAGATGCTTATCCAACCTGGAAGAAACTCCAGAATTTAAGCCCTTAGAGAGTTAGGGATTTGCCTTTCTAGTTACTTGCCTCTCTGGTTTCAGTATCTTCACAGGTAAAAGGGACGTCAAATCTCTTCTCTGATTTCCTTATGTTCATGGAGTAATATAAATAATGTGTAGCAAATTAAATAGATAGGAGCACTGACTTCTCACTTTGCCCATTCTTGCCTTAGATCCATTTTCCTAGGTACCAACCTCATAACTCATTTTAACCCTTTGATCAATCTTTGTCAACAGAGGGACATAATTACATTGTTCTTAAAAGGAATAAGGACTGATAGTACAGCTCCCTTTCTGTTCTTTTTTATTTCCCATAATCACTCTTCAGCTTAGAAATTGGGATCATTTCCCTGGTTAGTGGGACCTAATGGCTTACTCCAAAGAGAGTTGTATATACGTTTCACAGTGGGCATTATGTCATAGGATGGTGTGAGTGGTAGAATGTGAGATAATTGGTGGATACATCAGAACTTATGTTCAGTTACTCATTTTCACTAGATAAGTAATGTTTTGAAGAAATGAAAAGAAAGCTACCTCGAATTTCCTTATTTAAACTCAAGCCTCCATCTCCTCTTCCTTCAAGACCTCGTTTTGTAAGCCACCTTCCTGACCTGTCTCCTCACTCCTGTGCCCTCAGCTGGCTCCCCAATGCCACTCACCTCTGTCAGCTTTCTGCCCTACTGGTTTCCCTCCTCTGTCTAGCAACAACCCTTTCTACCCTACCTTAAGGATTTTCTTACCCAGCTTTTCTCCTATTCCTTTCAGACCATCCACTTGCCACCCTGTTCATCATGGTTCCCTTCCCTGTTTCTACTCTATCCATGCCCCTACTCCTCCTCCTAGTCACTCTTCCTAGTCTGTTGGACACTGGTCCTTACCAACACTCCAGCCATCCTAACCAGACCTGAATATTCACAAATAACATCCCGAAGAGATGTTTTGCTTACTAATGGGACATTTCTGGTGCAATTCAGAATGTCTGGGACTGTGGATGGCTTGCAGCCTGACCTGGTGAACAAAGGAAATTGGTGAATACAGAATAACTGACATTGAGCTTGGAGGGTACCAGAGACTCTTTTAACAAGTTCCCTTTTCTAGTGAGTCTGTCCTTTTCCTTACCTGCCTCATCAGTCAGCCTGCATAAGCCTCTACATTTGTAATTGGCTTCTTTCCATGGAACTTAGTCTGTGACCAAAGAGCAAACAGCAAGACTGGTGACAAAAAGGTGGAGAAGAGTGAAGAATGGAAAGCATCTAATATGATCTCTAGGAGGTTTAACATGAAAAGTCATCTGGGCCTGGAAGATTTTATTATGTTTACACAATCACAAGAAAGCCTATGTCTTGGCACAATAACCTGGAGGAACCTGTAGACAACAGGTTTCTGAATTTTATTCACCATGCTGTCCAGAGACCAAGGACGAAATATCCAGAGACATAGACTGAAAGCTAAGAAATTGGATCATTGTTTGAGCACTTGTGTATAGGCCGGACTCCTATGAATGCAAAGTATGCAAGTGGAATTGCTGCATCTTTGACTGGTAGGCTCACCACATCATGACAGGGAGACAATATGGATGCCCTGGTCAGCCCTGCCCTGTTCAGACCTTCCTAGACCTTTGGCTAATTGACTGCATGGCTCTCCCAGATCAGTCATTGCTATGGGATTGCAAAGGGTCTGCAAATACACCAAGCCTGTTCATCGTTATAAACTGTGGACAGTGCCATCAGATGGTGCTGGTGGCACAGAAAGAAAGTATATCTCAAAACCAATAGATCAAGGTGTTTTGCAAAGTTACAAGTTCAAGCCACAATGTGATGACCTCAGGCTAAACCACTTTGGGGTCTACAAAGACACTACTCTGTACAAGGCTAAAATGTGGAGCTTGGGAGATGATTGCCACAGGTAGTTTTCTAGCAGTGTTGTCAACCCATCTTTAATGACCAAAGTGTGTGCTGCCAAGATAAAGTTACTTTAAAGCCTAAAAATATATAAAAATAAAAAAACACAATAAATAAAAACTAAACTTATAAGCTACCTGATGTGTTTGAGTGTACCAAGAGGAGAGTTTGAGATAAATTAATTATAGATACTTGAATGCAGAAACTTAAGCTTGGAAAAAGAGACAATGGCTAATTTCAATAAAAAAGAGAATGTAATATTATGCTAATTGAATCAATTATGAATAATATGCTCACAGTCATAATAATAAAATTAATTTAGCTAAGTAAGGTGATGGTGATATATTGAAGGACAGGAAATGAAGAAATAATATATGAGCTTATGATAGGGCATTGGAGTATAAATATATATTGTTTATTTCCTATAGCAAGTAGTAAAATTAAGAACTAGTACTATAAGGATATTAAGAAATATGGAGATAAATCCCAGAAGAGAAGGCTAAAAGATAAGAAAGAAATTGTTGCTGGAGAATAGAAATTGAGAGTGTAGAAGGCTGGGGCAGGGTCTGCTGTGAAATACTATTTGAATTTTTAAAAACTTGTACTATATTGGTGAAAATAAACATGAATATTAATTTTAAGATGTTAGGGTAAGCCGATGCAACTTGACATTAATCCATTCCTATTTTTATTGATAAAACTATTTGCAGAGCCAGGTATACAAATAAATGAACAAATAAATAGATATCAGGCAGTATATTTTAAGTTCCAGGTATACAGAAAATAAATTCTTCTGGAATTCCAGAAAGAGGAAAAGTATTAAGTGAAGAAATTATAGGGAAAAGTTTCACGGAAGTTGGGAACTAAACTGGACCAGTGGCAATGACATAGAAATGAGCTTGATAAGTAGAGTGCCCAGCTCGAGTGAAAAATTACACAAAGAAGAATTAAGAAACAATGACCTTCTTGATGTGTGTGGTGTGACTGTGAAGTAATTCAATTGATTTTCTTGTGTGACCTATGAAAATAAAACTTTAAGAAATAGTCACACCACATTTTTCCAGTTGAAGCTTTGCAATGTCTGTTCACCACATTCTGAAAGGTAGATTCCAAGTAAAGAATCCGACTAGTCGAGAAAAGCATTCAATAAGTATTTAATAGTGGTGAATATTGTTGGATGGAAACCAATAAAAAAGAATGGGATGTGTTTTGTTTGTTATGCTTCTGCAAAGGCAAATGACAAGGATAGTTTATTATTCTAGTTTGTAGTTTTATCTCAATACAAGTCACACTTCCAGTCATTCTTTTTACCCCCTTTTTAGATAACAGGATAATTGTCATTTATGTAAAAATAATGAGAGAATTTTCTCACAGATATTTTTTATCATAGGATGGCAACGTTAGAAATGTGTCTTTTGAAATACTTGAAATTTTTAACATAATTTATCAATTACAGTTACGCTAGGGATTTTCCCTTCAAAATTGGATCCCAATTGATAATTATTCTAATAGATGGTAAAATATAAGAAATGCAGAGTTGTCAAGGGAAACACTGAGACTTTAGATCTAGGATTGGTGTCATACCCAGGGATAAGATATATGAGAAGGCATGGTCACTGAATCCAATTTGGGGCCGGGGGAAAAGCTCAAGTTATTTTCTTTTTATTTAAAAAAATTCTTTACCATTGGTTTTCCAAGTGCCCTGCCTATTTTTTCCTTCCCAGAGAAATCTACTGAGAAATTTCTTAGTTGAAACTCTACCTACCAACCTCCAAAGCATTACCAAAGTACAGTAACATCATCCTGCGATTGTTCTTAGAGATGTAAGAACACCTCCTACGTCACCTAGGAATCACCTCTACATGATTTCCTGTAAGTGCCATCCAACAAACATATCCACACATGGGAAGCTGATGACAGCCCAAGGCAGCTGATTCCATTTTTCAAAGCTCTACTCGGAAAAAAATTTCTCCTAAATTAAGGTGAGAGCTGTCTTTCTGGAATTTGTGTTCATTAATCCAAGCTATGCCCTCTGAACTAAACAGAGAAAAACCTCTGTTGAGACAACTTTTCAACTATTTGAAGTTGGCTCTCATTTCTTTTCTATCCACCACTCCAACTCCTATTTTTTCAGTCGTGTGTGTGTGTGTGTGTGTGTGTGTGTGTGTGTGTGTGCGCGTAGCCTCTTAATAAGCCTCAGCCTCCTTTATCTCCACAGTATTTCATAGACTTGACCTTCCCAAATCTCCACTTAGAATTCACCTCCACTCTTGGCTTCCTGAATTATCTTTAGCCCTTTGCATACAACTCTGCCAGCTCTTTTTCTGAGTCCTGCACCATAAATAAATAATCTCTCAATCTTCTTTTTTAGATATTTTTGATGTTTTTTAAAAATATTTTTATTGTGGTAAATGCATATAACAAAATTTACTATCTTAACCATTTTTAAATGCACAGTTCAGTCATATTAAGTGCATTCATATTGTTGTACAACCATCACCACCATCCACCTCAAGAATTTTTTTGCCTTCAAAGCTGAATATCTATACCTACTATAATAACACCCCATTTCCTCTTCCCCTGACCCCTGAAACCACCTTTCTACTTTGTATCTCTATGACTTTGCTTTTGTCTCCTTTTTAATAATGCTATTCAATATCCACAGACTCAGTATTTGAACAAACATTTATTGAGGATTTATTGAGTTCTAGGTATTGTGCTAGATCCTGAAATGGTAATCAGTTCAATTATTCATTTATATTTTCTGGCTTATTTTCTAACTAGGTGATTGCCCAAACTGGCTTTTAAAAATAATAAACTTTATTTTGTAATACAGTTTCCCCACCACTATCCAAGAGTAGAATGTTCCTATGAAAACTTTTGTAACCTCAAATGGCATAAGGTGAAGAAGCAATTAACTCGGAATACATTTTGCTAATGAATGCACAAAATAAATTAAGATAAAACACAGATTCTAGCAGACACCATCCAAAGCTATGGCAGGTTGATGCTGACTGAGATGCTGCATGTAGTTCCTGGGGAAAGAATTTGGTGGCACTCTTCCAGAGTGCACCAAATTTCTTTTCACTTGGTGAAAGAAATTAGTACCTACTAGTCTAGGTCTTTCATAAAAGTAAAGTATTATAAAGCAAACTTAAAAAGCCAGGGATCTATAATTTTAGATACAGAAAAGTTGCAAAGTACAGAGCATTCCCATATACCCCTTATTCATTTCTGTTTTCCTTTAATGTTATCTTCATACATTATAGCTGTTCATTTATCAAAACTAAGAACCGACACTGATGCATTACTATTGACTAAACTCAAGACTATACTCCGATCTCACCAATTTTCATTAATGTCCTTTTTCCGTGTCGATTCTTAGTGTCCTCTGATCTGTGACAGGTCCTCATTCTCCTTGTATTTATGAATTCATTGACAATTTTAATTAAGTACTGGTCAGCCTTTTTGTAGAGTGGCCTTCAGTTTGGGGTTTGTTCAATGTTTTTATAATGATTGGACCAGGATTATTGGGTTTTTAGAGTGAATGCTACAGAAAAGTATTCCTCTCATCACATCACATGAAGGGTATGTAATATCTATATGACGTCATTGGTGATGTTAACCCTGACCACTTGGTTAATAGTGTTTACCAGATTTGTATGCTGTAGTTACTATTTTTCTTTTTCCTTTTTATGTTCTATTCTTTGGATGCAAGTCACTAAGTCTAGCCAACATTCAAAGGGGGCAAGGAATTAAGCTCCAACTATGAGAGGAGCAGTATCTGCAGATATTATTTGCAATTATTCTGTAAGGAACATTTTTTTCTTCTCCTGGAGAGTCTTTAAAAAGTTAGATTCATAGGAACATATTAACCAGACTTTAGTAGATCTAGGGAGAGGCCTGATAACCTTTTTACATTCCTTAGAAGAACAATCAGATTTGGGTTCCACTGCTATAATTTGAAGTCAGCTTCTATATTTCCAAATGTTCATAGGGCATTTGAATGTCTCTAAGACAGTTCAGATATCCACAGAAAGGAAAAGCAGCTCTTAGTCACATAGGTGGCATAATTCCTCTTCTCTTTCAGGTTAGGAGTCTTGACAATAGCTTTGTTTCTTTCTCCTTCCTTACCTACACACCACTTGTTGTTATATTCTATAAATTTGTGCTGAGAAATATTTGTTAAATGTATTCCTTTCTCTTCATTGCCTAGTCCAGATTTTTTTGAGCTAGTTAACAACAGTGTTCTCTTTGCTTAACTCTAATTATATTACTGTTTCTTTTTCTGATCCACTCTGCATACTAAAACCAATATTTAAACCATTGCATGGTCTGTATTTTTCCCCTGCTGAAAAATATAATAGCTATCCTTTACTCATTAGCATTATACTCCCAATAAAGAGGTCCTATGACATAAGTTAGATGTCCTTTTACGTGACACTATCAAGTAAGTAAGGCTAAATGAATTAATAAATAGATGATTTTGCCAAGAGAGAAATGTTAGTAACTCAGCCTGTTATACAACCAATTTAGGCATTTTGAAATAAGAAGGCTGAACACAAACATTATTATACTTTTTTGCCTCTGATTTGGAATTAATGTTTCTAGTCAATAGGTCAGGTAAATAATATACTCCATATCCTTTAAAAATGTAAAGAATGAATATAAGTACTCCATGGCTATTTTACTTAGCCTTGCTGATAATCAAAGTAGGTTATTACCTTATCGATGTGAATTAAGATTAAATTCCCCATCTCTACTCAATCATCTAAAAAATTTTTGACTTATTTCTTTAAATTCTAGCAATTAGAAATTCATTTGAGCTATCAAGATTCCCTTTTTATGTGTGATACAAATATTCCTGGGAAAATAGCAGTCACTAGCAGGAGAAAGTATACTCATTTTAATCAGACCGCTTTTCTTTTAAATTGTACTTTAGAGCACTCCTGACCAACTGGACTATGAATTCTTTCATAGTCCAAGAGTCTATCCGAACAATTTTGGAAGTGTATCATGATCATGGCTTAAGGCTAAACTGCATATAGTCCATACTCTCGCTTGTCTGGACCGTCCTGGGAAGATGCTGATCCTAATGGTGTTGCTTACAAGCGTAGTTCATGGATCAGAGGGGTGACATGGGGTATAGGTGATGAGAAAAGGGTGAGAAAAAACAAGACAACATTTTCCCACTGGGCTCTTTTTAGACTTCAAGGGAACAGAAATTCTGGGGTGAGCAGTCTTTCCACAGGTAAGGCAGTGCCAGAGGCTTGGGCCCCTGGGACACACATAAGTGCTCTCTGTCCTCTGCACCTTCAATTTTGGCCAAGACATTGGCAGGCCAAGCATCAGCAGGCCACCTCAAGGGGGCAACACAAAGTATGCCTGTAGTATTGGGGTCTTCCAGAATTATGTGGGAATTTCCACACAACAACTGAGAAGGAAGCAGTAGCAAAAATCCATTTGTAATGGTTGTTAATGTAAAAGTGTGGCCTGTGAAATCTTAGGTTTTTCGAGAGGAAAAAATAACAACTCTCAACGCTCTTCCAAGCCAAAAGTACAACAGAAGAGGCCAATCTTTTAGTGTTTGGGGCGTCAGTTACTTCATTTATACAATGGGAAATTTACCTGCTTCCACCACCTGCTTTAAAACTTGAAAACTAAATACTACAGCATGAATACATTCATGTGTTCAAGCAGAACTTAAAACCAACTTAAAATATTAATGTTTCAGATTTTAATAAGAACATATTTTTGACCTTAAAATTTACTCATTTTAACAGAAACATTTCCCCCTTTAGTGTTATACAAAAAGTGGATGAAAGTAGAAAACAGAACTACAGATAATGTTTAAAATGTTTTAAGATAAAAAGCACTTTAAACAGAGATATTGTCTCTTTTGCATATTTCTTAACCATGCATCCTTGTCTCTGTGATGATAAAGTTTGCATGAAACAAAGGTCCCATTACAAAGTAAATAGAAGCTAAATACTACTTTTAAAAGATTTTTCTCTTAAACTTCCCAATAGAAACATTGTTTTAAAGATCAGTATAATATCAAGTTGGTAAAAACTTTAGTCTCATCTAAAGCAAACTTCATTTTACAAATGAGAAAGACAATTCTCAGAAAGTTATAACTTACAGGCATCTCAGAGCCACGGAATTGCGGAGTTAGAAGCAGGTGACATGTCTGCTCAGTGCCAGTTTTAAAGGCATTTTTTTCACTGTGACACACACACACACACACACACACACACACACACACACTAGTGTATCACACAGCACATTGTTCACATTCCTTCCAAAAATTAGTAAAATAATGTAATTTAAATTAGGAGTGGGACTTAAAAGTGAAGTGTGCATGGGAGAAAGAGAACCACTTTATGGAAACACCAATGTCAACATCCTTTGGAATTTTGCAAGGAGTTGAGCTTTTAGGGGATCTAAAAAGTCTAAATTCAACTCCCTAAGCCAAACATTCAACAGGACAGTTGTACATTTAGGTTACCTTGAGTATACACTAGCACTAGATAAGAGTTTTTGTTTTTTTTCATTTCTGCCTTTTGACAGATTTTGAGAAAAAAATAAAGTGCTGTGTAATAGTAAAGAGGGAAGATTGTCTACCAGTTTGTAGTAATCATTTCCATCATTACATTGCTGCTGGCATGTTGCCCAAGTCCGGGCCTGAACAAACTCACACCTGGATCACACCTCTGACACAATCAGGTCCTCTGCTCACAGGTGCCTTCCCACCTTCTCATGCTGCACCTCACTGCTGAATTTATTTCCTTAAATATTTGTTTGTATGATATCACTTCTATAATCAAGACCTATGATGGTATGTGTTTATCTGTTTATTGATTCATACTCAAATATTTTAATGTGGCTTTTTTGGCTCTTCATAAACTGTGTGTTTCTCATAAATTCTTCTTCCTGGCAGGCTGACTGCCTATCTCTCCAGTAGAGCAGTCTTATTTACATCAGCAACCCTTCACTAATTGCTTTTTCCCTTTTCCATCACAGACCTCTCTTCCTAAGTATTACAAATTCTTCCCAAGCTTCAAGGCACCCATTCTTGTCTTCCTTGCAGCTGTTCTCCACCACTCTACTCCCCACTATGGAAGCTCAGGTAGGAGGTATCTCTCACTTCCCTGGTTTCATGATTTTTTCACTTACTGTGTCATATTTGTTAGTCTTGTATTTCCAAATTTATCATAATATCTTTTAGGGCAGGAATCACATCTTAGAAATTATGTCTTAGGAATTTTCTTGAGCCTTCATCCCACCCCATTCCCATATACTCTAGTATCTTGCTGACTGTATCAGATTCTCAGTAAATACTTTGACTGTCGGCCAGTCCAGACAAGGTGGAGGAAGAGGACGCCACCTTCATTGGTACTGGCAAAGCACCAGCACTATTTCTGGGCCTAATTCTCAGACCCTTGCCTTTCTTTAGGTTCCAGATCACTCCACCACGAAATTATTTTGGACTTCTTCCTCTTCAGGATTTGTTAAATCAGTCCTTTCTCTCTAATCACGGTGCCAAGTCTGATCCACTTCTAACCAAGATCGCAACATCTTTTTGGCTACCTTCTCTTACTCCAAGGATACAACCAACAAAAGTTTCCATTTAGATTCCATTTCTTTTACCCCCAGAGGAGTAATCCCAGCACTTCCCAGGCTTTAAACTGTGGACATTTCATCTGTGAAGACTCTTCTCCCACAATAATGCCCCAAGCCCAAGTGTCCCTACCACTCAGCCCAGCTAAGACTACAAAGTACTGCTAGTTTACCTTCTCCTCACCCTCTTCAAAATGACCACAATGCAGAGGAAATGCCTTGAAGTAGTAGGATTTTTCTGCTACCTTACCACACTGGAGAGCCAGGAGCACCTTGTTTCCAGCTGCATAAACCTTCCCCCTCACATGAAATTCCAGCTCTCCATCTGTTAGCACTGGGTCCCAAGGTGGTGAGGGGAGCATCCAGTGGGTTCCAAGCATCCTGGTACCCCTTCCACCGGCTACTCTCCCCTTACACCATGTGATCACACCTAGTGATCCTTAACCTAACAAAATAGATAAACCTTCAAAGTGAAGAAAAGTACCCCCTCGACAATTTCTTCTTAAAATAGGAAATAATATACAGTTTGTGACGTGCTAGTATAAGCAAAGCCATTGCTTTGCCAGTTCTATAAAAGTATAGCAGATACAATCGTGCATATTACATAATTTTGATAATGGTGACAACTATGTAACTGGCTTATGTATTTACTATACCATACTTTTTATCTTTATTTTAGAGTGTATGCTTTCTACTTATAAAATATTTTCTGTAAAACAGTATGCCATGTTACTCAGACTGTAGCTTCATACATCTTGTGGTTACCAAATCTCTTATGCTTGATATAAACTTGTTGTTGCTTTATACAGCAACATGCTGCACAGGCTTATACCCTAGGAACAACAGGCTGGCTATACCATATAACCTAGGTGTGTAGTGGGCTATACCATCTAGGCTTGTGCAGGTGCAGGCTGTGATGTTCCCAGAATGAGGAAATCGCCTAACGTGGCCTTTCTCAGACCTCATCCCCTCCTTAAGTGGCACATGACTGTATTCCAAGTAAATCATGTGTGTGTATTTCATGGATAATGCCCTAAGTGAAACATGTCATTTCCTCTTGTTTCGCTTGCATATCAGCAACAGGAGATTCAGGTCTCAGAATGTGTCTTCTTTTCTCCTCTAGCTCCTCCCAACTGCCCCAGCAAGAAATAGGTGTAACCATTCGTTCCCAAGCCACAGGCCAGCTCTCTCCAGGGGTCCTGCCCCCCCACCTCCGGCAGACACACACGCATCAGGCAAATAGCCCTCCACTTTGCTCAGCGCTCCCCGCTTGCATCTTCAGCCAAGAAATTCCCTTTGCAATTCCTTTCCGGACACCCCAGGCTCCCATGCTCCTTCTATGGTGGGCTTCCCTCCCGGCCACCGGCGGCTCGGCCCCCACGCGGCTTCAAGACCACCCCGGTCCCGAGCACCAGGTCCACGGTCCTGCGCCCACGTTCGCGGCACGAGCAGCCCCCACCCCCACCCCGTCCTTCCGCCTTCTGGTCGCCGCAGGCGCCCTGGGACAGCCCCAACAGGTGTGCCCAGCAGCCGCGCGGCCCTTAGCCTTGCGCGCTCCCCGCTCGGCCAAGGTCTCCGACGCGCCCGCGTCCGGCTGCCAGCGAGGATCAGGGTCCGCCTGCCTTTGTCTCCACCCCAGACCTTCGGGCCGGGTCCCCAGTGCCCAGCGCGGCCACTTACCCACGGCGAGGGCCAGCAGCAGGGGCAGGGGGCCGGCGCCGCCGCGGGGGCCGCGCCGGTCCATCAGCCCCGACGAGCTCCCGCCGCCGCCGGCGCCCCTCTCCCGGGCCTCGGGCGTTCCAGGGGCGCCTGGAAAGCAGTCCCGGAGCCGGCAGGAAACGGAACTCCTCCTCAGGCTGGAACCCTGGCTACGGGGCAAGCAAACGCCCAGGGCGGCGGCCGGCGGCCGGCGGGAGTGTGGCGGGGAGGAGAGAGCCTCGCATTTATCCTCGCTCACGCCCCGCCGACCAGGCGCTGACTCCGCGGGGGTAGTGTCCAGGTCGTTCCCACCCCAACCACCCCACACCCACACTCACACTCAAGTTCAGATTGGGGTTGCCTTCGGGCCAGCTCAGCCACTCCACCTGCTGGGTCACACCCGACTTTACCTGTCCCTCTGCCTTGGGGAGCAAACACGGAGGGAGGGAGCAAGGAAAGCATGCACTGGAGGGGCTGTCAGAGGTCCCGGAACGGGCTTGCAGGCCTGCGCTAAACCCCCGAGACACAAAGGTGCCCTGGAATTCGATCTTCCCTGATTTCAGCCAATTGCTGGTCGCTTTAAGGGACCAGAATCGATGTTCACTGTGGTTAACCTCACACGCTGGACCATTTACAAACCTTTTTTACATGTTTCATGTATTGGATATCCAGGAGTTTTGGCTCACCAAGAACTACTTTAGCAATTTTATTTATATTTTTATTTATCAATTTACTCATTTATTCATTGTATTTTCAGTTATTTATTTAATTCATTTACTCTCTTGGATCTGTAAAAATAAGAAGGCTATTTGCCTGAGGCTTGCCAAGTGCTGTCTCTGCTTCATCACATCTCCTCTTTCACCGGGAGGTGGAATCTGATGGTTCTACACCAAACACTTTCTGGAATGCAAAGGAATCCTCACAGCTTTCAAGCACATAAAGCAGCATCCATTGTTACCTTAAATGATTAATATGTTTGCCTCTACAATAACTAAAGGGTACAGCTGTTTTACAGTAGGATCTATATTCCTCTTGCAAAAATCAATATGTGGAACCATGCCCTCTTAGAACAGAAGTTGCATTTCTATAGCATCCAAAGCCCAATAACACTTTTTACATATGAAATGTCATTCAGATGTTTGCCCCTTCTTCCCATTGTTTAAATTAAACAACTTATTACACATTTTTCTTCCAAAAGTGATATTTCAAAACCAACCCATATCATTTTCATGCTCCAAGCTACCTAGCTATCCAGAAGAATAAACATCAGCTGTTAATTTTCCCATGTTAGCCCCCACATGACAGATAGAGAGGGCTGGCATGGGGTTTAGAGAAAAATAAGGTTGTGAGACAGACCACTACTGCACCCAGATAAATAAGAGGAGAACAAGAAGGTAAGGATTTGGCACTATTTCCCTCTCTCCTTCTTCCTTTTTGATCAAGGCTCTATGTTAAGGCATCTTTCACTCTGAGATGACATCCTAGCCAGAAGTAGTCCTGATATCTGCAACAGAATATTACTATTTTATTTTCCTTTTCACTGATACTAATAGAAAATAAAGCACTTTTAATCAAAAAATACTAAATTTTTATTGAGTATTGTAAAGTGCCAAGACTTGGTGTAAGTACTCATCATTCATGCCATTCAAATGGCAAATTAACTTCTCAGGCCACTAGAGAATAAAATAGTGTTATTTAATATACTAAATAGGCCAGATAAATTAATAACCTTCCCTAAGGGCTTTATTTACTACCAGAAATAAAATAAATACTCTGGAGAACATGTCTTTCAAATTTTCTGACACTGGAGGTGCAATCTCTTCAAGGTCAAGCAACCTCCTTCCTTTCCTCCTTTTATCCCTCTTCCTCCTCCTCCCTTCACCTTCTGCTCCTCCTGCCCCTCCTCTCTCTCTTTCTTTGTTCGTTCACTTATGGGGGGAGGTAAATCTAGGATCCAACCATAAACTTCAGAAGAGTAGTGGTGAGAAGTGACCTTCCTGGGGGCTCATTCTTGTGAGAAGGTGTGTCTCAATGCTTTAGATTATAAATTGAGATTACTTGAATGATGTCTTGCCTGTGCCAGCTTTAGGCAGGTAAAACCAGCCCTCCCAAATCTGGCATGAAGCTTAAGCGAATTCCTTTGAAGGGCCTGTAAGCATCAATCTTTACCCTTCCCACACAGAGTAGTAGTCTTCGGCAGGAACACTCCCCTGACTCCTCTGTACAGGGCAATATAAGCTTGTGATTATTTGTGGAGCACAACACATAAACAGACTTACATATGGTCATAGAAAAGAAAATTTTGGAGTATATACATTCTAGATCAGCCTACGTTATCCAGATTATGACTTTAAGGTGTTCTGCGGTGTAGGAGGATTTCCTTGGGGTCATTAACATTTAATTCAATAAGAGCATGCGAATGAAAAGAAATATGAATGACAAAGGACTTTAAAAATGTTTTACAGTAATGATAAACATAATGCATTATAGATTATTTAAAAAGGTATAGAGAGAGCTTTCGAATATTATTTGAAATGTTAAATTAGTCTCTAAAGAAAACCAGTAAAAAAAAATTACTGCTCAAAAGCTGTATTGAATTGAGTTTGTTTTACGATTTAATTTTTTTGGAGGGAAAAAGATTATTATTGTTTTTTTTTTCTTACCTATTTTATTGTACCTTCCTTTTCAGTCTTTAAAGAGCTTTGTGTGTGTGTGTGTATGCCTCAATCTATTTGACCTGCTATCTTTTTTGAGTGACAGCTTAATATAAATTTGCTAAGACTCAGATAATAATGTTTTCTGTAATATTATGAGTTTCAGATCACCATTATAACTTTTTTCTTTGACCATATTCATAAATACTCCAAAAAATAACTTTTGATTAAAAAAAAATCTGGGCTTTTGTGCTGGCCCTAGTTGTTGACTAAAGAGGCAAGCACCTAAGTGGCATAATTCTAACATTATAATATGACAAGTTCCTGAACATCTCTACCTGATACACCTGCCACTTCGTCCCCGCCTACATGACTCTTGATTACCATCAGTATAGACAGTCCTCTGGGTGGGACAACAGAGCTGGAATATTATGTATAATTGGTCTTAGAGTCTATTCACTCTGTTCAAATTGAAGCTGTGTCATGAAATGCCTGGATTACAAATTACTTCTCTGAGCCTCAGTTCTTCATCTATAAAATGTGTTTGAGGGTAATGATTTGAACAATTTTTGTGACTTATAATGCTATATATCTCTAAGGCAAAAATCTTGCACATAGGAAATCATTCAGTGTATTTCAGTGTTATATTACTATAAGGGAAACTGTTAGAGGTTGTTGCCATGGAGACTACTTCCAGCCTAGAGATGATGTTGGGCTTAGACCAGTGTAGTAGAGATAAAGGGATAATTCTGCATATAAGCTGAATATGACCAATTGGATTATCTGAGAAATTTGATATAGAGAAAAGATAAATAAATCAAGATGACTCCAAGATTTTTGGCCTAAATAACAGAAAGGATGTAGATACCATTTACTGAGATGAGAAACGATCATCTCAGTAAAGGCTGGTGGCGGGGCGGGGGGGCAGGAGGAGGGAATCAGGCTTTCCAGTTTGGAAGTGTTAGTTGAAATGCCAATGAAACATCCAAATAGAGTTAGCATTGAGGAAGGGATCTGGAATGAAAACATAAATTTGGGAATTGTTACCAGAAACACGTTTAAAGCCAAGAAACACTGAGGGAGGAAGTGGAGAGAGGAGAAGAGATGAGAAAGCATTGAGCCCCAATACATTGCAAAATTTAGAGGTTGGGAGAGCTGAGAAGAACCAGCAAAGGAAAATGAGCAAAGAAGCATTCATAGACATGAGATTTCCATGGTGTGCACTCTAAAAACAAAAGGAAATACACGTTTTTCTTCTGTTCATTGTTCTTTGTTTACCTACCAGTTATGAGTAATTTTAAATATATGCAAATACATTCACACTTCAACATGGGTTCTTCCCCCCTCCCCCTTGAGAAGTATAGAATGAAAAAGGGCAGCTCTAAATCAAGGACCACTTCTGTCAGCTCCAGGTTAAAAGACATGCTAATCAGGTCTGATAGACCCCCTCCCTGTGTAATCATATTCTAGTAGCATAGGAGAGTTCATAAGCACACCTGTGAAATCTATTCTGCTTTTCCTGAGGTAACCCACCTTTTCACCTTTTTATAGGAAATGGCCTTGGATGTAAGATAAAAGAGATTCCTCAAATACAGTAAGTGTCACATTTTGTACTTCTTCAAGGTCATTCCCCTGTCTCAGGGAGATTATTTACAAGATAAGATGTAAAATTATCCCACAAACATAACTTTCTTTTTCACCTCTTGGCTTAAGAGAATTGTAAAGTGAGGAAAGCCTTGCTGGGAAGATGCTGGGAAGCCAAGGACAGAAGATTAAAGCCTTAGGCTCTATTTCACAAGTAGGAAGAAACTTTTCTCTGAACTGCCACAACCACTTACCCCTTAACTCTTCTGTGTACCAGTTGTTTCTTGTTTTAGGTCCGATATTCAGAGTGGGTCTATGAATTTTTAAGTATTTGTTTCTCTTTCTCTTCTTGTTGACCCTTGCGGGATTTCTCTCTTGACATTGAACAATTCTTTATAAATATTACACAGAGATCTGACTATTCTCTAACCAAGGGTTACAGACACTACTAGTAGTATACATGACCTGTAGAGTTGATTTCAGAAGAGTTGCTAATATTAACATCATTTGCAAAATCATTACATAGATTTGTAATGAGAACTAGAACTATCTCAACTGAAGATTTTATGAAAAATAAACCTAGTGTTTCAAATCTAAAGAGTTTTAATCACAAAGGCATCACAAAACCTGTTTTGCTTTGAGAAGAATCGTTTACAGAAAGACGGGTACAATGCTGTTTAATTAATTCATCTGTCAAATGGAGGTGTTACTGGAATGATTGCAGCAACGGATTTAACCTCACTGGATGAGAGAAATTCCATTTTAAACAAAATAATTTGTACCTGCTGTATTCCTCCACCTAATCTTGACTCAGGAGAATGTATCAACTCATCTGACTATCCATATGACCCAAAGAAGATGATGACTATTTGTCTATCTCTCCATATGATCAAAGGAAGATGTCCTTACTTCTGATCTCTTGCTAAAAAGCTCTTAAAATCAGATTTTGACATCCACATACTTGCAGCGACAATTGTGGTTTCTTAGTTGGCTTTAGAATCATTAGAATATGGGGTCTCACAAAAGATCGAGCTGAAATACCATGAGATTACCACTTATGAGATTGTGTTGTGACTTGGCCCACTAGTGGACGTATTTTTTCATTGCAATTCTGTGAAACTTTACCTAGAGTAGTGTTTAAGTTCTGGGAATATGGGTTGGAAAAGAGTAAGGTGGAAGGAAAAAAAATTAATTAAGTTCCAGCACCCCAGTGTCAGGAGAATTTTTAGGCTTATTACTATTTCAGAACCACCCCGTTCAATTCTCAAGAGAAACACAATACACAGGACTAATTATTCTTTTGTAATGGTAGATTTTTGTAATCCCTGCACTATATCAATAGGTCTTGGGGTAGGCAGAAAATGTTAGATTTCATAATTACTTAAATTATTTTCAGATAATTGAATGAACATTAGCTGAAAGTAACTGAAATTTTGGGTACATTTGCAAAGGGACAATACTGATAACCTTTTAATTTCCATGAGAGAAGAGAGGCTTTCAGGGAGCAGTATGTGTGATTAGTTTTTCTTCCAGATCCTAAAGTTTCATAGAGAAATCACTGGACATTTACTGCTTGGTGACATGAGAAGATTTTAAATCCAAAAAATGCTGAAAATATGTAAGAGCATATTTTTTGGCAAAGGTGAGAGTTCCGTGAGCCATCGAAACAGGACCTAAAAATTTCCCTGGCATGGGTGTTAGCTGATGATTGAACAGAATCTGATCCAATCAGTGCATCCAGCAGCTGCTGGTTAAGGCACTTTTTGGGATCATGCTCTGTGTGGTGTTTCTGAGAAGGCAGGCTACATTTAAAGAGACACAGCAACTAGAGCAATTAGTAATTCGGATATAGAGTCATACAGCTTACATTTAAAGTCAGATGTGTTTTGTACAGTTGGAAAAACCTATCTGGAGCACAGCGGATCTGTCCCTAAGGCTTAATGCTTCTTCAGGTCTTCTCTTTGCCCCCTATTTCCCTGCCCCAGGCCTATATTATGCATGACTGCATGGCTCAGGTAGACCTTGGTTTTCCCCTTACCTCGCCCCACCCCCACACACCCAACATCTTCCTACTCTCATTCACTCTGCACTCTCCTATATAATAAATACATTGCTAAAATGCTACCAAGTTTAGTTTTTGCATAGAACATTGAATTTAATCCATAAGAACCTTCTTCAGTTCTCACCTGCCTTGGATTTCAGTATGAGAATTTCAGCCTACTGACAATTTGAAGTCTCTTAACTTTCATTCACAGCCATCCCTGGCTGCTCCCTTTCATGTTCCTTCCATTGCCATCAAGTCTGCCTCCAAAGTCTTGCCCTAGGCTTGCGTTTTCTTGACCCTGAGCTTTTGCTCTTGACATTCTTTATAACTCAACTCTTTGCGCTCATCCTCCTAAAAAACAAAAAACAAAACAATAACAATGACAAAAAACTACCTTCTTTAGAAATTTTTCCTTCATTAAATAGCACCTTTGTACTGATGGGAGATTTCTCTTAGAATTGCCAAGATTTGCAAGATCCTAGTATCAACTCATTTACTGATGACTTTTTTGTCCTACACACTCTGCTAGGAATTTCCATGTGTGTTTTCTTTGAATCGCTCAACAATTTTTTCAAATTGATGCTGTCATCTTCAGTTTGCAGATGAGAAAACTGAGGCTTAGGCAGCTTAATTGCTTAATTGCTTTCCCAGACCCATATGCCCAATGAAAGGCAGAGCTGAAAATAAAACACTCACTTCTCTCCTCCTAATCCAGGGTTCTTTCCACTGCTTCCAGTGTACCGCCACTGTTTATACAGTCTCTGTGGCTGACTTTAAGAGGTTGGTTGCTATGATTATCTTGAATTTGTTTGGTTGTACAACTTAGAGAGATTATTCTTATTTCTTTGCTGTTTTTCACTGCCTTCTATAGGGCTCTGGAAATAGAAAGTACTTGAAGAATGGAAGTTGGCTGATCATTTTATTTTCCATAATATATAGATCCTTGCCTCTGAGACACTTTGCATTTACACCTGGGGAAAATCTCACTAAGAGACACATTGATTGACATGCATGGGGGCAAATATCTGGCACGTACAAGCAGTGAGCATGGCTAGTTATAAAGATAACAACCAAGACCAGGTCAGCCAGTTCCTCAGCAACATTCAGCCACCCACTACAACTGTGACCAGGTATCACAGGCATGTGTCGTGTATAGATCACCCAGAGGTCTGTGCAATTCCTCTCTCTGGTAGCCCTGAGTAATTATATGTACTGATTTCATAATATTAAGGAAGAAGTTTAGTAGTCATCGCTATTAATAGGAGGATTGATTGATGTCACTAGGGTGCCAGGTGCCATACCAAACCAAGTGTGAACACCGTGGTCTTTCTGGCTCCACAGGCGTCTGAGTCCTGCCATCTGTTGGTCATAGGATGAATATGGAAAGTCCAGCTCTGGCTGGTGCTGAGTAGTTAGCTGCTTTCTCTGGGTGTGGGCATGTGTCTGCTGGGAATCAACACAGGGAACAGCTAGTCAGTATTCCTGTGCTGTTCCTCCTCACAATCAGCATTTATTGAGACTTTCTACGTGTGCGCAATGAGGAGTCTGTTGCACATTACTGTCCCCCACAGTAAAATTAAACAATCAAGCCTCTAAAGGATGAGACAGGAAAGTCAGTGCAGGGTGAAATTCTGAATATGAAACTTCCAGTGTTTTCTTCCTTCTTCAGGAGAAGAGAAGCTTCCAGGGGTCAGATGTGAGGGAGACTCTCTCATTCAGGCAAGCATGACTTCTGGGTTCCTCAGGCTGAGAGCAGATGACAGCTACCTGCTCAACAACTAGCATGACAGAGACCCGGAGTGGAGTGGTCAAATGCATGGCCTCGGGCAAGACCACCTGGGTCTGAGTTTCATTCTGTTATGTGCTACCTGAGTGATCCTGGAAAGTATCTTCATCTCTAAGTATTGTGCTTTGTTCATCCATCAACAGGCGGTTAGACTGAGTGCTTACCTGACAAGGCTGTTATGAGCATAAAATTGGTTTCTATATATAAGTACATAGACCTGCATCTAGCACTCAGAAAGTGTTACTGAAGTGTTTGAGTGAAAAGAGAAAGAGAGAGAGAGAGAGAGAGAGAGAGAGAGAGAGAGAGAGAGAAGGAAGGAAGGAAGGAAGGAAGGAAGGAAGGAAGGAAGGAAGGAAAGAAGGAAGGAAGGAAGGAAGAAGATAAAAGAAGAAAGGAAACAAAGAAGAGAAAAGAAAAAAAAAGAAAGAAGAAAAGAAATATACTCTCCTATCTTCTCAATGCCTTCAGCCCCATGAGCTGATAATCTTCATGAAAGAATAGCTTCTCTTATCACAGTCATTCTTCACCCTTTAAACAACACCAATGTTTCTGAGAGGCAGGTTGGACAAAAATCCAAATTAAAATATGAATTGTTTCCACCACGATCTCAATCACCCACTCTCTAGAACTATTTTTGGGCTGCAAAGGTCTGACTTTAACTAGTGTAGAGGGAAGGAAAAATGGGAGATTGAAGTATTTTCTACTGAAAACTGTGAGCAAAATGGGAAAATGACTCTACTGACAAATGTGTATTTAAAGTGAGCTGATTGATTAAACTTGTTCTCATTTTTCAGCTACCACTACACAGTCAAAGTGGAATGACTACTTCTCTCAGTGCCCCCCAAAATATGAGCATTACTGCCTCAGTGGGAGATGTCGCTTCGTGGTGGCCTTGCAGACACCCTCCTGCCTGTAAGTGGGGTGCCCTGAGCCAGCAAGCAAGTGGGTGCAGAACGGTGCTGGCCTGGTCCTCAACAGGCCTGGAAAGTCTGAGCTAATGAAGCCATCTGTCAGGACATAGTTCCCTCTGGTCCTCGTCCAGCCACTTGTTTCGGGGGCCCTTTGGCAGCTACTCATGGAGAAACTGACACACACTCAAGAGTTCAGATTTGCTGCAGGCGCAACTGAGTCCTCTGGTGCCTGACATACAGCAAAGCTGTTTCTGTCCAGTGTTAAGGATGCTTTTAAAAGCTCAATTCATCTCGTATGAGGTTTGAATGGAAAGGAATTCTTCTGGCATTTGTTATGTGGTTTGTAATTATTTTAAATATTAAGGAATTTCTGCCAATCTAAATGTTTCTTTGCAGGTGTCAATAAAATGCAGGAAAACCAGTTGTATTTATAAGTAGAGATTTGTAAAGCTTGTTTAGTAGACCAGGGAATTGGGAGATAAATTTTATTTCCAACTTTTAATAGATTAAGAGTTCAAGTTTAATTACATCTTATTATAGTCCCAACGTTTCTCTAAAATTCTACATTCTTTTTCGTAGTTAATTACACAAGCTCTTCTCGTGTTCTATAAAGCTTATTCTTACTGATTTTCACAAGGCAGCTGAAACACCGATTCTTCCTATCCCCCTGTATTAACTTCCTTCTTTTCATACACATATTCAGGTGTGAGTGAAATGTCCTTTCTCTGAGATCTAATCTCACTTCTATGAAATCTCTTAACCCCTGATGAATAACTGTTAGTTTCTTTAAATGTCCCTTCTGTGACTGTCACACCTACATGCAGGGCTCATAGTTTATTCATTTTTGTGTTCCAATGCCAAGCACAATGGCTAGAATTTTCTTGATGCTCAAGAAATGACTCACGAATAAGCAACTAAGTCCCTCAATCATGGTCCCTCTAATGTTATGCTGTGTCAAAACTAAGGCCTTAATCTGAACCAGGAACACATTCTTAGTAGTGGAATGATACAGACTCAGTGGGAAGTGGAAAAGCAAAGGGGTCAGAACACAGAGTTTAAAGTCAAATAGACCTAAGTTGAGATTTTGCTTCCACTAATTATAAGAATTGTTAACAATGAGTCAATTACCCTTCCAAAGCCTCAGCTTTATCTTTTATAAAAGGGGATAATAATATCTACTCTCAAGTGTTAAAAATTAAGCAAAACAATACTTTAAGAAAAATACTTATTATGGTATGGAGCACAAAGTAAATATTCAATGAACTGTACCATGAGATGAGTGAAGATACTGAACCTAGGCTTGACGTTTTAGGTGACTTGTAGCTCAGATTCCAGCGAAAACATTCTGCCAGTGCGATTTGTGCTATCTTGTAAATCAGAAATATTTTTGTCTGATGGGATCATAGGTATTGTGGGTTCCTGTTTTTACATAAAAAACAAACAACAACAACAACAAAAAACAACAACAAAAAAAATGGATTTCCAAACAAGTTCAAGCCTCCATTAGTCTTCTCAGTATTTTCCTGAAATGGGGATGATTTGTTTCTAGATATATAATTTTTATTTATTTATGCAACACAGTTCATGTAAACAGTGTTACATATGGTTGGGACATGAACTTGGGAGCCAGATGTTTTTCGTTTAAACTCCAGCCCCACTCATTTAATTTCTCCATATTTTAATTTTTCCATCTGTAAAATGCACCCACCTCAAAAGGTTGTTCTAAGAATCAACTGAATTAATACTTACAAATATTTGGAACTCTATCTGGTATTTATTTCAGAACAGAGATCACAATTCTGAAGTTACAGAGTCCTCAAGGTTAATGGCCATCTTTAAAAATTATTTTAAATTTTATTATATTTATTAAAGGTGAACTCATTTATCACTTATTTGGCATTTAATAAACATTTACCAGGATCTTGAACCCTTTGGCTCATTCTCTCCCATTGAAATGACCATCAGCTGAAATAACACGAGAGCCACTATAACTGGTTATGTGAAGGTTTCACATTCTAGCATGGCTCATTGGGTTATAACTTGCAAGAAGTACTGCTTAGTGAGAAATTCAACTAAGCATGGTTAAACCACTGAACCCAGAGCTTATAATTAGAAAAACATTCTAAAAGAGCAAAAGTAATTGCTGTGTATTTTATGAGCAAAGTTATTGTTTAAAAGTACCATAATAAATTCGTTAGAGAAACATTTAGTTAATTGGAAGGGATTTTAATTAAGACCTTAAAAAAAGATTCTTTAAAAAAATCTTCATCCCACATGTGCAATTAAAAGTGGTTTTACCCCCAGTTACAGTCCTATGTGCAAGAGATTTTTGATATTTCAAGACACTTCTAAGCTCTCTCCCTGTTCTTTTAACCTTGCAATGATGATACCTACCTCCCTTGCAGGAGGCAATTCTCCCTCCTACATCTTGGGGACCTTTTGCAGCAATGGCATTAGGTATCATTTCTCCTGGGCCTGCACTGAGCTGCAGCTTTTAAGTCATGGTTGTGACTGAGCTCATATTGTTTGTTTGTTCATTTGATTTTTTGTTTTGTGTTTTGAGGCATTATATTGGCTACAGTATTGGCATTAGGTGATGTCTTAACTTGAGAAATGTAAGCTTTGTGGCAACTATCTGTATTGACTCTTATCAAACATGAACATAAAACAGCCTGGCAATTGATCCTTTCAGAAATAATCATGAAACGTCAAGAACAACAAACAAATAAACTAAACCCTTTGTTACACAGAAATCTTTTCAAGAAGCTGAATTTCCTTTTATGAGACTTAAATAATTATGTGTGTGATTATGTGTATGTATCTCTTTGTGTTTTAAATGAGTCTGAGTAGATAAAAGAAAAAGTTTTTCTTAATTCCAAGGTATGGATATTTCTACATATAGTTTTGGTTTTAAGCATCTGAAAGAATTCGGAGAATACTATGGATAGTCCCCAAATCCCTGAGCCTTGAGCTCCTCGAGTGTTGCTCAAGATAAGTCTTGGCTTGGTCAAATGCACCCTTAACACTATCCTGAGACTTGGGGCATCTGCTGAGTTAAGTGAATCCTAAGACTGTGTTGATAAAGAGTGGGGAGAATGAGAGGAGAGTTCTCTCCATTGGGAGAACTTTTGGTTTCTGGTCACTGCACCTCTCCATGAGGGGTGTGGAGAAAGGGAAGCTGTTTAGAAGAGAGTAGAGGGAATGGTGTCCTGATGTGAAGATGCGGTCTTAGAGGACCAGACAGAGAAACTAGAAACCAGAAAGCGGAGAGGATAGGACCTATTGTGTTTTGGAGGAGTGTGTTTGGAGGTGGTGACTAGAAGCGAAATAGAAGAGCATTAGTTAACCTGTGACTCTTTCAAGCAGTCAAAGTAGAACTGATTAATGGAAGTTATGGAAGTTAGAGAGAGAAAGAGAGAGAGAGAGAGAGAGAGAGAGAGAGAAATGAATCCTGTTGAATAACATTTATGGATTTTTCTATGTGTTGGCACCTGTCTATGAACTTCCACATGCATTACATATTTGACTATATAAAACAGTATAATTTTAAAATAATTTTTAATAGGAGAGCTTTGGGCATACTGTAACTGTCCATATTGCCCTATGATGGAATGGGAAATCCTGAGGTCTTTAAATTTCTTATCCTGGAGGTATTGAGTGCTTGGAATTTTATCATCTCATCTCTTTCAAACGCAAAATCTTAAATTTCAAAGTAAGTTTTAAAATTTGTTAAAATCCCTGTTCATGTATTTTAGACACGTTGTTAGTAATTTTCAAGTGATGACAGGTTTTCAGCAAAAAAAGAGAAATTATTCATGAATACAGTGGCGTATAGCTGTAAATTAAAAAAAAAAACAGTTGTGTTCTTTATGAATTCTAAGTAATGGAAACAGTGATAGTTTCTTCAAAATGGAAATAGTAGGAATTCCTAAAAATCTTGTGTTTTTACCTTGTTGCCCTCTTCTTGTTTTACGTTTCTAGCTGTGATGAGGGTTACACTGGAGCAAGATGTGAGACAGTTGATTTTTTTACCTACAAGAAGATATAGGACAGATTCTGGTGACTTGTTTGACAGCTATTATGGTGATGTTGATCATTTTGGTGATTAGTGTGTGCACTTGCTGTCAGTAAGTATTTTTAAATTGAATTGTACATAAATCTGAGAAACTGTATCTTGTTGTTGTTTTGTTTTGTTTTTTTTTTTTGCATCCTTCCCTCCTTTCTACCCTTACTCTTTCCTTTATTCTTTGATTTAAAGTAATCACTTTTTCAGGCTTGCCACCATTTACATTGAAGTATTTATAATAAAACACACAATACATGGTATTTGTCATTTTAGTTAACACAATTATATTAATTTAAAATCAAATTTGTATAAATCTAATTTATTTAAAAAAAACTTTAATTCTAAAGTCAGTTATATTTTAGGTGAGTTTGTTTGTAGGCTAAATAAGACTTTTATTTTCTCATGCTATTTCATGACATTATAACTTTGAAAGACAAAAACAAAGACACAAAACTTTTTTTTTGGCCACGCTAAAGTAATAAATTTTATCTACGAAAGATGTTTACACTTTTTTTGTTGTTGCTTTTTACTTTTTATTGTATAACTTGACTTTGAGTCTCAAGAAACACCTTGTTTTTCTATGAGACAGAGTGGCTTGGTACAATTCTTGTTTGTTTATTTTGGAAACCCACCGAATTCTTTAACATAGTAGGACTCCCAGGTAGCAGGCTAAAAAGGCATTTTCTTTAAGTGCTGTCTGCCTGCCATGAGAAGGTAGTGCAGCCTCCAAAACTGTTCCAATTACTTCTGGGCTGCGGAAGAGGGAGTCTCATGATTCCTTTCTTCACAACCTTCGTGGGAGAAAAACACCAGCAGAGCTCCTGGGACTCTGATTATTGTCCTGGTTCTGCCATTAAATATCTTTGAGACCTTTGGGAAAATTTCTTAATATCTTTAATCTTTCATTTTATTTTCTGCAAAATGTGAGGATTATACCAGATAATCTGTAGAATTTCTTCTAGTTATAAAATTGGAATATCTTTTTATAGTTTTACCTGCTTTATGGCAAAAAAGGTTTTTACAATTCCAGGTTTGGAGCTGAACAACAGTCAGGCACAGCAGAGAAATGGACTATTTAATTTTGTATTATACTTTAAGAAAACTGTACTGTAGTCCAGATATTTAACACATTTTGTAATGTATCTAGCCCCTTAATTAACATATCCAGGTGTATTCTTGGTTTTCCTATGTCTATTCTTATATTGTACTATATCTATTTTACACACTAAATAATGCTTAGCAGTGTATTTATTAAACTGAGTTGGCTGTGTCACATAAATTGCTATTCAGGTAAGGCCGTGGTTTATTCAAAATTCTGTGAAAGAATTTCAGGACATATTTCAGTGCCTATAGCTATTAGACCAAGTTATTGCTTTAATGAGACCTCCATTTTAGTATAATCTGCTTATACTTTGTTATGAATTCATTAAAAATATTTACTAAGTACCTACTAAGTGCCAAGCACTTAGGTGCTTAAGCTATATCAATGAACAAAATACTTTTAAAAATCTGTGACCTCATGGAGCTTATATTCTGGTGGATATAATCTTTCATGAATGGAATTTAAAACAAAGCTTAATCAAGAAGTTATTTTATCCAGAGGATTTTGTCATCAGACCTTTAACCTGTCCCACTGTCTGGGAAAACAGAACTCAAGATGGGCCCTCACAGGAGAACTCAGAATATGGTAGGATTAGCAGGTTTCCCTGGACCTCAAAGAATCTAAGAGCAGAAAAAGTATAAGTATGTTTCTTTGGTGTAAAGATCTTAGTTTATACAATTTTTTTTCCTGTGGTTGATGACTATGGGTGCTGCATTTGGGCATCTGTTCTTTTTCAAAGAATCCTCCATGCTTCAAAGCATTTTTCTGCAAAGGATGTTCCTTCCCATGGGATCATCTTCATCCTCTGAGTTTTAATGATGGAACGTAATGTGCAAATTTTTGTCTGTTTGTGAATGTTACTGTTTCTGAAAATGTGTTTCTTATAATAACATCTAGTTGGCACTTCTGTAAACTCACTCTTCTCCATGACCTGTCAGCTATTGGTGTTTGAAATAGCCTGAAATTCTATATTAGGAAACTAGATAAACTATATAACTCCAAACTATGTCAGCAATTATATTCAAGAGATAAAAGGAACATTTCTGCTATTGAAAATTTCAAAATGTGGATATCTAGGTATGCTTAACTACAATTACAATCAGTACTGTATTATTAAAGAAATGTTATCCATTGTGTTTTTAAAGACTTTTTCCTCTTTGTTTTATTATTCTTACTCAAATTTAAGTTACAAAAAGAAACAAATGTGCAACAGAGGTACTTCAAAGGTGTTTTCTGTTTTACTTCTTCATTTTGATTAAAAGAAGTCAAACAAAATTCTGCACAGGTGCAGAACTCTGTAATGTTGGTTTTTGTCGCAAGTGTAGTTATTCGTGTAATATATATACAGAATAAAAAAATATTTTGAAATTCTGTGATCTAAGCTAGATAACACTTTGTCACATGCTGGGTTGTGGTAAGAAGTGAGAATGCTGACCTCTCTTGCTCTTAAAATCATTTTGAAATATTTTAATATGTGAACTAATTTTAATAAAGCTGTTTCTAGCTTATTTTTTAACACCCTAGGAACATTTGTTTACTCAATGAACCAGAACTAGCAATTCTGAAAAAACACTCACAGTGTGTTTTGTTTAGTGGTTGATTTTGTTCCTAAAGTGAATCTAGTTTTGGACTGTACTGCAACCCCTGTGCCTCTTAACTCCAGCTGCATGTTAAGGTGTCTGGACTCAACCACACCAGTGTTCTTGGCCATTCCATAAATGGCATAGGAATTGGGAGAAACTTGCTTCTGAACAACTGCAATGCAAAGGCTGTAAGCATAGGATCTTTATTCAAACAGATCTGAGCTTCAATCCCAGGTCTGTCACTTACTGTGAAGACTTGGGAAAGTTTCTTAATCCTTTTACTGTTCTTATCAACAAGGAGAAAATAAACAATAAATGGGGGTGGGGGGGCTGAGTGGATCAGGTGAGATAACACCACCATAATGCTTAGCCTGCCTGTGGAGTATTTTAAACACTCTAGATAAGAGTTAATTAATGTTAATTATTATTAATCAGATCAATGATAAGAATGATGATGATGATGACAAGAATGGTGTTCTCTAACCAGTCATGTTCTCTGTGGAAAGAGTGTCTTTCTCCTCCTGTCTGAACAAGCCATGGTTAGGTGAAGAATGCCAACTCGATAAGGGGCCCTATAAAGTTGCTTTACTTCTCTCTACATCTTCTTCTCTTCCTTCCCTACACCTTCTTTGTAAGTACTTAATGGAAAAAATTAAGGAATAATTATTATAGTGTTATTGAAAATAATCAAAAGCCTAACCATTTTTAAATAATGCTGATATAAATTAGCTATTTTTGAAAATAAAGTTGGACTTTACTATTTCTACACTCATCATTATTTGAGATGTTAAAGCTAGCTTGGGCCAGGAACTGGAAGTGACCTCTCATTATGTTATTCACATGTGCTTGCGTAAGAATAATTATTATATCCATTTATTTGATGATAACTCTAATCCTCAGAAAACTTAAGTACCCTGCCACATTATATTACTAAGTAAATTATTGTTGTCTTCCTCTTAATTTTGATATTTCATACTTTGAAATAAAAGTACACTGAAATTAACTACTTTCCAAAAAAAAAAAAAAAAGTATTGTGCTGTTTAGGACTCTGCCAAGTAGCTAAATAAACAATTACTAAGACTATGTGGTTGATAAAGCTTTGAAATATTTTAGAAAGTGAAAAACTGAACAGGAATAAAATAAAGATTCTGTAGTAACCTGCTGATTATTTTTTTTGTTTTTAAAATTCAAACTTTTAGCCAAATTTGGCAGGATTAGATTTTTTTTCCTTAGGTTAAAATACTTAAAAATAGGAGAAAAGGACATTGAATGAAACTCATATAGAGTGAGCAACATGCCATAAAGGTAGGCATATCCTGCCCATACTGGAGAGTATTTAATTTGGTGGGACTGAAATTATTTTTTCAACCACAGAGCCTATAAAGAGGTAGCTTTTACAAATAGTAAAATTTTACATATCAATGTAATTTTTAAAAAAATTTTTCTGATAATCAAAATTAATTCCACATTGCTCAAATCTTCTGAGTCCAATGGAACTTCATTAACTTAAATCCCACCAATCTAGAATTTGTCACCGTTCAGGCATGGACCCTACAGATGTTTATTTTCATAACTAGGATATGGTATTTTTTAAAACTGTAGAGGAGATATCAATGTTAAATTAAACCTTTCCAATACGTTGAAAATTGCACTTCAGCTGAGGTCTCTCTTTTTTTTTTTTTCATGGTAAAATCACCACCTCATGTGGTTTTAATTATATATTTTTGTAAACTACCTTCAAATTCTAATTAAACAGATTGAATATTACTGAACATTGGCAATAGGAACACACACGGAAGTGTTCAAAGTACTGAGAAAGTAGAAAGAAGAAGAGACAGTGAACTTTTTCAGGTAAGAGAAAACACATATATGCAAATAGCTACAATAAAACGCTTAATAAGTTCATTTCATTCAATGAATATTCAGCATTTACAATATGCATAGCAGAATGCCAAAAATTCAGGATAAAGAAATAAACTAGACTTAGTCTGTGTCCCTAAGAATTTTGTTCTTGAGTAGAGAAGATGAGCGTTTTACATGTACAAATCATATCTTGCTTGTACTGACTAGGGATTAAAGAGATTAGGAAAGACTGCTGGAAGAAAGTGTAGGATGTGGTAGACAAGTGTAAGCAGGAAGACATTTCTCTAGGGGGTTTTAAGCTAAGATTAACGCTTTTTCTGCTATAGCACTGTCTGTGTAGAGATGACCAAGTAACCTCAGTAGCTCACCTAGAAGACGATACCAGTCAGCCTGTGACCAGGAGATCCAGTCAGTCTCTTCCTGGTCCAGATGCTTTCTGCCCTACTTTCCTTAAAGTAAATCTCTATTAGACACCTATATTGTATACCAATTTTATCTCTGTAGTGATTTGAGGAATTATTCCCAAATGGTTCAAGTTAAGAACAAATAGGGATGAATTTGGCCCAAATCACAATCATCCTTGTCCTTCAGAGGTACTTCTAGGCCCTTACCTGCTTTCTCTCTACTTCCCCCATGACAGCATCCTTCCTTCAGGTATCCTCTCCCTTCCCTGTTCCCTGAGATCAAAATCCTCTTTTCCAATCAAGTCTCAGTCCCCTCATGTCCTTCTGTGTCTCACATGTTTAGCAGCCTTAACCATGGAATGACTGTGCCTTTTCACAAAAGGGGATGAACTTTGTTTTGGGGTATGTAAGCTTCTTTCCTAGGCAAGGTGGAGAAAAATAGATGGCTTTCATTCTTCTCTTACTAAATATCTAAGTAAGCAAACTTGCCACTAAAAGACTTCATTCTCCCCCATGACCCTCCAGAAGAAACCTGTGTCCTTTTTATTATAAACTTTTTACTTTATTTCTTAAAAACTAATACCTTTTGATTATTATGCTAGGTAAGCATTTCTGCATTTCTCGTATTCCCCTGAGTCATATCACCAAAACATTCTCTGTTAATAAGGAGCATCTTATGAAAGAGGAGGAGAAGATCTGGATAAGGTCTACACAGCTTTAGATAAGGTCCGTAACCCAGGAGGAAAGAGAAGCTGGATTGTTTTTATTGGTAAGAAACAGGATAGATGGGAGATAAACATCTGAGAGAAGAGGTGAAAACATTTCACTCGAAGGAAAAAAAAAATACTGCAAATGAGAGCACATGAGCAAATGGGGCACGTTTGGAGAAGGCTGTGTGGAAAAATGTTGCCACATAAGAAATAGACACTGTCAAATGTGAATTTCAGATAAACAACAATTTTTTTTTGTATAAATATGTCCCGAACATTGCTTTTTAAGTGGGTGTCTGTATCTTTAATTGCTAACTCTACTACCCTAATTGGAAAAGTAGAGCATAGGGTTACAAGGAAAGTATACTTGAAGAGAAGGCTGTCAGGTAGGGGTGGGACAAGCTATCAGTGTGGCTGCATATGTCATGCTAAGAAGTCTTGGACTTGACTGAAAGGGAGAGACAAAATGTTTTGAGCAGGCAAATAACACGATAAAATATATTATTTAGGAATCTAATTTTGTGGACTTTATGAAGAGTAAATTAGAGAGTTGAGAGATAAAAGGCAAAAGAAATGACATGCACTAAAATGAAGACATAAATATAAAAGCTGAATTATTTAGGACATTTTGGTAAAAAAATCAACAAAATTTTGTGATGTGTTGAATTTGTGGATGTGAGAGAGGGAAGAGTTAGAAAACTCCGACCTAAAGACTAGGCAGTTCTTGGTGTGATGAACTGAGATATGGGTTGAAGGAGCAGGAGTGACTGGTGGTGGAGGATTAGGTGAGGCAGTAGAGATGACTCTGGTTAAAAAAATATTTGGAATCTGAGGGCTCTGAAACATCTTGGGAGAGGACTCAGCCAGGAATTAGAAATGTAGACCTAGAACTCAGAAAAAGCCCTGGTCAAGAAAAAGATGAGCCTTGAGCAGAGGAAAGACATAATGAAGTACCAGCTTCAAGAAGAACAGTCCGGAATACTGGGGATGGACTAGAAGGCCAAAGGCAGGGGTCATGGGGAGAAGCTTGTATCTTGATTATCATTATCTTGATATACAACAATAATGTAAAAGTGGGAATGGAGAGATAATGGGGTAAAACTAGATCTACTTCAAGAGAAAAAAATGGCAAGATTTGACATTACATACACTTGGGAGTCAATGAGAACAGGAGGAGACAGGTACCTTTGGATGTGTAAGCCAGGGAGGCTAGAACATGGAAATGCTGTGGTCACAGTAACCAGAGCAAGGAGCTATAACCAGTAACTAGTAACCAGAGATGGAAGCTGACTTTACAGAGAGAAGACAGGTTCCACTGCACATCCACTAAGTTTCAGGCTGCCTATAGGACATTTAAGCTAAGGTGTTTTGCTAGTGCTTGCAATATATGCAATATACAATCATATACAATGGTTGAAATGATAGATTTTGTAAAGCAGTGGAATCCAACTGATGAATGGTATTTCTGAATAGTGAGTATAGACAGAGGGTTTTCACCCCAGAGATACTGTGAACTTTTTCAAAAGTAATGCAAATGTCTGAGTTTGTTTCTGGAAAAAAAATAATGGTACAATGGAAATCAGTTGTGCAGGAAAAAATCTGATAAATGAATGTAGTCCACTACTAATTGTTTCTTCTCTCCTGAATGCTCATATGCTAGTAAGGAGTAAATTAAACTTCCAATTTGGTTTAACAGCCCAAATGAGTATTGTCCAGAACTTTTCTGGCTCCCCTGGAATACAAGTTCAGGCTTTCCAAGAGTCTCCCAAGGATGACCTGGAGAGGATGGTATGCAGAGGATGAGGAAGGGGCTTAGGCCTCACTTGGGTCCTTACATTATTCTGGCAGGCATCCCCTATCTGCACCAAAGAGCAGAGACCTGAAACCATAGTTTCCAAAATCCTTTTCCTCTTACACTTCTAGATGAGAATCTACTCAAAATTTGGAAGGTGAAAGAAAAGAGCATCTATTATTCTCCAGAGGCAGTTTTAAGCTGATGTCTGGCCAGATGGCAGACGTGAGGTTTGCAGTGGTTCCCACATGCTCTAGCTGTAGCTTTCCTGACCTGCAGTTCCCAGAGTTTTCAATGGTTGTACAGGCCTCAAATTCCCTGCAGTGGAACCTGTCTACATGGGCAGCCAGGGAGATTCTCATTCCCTGATGGAACCCTGCATGAGACTCTGGGGCAACATCAGCTCTCCAAATATCACTCCTGCTCTAGTTGTTAATAATTATTATTACTTCCTAGATACACTGATGCCAAGAAGGGGAACCCTAGTGTCTTAGGTCTCACACACCTAAAAGCAGACTTGGAGATGAGTACTTGGCAGTGACTGGATAGTTGGGATGTAGTTTTCTGATCCACAAGTGAGGAAGTAAGAAAAATGACATGGAACAGGGGGAGAAGCTCCAGAAAGGTAGCATAGTGAGAGAATTCCTGCCATGGACAACCGAGCCTAGTCCTACTGGGGTCCATCTGAGGAACCATGGAGAGTGCCCCTCACCAAGTGTTTCACCAAGGCCTGTGTCAAGATGGAAATTTTATACATAGACACTGGTCCCTCATTGACCAAGGATTACTTCTGAACTTTTCGGCTCTCCTGCTCACAGATAGAGCAATTCCCCTCTAAGCGGAAAAAGCCATCAAGCTGAGAAGCAAAGAACTAGAGACATGTGAGGTGGGGAGGTAGACCTTCTAGATCTGAGGAACTGATCCAGGCAGTGGTGGTAATGCTGGGATGTAGGTTCTTGCATGTCAATCAGCCTGTGTCTTCTGCTTCATTGCAGTGACAGGAGCAGAAGTCAGAGTGCAGGTGGAGAAGAGTAGAGGGAGGGAGTGGAAACCATCAAATGAAGCCAAGCAGCAAAAATGATTAGAACTTGGCTAGGGTCAACTGAGAACATCCACAAAGTACATCTTTGTTCATTACCTTTGTCCCTTTTCTCTCTCCTCCTCCTCCATCTTATAATCAGTATTAATTTAATTTATCTTTCAGCTAATGCTGACTACAAAGTTTAAGAAATTAACTCAGTTTGCTTTAAAAACCTTAGCCTAAGAGTTCCCACCCAATAAAACAAGATTCCTTCTTCTAAGTGAGCTCTCCAGACTGTTTTCTTCCTGGGCTGAGCAAAAGCAATCACCTGCCTTCAGAGATGGGCACATAAGTGCCCAATAAATGTAAGTTTCCAAGGAAACTTAACCAAAAAAGAATAGAAAGATAAGTTTTAATATTAAGATTCTGTTTTGCCTTAGTGATTTTTTTTTATTCTCAAATTCTTTGGTCACGAGAAGTGAACCACAGTTCTTTTTCAGTGGTATACCAGGTGCATTCTGAAGGCTCTCTAACTCCAAGTTTCTGTGCATTTTAATGCTTTATCACCAGCCCCTTCTCTCTCTTTCTCTCTTCTAGAAGCTCATAAAAGAGCAATTGCAAATGACAATCTAGTGACAGTATACATTGGCAGGAGTGTTGTGGTGTACAGGACAGGGGATTTGGAGTCAGACGGACCTGGATTGCAGCTCAACTCTATGGTAGTCTTTTCCCATCAGCATTTTGACACTGGAGACTCTTGTTACATAAGACTATCTTGACAATTTATTTTATAAGTTGAAAAGCTCTCAATTTGCTCTTAAAAGATGAAAAGATGTACAGTGCTTCAAGGACCACTGCATTTTTCCCTGCACTTTGTATTGCTCATATTCAAATCTGAGACTTCTTTCCTGTTAAAGATAATTTTCTTAATGCTATAGTTAAAATATTCTGACACACCTAATTCGGAATGACAAGAATTCTCACCTATTTCCACACAGCTCAGATATTTCTTAAGAAATTCAGCCTCACTGATTTGGGAAGGACCAAGGGACATTATTAGCAATGGTAATGACACCATGCCAAGTATCTGAGAGTCATTCCTTGAGTTCCCAAGAAGGCAACATTTACTGGATCTTAGGGAGACTTCACTAAGTGAGGTTAGAATCAGAGACTGTGCTTGTGTTCAGATTATAGAATTTGTTAGCTAAGCGAACTTGGACAGCTATTTATACTTTCAAGTCTCAAGTTTCTTAAAAGCCACAGAATAATTTATAAATGCCTAATTGAACTGTTATGAGATTTCTATATTCTTAATACAAATTAACATTCATGCAGCATATATTATGTGCCAAGAATTGTTCTAATGTTTTATATAGAAACTCCTGGGATCCCCCAACCGCCCTCTACACAGGTACTTTGTGTCATCCCAAACAGGAAGCTAAAAACATGAGATGACTACCTTGCCCAAGATAACACAGCTAGTTAAGTGTTAAAGGCAGGATCCAAATCTGGCTCCAGGCTGTTACCATCACTAGAAAATACTTAGGATGTACTTACTAATGTCCTAGATTCTGTATTAAACACTTTACAAAAAATTTTAATTTGTCCTTCATAATACTCTATGGTATGTGGACTATTACTTGTGCAGAGAAAACATAGGTTTCAAATCTGAGCTCAAGAAACTTGCCCAGTTTACACATGAAAAAAACCCTTTTGTTTACCATCATCTTTCCCTGCTTTTCTTCTTTGCCTGTCTAAATTCTCATCATTCTTTAAGTCTCAATTTAAAATTGTGTCTTCTAGTAGTCTTTTCTGAAACCCAATATATACTAGGTAAAATTAGACTGAAATGAACAGAGATAGTTTGAAAAAAATTTCTGTATCCCAAAATTGTATAAGTAGGAATGAAGCATTTTTCAAAACTATTTAGTTGCAAACATGTGTTATTTCATATGTAAAATGAAGGCCATCTTAGATGCTGGAAGCAAGATTGTAGGGAGTACAATTCTGCATGTAATGAGGGACCCCCTCCCCCAGGAGCAGAAATGCATTGTAATCAGGGATCGTTTTTATTTTCCTCATAGAAGAGAAATCTAACTATATATACTCAGTTGGATTTCAGAACTGCTATGGGAAGGTGACTGCTTATTGTCTTGTTTCTTCTCTTTTTGAATCAGAGTCTCTTTTTATGGTCATTTTGTTACAGTTTCTCTATCGCATGTTGGTTTTGTAAAGAGTAAATACCTCTAAGTTTAGAGGTCTCTAGATGGAGAGAAGGTGCACCTCAGATGCTACACTCCAGAATTTCATCTACATCTAAATAAGATTCAAATTACAAGGTATTAGATCTTGAGGATGATGCCATATTGGATCAAATTTGGAGAATGGTCATGGGGAGGGAGGTAAATATGTTTTGCATTGAGAGGAACAGAAATAATTGTACCCAGAGAGTGGATTCTGGTAGATTATAATTCATGGCCACAATATTTAGCAGTTCTCATCAAGAGATAGAATTTATTTCTTTACCCCTTAAATATGAACTTACCTATGTGACTTGCTTTGGCTAGTGAGACCTTAGAATACTATATCCAAGTAGAGGCTTGTAAAATTCTTGTACCTTGGGGCTTTCTCTTTCCTATTCTGGGAATCTTTCATGTGAGAAAGCCCGAACTAGCTTCTGTAGGGTGAAATTTGACAGAAAGAGACTCTCTTGTCAAATTCTGACAACCTAGAGAATCATGAGCTAAATAAAATGGGTGTTGAACCATTAAGTCTTGAGGTAGTTTATTATGCAGCCAAAATCTTCCTGTTATTTGTTGAATTAACACAGATGGACAGCAAGTAGAGAGGAGGGAGTTCCATTTCTACTTTCCAAGAATACAGTATCAATTGAGTAGCATTTGTTAAGATAATACAAGGAAATCTATGTATTGTGGTTGCTTCTCTATTTTCTGGATTTAACTAACACACATATGCAAGCAACTTCACAATTCCAGAGAGCACCATCTACATAATCAGTCCTTCCTGTGAGGATTATGCTATGAGATGATACATGTAGAAGAAAGCAAAGGTACCAACCATGTGCTGCTCACACTCATGAGATAGTCAAGACACAAACAGTGTACTCAATGAAATAGTGAGAAGGAATTTCATTCATGTATTCAGTATTTTAGTAATTACCTACTGTGTGCCATATCTGGGTAAAGGAAAACAGTATGTGATTCCATCAGGATATTGTAATTGAAAGTTAAAAATGTGTTTTCTAAGACATTTGCTATATTTGGTAATGCTAACTAAAAAGCTCAATGGTTAGGAAAAAGCTTAATAAAATTGAAACAAAGTGTTATCTGGGCAGCAAATTTGCTTTACTAAAGATTTCACACACATCACTTTTTAAATTAACACTTAAACGCTATGAACTCTGGAAGACAGGTGTCAAAAAAATCAATGTTATACCTTGCTAATTTTAAATGTACTTGCGATATAGAGGAAATATAAAGGCATTTAATATAAAGAAAATAATTTTATCTTATTTTTGCAATTTATTATCCTTTCCTGCTTTTCAGGTTGAAGAGGGATTTCAGTTGTTCAATAGCTTTTTCTTCCCTCTTCTGAAATAGAATTCTTACTTTTTTCCTATTGAAAGAGCTCTTTTAGTATTAGGCAAAATTAATTAATTAACGTATTCTTAAAATGTCTTCACATTTAGAATCTGATTAATATATTTTTTATAATAAACTTTTTTAGAACAAAATAAAAATTTACAGAGATTTGTGGCAAAATGGCATAGATGATAGAAACTTTGCTCATCCCTTCTTGATACCACATCAAAGTTGAGAGAGAAACACAGAGCAAACAGCAAGCAGAGTTGCCTGGGGGTCTGTATGAATAGAGCCCTACAACTAGGGAGAGAAATAAGAAATCACCCTGCAATAGTTGGAGGTAGGAGAGTGTGAAGACAAAAGCTGCATGGTCTGCAGTGGCTGAGTAGGGCAGAGGCTGCAGTAGCTGGCAGCTGTGGGTACCTCTTAAAGTGGCCAGGGCCAGAATTTCTCAGTGGTGGACTCACTCTGATCACCAGTGCTGGGTCGGCAACTGGAAAGGGTGGGTGGGGGGAGGGAGCTGGGGCACTAGGGACTTATATGAGGACACTGAGTTGTCGGAGAGAGGGCAGAGGTGAGGTTCTCTCCTGAGCAGAAATGCTACAGCATCCAGTGCTCCTCTGTTGAGTCCTCCCAGTGTGCAGACTCAGTGCTGCCACAGCTGAGATGTTATCAAACTGGATAACAGGTCACTCTTCCCAGAGGATTCTCTGAAACTCCACCTTCCCCAACTTATGGCCATACCCAAGCCACATCCTCATAGAATCCTGTATGACTTGCTGAGAAGCACCAAAACACACTAGTGGCAGCTGATCTCGATTTCTGGCATGGCCTCTTGAGGCAACTATAAGCACAGCATCTGTGAATTGCTTGCTAAATCTTAACAGGTGGCCCTGGAGGGGCACAGGCTGGGGCTAAACTTGGACTTCATCTGAACCCCTCAAGACTGTGCCATTGGACACCTACTATACAAAGCCACGCTAATAAGACTGGGAGACTTAGGAGCTTTGCTTAGTACATAGAAACAGACACAGAAAAGTCAGCCAAAATGGGAAGACAAAGAAGTAGAAATTATATGAAATAACATAACAGTATCAAAACAAACAAATAAACAAAAAATGGAGTCAAGCAATCTAACAGATGCAGAATTCAAAACACTGTTTATAAAGATGCTCAATGATATTAAAGGAAGTATAGATGAACTGAGTGAGAATTTTAACAGAGATAAAAAACATAAAAATGAAAATGGAAATGGAAATTATAAAAGGGAACCAGTCAGAAATAAAGAATACATTATCTGAGATGAAGAGTATATTAGAGGGAATTAATAGATCAGATGTAGAAGAGGATTGAAACACTAGTAGAGTGTGGAGGAGCCAAGGACACCCACAACAGCATTTAAAAAGTAACCAAGAATATAATAATAATTTAAGGAGCCTATGGTATAAAATTAAGGGTAACATCCATGTCATAGGAGTACCTGAAGAGGGAGAACAAGAAGCTATATTTGAACAAGAATATATATTTGAAGAAATAATGATGGAAAACTTCTCTAACCTGGTAAAGAATATAGTCATACAACTCCAGGAAGCTCAGAGAGTCCCCTCAGAAATGATCCTAAAGAAGTCCATACCAAGACACATCAAAATTAAAATGCCAAAGGTTAAATACAAAGAGAGAATCTTAAAAGCAGCAAGAGAAAAGCAGATAGTTACCTATGAGGGAGCACCCATAAGACTGGCAGCTGATTTCTCAAAAGAAACTATGCAGGACTAAAGGACCTGGCACAAAATATTCAACATGATGAAGACTCAGGATCTACAACCAAGAATACTTTATCCTGCAAAGCTACGATTTAGAGTTGAAGGACAGATAAAGAGCTCCCCAGACAAAAATAAGCTAAAAAAGTTCGTCAGCACTAAGCCAGTATTATAGGAATTGTTTGAGGGACTTCTTACAGAAGAAAAAACATTTAACAAGAAAAGAAAAAACGTGTATCAAAACATTAATAATAAATGGTAATAACTATGTATTTATCAACAACACCTCAAATGGAAAAGAATTCAGTGCTCCAACCAAAAGATAGGGAAGCTGAATGGATAAGAATACAAGCCCCGTACATATGCTGCCTACAAGAGACTCACTTCAGATTAAAAGATACACACAGACTAAAAGGAAAGGAATGAAAAAAGATATTGCCTTGATGGACCTAGAAAGTATTGCACTGAATGATATGGGTCAGATAGAGAAAGACAAATATCACATAATTTCACATACTCTTAAAATCTAAAGAACAAAAGAAACATCAAAAACAAAAATGGAAACAAATTTATAGATACAGGGGATATTTTGAGGGCTATTAGATGGGAGAGGGGTTGGGAGTAAGTACAAATGAATAGCTACAAAATGGTCATGTAGATATAAAGTGTAGCATAAGGAAAATAGTCAACAATGTTTTAATAAATATGTAAGGGGGAAGAGGTGTATTTCTGAATATCTATACAGAGAGATATATACTGCCCATAGATATCTTTTTGGAATGAATAAGTGTTGAATAAATAGGAGAATCTGTATGTGTAGGATTTGTTTTAGGCCACTGATTCATACTTAGGGTAGTTAGTTGAAAGAATGGTTTTCTGGACCAGTTCTAGGGAGATATTTCCTAAGTTTCTTAAAAGAGAGAAGCAATAAATTATATGTATGGAGTTTGGAGTTGAGAAAAATATTTGAAACAATGTGGGAAAATAGAGGGGATGGTCATGGAGTTGGAGTTGCAATTCACTCATCTATAGCTTGTGACATTCTGAATAGAATATGAGGAAGGGAAAGGACAGTGTGTGTGGAGTCATCTTGCTCATCTGTAAAAAAAAAATAATGCTCTCTCCTGCAGCGCTGTTGCAAGGACTAGAAGTGATGAAATGTTGATGTAAAGATTTGATGAAGCCAGGCAATGTAGCACATAAAAATAATACATTTTGTTATCATAGCTATTATTAACCAGTACCAATTTTCAATTCTTATTAATTAAAGAATAAAATCCTCCAAATCTTACTTCTTTCTATCAAAATCTTATGTGGGCTAATGTTAGAGAGTGGGGCCCCAAATACCCCTAAGGCCTGTCAGAGTCCCAAATGCCTTGAGTGCAGCATGGGAACCAGTGAGCTAGCTGGTCCAAGACCTCACTGAATAGCTGTGGGAACCTATTGACTTATTGACTGAAAACTCCAGTTCTCTTCTGAAGCATCTCTTTTAAGTTAGCAAAATTGTTTTTTCTCGGAGCAGGGTAAAAAAACATCATTATATAATTGAGATTTTTCTGACCCCAAGAAAAATGCTTCACCCATTTTTTTAGTCTCCCCTTTTTTCACTTTGCTTGGCTATTTCTCTTCTCACTCTGTCCTGTTTCCTTTAGTAATTAGCTTTGGAAGAAAATAATTCATATAGTGAAAATGATCTAGAAATTTATTTTTAAAAATATATACATACATGTATGTGTATATATATATACACACATATATATGCACATATACATATATATATGTGTGTGTGTGTATATGTATACACACACACACACACATATTTAGGCAATATGGATATATGTGATTCACAATTGCTTTAAACCTGAAGAAACTTTTCCCAAATTAATAACAATTTTTAATAAACAGATTTTGCTATCCATTGCTAAAAATATTCCAGTCAGGCTTTAGTTGAAAAGAAAGATATGATAGGAACCTGTCCCCATGGCAATATTACTTTTAGGAATAGCTTATGCTAGGACAATGATCTGTGACAGCTTTCAAAGATGCTTGGGGGTTTGTGTTTTTCAACTACCCAGGTAGGAGGAAGACAAAGAAAAAAACACAAAGCTAAATATGTAGATTTTGAATTATCAGCTGGGTAAGTCATACCTTAATTACATTCAAAGGTGAATCTAATGGTGCTAATGATGATAAAACAGAAACTCTTTCTTGATATGTAAACCATCAGACCTTGCAGATCAGTCTTTATCTGTGTGGAACACATGCAAGGGCTTGATCAGAATAATAAAAACTTTTAGTTATTTAGAATTCACTTGGAGTCAAATTCTCCTTGGCCATCTCACAAATCAAAGGGAGACTAAGAATTAAATTAACCTCAGTTAAAATGATGCCGTATAAATGACAAGTTTTGTTGGAACCGGTCTTTCAGTGCTGGCTTGCTCAGTTTCATCATAATAGATAGAGACCTTAATAAGTCAGATTATAAGCTGCCCCTCACATGCCTAACGACTCTTCAGAGGAATAATGCAGGGTAAAGTGGGGAACTCACTTGCTCCACCTGGCTTTTTGCCAAAAATCTTGGACCAGGTTTGGGACTGAGTCAATGCCAAGGAGGGGACTTTGATGGTAAGTAAACATGAAAGCAAACAAATCAGAGCTCAAGCTTCCATTTTATAACTAAATACAAATTGAATACAATTTAAGGTGCCTCCTTTATTCTTATTTTCTGATTTTGAAGGGTACTATTTCTCATAATTGAAAATTTCAAAATATACAAAAAAGTATGACAGGAAAAAAATCTTTTGTTGTTATCAATCAGAGGCAATGTCAACCCAATTTTGACATTTTTTTGATGTAGTAGAGTCAGACTTTTAGAAAGGTAATTTATCCTGAAAGATCAGGTTGCCATCCCCCTGTTTTACAGATGAAAACAGTGTTCAGGCAGAGTAAGTCTGTGAAGAGCCCACAGAGCCAAGTGCACCCAAGTTCACAGATGGCTCATCTAGGACATTCCGCCCAACATCACTCTGCCTCTGTGCTCAATTAATTTGTTTTCTAATAATTCCAAGGATATCATTAAATCTTCCAATCCTGAAGATTTCTCAGAGAAGAACGGTTTGCTGAAGGCAAACACTTTCTGAGTTATAGGCAAAGCCCAAACTGTTCTGTAATTATCTAAATAAATTTCATAACTTAGAGTCTTTATAAGATTACTAATTAATAGTAAAGCTGGGCAAAAATGTTATTCTCACCGAAGTACATTTATTTTTTCTCTAACCATGTGCTTGTTCTTCCTACTTTGGTATTTGGGGAGAGCAAGAAACCTGTAGTTAAACAGTAATTTAGCCTTTAATCCCAATTACTTAGCTGGGAAAATGCCACCAGAGTGTTTCTGAGTAATTAGGGAGCCTCTCAGGACTCACAAGCCTAGGAAAATTTTAGATGCTCACAGTCCTAGGAATTTGTATTGGGAGGCTCCATTTTTTCACCATATCAAGTACACTAAAAACACCCATTTCATATTGCATGTGATTTGGGGCTGTAAAATGTATGAAACAACTTTTATAAAGATGAGCGCTGTTAGGAATGTATAGTCTCATGATATAAGTCTTGTTATTGTTTATGTGAGATGTTATTTGTATGCTATTGTTTACATGAGGTTCAGATGACAAGTTATCATATGTATTAGTTTCCTATAGCTGCCATGACACAATGAATGACTTAAAACCATAGAAATGTATTCTCTCTCAGTTGTGGAGGCCAGGAGTCTCAAATCTGTTTTACTGAATTAAAGTTAAGGCATTGGCAGGATCATGCTGCCTTTGGAGGCTCTAGGGGAGAATCTATTCATTGTCTCCTCCAGCTTCTTGAGGCTGCCAACATTCACTGGCTTGTGTCCACTTTACTCCAATCTTTGCCTCCATTTTCACATTGCTTTCTTCTCTGGGTGTATAATCTCCCATCTGTTTTTTATAAGAACACATGATAACATTTAAGGCCCACCCAGATAATCCAGATTTATCCTCTCATCTCAAAATTTTTAATTTACTCCTATCTGCAGAGATCTTTTCCCCCTCAAATAAAGTAACATTTATAGGCTTCTGGAGATTAGAACCTGATGTTTTTGTGGCCAACTTCAGCCCACTAAAGTATAAAATTATAAGATTACATTTTATATCTATGTAAACAAACTTTTATCAATTTTGATTTAGTAAGATTTTTATTTTTTTGTGTTGGTACTGATACATTTTCTTCCAATCTCAAACCTTCTTGTGGGTCCTTCAGAAGCTTCTAGTTCTAGGCACCTTGCTCATATCTGGATAAAAACACAGGAGAGAGATTATCTCTCTATCTGTAGTCAGATTGGTTGACAGAAATCGTCTCAGTATAACTGTAACTAGAGCAGGCATTTTTCAAAGAGGTATTTTGCTAGAAAGCATTAGCAAAGGAGATTTCTTTATACAGGGTCCTTGGATGTCATGTTTTTGTGGCAGCAAATAAGAGAAATCTAGAGAATGAATCACTTAATGTCAACCAAAGTCCAGAGAGAGAACCACTGTACTTTGTACTGGAAACTCCTGGCAGTTGGCTGCATTTACCATCTTGTGAAGACTTGTGGTGCCTCCAGGCTCTGCACTAGGCCCACCTCAAGAATTTGTTGTAATATTTACAACATCTCTTCAAATAAGGTATAATCCTCACTTTATAGATGAGGAAATTATGTTCAGAGAGGTGAAGTAATTTGCCCAAAGTGTCCCAACAAGTTGTTAGCAGAGTCTGAATTAGAGCTCAGGTCTGTCTAGCTACAAAGTTCTAGTTCCTTTCTGTGCACTGTGCTATATCATTTCAAAAACAAGGAAAAAAGTATGTAAAATATACAACAAAGAAGTAAAAAGTGTAGCATAAAGGACAACAGGATTAAAACCAGAATAGAGACTTGACCTTTTTCATTTCAAATTTGTTTTATTTCTATGCTGGGATGATGGGAACAATAGTTAGCACCATTACTATAATTGTGTGTGTGTGTATACATGTGAGCTGTTCGGTAAACTGCGTGGAATTGATTCCATAGTATGAGTTCTGATCTTTGAAACTAAACTTTTTTTGTGTGGTCTTTAGTCTTTGAGTGTCTTCAGATTGTGTTAAAACCCAAAACTGATAGATTCAGTTAATATTTAGAATCATTAGCATTGTGCCCAGAGTAAATAGACCAGGAAACTCTATCCTTTGTGGAAGTGTTTCCCAAATGTTAGTGCTTTGTTAAATAATTCTACTTCTGTCTATAGTATTATTTGATATTCTTTTACTTGCATTTTTAAACTTATATTTATTTTAAAAGGTAATCTCATAGAATTGGAAAATCGATATCACTTAGTAGAAGTGGAAAGTCAGTAGCAAATATTAATGTAATGAAAAGAAAACAATATCTTTAAATTCTGCCTCAAAAGTGTTAACTGCCCAAGGATAGGTACTGGGCTTGCTCTGTTATTGTTAGAAAGGGAGATTAGCAATTAATGGAGAGATAATAAATGCTCACTGGCATTAACCCTAGATGTCCTCCTTAACAAAACCCGAAGATTAAATGAGACCTGAAAAGGGAGTAAATTTCTCACCAGATGTTTCAGTGAGATTATTGATATGTATTTGAACTACTCGAATTCATCTTCTTACTCTTCATGGCTTCCCACCCTTCTTGTGATCTAAAGCCTGATATTGAGATTTTATGTCATGTGCTGCTTTGACATATGAATTGGGAGGACCTTGAATGGCCTTACCACAAATTCACCTTCTTGACTCGACTCTGTGGATAAAGTCCCCTGGCCAACCAACCCTCCTTATCACCATGACCATGCACAGTGCCTACCACAGGCTTCAGTTCCCTGCCTGCCTGCAGGATTATTAAAATAAGCCTATCATGTCCTTCTACAAAAGCAAGGGGTCTTGCTACTACAAAGCCTGTTTCCCACACCCTTGTTTTTTATTCTGTTCTCAAGTGAAACCCTTCAGATGGCACACAGGGTTCTCCTCTCCCAGCTTGTGAGTATATGACTAATATACTACTGTGATTGCATTGATCCAGAGTCAAGTGTCATGTTTTCAACCTCCCTGTAATCCTTGAGAGGAAATCCTTCCCTCACCATTGGAGTAAAGAGGTGATCCAAATGCTCCAGACTTTAAGAAATACTACCATCCCATAGAATGGTATCCAGATAGATTCTTTTCTTATTTATAGGAGTTTACTCATTCCTTATAAACTCATGGGGCCATCATGGATAAAAATGTCACAGATATCTCAGGTAACAAGTGACAAGGAAAGCTGTATTTTATCTCCTTAAGAGTCTTCATTTAACCTTATAAAGAGGACAGTAGGCTTAGTTTGGCACACAATCTATATTTTCTTGTTTACAAATCCTGATATGTTGATTTTTTCACACAAATTCTTCCTGATAGTCCTGCCAAAGCAGCTTTAACTACTATAGTCATTTTGATATGGGACATAACATGTAAAATTATTAATATTTTAGCAGGAAATGATATAAGACATTTCTTGCAGAGTTCTTAATCTTTTTAGTAATCTTAGTTAAATTTTCTTCCCTCTTTTTTTTGGGGGGAAAAAGGCCCTATCCCTCAAATTCTGATAATTGCACTAAAACTGGTGACTCAGATCCTCTGGCTATTGATGAGAGCCATCAATTCATTGTTAGCAGAAATAATGTTAGGCCAGGCAGGGCCCTTAGAGTCTGAAAGGAAAGGGGACTTTAGGCCAAAGGCCTATTTTTACTCTTTAAGAAATATATTAACCAAGCCTGTTTCCCTTTACTTGCTTAATAGGGAAATCAATAATAGAAATTAATAGTATATGATTTAAATAACAAGTTCATATCTTGTTTTCCTCTTCTAGGGACTGAGGTAGCACTTCACCAAGAAACCTGAGACCCAGTCCTGATTAAAGTAGAAAGGTTAAGAGCTCCATGCAACTCCCAATAAACAGGGACTATGAGCCTCCTCAGCAGGAAGCAGATACAGAATAAGAGACCTTCTGTCCCTCAACATCCATACTAATAATAAGAGGGTTCATGGCTCTTGGAAAAGAGTTAGGCAGGAAAGTTAGTTAGGGATTTTGGATCTGCCTGCAAAGACACTAAGGTCATCCTATCCTAGAAGAGGTCTGCCCTACTTTGCCCACAGTTAAGCAAGCCAGAAGGCATTTTTGGGCTAAAAATAATTCATAAAAAGAAACAAGTGAGCTGAGAATTAGGTACCGGTTTAAGCAAGCCACTTGCATCTGTGCAATAAAGATCCCAGGGATCTTCAATTTACCTGAGTCTCATTATACCATCATTATAATATGATTCACATGCCTGGAAGTTCATTAAATCATTATAACATACTGAATTCTGGAAACAAACATGCGTAGAAAGCAAATAATGAGTCACTGAGTCCTGTCTATCTTAGTTGTCAATCAAGGAAGCCCACTCATCTAAGAAAAGTAACCACTCACAGCAAATAGGGATAAAAACCCCAAAGGCTTTGCTGCCAGGCCTTTTGAGCCACACTTCTTTTGCTCAGGCCTGCTTCCATGTCTGGAAGTGTATTTGCCCTTCTAATAAAGCAAGTCTTTTCTTCCATATTTCAGAGTCTTGCTCAATTCTTTGTTTGAGACATCCAGAGCCTGAAAAATGTGCCAGGAGGGATCCACACTCTCCAGTAACACTTTGAAGAGTAACTTTGGCTTGTACCCCATTCACCACCACCTGGCTACATGTCCCATGTAGGCGGGACAAGTGACCTATAAACAGGCAGCAATTTAGTCAGCTAATACTCAGAAATAAGAAAAAAAAAGAGGATGACATTGGGAGACAATTAGCAGTCTTTATACATTTTGTTAAATCTGAAATATTTACTCAACACTTGCTCTGTGTGCTTGAGTGTTTCTTAAGAATAGAGATAAAGTAGAGGATAAGAATCTTGACTTGAGCCCCCTACTGTCATAGGGTCACTTTGTGTGCCTAGATATCTGAGTCAGGCCACCTGTATCCAAAGCCTTGTTATCCCAGGAAGCTACAGGTCTTTGAGAAATTTTTGGTCTGAAGCCAAAAGTCTTGTCTTCCGTGGAAGAAAAATATACAGGGAACAGAGAGCTATAATTACATGTAAAGCATGGTATGTTCTTTTTAGAGTTAAATAGGCCTATTTTGGTTTCTGATGCAGTTCTACCAAACATAAAATGCATTTTATAATTCTCTGAGAGCCATCTCAACTTGGAATGGGCACGTTGACTTGAGAAATCATTTATAGCACCAGTAGGTATCCACAGAAATGCAAACGAGGGTTTCTAATTTAGGAGGTTTCCATTTTGGGGCCATGAAACTTTTCAATTAAGCAATTTTGAAGTATTCATCATGTAATAAAACTTTTCCTGATGTAAATGTTAAAACTGAATGGCAATAAAATTAACAGTTCTTGTTTATTGGAAGTTTAGAGCTGAAATAACTTTTCCTTCTTGCTTCTTTGTATAGGTCATGACAATTCAAAAGTGATGCACTCTGCCTATACTTTGCCACAAGGACTTCATTTGCTCTTTTCTTAGTTCCATAATCATACTTGAGAATAATTGCCCTAACAAAGTCCTTAAATGGGAGTGTAATTTTTGAGTTAGGAGAACAGAAAAGAACTGGTTTCAGAAGTAATATTTTCATAAAATGTTATTATATAAAAAATCTAATAATATCACCCACACACACACACAAACACACCACTAAACCAGCTTTAAAAATACCACCAAGAGAGTACGTATCCCATGAGAGCTTCTCACCCACTGCCCGTGTCCCGAGGAATCTCTGGATTAAAAACTAAACCTTCTTAGAAACAATACCTTCTGCGTGCTGTTAAAAAAGACACAGTTGACTTTGGAAATGTGGCAGAATGAGAGATGTCCTCAAATATCTCCCCTTGAAACAACAATAAACTGAACATCTAAAACTCAACCAAAAACACCAAAACTGCATAGCAGCATGTCTGAGCGTGGGATCTGCGCATAAGAGCTAGCACAGGTCAGAACCCCAGGTATTGATATGTAGACTAGGAGAAATAAAGAAGCTGCCCCTTGCAGCCAGAGATCCCTGAAGGAGGAGGGGGAGAGGAGAAAGAACAGCAAATTCCCTGAACAGCCCTGCCTAGGAAAGCTGTGAGCTCTCAGCGGTCGGCCAGTGTCAGGGCCCAGTCAACAGGGCAGAAGGCAGAGAAGCAGGATGGCAGAAAAACAATAGTTGATTGGTACCAGCCATGGTTGTAAAACTGAGGCTGAGCCACAATTCCCTCCCCCAATCTTCAATCCATAGGGTCCCTCCCCGCATATCCTCTGAGACTGAACACCATGGGGTACCAGGGGAATCTGAGCAAACAGTACCAAAACACTTGCTAACACTGACAGTGACTGAAACTGAGGGTAACAAGGGTAATTAAATATCTATCAGAAAATAAAAAGGCATTGTTAAGGCTTTATATAAAGCAAGGACCCAAGAGGCTTCGATGCCATCTACTAGAAATCAAAAGAAAAGCACCTTCCTTGCAGCAGGTTAAAGAGAGAACTTTATATAATAAATCTTTCTGGGAAAAAAGCAGAATATATTTTTATTAATGCCCAGGAGGATAAATAGTCCGTCCATTAAACACCATGAACAACCAAGGTGACAAGGTGACAAGATGACAAGGTCTTTCTCAGAAAGAAAGAGAAAAATCTCCAGAAAATAAGCTTACAGACCTAGAAATATGCAACTTAAATGACAAAAAATTCAAGATGGTACTTCTGAAAAAACTCAGTGAATTCCAAAATAAGTCATATCGACAATTTCAGGAATTGAAAAACAACTAGAAGAGCAGAGCAAGGAGATTGAAACCCTCAAAAGGAACCAAATAGAACTTATAGGTGATGAAGAACACAGTGCAAGAGTTGGAAAATGAAATAGCAAGCTTGGGAAATAGAGAAAAGGAACAGTGATATCAAAGACAAAAATCTAGAAATAAATCAGAAGGAAGAAGAGAGAAACCAAAGAATGAAAAATAATGAAAGAGAAATTGAAGAACTAGCTGATATCATCAGGAGAGGCAACATAAAAAAAAAATGGGCATTATCAAAGGCAAGGACAAGGAACAGAGACTAGAAAGCATTTTCAGACAAATAGTTGATGAGGATTTCCCAAATCTAAGGAATGAGCTGGAGTTTGGAATTAAAAAAAAGTAAACAGAATGTCTCCAGTTATCTCAACCCAAAAAGACCTTCACCAAGACACATTGTATTAAAATTATAGAAAATCAATGACAGAGACAGAATTCTCAGGACAGTCAGAGAGAAGAAAAATGGTAACTTATAAAGGAAAACCCATTAGATTATCTACGAACTTCTCAGGGCAAATCTTACAAGCCAGAAAGAAATGGAATCAAATATTCAAACTAGTAAGTGAAAGGAACTACCAACCTAGAATAATGTATCCAGCTAAGCTCTTGTTTAGATATAAGGGAAAAACTAAGACCTTTCCAGACTTACAAAAATTGAGGGAATTCTCCACTATGAGGCCTGCACTACAGGAAATACTAAAAGGGGTCAGCTCACCTAAAACAAATGACAAACAAACAAACATAATTAGGAGTAAAGTGACTATCAGGCAAATAGAAGTAGAGGAATGCAACCCTTACTAAGAACAGGGAATTATGAGTTTAAATAATAAGAAGGGGATAGTTATAACAAGAAAGTAATGAATGTTCAGCATTCATTGAGACAAATTGAGATTATAATGACTGAAAAGAGAGGATTCAAAGATCCAAATTCACAAAGAGGAATGGAAATAAGGCAGTCACAGAAGAAAATGGATGACTATATAACTATTGTTTACATATTTGTAATGGTAAACACACACCAAAGATTCAGAACTGAAGTATATAACATAAAACAAGAACCAGAGACAAAACTCACAAAAGCCAACCAAATTAAAGAAAACAGAAACACAAGGACAAGGAAACAATGAAAATACAGAGCTATTTGAAAGCAAAAGATAAAATGGCTATAAGAAGACCTCATATTTCAATAACCACCCTAAATGTAAACAGCCTGAACTCACCAAGAGAAAGGCACAGAGTTGCAGAAGAGATCAAAAGACAAAACCTAACCATATGCTGCCTCTGGGACACATATCTCAGCTCCAAAGACAAATATAGACTCAAAGTGAAAGGGAAGAGAATGATATTTCAAACAAATGGCATTCAGAGAAAAGTGGGAGTAGTGGTACTAATATCAGATGAAATAGACTTCAAAAAAAAAAACGTAGAAAAAAGATACTGAGGGACACTTCATAAAGATAAAAAGAATCATGCACCAAGGAGACAAAATACTTATTAATATTTGTGTACCCAATCAGGGAGCCCCGAAATATGTAAAACAATTACTAACAGAACTAAAGAGAAAAACAGATCAAAACACTATTGTAGTAGGAGACCTAAATACCCCACTGTTGGATATGAATAGATCATCCAAACAGAAAATCAATAACAAAATAATATCCTTAAATGACACATTAGACCAACTGGACATAATTGACATTTACAGAGCCTTTCATCCCAAAACAGCTGCTTATACATTCTTCTCTAGTGTGCATAGAATCAACTACATACTGGGACTTAGATAGCCTAAATAAATACAAGAGGGTTGAAATCATACCAATCATATTCTATGATCATAATTCTTTGAAACTAGAGATCAACTACAAAAAGAAAACAGGAAGAACCACAAACACATGGAGATTAAACAACATGCTACTGAAGAATAACTGGATCAGAGAAGAAATAAATGATCAAGAGATACATAGAAATGAATGATAATGATAATACAACATATCAAAACTTTGGGGACATGGCAAGAGCAGTAATAAGAGGAAAGTTCATATTATTACGGGCCTATCTCTAAAACAAGAACAAGCTCAAATAAACAACCTAATGCTTTATTTTAAAAAACTAGAAAATGAAGAACAAATGAAGCTTAAAGTTGGCAGATAGAAAGAAATAATCAAAATTAGAGCAGAAATAAATAAAACTAAAAACAAAACAAAACAAAAACAATAAAAAAATAAATGCAACAAAGAGCTGTTTTTTTGAAAAGTTTAATAAAATTAACAAAACCCTGCTAGACTCACTAAAGAAAAAAGAGAAAGGACACAAATAAACAAAATCAGGGCTGAAATAGGCAAAATTACAAAGGATCATACAAGAAAACTATGAAAAAAGTATGTAACACAAATTTAATAATCTAGAAGAAATAGATCAGTACTTAGAAAAGTACAACCTTCCTAGACTGAATTGAGAAGATCTAGAAAATCTAAATAGACGGATCAGCAAAATGGAAATTGAAACAATCATCAAAAACCTACCAAAAAGTAAAAGTACACCACCAGATGGCTTCACCAATGCATTCTGCCAAACATTCAAAGATTTAATACCTATTCTCCTCAAACTCTTCCAAAATACTGAAGAGGAGGCAAAACTTCCCAACTTATTTTTTGAGGACCATATTACTCTGTTATCAAAACCTGGTAAGGAACACATACAAACAGAAAAGAAAAGAATACTACAGACTAATATCTCTCATAAACACAGATGCAAAATCCTAAATAAGATACTAGTGAACTGAATACAGGAACATTACACACCACGATCAAGTGGGCTTCATCCTGGGTCTGCAGCTTGCAGACTACAGATTTGTGAGACATCTTTGTCTCCATAATTGAGCCAATTGCTCATTTAGATATATTATTTTTTATACACGCATTATATTTAGATATATATATATCCGGTTGCTTCTTTTTCTTTGGAGAACCCTGACTAACACAAGGAAATCATGGCGTATTCCTAAACTCTGAAGCCAGTCATCAAAATCACAGGGCATGGACAGGAATCTCTCTCCCTTGGTAAGCACTGCTGTTTCTACAAAGCAATCTTTCCTCTCTGAGGGTAGTCTTTGATGGGTAATTATGTGGAGGTTGCTTGTCCAGATTTTAGCATGGCTGCTTCTCATTGCTAGAGTTTCAGCCCTTTTAGGAGAAGCCTCTTGAGATGACCTTTACCTAATGTCACTCTTTACCTTCTAATACCATCACCATTTGTTTGTTCTTTCTATATCTGATCCCATTTGACTCTGTACTCCATGACAGTGCAGACCATATCTGTAGGTCACAGAAATGTTTTTGGGGGGGCCTAGAGCAGTGCCTGCCAATTATCAGGTACACCATAACTATCAGCTGAATAAATGAATGATTCTTGATTATGATTTATACCCTGACTCATTAAATTTTTAAAATAGGAGGTGTGATTTTTGTAAATAATGAATTTGTATTTATTTGGACTTTTGGAGATGAAATCTCAGTCCACACTATCCTTAGTCTAGGGCTCAGTCTCCTTCAATTCCTCCAGGTTGCCTACCAACCTGATGAGAACCCAATGATGGAAGGTATTTGAAAATCCCTCAGAAAATATAAAGGATTGTGCAGTAGTAACCTTTGTCATTTGGGGCAGAGGGAAACATGTAACCTTTTCAATGGTGAAAATATTTAAATAGCAAAGCGTTTTTGTCCTCTAAGTAGAAATACAGACACTGTCAAGGTGCTCATTAGAAAGAACTATACTGAGAAAATGCCTTTCTGTAACATCTAGATTGGCATAGTCATTTACAACCAGTCCACAGTGTCCTAACCTAAATTTGCAGTCCTGATATTTCCTAGTGACCTAGGACAGGTTTAGAGGAAAGAGCACAGAATGAAATTTAGTGTATTTGTTTTCTTTATCAATATTTTAAAAATATGTATTTTATATTTTGAAACGAACACAAACACAGAAAAGTTGCAAGAAAAATACAAAGAACATTCTTTTTCTGAACCATTTGAGAGAAAACTTCCAAATGGATGTCCCATTATTCCCAAATGTGTTTGTGTGTATTTCCTACAAATAAAGACATTTCCTGCAGAACCCCAACACAGTGATCAAAATCAGGAAATTAACATTCGTACTTTATTTTCGTCAATTTTAGATCCCATTTCTATCCCATAGCAAACTGATTTTATAATCATTTTTCTATTTTTTTTTTGCATTTTGAAAAAAAAAACTGGGAAAACAACCATTTTCCAAATAAATTACAAATGATTGCTATTCTTTTGTGTGTGGCAAATTAATTTTGACCTCATGGTAGCCTTATATGGTCACTTAATTTTATGTTGAAGGAACAATATTCTGGTGGTTTTAATATTCTTTATTTCTTAACACATTTTACTATTTTGACAGAGCTGATAGAGCCATGGTCACTAGAAGTTTGTCTGATTGGAACTCTTGTTCAGGACCTTCCTCAGATTATCCTTAAACTAAAGTATTTCTATCTTCTCCTCAAGCTCCTTCTGCTGATGCCATAGAATACTGTAGTCTGAGCTGGGCTTTCTCATTTCTTAGGAGCATCCTGAGGACCCGAGGCTCTACCCTTCACTCCCCAGCTGGTCATATGCTCAGCAGGTTTGTAAGCAAAAAGTATTCCACAAATCTGTGAGACAGTTAGAAGACTCATGCTACACAGGTGGATAGAATATAGGAATGCAGCTGCATTACTTAACACAGCATGCAAGAATTTAATACACGTTTCCACCCATGCCACACAGGTAAACAGAACTAGGGAAAAAAACTTTTAATTGTGTTTTCTCATTACACAAACAATATATTATAGTAGTATTTTATTTAGAGAGTATGGAAAGGTAAAATAAGAAGATAAATGATAGATGACAGTATTTACCAGTGAATATAAAAACATTCTGTCTACAACCTGTTTTTTTCTCTTAGCAATATCATTAGCTACTTCCTGTATTACTGATATCTTACACAATAGAATTTCCCCAAGTTTATTCCAGTAAAACAAGCGCTGTAGTTAGATTTGGTAAATGCAGTACATCATACCACTTTAAATAAGGTAAGCTGTTTTGTCTGGTTTAACTCGGTGTTTCACAAGACTTTTTTGTTGTTGTTGTTAAATTCTATTTCTACACTATGATAAATCCTCTTTTTTTTCTACAACATGTGTTTATGGTTGTAGAACATTTCATCATATTATATCAGTTAATTCAGAGACAAATGGCAGAAAATTCAATCACAGATAATTTGTCTTTTGGTTTGTGGGTCACGAGAGCTTGAGATACATTCAGACTTGATGGAGAAGACAGCATATCACCAAAGGATCCTGAATGTAATAACTGGATGAGAGAGACTCTAGAGTAGTCTCTACTGGAAAAGGAGAGGCTATGTTTCATTGATGAGGAAGAAGGGCCTCTGTGGTTGTTTGGGAGCTAAAGAATGGGTAGAGACAAATATTTTAGATTATCTAGCCAAAGGCTATTCACCATGCCCTTCCCTTTGACCCCCACTGAACTTACACCTGTGAGCAGGAACCATCAAACAGCAGTAACCACTAGGTGTGCACCCCAGCTCCTTTAATTCAGGGAATTGTGTTCTAGGTAAAATCTAAAACTGATATCTTGGCAGTGAGAGATACTATGGAGTAGATGGGTGACTTCTAAGTGCACAGAGGGAGGGGGAATCCAAAACTTAGAATTCACACGCCAAGTACAGTGGAAGTTAAACATCTTCATTTTAAAAATGTAGGTTTTGAAATTTTGATGAGAAAGTTATGTTATTTAGCAAAAGGCATCCTAACATTTTCAGATTATGAAAGTTGACCTCTTCGAAAGAAAAATGGCACCAATTAAAGTTTTGGGGGCTGGCGGCTAGCTACAAGAGGAAGAAAGTGTCAGAGCAGCATAGGAGTGGGCAAGGAGTTAATAAAGCTTAGCTTTCAGGACACCGCATTTGCATGAACACTTTCTATATTTGATTTTGTATTTGTAATTTTGTAGTGCTTATCTTCAAAGGGGCCCTCAAAGTAGTATAGGTTTCGGGCCTCTAACTTAGTTCTTCCCCAGGAAACTATAAGATATGGAGGAGGAAGTGGTGGAGAAGGAGTGGTTCCCAGTGGCAGGAATGAAGAAAAAAACTTTAAGAGCCAGGGAGGTTAATGTGGACTTTAGGCGGATTGCCGAGCTCCACTGAGATGTAGATTCCTTCTGCACTCACACTTCTGGTGGCACTTTAGGAACTTCCAGAATCAGGGAAGATACAGTGAGTAGATACAGTGAGGGAAAGGGTCAGCATGAATAGGAGATGGGATGCAGAGGGGCGACAACAATTCAGTGGCAGATGGGCACAGAGGGCGGCTAGGAAAAATTTAAGTCCTCTGCTCTCTAGGATGTTTGGAGACACCAGATGCCCCACTGTATATGATATGGGAATCTTGCTTCCTTTGTTTATATCTTAAAGAAGACTACTCTTGCATAGTGAGGTACTTTGCAGCCTCCTGCATGCCTGACATTTGAAACACGTCTTTAAATACAATAGAGAATTAACAATTAGGATCCACATCTGGGTTAATTTGAGGAGTAGTCCCAGAGAAAGACTATGACTGGCTGAGCCCAGGTGAATTGAGGATATTTTTGGTATTAGTCTCTTAGATAGGGGAGGTAAATAGCCCTTGTAGATAGGAATTAACAGAAGATCAGCTGGATGTGAAAGATGAGGACAATTCAGGCAGGAAATAAAGAGCCCCTGAAGTTTTCTGCAAAGAAAACCAATATTTTAAAGAAAGCTTTACCTTACACCCCATCTCCAAGTCTGTCCCCTGCAAAATTAATTATTAAAAGCCTTCTGCTTTTCAATTAGATTAGACACAAATATCTATTATTTCAAATTGTTTACATCTAAGTCGTCTGTTCCAGAGCAGGAAAGAACAGTATATACAATTTCTGAAAGAATACATTGCAAATGTAAGCATTTGATACGGAAAGACTATGAAAGGATGGATGACTTGTGACTTGTTTACTGCGGGTCTGTGGAGCTCCCAGATTCGCCATCTCTAGTAAAACTCCTACTTTTCTCACTATGTATAAGTGAGAGTCCATGAAAACAATTGTTCCACCTGGCTCTGGATGTAAAATGCTTCTGAAATTGCTGACAACTTTTATTTTCAGTGAAGAGGTACTATAGAGATGCCTTTGAAAATACGTTTCATAAGCATTTGCACATTTCCAATTAAAAAGGGATTTTTAAAATTTTGGTAAAATCTTTTCTCCGTAGAAAATCTTTGTCTGATTTCCAAGCCTTTTTTCTGTCCTCTTGGCTCCCTGGAGTTCTGCTTTCTCTGGTCGGACCATTCCCCAGAGGGGTTGCAGGTTTGCTAGCATTCCTCTGAAGACAGAGACAGATGAGGTGTGCATGTTTGTTGATGTTCACATGGTATTTTTAGTCCATAGTTAGCAAGAGTAGAGACAGCAGCAGGCTGTCTTTTCTTGAATATGAGATTTCACATCTCTCCTGTGAAAATCTCTTTCTTCAGGACAATCCATTTTAACTGGCTACCTCTGGTGCCCCTGCTCTTGCTGCCAAAATTGCTGCCTGAATCCTGAGCCTCACCATTGCCAGGAACATCTCTACTCTTTAAACAGTTTGATCTGTAGTCTGTTCTGAGAATTGGCATTAACGATGATGATTATAATTACTTTAGTTAAATGTGTTTCTAAAGGATGTGGATTTTTGTCCATCTTAGGAAGTGCTGGCTGCAGGGCTTCTTAGCTATGGTTGTTCCCTGGTAGGCTCAGAATGTAAAGTAGAAAGAACTCTAGCTTTCAACTTTCACATTCATCCTGATCCTCATCCAAATAATGTACTATTGCAAAACTGGTTTAAAGTTTTTTTACCGTTTATTTTACTTAAAATAAAAATAGATGTACTTACATGGTATAAACTCCTACTCCATCACTAAATGGAAAAAAAAGATATATATGTGAATGCGAGTGTGTGCTTTATTGTGTGCATATATATATATATATGTCATGTGTGTGTGTGTGTGTGTGTGTGTGCGTGCGTGTGAGTATAGTCATGTATTACTTAATGACAAAGGAATATGTTCTGAGAAATTCATTGTTAGGTGATTTCATCATTATGTGAACATCATAGAGTGCACTTACACAAACCTAGATGGTATAGCCTCCTACACACCTAGGCTCTTTGGTATAGTCTATTGCTTCTAGGCTACAAACCTACATAGCATGTTACTGTACTGAATACTGTTTAGAATTGCAACACAATGGTAAACATTTGCATATTTCATCATAGAGAAGGTATGGTGAAAATACGGTATAAAAGATAAAAGGGCACTTAACCTTGAATGAAATTTGTAGTGCTGGACATTGCTCTGGGTGAGTTGGTCAGTGAGTGGTGAGTGGTGAGTGGCCCAGGACCTGACTGCACTTTACTGTAGACTTTTAAAACTCTCTATACTTAGGCTACACAAAGTTTATTGTGCTATGATGTTATGACAGCTGTGAAGGCACTAGGTGATAGGAACGTTTCAGCTCTGTTTACTTTTATGGGACCCCCATCATACATGTGGTTCACCACTGACCCAAGTGTCATTGTGCGGTGCATGACTGTATAGCTCTAGTTCTGCTCACACTCTTAAAGCTGAGCTTTCATTCCCACTTTTCTGTTTTTTCATTTATGTATCAAGAATCCTACCTTGATTCTTGTCATGATGAAAATTCCTTATTCTTAGCAATCTCAATAACCTGGTTGTGATATTATCCTATAGTTTTGCAAGATGTTACCATTGGCGAAAACTGAGTAAAGAGTTCATAGGGTATCTCCATATTATTTCTTACAACTGGATGTTAATGTATGATTACATCACAATAAAAAATGTTTAATTGAAAAATTTTAAGAAGCAAAGTGGTTCATGAAAATGGAGCATGCCAACAATAAGAGAAAAACAGCACATGGCTTTGGAATTGAGATGGGATGTTAACATTAATTTCAGATAAAATATTTATTTCACATGGCAAAAATTACTTGAAGCATAAAGTTTTAAATAAGGTCATTGAGAAGACATATCACTAAAGTTTAGACCCATCACTAATAAGGTAGACCCAAACACCCTCTAGGAAGTAAATCATAGGTGGGAAATAGTCCAAAGCCAGATAGCACGTCTCTCTCTCTCTCTCTCTCTCTCTCTCTCTCTCTCTCTCTCTCTCTCTCTCTCTCTCTCTCCTTTGCAGAACTTAGATTTTACCACAAGAGGGCGCAATAATTTCAGCTGTTACCTGGGCAAAAGGAACAGGCACAGAGAGAACTTCAAACAAGAATAGAGAGATTTAGGAAATGAAACTCTTAGAAACCACATTCTTGATTAAATAATTACTCTGAAGGCTATGTTTGTAGTTAGTTTTTTATTTTAATTACTGTAAACGGTTGATAAAAGTTGGTAATTACTGGGTAAATGAGGAAAAGAGAAGCAGGTCATAAAAGGTGTATAAAAAAAAAAGGGAGTTTTGATTGGGATCCAGTCTCGGAAGGCTCAGACGGATGCCCTCTGTCTTATGTCCTGTGGAGATACTAACACATACACATGCTTGAAAGCATCCATACAGATAGGCATCAGTTATCCAACTGGGTGTGAGGCTGATTTCCTATGCTTTAGATGCTTATTAAAAAAAACAAAAACAAAAACAAAGTGGTCCCAAAGAGAACTTATTCAAAACCTTTGGACACTTCAGTTAGATCACGGCTACGTAAGGGGGTCAGAGATGAGAGAGATGAGAGAGATGAGGGATTGTGGCTGTGAGACTGAGGAAGAGAATTATAGAATGTATGTATCCTTTCTCTTTATTAGCAGAATAATGGGGTTTCTATCTTCCAAAACCTAGTCTAGAAATGGGCTTTAGAGGGCCAGTCAGAGGACTCTGTAATGAGTCCACTGTTGGGAGGCACAGGCATCCCGCGCCCCACCTAATCCTGGTAGACTGAAAGGGACTCTCAACAGAACCTGACTTCTACCGGGAATTCCAAAGGGTAAAAGGGTTGGGCTGCTGGAGGCCCAAGGACCGAGAAAGGAGGTACAAGTGACCCAGTCCTCCAACTTGGTCAGGGAAGTGCAAAAGATTTTTCAAAGACTGCCCCATGAGAGAGACAGATTTAGCTTCCTGCCACTTAGGGAGCCTGAAGTCTCTCACCCAAGTGAGGGCCTCTCCGTTTCTTTACATCCCCCATCGTTTCCCTGCTTGGTCCCTGGGACTGAGCAAGAATTGCCAGAATGAGTGCTGAGCTGAAGAATGGGAGAAAATTTAAAGCTAAGCTCAGAATTTTGACAATTGCATAGATTTTGACATTTTAGTTTCTGAATTAAGACTATTTTTAAGATTAAAATTGATCTAAAATTTTATTAAAGAGTACCTAGAAAAGTAATGGATTCACTCAATTCTTCATCTAGGGCCAGAAGAACAGGATCCTCATGGATAGAGTTAAAGGGACAGTGGGAGGCCACAATGAAGATGTGTTTTGTATGGTGGGGCTCCTTTTATGTAATCTAAAATGTAAGCTAATTCATAAATGTTGATCTGATGCTTGGCTTTGAATGCATCCTGTTTTCCTGGCTGATTGAGAGAGGACTTTTCATCTGAAAAGCAAGCTTTTTATCTTCTGAGCGCTGGTCAATGGGTTAATAACATGGAGCAAAATGGTCAGTGGGTTAATAACATGGAGCAAAATTTTAAAAATACCCACAAAACTGAACCACTGTTAGCAGCAGCAGATATGAGATACAATGACCTATTAACTAAATGTTTAAAAATATATCAATCTGCAGATGCCCCAAACAAAATTCCTGATTTCCTTTCATGCTTATCAAACCTGTCACCCCTTGTCTCAGTGAATGACATCACCATTGACTTGGTTTCTCTGGATAAACCCCCAGAAGTCCCTCTTGATTCCCCTTTTTCCTGTATCCTCCATCCAACCAACGTAAGAGGAGTCAATCAGCTCTGCCTTCAAAATGCATCCACATTTGATCATTTTGCAACCTGACCAGCTCTCATAAGGACTCTTACAATAGCCGCCTAGCTGATCTTCATACTTCTTTTGCCTCCTTATAATCTATTCCTCCAATAGCTGGACTAACTCTTAAAGTGGAAATCAGATTGCATTATTCCCTATCTCCAAATCTGCAACATGAATGTGACATCCAAATTTTTACTGTAGTGGTCTCCAAGACCTTCCATGTTCCGACCTATGCCAAAATCACTGATATCATGTTTTACTTCTGTTTTTCATGACTCTTACAATCCCATCAAGATCATTCATGTATCAGGGTCTTTTTTCTTGTTTTTCCCCTATATCTTTTCATGGAGTGTTTCTTAAATTATTCAAAACATAATTCAATTTTTTGTTCAAATATTATCTCCTCAGAGAAGACTTTTATTACAAGCCCATTTAAAAAAATGCACTACTTCTGCAGCCACTAGCTATTCTATCATATTTCTTCAGTTTTCTTAGCTTTTACCATCTGAAATTTTATTATTTGAGTTGATATATTCTCCGTCTGTCCCATGAGAACAGGAACTATGATTGTTATATTTCTTGAGCACTTGGGACAATCCTGACACTTAGTCATCATTTAACAATATTAATTTTAAAATATTTATTGATTAGTTAACCTATTAATATTTAAGGAAATAAATATATAGCATAATAAAAAAGAGTATTGGATATGGAGTTGTGGATTCCTAATCTAGTTTTTTCACTAATTAGTTGTGAGGGTTTTAACAACTTTAATTTTTTTGTTCCTCTTTTACTTCACTTTTATTTTTAAGGTAACCCAATGCCCTGAAATTCTGTGATGTCTAAAACACAGAGCCATCTCTGATATAGAATAGTCCTTCTATTTATTTGGATTATGTATGCAGACATTATAAATCAATGAATTGACATAAATTCTTTGGATATATTTATATGTCTGTTTAATCCTTTTCTTTCTTCCTTTATCAAAATTTTGTGGGTCACCTTCCATGTGCCGAGTTCTACTGCATCAGGCACTTGGAAGACAAAGATAAATCACACATTTTCTCTGTTTGCAAGAAGCTCATAATCTGTAAGAGAAGGCAGAAATATAAATAAATGAATTAGAATATAGTTTAAAAGTGCATAAGCAGAAACTTGTTCAATATACAAGCGTGAACCACTCTAACTGGGAGCTCAGAGTACAATGAGAGAGGGAGACTGTATAACATACCCTTTCTGAACACTAAACTACTGGAGGAAAGGTAATAGTGGGAGATGTGGAGAGTGAAGTCGAGCAAGATAACTGCTGAACAATCAGCTCACTGGCCTATTGATGTGAAAGTTCTTGACAATATTTATCACTGCAGTTTTGATGGAATGATGGACGTAGAACCAAGATGCCATGGATGGAGGGGTGATTGGAAGGCGTGGAAAAGGAGATCTGTTATTTTGGCTTCTCTTTTGGAAAATTTGAGGACAGAAGAGAACTAGGTAAGAAAAAGTCGTCAAGGAAAGAATTTTAAGGACAGAAGAAGCATGGGCATGATTGAGGAACTGAGTATAGCACTGGAGGTGAGTGAGAGCTTTGGCCTCTTCCTAAGGGATGGGATCCAGAGTGACGCTCTGTCAAAGGAGGGAGAGCTCCATCTTTTGTGACAGCGGGGAAGGGAGAGAGACTCAGGGACATTTATAGGGCACAGTAAGGAGGCAAGAAAGTCCCTGACAACCTGTACTTCCTTAGTGAAGTAAATGTTAAGGTCCCATGCTGAACTGAAGGGAGCAAAGGATGAGTAGGAGACTGGAGGCAGCAAAACACCGGAGAGCTTCTACGCATGAGAGTGACAGCGGAAGTCCATCGGCTGACTAATACTTGGCAGATGAGGAGATAGTGTTTCTGTTACAATTACACTCCCAACCTAATGGGTTATTTTTGATGATTCCTGTCTTCCTCATGCGCTGTTAGAAAGCACTAAATTGTGCTTGAGCTGACTCTTATTTCCAAGGATAATTACTGTTAATACTATTGCTGTTTTAACCTCTTAATACGAAAGCACACTAAACAATGATGCTGAGATCAGAAGGCTCAGCCCAAAGTTTCTCAATTGAGAAGTAAAGGACGCACATTAGTAAGCTGAAGCATTTTACTTGTTAAGTAGTAACATTTATCTATATTTATCTATATTTCTTAGTTTCATCTTAATGACATGCGTATACATTCATTCATTTATTCAGTAAACATTGGTTTACCAACTGCTCTGTGCCAGGTACTCCTGCACAATAAGTATTCAGCAATAGAAAACCCAGTCCTCACCTGTGAGGAGTGAGTACTTTTGTGGATTTGGATCCAGTGCTTTATATATCTACTGAATGTCTAACAGTAAAATTAAATATTTCAAGTAAAATTAAATATTTCATGAAACTCATGTGGAATATTTTTGTTTTAATCAATTTAAGTTTTTGTCATACCTGTGGTGCTGCTGCTCATTTGCAATCCCTGAAACCATATTTTATGAGTTACTAAACCACACTTAGTAACCTAGAAATAAACAAGAAGTGTGGAAACAATAGCCTCTTGAACACTGCTTTATACCCTACCCTCTCAAATTACGATTCTGTGCCATTTCCCTATGGAGGTCCCCAGCACTCTGGCAGGAAGAAGGAAATCTGGCTGCTTCCCAAACTTCTGCCTTTGGCCTCTGGGGGGCGCTGTTGCCTTTTCTTATCCATTAATGTCTATAATTTGGCTGGAGTAAAAAAAGGTAATTCATATGCAATAATAAAAGAAATCTCGTAAGAAATTTAAACTTTATTATATTACTAAAAATATGAGGTTTTATATTTGACAATTGCTTTTTTATTTTTCATTATTTGGTTATTTTGCCATATATATTTTATCTTTCAGCCACTGAGGTTGAAGAGGCGTTATGTTGACAATAATCTTCAAAGAAAATTTCTAGCCTCCTTCCTCTTTTTCTTCCCTTTTTCCTTCGGTATTTCTTTCTTCCTTCCTTCCCTCCTCTTTCCACCATCCCTACTACCTTCCCTCCTTCCCTACCTTTGTCTCCCTCCTTCCCTCTCTTCCTCCCTTTCTTTTCTTATTCATTCCACAAATATTTATTGAGCACTATTCTGTGCTAGGCTCTGTGTTAGGGTCTGAGGATTTAAGGTGGAATATGAAACAGCCTTTGCCTCAGGGACCTTACAATCTAGACAGAGACAGAGAATACAAGCAGTGACAGTACTACAATGTGTTTAAGACTATGATAACAATAGACATAAGCCACTATGGGAAAACAGCACAAAAGAGAGGCTCATAAAACAGCACGGAGGTCAGGGAAGACTTCTTTGAGTTGATTCATAGAAGTTGAAAAGGAGTTAGCTATGTGAAACAGGGTAGAGAAAAGGAAAAATTTTGACTCCAAACTTAGAGTTTTTAGTTTAGATTCTTGATATTAGAGGAAATTAATCAAAGAATTTCAATAAGTTTACTGTGGCATCTACTGAAGGGGACCAAGAAAGAATATATTTTTTTTCTGTATGTTTCTTTGAAATGTTAACTTCATTTTCCATCTATCTATTTACAGGTGAGTTGAAATTTATTGGAGTACTATGCATCACATTTACTTGTCAGTTAATCTAGAATGAGAAGGTATGAGACTTAATTCTTTCTGCCCCACTGTAGCTCATTGTTTCTGATACCATACGGTCTGCCTGTAAGGGTGAACATAAGGCTTAGACATAAGTATTCATAATCCTCCCAACCAATAAGCAAGGATGTGAATCCCTTTATTTCCACTGAGGGCAAAACTTTGTTTTTAACTCTATAAAGTAACTTTTCAACTCAGCTTGTACATCAGAATTTCTCAGGAATTCATAAAAACATAGATGCCCCTATTTTTCTCCAGGAATTTCTAATTTGGTGAATCTATGATAGTGCCTAGATATTTCTACTTCAAAAAAAAACCCTTTAAAGTAAAACATAGGGAATATAGTCAATAATATGGTAAAAACCATGTATAGTGCCAGGTGAGTGCTAAACTAGTTGGGGAGATGACTTCATAAATTACATAAATGTCTAACTATTATGACACAATAAATATAAAACTAATATAAAATGGTATTGGATGTCAACTGAAATTGAAAAATCAAAAAATTGGGTATAAAGTGAAGGGGAATAGGAGGTTCAAATTTCCAGGCATAAAACAAATAAGTCATGGGAATGTGGTGTACAATATATGAAATAAAGTCAGTAACGTTGTGGTAGTATCATTCAGTGTCAGATGGCTGCTAGGCTTTTCATGGTGATGATCACTTCTGTAAGTGTATAAAATGTTAATAACTGTGGTGTACACCTGAACTCACACACTATTGTATGTTAGCTATATTTTAATAAAAACCTTTTTAAAAAAGAAAATGCATTTAAATAATAATGAAACATGCCCTAATGATTTTGGTGTTGAAACTTGTTGAGAATCAAAGGCTTTGATTGTATTCAGGCCATATCTTGTGAAAATTTTAAACATTTTTAGTTATACAAATCTGACTCTGAATTTCTGTTCTGTCCTCTATTAACTATGCAATCATGGCCAAGTTGCCAAACCTCTCTGAGCCTCAGGTTCCTCATCTGCGAGGTGGCAGAATAACATCTACCTCTTTGGGTTGGTGTGCTCAGTAAAGGCTGGATCTCTTTCCCATAGAAAACAAAGGGGATTCACTGTACATAAGGCTTATAATAAAAGTGGAATCTTAGGAACTATCCTTTCTCAACTGAGCTAGTAAAACTATTAAAGCTCAAGTAACCATTCACATTTCTCAGCTTACCCTATGGATGAGGTGACACTGAAAGTGACGGGGAGGGTGGCAGTATCAGAGGAGACCGATATTCAGCACTGTATTGGTTACCCATGTTTGAAATGAGGTTAGTGGAACATCCATTTTATGCAAGGGCTATTTTTTTACTCTTAAAAATCCATAAATCTCTACCCTTTCTGATACTGTCATAGCTTAATCTCTCATTGGCTCACATTCTTCTATCAGACTCCTAACTGATCACCTGGACTTCAGCTTCATTCTCCTTCAGTATACATAATCACATGGCTTCCCTGGTTAGGTTTCTTTTCTTCCAGATTTTCGTCCAAGCTCCTAAGCAGGGAAAACAAAGCCCTTAAGAGTTACCTATTTCTTTATCTTTATCTTGTACCACCTCCTTGTTGAGAAAGAACTATAATGAAGCATTAAAGATTCTGAGCAAAATCTCCTGTCCTGGTGCCTTTTACTCAAGACAACCCCTCTGCCTGGTTAAAATACTTCTCCCCTTTTCTGTCTAATGAAAGACAAAGTTTTTAACCTTTATTTATTGAGTGCCTAGTTTGAGTGGACCAAACTGAGATATTTGAAGACATTTCACTTATTTCTTGGATCCCCTTATGTGCTATGTATTGTTACTTCCTTTTTATCATAAAGGAAACTGAGGTCAAGGGAGTTTAATGTTTTATAGGAACATCCTCTGCTATCCTCTCAGGGTCCTTTGTCCATTTTCTCATAATGGCCTTTTTAGTATGGAAACTGAATGGAAGGAAGTAAGGTAGGAAGGAAGGAAGGAAGGAAGGAAGGAAGGAAGGAAGGAAGGAAGGAAGGAAGGAAGAATGGGACAAAGAAAGAAACAGTAGATTTAAAAGCAGGAATTTGGTCTTCATCATGTTTGAATCTTCCTTATGCAGCACAATGATGGACTTGTATATATATATAGGTCAAATGAATAAATGGGTATATAACTCCTTTGTTTCTAGATGCTAAGCCTTAAAAACTGAATAAATCCATTCTTTTATATCCAGGACAAGAATCAACATCTAAATAAGTTCAAATTCAGTTCGACCATCTACTCCAATAACTGTGAAAGAGGAGCGTACTGAATTTTTATTAGACTCTGCAGGCGCTCTATCAATTCCATTTTTGTCATCAGTACGGTGTACCTCAATTTAGTGGCCCCCTCCTGCCCCTCTCATCACCTCCACTCACTTCTGCCCTATATGCTCAATGATGACAGACAAGGTATGAAACAGATAAACAAAATAAAGTAAAACAAAACCCAAAAGCACCTTTGGTAAACAAACAAACAAATGAAAACAAAACAAACAACAACAAAACATTAGCAAAACTTTATCTCCAACAACATAGAGCTTTTGCTTTTACAAAACGGACCATCATTTTCAAAAAACACTCCCTGCTCCCAAAGCTTGTCCTGGTAAAAAAAAAAAAAAAAAAAAAAAATGCCGCCTTGTGCTAAGAGTTAATTTTGTTTCTTTCCAAACAAACCTGGCTATCTTTACTTCTTTAACGATGGCTTTGTGTTCAGAAATCCATGGAAATGTTACATGGTGTTGAACTCATTAAAATCCGTAATTTGCTAAACAAACATTCTTTGGTTAATAAAATGCGGCGAGTGTTTCAACAAAAAGGGCACAGCTCTATACTGTGGAGGGTTTGTGGTCACACATCTTAGTTTTGTGGTGATAAAGCAGTCATTAAAACAAGCGAGCTTCTTAAAGTTATAGCTGCCAAGCCAGATGAGGTTTTTCTGAAGGGTGATTAAATGTGAGGGTATTCACTTCACATTCCAGGACAATTCCTGAGAACCCAGCTCTAAAAATTAAAGCAACAGAGAGGTCAGAGTCATGGGGACAAAGGCTTTGACAGCAGCAGTTCTGGATTTCTGCTCTGGACACCTTGGAGTGAAAGCAGGATGCCTTCTGAAAAAAGGATTTTAAAAGACCTTTATAGTCAAAGAAGTGCCATTTTAAAAACTTAGTACTTTCATAATTCGCAGGTAGACCTTTCACTGAAATAAGAGATCATATACAATCTCAAAATGTACTTCTTGTTGGAAAGAATTTCTCAACAACAAAACATTGTTCAATCCTCCAAGAACCATTTTCTGTTAAAGAACAGTGACAGAAAAGTAGAAATTGGAACCATATTTTTAAGAGGAAAAAAGTTCATTGCAGGTATGCATATAAGCACCTCAAAACCCACATGAGTCATGAATGAAAACTAGCTCCTTCGTACTCATTTTATGCTAAGAATTTTGTTTAATTGAAGTTGTATTTTATAAAATAACAAGATATATAGTCAGTGTATAAAAAGTTCCTGGAGATCTAAGAAAACCCCTAAAGTTTTTTCAGTTTTTCTAAGAATTAGATGGATAAATGATCAAAAACAAAACAAAAAGAAGGTTAAACAAATATTCAACCTCAATAACAATTAGATGAATGCAATTTAAAAGAACTGTGAGATACAATTAGCAGAGATTGTGAATATAGAGATCATGTGGCATGGTTGACAAAATGTATCTAGCACTTATAATGTGACATATGCTCTTATAAGTCTGATGTGCATTAATTTACTTAATTCTTACAGCTACCCAGTGAGGTAAGTGCTGCTACTATTCCCACGGTACAGATGAGGAAACTGAGGCATATGGAGATTAAATAATTTGTCTCAAGTCACACAGCTAGAGAGTGGCAAGGCTAGGTTTTTAAAAAGAGTTATTGAGACATAACTCGTATCATAAAATTCACTCTTTTGAATTCACAGAGTGGAGTTGAATGGACACTGGTCACAAGAAGTATCTTTGAAGTAGAAGGGATTTGAGAGAAGAATTTTCTGGAATCAGAGCAATTTCCTTGCATAGTGCGTGAAGTCAGAGAACTCTGCCTTTTTCTTTCTCCTTGTGGGGTTCCAGGGCCTAGCAGAGCGCTGGACCCATATTTTTTGTATGAATGAATAAATGAGTGTCCTAGTGAACTGGACACTAATTCTCAACACCAACGATACTGAGCTGGAAAGCCTGGGTTTCCTGATTCCACACTTCCTCTCCGACCTTTAGCTAGGGTTGAGCTTCTGGTTTCGGAACTGCCCACCTGGTTCTGATCCACTGCCTTGTTTGACCTACCTGTACACTGTGACTCAGGATGACTTTTCTCTGGGCTCTTGACTGCCAGCTCCATTTGAGGATAGCCTAGCCCGTTTCTGTGCTGACTGTCTGTCTACACTGCTCACTCAGCTCTTTCTTGGGTCTTTCGGGGTGGTTCCCAGCTTGTTCCAATCATTGTCAGCCTTGCCTATTTCCAATAAAGAAATTCTCTTGATCTGGTACAACTTTTTCCTACGAGTGTCCTCCGACTTGTATTTCCTAGTCCCTGCATATCGTGGAGTAAAGAATTTAGTGAAGAAAAAAGCTCTAAAATCTTCTCTCCTACAAAATGTCTCTCTTTTCTGTTTATGAAAACAAAAAAAAGACTTAGAATTTGGTTTAGGTTTTGTTTGGAGTAGGAATTCTGCTATAAACAAAAAGTTTAAATAATCACTATTTTACCCTTTTTCATAGGAAGCCGATGTGAAAGTATCTCCTATGACTCCAAACCTGTCTTCTCACTTGCCGTATAAGGCATTTTTTTTTTAACTATCTACGTAAATATTTCTACTTGAACATCTTATTATTAAGCTCAATGGCAACAGAACCAAACTTACTATTTTTCTCACTCCACCTTTCTTTCCCGCTTCTATTAATGAAGTCACTATTGACATAGCCACTTATTCCTTTTCAGCTCTTTCCTGCTTTTCATGTTCTTATCTTTATCCAGATAGTAGTCTCAAATGAAGTTATTTTTTTTAAATGCCTTTGATATTAACTCCTACTTTTTATTTCATATCTAGGATCTTACCACTCAGCCACACATGCCTAAAAATGTTTCTCTGTTGACTTCAGTGGCTGTGGAATTTTTTATTCTATATTCCCCTTTCTTAGCATTGCTAGAATAATTAGTAAAGACTGTTTCTACAGTCTCCATCTCAACACTCCTCAATGTCTTTTCCTTAAAGTATCAAATGCATGCTTTCTATTTTTCAAATTTCTCCACTGTCTCATCTCAACCTACCAATTCAAAACAATTGTTTTTAAACTTCTTAAGTGTTTCCTTGGCTTTAGACAGGTTCACGGACCCAGGTGTACACTAGGAATATGCCTGCCTCTGAAGCTTTGCTTTTTTATTTTTAGTCTAAAATGTCTTATCCAGTTCTCTCACCAATCCAAATCTCTCTCATTCTATACAATTTTCCTTATCAAGGAAAACATATCTAACTTAGTCATTAGTAATCAGACACTGTTGGTCTATAGAGCAAATGTAGTTTTTAACTATATTAGCTACATTAGATATTAACTAGTTACTCTCTTACCTTTTTATATTAATTGACCTTTCCCCAAAGAAAAGTAATCCATTTGGGGGCTAAAATCTATGCTATCCAATCCTTTTGTGTTTCTTATTATCTAGCATATGTGCACAGTAATATCTTTTGCATCAGTGATTGGGGAAGAAGAAAGTTTTAAACCAAGAAAGAGAATACATGCAACACTCTTTGGAAGAACTTTGTCATTTTCTTTTGACACCTGATTTAGAAATTTAAATGCTTTAGGGTGATTTTGCACTCCACCATTTTTGTGTGATATCTTCAATGGTGTTCAAATGATAAGTTTAACTTCCAACTTTATATCTTAATAGTCATCAGTATCAGAATATTTCTGACTATACTCCCATGTGTCTGATAATCATCTTTGGGATCAAGAGTGCCACCCTTAGGTAAAGATAGCTGCTAACTGCTTCTCCTGTGATCTAGTAGGTCATGCCAGTATACTTTGGGGCTTGAATTGACACTTTTTAGAGACATACTTGACCATCTCCAAAACGAATACTCTCCACCTTCTTGGTATTTGTTCTTTATACCTGGAATCTCCTTTTCCTTTCTTGACTCTGTCTCTGTGGCAGATTACTTCTACAACATTAACAGAGTTTCCTACCCAAAGAGTCACCTAAAACTCACAAATTTGCATCCTATATGTTTCTTGAGCCCTCTGTGCATGTCCCGCATGATAGCATTTACCAAGTGATAATGTTATCTTGACTAAATTTCCACTAGACTGTAAACTTTAGAAGGGCAGGGGATAAGCTTGTCCTTTTGAGCATTATATCTCCAACTCAGGTGTATGGAGTGAAGGTCAACTACATACCAATAAATATTTGCAATTTAAGAGAATTGAGTAGTTAAATGATCAATTACATTTGTTGTTATCCATAATTAAATTCCATACTTTATTGAGATTTCCTATAATATATATGATTTTTCAATGACATGTATTCAATTATATGTATTATTTTCAATTATAAATAATAGGAAATTCTATATATTATATCTTTCTATAACTCTTAATGCATTCTCGATCCTTGTCATTATTCACACATTCTACATCATTATAGCAATACTATTTTGTGTTGCTTTTTTTAAATAGAAACAAACCCAATTCCTTGGAAATCTGAATACAGTCATACTTTTAAAAATCTGTAATTCATTTAAAAATAACTTAAGATTCAATCCTCACAGTCTTTTAAAGCAACTTATATTTCCTCTGGTATTTACATTTCCAAGAAGTTGGGCTTGTTTCTTTTTCTTTGGGTTCTATAAACAGCAATAACTATGAACTTTACACCTTATGATTGTTTCAGAACACTTAGTAAAAAGTTATACAGGTAGCTTGAGAGACAGGGAAACTGTGTAGAATCTGGACATTAGGTCTCTAATAAGGATAATTATTGTTAAGTTCAGTTACCTTTACTAAAGGGCAGATTTATTTTTAAAGCTGCTTTCAGATCAGTGTATCATTTTTCTGAAGAAAGTTGTGTCCTGGAACAAATGGAGTAATGAGTTATTTAAGTTTGTCTGTCAAGTAGATCCCCTTTGGGGTGAAAGGACAGTGGTCCAAACTCTTACTCAGATTTTGTCATGCCAGTCATCAGACCTGGAGAGCCCATTTATCATGAGAATTTATTTTGGGCTAGAATTTCTGGGAAGTTAGGCTGAGTAGGGTGAATGGAAATAAACATGTTTGTTATAAATTCATTTGTTCTCTTTACAGAAGAACTACATGTGGGAGAATGAGTCACATTCAGACTAGAACCAAAGATGGCATTCACAGGTATTCTGCAGGTTTAGTGGATAATTTATAGAACTGTTCAGAGCACTTGCCATAGGCTTTACGATGGGTTGTGCCTGCAGACCACCAGTATGTGAAAACTAACGGCCTTTATCTCATTGGGGTGAGTCATTTGAAAAAGGAATCTTCAGTAATTGACGTTTTCCACTGTGCATTTCTTCCGGGACTTGGGTTTCAACACATCTATTGTTTGCTTGTCTTATCCTGTAGCAATTGAAAATACAATCTTGTTTGGCTAGGAGTTTGTGTCAGAGCCAACTTCCTTTTTCAGGGTCAAAAAAGCATCTTTGAGAAAAAATACTAGCAACAGACAATGGTTGTGATAACTCTGTGAGGAGACAAACAGGGTCTTCAATAGTCATGTGTCAGCAGATATTTTGTTGAGACCCAAGGGACTGTGACAGTAAACTAACAATAACAACATTGCTTTATTGACTTTTGGCCCCATCAATTGCTGGAACAGAAAATATGGTTATGTTACAAATAATACCATGGCCTCCAGAATGACCTTTCCAAGGCTTAGGGGCCTGAAGGTAAGACAGACCCCTGGAAAAACAATCCATTAGTCACAGTATTAGTCAGTACTCTAAGCCACTACTCATTTGCTTTTCATATTTTAACAAGTTTAAATATTTTAAGAGTTTACTTATCCTATTAAACCCTGTATTTAAAAATAAACAAAGTAACAAAAATTCATTTAAAGTTTTAAGTAAAGCTTTTCAATTTGGCAAAGGTACTAAATTAATTTCCAGCAATTACTCAGCATGGTCATACAGATAGGGGGAAACGATGATGAGCAAACCAAGTCTGAGCTTGTAGATCAAAATTCAGAGACATGGGTTCAAATATTAGCTTTATTGCTGTGTACCAGGAAAAAGTCAATAATCTATCTAGACCTCCATGCTTCTTTGAAGTGTACATTTTTGAAGAGCTTTTTTTGTTCTAAAATTTTCTAATGAATCTCTACAATATTATCAGGTAAGTAATTTCTCTACCTTCATTTTAAGGATGGGGAAAGTGATGTAGAGAGAGGTTGAAAGACATCTGTGGGGATGGGGCAAGGAGGAAGCAGAACTAGGATTCTGACCAAGCTGGAATGGTAGCAAGTGCTACTGACCACTGTGCAGTGCTACTATGCCAAATTCTTCCCTTATCTATAAACACAAGAAATTTCTTGTGAAAGCCTTTTTTATTTCTTTCTCTTAGGCTTAGTGGCTAGTTAGTCCTTGAAAAATAGAAACTGAGATATATCTACTTCAAAAATAACTAAGGTAAGAAAGTCCTTTCTAAAGGTTTCTTTGGGAACTAAAAATTTTAAGGTTACTGACTTAAAAACAAAGTTTTAATTTGACATGGGTTCCCAACATATTCATAAAAATATTCCAAAATATTGAGAAGACTTACTGGCTAAATTCTAATCCTGTTACTTTGGTCAGCACTGAGCTAATGTTCTTGGAAACTTCAAGCCCCAATCAATGATTTCTGTATTCTTATTAGATCTGTCAGGTTAAACCCTTGGACCCATATACCACCACATTATTTTAGGAATCTTCAAATACACATTGTAAATTCATATAAAAGAATTAAATTGCATGTACTGTACTAAAAATTAGGTTCTGGTTGCACATCAAAAAAATGTTTTTTCTTATCTGTTCTTGATGTTTAATTCTTTTAAGACTGTGCATTGTTTGATGGCCAACCACGGAGTTGAAAACTTGATTTCATTTAATTAATATGTAATTAATGATTCAGAATGTTAAGTTTAGCTGTGTGATAAAATAATCATGGAAAAAAATCACAGGAAATGTGTATTTGCCATAGAAAGATTTGAAATGAGAGCTGTTTTTTCTCCTCCCAACTACATATGTGCTTGTGGGTGCTTCTTTGTGAGAAAGCTCAAAAAAAGGATGACTTTAGTAAAGAGCAGTCATTAAACATTTATTGAATTATTAATTTTTTAAAAAGCTTTTGAAGAAATTTGGCTTTTTTTTTAATCCTCTGACTACACCTTGTGAAATACATTTGGAATATCCACCTCATCTTTCACCTTGCCCTTGATTTCTAATTCTCTCATGACTCACAGCAGCAACTCCACCCCTTCTTTTCCCCACCTCCCAAAAATGTGTGGCAGCTACTATAGAGTTCGTCAGAAGTGAGGCAGGATGCCAAATGGCTGATTCACTCCCCAAAACTTGGAGGAAGACAATTAGAGAATTAAAGGTTGTGACTTGAGTTGTGGGGGTGATGACCTATACAGCGGTTTATGCAAGCTCACTTACAACCTGTGACATCACAGGAAATACATTTTTTAAAAAAATTTATACACCTACACTACCTACTCCCATCTTAACCTGTTGAATATGGGTACATATCAGACAAAAAAAGTTATGACAATTCTAAGATCTTTGGATAAGTTTTCGAATAGAAAAAGTGGCCAGCAACTTACACTTAGGATTATTTTCATTTTACTTTTTTTTTTGAAACAAGCCTAATACAGTAACCAAATTCCTTGGGTAAGGGTTCTAGAGGAGGCCCCCAGATGTGGATCAAGTACATGGAATTACTATTAATCATTGTAATTGCCTCATACATTTGAGCTTAGAAACATTCTGTTATGGAACTTGAAGTATCTAAGAAATAAAATAGAAAACAAGTAAATAGCTGCAAATTGTTAAACAAAATATCTCTATAGTACTTTAATGTAAACATTTGCCTTATTCTAATTCTAAAATTCAATTAGGTGGTTCTTTATTTCATTTGCAAAAAGTAAAAAAAAAATGTGTTAAAATATGTGGAGGCAAATCAAGCATAGTTTGATCTTTGGTTCATTCAGATATCATACCCAATATATAATTCAGAGCTTTATTTCCTATAGGGAAGGTTAATGGATCTGCATTAATAGTCTGTACCACATAAATCTTCATTGTGTCCAGGATCCTTTTCTCAGACATAAATTTAAATTCACCTTTTACCTATTTACCTCTCACTTTTTACACATGAGCATTAGAAAGGGCAGGAAATCACGTAAGACAGCTTCTACTCTTTGGAATGAGAGTTGGAGCCGGCTTTGAAATGCCACATACCATCCTTTATATGTTAATCAATAGAACTTCAGCAACATATTATGTTCTCATGAACAATATGAGAAGTTTGAGAAATGAAACCAGGAATAACATCCATCTCCCACTCTCTGGTGAGGGAGAAAGAGAACACAGAATTGAAAACAACTGAGATGAAAGCAGTGTTCAGAGCTAAGGCTTACAGATCAATACTTGGAAGACAATGAAAGTCAATGAACAGATAAAAAGAAAACCAAGGGCAAAAGGTGAGCATTTTTCCCATAAGTCCTTACTTCTGTTTCTATGTTGTGTGGTTGCCCAGTTCTGTGTAAATAGAACATATGGCAGAGACTTTGGGGGCCTCTAACCTGAGAAGTTTTTTTTTTTTAATCTAGGGTTTAGGTTCTGTCTGAGAAACTGGTTTTTTTTTTTTTTTTTTCAGCAAGACATTACTTTAACAGAAAGAATTGTAAATTTCCTCAGTACAGATGGTGTATTTACTTTTTCCTTTTTATCTTTGATGGAACTCAAAAGACAGTGTTGTGTTCTTGGTATGTATCTGGAATTGGGGTCTCAAAGCACCCACCATAAAAATGGTACCTCATTTCCCCCATCTTATTTCCAAACAAGCTAAGAAACAATAGGCGTGGAGATCAAAATATTATTTTTTAATTCTTTTTACAGAATAAATTGGAGAACTGGACTTTATGTTGGCTAACCAAGTAGAGTTGCTAATGTTTAACTCTAATGTGGATATAATCACTAACACAGTCATGGCAATGATAGTGGAGGTGGGTCACAAGGATGGCACTTGTCTAAGTAACACTATTGCTGTGGAGGCACAGAGCAGAATTTCTGCCTTCCCTGGGCAGATTCATTCTAATGAGGACCACTTGGGAGCTGGCCAAGCGTACCCAGTTATCCTTCACATTTACTAGTAGCCTTTCTAAAAGTGGAATGAGTAAGGGTATTGAGATTCAGAGTTATATTATTTGAAGTTTTTCCATAGGAAGGAAATACCAGGCATTGGAAAAAAACTGTTCAACACTTATATTTGCTCTTATTGAATACAATTAATGTCCATTTATGGGCATACTATATGTTTATGTTTGTATGTCTAAGTACGCGAGGAGATGCCTTGTGCTGGAGATGCTTTAAAGAATATTGTAATAATAAAAGACTAGTTTATTTATTTTGTTTTAAGAGGTTGAGATTTTTCAGCAAGAAACTATTCCTTTCCCTTTCAAATGAAAGCTTTTTCTCAGATAGTTACATAGTAAATCCCATTATGTCCCTGTGTTTTTAAATTGCTTCAATGGCTTCCCACTACACTGAGACTATAATCCAACCCTTTATCTTGACCACAGTCTTAGAAGACCTCCACAGTATGGCCCTTGTCTGCTCTTATCTCCCATTTCCCCTTAATCACTCTGCTCCAGGAACAACAGCATTTTTGTAGTCATTTATAATTTCATTTATTCATTTTTTTAATTGGATACACAAAGTTTTTTTATACTTAAAGTACTCTTGCTATTCCCTTTGCCTGGAAGTTTTACATGTTGGAATCCTTCTCATCATGTAAGTATTTGCTCAAATGTCATTTACTCCAAAAGGTCTTCCTTGACCACCTAGTCAAAAGTAGTCACCTAGTCATTCTATTCTCTGCATAGCCTCTACTGCAATAAGGTAATTTTGTTTGTTGGTTATCATGCATTTTGTTTTTCCAATCAGGGACTGAAAGCTTCGTTAAACCAGTGGGCCTATCCATTTGTTTGCTATTGTATATCCTATTCATGCTTTTGTTATGAGTTCATCAAGTACTTGGTGAATAATCACACTACTGTTGACCAAAAACATCACTCTGAATATACAGCAATTAAGCCACACCAAAGTATAATGTCAGTTTTGGACATAGATGAAAGTATGGGTAGTGTTCTTAACAAGCTTGTTGCCAGCTAACAAAAAAGAATAGAGTATGTTAATCAAAACACCTTGACAGATCTGAGAACAATCACTGTAGTTCAGAAAATTTCATGAGATTTCACTGGCTAAAAGATTTCAAGGACTAGAAAGAGTTCCCATAGGTCTAAAGCAATTCCCATTCAACATTTCTTGTTTTACCAAAACTGTTTGTATTGAAAAGACTGGGATGGAAACAAACTTACAGGCTTTAGTCTGAATCCCAAACATTGTCTGTAAAACAAAAGCATTATGCAGATTTCAGACACTAGGTATGCTATTGTTTAGAAATAATGAACCAGGATAGACAATCAATTCTCAGTTTTGTATTTGGACTACCTCTTGTGACTGGCTTTTAAGGAAACAACATAGTGTCTTTGGTATTGTGCTTGACTTTCCATTCCTTTATTCTAATGGACAGAGGTTAGAAAGGTTGAATATTTCAAAGGTGGCTATGAAAAATGGGTTGAATATTATTTGAAACTGAATTTCAGTTTTGGAAGTTTTGCTTATTGTACATCTCAGTGTGATGAACACACAGAGGCATGGAAAGTGTGCATCACTGTGACACAAGTACATTTGGACAGTTCACTCTTTCATCAACTCTCCTCCAAGGAAACCTATTTTTGTGGACAGACATAGACCAATACATAGTGGTGGTGATATTCTTTTTCTTCTCCTTCATCTCTAAGAATTTAATAGCTAGCAATGTGATAAGGGAGTCTATATATAATTTTACATTACATAATTATATTTAATATATATTTGTCTACATAACTCATTTGTACCTCTTCACTTTTCCAGCATAAATTGCTTTTTTGGCTAACTCTTGTTAAATCCCAGTCTTGTATGCTCTGCATGCCTGCAGTTCAAATTTGTTTAACTATGCTTCAGAGATCTCTGAAGTCTGTATTGGATTCTTGGATTTAGCTCAAGGACCAAGATGTCTTATGCTAATATAGAGTGGACAAAAAGTATGTCAAATGTGAGGTGTGTCAAAGGTCCATTTTATCCCCAGCCCCAATACTTCCAGCTGTGGGTACCTGAATGGAAATGATGAAGCAAAATTGATGTGTTTGGGGCAAAAGGAGATAAGCTAAATGCAGCTTTAAACTCAGAGGACTATTCAAGGGAGGTGCCTAAATAGGGTGTCCCCTTGAGTTGAAAGCAGCATGATTCTAAAAGTTCAATCTCCTCTGGATAGAGGTCTGCCTTAGGATCTGATCTTTTTATTCATCTCACCATCAATCACTTCTAAAATTCCTCTGCACAGAGAGAAATTACAGGATGAGGATCCATGCCCTATACATTTGCCTCAGTTTAAGATTTTGAGCTCTCTGTCAAGGATTGGAGGGTCAAGAGGTAGACTTCATGGAAAGGAATTAACAAAATTATTGACCTCTGTGTTATGTCTCATAGAATGAAGAAAAACATAAAAGTTCATTATCATGCTTAGTTTACATGAGTCGTCAGAAGTCCACTTGTGAAGATGAGGATTTTGGTTTATTCATCGCGTATCTGATGAAAAAAATCAATAAATATTTATTAAAAATTGAATTAATGCATTGGTAAAAACCTTACATTCTGAAAGTTTATTTGACCCTTATAAAAAATTCTCCTGTATCAAGTCTCATAATAGATCAAAAGAGGAAAATTCATTCTAATGAGCTGAGATCCATGTGATAGTCATCATTTTTCACTTAAAATGTAGCAATTTGAGGAACAGAAAGTACAACCATATCTAGTCAATAGGCCCATGAGACCAGATAACCCACTAGATGAGGTGAACAGATAACCTACTAGATAAGCTTTCTACCTGTTGCATCATTCAAGAAAATCATTTACCAGACAGAGAAAGGTCTAGTTTTTTCTTGTATGCAATAGTTAGTTGAGTTCAAAGAACAATGTGACAGGCTCCAGGATTTTTGCTGCATTTTAAGTACTACAGAGTGATTGCAAGTTAGTTGGGGTGAGTTGGGGTCAGTTCCCTTGGAGCAAGATTTCACCGTTTTCCTGTCAGAAGATCTCTCAGTCAAATTATCCTTGACTACTCTCTAGGAAACCCCACTCTCACCTGAGGGCAGAAGGAAAAAAAAATAACATCAAAAGTTAACACCAATTCCTTATGTGAATTGGTTCTTCCACTTGCAGCTTCAAGTCTTTGCATAAATACAAATTGATAAGCCAACAGGCAATCTTAGAAAAAGCACTAAAAGCATTTTCTGGACACTTGGCTGGACTTGCCTATTTACTCTCCCACTGAGTCACTAAGAGCTACTTTCATATCCAAATCTATTAACTTTTAAATATGTAAAATATTATGTAGATTCACCTCTGAGGAAAGGCAGGAAAAGCATTTTGTTGGAAAAGTATTTTTATCTTTATCTTTGACATTCCTTTCCCTGTTTTATGCTGATTTTTAGACATACATACAGAATATTATCCCAGCAATCAAACAGCATCAGAGCATCTTTAATCTTCAGTGATTATTCAGTCCTAAGAATAGACAAGTCAGTGTCACAAAAGAGAAAAAACTGAGAATGGTTGGTTTTATTCAACAATTTAAAGTCATCTCCTATTAATAAATGAACTTTATTATTAGTTTTTATTTAGGTTTTCTTTGTAGCCTTTAAAATTTTCCCTTGCTTAAACCTTTTCAACTCTTGGTGATAACATTCAGGATTCCTGTCCATGATGCAAGAGGATTTTTTTGGTGGTCTCCAGAGGGGAAGGGAGTAGGGAGAGATTGAAGAAAGTCAAATATATGGTGATGGAAAGAGATTAAACTTTGGATGGTGAGCACACAATGAAATACACAGATGATGTATTATAGAATTGTACACTTGAAACCCATATAATTGTATTAACCAATAAATGTCACCCCCAAAAATTTAATGAAAATGAATTTTGATTAATTATAATTAATTGACATTTAAAATTTAGTTTCTCAGTCACACCAGCCACATTTCAAGAGCTGAATTGCTATATGTGACCAGTGGCTGCTCTGTGGGATAGTGCAGTTATACAGAGCACATCTCCATTGTCACAGAAACTGGATGGTGCTGGAATAGAAGAACAGATTTATGAATAAATTTTGTAACCTAATAGAAAACTCAGGAGTCTGAAACCTTTTGATTTACAAAAGTTAATTCTTATTGAAAGAGAAAGAGGGAGTATTCCCTTTCCTCTCCCCCATAGAGGATATTAAAGTATCTAAGAGTGAGTGAGTGGTGAACTTAGAGTCAGACTAGATAGGACAGAGCATGCAGACTATGAGAATGGGTCATGGAGGTGTCAGTGCTGAGCTGATCGAGAAGGGGAGGTTTGAAGGTAAGATGCCCAATTGGAAGAATGCACAAGAGGCAGACATGAGAAAGAAATAGCAGGAACCAACTATTGTGGGGAACACAGTATTGCATGCACTTCTCCTGCTCCCCTTCCTGTGCTCCCCTTCTGCTCCCCAGAGGACTGCATGGCTCCACACATAGCAGAGTACAATAGTGGCATTTAGCCACATGTGTGTGAACAATAAGCTGAATTATGTTTTTATATTTTAGGCACAGGCACCCTACTACACTCATCTAACATTCTAAATCCCGGATCCTATTCCTAGCTGTGAGCCTGGATCACAGCAAGACCTGGGACTGGCCAGACCTGGGACCCACAGTGGCTGTTACATCTTTCAAGAGAAGGTGTCAGCCCACAAGGATAGGGCTTAGCTGAGGTTAACAGGACCCCCAGAAGTTGTCAGTCAGGACAGAGAAAGTCAGGTAGACCAGGCATATTTCTGAGAATACCAGGACAATATCCAAGGCACCTATAGCTTAGATCATCTTGGTAAAGAGGAAAGAAGAAAAACCTCAGGGAGAATGAGAAATCCTAGAATTTGTCTGGGGGGCTACTTAAAGAAGACGCAGACTTTAAATGGAGATAATCAAGTTATTGTGAATTAGCAAGACAAAATTGTCAATCACCAATAGCAATATACCTTGTAATCAAACTTTGATTCTGTTAAAAGAAAATAAAGACTGTTGCAGCTCAAAAAATTCATCTAACTTTGTTAAACCAGAAGTTTTTGTACATTTTCTATCATTGACTCAAAATAAAAACATTTTCTATCATATACATTCATACACATACAATCAAAACAAAATTTTACACATTTCCTGCAGTGCAATATATTTTCTATCCTACTCTATTTTATCTAATTTGAAAAAAACGTTGGTCAAGATTTATTAAATTAGTTCTGTGATTTATTAATGGGTCAAAATTCAGTTATAAATACAAAATAAATTTTGTGTTTGGAAGAGAGTGAGAATGAGTTAGCATAAATGGTATTGAATAAGAGTTATACTATGTCATTCAGATAATCATGTCATTTTTTACTAGATGAGAGTCACAAGTCTTTGGTAAGTAGATCTATAAGAAGAATGATGCAATTATGTCTCAATCTTTATAACTTCTAATCTAAAAGAGGAAAGTTCAAAGCGTAAAGAGTGGGAAAAAAGAGGCTTAATTATTTTCTCTGAAACTAGTTATCAACATAGGAAAAGCAGCAGCTGCAGGGGAAAGTGCACCATTAAATTTAAACCAATTTATATGGTGGGAGAAAGTAACTAATAGATTTTGTTATCAAGACCATAAATGAGAAGGGAAAAGAGAGGTAACACAAAAGGAGCACCTAGTAGATATGAAAGTTGAACGAAGTGTATATCAAGGTGTGGTGTCACCAGATTTAGCCAAGCTGACCATTTGCAAAAAAAGACTTAAGGTCTAGTTTTGGATATGGAAATTTAAATTTGTTGGACCCCTAAACTTGATCAATTGTTTGATAATACTCACACTAGCCAAGGTATTGTTTCATAAACCAGAATGCCAACACATATCTTTATAATGGAAAATGAAACTCCTCACCCTGACTGATATTCACTTTCTCTGGACTGCCTGTTCTCTGCATCTAGTGTAATATTTTTGAGAGTGTGTTTCTGGTACCATCTATATCAGAAATCACCAGGAGCTTGTTGAAAAGTAAAATTTCTCACCTTGATTCTTTCAAATAAGCCTCTGGAGTGGGAAATAGAGAGGAGAGGAGGAGCTCTGTTTTTGTTTGTTTGTTTGTTTAACAACTACCCCAACTAAATTCTGATTACACTAAAATGTTTGACAAATACTGGTCCAGGTCCTTGGAGCTAACTGAATTCTAGATAAAGAAGCTGGTAAATTTATTCATTCAAGAAGTATCTATCGAGTGCTTAAAATGTTCCAGGTCTGTTCTAGGAATTTTGACATATGAATCACATTATTTTACTTACGGTAGTAATGTAATGCTTCGTAATTATCTTTCTTTTCTAAAATATTCTTAGGTAGTCTCACATATTGTGTGGTGGTTGGTTACATGGGCTTTAGCATCAGATGATCTTAGTTTAAATTTCAGTTCCACCATTTATAGTAGAGAAGCTCTAAGGACTCCATGGGAACACAGCCCTACTAAAGATGAGCTCATGATTAATATTTACACAGCACTGGAGGAAAGTTCCCATGCATGAATGAGATCTATTTCTGGATTCTTTATTGAGCTACTGCTGTGCCAGTTTCAGATTATTATCCAATGAATTTATGGCACATTTTGCAATATGAAACAACAAGTCCTCTATTACTATGTTTTTCATATTTTTCTTGATTGTTTCCTTTCATCATTTTCCTCTAGAAGAAATTTAATGTAAGCTTACTGGGTTAAGATTTTGAGATTCAGATTTAATTGCCTTACATTTGGAAAAAGATAACATCTCTATAGCACTAATTCTTTCTATTCAAGAACATGCCATGTGTGTCTATCCAGTGCTTATGAATATTCCTATAATTTATACAGTTTTGGGATGACTTTTAGTTCTTATATTTATTTCCAAATATTTGTTAAATTTTCTTAGCTGGTTATAAAAGATCTATAGAAACACTTCCAGTACTGTATACTCATTTGAAAAACTGACACCCTGTTAAATTGGTTTATGATTTCAAATAGATTATCCACTGATTTTAAAAATTGTTCCCTAGAAATAATCATGCCTGAAAATAATAACAGTATGCCTTCTTCTTCTAATATGTATAACATAACATTTAGAATCTCGTTTAGATAGAACTTCCAAAGCTGTTTTAAATAACCACAAAATAGAGAAATGTTTGACTTTTTTATTTAAGTGAGAGACCATGCTTGTTAGGGTGCCTTTAGCTACTTAAATAAAATTTCCTATAAAAGAAGCTGAACTTCTGAATTAGTTTCTTGATCATTAACATTATTTTTTTTTTCTTTTCTTTTCTTTTCCCTGGTGATTTTGATATTGTTGCTGGGTCATAAAATATGCACTACATTAAACTTTAACATATAATGCCAAGTTATTTTCCAAAGGCTTATAGTCCCATTAGTAATTTTTAAGGGTTTCTGTGTCTTCAAATTTCCACTGATCCTGCTAATGTTCTATTTCTTGATTTTTAGCAATTTATGTTCAGGAAAATTCAAAATTAGATCATTTGGAGGTTGAGTATCTACTTTCCTTTGATCATTTATTTTTCCCTTTAAATGCTTTAATGTATCTTGCTTATTTTTCTATTCAACATTTTTTTCTTTTTCCTTTTTGTAATATTTCTTCTTTTAAAAAATTTATTCTTGATTAAAATATTTTACTAGTTATATATATTGTAAATATTTTCTACCAGGTGGTAACATGTATTTTCACTGTCTTATTGGTGTATTTTAAGAAACAGATTTTTAAAAATACTTTTCATATAGCTAAATTATCAACCTAATTCTCTATAGTTCTTTGTATAAAAATTAAAAATTTTCTTTTCATATTTAATTTTTCAGTCATTTGAAAACTACTTTTTGAGATTGGTACATTTTAGGAATATAATATTACTATTTTTAGTTTGTTTTCTGTTTTTTTTTGTAAAAATACAGTCTTTAATTAATTTTTAAATAAATTTATTTATTTAAATTAGTTTTAAGTATACAGTACATTCGTTAGACATCTATACTGTTCAATAAATGATCCCCCCAATTGCTTCCACCCTCCCCTGGCTCTCCACTTTAGCCATCATATTAATGCTAAGTGCATTCCCTCTGCAGTACTCCCCATCCCCATGACTATCCATCAGCTACTAATTTATACTTTAACTCTTCACCCCATTCTCCCAGCTCCCTAACTCCCCACCCCTCTGTCCGTCACCAAATTGTCCACTGTATTTGTGAGTTTGTTTTTGATTAGTTTGTTCTTTTTGTTTCCTAGTTACCGCATATAAGTGAAATACTATGGTATTTATCTTTCTCTGTCTGACTTATTTCACTCTCTATATGGATAACAAATTGTCCTAATCTGATTGTTGAAACACCTTTCCTTCCCCCTAATGACTGAAATGTCACTGCTCTCATGTACCAGATTTCCATATATGTTTCTAGTATCTGTCTTCCTTTCCATTGCCTAACTGGTTTATCTATGAGCCAATATAGAACTGTAGTATGATAATTCTCTACAAGTTTTTATTTCTAATAAAGCAAGTCTCTCAACTCATTCTTTTTGAAATTTTGTTGGCTCTATTTGGCCTTATGGATTTTTTTCTAAATAAATAATTATTATAAGCTTATAAAATTCCACAAATAATTTTGTTGGTATTTTGATTTGAATTCATTGAATTTATAAATTAAATTAAGGATAAATGGCATATTTACTACATTAAGGTATTTTATTCATTAACATGTTCTTTATTTCTTTAGTTCTCTTATGTCCTTCAATGAGTTTTAAAGTTTTCACCATAAATGCTTATTATTAGATAAATTATTATGTATCTTATGTTTTCCTTGGTTTTTTAATGACATTTTTAAATTAAATACTTCCAGTTACTAATCACTAGAGTATAAGAATTCTTCTAATTTTTACATGTTGATATCACTTCCAGTGAAGTAGTATATTTAAGAAAATCATAATAAAAAAGAAACACAGATTCTTTGATGTGGTGGAGGAGAGTGGGAAATTGTACTATCTGAAATGTAGCATTTAATAGCTGTTAAGTTTGTTTTTTGTTTTGTTTTTTACTTTCACCACATTTCATGGAATTAGAATACTAACACATGTTTTGAGGGGAATTGTGATCTAAGATGTGGTTCACTTCAAGTTACTTCTAAATGATGAGTGAAATATATAGATTGTTTGTTTTTTTAATTTTTTTATTCATCATCTAAGACACAATATAGAGAACATGCTGCTTAGTGTCCCAGATGATTACAGAAACAACAACTAATTGCTTGGCTCTGTGATGAAAAATGGAGGCAGAATGTTGCCACTTTTTCTCTTTTTTCATTGTGGGTATAAGGAGAAATTTTTCTTAAAGTCTAGAGGCAACCTCAGAATCTTTAATATGACATGGCAAGCATTACTTCCACTTGGTCAGAATTGATTTTGAATTAAATACATACTCTAGCTTAAGTAATAACATGTATGTAAGTAGAGGCTGAGCATGTGAGTAGAGAATAGAGTACACATCTTACAGGTTTTGTATCTTTATCTAACTTGGTATAAAGAATTTAATGAAAATTGAAAAACTGAATAAAGAATTCACTACAAGTTTCTTTCTAGCTTTAGTTTCTGCTGCTTTAAGAGGCCAATCTGGAAGCCAATCTGGAGTCCCACTTTTGTTCCTGTCAACTGTAATGCTGAGTCCCTTTTTGGAGATGGGTTTGGATTTCTTAATAGTCTTATTCTAAAGAGGTAGAAATTATACAATTTAGCACCGCTATTTTTTCATGGAACCTGCTTATAAAAAGGAGAGTATAGTTGTTTGTGACTGTAAAATTGCAAGAGAGGCCTTTCATGAAGCTGATAACATAAAGGAGAGAACACACCTGGTTCATTTTATAGCTGCCCCTGAAATTAGTTGCTGAACAGAGGGACAGAACACATAGATGAACACTAACGAAGGCCATGTGCAGTGTCAATGGGCGATCTTATCACCCAGACAATGGTTTGGTGATGAGGTCATAAGTCTGCATGACCAAACCATATTCTTAGTCTTAGTCTTGGTGATTTGCCAAAGCTCATAAAAGTAAGTGACCTGACATTATCTGAGGCCTTCTTTGAAAAATGGGAGTATGAGCTAACAAAATCCACTCTCTGACCTCAATGTCTTCTCAGGGTTCTACCATGGTGCCCAGAGCTCACAGGTGAGCACCTTTGTCATTTATGAGTCAGAGGCTTTAGCATCTGGGTTAGGGAGGTCACTCCCACCTTAACCACTCCTTACCGTGTTAAGAACAGTCATTCATCTTGTAAATTATACTACTTTATCTTGTCCCTTTAAGATAAATTTATTTGAAATTTAAAGTTCTAGATTAACAATAACTTGTCTTTGATATTTTCATTCCTGTGGACAATTTAATCAGTCTTGTGTTAACAGTTTTGTGTGTCCACCATCTTGGATAGCTTTTAATCTCAGGTTTTTATTTTTTTAAATGTGTAAACTGATTCTTTTAAACCTAGAAACTGGATTTTACTAAGTGACCTTCTAAGTAGTGAGCCTCCTACATGGGCTATCTCTTTTGAGAAATAAATATGACTCACTTTACCCAGTAAGTATTTTTTTATGTTATTATGGGTAAACAAAATTTGGAGTATAAAATCATACTTAAAATGACAGATATAAAAACCATACTTAATATATTTATTATTTTTAAAAATGCTATGTAATTCTTTATGCAAAACAAAAATTCTTTTTTTAATCCCTCTAATTTATTTACCTTGAGTTCAGACTTTTATATTTTAGGTTTTCTTAAACAAGAACCTCCATATTTACCCCAAAATAAAGAATTGATGCCTTTGTTCATTTGAAAATTTTGCTGTTCAGGTATTCGTAGTCTACAGTCACTTTAACCTTAACATAGTATATACATTATATTATTTCTCTGAGTTTCAGTCTTTATATCAGGAAAAATGGAGATAATATTACAAAAATAAAAAATTTGTGGTAAAAGTTATATGCAGTGAAAAATGAATGTTCAAAGACTCTGTAAATAGCAATGTGCTATAGAAATGTGGGATTGTTACCTAAACCATCATTTTGTGTGTGTGTGTGTGTGTGTGTGTGTGTGTGTGTGTATGTGCGCGCGCGCGCGTGCCTGTAATGGTCATTTTTTTCAATCCTACTGACTTAAACACTATCAAACTGGAAGCAAAGTAATAATGCTAAATATTTAGTGTCAGAGAGATTGTCTTTGTAAAATCAACTCAGTAGGCATTTTCTGAGATTATAATGACTACAAAGCAATTTGAAGCATTTAAGCAGCCAAGTCCTTTTGTATGTAATAGTGTCTATGTTTAGCTCACTGAGAAAATATCCCATGTAGAATAATCAGATAAGTAATACCTATAGCTAACCAACTGGAACAATGGTAGACAATCACTTGGAATCTCATGACACTCTTTCATTACTTAAGAGAGTTTGAAATCTTATTAATAATAGTCATGATTTTCTACATAATGAAATACTAAATAGTTAAGGCATAGAGAACAGACAATACATTGAACTGGAAAAATTCTAGGAAGAGCTATGGTGCTTCTGGTTAGAATGCCTCACTGTGGATCACCCACCTCCTATCCTACAGAATAGGCTTGATGGAGCTTGCTGGGTGTAAAAGTAAAAAGAGAAAAGAACATGCAAACCAGAACATGACAGATTCCTATAAGTCCCTCTGAAAAATGTAGGAGTCATATGCCCAATTGCAAAATCAACACTATCATTAAATATGCAGTAGGGTAATAATACAAAGTATGAGCCTGGCCAAAAACCACAAGCTCTGGAACAGGTTCAAACCAAACACAGACAGGAAACCACTCATCCAAACATAGTGAGGTTAGGTGCTCCTGAGTGAAAGGCAGAGGTACCCAGTGACTGATGGTCAACTTCTTTTGGTGAATGAGGCTGCCTAGTGCCTCTGAACTCAGGACTGAGGAAAAGAGTAGACGTATGCAAAAAATTTTTAGAAAAAAGTGGAGATACAAAATTATTGCCATTTAGAAATAAAAATTATTCTAATATAGTACTACTTTTCAAAGAACTCTTCCTTAATAGTTTTAGTTATTTACTTAGCTTATTGTTGAAACAAGTTCCAGTAAAATACTTTTAAATATGGGTTATAGATTGTTTTTTAAATTTAAACATAGAAGAGTTAGTTAAGCTGTTACCATTGTCTTCTAATACATTTTAATTGTTTTATGATATGTCTTTGGATGATGTAAAGTGATTTTCATGCTATCTACCTATCTACTTACCACCACCACCACCACCACCACCACAACCACCACCACCACCATTACTACTTCAACTAGAGAACATGAATAAAACATTTAACAGATGCCAGAAACTGTTCTAAGCATTTTACATATATTAATTGTAATTTTTCCAATAGCAACACTATGAATTAGTGTTATTATCTCCAGTTTTAGAAGAGGAAATTAAATCACATAGAGATTAAGCAATTTTCTTTGTAAGAGGCTGAGTCAGGATTACTACAATAACATGGACTTCCGATGATAGCAAAATTAAGTTTCTTTAAACGAGGAATTTTTTTGAAACTTTGTTAGATCTTGAAAGTAGTCTTACAGCATTTATTTATAGATTCAAAAATATATAAGAATGTGCCAGGCACTTCACTGGGGATTGGAGCTATCAGGTTGACCTAGGTATATGTCCTCATTTAAAGGTGTATGAAGACAAATACTCTTAGTTCTATTTGCACATCCTTAAAACATCCTTAAAAGCTGTGACTTCATAGTGACTCTTAGAGAAAGGGTTGAGCAGTAATTTCCTTCTAACTGCTTCAGCTGATCTAACAGTCTCAGCCGGGCTGCTTTACTTGTACTTGCTTGTTCCTGTACCTATTCTATTTCTGTAGAATGTCTCTATAGAAATATTCCCTTTCCTTGTTTTTTATTACCAGAATCATTTTGGCCAGATATTTCTTCATGCCAATCAGCAAAGATTGATCCACTTGGACATGGTTGATTGTTTAACCCAAAAGGACATTTCCTTTGAAGATGTGTTGGAAGATCCAGAGCTTCATTGTAAACCTCAGTAGGAAAGAAAAGGACATCTATTTCCCTCTAACACCAGGGTCACTCAGTTCAACCTGGGAAGGGAACAGGGATCAGTTGGCAAGATGACTTTCTAATCAGGAATACTCTGTACCTCCCTTCTGAACCTAAGAGGACCTGGGTAAGCTGACACAAATTTCTGTGTTGAACCTCTGCACCACCTCCCTTTGTCTTTGGTACTACTGTGTAGTTTCAGGTTCTTTTCCTCAGCCCAGTGTTCTTGAAAAGTGAGAATAAGTTTTTAACTCTAAAGTGCTGAATGTATATCTAACAACATATTATAAAGTGTACTTACATAGTGTCTTGATTTTGGTTCCTCCAAATATAGATTTGAGGGCAAGTAGCTTAATTTTAGAAGTTTACCACTTTTTTATTGACACAAAAATTTAAACAACAAGCAACTATTGTTGGCATACAACAATAAGCAGATATTGAGTTCTGGAGGTGAAATAGCTTTCTACAATGAGACAGGAGGCTGAGGCCATATATGCAGCATTGAGCTGATTTGAGCCAGGCTTTGCTGATCTTAGCTGGACTTGCTTATTTTTCTGGGAGTTAACTGACTGTTAGTTCATCTGCAAAGGCCTTGGATGGGAAGACGGGGATGACTCCACTGTGATCCAGGAGTCTCTCATCCTCTTACCTGGGACCAGGAATAGGGCATGCCCATATCATGAAGCTAACAGAGGGAAAAGGCAAGCAGAAATGCACAGTATGTTTTAGAGCCTCTGCTTTAGTCATTTTTACTAATCGCCACAGCAAAATCACGAAGCAGGTCCGGGAAGCAAATGCCAAGACTACCAATGTAAGATTAAACATGTTAGGATTTTGTGTGGAAATCAGCTATGATAGAGAAGGGGAGAAAGAGCCTGGAAATACTGAGATAGCTATGGGACCATGATGTAGATCTGACCCTGCTGAATGAGAGAGGGAAGGAAAGTTGGCTGGAAGTGTCCTAGACTGTCCTGCAATCTAAAAACATTTTGGTAAGTCCACAAAGAAGTCCTCAAGCCAAAGTTGGCCATTGGTGGACACTTATGTCTTCCAAGAATGGATAGTCCTTGGCTAGGAGCAGTCCCAGGGAGCATTTCCCTAGTACAGATGTAGCAATGACTTTTAGGGAATATCAATGAGTTTTAGGGGCTGGAGCGCATGGTCAATTATGCTTCATGTAGTTGGAGGCCTGAGAGGTACATTCTCATGGCTGCTACGTAAGTACAGCCTAGACTCAGAAAGTGGGGAAATATATTCTGCCTCTTTAGTGAATGAAATGGCAAGGTGACATGACAAAAAAATACAAATATAGGGAAGGATAAACATTTGGGACAATTAATGTAATAAGTCTACCATAGCAGATGAAGAAAATGCCAGCAGAAAAGGGAGAGGAGCGAGTAAGCAACCAATAAAGATTGCACCACTGAGGTAAATACCATGTGAGAGACTAGACTCAATCATTAACAAAATTCTAGGAGCCAGTGAAAAATACCAGTTGCAGAGATATCCCACCCAAAAGGTGAGGAAGATGATGAGTATTTATAGTTCGGTTTGGATGGAACTTAATTTAATACAGAAATAGTGGAAGATAAATATCTGGAAAGATAAAGGGCAAGGTAATATAGGGTCTTGACTGCTTGGCTAAGAAGTTTGTAGTTTCTTAGTAGGTAGTAGCACATATGGGCATTTTTAAAGCATAATCAGGGTTTTATATAACGAGCAGGTCAACAGTGGGGTAAGGATGGGTTGCAGAGTGGAGAAGTAGGAAGAAAAGGAATCAATCATGAGCCAGTTATAAAAGTCCTCAAAAGAAGTTTGAGAGCTTATACTAGAATAGCATCAATTAAACTAGATAAGGGTGGATTTAACAGACATCTTGACATAGAAGGGGAAAGTTTGGTGACTACTGTTTCATTGCAGGTAACAAAGGCTAGGAAAATCAAAGATAACTGGGAGGGTATCAGTCTGTGTGGCTGAAGGAAATGTGACTTAGGACAGAAATAGTGAAATTAGGAGAATAAAATAATGAGATCTTATTTGTGGTGGAGGAAGACTAGTGATGTTAGATGCTTGGCTTGGTTTCACCCTCATTAGGTTGAGGTATTAACCAAATTGCCAGTCAGAGACCTTTATAGGAGCTGGGAACATAAGACGGTAAGTGAAGTGGGAATCAGAGCTAAGAATGTAGAAATAGAAATCATTCCAATGGCACCAACAGCTGAGGCCAGGCATGGACAGGGTTGATACGGAAATGTCCTCATAAGATTGATCACAGCCCCAAACACTTCCTGGATCTAACTCATTGGAGAACATGACTTCCCTTCTGCTCAGCGTCAACCCGGTGTTTTTAATCATCGGAAGCCACCAAAGCATGAAGCAATCAGCACACGACAGAGGACTGAGGGAAGATGAATGAATTTAAGAAAATGGTCCCTCTCTTCCATACGAGTCGCTATTAATCCCTGACTCTGATTGTTTTTGCAGTTTTTATTCAGCCGTGCCTATGTTTTTTTCTGTGTTCTTTTTTTTCTTGCTCATTTTCAGCAATTTAAAACCCTGGTACAAATTTGTCTTTAAAAAATAATACCTATGAGAATGCTGGTTTCTAATTAGTGTCCAAGATGGAGAAAAAAAAAAAAACATGCAAGGTATGCAAATAAGACTGGGATAAATTCTTCAAGGTATGTGGTATTTGCACTTAAATCCAGTTTGAGGCTATAAAGCAAATGCAAAGGCCAGTGGAAATCCCCCAGTTTCTGCCAAACAGGTCTACATAAGACCAGGGCAACACTGGATCTTGATAACTGATTCATAGAATATGTTATAATTATTTGCAGTATAAGGGATAGTTCACTCTAAGGTGCCTAACAAAACTCATTTACCACTTCACATCTTTCCTACATGCCTGGAAAACTTTTTTTTGTCTACATACCAAGCCATACCAGGCCACTTAAAGGAATTCTCTATTACATTTACAAGCATGGCCAGAGCAGACTACACTCAAGAATGCTCCCACTATAGTTACATGTTCTCTCCCACTGAATGATATTCCATTATTTACTCATGATTGCACTGTGTCAGCTTCCTTCACAAACAATTATGTGCTTATTAATAATTATAAAAATAACAACTCTATATTAAGTGTACTTAATTGCCAAGCTCTGTGTAAGCATTCACCTTATATTCATTTTCATCTTTACAATAACTCTTTGAGGTAAATATTATTATCTCCATTTTAGACTGAAGAAAGATTTATTCACATTACAAACCTGCCATGTAGCTAGAAAGTGACAAAGTTGGGATTTGAGCCTACAGCTTCTCATTTCTTTAAATAAGAGAATATGTAAATGCACATGTCTAATAGCTGCAGAACAACTTCTATTATGTATCCTATATCATTAAGCCTGTAAATTGACTTGATATTTTGTTTTTAAATAACTTCCCCAACTTGCATTTACTAGCTTCTTGGTTTATTTGCTGAGGGTGTGGTTGGTGGTAGCTGTCCTACATAGTTAGGTCATGAAGTTCTGATCATCTGCCTTACTTGTAGCAGCATTTTTTTTTAATTGCACCTCATGTGCCATTGATAATCATTACTTGAGAAACCTGTGAAAGAGTAAAGTAACAAAGATAAGAAAAATGCTACATCATAGGCATAAAAACTTCTGCTTCGGCTGTTGCGTTATTTCTGCTTAGCTAAGGTAGGGAGAAATTGAATTTGACCTGCCTTTTTGTCCTCACGGAACTTCACTGAATAAATGGACATCTAATTAAAAGTGTTACAGCTTTGAATGGACCTGGTGATGTGGACAAAAAGGCCATACATAGATGTTATCTATTCAAGATGGGCTGGCAGTCAAGAAGGGTCTGCATAGGATACCACTGTGCTGGTCAAGCTACCACAGTCCAGAGTCTGGCCTTCAGCTGTGTCAATTTAGGAACCAGAATATGTAAACACAATGGAAATGGATGAGGTCCTCAGAATAGACTTAAGTAAACTTAGAGAAGTTGTAAAATAAAGATACAAATTTATTACTATATTTCCTAGATGCTAAATTGCAACTTTTAAAAGATTTTTAAATAAAAATGTTTCTTATGATGGAAAAACTTGTTTACTTTGTGTTTTACTTCATGTATTTTCTTTAACATGTTTTTTAAAAGTGGCCTGTGCTATAATAAATACCTTAGCACTGAGCAAATATGGCAATTAAAATGTGAAACTTAAGTCCCAAGAAGACTAGGGTCCTCTGGCCAGTGCTTTTATTCTAAGTATGTAAGATACACAGGAAGTAAAATTACAATAAAACCGTTGCCTGGGAAGACGGAATCTAAGCAGAGAGAGTTCTTTGATGTAAATGTTGAAAGAAATCAGACTAAGCTAATTTCATGCATCCATTTCTATCATTAGAATGTAAGGGCCATTCGTTCCTTAGGGCAGCGGTTCCCCAACATTTTTGGTACCAGGGACCAGTCCCCTTATGAGAATCTAATGCCTGATAATCTGAGGTGGAGCTGAGGTGATGACGGGAGGCTGCAAATACAGATGAAGCTTCACTTGCTCCCCTTGCTGCTCACCTCCTGTGGTATGGCCTAGTTCCTAACAGGCCACAGATTGGTCGGTACAGGCCTGTGGCCTGGGGTTGGGGACCCCAGCCTTAGAGGGCACATGGTGGCCATGACAGATATGGTGAATTGGCTCTGAGTATCCATTCTTGCCTCCTTTTAGTGGTCATTCCTGCACTTTAGAAGTTGGAAAAGTAAAACTTAACAGTCTCCTCCTTCCATATAACTAGGGTTCCGGACATGAAGCAGGTTCCACAGTGAGACAGGAGGCTGAGGCCTTTTTTATTTTTTGATGCTTTTGGCTGTTTTTTGGTAACAGGCAGCAGTGTCCCAGCACCCAGTCTCTTGCTTTGAGAACTAGTTGCAGCACTGGCAGCTTTTTGACCCCTGTACCATAGGTATCATGTATGTTCTTACATCAAAATAAAGCATGTCAGTGGCAATTTCCTGATTTCTTATCCTATTGATTTAGGCAGAGTCATTTCTATAGCATTCTTGGGGGAGAGAGTTTCATGCTTGGGACTTCAGTCTCCTGCACTGACCTCTGTGGACACAGTGATTTCCATGACAGTCACGGTCTCTCCTTTCTTACATTAATGTAACTAGTGATGTAACAGTCTGTTTTGACAACCTAGGAGCCATTCGTCTCTTTAAGATAATTGTGCACCTCTCTTCTCTGACCTATGATGTATTGATTCTATCTTTTGGCCTTTGGAGAACAATATTATTTTCAAGTTTTGGAGAGCAACTCAATTTTGCCTCCTTTACTATCTACAGGAAGAAATTAAGAATGTACTGGGAAGAGGCTTCAACACATGGTACAGATGTAGCAACCACTAGTAAGTATTGGAGAACATCACCAAATGTAACAGTCTATCGCACAATGACACTTAAAAGCCGTTTCAATAATTGTTAGGATTTACATTCCTACTCATTCTATAAGTTAAAGTACATTAGACTAGAATCATCTCTTACTTACTTTAAGCATTTTTTCCCTTGTGAAACAATTACATTTTTCTCTTTGACAAAAGAAAGACCTCAGCAGTTCTGCAGTATAGAGTAGCTTAATCATTTTATGCAAGTCACAGCTGATACCAGCCAAGACTACGAAGAATGATAACTATTTATATGGCCAAGAAAAATATAATTTGGAAAACTTAATATTTTGCATAGTCTTTTTTAAAATCTCTGAACACAAGATAATATCAGAAATGATGCTTTCAAGTGCAAATTAAAAGATGTGACTCCTACTCTTTCCTCTAAAGCCCGCAGATTAATCCAAAGTAAAACCACCTTTGTGACTTAACCTAGGATTTGGCATGCCATCTAATGTCTATTGAGAAGAATAATATATTGATCATTTACTTCTCAGGATCTGACAATTATTTCTATCTTTTAAAATTAGCTAAGACATAATTATGCCTATGATTTAACAGCTTTATTATTTTTTAATCTCCCATTGCAGCTTCTTGTTCTATCTATTCATTATATTTAATTATTTTTAAATTAACAAACCAAGGCTGCAACCTTTCTGTTCTCCAAGAAAGGTAACTCCAGTTTACATGGGAAAATCCAGGCTTTGTCAAACCAGAAATACTGTTTTTTCTAAGATGGTTGCTCAGAAAAGAGAAAGAATGTGAAATGTTGGAAGCTCAACACTGGGTCTGGCCCACCAGGCATTCAATTATCTTCTTTAATGGTTGAAAAAAAACCAAGGGCTTTTTTATAGGACAGAAAAGTGTGGACTTAGTAATGTCATCTCAATGGGATGTGTCTCTAGTTTTCTTTAATGACTCGTTATAATTTTTTTAGAACAACCTCTACTTTGTTCTCACTCTGTGATATATCTCAGGATGTTTATTATTATACAAACTTCGTGGTTAGTGAGATTCTAAAGTCCCCTCCTTAAATTCACAAATGTTCTGCAATTTACTAAACCAAATCATGTTCATTCTTTAAGAACAAGGAGGTGAAAAATGAAAACCAGAATACAAGTTTAAAAAAACATGGAGAAATTAAATAATAGAAAGCAAAAAGAAAAGATTTCTTTTCTTCCCTCGTCTCATCATCTCTCTTCTATTAATGTTTGCCTTTTCCTTAACTATCTTTGGTTTATACAATCAGATTTTCTTCCTCCTCTCTGCATTAGTCTCTATATTTCTGTTGTAGCCAGGAGTTATTTATGGGTAACAGCATCGCTGATACCATGTGCCATGATGTGGAGCAGAAAAGGAGGAGTTGGTTTCTCCATTCATTTTTGCACTTTTACAGTGTGCAGAATGTTTGCCTCAGAAATAACCATCACCATCACTAAAACAGCTTATATTTGTATAAGCCTATTGTTTTCAGGAAGCTTGCATTGTAATTTACACCCCCAGTAGCATCTATCCATTTACCTTTATTCTGTCTTCCATACTGTAGGAATCCACTCGTTTTACATCGCCAAATTTTCTACCATCTGAAAAACTTACTATTTCTTCTCTAGCCTTTTGGTCCCCAAGCTAAGGATTTCATTTGCTGTGCATTTAAACTCCTCATTATCCAGGTCACTTTTTTTAGTTTGTCAAATCTTTAAAATTTAGTGCAGAGAACTGCAAAGACTCATGACTTTTAACCTTTACTGATCCTGAAAGGATAATTAAAAAGTTGCAAGTTAATGTTCCTGCATCTTTTCACCATTTTGGCATATATTGAAAGTGAGGTCTATTAAAAATCTCCACATCTATTTTATAAGCCAAGTTTCTCATATGTTTGGTTGTATAATTTTGTTTTTGGCTTAAATGTAAAATTTTATTTTTATTTCTGTTAACTTTCAACTTGTTTGTTTCAATTAACTTTCAACTTGTTGGTTTCAGCTCCCAGTTCCTGGTTGTTAAAAACAATTTTGAATCTTGAGTTTGTCAATTTATTTAGCTACACTTTTAATTAAGATAAAAGTATTTTCAATGACCTTGAAGAAGAGAACATTATAGCTCTAGAATGTGATCCATTACACCTGCTAATACAATTAAATTGATTAACAGGTTAGAGCCATATGAAGCCACAATAGAGAATTACATCCACTACAGAGAACCTTTTTCTTACAGTTTCTTAAAAAAAAAATCCTACGCTTCTTCTTTATTAAAATCAGTGCATGGTCTTTATGCACAATAAGAAAATATAAACAAAAATAAGAAAATAAAAGTCACCCGTAATTCCTCTGTTCAGACATAACCAATGGTGACATTCTAGAACATGTCTTCTAGTCTTTTTGCATACACACATATCTATTTCTAATCGGAATTATAATTCTACACACTGTCTCGTCACCTATTTTCCTTACTTAACAATCTTGTCTACTCATTACATATTTTCCTGAAACTTCATCTTTAATTGCTCCATAGTGTTTCGCTGTGTGAATATATGATTATATCATTTTATCATTATCTTGTTGTTTTATGAAAATAATTATATTCAATATGTTATATATCCACCTACTTCTTCCCATTATACATTTGCTTTCTGACTAAACTGAAGGCCTCTCATTCTTTCAAGTGGCTCTGATGAGAAAGGCAATATGGTATACTGCAAAGAAGCTTTGTGGTTGTTTTGAGTTGGCCCTACTCTGCGTTGGCCCTATTGTCTTGAGTAATTTCTTTCTATTCTATTTCTACTCCTAGCATATTCAAGGTTGGAAACTGTGTTAAGGAGAATGAGATGGAAAAGTGCCAATAGCTCTAGCAGATGGGAAGAGATTGTCTTTCAAAGGACATTTGACAGGCACACTCTTCTCTTATTAAAATTTGGAGTGTTAACCACATTATTTTATCTTCCAAAGAAGAAATATACTGTTTTCAGCTTCTAAAAGATACGGTCTAGGTTTTTAGTTCCCTGTTTCTGTGAAGGATCATCTAGTTCTAGATCCAGAAACTCAGAAATCATACTTGAATGCGCCTTCTATTTTACCACCTCCTTCAAATCACCAATCCGCCACCAGGACGTGTTCATTATAATTTCCAAATGTATTCAAGTTCTGTCTACTCTCCTTCCCCACAGTCACCATCTTGTCCAAATCAGGATTGTTGCACTATCCTCACTTAGAATTTAATAATTTCCTACCTAGCTTCTACCACTCCCATCTAATCCCCACATGTGGCCAGGATAATCTGTTCAAAATGCTAGTCTCATCATGTCATAACTTCCTTAGAAAACTTCAATGACTGTCCATTGTTGTGAAGATGACATGACCCTCAAAGTCCAAGCAACCCACAGCCTGAGTGGCAGCATAGCATAGAAGTTGAGACCATGGACCCTGGAGCTATGACTGCAGTGGTTCAATCCCTGCCTCGAACACTAACTATCTGGGTCAATTTGAGAAGTCGTTTAACTGCTCTTTCCTTCAGTTTCCTCATCTATAAAGACAGGCTAATAATGGTCCTTCCTTCACAGGGTTTTTCAAAAAGTTGAAAAAGTTAATATTCACAAACACTTAAAAAACCTCCTGGAAACAAAATAAGAGCCATGTGTTAACTATTACTATTACCTGTTTCAGCTTCATCTTGCCCCCTCTTCCCTCCAGCTTGTTAAGTTCCAGCCACAATGACTTTCTGTCACCTCCTTAAATGTGCCAGGCTCCTTCTTGTCTCCGCCTCCCCCAGCATGCTCCTTTTCCTCTCCATACTCTCTCCCTTCTGTAGTGAACTCTGACCTTTCCTTCAGCCTCAGCACTCCCTGATCTCTGAGACTAGGAACTTTCTCTTGGCCCTTCCCTTCTGATTGATTAATGTTTGCCTTCCCCAAGAGAAGAGGAGGCAATTTATATTGCTAATCACTGTATCTCCTGTGCTTAGCACAGTGCTTGACACACAATAGCACTAGATAATTATTTGTTGTTTGAATTAATTAATATGTTCTGTTTTGTAAACTTCCATCATGTCATATCACATCACCCCAGCAGGTGGCACCAAAATGCATATTATCAGCTACTAAACCACTAGATTGATTTTATAGCATAATCTTAAACATAAGGACTATTTTTAGAATATCTGTTTCTCATTTTTTAGAAATAAAAAATGTTTGTGAGTTCTGCAGCAATTTATTTTTATGTTCAAACAAATCTTACCTAGTAGAAAGTGAGTATTAAGAATTATGAGAATTTGATATTTATAAATTAAAATTATTATGCTTCTAAAAGTTAAGAAGATCCAAATAATAGTCTACTCAGGAAACTCACTGCCACAAAATGCTTAGCCAGAAATTCTAATGCAAACTTAGGCCATTAAAATTTTCCCAACTTCTGGGAAGTTTTCCTGGTCTTGTAATATTAGGGTTGTTTTCAGCCAGTTTTGTTTTTCAATTGCTCCTATTACTGTATTATTTAATTTGATTTTAGAACTATGCCTAGTTACACTTTTCACGATGACCTTGTTGTGTGTAATTGCTGAAATGCTATTTTTGTTGTTCTTTTGTTTTCTCCACTTAAACACAAAGCTTTTTCTGGTAGAATCAGTCAAGTAGGTGGTCATGTTTTCTTTCTCTCCCTGCTTAGCTAGTGGGTCCTGGTCAAACAAGTTTAAGAAATGCTGCTCTTGTGTAGTGCTTAGAGAGAAGACCAAATGCCTGCAGAGAGCTGAGGCTGAGAGGTTCTGAGAACCTAGATTTAAGTTGAAAGTGGGGAAAAAATCCTTGAACTTCTGGTTTAATTTTACTCATGTAAAATTTGCATACTGTTTTAAAATCAACCAAACACATATGACTGTAAAATTTGGTATTAAAGAAAAGACAGGTTTATTTTCAATTATAGACCCCTGAGTGAAATAGATGAGCCATTTCATTCTGTAACATACATGCCTCGGAACTGAGCACTTCCGGGTACCTATTTTCTTCTTCATTGCAGAAGTCTGGAAGATAAAAATGTCAATGGAAAATCAATATGCTCATGCGAAAAATTCCCTCTAAATTAGCTAAAGTATACTAGGTCAATACTTATTTTTAAATAACCTGATAGTTTTATTTCAAGGGTTCTGAAGTTGATAATTGTTAATTATAAAACTTCAATTATAATCTGTCATGGAATTTGCTAAAGAATTCTGATTTTCATATATTCTAGCTTTCCTCCTTCTATGACTCATTTTGATGACTCTGAGATACGAATGTAGCCATTTCTGATAAACATAACCAAGAAGACAAGGAAAACCTAAATAAATTCAATTTGTATAAGATCACCAAGTCCTATTTACTCAAATTTCTTACTCTTCTCTGAACAAACATTTTACAAGGCTTTAAGCTTATTTGGCAACTTTCCTTCCTTTATTTTTTCTCTTTTTCATTCATTTATTAATTTTGTCACATGGAAATGCTCTAGATGCTGTGAATAGTAAAATACATAGATGATATAGTTCTGTTCTCTGCAAACTTCCAAAATAATATTAGTATATTTAGATCCTTGTTATAATTTCAATGCTTCCACCTATCTTACCCTTTTCCTTCCTAGCCTTGTGTATTTGAACCTTTCAAAAGCAGCTAACACCAACACAATTAAAAAATAGAAAGTTCATGGAAAATAGTATGGTCATGTTTTAAGACTGGGGGTTGAGGACAAAAATGAAGATAAATTGCTTTTTTTCTCTGTGAAATAAAAAGTATACTAAATTAAAATAACTATTTGGCTTTATAACAATAAAAGTAATAGTAATTAATATTTCCAATCATTGTACGTATATTAACTTACTTCCTAGTAACAGCCCATGAGGAGGTGCTATTGTTGTCAACAACTAACAGGTGTGTTTGCTAAAGTTTGGAAATTAGCACCAGGGACTGAGAAGAATAAAATCTCAGAGTTTGATGATTTTTTTTCCTTAAAGTCAGTTTTGAAAATGTCTGGACAGTAGATGAAGTTACTCTTTTTTGAAACTTTGGTAACTAAATCCTTTAAAAGAAATAAGAAGGAATTTGAATTATACTAAATAATATTGCAGATTTCTTGCATTTACTTTAGTATTGGTCTTACTAAGTGCAGTCTATGAAATCACATGAAGTGTGCTCATCTGGGAGATATCATATCCTAAGGAATGAAAGCTCAATTCAAGCTATCATTAGCTAGAATTCAGTGTAAGAATTCCCATGTAATTTGCTTCAGCTTTTAAAAGAGAAAGTCTTAAAACAAGAAGTATTGTGCTAAGCTAAAAGAAAAAAAGATGAAACCCACTATTTTCATAAAAGATATAAATTCTAGGACTCTTCCTTTTTACATACATTAACACAATTTCTAATTAATTGCAGCAGATATGATTTCAGCAAAAATGTACAAACAAGTGTACGTCAGAATCATAAGAAGAAAAGACAAGTGTGGCTTTTTCATATTTTTGAGTTTAAGAAGGGAAAAATTCAATCAGAAAAATGGGGGAAATGTTGATATTAGTCTTTGGCTATGTGGCCATACCCATGATTACTATGGTAACGGGCAGTGAAACAATGACATAGTCTCTCAAGTTGAGTGCCAAGTTTAGGAAATTACTCAAAGGACTGCCTCTCTACTCCTCCTTTCCTGGCTAAGTGGCTGTTGAAAGGGCAAAACCACAAAGACACTCATCAGTACCAGAAACAATATTAATTAACAAACTCATGCATTTATTTATTCATCCATTTACTCAGAAAATATTTACAGTCTAGCTACCTAGAAACCATTTTCCTGGGGGCAAAGTCAGTTCTTAGAGAAAGTTTGATGTGCTGCTTGATCTGTTTTTCACTGATGATCTAAAAATAATGCTGCTTCTTTTTATGTTTCTTAAAAAAAATACCAGTGAACCTTTAGGACTATGAAAGTGGAGGCTTCCCTTTTCATATGAGCAGACTATGGGCAACACAAATGGCTTGACAACAAGAGAAAATGGCAGTTCTGAGCCTGTTGAAGTTTGGGCCCCTGCAGAGTAGAGAGTCCTCTGAAATCTGTAGTACCAAGTTCCCAACTCAGGCTCTTTTTAAGTTCTCTAAGAATGACTTTTCTCATCTAGTAAAGGTTTTTGATTTAGTCTCTAATTCTAAAGATTAAAAAGAATACATAGTTCAAAGAGGAGAAGTGAAACAAATAAACAAACAAATAAGGTTAATAAAAGTGAAATGGAGAAAAATAAAAACACATTTTGAAAATTAATTGTAAATTGGGGTCACTATATACATTATTTTATGCAATTCTTACAACAAATGTATTAATTGATTAGTGTAGTACCCACATTTTAGAGTTGAGAAATATGCTCAGCAGGTAGCCCAAAGTCCAGTCTTGGGTTGGGCAGAACCAGGATTCCAATTCAAATCTAGGTGACTCTATACTAAGGATCTTTCCCCGACACATAACCAGAGACTGTTGATTTATTGAACAATAGTTGTTAGCACATTGCTCAATGAGAGTCTGCTAGGGGTTTAATCATGTTGAGGTGTGTGTAATTTCACTTCAAATAAAGCACAATTAGGATGATCAGAGAAGCACAGAAACTCATAGAAACTCAAAGGACATTGAGTCATGGCAAAAGGTGCAAGGTGCACAGTCACTATGATGAGGCAGCTGCCCAGTTACTGATTCATATATTCCTTCATAGGATGGTGAGTATAGCAGTACGTTTATAACTGTTTAAACAAGAGTTCATTAAAGTTGTTTGGAAAGTTTTTATGTAATGCATGAATAGTTGGCAATTAGAAAGATTGTAGAATTCATGGCCCAGAAAAGATTATTGGAATACTCATTCCTTTATTTGTTCACTTACAAACTCTAGAATACTTTAAAGTTAAATAATATGTGCCAGACCCTGTTCTAGAAATTGTAGACCACGTCAAGACAACCAAGATGCAATGTCTTCATTTATGTCATATGTTCAAAGCTATTTATAAGCACCTCCATTCTAAACATTGTTTTAGGCATTTGAGCTACTTTGATGAATAAAATGGAACAAAAATACATGCTCATATGAAGCTTATATTCTACTGGCAGAAAAAAACAAATAGAACAGATGATATTAAGTATTATAAAGTTAGGCTATAGGAGTTGAGAGTATGGGACTAAAGGGATAGGATTAAAATAGGATTGTTAGAAGTCTCATGGGTGTCAATCAAAGCTTAGAAGAGATGGGGGAGTGAATCAAGCAAATAGTTTGAGAACAAATATTTCATGCAGAGGAAAAGAACAAGTGCAGAGTCTCTGAAGGAACCGTGTGCCAGATATGTTCAAGCAAGAATAATGTGGCCAGTATGGCTTAAGCAAAATTGAGTGTGGGGAAAGCAGCAAGACAAGGGGTCACAGCTCCTACTGGGAACTAGACTGTGTTGAACTTTGTAGGCTGGGTGAAGGATGTTGGCTCTTACTCTTAGGGAGATAGAAAACCTTTGGGAAACTATGAATTCATGAATGACATATACTGGCTTAAGTTTTAAAAGGATCTATCTGGCTTATGTGATGAGAACAGATTATAGGAGAGCAAAGTTAGAAGCTGAGCATCCCTGAAAACTATGACCATAATTCAAGTGAGAGTTATCAACAAACAAACAATATTTAAAGTCAAAATAACAGCATCTACATTAGAGCAAGCATGTTGCTAAAAGAAAAGAGATTCAAAGACTAGTGTTAAAGTGCTGGAACATTTAGTTGTTGAGTTGATTTGAAGGAAGTAGTAAGTAATACCGAGAAAGAGGTCATCACTGGCCTTGATGGTTAGGATCAATAAAGGTGGCTTAATAACTTTGTGATGTAGGTTAAGTAGCTTAATCTCTCTAAGCCTCAATTACTCAGCCTTAAAATGAAGGTAATAATATTGCCTTCAAATGGTTCTTTTCAATATTAATCAAGTAAATGTATAGAAAACACTTATCAGAGAATCTGAAATATAGATTCCCTATAATCAGTTGCCCTATTGTATGTTATAACTTAAATTGAGTCTGTAAATTAGAGTGGTTTTTTTTCACTTTCAAAAATAACAAAACTTATTCACATAAAAATCAGGCTAATTATCACGTTTTAGAATTCAGTTCTGATCAACAAATATTTATTGGATACTTAGTCTAACTCAGACCCCAAGTTAGGTGCTAATGGTATGAAGATGAATAACACATGATCTCTATCTTCAAAAAAATTGTGGTCTTAAGGAAGAACAATAAAATAAATAAATCAACAACAACAAAAATAGTTGTAATAAAATATGGAGATTGTTAAGAGAGATAAACAGATTCTCATCCATGTTTTTCAGAGGGTCTTTGGCAGGACGCCTTATCAGAGGTCTCAAACTCTGCTTAAAAATTACTTGAGAATTTTGTTTAAAATGCAAATTCTATCTGTATTTTTAACCACTGATGCAGGTGAAGTCCACCTTTAACAGGCAATTCTTATTTACACTAAGGCTTGGCACCTACTGGTTTATAGAACTGTGGAGGAAACACTTTGCTCAACTCAAATGTTCAGGTAAGACACCTCAGCTGATTCTTAAAGGTGAATTAAAGATAGCTACATGAAAAGAGGTAGAGAGAGATTTCATGGCTAAGGACTCAGGGCAAGCAAAGGTATGGCTACAGGTGGAAATAGCATGGTGTGGATGCATGGTTGGGTATTCAGAATCAAGATCTCCCAGTATTATGGGTCAGGGTGAAATAGTTTGGCTATCAAAGGTGACTTAAGTGAAAAAATCTTGCAAATTGCCTTTGAATGTTCTTCACGTTTTTCTCATGATTTTCCATGTCTCACATATTGAACCACCTAACAGATCATGCCTCTGCCAGAGCTTCTGAATCACTGAGGACCAGTATAACAGTTGAAGAGATACAAGGGCTTATGAAATACCCTGGATTTGCCCTTTTGCTTCTAGACAGATTGGATTTGAGATGCAAAACAGGATATCATTTGATGTTTATTCTTTATCTCTTGGTTCAAAATAACCTACTAGGCCTGTCAAAGCATATATAACAGGTGTTAGCAGACCAAGAATTTTACTTGTGATAATATCAGGTGAGTTAGCATTCTATAGGTTCTTATAGCTTAGCCCTTGAGGTGAGGCGGGCCTGCACATTTTCACTCCTACTAAGATTTCTCACAACCTGGAATGCCTCAGAGAGAGTATGTCATGCCATCACTTGATCAAATTGCTTCACTCTCCCAGGATCCACCTTCTCTAGTTTACAGAATTCCCATCTTGGTGAATGACCTTGGTTTATTTGTAAGAACTAAAATCTATGAACAGAAGGGCTGTTAAAAGTTGTGGTGTCATGGTAAGGAATAAAAAACAAGGCAAAAGCAATGGCCAGACTTACTTCTGTTCCTTCTCTTCTAATGATACCACTCTCATTTGTCTTTGATTATCGGGGAAGCATGTTTGCATTGGACAAGGCACCTGGCCAGTAACCAGTGGAGACATTAATCTAAACAATTCCTATCTTGGGATTTGATGAAAAAATTAATATTCTCTCAAGTTGTGCTTTATGTAGTGAGGACAATAATTATTGAATTCCATTGAATTTTCTTGAATGGGAAGAACGATAGTTAAAGGTATTTATCTTTTGCTTATCTATCCAATATAAACTGAATTTTCATGCTTAGAATGCCAGCACCAAGTGACAGGCCATCAATTAGCTCTGCTTACATCTTTCAAATACTCTGAGGACATCTTATCATTTGTTTCTGTTAAAAATTTCAAAAAGAACATTAGTGGAAGTCAAAAAAGATATGAAGTTTATTCACCCTCAATGATACTCCTCAAAATTATGCTATTTTTATTTTTTGTGGTAATATTATAATTGAGTAATATATGATTCATGAGTTCTGCTCAGTTTTCATTGTCACATATAACTTTGGACAATCACTTTATTATTTCTACACCCCCCACACAAATTATTTCTGTAAAGGCTTTTCATATCAATCAAAACTAATATTACAAATAACAGAAATCTAATCAAAAAAATCTCAAATATAAAAAAGGAATTTAATAAATAACTAAATAACTAAAATAACTAAAAAATCTAATGGCAGCTTCTGGTATTAATTGGGTCTAAAGTTCAATAGATTTCTTCCAGAATTGTTTTCTTTGACAAACTTCTAAGTTTTGTAATATGTTTGTGGATGTTTGTGTGTGGTGGAGGGAAGGTAGGTGTATCAGGGGTAGGGCATTTGCAAAACTCCTAGTTCTGTTTTCATCACCAGTGGCTTCAGCACAGTGAATGAGGATAAATTTTCTGCACGATTTGGCTGTAGGAGGGAGAATAATATTTCTGGAAAAAGGAAGAGCATATAAATTTGAAACATCATGTGTTTAGGAAGCTTTAGATAGCTTGATGAGGCTAGAATGCAGAGTTCCCATGGGGCACCTGTGAACAGATGCCATATAAAGATAGACACCATGAGTCTTGGTAAAAGGATTTTAGTTAGTTTTCTTGTTTTTTGTTTTGTTTTGTTTTGTTTTGTTTTGTTTTGTTTTTAATGATAGGGAATCATTGAGGGTCTCTAAGTAGCAAAATATAATAAGATTTTATCTTAGAAAGATTATTCTGGTATTAATATGAAGAATAGACTTGACGAGGTTAAGACAAGAAGCCAGGATTGTTTATGGTAAAACAATGAGAGATAATGAGGGTCTGAGCTAAACTAGAGACAACAGGAGCATAGAGAAGAGGAAAAATGTTAAATATCTGACAAATTGAATGTTCAGTGTTTAATTATCATTTAGAAGGTAAAGATGAAGGAGCAGAAGAAGTTAAGGGAGGGAAAACAGGTGAAAAAATTACTTCTGAGATTCCAACTTGAATAAATGGTAGTCTATTCAGAGGTAAGAAAAATAAAATGAGAAGCATATTTTTGCTGGAGTTATATGTATTAAGGGACAGATAGCCCAATATAGAACATATTGTCATGCAGTGAGCTCAGGTAGAAAACATCATCTGGAATAGGCTCAAACTCATATGCAAAAGCAGGTATATGGGTGCTCTTTCTCCTCACACCCCTACATAGACACGCTTAGGTTGAGGTGCAATTAAAAATTACATATGGCTATAGATTCCAGTGGAGGGACCTTGACCTCCTGAGGCTCTTCCTTCATATTTGTGCAAACCTGAGAGCAACTTTGTGAATCACTTTGGGGGCAGAGGGTAAGCAGTCAGAACCTAGGTGCCAACTATTTAAGGGAGTACCACAAAATATCAGATTTCTAGGGCTAGAGACCCAAGGAAATTTTGGGCTAAATGAAGCCCCTGAGGTAGAGAGAGGTTCTTCTTTAGAGAATGCTGTTTGTCTCCACAAACATTTTCTGTAGTCATTTGTAGATATGTTCCTGTAATTTAGAAAGAGTTCTGAGGTAAGAATACATTTTGAAAGTAATCAGCATATATGCTGATAAAGTTTTGGATATTGCCTAAGGAGAACAAATTGTTAGAAGAGAAGAGAGACAAGAAATGTGGGAGAGGCCAGTGTTTAAGGAGGAAGGGAGAAGAAGAAACTCAAAGGGTGATCATGAAGAGGAACTGAAAAAAAAGTAGGCACCAGACAGATAAAACACTAGAAGAGATGGTTATCCTGAATGTTAAATATAATTTAGTCTACAAAATGGTACTGAGATATTAAAGAGTTAAGAATTAGAGATCATTCATTGACCCATATATCTCCTATTCCAAAACAAGTTCACATTTTCATATTTGTAATTCTGCAACAGTTGTATAGTTAATATGTACATTTTTTATAGTATTTCTTCCTTCCTTCCTTCCTTCCTTCCTTCCTTCCTTCCTTCCTTCCTTCCTTCCTTCTTTCCTTCTTTCCTATCTTTTTTGTTCTCGTAGAATATTATTAAATGGATAATATCTGTTGTATATATACCATCTTAAAACTAAAGAAATTCATTAATTAGAAGGTTCCTAGAGATCTTAGCAAGTACAGTTTTCAAATACCAGTAGTAGGTACACAGAGACACCCAAGAAACATTCCACAATTCTACTTCACCCTGCAAAGAGCTTGAAAAAGCAGGATATAAAATGAATAAAATTATCTTTAAGAGGAAAGTTAATGACCAAATGGGTTAAAATAGAAAAATTGCCAAGTGACATGATTCAGGCCTGTTCATTAAAGGAAGTATATAAAGTAGAGTAACAGAGAGAAATATTGGTAGCACCAATTTAAATCTTTCTTGGGGAACTGAAAATCTTGATCCACCAGGCTTGGATCATGATCATCCTTGTGAAGATGAACTCACTAGGTCATTTTAGCATGATGAGCTTAAAATATCCCAGGTTATCAAGCTTCAAATGATAATTGGCTATCCATATGTTGGAAAGAATAAAAGGTATATTTCTTATGTAAATCAATGATATCATATTTATTCTTGCTTTTGGTTAGCTGGAAAAATTAGATCTCTGAGTCTGTGAGGGGTGGGAGTCAAAGAAAGTGATCATTCCCTGCCTTTCCCAGAAACTTCTATAAGAGACAGCTATCTGGTCTCCTGTAGAACTTCTCTAGCTAATTGCTTGTCTTAGGAAGTCTGCCACTATAACTTGAAGAAAAAATGTGTTAGGTTTTAATACAGGAACTAAACACAAAAAGTAATAAAACAACACCAAAAATTTAACTTTCATGAAAGTCCAGCATAGACTACTGAGTGCTTTATATATATATATATATAATGTATAAAATACATATAACACATATACATATGTTATATATATGATATATAATATATCATAGTGAGTCATTAATACATCTCATAGTGAGTCATTAATTCCAGTTTAAGAACTATTGTTCATTAAAGGGGATGATGTTTGAACTGGCTTTAAAATGATAGAAAATATTATTTAAGATGAAGATGAGAGAAGTACACTTCAAGTAAAATTGTACACATAAAGACTGGAAATCAGGAAAAAAACAATCAATGTATTTACAAAATGAGTTACTAAGTGAATCATTATTCAAATGTAAAAAAAAATTAGCAATTCAGAATTTACCTTTAAAAATATGTCAAAACTGGATCTCATTAAATTGTATATTTTCCAAATAAAAAGTGATTAATTTTTGAGTAGAACACAGTATCAAAGATCAAACTGAAATCTGGAAACACAAATTACCTCAATCCATTTAGTATGTTTCATATCATCAGTGCTATTTTAATTTAAATTCAAATTATAGATGGATAGTAAATGGACAATATAATAAATCAGAAACTTCATCTTACCCTCTTCTTAGAAAAATGAATGTTGTATTTCACATACAAAGGGTCCAGAATACTTAGAATTGGATAATTAGAAGAAACAATGGCCTCCTTACTACTTCTGTAAAAAACAAGCTCAGCCACTTTCCTGGTGAAGGATGACAAAGAAGAAATAGAAAAACATTTTACCAATTTGCTGTTATAGAACTATACAGGTATAAAACATAATTTTATTTAGGACTTCTAAAAGTGGCAATCAATGGTTCCTTCACTACTAGAAGTTCAGATAAGACATATTTACATGAAAACCTACAATATGATTATATTACTGCCTTTAAAATAATGCAAAAGAAAAGTTTTAATGTTTTTTTTATTTTTTTTTTTAACTTAGCTTTAAATTACCAATTGTTATAATATACTTAGCCGATTATTTCTGGGGAACTCTAAACAATAGTCAAGTATTTTGCAGCACATATTAATGTAATAATTCAATTACCTACTTGGGTATACATTAGAGCTTGAACTCAATAACTCTTAAATCTGCATTTTTCTTTTTTTTTTTCTTTTCTTTTTTGGTTTGTGATTATATTTGTAGTAGATGTTAGCCCTCCAAGAAGCAATATGGAGTATTTTGATACTTTAACTGTTGAAACAAAACAAATAATAAGTGAATTTTCTGTTTTTTTTTTCATTTGATAAATGACTACCATCTGTGATATGCCCAAGTTTTTAGGAAGAAGTCTTGTAGTATCCCCAGACCAGGATATAAGAGAGACTCAATAAATGTGTGAGAGAGGAAATGAGAGGAAGAGAGAGGGAGACAAATTTTTTAAGATGTATAACTAAAAAAAAAATAAAGTTTTAGCTCAGTGATTAAACCTGAATTGTTTGGAATTCTTATTAATAGCTAAGATGCCTTTCTTTTAAATTATAGAAGTAAAATACATTAGACTCTTTGAGATGTGAGCCCTACCTTCTACTATATAGTGCATTTTTGGGTTTAATATGCAACACTGCTCCCCTCTATTAGCAGATACTTTAAAATTTCTTAGAAGATGAAATATGGATGTGTAGTTCACATGAAAATGTAAATGATTGTGAGCTTTTATAATTATAGTGAAGGCAATTAACAACAAATTCAAGATTAGAGAGGTCCCACAAAAAATACCATTGCAAGATTTTATCTATCTTATGAGTGCCCATGTAAAGAATAAAATCCATTAAATATGTGCTACAAGTTGAATTATCTCCCCCAAACAAATTCTTATGTTGAAGTCCTAACCCCTACTACTTCAGACTATGATCATTTGGAAATATGGTCACTCTGGAAATAATCACTTAAATTAGGATGAGGTCATATCACAATAGAGTGGGCCCCTAATTTAGTGTAAATCGTGTTCTTATAAAAAGGTGAAATTTAGAGACAGGCATGCTTACAGGGAGAATACCATGTGAAGAGGAAAGTAGAGATTGGTGTGATGAAGCAGAAGCTAAAAAATGTCAAAAGTTTCCAGCATTTTAGGAGAGAAGCATGAAACAGATTAGTTCTTACAGCCCTCTGAGGAATCAACACTTTGATTTGGAATTTCTAGCCTCCAGAACTGTTTAAGCAATACGTTCCTATTGTTCAAAGTACCTAGTTTGTAATACTTTGGTATGGCAGCCCTAGCAAAATAATACAGCATACTTTTGAAATGAAAGACTAACACTTACATTTTCTAAGGAGGGTGAGACAATTTTTCTCAAGTCTTCTGTGTCAATTTTGTTTTCCTTTAAATTAAGAGTCTCCAGGTGTGTCACCAATAGTCACATGTCTCCTCTGAAAAAATTCCATAAAATCTTTCTGCTTTTAGGGACATGCATTTCTTGCCAATTGATACTAACTAGAAAATGCAGTCAGGGAAAGTATTATGCCAGTACCTTCCAGTGTCCTAGGGCTAGTGGCTTCCAGCCATAATGCTGAACTTGAGTCAGGTAATTTTTTATAACACAACACTTTTCTGTGGCCTGCAGGCATTTGAATTCAAAATCTTCCACATGACAAGAATCCTATAAGTATGGGACATAAAGAGGAGGTTATTCAATGAGGAATAAATATCAGGCTGGTCTAAAGTATCTTCTCTCTAACACTAAATTTCAGAAGTCAGTGGTGCAATTTTTGCATCATTTTAATGGAAAAAGATGTGAACCTCACATCTTATATATAAAATATATATAAAATATTGCTTTTATATTATTCACACAATTCTATGGTGGATTGCAATTTCCAAGACAGCTGTAACAGGATTGCCTCTCGAATGATGGTGGGCTTCTGAGCTGTCCGTAACTATTGAAATGCAGTGGAAGTGAGGTATTGTGAACTCTGAGGCTGCCAGGAAATGCGAGGCAGCTTCTTTGTCAACTGAAACATTGGCCTTGGAAGTTTGAGAAACCATATGAGAACTTTGACTCATCTGTGACTATGCTGTGAGGAAGCCTAAGCCACGTGGAGAGGGGACATATAGGTGTTCCAGCTCTGAGTGACAGCTGAGAGGTCCATGCTGCATTGACAGTTAGCATTGACTGACTGCCAGACATGCCTAAAGATGATTCCAGAGACAAAGAAAGACCCAATAATCCCACCTCTGGGTATTTATCCAAAATAACCCAAAACACTGCTTTGAAAGGACATGTGAATTCATATGTTCATTAAAGAATTATTCACAATAACCAAGAAATGGAGGCGCCAGTGGATGAATAGATAAAGAAGAGGAGGTACATATATACAATGGGATATTACTTAATCATAAACTATTATGAAATCTTACCATCTGTAACAACATAGACGTTTCTAGAGGTTATAATGTTGAGTGGAGTACATCAGACAGAGAAAGATAAATGCCATAGGATTTTACTTATGTGAGATCTAAAGAACAAAATAATTGAACAAACAAAACAGAAACAAACTCACAGATTCAGAGAACATTTTGATGGTTGCCAGGTGGGAATGGTGTTGGGAAGATGAGTAAAAAGCGGTAGGAAATAAAAAGTCCAAATTAGTAGTTGCAAAATAGTCATGGGGATGTAAAGTGCAGCATAAAAAATATAGTTAATATTGTATAACAATGTATGGTGTCAGGTGGGTACTAGATTTATTGTGGTGATCACTTCATAAGTTAAATGTCTAATCACTGTTGTACACCAGAAGTTAATATAATGTGTATCAACTGTAATTAAAAAAATTAAAAATTATTAAAAAAACATGAAATGTAGTATTCACCATTGGCTGGTCAATTTTTTCCTTATTAGTTTAAATTTAAGGCACTGATAATAAATGTATTTTTTTCTTGGTGCTTAAGGCACATGAACACATACTCAACATTTAGGTGCAATTAAGAAGAAATTAGAAGGTTTTTTTATGTCTTAAATTTTCTTAGCATCTACAAATATAGTAATTAATTAAAATATTTACTTTATTTGCTATAACCACTATATTTTCTGTCTAAAGGGACATATCTCTTTTATCTTTGAAGTGATACTCATTGTCCAGAATTCTATTCCAGGAAGCTCAGTCAATGGTAACTATTAGGGTAATCTTTTATTGCTATTTACAGATGACCTCAGATATTTATTTCAGTTCCTTCAGAGAGTACAGGATACTAGTTCTTTACATTGCATTTATGTCATTGGGAGTTTTTAAAGAAAAGTTCTTATCTGTCTCATGTCAACAGATACTTTTCCCATAATAAGAAAGATGATTAGATCAGAAAGACATTTCAATTTCCAGGGGCCATTGACTAAATCTGATTAAAATTGTCTATGAAGATGTCTGGTTTACCAGAAATCTGAGGAGTAGGAGTGGTCTCATTAAGTAGATAAATCAACAGAAAGTGTTTGCACAGTGGTAGTATTTTTTTGCTCTGTACTTTAAGGCCATTTCAATCTAGTATGCAGGGCAGATCTGGCTGAAGGGTAGGCAGATTTTAATCTCTATGTTGTAGATTATGGTGCATTTATTTTCACTGAGTTAGCAAGTTCTCTCACACATGTGAGCTCACACTCTTATTTGTAATAATCTAGTTTACTATCATTGAAGGCTTTGTGACTCATGATGTGGTTCGTGGACAAACAGCTTTAGTATCACTTGATAGCTTGTTAGAAATGAAAAATCCCAGGCCCAGCCCAGACCTGCTACATTCCCAATGATCCCCTATGCACATTAAAGTTTGAGATACACTGCTCTGAGGTAGGAAGACTTTGTCACTAGGTAGACATAGCAGTGTGCGATGAAAATTTATATGGACACTGCTAAATATGTGTAGAGAGAGTCTCATTTGGGCTTTTTCTGTCCTGGTTAGTATTTGAGAATATGACAGTGAATGGCTGTTCAACCTGTTAAAGTTTCAGGATAATAGTCTCACATTTCTAAATATTTAGCAACCATGCCCTTTATTTACATTTGTTTTAAAAAATATGTATAGTGCTTAAAGAGGTATTCCCCATCAAGGAAATGAGTGTGAAAGTATCAAACTCAAGAAACCAATCCATATGTCCTTCAATAGCTAATAGATAAATAAATTTGGTCTAGTCATACAGTGGAGTTCTATGCAGCAAATGATAAAGAACAGGCTTCTGCTACATAAACCAATATGGAGAAATATCACAACCTAATGTTCAGCAAAGAAGCCAGACACAAATGAATACATACTGTATAATCGATCCCATTTATATAAACTATAAGAGGCAAATTTAACTTATGGTATTAAAGCTTTATTTAAAATATTTTTGTAGTTATTATCTCTGTAATCAAAAAAATAATTCTTAAATTTATCTGGATGAATAAAGAGGTAAGAAAGAGAAGAAAAATTTAATGTTAATACTAACAAGGAGTATCTTCCTTGATCTGTAAAATGTTATAACTTAGAATAATTAAAACAATTTTGAACTGGTTCAAAGGGGAATTTAAAGAAATGGAAAACTTTCTGTAAAAGATGCTAACCATTATCAGATTTACATGAAATAATTTACTAATTATAAAGTACTGTCTTCAAATATAACTATATGAATTATTATCATTAAAACATTTTATTAAAGTATATTCATTTAGTAATGCACACGTGAGGATTAATTATACATGTTGGTCAAGAAAGCCCTTTCTCATATCCCTTTTAATCTTTACCCTCTCCCATTTCCCCAAACTAGCTACTACACTGCTTTCTAACATCACAGATTAGTTTTTTTGTTTTTAATTACATACAACTGGATTGTTAATATTGTATGTGTTTATTTGTAATTGCCATTTTTCACTTGCCATATGTTTAAGGTACATTTAAAATAATGTCAAAATGATAAATTAGTTCTCACTTTGGCAGCACATCTATTAAAATTGGAATGATACAAAGAAGATTAACATGGCTCCTACACAAGAATGACACACAAATTTGTGAAGTATTCAATATTTAAAGGGCCAGAGGGAAAAGTCACAAAACCTAACTAAATTCAAATAACAGACAGAAATTTAAGGACAAAGAAATGATGGAAACACTGAGCTACCAGAAAGCAAAAGATAAAATGACTATAGAAAAACATCACATAAAAAGTTTAATAAAACTGACAACCCTATGGCCAAACTCACTAAACAAAAAAGAAAAAGGATGCAAATAAACAAAATCAAGGCTGAAAGAGGAGAAATTATAATAGACACCACAGAAATACAAAGGATCATACAAGAACTATGAAAAAGTATAAAATACCAAATTTAATAACCAAGAAGAAGTAGACAAGTTCTTAGAAATATACAAAGTTCCTAGACTGAATCAAGAAGAAATGAAAAATATAAATAGATTGATTAGTAGAATGGAAATCAAAAACCTATCAAAATGTAAAAGTTCAGGACCACATGAATTTGCTAATGGGTTCTACCAACCATTCATAGAAGATTTAATATCTTTATTCTCATACTCTTCCAAAAAATCAAAGAGGAGACAATATTTCTTAACTCATTTTATGAGGCCAATATGAAATCTCTCTTAAGACAGAAATCTAAATTTTAGGCAAATATTTATATATAGTTATTTTATAACATATAAAACAATTTAAATGTTTAACAGTAAGGCAAATTGTCTTATAAATAATAAAACATTCTTGCTTTGAAATATTATGCAGTCTTTAAAATCATGCTTTTAATGAATGTTTTGACTATAAAGAGTGTTTGAGTGTCTAATGTTAACTGTAAAACAAAATTTAAAAAAATATCTCTTGTGTCTGTGTTTATGCATGTAGGTGTATTGTACAAAAAATTTGGATGAAATTGCTTCAACATGATGACTGGGATTGCCTCTTTGATGTTGGTGAGATTAGCAATGGCTTTCATTTTCTTCAATGTAATTTTCCAGATTTTCCAAATTTTCTACTCTGAGCTCTTTCAATCCTTTCTTCAGTCAACAAATATTTATGCAGCAGGAACTACATAATTAGAAAAAGGTTGGAAATGAAGGATCTTTCAAAGCAGCATGTTCTAGCAAAGGAAGGAAAAAATTATGAGGAAAAATTCAAACTGTCCTTTCTGTTTTAGTCACTACTCAAGCCTTCCTTCCACAGATTTCATTTCATCATTGTACTACTGTGTTACCTTGTGTTGGCTTCAGTTTTGCCTGTGCTCTCTTTCTCTGGGCATTATGCACATGTGTCACTGAATCCAATTTTTGTCCTTAAATGCAAACACAAAATTAGTTGATGTAGTTTGTACAAATACAAAAATAATTGCTGCCTGAAGAGGAAATAATTGTCACATATTTCATAGTAAAATCAGCTTTTACCTCTGCAGTGTTTTCATTGTCTGATAGAACCAGACTATGTTTAGAAAACACTAAAATAAAATTTTATCCTCAAAATAAAACAAAAGCTCTGCCTCTTACCAAAGGAGGAAGTTAATTTTTGCTTGTGTTCATCTTCCATTTGTGCACATTTTTAGTGAGTTCAGGTAATCATGCAATAGGCTTCATCTCCAAAGAAGTGAATAGCTATTTGTACCCATCTGTCTCCTCTGGCACATATGAGTGCTGTCTGGTCTGGAGAAGAGTGATTTCTTTCTATACCCAAAGGGTTTAATATGCATTTAAAATGTGATTTATTCTATCATTTTTTCCCCAATGTCTTTCTGAAAACATTAGGCCTGGTATGGGTTTGGACATTAGTTAGTCTAAAATCCAGTTTATTTGTTTTTCAAGCAGAAAGTACAGGTAATTTCCTCAATCTAATCTAGAAATGATAAAATTGTAACTGAGCGACCCAAGCATAAATGTCACTGATTCATTCTCACATATTCTTAGTCATGCATTTATTGTCTATTTAAGTCAATAAAATAATTAATAAATAAATAATACTTTATTATATACTTTCTTTGAAAGCAAATTCTCCTGCTTTCCAACAAATATCCTAATGTTACTTATTCCTTAGGCAATTGCCTCTAGGACCTGATATTCGATGCTGAAATATTCTCACTTCCTGTCAAATAAATTTAAAGTAAACAATGCAATGGCCTCAGGGAGGAAATGGCACAGCTACTGGGATGCATAGCCTATTTATTTAGTAAGGTCTGATTATTCTGCAGCACAGTACTAGGAAACAGGCTGGTCCCTATAGCCACCCACTTTCCGCTTTTATTCCTTTCTACCTAGACCCCTGAGGCTGTATGCATCTTTTGGCTCATGTCACTAGCCAGCTGTTCCTGTTCTCAGTGCTAATTATCTAAGTGTTCTCTGATATTCACTTTGTTATAGCAATGCTTTGTAAAAATTTGTGGTAAAATAGCATTCTGGGACACATTTTTATCTATGTACCAACCTAACAAATATTAAATGTTGCAAAAATCACCATGCTAAATTAAATAAAATTGGAACTCAAGATCAGAAATATATTTACTTTAATTTACTTGGGCTTCTTCTTGGTATTGCCTAAATTTTAAAAATAAATAAATATGTAAAAATAAAATACTTGTATTTCCTTCAGGGTCCATAGTTAACACATCATCAAATAGTTGTCTCTATTTTCAAAATAAATTTGCTATTCAAGACTGGATTTCAGTAGACTGTTATATCCCCAATGCCTACTTTTCACCACTTTCATTGCTATTATCCCCCAAAAGCCACCATTATTTACTGTCTGAATTCCTTACTCGGTTTCAAGCTTTTTTTCCTGGCTTCCCTATAATACATTCTCAGTGGAGCAGCTAGAGTGATCCTATTAAAACATGTCAGGTCATATTAAGACCCTCTAAAGTTTTCCAACTCACTCGAAGTGGAGTAAAACCCATGTCTCTATTATGTATCTTTGTTTACTTGGGCTGCCATATAAACCATAGACTTGGTGATTTAGTCAACAGAAATATGTTTTCTCATAGTTCTGGAAGCTGGAAGTCTGAGATCAGGGTGCCAGGATGATTGATTTCTGATGAGAGCTCTCTTCCTGGCTTCAAATAGATACCCATCCCACTCTGTATTTATATGCCAGAGAGAAAGAGCAAGCCCCCTGGTGTGTCTTATAAAGGCACTAACCTCATTAGACCAGAACCTACCATTACGACCTCATCTAACCCTAATCACTTTCCCTAAAGGCTTCACCTCCTAATACTATCATGTAGGGCATTAGGACTCCAACAAAGAATTTGTGGGGACTGGTAGTCAAACATTCAGACCACTACACCATGGTGTTGTGGTAATTTATCACCTGTTTTCTCACTTATTTGGATCTAACCATCTCTCTATCTTTGTTCTTCCTTGAACCTACCCAGGCATGGTCCAGTTTTAGAATCTTTGCTCTGCTTTTCCCTTTTCCTCACGTGGCCAAATGGTTTATTCCTGTTATTCAAGTATTTGCTCAACTGTCAGCTCTTCTGATACTTCTCTTTTCGATGCCTTCTAACAAAAATTCACCAGGAAGACACCTCTAATAAATGCTCGATTTATTGGTTCATTGCAGAAAGAAAGGCAGCCCATCATAGTGGACCAGTAAGGGTGTGGTAGAAAGAGCTTGTCACAGGGCACAAATTTGTGCTCTGTAATTTCAAGGAGGATTAATGAAACATAGTTTTGCTCTGGATTAGAGGCTGTCAGAAAGTAAAGAAATTCCATAATTGGGTACCTAACAATTTTTAAATAGAAAGAATGGAGTAAAGCTAATGTTGTAATTGCCAAAGAATCAGCAGGATCAGCCATTACTCACACTAGCTGGATAAGGGGAATTTTACTTATTTTGGGGATTTGCATGATTATCTTTTTATCTGTGCTCAGACATGATTGCTCTTTGGTCTTGTTTTAGTCTTGATCTAATATAGCTACGAGAGTGGTCTAGGAGTCTTGTCTAATTTTAGTTTTCTATAAAACTGTTTATATCCAACAGGAAGATACCGTGGCCATTTCTGAGATTTCTGAGCTGACAGTAGTCAGGGGCTTCTTTCTTCATACTCAGTATAAAATACAACTACTCTTTGTTTTCTCCCTTTATACTGCTTTATTTTTATTTGTTCTTTTTCTTCACAGCATATGTCACTTACCACCACAGTACAAAAAATATATTATTTTTTTTTTCATTATCTAAATTCTTCTACATGTAAATTCCATAAGAGTAACTTGTTTCATTCAAGGTACTTATGTGTTCTCCTGGAATATAATAGATGTTTAATATGTATTTGCTGAATGAATTTGTTCACTAACATGCTGTTTTCCCGAACACATAAAAGCAAATTGAATTATAAAAGGGTCAAAAGATGAACAAATATCTTCACAGTATATGAAATTAAGATTCAAAGGAAGATACAACAGATATCAAATAAAATGTAGTTAACAATTGCTATTTTACTATAAATTTTGATGAGATTTTTAAAACAATCTTTAAGTATTTGACTATTTTAAAAAAATATAACTGAATTTTTTTATCTCTGCAAGAAAATTGGAATTAAGTTAGTTATCAAAATAAATTTCCCAACTGGGCAGACTGCTAAAGATGAACTGACTATATACATACAAATGAATTATTAGATAGCTTTTAGGAAAAAAATCAAACCATTAGTTTCATAGTTTGATAATTTACATTTAAATATTGTTTCTATACATGTACAATAAAGTTTTCTTTGATAAATTTATAAAAATTAAGTGAAAGGAAAAAAATTCTTTTATGAATTATGCACATAACCTATTTTAGGCCACTGCCCACAGTACTGTGCTAAGGTTGCTTATTTTCGAATTTATGCATGTATTTTGTGTGTGTTCATCCATTGTGAGTGTGTATGTATTCCTCACTCACTACCAAATGAGCAGATTATGAGTGCAGGAAACTGAAAACCACCTGTGAAGTCTCCTAGCCAGTGAGTGTGAAGGGGCACTGTTCAGAGAAGGTCTGGGTCAGTGTGCCCTCAGTTACGAAATTAGTTTCAGTTACAATTCTTGCAGCCAGAGCTTCCTAGGATATTTCTTCTTCATTTCTATTTCCCTCTTGGGTCTCATTATTATTTCTCTTCTAGATCATACTAACCTGTTTTAGACATTGAAGACATAAGATGTTAGCATTTGAAAAAAATGAAAACTTAAAAGCTTTTCTACTTCTCAAGTCTATATCTCTGTGATCAGAGTCAATGGAAGAATGAATCTATCAGATTAACCAAGTCCAAGAATAATAATAATACATACTAGCTATTATTTACTGATAGTGTGTGCCAGCTAATGCACTAAATGCTTTATTCTCATTGTCTCCTTTAATTCTTACAAGACAGATAATAATTCCTATTCTAGAGAAAAAGAGGATCAGAGATATCAAATAAATTTCACCTTAAAATTAGCAGAGTAGGCACACAAACTGTGGTAGACAGAACAAGAATTGCACAAAGTCCACGTTCTAATTTCTGGAAACTGCGAAAATGTTACTTCACACAGCAAAGGGATTTAACAGATAAAATTAAGGATTTTGAGAGGGCAAGATTAACCTGAGTCCCACTGTATTCATAATAGTCTTTTTAAACTGGAGGCAGAAGCATCAGGGTCAGAAGACAGATGCGATGACAGAAACAGAGGTTGACGTGATGTGCTTTGAAGATGAAAGAAGGAGTCGTGAGCCAAGGAATGCTGGTGGCTTTTAGAAGGCAGGAACAGACTTTTCTCTAGAGCCACCAGCAGTAACACAGCCTTGTGGACCCATTTCAGACCTCTGACCTCTAGAATTAAATAATAATAACTCTGTGTTGCTTTAAACCACTAAATTTGTGGTTATTTGTTACAGCAGCAGTAGAAAAACAATATATAAACCAAGATCCATCTAACCCCTGTGCTATTCTGACACATGATAAAATGTGTATTTTACCTGACTAGCCAACAGTTGATTTTATCAGGAAAATTAGGTTTATTGAGCACTGTGTTTGTAGGAACTGAGATTACACTGCTGTGCAAGCTAGTCAAAGAGTGGGGTTTACTTTCAAGTGTGTAAAATGAAAAAATGACACAAATATTTAAAAACATAAGCATCAGAAGTTCTATGAAGAAAGAGTAATAGAATTAAAAGGGAATGTGTTTGTGAGACCACCATCTGGTTTCAATATACAGAACAGAAGGAAAAGTGGAGAAATAACTATTTCAGAGTTAACTCATTTCATTATGGATAGATAATCATGGGAAATTTAGATTTTATGTAGAAAGACCATTAATCACAGACCTTACATATTGGTTCATCTCTTTACTTAACAGAAACATTCACTAATATTCTTTTAATCATAAACCCTCTGTACCAATGACTAGATCTTATAGGGATAATGGCAGAGAGACAAAAATTTCATCGATAGCATGCTGGATTTGTCCCTTGGCATCAGAGAATAAATATTTGTCTTGCTGTATCTTTTAGTCTAAGCCACACAAATGACTATGGAATATTGACACTGAAATATTTAATAGCATAATCTGTGAAATTCTGGAGGGTTGCCTGATATTTCATCATTAAGCAACCTACCAAAAAAGATTTTATGTATAAGGATACTGCTAAATGGATACTGCTGTAGTTCCCTGGAAATAGCTGAAGACTAAAGATAAGCATGGTCTTACATAAATATAAAGAAAATAGTCTATTTTTAGCTTTTCCTGGTCTTTTATGATCTTTCAAAATTGACACTGTCTTCTCTCTTTGGGAGAGATCATGCTTTGTTCCCTTTCGTCATAATGAGGTTGGAATCATCCTAGTACTTCTGCCTGCTGTTGTGATTCAATAACCTTATTGAATTTGTCTGATGCAACCAATGGTAACAATCCCTCAAGGTCTTCTTTTGGAATTAAAGAAAGAGAGAGGAATGTCTGCTCCTTTTATTATTTTGCTTTGACAGGACTTAAAGGCCCATGCTGACCACCCAAACACAATCCTTTTTTTTTTTTTAGGACAATAATGAGCAACTTTTCTCTTAATCCTCTTCATCTTTTACATGTTAAAAGTTCATGTATGCATACATTTGTTCATTTAATAAATAGTATTCTAAGTACCAAAGTTACAATAATAAGTAAATAGATAAATTCTTGACCTCATGAAAATTACAGCCCAATAAAGATATAATTTTTATAGAGAATTTGTTGATCTTACATTTTCATGTACTCTTTCTCCCTATTGCAGATATATGGCATGTCATTTGGAAGGAGCCTGAAAACTTTGGAGAATCTTACTTAATCTCATCTTGTTTTCTAAGACAGGGGAAATATTATTACATTATCAGACAGCTCTGTCCCTCAATAGAAGATATCCCCCCAAATTTTTCTTCAATAGTCAGTTTTCCTTTTACTGTTTATAAAAAAAAAAACTAACTATTTACTTAGATTCTGGTAGCGGAAAACAGTAAGAAAAAGGGGGAATTTAGTGTCTGGCAGAATTAAGGAGGGGATTCCAGAAGTGAAATAATGGGTGACTCAGGAAATACAAATGATGTTAAACCCTCTCTGTCTCTCTCTGTCTCTCTGTCTCTCTCTCTCTCCCCCCTTACCCAACCTTTCTCTGTATGTATATGTCCCAACTCTGATACTTTCTTTCTGGATATTAGTCTCATTCTACCCTTATGCAGACGGGCTTTTCTCCAGGTATTTCCTGTGGAATTTGTTGCAATGCCTTACACTGAGTAGGTATACTTTACCTCTAGAAAATGGGTCAAGGTTTGAATGAGGCAAATCTCCATACTCTGCTGAAAGGAAGGCATGGCCACAGAGAGCTGTAGGATTATACTGTTTCTGCTAGGTGATCTCAGACTATGCATAAAATGTCTGGGTACAAAAGCTCTGACCTTGCTATGCTATCCCTGGGCCAGATCATGTAACCATGACAGCATGAAATTGGAAGGCAGGCACCATTTTCCAGAGAAAACGCTGCTGTATTTGAAGAGGTGGATACTGAAAGTACATGTCCAACTCCTTTCTACAGTCTCATTGCTCAGGAAGTCTCATAAACAAGAATTGTCTTTGTACAAATGTATAGGAGAAGATTGTTCCTTTTATACCATGGTGCTCTTCAAAATATAATTCCATGAAGATGGGTTCTCACTCTACCCTCAATACCTGGGACCTTGCATGGCACTTGGTAGGAAGCAAATGTTGATTGAATGAAGAGGACACACTGGAGAGTATTCTCCATAAAACCAAAATGAACAAAGAAAGAAGACAAAAAATATCTGAGAAACAAGGGATACAGTATAAGATGAAGAAGACAGAAATTCCCAATATGATGATAAAGCAACAGCCTTCAAGATTAATCAAATTAGACGGGGGAAGATCTTAAAGAAAAGATGAAATTTATAGTCAATTTAATGTACTTAGTATTTGAACATATAGAAAGGAGATTGATTTACACAGTCTGAGAAGAGTTTTAATAAATTAGTGGTAAATAAATAAAAAAAAACTGATAAAGAATATTAGCAAAATATATCTTTGAGATTACAAAGAACTTGAAAACAAAATGATGTGAAGGAAATAAAGATACTTGAAATTTTTGAAATGGTTCCAATGTCAATAATACCTGCATCATCATAACAATGTAAACAATGATAATCAATTTACCTGAACTTTTAAATAACCACATTAAGAAAATGGAGGGGAGTGTACATAGGTATATCCATGTGTACAGTGGAACTGTGGGTTGGGCATGAGAAAGAGCTAAATTGTAATCATCACTGGAAGCTGGAAGCCAACATGTAGGGCTTAATACTGAAAAATCAAGAAGTAGCAACAAAAGTATGTTATTTCATGATATGGATGAAAAGTAAAAATAACCAGTTAAATAAGATAAAAATGGTTGCCTCTAGGAAGCAAGAAACATAGCGGTGGGGGCAGGAAGCAAGCCTATGTGGCCCTCTAAGCTACATACATAAATAACTCTAGCGAACATAAAAACTACACCAGAAACATCTATGGTGCCTTTTCTCAGGTGTTGGCGGTCTTTGATACTAACCGATTATTTTTAAGCCATGAATTTCTACTCTCCTTCTTGTATTTCCCCCTTCCTTCCACATTAAATAAGAGCTATTTTTCTACTTTGTAAGTGTCCTAGAAACTTTTCAAGCTTTCTTTCACCAAAGTAATGACCATCTAATGATGAGTTTCAGACAGTAGGGAAGCTAATAAGAAGATTCAGGGCCCTCCTACTATTCCACCAGTCACCCCATATGGCTTAGCACTGGCCTGACCTACTTCTTCTAAGGGAGACTTCTCCAGAGAGCTATGGGAAAGTGGACAAAATGAGGTTGATTTTGCTCCCCTGATACCCCTTTTCCAGAAGCCTGTATAGCTCAGAGGTTTTGGTGTCAAAGAGGCTTCTCGTTGTCTTGTTAGTTATCTCCAATCAGGCTTGGTGTTCTTGCTGTATACAGTGAGGAAGTGTTTCCAGCACACTTTAGTAATAAATGCAGTTAGATCAATCAGTTGTCCGTCTTCTTATTTGTAAATAAAGGAATTAAGATAAGGTGGAAAAATCACCTGAAAAATGGCAGTTGTGTGAGAGCCATATTGTTTCTGAGAGCATAGTTTTCTTGTTTACATATTTTAATATATTAGGTATCTAATTCTGCTGGAATAAATTACTACAACATTAGTGGGTCTCCCTGGCCTAAATCAAGGTACCAAAAAGTTGCATTTCTTTCTGGAGACTCTAGGGGTGTATGTATTTCCTAGCTCATTTAGGTTGTCAGCAGAATTGAGTTCCTTGTGACTGTAGGACTTAGATTTTCATTTTCTTGTTAGTTGTCAATTGAGGGCCACTTTTAGCTTTTAGAATATTCTCAAATTCATTGGCTAATGGATCCATTACCTAACATTTAAATCAGGCAATAATGGGTCTCACTTCTTCTTTCAGGTGAATCTACTTTCTTTGTCATATCTCTCTCTGACCATGGCCAGAAAAGATTCTCTTTTAAAGACTCTTATTATTACATTGGACCCATCCAGATAATTCAGAAAAGTCTCTCTGTCTCAAGGTCTTAAATGTTAATCATATCTGCAAAGTCCCTTTTGCCATGTAAATATCATACTTACAGATTCTATGAATTAGAATGTGGGCATTTAGGGTGGTAGCTATTCTGCCTACCACACTTCAGTTTGGGGAAGTTAAGATGGTAAGAAGAATGAAAGAGGAGAAAAACTAGAACTGCTGCTGTAGTTGTGTGTGTGTGTGTGTGTGTGTGTGTGTGTGTGTGTGTGTGCATGAGAGAGAGAGAGAGAGAGAGAGAGAGAGAGAGAGAGAGATGCATATGTATTTGTGCAAGTATATATGCACATGTGCAGGTTGTCATTATGAATAGCTAGCTACCTTTTAAAGTTTTCAATTGACTAGACAAAACCTTTAGTAACAACAGATCATAAAAATTGTGTCGACATTACAAAGGATAGCCTTTTTTCCATCCTAATTCTTTTTTACTTCAAATTTATTGGACTGTAATACACTGTGTGTGCCAGGGAGATATTATTTGCATAACATTCTAGTTGAATTCAAGTATGAATAAAACAATCTTTTCTCCTACTTTTAGAGGCAAGAGTTCTAAATTGAGACTATTAGATGAACCACTTCCTCTGAGTTGAATTTTCTGTGGTGGAAAAGATTCAATGAATTTAATTAGTTGTTTAGTAGAATGAAGAATATTAAACTACTAACTCTGTGGATACATAGCCTCTCTATACAAGGCTTTAGCAAATGCCTTGAATATAGAATAAAACTTGTTATGCTAGGTTGCCACCATTCAAGTCTAAGATTTTTTGAATAGATACTAAATATACATGAATATGTTGACAGGTAAGTTATCTGATTCTTATTTTATTTATAGGGGATAATATGTAAACTGTTTTATTTTTCCCTTACCTCAGAAATGCTAGGATCCTTATAAATCCTCAAATAGTGGCAGGATGGTCCAAGGACTGCTGTTGTTGAGATGGCACCATTTGCGCTTGCTCTGGATCCATTGTAATTCTTTAGTGGTGAAGAAGATTGGAGTCATGTTTAGGAATATATTCATACCACTGACATATGCGAGGAGTTCTAGTTCGGTTGCTTTGTGTTTTCGTAATTTTGCTGCTGATATCTCTGTCCCAGTTTCTAAAGAGTAAATGTGGTTCTTCTTTAATCCCTGGAAGATCAGATAGGCCACACATGCTCTACAGTTACCAGCTGTCTGAAGAAGTAGTATAAAACTATTACCTTACCTTCTAAAGCTAGTAAACATTTCTTTCTTTTTCTCCCTTCTGTTTCTCAGTTGCTCTGAAATTAGAAGTAACTGGTAATTGTTCTTTTAAATCATTTTATATATTATCTCTTTTGTCTACCTACCACACATGACACAACATGGCCATTCTTTACTAACCAAAGTCACCATCTTAACCAGATTTGCTTCATCTGAAGATGAAGAATAAGGTGTATAATAATATACTCTTTATCTTTTTCTGCTCAGAATTGATTATTTTAATAATAAATAATAAATAAATTTTAATAATAAATAATAAATCAAAGGACTTAACTGAAACTATGTGTATATCTAACACCATCATGCATTTATTAATTTCTTCTTTCATTCAATATATATAAAGAGAATCTACTACATGTTACACTCTGTTCTTTAGTTTTGAGACATCATCATCATCATCATCATCACATTATTGACCATTAACCCTTCAAAACATATAATTAGAATGGGGACAAAAATATAACATAGCGCAAAAGGAATGTTACAAGTGTTGTGATGGCATTAGGAACAATGTGATATAGATGAAAAGAAGAGAATAATTCTATTTAACATGAAATCTGTTAAACAAAAGGAAGAGGGTTGTGTTTCTAGATCTTGATATTTGTAAATTTCTAAAGTGTGTAGGATCACACTTCCAATTCAAGGAGTCAAAAAAAAAATAGCTATCTATCAACTAACAGCTGATTTAAAATTAAATGGACTATTCCACATACTGACCCTTGTCCTTTGCAGAATGACACAGGAAAATAACTACTTTATAGTCAAGAAAGCACATTTTAAATCCGAGACCTGAGAATCTATGGAACTCAGGGTCTCCAGAAGCAGTCAAATTTCCCAAGAAATAATAGACTTCTATTATAGACTTCAAGTCTTACAACACTGTAACCATAATTAAGCAAAATTATTATAGCACATTGCATATACAGATACTATTCATAAGTTTTACTCTAAAAGAACATAATTTTCACATAAATATTATAGAAGTAAGCAAAGATGAAATCAACACAAATATGACCCAAGACTATATAAAAAGGAAAGGGAATTTCAGTTTGTTCAGTTAGATAAATGAGAGAAGTTTGAAAACTTCATTTAGAAAAAGTACAACTCTTTTTCTAGGAAAGACACTGTAATATGAAAGTCATTTTCATGGTTCAGTAAAAACAGCAGTATACACTCAGTCCTATGTTACATAGTATTGGTAAAAGGCAGTTGAAGGACCATTTGAATTTAATCAATTGAAACAATGTCTTGAGATGTATAGAATTGGACTAAAACTCAGTCTACCCACATAGGAATTTTACTTGAATTTTGCTTAATACTGGTTTATATAATTTGGAAAATATCTTGATGCTGAATTGCATTGTCTGTTGACTGAGATAGCTTTAGATTCTCTTTAATGGGTTATTCTCATTACCAGGAAATAATATGATCTCACTCACTGTCAGAACATACAGTACCTTAGCAATACCAACAGCCCTAATTTCTTGTTTAAACAAATGTTCTATGTGGTTTGTTTGAAGTGTTTTCTCATGACTGGCTGTTCTCACAGGACAGGTGAAGGTTGCTATGACTCCTTTTTTACAAATAGCTCTCTTCAGCTCCAAAAACACTGTATATTTCTTAACAAGCAAGAATATTGGGGATGTTGATAGTTATTTTTTGGTTTTTATTATTAAAAAATATGTACTCATGGAAAAAATTACCAGTTCAGAATGAAAGATAAAAATCTCTTTTCAATAAATCCTCAAAGGTAACCACTTAACATTTTTTTGTTTTCATTTAGTTATTTTCTATTCATAGATACATATGTCCAGACCTTAATTTTTTTATTAATATAGACAAGATCATACTTTACTCTTCTGAAAATACAAACTTTAACCCAATGAGGAGAAAATAACAGCTAGTTCAACATTTCATTGTCATTTAGTCATTTTAGGATAAACTCAGAACTTTGAAGTTCTTTAGGCTCAACTAAATTTTCACAAAAATAACTTTCAAATTTGATATTGTCACTCCCTGATTAATAGAGTAAAGACTCTAGAGCAATCTGCCTCATTGGAAGGCTGGTATTATCACTTTCTTGATATATGACTTTATGTAAGTTGCCTTAATGTTTTATCCTCAGTCTCCTAATGAGAATATAATACCACTTGCTTTAAATTGTTGTGCAACTGAGTTAATATCTCTAACACATGTAAAACAGATATTGGCACATTCTAAACACTACATTTTAGTGATATGTTTCAATTAAAAATTTGCTTTCTGATAAATACCACATGATTTCACTTATATATAGAATCCAAGAAACAAAAAGAACAAACTAATCAAAAACATACAAATATAGTGGATAATTTGGTGACAACAGAGGGGAAGGGGTTTGGGGGATGGGAGAATGGGGAAAGGGTTAAAGAGGTATAAATTAGGAGTTGATAGTCATGGGGATGAGGATCATGGCATAGTGGATGCAGTCAGCAGTAATATATTGGTTAGGTGAAAAACCAGAGGAGAGAAGAAACAGTTAGGGGGATTGTTTTATAAACTATATAAATGTCTAACCAATGTACTGTATACTTGAAACTAATTAAAATAAATAAATAAACATATACAAAAAATTGCTTTCCGAAAAAAATTTTTTATGCCTCTTAGATTAAGTCAGGTCTCCTCTTAGTAACGTGAACAGCAATTACATATTTATTATCCAAAGGGGGGAGCTTATGAGAGTGATAGGAGGCAATATTGATAATTACTCTAGAATAGTAGACATAAATTGAAGTTGTCCCTGGCATACTTGGATATATACACTTTCTACCTATAATACATGGCTATAGCAGCATTTACTTTTCTATACACCAATTTAAAATTGTATTTAATTAATCATGCAAGTATTTGTTAATGTCTTATTTTTCTACCTGACTGTAACTTTAGTATGTCTTATTCTCCACACCCTTCTCAGTTCCTAGAATAGTGACTACTAGCATATTGTCCCCAAAATATTGTTGAATGGAGAAATGGGTAATAATTTTTGTTGTACTGAAATAAAAATTTGTCCCACACAATGTCATTTCAGGCCAGTTGTGGGTACAGAAGCCCAACTTTTCTCTCATTTGAAGCAACTATTAATTTATCTTCCATCCTCCTGGTCTTGCTTAGGTTTTTACCTGAGTCCTTCTTTGAAGAAGTAGCATATCTACTATTGTATGCTTCTAGTGTAGGTCTTGGGCTCTTGACATTGTGTCCTTACTCTTGACAACTTTTCTATAGTTTTGGTTTACAAAAATACATCAGTGGGCATGTGTCTGAAGCAGTCAGTTAAAGTGGCCATTGTTATTTGTGTTAACTGTAGGAACCTGGGCAAAAAGGCCAATGTTGTCTGGGGCCATGAGTGGCTCAGACAACATGCCCATTTATATGCAAATAACTGTAATGCAGAAATTACAGTTGCTGAAAAAGAACCAATATTTATCTTGAAGTTTCTATCTATATAGAAGTAATATTATCTTGAAGTTTCTATCTATATAGAAGTAATATTTAAAGGATCAAGTATATTTTAGAGTGTCCAAATAGTATTAATATTTAGAACTGTAGGTAAAAAGTACAATAAGAAAACTTCCAAATTTAATGAATATACACATTTATTAACTTGGTTCTTCTGCATTGCCACAGGTAAGACATCAAAGTAGGTCATATTTCAATGATGGTAGTTTCTATGTTTGAGTTCTTTGTGGATTACTCTGGATGCTATGTCTGACTCACTTGTTGAGAAGGATTAGGTGTGCAGACAGACTCTCCCTGAATCACATTCCATAGTTATAGCAAGGCACACACTCCACTGAACAGGAAATTGGATCAGCAAATGGAAACCAGATAGAGAAAGGACTGTAAGCAAATATGTCTTTAGCAACATAATCTTTTTTCCCTTTGGACCTCACTGTCCCAAACCCATTCCATTACTTTCTTTGGAATGATTAAGATTATAATTTTATTTATATTTCAATGCAAAAATTTAATTTTGTTAACTTGTTCTATTGCAGAAGCATCTCTTTTACCACCTTACTATGCTGAAGTATTTCCTTAAAAACACTTAGAAAAGTCTTAGTGATTCTAGAGATATCTATATATACATTCCATTCATGCCACTGATTCCTTTATTTATTCAGCAAGATATTGCTAAGAATTCTCTCCTCAGCTTAATGAGTGAGTAAAATTTTAAAATGAGAAACAGCAACTTCAGACTCTTTGATTTTTATCTTGATTGTAAAGACCAAAATCGAGGTCCATTTTCTATCATTTCCTAACTCCACTTCCTTCATTATCGCCATAATGCCAAACTTTATAGGGAAAAAAAAATAATTTCCCTGATCTTATTTCTTCTTTCTTTGACAAGTTTCAGGGTTCAAAGTCACTTTCTGGTTTCCCACGACTTTTCATATTTCCAAGCTGTCACCTCCACTTTATGTAGGAGTATAAAACAGTATTTTAGGATTTCCCGTACCCTGTAAAACCTTAACCAAAAATATTTTCTTATCATTTTTCTTTTTACATGTGATCTGAATATAAAATATTTCACAAGATCATAAAATGAAAAGTAATTGTTTGTAAAAGCTGTTAAAATTTTTCTTTGAAACTGTAAAAAAAGGGGATTCACATTTTATAATAATGCAGTGTTTTTTCTTCGTTGTATTAAAAATAATCAACAATAAATCACTTTTTTGGAAAACATTATTTTCACTGAATACAGTTGAATCTTTTTGCTGAATTCATGCTGTCTCTTTATAATAACAAAACATCCAGCCAATTTGATAGAAAAAAAAAATGAAATGGTTATTCACTAATAGCTTTATTATATGTAAAGATAGTATTTATAACCATTCTAAATAACAAAAGCCATCTCTAATTTTGTCATATTTTTCTAGCTATGCTTAGCTGGCTTGAAAATGTCTCCATTTGAAGAAGTATATCTGGTTAGTTTTTGCCTCCATAGTTAACAACTAGGTTAAAAAAAAAAAAAAGAATGGGGTTGGAGGTGGTTTGAAAAGGAAAACAAAAGGGAGAAAAAATCAAACTAAATTTTCTTTCTGCTAATTCCTTAGGCATATTCAAATTTTAAACTCACTAGGTGAAGCCTTTTAGGTTTTTCTTGGGTGGAATATATTTTTATAGAACGCTGCCAACAGTTAAAATCAGAATCGATTTTCATCTCTTTGATTCCATCAAAGGATGTTTAATTAAAATAAATTTTTTTCAATTAGGTAGAATCAATCATCTAAGTATTTTAATGTACTTTTATATAACTGCCTTTAACTTTTGCCATTTAAAAATAAGATTTTGATAAAGCTATAACCTTTTCCTTTGTGTTTTAAATAATAAAACAATTACAAGAAAACAAATACAGAATATGTTTTTTTCAATTTTTTCCTTCTAACAATTATTTCTGTATAACCTGTGTAAAAAATAATTTTTTATCCAACTTCAACCCATACAAAAACTAGCAGAGGAAAATCCAGAAGTTATTTTTGTAATAAATTTAGTAGTTTAAGAATAGCTAGTTTTCCTGAGTTGGAGAGACAAGGTTATCTTAGAAAAGCATTATGGGTAAAAATACCCCACATTTAATAATTGTCACACCATTAACCATATTATCAAAATATAAGCATTTAAATAGGAACAATTCTAGGTTCCTCTGAATCCTCAGTGGCTGCCATTGTTCCCAGAGGTTTGAGAACTCCTTTCTTTAGCCACAGTGGTCCTGTTATATTACGTACAGAGCTTCATATTAGACTGTGAAGAGTGTATCTGCTGGACAAAATGCAGCTTATCTACTAGTACAGGTCCGGATGTGTAAATAAATTATTCTAGATTTCTTTGTTAAGCTTAAGATGATGATACAATGGTGTTTAATTTTTAAAACTGTTTTGCAAAAATTGAAATGTTTATGAATGCATACACAAAGGTAGTGTATTGAAAGGCACAGTGGTTGAAAGTCTGACTTTTCAAGTTCCACAGACTAGGTCTGGCTCTATCCTGATGTCATCACCTATTGCTGTGTGTCTGGGAGCTAGTTACAGGGCTTGCTGAGCTTTAGTGTTTTCATTTGTTATATGACATAATGAAGTCTGTGGTAGACATGCTTGGTTGTCTATGCAAAATCTGTTCTCCTCCTACTTCCTTGCTAACATGGTGACTAATTTGTTCAGGTTTGGAGCATACTTGTCTACATAAAAGTCTGGTCTCCTTCTCATACTTGGGAAGCAAATATTTATTAGCTTAATCCAGTTAACTTTGAGAGTAGCTGATACAGAATTTGGCATGTCATGAAAGTATAACTAATAAGACATGAGGTAAATCTGTGGAGCAACTTCTGGGAACTTGCTCTCTTTCTTAAAGCGGGTCATGTTCCCTCTTCTGTCCCTTGGATGCTGTGTGAAGCTATGATGCTTGGAGCAGCTATTGACATCTTATAACCATAAGCTGCTAAGCCTTAAACTGGGCACAAGGGCAGAACAGAAGTTTTAAGGGAATCCATCCTTAGAGTTACCCAAGTCTGCATTTCTTGTCATTTGAATGAGGGAGTTCTTTAATACACCATTTTGAATCAGGTCTAACTCTATCTCTTATAGCTAAAAGTGTTTGAATGGATACAAATAATTGCCTTCATACAGCTATTTTGAGAATGAATGAGATGATACATAAAATGTGTGCTTGGTGCAGCAATCTACACAGCTTTCAAAATATTTATTGTTATTGTTGTTATTGTTAAAACTTCTTCTGCAATGGTCCTCTTGTCAGATTCCAGCATTAGTTTCAGGCAAAATTATGAGGCCTAAATAGGAAAAACATGGGAAAAATATATGTTCTACAGCCTATTTTCCTCTTTCAGTATGTTCTAGAGTTCTACAGTTGCTTTTGTGCCCCTCTAGGTCTACCCAACCATACAGAAAAGGGATGAGTGATTGTAATATATGAGGATAGGATGTTTAATAAGGCAATTAACCCCAAAGAATAAAGCCTTAGTATTAGAATTCCAAGTACCATATCAAGTTGGTAGATAACTATTTGGGGGTATGTGAGACTTCTTTGTATCTCCAAAATGTTATCACATAAGTTTCCACCTACCACTAAAGCCAAATCTTCCAATGTACAATTGGTTACTAAATCCCACATAATTTTTTTATCTAGTCACTTCCTTGTAAGAGAATTCCCCTCTCTGGTGTAGTTGTTAACACTGATAATCATTGGGAGGTGCTCTGAGCATTCTAGATCATTGTCTATTGACAGTGAGAGTGCTATCCATTTTAAAACCAGAAAGAGAAGTTATTTTGTCTTTGCATATCTACAGAACTTGTTGGGATTTTAAAATTTCAATCGGAAGATGTGGGTTTTCCTTTCATTTCTAGTGGACCTAGTCTTTATAATTATTTATGGTACTAGAATTGAGAAGAGTGGCAATTTTTTTTCAGAGCATGCAAAGATATTGGTATATCCTGTACATTGACACCCAAAAAGAAGCAACTTCAAGAGTTTTCAAGATCATTTCTTCTATCAGAGCTCTTATTTGATGTGACATATTGTCATACACTTCAAAATGTAAAGCAAATTATTAGAGGGGAGGAACAGCTACTTTTGAAAGAAAAAATGCACAAATATTACCTCTCACTTTTAGCTCCTCTTTAAGAAAAATGGCAGAAATCTGAGCATTTCTTAGAATGACTTGAGATCAATTTTATAATTGATCTGCTAGGCAGCTATACAGAAGACAGCCCATTTCACCTCAATGTTTTCAAGAGGAGACTTAACAGGAATGTGCTACCCTTATGGTAGAATTAATTAGAAAATTTGCAAAATGAAGTATGATGTCCCTTGTTCAAATATTATTAAAAATTTCAAGACAATGGCAGTAAAACATGAAACCTAGCATTGGGATTTTATGAGCTGTGGGTCTGTGGGACTGTCAGGATGAATCTCTGTGAAGGTGTTTTCACTGGCAGGGTTGATTTTACTCATTTCTTTGCCTATTTAGTGTTGGGCATGTGAACCAGCAGAAAGATGAAGAGAGTCCTAGCTGAAAGCCTGGCTCTTTTCCTTCTAAATGAGTGGATGTAAGTTACAGGCTCAGCCTCTTGCATGGCGTTGCTCAGAGAGTTAAATGTTGAGGGTGTCCAGTGCAGGAACTTGTACAAGAGGGTCTTAAAAGAGTGGTTTCAGGGAGCCTGGGTTTAAATTCTGGAAAGATAGAGTCTTTTGTCTAGGTGGCTAAGTCTCCAGTTAAGTGAATGTTAGGTCATGGCTTTACTGGCTTTATCCTGTTCTGTAACTCACACACTAATGTCAGCTTACAAATATCTTGTGATTGTGGTCATAACCCTCATTCATACCAAAAAAATAATTCAAAAGGCTCAGCAGTATAACATTTGTATATAGTAGATGGCATATTGTTGTCATCACTAATAATAGAAGATCTTCCTTTTCTTCTTTGTTTCAGTTTGTTAACATATTCTGATAGAAAAGCACATTTTCTTTGAATTGATAACCATAATATGTTTCTAATCAAAAAGCCAATATCTAGATTCTAATTAACAGAGAAAGTACTCTTTTGTAAAACTCCAGCTACAATGAAATAAAATATCCATTGTTTGAACTTCATATCTGTTTTTGAAAAAATAGCTAACTCACCTATATGCTTCTTGTGCTTACATTTCTAAAAGTAAAACATAATGAAAACTAAACAAGTGAGCAAGAGGGAAATACATTGCGTGCAGTATTAATTCTTATCTAACTGAAATAAATGTCAAAGAAAGCTTTAGATCCACAGTTAAATAACCTGCCTAGACTTCTTGTCACTTTGTGCTGAGGATTTCTGCCCATCTTTGATAAAAGTTGCAACAGGAGGGAAGGGTGTTTCCCATTGGACATGGAGGTAGTTCTTGAATATTCCATCAATGTTGACTGACACCTGAGAACACATGCGATTTTTTGGAAAACCTTTCAATAAGTGAAGATATTAAAGCCTGGAGTCATGAAATAAACATGCTGCCTGGGGTTATTCAGTTTACAGGAATGATACTGTTTCCATGTTATCAGGAACTGGGAAGATTGCTTCACCAAACAAATGTTTGCTCCTCTTGGTGAATAAGGATCTGCTGTGAGCATTTATTACTTGATTGTGTTTATATTCCTTTCTGTTTGCTTCTGTATGAGATTAGAATTTTAACTCCCAAGTGTTAGGGCTGGTGCTCAATGTCATCTAATAAATTCTTCAAATCACTCTGTCAATCTGTAAACCAGCACAGGCCTGGTTTGCTATCATTATTAAGAATCAGTTTTGAGATTCAGGCTGGAAGCCATAACTTTTAATGTTTAATTTTTGATGTGTTTTGCCCTAAACAATGACACAAACTCATAATTTAAAAATATGGGGGCAAAAAAAAAAAGAATGGAGTTGATAACATAGAATAGACATTATTCTCACATAGGCCTTTCATAAGGAGTATTGGCTATAAACATCTGCTACTCTAGATGAAGGAAAGTGGATGGCCACTGGTAAGCCTCCAGAAACAATGATAAATATTAAAACCTATGAGAAATCATTAATAAAACCAAAGAAGATTAAGAAGATTGCTTTCTCTTTTATTGATCAAAATTTCTACCAAAACACTGCCATGAATCCTTTAGAGAACAACAAGCTACTAAGTATATAAGTAATGAACAGATGAAAGATTATAGTGGATGAGATCTGGATTATTTTCAGGATGTTTGTGTGGCTACTTTTGTCTTGGGAGCCTTTTGTTTATAGACAGCCGTGAATTCATTCCACAATGATAAAGTGGTGGTTTAAGATGAATGGCTGTAGGAATGGAAATGGACCAGAAGTTATGGGAAAAGGTAGTATAACTATGAGTGGGATTCACACTGTAATATAAAAGATGACAGTGATGTCACAAAACAGCTCAGGTTTTGGAATAATGCAGACTCATGTTTAATCCAGGCTCTGTCCTGTGTTCTTTTGAGCAAGTTATTCACAACATCTGAATCTTAACATCATCATCTCTTAAATAACACTAAATAATCACACCTAACATAATGAATTGTGGTAGTGTAATGTAGTTGAAAGCACCAGATCTAGCCTCATAATAGCTTCTAAACCTTGGTCAAATGACTAAAACTCTGTGGGCCTCAATTTCCTCAATTGTACAATATATTTAACAATACCTAATTCATATAGGTGTTTTGAGAATTTAAGTTTCTGGCACATAACAATAATTCAATAAATGTTAATTATTATTTATGTTCGATAGATAGGTATTGAATACCTTTTACTTGTGGGACACTGCCAAACCATTGATGAAACTAACTAACATATGCACAGTGCCTTGGTCATAGAAGATACCCGAGAACTATCTATCTATCTATATCTATCATCCATCTATCTATCTATCTATCTATCTATCTATCTATCTATCTATCTATCATCTATCATCTATTATTTATTTATTTAATTTTAGGTGAGCTGACTCTTGATTGACCTCACAAATTGCAAGGACCTTGTCAGCTTACAATCCCATATTATTATTATTATTTTTTTTTTTCTTATTTTTTACGCCTACACCACCTGGTCTTCCTAGCTGGTCTTCCTTCCAAGTACTAACCAGGCCTGACCCTGTTTAGCTTCCATGATCATCCGGGATCAAGCTTGTTCAGGGTGGCATGGCCGTAAACTACCCAAGAACTATTTAATGAATGAAAGGGAAGTCTCTTTCTGTGTCCCTAAGATTCGTTTAGCCTTTGAATATTCATCCAGCATTCTTTATGTGTCATTGGACAACTGACTGGTTGTTTTTTTCCACTGGCATTGCTAAGCACAAAAGATTAAGACGTAGTAATAGACAGTAGGTGTTGAAGACTAAAATAAGGAAATTAAAGTGATTTTGAGGTCAAAGCTTGAATTTATAGAGTATAATGTAAATATGAAAACAATCAAACAAACAAAAAAACCTGAGTCAGGAACAGGTGACCGAGCTCATTAGATTCCAAAAGGTTAAAAAAAAAATCTGTCTCAGGGAACACATTCACTGCATAATTACTGCCAAGATGCACTAAATTCTGCTAAAACCTCATACCTCAATTAATAAAGGCCTTGGAAAGTTTTTTGAGAGATCATAATCATACGTTATAAAAACACATTCTCAACCAGTTTCAACATGTTGATATTTTTAATAGGTTAATTTGCTTGAAATTTAAAACTCTGAAAAAGTCGACTTTGAAAGTAACAACCAAGAGCTAAAAATGATATGTCATCTGAATTAAGTATTTGGTGCTACATAAATGCTATTGATTGTGATTAAAAACAAAGTATGCCAAGATCTATTGTTCATAAACAAAGTACCATGACTGAGCATATTAGCATTTGGTAAAATAAATGCCAGTAAACAGCCCTGAAATTTCAGAGGCATTTTGCAAGAACAGGCATTAGGGAGGATCCTCTGGTGTTAGGATAGATTGGCACCTCTGGAAATCCTCCCTATTGTTAATGAATGAATGAATGATTGAATCAACCACTTAATTTCTATTCTATCTGAAACACGGGGAATTCCCAGGAAAAGATTTCTTAATACTCTTTCCTTAGTGATGAAGAACATCACTTGCTTTGCTGAATTTCCCAATCTTTTTCTTTCTTTCTTTGTTTTAGTAGTAGTATAAGGTAATAACAGTAAGAGAGAGGGGGAGGAGAATGGGCATTAAACCTGGTTTGTGTTTATTTATTTGTTAAATGTTTTCAAAGCCTGGCTTAGTGGATCATTTAAAAAAAAATAGATGCAAAATAAGAAAATACCTGAAAATATAATACCTAATTTACTTTCATGCTAATTATTTGTGCTCATATTTAAGGATGTCTAGGTCTGTATAAACCTTGATCTATCCCTCATTTCTAAATATTTATTTATATCATTATGGTTTCAGACCCCTAGCATCTTTTTCTTCTTCAAGGAATACCTCTCTGATTTTTCTTTTTAAATTCCTTTTATAGAGCTCTTCATGTACTAGGTTAAGGTGACACTAATCTCCCATGCCCAGTTTAACCAAACTCCAGAGGCTCAGGACCTAGATCAGGTATTAAGAGTATTTTGTCACTTTGGTCTTAGTGACTGACTCAGAGACAGGCTTGTCTCAAATCTGGACAATGGGACTCAATCTCAGAGCATATACATTTTCCCAATTTCTGTAGGCTTGCTGAGTTGGTAGAATATCAATATGGAGCTTCTAGGCCCTATTGTAAAGGAAAACCTACTGAAGAATGAAGCCAACACAGAGAAACACAATGATGTTTGGGCCTTTGCCTTTAGCCATGTCTGAAGCTGGAGCTACCCCTAGATTTTCCAATACCTGGGCCAAGGGGTGGGGGAAAGTAGGAGAGGGAGAAGATTGTTTCTAAATACAGTTTAAAATGGGTTTCTCTAAAGAATCTATACTGGAACACATTCTATTCTCTTTGCTTGGAAAACCTTCTTGACTTCTCCTTATCTCCCAAACATGCTCATTTTTCAAGTTTCAGCTCAACCCCCACCATTTCCAGAAAGTCTTCCTTGAATATTACAGCTTAATGAGCTCGCTCTTCTTTGACCGCCTACAACATTCAGTGTTCTTAGTTCTTATTTCTTGTCTGCCAGGGATTGTTGACCTTGTATTAGTCATTTTTTTAAGGGGATAATCTTATTTCCTAAAGGCTAAAGCCAGTCCTTAAATGTTCTATGTCCCTCAGACTTTGTCTTAGATGGTTATACATAATAGATGAGTAATATATATCTGTATCTTTAATAATGTAATGAAAATAGATACAAGCACATTTCTTATCCACTTCTTAGTCCATAATAAAATCTTAAGTGAAATACATGATTGCCTAAGTCATAAAGAAGATAAACAATTACCAGGAACTACAGTTATTAGGATGATGCTATTTGATGTAAAGGGAAGGGTGAATAGAAAGTATCAGTATTTCAACTCACATATTATATGGGGAACATTTTTTTTGTTGTTGCTAATAGAGAAGGGTCTCAGGGTTAGTATCCTCACTGTTTATCATGTTTCACTTAGTATTCTCAACCTCATAAGAATTTTGATTACATATAGTAAGATATATTGTAATTGGGTATTGAGCTGAAACCTATAAATGAAATAAATTTTAGTTATTTAAACATCTTAATTCTTAGGAGTCAATGCCACCTTGTTTAAGATTATTTTAACAGAGTCACCACACTTTACATACAAACCTACACCCTTCCTTCACCAGAGAGAATGGTTGCCTTACTCCACTGAGCACTCAGCTACTGCAATCTCTTTTCCTTGTCAGTCCTGGGTGTTTCACTAGCTACATTCTATAATCTGCCTGCCACCAGTTTGTAAAACTTATTCAGATCAGTAGACAAGCTATATTAAAATCAAATCACCCAAATTTCCTTAACAACACTGACTTACATAAATGTGTTATACACATAATATGTGCAAGGATTGCGGGAAGCGCAAAAGTTTGCGAATGAAGGTTCCAACAACAACAATAACGAAGAATTTAAGATCTAACAAAAGAAGGAAACCTGAACATCAGCCTTTGTACTGTAAGAGTAGGCAAGATGAAGGTCCACATGGCTGCAGATTGAGCCTCTGCACAGCCTCTCCCTGTCTGCTCCCCAGTCTTCTTACCACACCCAACATGGCACTCTTCTTTTTACCCTTATGGACAGAGTCCGTCTCAGAGTTGAATACCTCTAAAAAGAGGAACCTGAGGTAATTAAATGCAATACAAATTTCCTAGTAACACAGCTCTGAGTTTCCGGTCTCCGATTCAGCCATTCTCCAGTCTCACTATTAATTAATTGGTTTTTATTATTAATTGGTTTTCTGACACATCTTTTTAAATAAAATTTCTTCAATTAAAATAAAATTCTTTTTGTTCCAAATTTAAATTTCATCAGTTTTGCCTCATAGAAGTTATCATAGAGCATAAATCTTCAATTTGACCATTTTCCCCACACTCACCCCTGCAAGGTTCCTTTGTGAATGTTTATTTCCTATTCCCAATGGAAACTGGTGGCACTTCAAGCTGAGGATGTTTTTCTTAGTCATTAGATATTTGACTAATGCCAGAAATTACTTCCAGTTCTAATCTTATGGTGCTTATACTGAAGACTGAGAGATTTCTGTCTGCTGCATTAAAATAGCAGTTTGAAGAGATGAAAGTATAACAAATGCTATAAATAGCAAGGAGCGCTGGTGTCATTATAGTTAACTACAGCTCCACACCCACTTCCTTGAAGTGAAACTTGTTTTTGGTACAATCAGTAGAATGAACAATGAAGCCATAAAAAGATCAAAAGATTAGTGAAAGAATTCGTTCTCTTTCACACCGAGAGAAGGAACCTATCTGACTTTCAGAGAGTTATACTGAAATTTTGGAATTTCCCAGATTGATGCATATATCTTCCACCTTCTTCTAAGAAATATTTCAAGTTTTTAACTTATGAAATCTTATCAACAAAAAATATTCATGGAAAAGCATTACTTTCTTAGGTGTCTGAATGAGTAATTTATTCTATACTTTACAAATCATAAGACTAACTAACCCTTGCTGAATATCCATCTAGCACACGTTATCCATTTCTAAAACAGCTTCTTTCCACTAATCTTGGAAATGTATTTATACAAGTGCTAGATCTTCAGATGTTATTAGATAGAATATTTATAGAGTTGAAGTTTCCCAATCCAAAAAGTAAAAGCAAAAAAAAAAAGCAAAAAGCATCATTAGAGAATTTGTGATGATGGTAGATAAAGATGTTGGTTTGTCATATCTTCTGAAATATTTTAGTTTCTCCTTTATTTCCTCTTTTAAAGAAGAGAACTTATTTCCTAGTCATTACTGGCCATCAATGAGATGTCCTTAGATTTTGGCCTCTGTTCCTGATGACTTTGGTTCTGATATACCGAATCCCTCATGCCCTTTGTAAGTATATAGGCCTTCACTCTTGTTGTCTGCGATTGCACTGCTAGCTTCTTGTGTTAAAGTGACACCTATAGGCTTTGGAAACCAAGAGGGTGCTATCTAACGTCCATAGTGCCATTTTTTCTCTGCTGCCGCCAAACACATTGGAGCGGGGTACTCTGTGAATTTGTTCCTCCTTCATTACAATATGGACTGGGGCACAAGCCCCTGCTTTTTTCAAACAAGCTCTTTCTGCACATGAACCTTCTATCCTCTCACCATTTATTCTTATCTCATGGTGATGTCCAGGGCAGTGTGGGACCAGTTCTGTAAGAAGTGGGCAAAATCTTTATTTCTGTCTTGTACTCAATTTTATAGGAAGTTTTTTACAGAGGTTAAGTGCACAATTACAATTTTTGGAGTTAACCTGACTGGGTTTAACTCCTGCCCTGCCTGATCTGTCCACTTACCACTTGTGTGACCTTGGACAAAGATATTTGCTCTTCCCAGGCCTTAGTTTACGCATTATAAACCATTGTATTCATATCAACCTCACAGAGTTATGGTGAAGTTTAAGTGAGTTACATGTGTGAAACATCTAGAACAGTGCCTGAGAAATAGAAAGAGTGAATCTATAGTGTTATAAAGTTTGAAATCTTGTTGCTTTAAAAAGAGTTGTTTTCTTTCAACTGCCTTACAAATCAGAGAATTCCTAGGGAAGTAAATAAAGTTAGTCACAAGAAGCACTTTGAGTCTTATACTGTGATGGCCTCCTCTACTTATTAAAGACTTCTACAAACTGGGTGACTTAAACTCAGTGATATTAGAGATGATGAAACTGCAGCAGTCGCATGAAGAAATGATCAAAGGAATATAGCCAAAAATGGTTTGGAAAAAGCATTATAGAGGTATATCCAGTTGTTTATTAACAAATATATTACGTTCTCATTCTAAATAATAGTTACTCTCATAAATAATTTTATATTTGTCATCTTTTTTTTTCTTTTACAGATTCCCCAAAGTTTCATACACTCCCCACAAAATCTAAATCTGCCACTAAAATGTTCTTAATTTTTTGTTTTTTAAATAATAAACCCATTTAATAATTTTATGCATTCCATGAATGCTTCCTAAGAAAACGCATGCAGCTTTTTCTACAAGTTCAGGGAATTCGTCTTTCTCTTTTCTCTCCTTAAGAACCTCTGGTTTTTAGAGAGAATTAGCTGAATTTAACATTGTACATAAAACATCAGTTCACAGCGAATATGACAGAACAACGGCTGCCTTAAATTTCCCAATGGGCACCTCAGCCTCACCCCTTCTTTCCAACCATTTCCTCAGTTTCCCATATGTCCCTGGCTTCTCTGCAACCCCAGGCACTAGTTAAAGTTTTAGAGGGCTGATGCCCTGGCAAAGGTAAAGAGAAGTTGAAGTGCTCTTACCTATGCTGTCTCTAAAACAAACATTCCTTAGGAAAAACATCACACTCATGAGGTGTAAAAAAAGAGAAGGATGTCTTTTTCCTCTATTCAGTAAGCCAATGACTTCCTGTATGCTCCCAGAACAACTTGTGTTTATACTCAACTCACCACACCATACTAATATAGTCTGATTGTCTCCCTTCCAAACAATGAGGATTGGGCAAATGGAGATTATATTATTCATTATTGTGATTCAAGTTCTGGAACATAGTAAGGCATTAATAAATGGTTATTGAATGAATGAATGAATGAATGAATGAAGAGAATGGAAATAACTAGGTTTTCTTAACTATCTTTTGTACATGTTAAATAGAACCTATGGAACCAAAATACCTTTTCCTAACATAATAACCACAAAACATTCTGTAGTTCATGTTACCAAGAACTTATACTTCCTTTTTATTTTTTATACATATAGATAGCCAATATTACTGATAACAAAATCTGAGACAGTGTCTATAAATAGGTAAAATCTTTGAGGTTGAAATAGAAAATTTTATGCTATTTATGCATTTTTTTACATTTATTTCAATATTGCTAGTTTATGACCTCTGGGTGCACTGAACATTTTAACAATTACAAGTCTGATACCACCAAGAGATGGAGCAAGCACATGGCATACACAAGAATGCATGTGACATTTCTATGACAAAAATGGATGATTAAAATTAAAAATTGCATCTAAAGCAAAATCATCTTGAGTTCCAACTCAGTTGAACTATGGCTAGATTAAAGTTTGTCATTATGACAATGTATGTGTTTAACGTTGTAGCCACCTTAATACTTAGGAACTTTCTGTAATGAGTTTAGGAAATGAACTGAGGTGAGTTCCCAGAAGGAGCACTAGATATGGAACTGATCAGAGTTCAAATCTTTATTAGTTGATTTATTTTCACACTTTGTCCTCATTGATACTTTAGGAGCCAGTCACTGCCAGTTCAGAGTGATTTAAAAGCCTTGGCTCGGAATGGAGTGGGGGAAGGTAGACAGGGTAAAAGGGATCAAATATGTGGTGACAAAAAGAAATCTAATTATGAGTGGTAAACATACAATGCAAAATATATAAGACTTACTGTTAAATTGTACACTTGAAACTTACTGGATTTTATTAATTAATGTCACCATAAAAATAAATAAATAAGTTAATTAATTAATTATTTTTTAAAAAAGAGCCCTAGCTCTTAGGTTCATTCTTTCTCATTTGTAAGCTTGCTTGAATTCACATAGGAGTGTGTGTGTGTGTGTGTGTGTGTGTGTGTGTGTGTGTGTGTGTGTGTTGCATAATGATTAAGAGCCTGGACTCTGAAGCTAGATATGTCCAAGTTATTTAATCTCTTCAGGCCTCAGTAACCTCAAGTACAAAATGAAAATAATAACAGAACCTAATGACCTCATAGATTTTTTTGTGAGGATTGAATGAGTTAATGTATACAAAGCACTTGGAATACTGTTTGGCACTTAAGTACTAAAGAAGTGCTGGCTATTTTTACTATATTGCATCGATACTGCATTCCATTCTTCTTACATATGCATAATATTGGGTTGTTATATTAAATAGGGCAATAAATGGTAAGTGTCTACATGAGACACTGTATGACTTATTCCTTGAAATATTTTAAGTTTTGTAACAAAGTGGAGGAAACCCTTTAAGCAGAAACTGCTCTGTGGAGATTCAGGAGCTAAAGAGCACAAGTGTCAACAGCCCAGCTTTTTGCCGATGACCAATCTACTTAATGATCTGGCTATAGACAGAAAGTGAATAAACACACTAGGAGATACTAGGAAATGTGTGTTCAATGCCAGTAAATTTTTCTAACTCAGAACTCAATAGTCCTAGGGATTCACCACTGAGAACAGTGCTCTACCTTTCACTAGGAACCTGAAGGCACAATGCCAGGCACAGGCCAGTGGAAAGTGGTGTCATTTAAAGTCTCTTTGAAAAACAGCTCACAATAAGCTCACCAAATCCACTTATCTTTTCATGCATTCATCTTAATTGTCACAACATTTGACTTGAAATACGCTTCTCCCTTGACTTTTTGGATACCATGCTCTCCTGGTTTTCTGTTCATTTCTCTGGTCTACTTGTTCTCAGTGCTCTATGCTGATCACCCTCCTTATCTCTAAATGTCATAATCCTTCAAGGCTTTGTCCTTGGTTCTCTTCTCTCTCCAAATACTTTTCCCCTAGTGATTTCATCTATTCTTATGGTTTCAAAAATTAGCTGGAGAATAATATATTTTACATGTACCTGTTGAGCCTAGACCTCTATTCTGACAACAAGATTCATTATATGCTACTTCTTCTATTTCAATGTTCCTAACCCAATATATCTAGAAGTAAATTGATTTCCTAACTTATTTCTTCTTCTGTTGTTTACATCTTAATAAAACGCAACATAAATTCACCCTATTTATTTCTTCTCTGTTGGGTTCTATCTTCAAAATCTATCTAGAATGCACACTGCTCTCCATTTCACTGCCACTATTATACCTCAGGCCACCCTATTATCTAGAAGACTGATAACTTCTTAAATTGCCTGCCCACTTTATTTCTTTCCTCTGTCTAATATAGTCTCCACACAAGAGCTTGAAAATTTTTTTCTAAATATGTACCAGAGCACAAATGAAGAAATCAAATGTAGAACAGTGTAGTGAAATAATGTAAGGCAACTAAATGGCAGAGCTTTTCATAGGCAGCTCTCTCCCCTTTCTGATTTCAACAGGGTTGCTGCCCCATTATATATACTTTAGCACAAAATGGAGGCTATCATTTAATTTATAATTTACTGACTCTCAGAGTATTTTCACCTTTTACAAAGATGTCAGCACCTACTTTTGTGTTTCACTCAACTTCAATTCTAATTTCAATTCAATTTCAATTCAATTTGCTCTCAACATTAGTTACCCTTCTGACACTCAAGTCTTTTAGTTCCTTAACATTTTACATTTAGAAATATCAATATCCTCTTCATGTCAGTCATCCACTCCTGTTTCCATAATGTTGACTTCAACATGATCCAACACTACTCCACCTACGTGTTTCAACATGAAATTCCTCTCCCTACTTGCAATCTTCTTCCACCTCTTCCAGTTCCTAATACTTATATACCTGTCCTTGAACTTCATCAAATACCATAAGTCATCAGCCTCCTTCTCATTCGTAATTTCATTACTCCTTATCTGGAAGCGGTTAGCTCTGGAAGCAGCCAAGATTTTATTTCAAGAAAAAAGCCATTTTTCCTTGTTCTTCTGACATAGCCAAACATACTTTAAAAAAATTATAAAATGATGTAGTGGAGTTAAACACACACACAAACACACATGATAGGATAAAAACAAATAAACTATATACAGTTGAGAGTTCTTTAGAAGAAACAATTACATGCAACTTAAAATTTTATTTTCCTCTAGATTTTTTTTTTAATGCCTATAGCACCCAGTCTTCATAGGTGGTCTCCCATTTAAGAACTAACCAAGCCCAACCCTGCTTAGCTTCCAAGATCAGACGGGATCAGGCATGTTCAGGCCAGTAGGGCCGTAGAATTTTCCTCTAGATTTTAATATGTGGAGACATGTTTTTAAGATTTTAAATTACAAGTGATCACATTTGAAATTAGATCTTTTTTTCCTATCTTTTAAAAAAAATTGACATATTTAATTTTCATATTACTAAAGACAGACAGCAAGACAACTGGACAACTGGAGAAGATTGTTGCCTAACACACACAAAATCCAGTCACATTCTTGTCTTTCTAAGATATAATCATTTGTAGGAACAAATTTCTATAGAACTTTGTTCACAGCTTTAAATAATTGAAATAAAGTTTATTTTAATTGTAATATTATGGAAAATTTTCCAAAAAAAGTTAAATTTTGTATACAGTATCTGCATCTCCAAGATAATAATATAATTAAACATTGACACAATAAACTCTCAAAAACACTACAGTTCAAATTTATTTAATATTTATAAATGTGCTAAAAATAAGTACATTATATTATCAATTCCTTTAATCTTATAACAATTAGGAGTATACTGTTATTTTCTCCATTCTACAGTGAGTACCTGAGGGCTAGGTTACTTGACTAGGTTTATATAGCTTCAGCATGTACTTTTAACCATAAAATTTTATATCTAATCTTGTTCAACGTATGGTTGGATATATTATAGGATCTTACACATAAATAAATGTTAAAGTCTAATATTAAAAAATAAACATACAGTAACAGCAAAAAATTAATACCCATCAGTCAAACTCAGCTGATTATTTAGAAAAAGGGGACTGATTTATAAAATTTAAGTATCTATACTCACGAAGCCAATCTAAATATTTGAGCACATACATAGGTCAACAATTATGTCAATCCAGAAAAAAATTATTAAAGTGTATATCAGTTTAGTTTATCAGAATTTTTTGATATATATCTGGGGCTGAGTTGGCTATAAATATTTTTTCCTGACAGTTAAAACTATTTATTCTAATATGTATTTACACCTAGTTCCTTGTGCATGAGACTAGTAATCCTAGCTTATAATTTTGAATTTATTTAGTGTAAATGGTTTATTCACTAAAGTCCTGGCAAAATTTGCCATTAAGATTCATATTTTTTTCACTCAGCAACTTAAGACATCTGAAAGAAAAAAAAAGATAATATTTGAAAACTTCAGAGTCCAAGGCCTGACTTTACTATTTATGGTTGTCTGTCGTTAGGCAAAGCACTAAAGTTCCATGAGTTTCACTTTTCTCCTCTGCAAAGTGAAGATAATACCTTCCCTACCAATTCTATGAAACAGGTAGAAGGGCCAGGTGAGATAATGAGTATGAAAGTGCTCCTGAAACTACAAAGCATAGTATAATGTGAGGTTTTAGATACCTGCCAACTGATTATTCACATGAAGTCAATAAAGTTCTCCCCTAGAAACCAGGGTATGTAATTCAGAACTGGATAAAAATTTCTTAAGTAATATAAAAATGGAACATTAAAACTTCTAGATATTAAAAAAATAGTTTTAAATGATTTTACTTCTGATTTTAATTGTACCAATTTGGAAGTATGAATTTGCTCTTTTCAGTTGTTTTAGCAGAGTAGAATTAGTTCAGTACTAAAAGAAGTTTTAGGGCACATGATTGAAGTTCTCTTTGAAAGAGTCTTTTAACTACAGTATAGTCATAAGAAAGGGATTATTTTGTTGTTCTTGCTAAAGCTACATAGCTATAAACCAGTATTTAGATTTCCCTTCACAAGTTTTTACTTTTGAAAGAAAGCTTTTCACTGAAATTCATATGTGAGTTGTTTTAACTGCTAAGAAGAGTTCAGCTACTGCCAGTGACAGGAGATGAGGATGCCATATTATTATTCTTCTGAAACCCATCCCAAAGAAGGGGAAGTTAGTTACAGTAAATGAAAAGCATGAGAAAAGTAGCATTGAACAACACAGATAAAACGGGACCTTCTGTATCTCTTACTCTCTACTATAGAACTTAGTTTTCTCCTTATCACAGTCACATTCTTAGCAGTAAAACTGGGAATTATGGCCAATAAGGCCAGATCAATATTATTCCATGATTTTATGTAATAAAAGGGTGGGTGCAGTAGAAAAAAGTAGAAAATGCATTGATTTGGGCACTAGAATCTCTGCATGAGAATTCGTGTTCTGATACTGGTAAGTAGCTAGTCACATATGAGTGACAGGGAACAAAGGAATAGGGGCCCAGCTCTTACCCATAGAAACTTCCCTTGAAAACCTTCCTTAAGGACCTCCCAGAAACACCTCCCTTTTAGGGTTATAAATTACCCCAAATCCTAGAGAGCACAAAGGTGCAGATTTGTAGTTAGTATTTTTCTTTGGTTCTTCTTTGTTGACATGAAGAATCATAGGTCATTGAGATTAAATACTTTTGTTAAAAATATATTTTAGAAAGACAAAGTATGCCCCAAGGAGGCACATGTTCCCAGTGCTGTAACCAACACAAAGGTGCCAACATGGCTACAAAACGACAAAAAGGCCAAAAAATGCCACCAAAAAGGGCGGGAAGCCATGAAGGCAAAAAGAAGGGGAGCCTCAAAGGGCAAAAAGAGAAAGAGACAGCCCAGAGAAGGGCAAAAAGGACCCAGAAATGGGCAATGTCTACCTTACATGTGGACCCTGATGGAAGGTTCCAAAGGCGTTCCTAGATGATTGGCAAGTGAGGTCATTCTGACACCTGATTGACAGGTGCAATAACTTTGCCTAGTGCGCTTGTGCATACTCGTAATTCAGTCCATTATAGTTAGATTCATGAACTTCCAGGCATGGTCATGGGATTATAAGGATGGTATAATGAGGCTGAAGTTAGGGGCAGTACTTTCTGCACATGTGGTTTTAGCTGGTTAGGCCAGCAGCTTTTATGACCTTCATGCTCTAGGATTTGGGGTAATTTATAACCCTAAAGGGGAGATATTTCTCGAAGGTACTTAAGGAAAGTCTTCAAGGGAAGTTTCTATGACTACAGAGCTGGGCCCCTATCCCTTTGTTTCCCTGTCACTCAAGTCTAACTAGCTACCTAACAAACCCACTAGCTTTAGGAAAACTACAATTTTGTGCCTAAGTTTCCTGATCTGTAAAATAATAAACTGAAACAGATGATGCTAAGATCCCTTTCAGTTTTAATATTTTCTTTCCTTCTTTAGTACAGGAGATATTACTTAACCAAAGACATTTAAATTTTATAAAATGGACTTACATTACAGTGGGTTATCAACATGTTTTAAAATGATGTTACCATATTTTTGGATTGATAAATTGTGCTTAAATCTATAAGAATGGCAAAATTTTAAAAACGCACCAATATATTCTAATGTAGCTAGAAGTCCTAGCTCCGTACCTTCCTCCACCACACACACTTTTGGGGTTTTTAGGAAGTAATCTATGACCAATTTTACATAGTTAAGGCTGAGTGACATAATTATTAAGTGAATTGAAGTAGTTCTGGATAATCAAAGAAGAAACTTTCTGTTATTTAAGTATGCACCCATCTTTCCATCTGCTTAGACTTTGTTTCATGAGTGACAAAAACAGCCTGGTCTACCACTTGCTGAAGCAGTACATTTAAGCAATTTTATTAATAATAAATTTTAGGGGATTAATGACATATTAAATGGGTCACACATTAATCACAAGAATGTAATCAAAATGGCCTTTTAAACAATATGTTCATAAAGGTGAGTGAATGAGTCTTCTTAAAGGTAGAAATTCTCAATTATCCCAAAGCAGATAAGATGAAAAGACAACATAATATTTATCAAGCATCTGTACTGTGTGTAACTCTGTACTGGGCTGTTTAATAAATGTATTCATTTTAAACATAGTCAGAAACAAGCAATCTTAGATTTGATTGTTCCCATTTTAGTAATAAATAGTCTCAGAAAAGCAAGCTGCTTAAGATTTCAGGGCTAATTGGATTTGAATTCAGGTCTCTGAAATGTCAAATCCCTGTGCTTTACCCACTACACAGCACCATTAACTATGCTAAAGTGTAAAGTATTTTATTTTAGGCAATAAAATATAAATTTTAGGTATTCATGAAAAGCATCTTATGCAATCAAGAACTCACTTGATAATTCATGAGGTTGCACGTTTGGTGCTCTCTCTATTCAGATTCATTCTTATGCCTGAAAACCAGCCCCTGCCCACCCACTCTCCTCTACTTTCATTTTGCTAACTTTTGGCCTCCTCTGGTCTTCACTTAAATGTTACTTCCTGAGGAGGCAAACATTGATGTCAGATGTATGAAATTCACTTGTGCCTCTTTAGACTTTATCACACATGTTGACACTCACACTAGACTGTAACACCCATGGAGACAGAAATCACATCTGTCTTGTTCACTGCTGTGTTCCCACCACCCAGATCATGTCCTGGCAGTAAAGGCGCTCATCAACACTTATTGCATGAATAACACAGGTATTCAACAGTGTGGAAAATGCTAGAAGACTCTCAAAATATATAGCCTTTAGGTAACTTATATTTCATGTTTTGATATTATAGGATCATATATAAAACGAGAACATTTAAGGTCTTAGAGTAGTATTAATACATTAATAGATTTAAAAATTGAGGCCTAGTATAGACAGAAATAGTCTTAATGTGGATTATTTGTGAGTTCGTAAAGCACTGTTCCATTTTTGTTATTGTTGTTGTTGATGTTTTGTCAGTTTCCAAGAAATTCTGACAGTGGAGTGGAGGGTTGCATCAGCATTGCTTCTATTAGTAAATGTGAACAATTAACAACAGCTAAGGCCTCCTTTCTTCTTTCGCCTTTTTAGCTATACTTCTCACTGCCAAAAGATGGCAGTGTGTTAGAAAATACCCACAAGTAGCCTTCTTCCTAAGTCTGAGCTGACCAACCTCTGAGTGGCCCATTGTCCTAGAGTTAAACTGAATTTTCAAAAATCTCAGGTTTCAAAGTGGAAACTCAGGGCTCCCCAGAAGGAATACACGTTTGTTAAATCCATTAACTATCTTTGTTCAGGAGAGAATGCCTAAAAGTGTATGTTTTGTTACACAATAACGAACAAATTTGAACCACAAATGGAAAAAAAAATGTATTATTTAAAGCTAAAAATTAAAATATTCCTAGCTTCAAATCTCAAATGTCAATGCTATAATCAATCTATGTATTAATCCCACATGGAGAAATACTGACTTTATCCATTAATAAGCCGAGGCATGTTTTATAAAAACTTTATTTTATGGAAGTTAAGGTAAAAATACTTGTCTTCTTCACAAGCTATTTAAAATTATATATATATATACATATATATATGTGTGTATATATATATATATATATATATGTATATATATATATATTTACAGCAAAGACATCATGAGTAAGGTGGAGCTTTGGCATGAATAAACATGCAGTGAGGTTGTCTGTGGTACCTTCCCCTGCCTTTGGAGCTTCCTTCTCCTCCTGGAGCTGCTGTTCTCAGGGGCTGGACAGGACCAGGTGCTGGGCTGTCCTCCCGTGTGCCCTTTCCTAAAGGCCACCTCAGGCTCTCTCTCACTCAGTCTTTTCTGCTCTCCATTACCACTTTCTAGTGCTATTCTCCAGGGACTGCCTCCTTGTTGGAAAGGGTCTAATTAGTGACGGTCTAGTAACTGATAAGGTGCTTTGTATTGCCTGCCAATCATTTATTCATTAGCCATCACTCATGAATGAAAGCCTTGCTATGCATTAGTCAGTATTACATATTGGGGTTACACCTTCAAGGTCAAAGCTACTGAGACAGATCATTGATAGTTAACAACAATAATACTTCAGAGAGATAGTGAGGCAGAACGAAATAGTTTTCTATGGCAAGGCCTAGCAGTTTTTGTACTTTAAGAGGGCTGTGTTCATCTCGGCATCCTTATTTCATAGCATAATGCTTAGCCTATGATTGTCATGCAATAGATATGTAGGCTTATGGTTTTAATGATGAGATACTAAGACAAGCTGATGGAGATAATATTTTTGGATCTATGTTCCCATCATATCATTCTTTGTTGAGAAAAAAATCTGCCTACCATGGACTCTCCCTGTGCATGACAGTAGAACTGAAACAGAGATTGTGCTTTTACCTCTCCTTAAATTTGGTTCTGAGGTAATAAGACTATAAGATGAAGATTGGTATAAGTTCCTGAAGCTCAGCTCTGCTCTTATTACAAGAAGTCCACAGGGGTGTGGGAAGTGCCACACGGCCACTGGCAATTTGTCCCTAGCAGGGCACAGACCTCATTTGTTTGGCTTGATAAAAAATATGACTTGGGGTACACACCAGAAGTGTTCACTGCCTTAAGAATTTGCTGTGCTTTTGTTTGATGAGTTATCTTTAGAGGTTTGCATTTATCTCCAAAGCATTGCCTAGGCAGCATAAATACTTCTTTTAACCTCTACTTTATGGACAAATGGATCAAGATTTTAAGGATCTACTTTACATATTTTTTAACTGTTTTATACTAAACAGGCCAAAACGCAGTCAGTTTCCAGGATGATTTAATCTATAAATGACCTGTGATCCAGTTCACAGAATCTTTCTTGACTTTTCTTGAGAGATTACTTCTCTCAAAGATGAAAAGGTATATTAGCAAGATTTTCTCCACCTTATGACTTTGAATCCAGGGACATCAGGTACATCAGGAAACAGCTCAGTGGAACCAAAGGGAAAATCACCCAAGGGATGGAGACATCATTGCTGTGACTTCACTCCCATAAACTGAGGATGAGCCAGTCGATCCAGCACAGCTGGGTGTGTGTTAGTTGCCGTTCCCAGGGAACAATGGCCTTCTCTGTGCAGGCTGTTGTGTGGGAAACAGATTTGTTTATGTTTTCTTTTATGTCATTTTGGGGGATAAAATATAGTGGCTCTTTTCTTTGTTCAAGTGTCACAGAGTCAGCAGAGAACTCCAGGTTTCTGGTCCCAAATATAGGCAAGTTATTCCAAAAACTGTGAAATCTAGTCACCTGTTTAGAATTCTGTCATTTTGATGGTGGTTGTTTTACCTCCAAGAGCAAGAGGAGCAGGTTTTCTTGTGGAAGAAGAGTCAGATTTCAGGAAGTTCCCAGATAGTCATTTGCCATTTCTCCCTGAAACGGGGAGGAGATAAAGCAAGGGTGGATGAATGACACCTTCGCATGGGCAGGGTGTCTACCCCAAGCATGTGAAAGATCAATGTGAGTTCAAAGGCTTTGCCAATTTGTCTGCACCAATCAGAGATACAAGCATGTTAAAAATTTTCCTTTTTTAACTTACCATTACGTATAGAATTTTCTCATGTTTACTCTTTAACACCACAAAAGTTTTGATTGAGGCTGAGAAAAGGATTCTCATTAAATTGAACTTGCATAACCACTAACCTCTTCTAAATTCTGATTTCAAAGTTTCTGTTCTATCAGTTCCCTAAATACACTCACCTTTGTTAGATGATGGCACTCAACTTTTAGCTTATGAAATTATGAGAATTTAATAAATAATAGAAAATAAATTTGATTTAGAACAGAAATGTATAGGGGATATTTTGTTGAACAATTAATTTTTAAGGGTTTCTAGCCATTACCCTTTAAGCTTATCATGATGATGTATTAGTAGATACAGTTTTAATAGGAGGAAAAACAACTAAGAGCCATAATTGGTGGTAAAGAATTAATATGTTTCCTGTATTTTATGTGACTGAGTACTGCAAAAAAAAGTCATATAAAAATATATGCTTCTTAAAATTCAAGTTCAATTTATTTGTGATTATATATAATTAAGTTTCTTAATTTTGGGGATAAATAGAAAAATAATGGGTTCTCAGTGTCTAATCAAATGAGCTGATCATCTTAAGAGAAATTTTGTTTTTCTTGACTTTAAGTCTCTAATGAACTGTATCTCCCTTTTATAGTTGCAGCTCCCTAACCACAAACATAGCCCCCAGCTCTTCCCTTTCTTACATAGGAGGTCACAAAGAAGCACAAACCCCATTAAAATTGCAGATAACTCAGGTTAAGAATATCCAGAAAATTGTTAAATTATGAAGAATAATATCGACACAATGGCTGATATGGTCAACATATTAAACATTGTGGCAGTGGCAGCGAGGATACAACAAATATTTCAGGTACTTCTTCTACATTTCTCAGCTTCCTTCAAAGTTAATAATGTGGGTTGCTATTGATATTTTTAACTATCTACATCTTCTTTCCCTTCTGTGTCTGGAAATGAAGGACTCTAAGGAAAAGAAATTGCATAATAGGAGCAGCCTGGGTTCCTGAGTCACTCTTTGGAGAAGAGCTGTGCAAGAGGGTTGTATAATCCCTATTGGGCTATGACACGAGCAAATACAAACTATACTATGATAAGCAATTGAGGTTAAGGGTTTGAAATTAGCAGAAAATGATTCCAGCACTCTTTCTAAAATAATAAATTTTCTTTCTAGTGTCAGTGATACATTAATTTGATCTTATGGAGACGTTAAATAGTGAACTATGTTGAACTCAGTTTTGTCAATATATTAATAGTAAAATATTAAAAAATTAGAATTATAAATTTGTTGAATTTAGTTAATAGTATGTGTAGGTAGTGAACTCTAAGTCTTCTAGGTGGCTTTGACTAATGCTGTTGATTCAATTCAAGGTCAATGAGAATTCCCATTATGAAATTATATGGTTTGACAATGTATAAAATTTTTAAGTGAGAATCTTTGATTTCATAGTAAAAGAAGAAAAAGGCCATTTATATACAAAAAGGGCAATTTCTTAACACATATAGTAAATTTGGCCAACGATAATAGTCAGTAACCGTGATGAACACTGATGAGGAAAACTCTTCCTATATAACAGTATCAAGGTCAAATCAAGAAATACTCTTCATCCTAAAACTGAAAGCCTTTACAATGTCTGCCCAGTTGAATTTCAGAATTGTTAGGGACCAGTGATCGAAGCAGGTTCTTCTTTCTGCATGGGAATGTTATTGCAGTTTTTCTGTCCCCATTGTTTAATGAGTGTGGGTGTGGGTATGGTGAAGGAGGCATAGATAATTTTATAGGTTTGTCCACCAATGAGACACCATGATTGTAACTCATGAAGAGACCAACTTGCAGTAATTATGCAGAGATTCTCAGCTTCAAAATGGATGCAATAACTGCTAAGGTGCTTTTCTTTTGGGAGGAAGTTAGGTGTAGTTGGTTAACAGAAGGGCAGATTGTGACAGAGACTGTTAGCAATCACCAAGCTTTTCATGGGCCTTCTTTACTCTCCTCCAGCTTTTATTACACATGAGTTGAGGCTATGTGACAAATTCTGGCCTGTGAAGTGTGAGAGGAAATGAAGTGTGTCACTTTGGGTTGGAAATAATTAAGTTTAAGGCAAACTTTTAGACGTACAAGTGAAGAACCCCAAAATGATGCAGATACAAGATGAGAGCCCCTGGGCAAGTAGAACAGCATTCAGTAAAGTTACATAACCTATGTGGAACTGTGACATGAGCAAGAAATAAACTTCTGTTATGTTAATCCACTGAGACTTTATATCTCAGCAGCTAGCTTTAGTTATCTCATTAATAAATAAAACATAATCACCACTTGATGTTCAAACCCAAGGAAAATATTCATTTTCTTTAAGGAAAACCCCTACAGAAATTAACATTTATTTCATCACATATTTTTTTTTTTGACCCAGGTGTTAGGACAAATACAAAGAAGTTTAGGGTATATGCTTGTCTCTTCTCTCCCAAAATTCACAATCCATGTTCCCTCACTTGTTTTTCTATAAAGCAACAAATGACTGAATTTCAGTTCAGGCTTTTTGAGATGCCATCAAAGAGCTTTTCAGAAAGCTCCAGATGACTTTGAGTAAGAAAAATACCGGCACTTGATCTGTTCTGAATAAAAATAGAAGCTTGAATTGATAATTCATGAGTGTGGCTTACCTGACCATCCCCTCCTGTGTCCTAATGACAGGACATGGTAGGTGTCTCAACATGTGTTCTGATAGCAGCTTATATATTCTCTCATAATGCTTTTCATACTATATTGTGATTGTCTCTATATTTGTCCTATGTTTCACTAAACTATAAATTTCATGAAGGCCAGACAGTCTCTATATAGTGCGACATCAGAACTCCAGTGCTCTTTCTGTTGTTTAATGTTTTTTTGAGTATAATTCTCATGTACTGTCTGTATCTTGTTCTCTAACTCATTGAAGAACCTTTCTGTGCAGTTATAGAGAAGATTATGAATCTGGTTTTGAACATCCTGAGTGGGAGCCACACATTGGACAGCAAATGAATACACACAGTAGATAAATAGGTAGATGGTTCTGGACCTTAGGAGAAAATTCTGGGATGAAGACATGGAAATCTGTATGGCAACAAAGAGGAGCACTATGGAGTCAGGAAGAGGTAGTGGATTAAGAAAGGGAGACATCTGGAAATGTAAACCCAACATTTACAAAAATCATGAAAAAAAGGGGGGGGTTTAAAAGGAAGAAGCTTTAAATGTTGCATAGAGGTAAAACAAGATAAAAATTGTATCAGTTTCATTACGTATAGGAATGAATAAAGATGTCACTGATGACTTTTACTCTAGTGGTTTCAGTATAGTGGTGAGTCTGGAAGTCAGATTTAAAGTAGGTAAGGAGATAAATGATGAGGGAGTGAAAAAAATTTTAGAAATTTCACAATGAAGAAAAGTGGAATGCTAACTCTCAAACATCCTTCAGGACTCAGTAAAATATCACCCCCTCCCAAAAGCTTTCACAGATACCATCATCACTTCCTGACTTCTATCACATACACATTATATTTGGTCCTACCCATACCTTTACTTTTTTATTGATTACACGATGCATTATAGTTAATAGATGATTTGTCTTTTCCACTAAATCAGTGGTCTGAACTTCTTGGGATTACAGATTTTCTTTAAAATCTTCAGAAATCCTAAAAACCAACTGTGCTAAAAAATTCACACATGAACATACCCACAAATTTGTGCATAAAATTTCAAAAAACGAAATGCAAACCCAGAAATCTCATTTAAGGTGCCCAGCTTACAAAGCCTTGCATTACACTTAAAAAATTTTTTTTTTACAGTAGAGGTTGTGCTTGACACAGTGCCTATTATATAACAGATACTCAAAAAATGTTTGAATGAATAGATGGATTAATTAACTAATTAAGTGCAAATTAGAAATATGCACAGAGAGTATTGAAAGTATGAAACCATGAGCATCCAACACTATCTTGGAAAAACAAGAATCCTGGAGCACAGAAGCTTGCAGGAGGAGGTTGCTGTAATAATAAAGTGAGGAGGGGCACTTCTTACAGAAAGAACATCAAATGAAAGACTACCAGATTACTTAGAGAGCAGGTAATTTAATCTAAATGGAGTACAGGGAGCATTGGGGAGTATCAAAGACAAAATGAGCAGCTGGTGGTTATATTCCCACACTTTCAAGTGGGCCTAAATAGAGGGTATGTTTAAAAATCTCACAGGTTTCTTTGAAATTATTTTCTAGAATAATATCAGTTTTTATTATCTAAATATCTGCCCTTAAATCACACCAAAATACCTTGTTTTTATTAGTTGACCATTTCAAGTAAATATATTTTTAAAGTGTAATTTAAAAAATTAATTACAAAATATAACAATGAAGTAAAAAGTTTACCTGTACTTAACCATGTTACTTTCAATATATTTTTCTCATACATCACTATATTCTTAACCATAACCAGCAGGACCAAAATTTATCCAAACAAATAGATAAGTAATTATGAAAATTTGATATAGAAAACCTGAAGTGTTGGATCAGACTAACAGATTAAAATATAAAATTTCCAATGTTTTCCACCTATTTCATTCCCTGCGGGAGGAGAAGTGATTAAAGAAAGAATAGTCATTGCTCATATACACAAATACCATGACAAAATTATTAACTTATCTTGGAGATTTAAAAATCTTTGAATAATGTTAAGTTAAAAGGGCTTTTTGGTCTAAAAGATTTGAAATATATGTGTCTGGAATTTGTAGCAACATGAAAGCATCATTGGCTTTTTAGAGCTCTTCTTGGTCTATTTTTCAAAGGGACAGATTTGAAAGGAGGATATGGAAAGGGAGATATATATTAAATAAAAAGATTATACCAGAAGTAAAGGTTTTTAAAGACCCCAAAACTCATTCAAAATTCGCAGAGCTCCAATATAATTAAATATCTATTAGGCTAAGCCAATGTGATAATAATCTCCTTTAATTAATTATAATTTTTAATGTATTTCTTTGTCTTTTATCTATCTGTTTCTTGTTTTTGTCCTAAGAGGTAGTTATTACACCTAATTCATAGCTGAAGTGTTGCAAAAACATCTGTCTTATGTCCTGCTCAAGATAACACAGCTATGAAAAGGCAAAATAACATCTAAATTTGTATGTTTAACTCAATTTTAATTAACTCTTTCCGAAGAAGAAATTTGCCTTTCAGGATTGGTAACATCACACATTTTGTATTTGAAATGACTTAAATGGCTGAAATCAGTTCCTGCTGAGCCATTCTGTAGTTCATCATAAGACTTTACAACAGATTGATTAATACATGTTGACAATACACTCAAAGTCCTAGGATGGATGGAAACAATGTTCTTAGGTTTCATAACTATAACATTTTATCTCTGAAATTTCACTAGAAACTCTCTTGCAAAATTCTCAGGCTAGTGTGGGTGGTTGTTGGAATTATTAATTAAAATTCTTTGGTTTGCTTCGCTCAGTTCAGTCTATCAGAACACAGTTCAGGGGAAGGCAAGAGTGTGGGTAGAATCTATGTGGGCCACTTCATTTACTTTAACCTTGCACAGTTGTATCAACAATGGAAAGAGAAAAGATTGTAGCCTCCTAAAATAAATGAACATTTCAGGGGAAATTGAAACTAATGCATCATCACAATTAGGAAATCAGCATAAAGTTCATGGCCTTTTATTGGTTGGATCATCTCGGTAGCATCATTCTCGCAAAGAACAGTACATTTCTCTCATTAACCAAAAGGTCATTATCAACACTCCATTAGTCACCAGTACACAGTGAAGTTTATCTGAAACAAATATTTAAATGATCAGTAGTGAGGGTCAAGTGACCATACATGAGCTGGAGAGAGAGTATGACCAACATTTTCCTGAATTGATGTAGTTTTAAAAATTTCTCTTTCTATATCTAACTTAGCACTAAAAAATGTTATTGAACACAAAATATTGTTTAATTGAGTCAGGCTGAGTTTGCACTTTGCTCTGTAATTTATTGAGTGATCCCAAACAAATTGTTCAGTCTCTCTGTAGCCTCAGTTTTTATACCTGAACATGGGCTGCCAACATAAAGGTGTTAATAGAATCAAGTGAGAGAAAACATTTGAAGCCCTTAGTATAATGTCAACATATAGTAAGTACTCAATAGATGTAGGATGACATTATTATTAATAATAATTTGTGTCTCATCTCAATGAGCCAGAAGAAGCAAGGGAGAATTTAATACTTTCACAAGTGTTGCTCCCCATACCTACCCCCAAATGAATGGGGAAGCCTTGTGGAGGGGAAATATGTGAAGGGCAGTGGGAAGAATGTGACAACATTGCCACACCTTCTGTTTTAAGGTTTCATGGTGTGGCTTTGTTTGGTTTGAAATTAATTCTCAGACTTATGTGTCCACATGACTTTGATTGCTAAAAGTATTCCAAAATCCAAGTGTCTTTATTTTATGTAGATAAAATACTTCCTGTGATCATTACCATGTTCTTGACCTCCTTTGTGCTGTGTTCTGACCAGCTGAGCTAAGCAACCAAGACAAAGACTTGTAGTTAACAATTCTATTCACAGTTCATCCTGTAGAATTTCACAATAGAGTCTAATGAAACTCCAAAGATAAAATATCATGGTTGTGATATTTGGTTCAGTCCACCTTAGATTATATAAATAGGATACTGCTTATGCATTCTGACTGAATCTATCAAAAAGTGCTGAATCTTACATTTTAAAATTTTATTATTAATGTATTAACCATTTTACTTCTGTAGGAATATAACTAACACATCCAAATTACCAAGTTGATGGTATCACCAGTCACACTGATAATCTTGGAAAGAGCCAAACTGATTATTTTGGAAATAGCACTAGAATATGAATTTTGTTAGCCACTTAGGTATAGAAGGTCTGATTTGGATTATCCATGCAGCTTTTCATTTTTTTAGTAATCAATAGAAAGCATAAGCTGGGCTATATACGAAGAAGACCAGAAATATTAATTGAGAATGTTCAACATTATTTCATTCACCATCTGTTTTCAAGTAATTTATGTTAATATAGACACATTCCAGAGAATTGTTTCTTTACAAAAAGCACCTTTTCACACTTTATTTATTCTACTATATTTAAAGCCCCAGGAAAAAGTTTTTGATTTGCAAAAATGCTTATGATTAAAAATGCCATGATTGCATTAAGATGATGCTGCAGAATGTTGAGGGTAAAGCTAAGATAGGTTTATCTTGCCAGAAAATGATGGTAATGTGTGGGAGAGGCTAAAGTTTATTCTGGATATTACTTTTATGAGTAACAAGGATTCTCTTAGCAAATTCATAATAATAGGATTAGAAAAACTATTGTCATAGGAAACATGTAAGGATAGTCTTTCTTGTTCTCTGAAAAAAGAGACCTTGAGAAATTCTATTGCAGTGTACTTTTTGAGCTAGTACATGACTCAGGTTGAAGGACTCTTGAAAAGATATTCACTGCCATTTTCAAAGTTCAAACAATCTTACCTATGGTCATGAGATTTTTACTTCTTTCTGCTGCTTGGATACAAAAAAAAAAAAAAAAACAAGTTATCACTTTTAAAACTGTCATATATAGGACAATTGACTTAGAGCCTAAATCTGATTTCTCTCTAGTGAACATAAACAATATGCTTTGCCCCCCCCACAGAAAAGTTCAAGTCTTTGGTTCACTTGTACCTTGGATTGTCTCCTTGAGTTAGGATTAGCAAGTGGATAAAGATAGTCCCATTCCAAACAAGACACATAAAGATACTGTGTCTTAATCAGTACAATGAAATAATTGCAGCGTCATTTATCTGCTCATGTACTTTAAAATACTTTCTTATTCATAAAAATCTCTGAAGATCTTGCTTTGTGAATTTTCATTCATCCAATCAGATTTTAAACTTAATCAATTTGTTTTTCAGGTTTAACTCTGATTAAATAGAATTCTTTAAAAAAGATGCCATTTGATTTTCTCTGCTTATTGTATCTTAATTTATAATGTAGTAACTGAATTTTTTTTACACAAGAAATAAACTTTTATTTTGTAAAGTTACTGGTGAAATATTTTTAATCCAAAAATATTCACCCATACTTTTATGTTACAAACAAAAAATTTTTTATGTTTCATTCAAATTCTTGTCCACCTATAGTCACTATGTACATATAATTTGGCAAATATCTTTTTTAATTTAAAAATTAATCAGAAGCATTTTATAAGCTGTAGCTATGTCTTCATATTTATAGTTTACAATATTTTACTATGTAAAAGTATGTCATAGTTTGATAATATTTTACATGTGAAAGCTTCCATAATTTTATATTATATAGTAGCCATAGGCTTAATATAAATATATTATAAAAAAAACTGTAAAATATGCTTCCTTGGAATTAGCTGTTTTGAGATAAAATTTTGATGGTGTGAAAAGTCTTATTTGTACATTATTCGTGATGACTCAAAAGTTGGTGGATGAAGATATAGGTATAACATATCCATATCTAGCCCTGCTAAAACCCCTTTCATTTGAATTCAGAGGGGTAGATATTATAAGAAAGTCCAATAATGACCACACTACCTGATGTATTCTATTTTTAGTCTTTACATATACCTCCATGAAACAAACATAACTTGCAGTCTGGACAGGACCAAATTCACGGCATGATCAGAACAATATGTCTCTATAAAAATCTCAAAAACCTGTTTATTATGCAAGATAATCCAACAGATTTAAGGAGATAGTGTGTGCTATCGTAATGATTGTTCAGTGTTTGATAGAAATTTGAGTATTTTAAAAATTAGGGTAGTTCTAGTTAAGATAGCAGAGTAGGTAAACACTGAGCTTGCATCCTCTCACAATCATAATTACAACTAAACTACGGAACAGCCATCATCGGGAGTCACCTGAAGTCTAGCTGAAGAGAAGTCCTACATTTGGGAACACACAGAAGAGGTCACCTAGAGACTAGTAGGAGGGGTGGAGACATGGAACACACTGGTCCCACACCACATGTGGCAGTTGAAAATGGAAAGGGTTATCTTGGCTGCAAAGATCCCACCATAAGAGCAAGGGGTCCCAGCTCCACACCAGGCTTTCCATACAAACTAGGCATCTTGGCTCATGCTACAAACTTTCCTAAAATCTCTCAAAGTTCCACAAAACCTAAACAAGCAGCATCTGGCCTCAGTGTGCCCCATTCATCTTGCTGAGCAGCTTTAAGCCTAGTACTAGTGGTAGCCAGCCTCAGTTCATAGCTTGTCCTCTCGAGACACATCCAAGTGGGTAGAGGCCATCTTCAGATTGTTTGATGGCTCATGATAGGTTGCCTTTGGCAAAGTATAGGCTTTGGATGAACTTGGCCTGTAGCAGTGTTCTTTACAGGAGACCCCAGCCAGCGCACTCAGTGGCCAACTTTGGTCCAAGCTAGAGCACCACCCCAGGCCACATCTGAGGATGACACACCCAAAGAGCAGACTGGGCAGGCACCAGAGTTCTGCTAAAGCAAATCTTGCTTCTTAGAGTCAGCCCCAGTACAACAACTCCTCTACTGTAGTCATGGCCAGTCCTCACAACCAATCAACCTGAGCATCAATACCTCCCATAGACATGCAAACAGCAACCAAGGCTTAACTACAATAGGAAGGCACATACAACCTACACAAGGAACATACCTGGAGCGCCTGGCTCAGATAACAGAGAAGACTGTGCCACTGGGCCCCCCAGGACAACTACTACATAAGATCACTCTACTAAGGTTAGGAGACATAGCTGCTCTTCTTAATACCTAGAAACAAACACAGGAAGGCAGTCAAAATGGAGAGACAAAAAAAAAAACATGTCCCAAATAAAAGAACAGATCAAAGCTCCAGAAAAACAACTAAACAAAATAGAGATAAGCAATCTACCAGATGTAAAGTTCAAAACATTGGTTATAAGGATGCCCAATAAACTTAAATGAAGAGTAGATAACTCAGTGAGAACATTAACAAAGAAATAGAAAATATAAAAATTGAGGTAGAAAACATAAAAAAAAAACAGTCAGAAATGAAGAATACAATAACCAAAATGAAGTATATATGTATTAGAGAGAATTGACCATAGATTAGATGAAGCAGAGGATCAAATTAGTAATTTAGTAGATAATGTAGAAAAAACATCCAATCAGAAAAGTAACAAGACAAAATAATCCTAAAAAAGTGAGGATAGTTTAAGAGGCCTCTGAGACATTATCAAGCATAACAACATTCACATCATAGGGATACCAGAGGGGGAGAGAGAAAGCAAGGAATTGAAAACCTATTTGAAGAAATAATGACTGAAAACTTTCTTATCCTGGTAAAGGAATAGACATACAAGCTCAGGAAGCTCAGAGAGTCCCATACAAGATGAATCCAAAAAGGCCCACACCAAGACACATCATCATTAAATGCAAATGGTTAAAGACAAAAAGAGAGTCTTAAAAACATCAAGAGAAAAACAGTTAATTACCTAAAAGGGAGTTCTGATAAGATTGTCAGCTGATTTCTCAACAGAAACTTTGTAGGCCAGAAGGCATTGGTAAGAAACAGTCAAAGTGATAAAAAGCAAGTACCTACACCCAAGATTACTCTACCCAGCACAGTTATCATTTAGAATCAAAAGACAGATAAAGAGCTTCCAAGGCAAAACAAAACAAAACAAAACAAAACAACAAACAATCAAACAAAAAACAACTGAAGGAGTTTATCACCACCAGGCCAGTAATACAAGAAATGTTAAAAGGATTTCTTTAAGAAGAACAAGAAAAAAGAAAAAAAAAAACGATGAATAATAAAATAATTACATATATAGCAATGATTACTTTAAATGTAAATAAATTAAATGCTCCAATCAAAAGATAAGATGTCTGAATGGGTAAGTAAATAAGACCCTTATATATGCTGCCTACAAGAGACTCACTTTGGATCAAAATAAACAGACTGAAAGTAAAGAAATGGCAAAAGATATTTCATGAAAATGGAAACAAACAAACAAAAAGCTGGGGTAGCAGTACTTATACCAGACAAAATAGACTTTAAAACAAAGGCTATAACAAGAGACAAAGAAGAACCTAGTTATCCCATTTCTGTGTATTTATCCAAAGAAATTCAAAATACTACTTTAAAGAGACATGGGAATCGATATGTTCATTGCAACGTTATTTATACTAATCAAGAAATGAAGGCTACCTGGATGTCCATCAATGGATGAGTGAATAAAGAAGAGGTGGTACATATACACAATGGGATATTATTCAGCCATAAAAAAAAAAGAATGAAATCTTGCCATCTGTAACACCAGGGATAGACCTAGAGGGTATTGTGCCAAGTGAGGTAAGTCAGACATAGAAAGACAAATGCCATATGATTTTATTTACATGCGGAATTTAAAGAACAAAATAATCAAACAGAACAGAAATAAACTCATAAATACAGAAAACATTTTGATGATTGCCAGATAGAGGGAGTTTGGAAGTGGGTGAAAAAGGGGAAGGGATGAAGAAGGACAGATTTGTAGTTACATTATAGTCATAGGAAGTATGGCAGAAGAAATATAGTCAATAATCTTGTAATAACTATGTATGGTGTCAGATGGGTACTAGATTTATCAGGGTGATCACTTTGTAATTTATATATGTCTAATCACTGCATTGTACACCTGTAACTAATATAACATTGAATGCCAATGGTAATTTAAAATTTAAAAATAAGTTAAAAGATGAAAAAAATGATTATTACACATCCAAATCATAATCAAAATAAAGGTAGTTAATATATGTGGCTTTGGTAGAGGTGTGTGGAAATTAGTACCTGGCATCATGAGTTGAAGTTTCCCAACAAAATACCATATAACTACTCTGAAAATTATGAGTCCCCAAGGTCATGGACTCAGAAGACAGGCTAATCTTTAAAAAACTTTATGAGACAGGCATGTGTTCTAACAGAATATCTCACCTTTAATACATAACATTTCAATCAAATATGGGGATTGGGGAGCAAATAAAAAAATGAGCCTTTCAATAAATGAGCAAAAACTCAAGCTGATAATATTTTTTGATATGAATGAGGTGTAGGGCTCAAGTATCCAAGGGAACAAGATATGTACCTATGACATCTTCAAAAAAAGGCCCATGGGTGATTGGGAAAGTCTACTCACCATTTAAACTCCTATAAATACAAAAGTTACACAAGTACTCTGAAAAAAAAATATTATTTAACTGTTTGATCGGATTTCTCATAGGTATCAGAGATCTGTGAAAGCTACTGAATTTACAGCAGAGGAAATAAGAACATTATCTATTTTCTCTTCTTTTCTCTTTTCCCTTTTGTTCTTAATCCCATACAGGCTAATGTAAAATAGCAATTTATCAAGGGCCTTGGCTCACTTTTGTAGCTGTCTAGTAATCTTGAGTTTTCGCTTTTTTAAATCATCCCATTGCCCACATTCTAGAGACAAGGAGAAATAGATATCTGAAAAATTGCCCCTGTAAAATTCTAGGACAATTGGTTCTACTTGGAGACAATAGGGAAACATAAAGACCTCAGAATTTCTTCAGATGTTATGGCAAACTTTGGGACCAAGTGCCTACCTATCATATGACATATTTAGAGAAACAACCATGAGAGACTTGGATGCAAATATTTACCTATTTTAACACTACAGCTGTATCTTTAGGTGGCTGAATTTGTTATCTAAGTAACTATAATTGTACACTAAAGATAGTGCGAAGATGAACCTGGCAGTTAATGGATTGTCCTAGCTCATAAATACCAGCTGAGATAGATATATAGCTCTAGTGTAGCCAGATTTTGCAAGCCATGAGTAGTGATAGTCTGTCCATCTTGTGTAATTCCACCCTCAGAGGAAGTATAATAATATCTCAAGTTTAAGGGATAGCTATTTTGCAGGACTGCTCTGTCATAATCTAGCCCACCATTAGATAGATAGATAGATAGATAGATAGATAGATAGATAGATAGATAGATAGATGATAGATAGTTGATAGATAAAGAAGATATGTCATCTTTGTGCTCCTTACTATACTAAGATGACATAAACTGAGTGTCATAAACTCCAGCATTGTCCAATCTACCACTGATGACTTCAGGGCTCTAAGGTGGAAAACTACATTCTCTGGTATACAGAGCACTAGCTTAACTAAGGTCACTGGGGACCTAGATTCTCAGGTAATCTTCTTAACTTCCTAACCATAATTCTGAGAATATGTGTGTCTTACAACACAGGGTATCCAGTCAGGAATTCTGATAAATATTATATTGCAGGACATAGTCAGTGACCATACATATTTGACTTATTAAGTGTCTGATTAATGGCAGCACTGAGAATATTAGAAATAAAAGTTAAGAATAAAATAAAGACTAGTGCATGGTGCAAATTATATAGAATGTGTTTCTTGCCAAAACAGCCCTTTTAAGGGCCTATAAGGAGCTTAGAAAAGGCTATGGGCATTAGGACCAGTACAAGAATATTGAGAAACACCTAAATTATTTAGTGCAAGAATTCTACCCAAAGTCATGGTTAGGGGAAGAATCTGTTTGGGTAATACACTAAAATTTGATATTAGATGCTAGGATGTACAATTCAGGATCTGGAGTTAGAGGTGATTGTCTGAATACTGGCTGATCAGATACACTCTGGTTGATTTTGTTGTTCTGTGACATTTCATATAATGATTTCCCAAGAAATCTCTAGTGAGATCTTAAATCTGGCAGCTGACACCTAGTGCTCCAAAGACATTGAACATAAGCTATGTGTCAGCAAGCCTAGCATTTTTCAGAGCATAAAACTATGAACTCTGCCTTGGGATTGAAGCACTCTCAACTAGAGATAGTAGACTCTTCCTCATTCAAACTGGGAAAAAGAGGAAGAATGCCAGTTCCTTACAGTTTGAAGCCATTCACCAGGGAGTAGCTATTGAAGAGCTTGACCCCCTTTGCTGAAAAGGCAATACATGGGGGTGGCTGAAAATGGTGAGCATATAGGCCGGATGGGGTTGAATCTCTAGCATGAAGACAGAACCACCTGGCTGTCCTCCAAATTAAATATAATGAAGCATCCCATTGTATTAGCGATAATGGAAGAAATTTTGAACTTATATATTTAAATCAAAAAGACAGTATAATTTGAATTATGGTTTTCATTGCTTTGTACATTAAATTCTCTGAAAATATAACTTTTGAACTTTAATTTCTCCCTGGTAATTTGACAGAGAAGAAGGCTCTTCAGTGTTGACATTTTATTAGTAGACTATCTCAGTTCTCTTTAATTTATTGAAGATCATTAAGCTATTTTGGACAATAGATATCAATATAATGTGGAATACAAATTAAAATGGAGGGTAAACAGGCATGAGTATAACATAATCTTAAATTTAATTAGTGACTGCTCTGACCCAGCTCAACACTGACTACTAGAGTTTTTTGGAATAAAGGTTAGAATTGAGAAAGGGACCTTAGGAAGATGGAAAAAGGACTTCCCTACCAGACTGCTCACTTCTTCATACAAATGAAATAGCCATGATTTGAGTATGTTAGGAATGAATGTTTGTTCCCCACTTCTCTGATTTTCATGAGGAAGAATTTGCCTAAGTACAGCTGGCAAATTCACCAAAGGGTGAACAAAGTATACCCTTTGTCCCTCTTCAAGAAGGTAGACTGAATTACCTGGTTGGTGAAAGACAGCTCCAACACTAGGCCACATTGAAGAATGCCATTCAGCTTTGTCAGTGTATTAGTTAGCTTTTTCTGTGGCAATAAACAATGCCAATATATCAGAGGCTAACATCCACAAATATTTATTTCTTGTTCAGATTGCATAAGAGCTGCAGGCCAATTGTACTATTGCTCAGCTCTGCTGTGCTTGACTCAGCTTGGCTTGGTTATATATATCTTCTCAGCCTAGAAACCTGGGTAGTTAGAGTATCTCTTATCTGAGTCATGTTGTTCTAATATAAGATGGCAAACCACGCAATTCAACTTGAAGCCGCAACACAAAAATGGAAACTATCACGTTTGCTCACATCCCATTAGCCAAGCATCCTCCAGGACGCAGCTCATAATCAATAAGGTAGGGACATATACTCTTCCCAAATGATGAAACATTTCACATGACAAAGAGGAAGAACATATAATCCTGTCATAGAAAAAGAAACAAATAATTGGAAAATTATAATTTAATGTTCCATAATCACACATAAAGGTAATATGTTTTTCCACATTCCTGAATATTAGGTCTATCATCTAAAAGTAATGGAGACCATAAGGGTCAATTATTGAATTTTTTAAAAACAAAATCATTTTCGTCAACATTTCTTAGATCATTTATCTTTTTGTCAATTATTAAATTTAAATTTCTTGATTATAAGTGAGGCAGAACACATTTTCATATACTTTTTAGCTACTGAAATACCCCTTCTCTTGAGTTGCCTGATCATATTTTTTGTCTATGTTTCAGGTTCTTTTTCTTTTGTTTATTGATTTTTGTGTGTTCTTAATATATTCTAAATATTACATCTTTGTTAATTAAATATGTGGCAAATAACTTCTTTCAGACTAAGGCTTTACTTTTTTCTTTTTAAAAAATGGTGTATTTTGAAGAATAATATGTTTTATTTAATGTAGTATAATTAATAAATATTTTTATTTTTTAATATTTTGTTTAAAATACCCTTCCTCACTCTGCAATTATAAAGGTATTGCACTATATTTTCTTCTAAAACTTTTAAGTTGTGCTTTTCACACACACACACACACACACACACAAATGGATTTTACGAAGTTAGAAATTGATGCTCAGTGATTAAGAAACTTTCCTAAGCTTTCAGTTAATAATTTAACGAGCTAGAATTTTGACCCTAATCAGATAGCTTAACTTTACAGCAACATGCCATTTCTATGCCAAGTTGCAATTTTTATAGTAGGACATCAACTTATTTTGATTTAGGTGCCCTGGTGGGTGTTCCCCCAACACCTAGAGCTTTCTTTACCTTATTATAATTTCTGTTTAATTATCTGCCTCTAATCAAACTCTGGGGTCTGGAAAGGCTAAGACTACATCTGCCTCCTTCATTGTGCCATCCTAGCCTGTAGTATAAGTACAGGGGATTCAATATGCATTTTCCAAATGAATGAATAAGGATAAAAAAAAAAAGGACCTGCATAAATGTTGTGTTGAGCAGTATGTACTTTTAGGGTATTCAAGTCATCTAGGCCCGAAGCATTAGGAGGAGGCACCTGTACCCCATATGTAATACTGTGATTTTAATAACAAAATAAAAAATTTTATAAAAGCTATTTTTATTACTTTAAGTGGAAACACTATAAGAGTCTTTATTTCACGTATTATTTCCTTATTTCAAAGGAATTAAGAATGATGTGTATGTATTATAACATTTATCCGGGTTAATAATCGATGAACTATTTGCCACAGTTTCATCATACTGTCATTGGAGAACCACAGGGCTGGAACAGCAAGCAGAACTAGGAAGAGAGAAATTATTTCCAGCTATTGTATATCTCAGGGTTTTAAATGGAAAGCAGGCCTTCTAGATGAAAATAAACACCTGTAACTAACTCTCCCATAGGAATAGAGCAATGTTCTCTGGGCCCTGCACTGAAAATACCTTGTTTCATACTTGTGGCTAATACCACCCAAATGTAAAACTCAGTTTTACCGTAGGTCCTGATTATGGGCTGTGCCAAGGATTTAATTAGGAATACTGCTGTGCTTCAACTCTCTGTCCTTGAATCTTAAAATAATTAGTGTGCATCTCTAGCAATCAAAGTTTATTATTAAAATGATTTGATTTGCAAATCAGTAAGCATATATACAGAAAGGTTTATCAACTTTCATAAATATAGGAAGCATTTAAGACTATCCAGCGTTATAAAAACAGACTCGGTCTTCAGAAAAAGAAAGTAAACCTTTTTTTCAATGGGTTCTGGTCTTTATTTCTAACTTCTAGCTAATAAACATTGGTATCAATTAGCACTTCTGCACTTTATATTGGATTGTAATTATTTGAATATCTGTTTCTCCTAGTAGACCCTTTATTATAGTAAAGCATCTTATGTATTTTTATTCTAAGCATTCAAGATTAGGCCTAGGACATCTGAGAGATCAACGAATCTATGAATTTGAGTCTGTAAATATATTTGCATTCTTCAAGTTTTAGTTTACCATAGATTAGAAACTCAGTGTCTACAAATGGGAGCAAAGGACTTCCTAGTATGACAGGTTATATAATTGCAGGTATTGGTGGAAAAATAAGAATGTTTGTTATGTTTTGATTTACTTTTCAGATACCCATGCAAGATGAAGAGATTAGCTGGATTCATTTGGACATTTCTTTTTTGCTTTTTAGAGAGTCAGAGAGTTCATATGCCTATTAAACTCTGCTTACAAGAAGATGGAGATTTTCAGGTGCTTGTAAAAAAGGGAAGCTTCTTTCACTGACACTTAGTTAGTATCTTGCATGCACAAACCAGAAAGAAATCTTGCCTCCACTAAGTGCTTACTGACTCCAGAAAAAAGTAAAATTTAAAAATAGCAATAGAATGCATTTATCATTGTAGAACACCTATGAAATTGAGAAAATCTCTGTTTAGGCTCCATTTCTTTTCAGGTTTTCCTTCCATTTTTGTTGTTGAGTTTTGGTAGACCTTAGCGTTTTCTGGTTGTCTGATATCTAAAGTTAGAGCAGAGACTACTCTAGATTCATCTCATTCTGGATTCTTATCCATAGGCTTTGTCTTATTTGTGCTGAGCCACAATTAACTTCAAAGTGGACTTCAGATGAAAAAGAGAGATAGCCTGGAGGGGATGAAGTGGGTACTTGGATGCCCTGTGTTGTAAGAAGTTTCTCAAATTTTTTCTAAAGATAGGAATCTCTCTATCATATCAATAAAGTATCCCTTTCTGTCATCTATAAGGAAATAAATTTCCCCAAATCAGAGAGAGAACATTTCTTTAATTTTAAGTGATGTATTTGCTTTCTCTTACTTTAATTTTTAGTGATCATATAAAGTAAAAAATAGAGGCCATTCTTGTATGCTTATGAACTAACCTTAACTTTTAATAAACATTGAGTCTAATTACTAATCCAGGAAAGACATGGGAACAAAAGGAATAATTATTCCTTTTTGTATTCTGGATGGTGTAAAATGGAGAGTTATCCTGATTATATGCTCTCATGTCTTCAGTCTCAAACAGATACTATCTGTGTAGAAGTGCTTTGTAGATTTGTTATTCTATTATTTCTAGTACTTAACAGATAATCCAAGTCACAAAGAGAATGTATTATTTTTGTGTATAGCTATACCCTGTATACTGTCTACATTAATTTGGAATAATTATAAGGTCTCCACTTTAATTAAACATGCTTGTTTACAGCTGAGATTACAGTTTCTTTGAATATATACACACTCTCAGAGAGCTCCAATACAATATTCATAAACATTTGTAATTAGGTGAACTGGTGATGTATACAGGAAAATACATCACTTTATTTGACCAGATGTCCAAAAATTTCACCTTCTCCCTTTCTTTTCTATGACTGTTACAACTGCTGATTTCTAGGTATATTGTTTCTGAACCATGGTTTGGTGATTTCTGATTTTTAAATTAGGTCTCTATATTATCCAGAATGAAATTGCCACACTTCTATGAGAAAGGAGATTATACTGTTTGGCAGAAGATTGCATTTCCTTTGCAAACAATACCTCGCTCTTAATAGAGCATGGTCTCTTTTCTTGGGCGATAGCAAACTTACAAAAAGCATTCAAATGCACCACTGCTTCATGAGATTAGGTCTGTGAATATAATTTATACTGTCTGAGGCAAATGCTGGGAAATACAGTTCTCTCTCACTCTCCATGCTTCAAATACCACTTTACAAAATGTACGTGAAAGTTACACATGTGGGAGGTGTGTGATGAGTGACAATTATAGCCAGCCAATCTGCCTAGGGAAAGAGTGCCTGGGAGAAAATAATCTGCCTGTTGGGGAGGCATGTGATGCCACATTACTTCTGTCTGAGACAGCTCTTAGTGTGGTGGACTCTACCTGCATGTATTTGATATAGATGTGCTAGCAAAAATCATCCCAGACCACTTGTGACTTATCTCTGCCTCCAGACAAGGCACATAGTTTCTAGACAAGAATGAGAGACAGGTGTCTCACATCATCTGGAGAAAAGTTAAATGTGCAGTAGCAGCAATATGTTCTCTCAGTATTGAAAATCTCTGTCTCCAATAAAAAAGACAAGAGATTCTTATCTTTGTTTCTCCTAGACCTTTCTTCATGATTGCCCTCAGTACCTGTAGCTCCTGGATAACTTGTTCTTTGTAATGTAGGGAAAAGGCATGAGAACTAAATGTTAACTCAAGCCATATTCAGAACCTGCAATGTAATAATCAGCACTACAGATAGACCATGAGAAAACCTACCGGAAAAAGGAAGATTCCTGCTGGGATTACTAACAAGTCACTTACCCATACTGTGTACCTTACATTTATTTCCTATGACCAAAGCTATAAGGAACCTATGGAACAAAGGGTAGCATACCTTTCACACTACATACGTTTACTTTCACACTGTATACCCATGCCATCAAAGGAAAATAGGTAAACAAAGTCTTTTAACTGTAATTCACAGAAACTAAGAATGATATGTAAACTGAATTCTTCAAAGACTTAAGTCTTTATCTTTTGTCTTTGTCTTTCTTTTTCTCTCAGTGTTTTCTATCTGTCCTCGTCTCTCTCATTCTCTGCCTCTGAAAGGAGAGTGTGCTCTGTCTGTGGAGCATGATAACTTCTCTAATAAACATTTCTTTTGACTCTAACTCTGGCATGCACTTTAATTCTTTCTTGCACTGAGTCAAGAACCTCTTTCTCGGTTCAGAACTTGAATCTCCACTTGCAGAAATTTGCCCTGCCCTGCATCATTAGTATGAATCAAACCTCATAATATGGATAAGCTCTAGTGTTGGCAAGAGATATACTTTACATGGTTGTTGGAATTCAAAATGATACAACTTGAAGATTGGGGACAATTCAACATTATTTATCAAATTGTAAAGTGTGTATACTTTAGGTATGACTCTAGGAATGTCCTCAGGAAATGGGGTGCTAGAGCTATCCAGAGCTGACTGTGAGCATTTTGACTCACTTCTAGGTATCTAAAATACTAATAAGCTACTGTGAGCATGTGAAGATACACATAATAGAAGTTAACATTTTTTGAGTGCTTTTTGAGTGCCAGCTATTGTTTTAAGTATGTGTGTCAATTTACTTAATTCTTATGACAATATTAGATACTATTATTATTACTTTCAATCTGCAGATAATGAAATTTAAAGGATAAATAACATGCTTAAAGTCACACACATAGTAGATGACAGGCCAGGATTTCAACTCAAAAAACGTCTTCTGAGGAATCACTAAACTTAACCATTTACCTCTTCCTGACCAAGTTGCTTATTTCAACATGTTTGTAATAGGAGAAAAAGTGAAACCATCTAAGTAGCACCACTTCCACTTCCAAGCTATTACTTGGAATTCTAAGCATCCATTAATATGAGCTATATAGAGTTGAATGAACTAATCGAAGAGATAGCCATTATGTGTTTTAACTTAAAAAGAATGTATTAAACTATATATGCTACATTCTCACTTTTATATACTATCAAAAAAACAAACAATAAAAACAGAAGTAAAAACCCTATATCTGTGCTCTAATAAGAATAGAAATAGACCTGGAATGATACACAAGAAATTGTTAATAGTGGTTAATTCTGAGGTGTGTAATTGGAGGTGGGAAGGAAGAGACTATTACTCTTACTTTAAAGGTCTCTATATAGTTTTATTTTTATTTCCATGAGCATTTCTCATTTTACAATTTGAAATTAAAAAAGAAAAGATGAAAGTGTATCCAGAGAGAATCAATGCACTGTTCAAATATTGAACTTCTGAATGCCATGCTTAAGTAAGCACAAAGTGAGATTTCTATAACTCAAAACCCTTCTAGAGTTCATCCTAAAAATAAAACAAAACAAAGCAAAACAAAAACCTGTATCTGCATTGGTGATTGCTCACAAGTATTTCACGTAGGCCACCCTCACAATGTTGAATAAAGATGCAGCTAGCTCCCATTTCTTTAACCTTAGGACCCAACTCAGTCCCTCTGAGGATTTTAAAGTGGAATGAGAACCATGATTACTCACAACAGCAGTGACCACAATCAGGTAGAAATGAAGCTTCTGAAGAGCTCCTGTAATTGGTGGCTAGGCTGCACCTGTGACCTATGACCTTAGTCAAGCAGGGCTTGATCCAGAATGATTAGACTCAGCGGTTACAGCCTTAGCACTTACGAGGCCCAATGAGTAACTAAAGGTGATCCTGTTTTGTTCTTTCTCAGACATTCAACTCTTCAGCTAAGTGGACCACTTACTTTGTTCAGAAAAGAACATTAGAAATATCCTCAAGCAGTGGTGTGCTGAGCCAGCTGGGACTCATTTGTTAAAGCTAGTTCTATGCATTGCTTCCAGCTTTGAGTTTAGTGACCTGGCAACACTGAAATTGATCATAATGGGAATATTTACACCAAACAAATGTGAAAGCTACAAATCAAGGCTCCCCCAGCCAGTTAAACATTTATTTACATACCACTGTCCTCAAAGCATTCTATATCATTAATACAGGAACTCTGAAAGTTGTTCAAAGGCTTCAAAGCCATACTACCTACCTCAAGAAGCTCAGAGGATTTGAATTCCACTCTCTTCTTGTAAAGAAGTTACATAGGAATAGAGAAAACACTAAAGTATTGCTTCTTCAAGAGGTAGCATTTTCCAGAAGGCTTAGAAGTAACACCAGAATTCATTAGCTTCGTTCTTACTTTACAAACTCTCTCATGATGCCTTACAAAGCCTCTATCCCTAAAATGAAAGAAGAAAGAAAAATACTTATCACAATGATCTGGGTGGTAAATGAACTTGGAGGAAAAGAAAGGACAATCATAAATCCACAGTGAACTCATCTGTGCACACACACCCACGAAAAAGTCCCACTCAGAATATTTCCTCCCAATCTTTTTACTCCTCTTATTTGACATTAGTTATGGAGGCCTAACCAACCATTCTTATGAGGAAATCTGTTTATTAAAAAAAAAAAATCATTAGGCAATAGCAGCCAGCACTTTGTATTTTCTCTTTACTATGAGTATTTAATAAGAAACAAACAACTTTAAACCAGCAGCAACAGACACTACACAAGCAGCACTTCTCCTCACCAAACCTGTCTAGGAGCCCAGCCTGAGGGTGTTCTGGCTTCAAACCTCTTCACCTGGCACACAGTTTTCATTGCCAACAATATTCTACATCTCATAATTTTTATCCAATCAGTCTAAAAAGCCTTAATACCTCCCCTTAGATCATTAAGATAGATAAAATCAGAATAATGAAGTTTTCAATTTTTCAAGTAGAAAACAACTTGAATCACCTTACCAGCCACTTCATTTTATAGATAAATAAACTCAGAAATGTTAGATGACTTGCTCAAGATCACGTAGTGAAGTAGCAGAGCCCAAAACAGATCCCAGTTTTACTCACTTCAAAGCCATGAGACTGCAAGCAGCTGAAATCTTTATCATCTCTGAGCTCATCTGGAAAGACTGCACCCTTTATTCCTTAGACCCCCAATGAGTATCACCCCTACCTCCACTGAACCATCATTTGCATACTTTTATCATGCTTTATCTTATATTAAAATCAACTGTCTTCATTTTTTTGTTGTTTTTTCTTCTACTGGAATATATATTTCTTGAGCTGGAACTGGGTCTTACTTTTCTCTCTCTCCTCAGCAACATCTGGCTTAATGCCTTCCTTGAACTAGGTAGGTACTTAATAAATATGTACTGAATGAAATTGAATTAACCTAATATTTGAGTTGATTTTTCTGCAATAGTTCTCTACACATGCATAAGAAGCAACTAAAAAGCATATTAAAATGTAGAATCCTGGAATTCTGATTTAACATCTCTTTAGAAAGTTCTAGCAACCTGCATTTTCTTCAAACAAGTGATTCTACAGCACAGATCTACCTATGCTTTCTTTCTGAGTCTCTCTTGTGACAAAACATATTTGTGAGATAGTTGGCTAAGATCAGAGGTGTCATTGGGTTCACATAGCCTGGCAAAAAGTACAGGTCCGCACAGGGTTGGGCCCTAAAATCTTAGCGTGATTACCAGAGATCTCTAACTCAAATGTTCTCAAATTGGCTATGAGGTAAGGAATCTCCAAAGCTGAGATAAAGTTCTCTAGGCATGGAGAAGGGACAAAAAAAGGCCTTCTGTGTATTGAAGTCAATGTGGAAGTCATACCTTCCAAGAGTAGTCAGGCATTTTAGAAAGAATAAAGAACTCAAAGAAAGACTCATTACAACACTGACACTCTACAATGTGATATGCTCAATTAGTTAATGTTTGTAACTTGCTTTGATCTCATAAAGCAGTGAGATAATCCCAGGACTTGTTTACTGAGAGCCTCTCTTCCCAAGGGCTTGAAGAGATTTATAGGCAACAAGATTTATATGAACTGCTATCCAGTTCAGAGCAGCACTCAGATTCACTGGGGAGTGGTGGTCGCTTTGGAGCTTCACTGAAGGAGGGCATTAAGGGTGTAATGGTGTAACGGTGGTCCACGTGGAAGATCACAGACTCCTGTCAAGTTCCAGGAGGTACAGCTGATCATCTGTGCTCATTTATTACCTGTAGGTTGCTATCAGGGCATTTATCACACCATAATGTAGAATAAATATTTGTCAGGGAATCTGCCCCCTGCACTAGATGATGAGTTACTTGGGGAGAGAACCCAGGTCTTTTAGCTTTGTATGACCTGGCCATTGGCCAGTTCTCCAAGTTTAAATTCTACAACTTTCCTTCTCCAACCTCCAACCAGACTGGGTTGTTTCTTGTTGTTTTTCACACATACCAAGGTTGTTTCATCCTTTGGGTGTCTTACACCAAGTTATTTACCACTATGGCTGCCTTCTCATGTTTCATATTTCAGCTCAGCTGTCACTTCCTCATGTGACTCTGACCATTTTAATCTAAATATGCTACTTCATAGTCATCCTCAATCATATTACTCTGCTTTATAACAGTTTTCCTTCTTCAGAGCACCTATATTTTCTGACATTATCTTATTTTTCACTTCACATTACTTATTTATTTTTTGACATTTTGATATAATTTTGGGGGAGTGGTTGATATTTTTATTTTTTTCTTTATTTCTTTTTAGTTTATTTCTTCTATAATATTCTGTAATCTTGAGAATAAAGACTTTATCTTCTTTATTTACCATTAAAATTTTAGTACCTAGATTTTAAGTGGTCAGTAAAAATTATTGATAGAAATGTTCATTGTTTTGTACCTTGTGTAGCATTTAATAAATACTTATTAAATAAGTAAATACATGAATAATTGTAAGCTAATAAGAAGTGCTGATGCTTCAGGATAAATTCCTTACTTCATTAAATTATTAATCCAACGTGTGACAGGGTTGGATTAATATTCTTCTGGTATAAACTGACAATCTTTGATTCTTAGCTATCTTTTAGTCAGTGATACATCCAGCCCTCATACTTATTAATTTTTCTATTTCACTGTTTCTTATATATTTCTTTTTCTTTTCCATTTCAATTGCTCCTCCCTAGTCCATGCTTTTAAAATTTCACATCTATATATTTCAATAATGTCTTTAATTTCAGTACTGCCTCGCCCTAATGGCCTACACATTATTGGCAGATTTAGCTGTCTCTGAGTCTTTTATTTCCCTCCTCCAAATGCTCCAATATTTATCCTCAAACACTCCGGCACCTCTGTTTGCCAACTGTGAGACCATAGGCAAGTTATTTAACATAATATCACTTTCTATAAAAATTAGGCTGATTCGCTGTACCTAATTCATATCTTGCTAGGAAGATTAAAGGAGTTAATTCATATAAAAGATGGTCACAGTTCCAAGCATAGAGTAGGGAATCACCATTGGGCAGTTCTTATAATTTTCTTATTAAGAATAATAGTCATTATAGTAATAAAGCTGAAATGGTATAATTAGTGTCTTACACATTGGTCCAAGATTATCTATCATAATTTTTTTATGATTTTCCACAACTCTCAGCTTTTTTTTTTCTATCTTTGCTTTTTCAAATCCTAACTTTGATTCATGTTTTCTCAGGTAAGAGACTATTATTTCCTCTTGTTAAATATATGATGAGGATGACGTTTTTAATGATACTGACCTTTCCCAAACTCTGTTTTTTCTCTCCCCTCAAGTTTTTCAGTTCTCTCTACTACTTTCTTAGCATATCATACTATATCTTTTTAAATTTTTTTTAAATTAAAAAAAAAATTTTTTAAAATTTTAAAAATTTAAAAAATTTAAAAAAAATTAAAAAAAATTTTTTTTTAAAATCCCGTCACTATATCTTTTTAAATTTTTTTTTTACTATAACTAGACTGTTGATCTACGAGAAAGCTTTCAGTTTCAAAGAACTTAGCACAATCCACATTATCTTTTCTTTCTCATGATAATTCCTTGTATTAGCCAACCACTTACACTGAAAGTAATGATATGAAAATAAAAGGAAAGACAAGGCCACCCAAAGTTTTTGTCTTTCAGTCTCTCTTTACACATCAGTAAGCTAAAGACAGAGTGTTGGCAGAATGTGTGCATATCAGGAAGTAAAATAAAAATAGTTAAGTTAGTTTTGTCCAGTGTTTCCCTTATTCTGGAAACAAAAAATTGCATGTGTATGTACGATCTACAAAGGAAGAATTGTGCAATTTTACTGATTCTGTAAACAAGTGAAGTGCTATTATATTTACTTTTAAAAATAGGCATTGCACAACATAAACATGGATGGTAGAATTCAAGCTAATAATATACAATTTTTGTTTACTTTGAAGGACATTTTAAAACACTATAATAGGTCAAAAGAGAGACTGCAGAAGAAATGAAAAAGCTTTATGCTTTAGTTCCCTTAATAACATTTTCCCCCTGCTTTTTAAACAAGCAGCCCCTCATTTTTACTTTGCACTTGGCCCCACATACTATGTAGCTGCCCATGATGAGTATTAATATGTAACTTCATTTGGAGCTCAAGAATATTTGGATTATATATGCATTTTGTACTCTGATTTTTATGATATTGACATATGACTCAGGGTTTGGGGTAAACTTTGGAACAAGCTTTTATCTATATGTTCTTGGTTTTAGCAGAAAATGGTTTCACAATATGGTTGTTTAGGTTTTTTTTGTTTAGAAAAGAAGAAACAATCTTTTTTATTTTTCTCTTCCTTGTTATCATATTTATGTTCAAAGGGTTATTATATTGCTCCTAACCTTATTGCAACAAACCCATTGCCATTTTATCAACAAAGCTCACCAAGTCAGGACTATACATTTTCTGCAAAGTAAATGATGACTGGACCAGAGCAAAGCCCGCTGGAAGTTGATGGCTCTTGACCTAAAGTAAATTCACTGTGCAAACATATGTAAATGTGTCCAAACATAGAAATCAAAGTGTTCGGAGCTTCTGACCTGGTCTTTTCCTCTCAAACATCCTTCTTTTGCAGACTGTTTATAGGTGGCATATGTCCTACCTACAAATGCCAGGACCTGCTTATGGTACCATGCATAGGAGCATGGCCCCTTTGATATCTTGTATTCTATGACTTCAAAACTATGAACTTGGTTCACTCTTCCCAAAGCCACACCTTCCCCTGGCAAGGCCAAGGACTCAGGGCCACAAACATAGACTCAAGTTGAGGCGGGTTAGTTGAGGGCATATTGTCCTGTTTTAACAAGCTGTCAACAACTTAAGAATTGCAGAACATTTCAGTTGGCGAGGTAAAGAAATCAACCTAAACTGTCAACTTGCCCAGATTAAGGGAATCTTAATTACATATATAAAACTGAAAAGATCATAGGATCTTTTCTCTCTTCACCTCTCCCTCTCCCCTTCTCAGCTTTACAAATATATTTTGTACAGCTCATAAATTCCCATATCACTAATATGATTAAGGGTTAAAAAATACTAATAGGCTTAGATATATGTACAAGGTCCCAGCTGAAGTATGACAAAAAAAAACCCCAAAAACAAAAAAACAACTTTGTGGTTCCTTTTCTGACTTATTACTTGACAATGTGGTCTCCTGAGTGCCCACAATGACAGTACTTTCTTGAGGGTGTGAAGAGGCATGAAGGTGCCCAGAACATTCGTGAATCTTTTATCAAAATTATAATTCTGGCAAGACACTTTGGAAAGTTGCTGACTAGACAATCTAAGGCTAATTTCTCACATTGTTCCAGTATTACTATTTCAGTCCACGCTTGTTTTGGAAAACTACCATGTAAAAGAACTTCCAGGCAGAGAAAGGTGCAGTGTTTTGATTCTAAGAGCTAGATTATCCCGACCATACAGAAATTACTGAGAATGGGTATGTTGACTTTGAGGTAAAAAGTAATATTTCCCCTGCTGCGTAGAAGTTGCTTGCTGTGTTATATAGTGGTGATGGTAAGATAGATGAGGAATATAATCGATCAGAAAATAAGAGACTGAGTCCCAGGAATGATACTGAAGTATAATCCCAGGATTATGTCTGTTTCCACTTTAGATTTCCAGACAGGTAGTGAGTATGCAGGAATGGGTAGTCATTTAAGAAATATCGGAGAATAATGGCATTGGATTTTTAATCAGGGAAATTATGTAACTAGTAATATTAACTAGGCAATTCTATGACAGTTTAATTGAGGAGATGGGTAGTAAATAGTTGAGAAGCAGGACATTTATTGGAAGACTTCATGAGTATTTAAGCAAGAGATAATTTGGGCTATTCTATAGCAGTTGAGATAAAAAAATAGGAAAACAATGTAATTTTTTTCTTTATTTTTATTTCTATTCCCCCATTCCTCTTTGGGGTAAACTTTATTTTGATGTTTTTCTCATGCTGTCTCTCAGTATTTTCAACAAGTTTTAATCAATGTATTGCTATGTCTAATCTAACATGACAAGATATCATAGTATAATGTATGTTTGGTGTGATAATCCTTTCAGCTAATTATTTTCAAGTAATAATTTTTTAAATTAAAAATTTTTTAAATATTTTATTTTTCTTTTTGCTTGATACTCTTTTTAATTAAACTCAGATTGTAGATTCAAACTTCAGTTCGGATTAATCTTGGTGGAATTCCTAAGACCTTTTGGATCTTGTTTCCCTCATTTTACTACAATATTTTTTACTTCATAAATTCATTGTGAGGATTAAGTAAGCTAATTTGCATAAAAAGATAGAACACTGTTTGGCTTATAGAATAAGCTGGAAACTTATTCATTATTATTATTCTGTGAAGATGGGCTTTGAGCCCTCTAGCCAGCAGTTTAAGTGTAGCTGCCAAAAGGATTACTGTTGTCTCTTTGTTGACAGCTTGGTTTCCCTCAAACCATCCTTACAATATCCTGCATGGTACATAAAAGAGTGGAAAGCCATTTTGCCTTATGTATAAGAAAAGGAACAAATTGTTTTCACCAGGTGAACACTGCTAAGTGTTAGAATATACTATTTGAATCAAGGTATATATCTCTCTTTACAGATCACATAAAAGTGGGCTAGATTTGTGGGGGGATAAGCTGGAATAAACACTAATGAGCTCTTTTACAAGTCACAACCCAGGTCTGTGTCTGGCTCATAGAATGATCCATATGTCTTTAGCGGTCTGATTAATGTTAAGTCATTTAATTAACTAATTCTTCCAAACAGAGGAGAGAAAATTCTGTTTCCTCCTCTTCCTCAATACATATTACCATTTACAATCACTTCTCTTTTTATGTATTGGGTCAACGAAGAGCCAAATAATCCTGGGCATCAAGGAGAGACAGTAGGCAAAGTTTTTCTGTGAAAATATAAATTATGCAAATGGTCACCAATACCGATAATTTCATTGAATGAGCCACAAGCATGTTATTAAAGACCATAATACACAAGCATATGCCAAAAAATGTATGTGTATATAAACTCAAAAATATATCAAACTGTCATTTTTTTACCAATGTGTGACATTGTAGTAATTAATATTTCTACTTGTAGAAATTCTGTACTTGCAAGTAATATATCTACCTACTCCTCACTAAATAAAATATCTACCTATATAAAGAGGTAAGCTGATGTGGACAACAGTATAATCATATTGCATGCTGCCTTATGGGCTGTGATGCAGCTTTCCATCCACTGTCTTCCTTCCTGTGAGCTTCTATGTCCCCTAGCTCATATATCAGTCACAACAGTGCTTCTCAAACATAGTGGGACCCCAGCTCTCTGGGGATCTTGTTAAAACGCAGATACAGATTCTTTAGGTCTAGAGTAGGTCTAAGATTCTGTGTTTCTAACAAGCTCTCAGCTGTCACAGTCAAACAAATATTGTACTTAGTTGACAATTAGTTGTATGCAAGCCTTTCTCTCCTGCTAGATAAAGTGTATGACCCAGAGCAGAGAAAATAAGTGTTTATTATTACTTATCGTTAACTAAGTTTTGAGTCTTTGAAATTCCATTTTATTATTTATAGTTAGTTAATTTTTTAAATTAAAATATGGTAGGATAGTGCTTATTCAGCTCACTAATAGCAAGTATATATCTAGCACTTTCCTTCCTGATGATGCAGGACATAGCAAATTCCCCTGAGTGGGGGAGGAACACAAGCCTTGCTCTGAGAGAGTTCTTGACTGAGCACAAGAATTCAAACATGTGCCAGAGTTAGTCAAAGAGAAAGTTTATTAGAGAAGGGGTAGCATTTCATAGGCGGAATGTGGTCTCCTCTCAGAGGCTGAGAGTGAAAGAGTCTAAGAAGGATTCAGAGAAAGAGAGAGAGAGAGAGAGAGAGAGAGAGAGAGAGAGGAGACAGGCAGAGTGAAACCCTGAGAGGGACTGCGAATGTTACAGGAATTCAGTTTATATAGCATTCTTAGTTCTATAAATTAGTTCAAAGACTTTGTTTACCCACTTTCCTTTGATGGTATAGACATACAGTGAGAAAATATAAGAGTATGTAATGAGAAAAGGTAAGAATATGTAGCATGAAAGACCTGCTGGCAATTCTCAGCCTTTGATCCATAGGTTCCCTATGATTTTAGGTGTAGGGAATAAATGATTTTATTTTGTGTAGGGAGCTTAAATAGACTGTTTTTGTGTTTTTCCTTTATGGTGTGGGAAAATGGTTTGTTAGCAATCCCAGCTGAAATCTTCCTTTATTCTCAGGTTTCCCCGTGGTCCAGCCATAAGGCTAATCAGCATATTACAGTCTCTGAATATATTTTGATTTAGCATTTTAGTGTTCTTGCCTTCGCCTTACATTACTAAGATTTAAAATAATTTTATTCATTACACACTATTACTTCCTTGGTATACCAAAAGGACAGTGGGGAGGATTTCAAGATAGTGTCTTGTCTATATCTGCTCCTACCATCGTATCCAGGGCTCAGTAGCATGTCAGTAAAAAAACAAAACAAAATGCAAAAACAGACTCCTCTGCCTGACTTTTTTTTCTGTTTATTTATTTATTTTTTTAGTTGATGTATATCTGACATACAATATCCTATTAGTTTTAGGTGTACATCATAGTGATTTGATATTTATATATATTATGAGGTGATCCCCACAATAAATCTAGTTACCATCTGTCACCATACAAAGTTATTACAATATAATTGCTTTGACATTTAGATTTTTCATCTGGATATATTCTTTCTATACAAAGGCACCACCCTACCCATTCTGAAATTTACAACATACACCTCCATTCTTTATTAACAGATCCTGCCTCAGGTTTATTTGTACAAATAGCACAGGAGGACACCAACCCAATGCAGACAGGAACTCAGGGGTCACGCTAGTCCTTCCATCCTCACATCGGCAGACAGACTTTTACCCTGGACACTTTTGGGAGCCAGAGCCTGAGCCTGAGCCAGAGCCTGAGCCTGAGCCTGAGCTGAAGGCAGAGCTGCAGCTACAGCCTGAGAGTTGTTTTGAGCCTTGGCCTTGAATTTTGACTGGCAGAGTCTGAGACCCTTGGCAATACAGGCATGAGCACATTTCTCAAGCTTGGGGTGAGCGATGCAGGCAAGTCAACTGAGCTTGTGCTGACACCCTTTAGGACCTTGGGCTTGACCTCCTTGGGCTTTACAAGGGCCTTGATAGCCTCAGCACGTGTACTCATGACCTCGGCATCGTTGGCTTGCATCTTCATCAGCCCCTTCTTATTGTGCTTCTTGGCAAAGCTCATGTTCCTCAGGAGGTTGGGGTCCACCCCCTTAAGAGATTCGTATCTTTGTGATCAGGGTTTCTTGACGCCATTTATGTGCCATGTTCGGAACTGGTTGTGTATGGTGTGATTCTTGGACTTGGCTGTGACTGCATCAAAGCCCACAGCTTCCAAAGTGTCTGGGCTACACTTCTATTCTTAATCAATAGTTATTCAAGTAGAGAAAAGTGCTCTTTAGTAAATATTTGGAATTACTATTATTTTAAATCAGAAAACATTTACAACAGTTTTAGTTTTGCAAATATTACAGCCACTGTTTCTTTTAGTTTTCACATCTCAAGAAATCCTACTTCTTTTACAATCACTGAAGTACTTTATAAAAAAGTGATCCTATAATTTGTGCTTAATTTTTAATAAATTAGAGACTTAAGGACAGTTTATAGTTCGAGATATTTATTTTGATGCCAGTACAATAAGATTACGTAGTGTCCATTCTTACTATTGGTTTGCTCTATCAGTAGGTGTCAATATAATGAAACATGGAGCAGTTCTGATTTGTCTTCTCTCTTTAGTCCATTATCATCATTTACTTGTCATTTGATGACATATCAGGAGGTAGCATGCTACTCTGTTGACCCTATTTATTTCATCATTCAACAGGTAAAACTTTAGTCTTTAATAAGAATGCTCTCTTTCAGTGCCATTTCTATGGAAAGGGGATAACAAAAACTAACATTTAGTGAACTCTTATGTGTCAGGTCCAGGGATAAATATTTTATAACTTTTTCCTCTCTTATTAATCTCATAACAACCTCATGAAGTAGATTTTTTACCATTTTACAACTTTCCCGTTTTCTAACTGTGGAAACTGAAGTTTAACAAAGTGGCATATTTTGTTTATAGTGACATAGCTAGTAACAACAGTTCAAACCTGTTCCGCTAGACCATTGGCTTAGGGTTTCAGTGAGTTCACTAACACTTATTAAATGTCCACTATGTGCATGGGATTTAATCACAACCATCTTGGATAGTAACCATCATCTGTTTCAAATGAGGGAGGCTACTGGACTCAGTTGGATCACTTAGCTGGAAAGAGGTCAAATTTGAGGGTATAATTTAGATCTGTCTGACAATAAAGGTATTATTTCTTGTCACCTTTTGGGAGAAGTCATACCTTCAAAAAGCTACTCTTCCATTGCTGTCCCAAAGAAAATAGCAATGGAAAAATTGGAGAAAACGAGACTTGAAAGTCAGTGAACTTGCAACAAATATTGGAACTGAAGTAGTTTCTTTGGACAAGTTTGGTTCAGGTTAGTCAGATCTTTTTCTTTACCCATTCTTTCTTCCTGATTGATCTCCTTCCTCCCACTTCTCCCTCCCTCACTCCTACTTCATTCTTCTCTCTACAACTTCTACCCATGTGCTAGTTGTTAGTTTCATAACTAACTCAAATCCCCTTGTGGAGATGCCATTTTTTTATCTTCTCAAGCCCTGAAACTAGTTGTTAGAGGACTTGGGTATGCCCCAATGCCATAGGCAATTTTTGCTTTTAAATAGAAAGTTTTATCCAGAGACTGCAGTTCTACCCTGAAGAGCTTTTGTGTTTTTTTGAAAAATAGCTTTTTTATTTTTGAAAAAATAATGTAACTAATCAGCTGGGCCCTCTCAGAGCAAGTTCAAAAGTACCTTTCCCTGAAATGTCTTGCTGGATCTCTGGGCTTTTTCTCTCACCTCTCTCCTATAGCTTTTCTCCCAGAGGAAGTGTGTTGATTGCTTTTAATAATTTTCAAAGAGATCTTCTAACTAAGAAGATAAACTTTCAATAAGCATACTTTTGATTTATTTTTTTATTACCAGTTATAGTTATTTCCTACTTTTGCTTTAAAGTAAAATACATAATGAGCATGAAGGTGCTAAACTCAAATGGGGATTTATATGCTACATAGGAAAGGGTTTTGTTTCCAAAAAAAAAAATTATGACTCTTCTTTTAAATATTTTTTTATGAAACTATATAATTTTTTTTTCTTCTTTCAAATGAGGGTGATATACTGGTTGATCATAGTGTCTGCCCAGGGTTAAAAATTTGTCCCTTTGACAGTCTAATAATGTATATATCTTTGACTAACTTATATTAAGTTATTGGCGCCTTGAGCTTTCTATTTTCTATTCATTTTATGAGATAATGACTTAGAATATAAAGTGATATTAGTGATTTTTAATTTTTTTAAGCTGTAGAAGTGTTTATTCAAATGAGAACCTTCTCAGAAGGCCAATTCAAAACACTAATGTAGGCAGAAATTTCTCATTGAAATGGATGTAGAGGACGTAGAACTTTATGGAATTGCCCTATCTCAACCCATAAAATGATTCGAAAGCATCTCCCACTTTTATGTTTAAAAGCCACTACAACAAAATAGCTTTAAAATGGCATGAATAAAAACTGTCATACTAAAAACGAGGACAATAAACTCCACTCTGATTTTTAGTTGACAAGATGCTCTGCCATACCATGACTCAACAAGTGTATCAATTGATGTATAAATGTTTAAATAAGGTTTATTAAAATTAGTTTAAGGATGCCAATTTATAATGCATTAAAGCCAAGGTTGAAAATTAAATTCATGGAAGTTCAAGATTGCCTTTATAAGATAAAAAATTAAACTATTTATTTATTTATTTTAAGCTCTTTATTTCCTTTGTATAATTTTACTGTCTATCAGGGCATCTGGCATACAGTAAGTAATAGGTATATGTTTTTTCTTCATGGATTGTATTAATGGAGCATGAGATGCATCTATTTTCATTTTATTTGAGGTGAGACTAGAAAATAAATGAAGACTAATTTTTTTAGTCTTTAATGGTGTATAGGTTGAATAATCACACAAGTGACATCTTGCATTATACTTCAACCTGTATTTCCATTGTGCATCAAGGGAAGCCTGAAAACCTTGAAGTAACAGCAAAGAGGACTAAAAGAGCTTGTGCTTCATGTTTTGGTAGAAATGTATATTATTTAGAGTAGAGTCTTCAGATTAGATTTGAGTAGCGTCAAACAAATTTTTGAGGTATGTAAATAAAATTCTTTGGAAGAATGTACCATCACAATTGGAGTATTTGGTGGCCACACAGTATACTTAAATGCTCTTTTGTCCATAGCCACACAAGCCTGTCCATCTATAGTTATACCTTACTGTTCAGACACCTGATAAAACAGAAAAATGCTGAAATTATTAAAGGTGTCATCTATTCAAATGGACTACTAATTATGACAAGGCAGCTAAAGAGCTAATTTTAATTTAAGATAAAACTTATTCTGAAGGAAGTTGATTAGAACAAAAAGTTAATATATGAATAATAAACAGAAATTTAGAAAACATGACATGTGTTGTAATTTTTTATTGGATCTTGAGCAAAATAATGCTGCCTTAGATGTCCGGAATGTTTTTGATTAGATGCTGGACATTTCGATATTACATTGTTGCATAACTGAGTGTTTGGATTTTGTTGTCTTTCTTTTAAGATTTTTTTCCCTTTTGTTATGCGACTGTTACTTTAGATCAATTTGGTGCTTTTATTACATGTTTTTAAGCTTCATTTGGGTTTGTTTAAAGTAACTTCCAGTCTAGTGATAAGACATGAGTGTATTGAAGTCTCTATTAAATGTCTCAGATGTTCAATGAGGTTCACAATAGATGGTATGAACCTGAAAATCTCCAGCTCCATTGGAGCCTTGGTAATTGTTCCATTCACAAATATATAGCAGTTTTTCTTTGCCCACACTGTGGAATGGCATTCTAATTATAAAAAGCTTAATGTTCAATCAAAAGCTTAGGGAAACCCCAATGCAGTTTTTTGGACCTTTTGTTTTCTGCATATTTTTCACCTCTATGTTACTCTGTCCCATAAATTTCAGCAGCATTGAACACCGTGTAATCAAATCTGTGTTTCTTCAACTTAGTGAGCACTCCATGTACTGCTTAGGTTTGTCTTTCCAGTGCTGAGATTCAAAAAGTGCCTCCAGGCAGAAATTCAGGATGATAGTAAACCCCATCTCATTTGCTTTTCTTCTCTCAAGGATCACTATCCTGTACTGTCTGTTGTTTATAGTCTGAAAAGAGGTTTCTGTTTTTTTTTTTCCTAGTTTTCTAGTTGGTAACATCAGGAGGGCAGGTTTAATACTAGTTAATAAATCATGTCTGGAAGCAAAATTTCCACTATAAATCAGAAACAAATAGATAAATTTTGCTATGGAAAATTATGCCATTCCAGACACAATCATTATCATATTCAAGTAACAATGTTTTACATTTATGTTTTCATAATTCTATTGCTTATGAAAAATTTATTTCATAACATCTGAGATTACAAAGATAGAGATTACTAAATTTTTGAGAGATTATGTGAGTTGTGAAAAGACTTATTAGAGATTATTTTATTAGCTTCTAATTTGTCAACATTTCTATATATTTTTTTTACAATAATAACAACAAAAATGATAATATTTTGTTCGGCTTGTATGCCCACTTTATTCATCTGATTATTTTTATTGTTGATGATTTGGGTTGTTTCTCAGAATGTAATTCATACAAAAAACATGAAGATATGCTATCATTGAGAATTTTCAGTCTTGTGATGTAGTGTATGGTAGTAACTTCAGTGAGAAGTTTAAGTACCAATGAGCTAAAAACAGAGCTTCCTGGCAGGACGACAGAGACTTTAGTGGTTAAGTTCTGATATATTTCTAAGGCAAAAATTTGTCTCCAATATGCTTGAGCTACTGTTATACTTTCATAATTTTCTTATGATAACATGGGCCCACTATCTCTTATCAGAAACTTTTGAAACCCAATGCATTATGAAATATAAAATTTTTTGGTTTTGGAAAGACAATATCTTACATATCTCATATATTTCATATCTCCAGCTGGGACTGGATAACACAAGGAATCACATTCCATGATATTTCTGCAATAAAATGAGTAAATATTCTTTCTAGCTAGAATAAATAAATAAAAACAACAAAAAAATGCTTTTTGCAAGTTTTTAGACTTTGCAGTTGAAGATATATGGTTAAGGGTAAGTGTTTTAAAGGCCTTATGGAGCCGCTAGGAAATAAAATATATCCAGATATTGATGTCATCATAATGTGCCCACATATATTATTCATTAGATTAAAATGTGTATTAGATAAGTAATTATACATATTTTATTTGAAAACAAAAAAATTTTTGTAGAAACATCTTTTTTCTAATTTATGAGTTTTAGTGGCTTACTAATGAAACATTAAATAGATAATATTGAAATAAATATAACTATAAATATAAGGGGAAGTAATTCATAGCCAGTAATTATCACACTGTTCAGGGCATTATGACATCTAATTTTCTATAATACTATTGCTTGCAAAGCATCTCAGATATTATTTGATTCTTATGCAGCATATAGGAATGAGTATTTTTATTGATCTCAATTAGCAAATGAGAAAAGTGAGGCATAGAAAAATCACATGCCTTGTCAAAAGTCATTCAGGTCTCACACCTTGGATTTCTGATGGAAAATTGAGTATTCATTTCACTATGTTTCATGTCAACCCACCTGCAGCAAACTTTTATAGTAATAAATTTCATATTGTAAAAAAATCATTCATTTCTTCTACATGAGTTAAGAAGCTCTCATTTATTCATTTGCTATTATATTAAAAATAAAATGTATTGGGTGCGTATTGTGAGTTTTAGGCACTGAAATCATAAGAAATGTCCAAGCCTGTATAGAATTTTTATAATAGTTTATTTTAACCAAATTTACAATAATGCTGAGAAACAAGATCTCACATGTTCTGGAAAATAACAGTTTTGCAGTTTCTTTCATACATTTGGAATTGAGGAGGGGACATAAGGAAGATTACATGAAGGAGAAAGAAAACAAGGTGGTGATTGAATTATAGGATAGTTAACAAGATTATGTCCTTTCTTGAGGGTGGTTATGCTTCTGAGGGGTCTGAAAGAGGTATTTTAAAGGGAAGTTAGCATAGATGCACAGAAACAATTAACAGAGATTGCTTAAAGCAGAGATAAGTCTTTTACTAAAGAAGTTATTTGACTACCCACCATGACCTGCTCAGTTAGGAATTGATAATCTAATCACCTTGCGGGGTTACTTTCGGTCACTGAATTTATCAGATTTATTATAGAGCCCCCTTTTCATCTACAGCACTCTTCTAAATACCATAAGGAAGAGCCATTTCTCCATTTCAGCTAAAATAAAGAATTCTTAATTAGCTTTCAGGAGTGGCTTTTGGATCTCCCTAAAGAGTGAGGCTGAAGAATTAGTTTACCAGGCCCAAGTCTCCTGACTCAGGGTTCCCTATTCTTTATAGCATTCGTTTCTGCAAAGTTTAAAGTATTTTAAAGATAACATCATCTTTTTTCAGTGGAGGGGCCTGTACCTTTATAAATGAGGGAAAATGGCAAATGGAAGGGAGAAACGCAAAATCACACAAGTCCAGGATAATCACAAATGGACACAAAATCCATAAAGTCCCTCTTCATTGTATTGGGCCTCTCAGTGGGCACACATGACAGGATAAACAGAATATCAATAGAACACTTTAGCACTGTGCCTGTGGTGATCCAGCACAGTCAGTTACTTGGTCTCCATGAAGTCTTTTGGGTGCTTGAGTGACAGAGTCATCTGATTAAGATTGAATTAGGTACTTTGTTTTCCTTGTCCATGATTTGTCTCTGATCAAATCCTGGCCAATTAAGATTCTCCATGCTTTCTTTTCATTGAAAGCTACTCAGTGAGTCACATCTCCAGTCCTTATCCCTAGCACTGCGGTTATTGGCTCTTAAAGCCTCCATGGAGTGAGTCATGTGCTTGAAATGATACTTGGGGAAAACCCAACAGGCAGACTGCCAAGTCACTTGCAGGTGACCTTCAACTAGAAAAAGTATTTGAAAATTAATGGGTCATTGATACTTAAAATCCCAGAATACTTTTAATTAATTAAATGAATCAATTAACTAATTAAATAATTAATAACCAAGCACTGGAGGTGTTAACGAATCTATGTTTACATGGATGACACGGTAGAGTCATTAGGAGCCAATATCTTGGAATAAAGCTCTTGCTGATGTGTCCTTCCTCTTGACTGGTATGGATCACAGAGGTATACTATACCTCATTCTAGAGCACATCACTATTTCAGAAATAAAGTCAGTATATATTCCCACTAATTGGGATGTGTATGAATGTACCTGTACGTTCATGTGTATATATGAATGTAAAATGCTTTTCAAAAAATACCGCACTCTGGGTATATATATGGTTATTTTCTTAACAGTGAAGCATGATTTCCATCAAATCTTCAGCCAGAAAAATTAGAATCCTGCAAGAAAAAAGGAAGTTTAGGAGTTTTTTACTTGTAAAGAATATGCATCAAATGAATTAGAAAGAAGAAGAAAGGGTGTGAAAAAAATTTACTGATGTATGCAGAACCGCAGAGGTCTTTTGTTTTAGGTCTAAGCTAGAATTCATGTCGGACCTCCTGATCTTTGGGTTCTGTGCCCAGACCTGTTATTTTTCACAACAAGGTACTTTGCACATTTCCAATAGTAAAAAGAAAAGCTTCTTCATGCCTTTGAGAGTCCAGTGCTATCCTTATGCGAACAATCTTCCTGCACTAATTTTCTTCTCCACTTTATTAGTACCCTAAACTGCTAAACTGATTTATTTTTCCAACTGCCATCCTAGTCTTAGAAATTTTCTTTAATCTTCTTAATATGCATAGAGAAACCTGCTTCTTGTGTGTTCCACCAAGCTTTCCTATGTTTAATAGAATGTTCAGGACTAGGATTGAAGGAGTTTTTATTTGCTTACCAACCCCTAGAATTGGAGTTGTGTCTTTGAGAATACTAAACAATTTTAAGTGTATTAGAGAGTTAAAAACAAAACAAAACAAAACAAGGCTCATAGGACCTCTACAGAATTTTAAATCCAGAGTTTCTTAATCCTGGCCCATGGACTCATGAGTGGCTAAAATATGGACTTCAGAAAATCTTTGGTGACCTGACATTGGAAACAACAAAAAAAAAAATGTAAATGGGTGGGGAGAGCTTTCATTTATTTTCAAAGGATTTTGTTATCCCAAAGGGTTCCACAGTTGGCCTCATAGTAAAAAATTTAGCAAACATGAATGGCTGGAGGTTTGGAGTTTTAATCACTCCCTCCTATCTCTGGGCCTCAATCAACTGGAAATAAAAAATTTAACAAAATTGGGCCCCAAGAATTAATGATAAAGAATGGTAAACCTGGACTGGACAATGTGGTGATGTCTGAGCCACAAATAGGACTTTTGACTTCCTCCTTTTCAGAATTAAAAGAAGGCAGATTTAAAGATGTGGACCCACCTAAATCTTTCCTGTGGAAGGTTTGGCTGACCTTCCTTCCCTCACACTGTTCTTACACAGCTAGTCAAATGGGGCCAAGCACCTTCCCACATCACTGCCTTACCAAGTGCTCCACACTTCTCACACTGGTTCCTTCTTAGCCTGTGTCAGCTAAATGACACCTCCTCAATGAAGCCTTCAAATGGTCTACAACAGCCCACCCCATACCCATAATTTAATCATGATTTAAGCCTCATATTTATTAACTTCATTTAGTTATCATTATTTTATGCATACAATTTTTATCTGCTCCTTGTTTTATTTTTGACCTCAGGTGCAGAGGTTTAAATTAAATATTTTTCTGCATTCGACCGCCTGTTGTTTTATTTAGTTAGTTCTCAATACCTTCCCTATCACTTCCCTGCTCTTACCAGCCTTCCTTCACTATTAAGCAACCGTTCTTATCTGGTTCATAGAAACCTTTTTTATATTTAATTAAAATAAGCATTACTTAGTTAATATAAGTAGTCTGTGACCTGTATAAACTGTATTTGATTAACATAAAGAAGTATCCTGGCTTATTGCTTACTTGCTTCAGCACCGCCTTTTAAAATTTTAACATTAAAAAAATCTCCCCATATTACTGTGAGAACAACTCCTTTGTTTCTAATGAATGTACAGTGTTTCCCAGTATAAGCCAACCACATTTGACTTTTACATTCTCTATTGATAGTACCAGAGATGGACTTTAATTACTCCCTCTCATAAACAACATTGTAATAAACATCCTTATGCAAGTCCTTATATGGGCATAAATGTCTCAGGGATATATTCACTCTGGGTAATAGGGTATATTTATTTGTAATCTGATTAAGTACTACCATAATGGGAGTTACAGGCTGTCCTTTAACCAGTAATGTTTAAGAGTCTCTATGTCCACAAACTTCTGCCAACATTATTCATCTTTCTATTTTTGCAAATTTGACAGGCATAAAGTAACATTCTATTGTTGTTTTGATTTATATTTCTGTATTTTAATAAGTCTGGGCATCTCTTTATATGCAGGGCCATGATGTATAGAACGCTGCTAGGTACTTACAAAAGAGTGCTCAGCTAAAGATGTGAGTGGGAGCTGAGATCCAGCCTATGTTCTGCATGCCCTGGCATGGTGCTATAGCTATCTAGAAGAATAGCTGACTTTTGCTAATTCTCACCAAAGCACCAAATGAACTATATCACAAGTCCAAGTCACATATTACTAATCACTTAGGCTTCAAATTCTGGGAATTCCTTGCTCATATCCTTTCCTCATTTAAGTTGAAAGTCCTATTTTTCTTGTTGATTTTGTCATTGCTTGTGTATTATAATCTCTTTGAGATTTCAGACATTGCATATTTCTCCTTGAATTCTGTCAACCGTCAAATTTGTCCATGACATTCTTCTTTTAACAGAACTTCATTTTGACATAATCAAAAAACAGTATTTTTCTGTGTTATTTAATTGTGGAGTTTTGCTTAAATCTTTCCCAACCCTAATTTATGAGTAGATTTTTCTGCATTTTTTGTATTAACTTTATAATGTTACATTTCACATTTAGTTATATAATTCTCGTGGGATCCACCTTTGACTATGATTAAAGGTAGTTGTTTGATTTTATTTTTCTCTACACTAAGATGATTTTCTCTGTAACATTTACTAAGCAATCAATTTCTTATTAATTTACATTGCTATCTTTATCATGTAATAAATTGTCTCTGAGCTCTCTGTGTTGTTCCATTGGTCTATTTGTCCATACTTAGCTAGAACCATACTGTTACTACTTTAGTTTATGTCCCTTATATACAAGCTTTTATGCTTTTTTTAATGGAAGAATTTTATAGATTATTATTTTTCTGGGCAACTTTTAGAATATAATATATAAAGTTCCTCAAAATACTTGGTTAGAATTTTGATTAGAATTTTGTTGAATTTGAAGGTTTGGAAAGAGAATTAACCCTTTTCCATCCTAAAGCCCTAAAGAAAGGAATATTCCTCCATGACAGATTTCTTTCTTTTTTTAAAACAGACACATAATTTTTAAAAAATAAATCATGTATTCATTATTAATATACATTTATCTTATAGTTTTCTAGCAGCTGTGAATGTTATTTTCTTTTTATTTTAAGATTCAGCTAAGTTGTTATTAAAGAAAAATACTATTGATTTTGAAGTTTTGTTATGTCTCACAATCTCATGAAATCATCGTACAAATTCTAATAGTTGGCATAGTGATTCTATTGGCTATTTTAATAGATAATCATATTAACTACAAATAAGAACACATTTATTTTCTGTGAATTCTTATATCTCATGTATATTTCTTTTTTATCAACTTTAGTTAGAATTTTTGTATCATGTTCAACAGCAGTAGTGATAATGGGCATCCTTGCCTCATTCTTATCTTAAAGAAGAAGCATCTATAGATTTGCTACTAGGTATAAATTCTACTGCAAGTTCTACTATATAGCTTTTATCAAGTTCAGGAAGTATTCTATTCCTAGTTTTAAAATAATTTAAATTATAAGTAGATTTTGCACTTAAATGCTTTCTTTGCCTTTAAAAGAAAATGCTTTTTAATTCTATTATACATAACAGAAAAAATCCACTTTTTAAACTCTATTATATTTAACAATGATATACTGTATGATGTTGAATTATCCTTGCATTCCTGGCAAAAACTCTACTTTCATGATATAATTTTTAAAATGCACTTTTGAATTTTCACAACTCTGCTTATAAGTAAAATGTTCCATGATTTTTTTTTCTTACATTGCCCTTGAACCGGTTGGCACTAGCATCGTATATTAAGCTGGGAAGATTTCACTCTTTCTTTACATTCTTAACAACTATAAAGCCATTTGCATTGGGGGCCTTTGCAAAGGGGTGGACATGAACTCTGATCACCTTTTCAGTTTTTTATGGCTTATTGGGTTACTTAAGCTTTGTATATTTTCCCATTAAACATTTTGTATATTTATTTGTATTTTTGTAGAAGTTTATCCATTATATCTGGGGTTTTTATATACATTAGTACCATCTTGCAACCATGAGGACAGAACATCAACAAGAAGGAGAGAACCTGGACCTTTAACGAAATTATTGGACTATCAAATTAAGCAAACTTTATAACATCTTACCTCTATATTTAATTTATTAGAGATAATAACTTATCTCTCTAAGCCACTAGAATTTACTTAGGTATGGGGATTCTAGTGTTCTCTTTTTCTTACTTTTAAATCGTTCTTACAGCTATTTCTTTTTTCTTTTGACCTTTTATTTTTTGTACCTTATCTTTATTTTGATCAATTTTAATGAAGGCTTATCTTATTAACATTTCTAAAAAATAACCTTCGGTTCTGTTTTCAACTGTATCATTAATTTCTGCCTTATTTTAAATAGTTATTATCCTATCTTCATTGGTTTTGTACTATTAATCTTCCTCTAAATTTTGAGTTAAATGATTAGCTTAAATCATTTTTAAGCTTTACTTATTTTCTGATAAATATATTTAAGTCTAAAAATTGTCTACTAAATACTATTTTAGCTGTGCCTCACAAATTTTGAGAAATATTTTCAATCAGTTCTAAGTATGTTTTAATTTTCCATAAGATAATCTTTAACTCAAAAGATTTTACATTAGTGTCTAGACATTTGATGGTTTTTGCTATCTTTTAAAATTTTTTCTAATTGTGTTGCTTTATGACTCTATGACCCATGCTGCCAACCACCTCACCATAAGCATACACACACATACATGACCAGAGAAGTTTACTACAAACTTGGTCTTCCCACAAAGACCTGGAAGAAGGTTTAATTTCACTGTCTATGCATCACTATTTTTATAGCAGATAGTCAATAAATATTTATTAAATTAATGATTAAATCAACATAATATATTTGTAATTTGTGAGATTGGAGGTTAATGTAAACATATTTGCATGAGATATTACTAAATAATTATTTTGATTTCTAAGCCACCAAAGAAAACCAGCATCATTACTTTAGTCATACCTCATAAAGGTCAGATCCCTCTAACTAAGTGAATTATTAATTATTGAGAAGATAATTACCTAGTTTGGTCCTATCTAAATCTTATACTCTGTCATTTCTCTTCTGGTTAACTTTAAGGATACTTCCCAGAATTTATGAAATGTTGCTTTCCATAACCTATGCTTGCCTTGTACATAGAGAGTTGAAATTTAATAATTACTTGTAATTGTTTATTGACTGTATGACAAAGTAGCTGAAAAGTACAGGTTACATTGTTCAGCAATAAGCCCGCTACTTCAGCAGATGCTCTTTGCGCCCCACCCGTATACCTTAGGTTGTATCTGTTTCTAAGCACATTGTGACCCTCCCTACAGGCAACCATTGTCTAGGTCTTTCTCTGGCCTTTATTTATATATGAACCAGGCCATAAATTTCATGGAATTGTTCCCTCCCACCCCAGGAACAAATCCTAACCAATTATTTGAAAATTAGATAAATCTTATTCAAAATATTCCAGTTTTTTTACTCCTTGGGTGAATTTACTCTAAGGTGTGTATTTTATACTGGGAGGGAGAGTATAAATTGGAAAGTTTTGTGAAGACAGCACAGGTAGAAGGTGTCATCTTATCTGAGTTCTGAAGAAATAAACCAGCTATTTTATGAAGGTCAGTTTTAAACCACGCTAAATTGGTATGGAGATAGCATTCTCCAAACCCAAAACAAATACCTTGACTATAGAAGAAGTAGTAGAGGAAAAAGTTTAAATGAATCAGCTTCAGTGCCAGACAGCCTGACTCTGCCATTTACTAGCTGTGTGAACCTGGACAAGTTATTTAATCTCTTGGAGCCTTACTTTACTTTTCTTTACTTTACTTTTCTATAAAATGTATTTACTCTAAATAAATTATAAGGATTAGATGACTTTCTATGTGAAAAGCACATAGAACAGTCCATGGAATATCTGAATACTCAATAAACTTAAGATTATTTATATTATGAAATTAGTTATTTTAAGGGCTAGAAAAGTACATGGGATAGCAGACAAGTGCCTAGAACTTCCACAGTGGCTGTGAGTAGCCTGAGTCCTCTCTCTAAGTGTTTGGTAATTCCAACTTCCTTCATAGTCTGTTGATTTCATGTTTTCTGTTTTAGTAATACTGAACTATTTTATGTATTTTTCTTTTCAGGTCATACTGTGCGATGAGTTTGTAAATTTGTTTATAATGATCTTCCCTACATAACTTTTACCCATCCTTCAAAGATAATCTCAGGTAGCATCTCTCCAGGAAGCCCATGATTCATCAGGCTGGTCTAGGTGAAATCTCCCTGTATTCCAAAAGATCCTGATACACACCTCGTCCAGATATTTATTGCACTGTACTGACAAGATATACTCTCTCCCACCAATTAAATGGAAAATATTTTAAATCCAGGGATTTCTGTTTCATATTCTTAGCACTGTACTCGAATCATCCATAATAAATATTTTATGAGTGAGGTTGAGAAAAATGTGTGCTATTGATGTTGAATCAGAGGTTCTCAAGACTGGCTATATATAGGAAACATCTATGGATGTTTTAAAAATATAGATATCAATAACCCACCCCACCCCACCCCCCATCCATTTAAATCAGAAGCTCTGGGAGGGGGCATCTGGGCATGTAGACAGTTAAAGCTCAAGTTATAATGTGCAAGTGAGGCTAGGAAGCAATAGTAAGATTATCACTGGGTAAGGGTTTGGTGAATGGTATACTAGAGACAGATGGAAATATTGGTGAGTAAGGCACCTTTCATTCATGCAATTCTATGAGGTGATTGCTCGAATTATGTTTATTATTGGTTAATTTCCTCAAGATATTCCCCACACATTATAAAGGTGTTTTTGTTTTGTTTTGCTTTGTTTTGTCTTGTTGTTGTTTTACATGCAGGTAACTTAGTTGACCATCCAGGAACCAGACTGTGAAGATCATCTTGAAAGAGCACCCACCCCTCCACAAAGACACATGTATTTGTTTAAAATAATGTAAGAAGAAAAGCAGCTAGGGAAGAAAAGGGAGGCATGGGTTTTAGATGCTTTAACCATTCATGTCATGATATTAGGGAAAGAAATCTCAAATATAAATGCTTCCTGATTCTCTTGAAATGCCACACTTGTAATAGTAAAGCCTATTCTTGTCTCCTTATTTATGGTGATAATGATAATTAGCAGTGGATTTTTTAAAAATAATATCTGTGTCTACTGTATCAGAAAGGCAGTATCACATATTTATTTTAGAAGCTTTTATAATTACCAGGACTTGGAATAAGTTGTACATGAAATAAGAAAGGCCAGTTTGAGACATTAGTATTTATAGGAGGACTAACTGACTCTAGCTTATGTTTCCCATTAACAGTGCTTTCTAAGAAAAGGAATAAGTTTGGAAGATCAACATAAAAATAGTAAAAAATAGAAAGGAACTCCTTTTAAAATGACCACCTAAGTGTTGGGAGAAAAATGCCTTAGAGTTTTGCAATCTCAAAACTAATATTCAAACTCTCAATCTGTTTGATTAAAAAAGTTTAATGAGCTATAAAATAAATACACTTCCATTAAATATTAAATAAATTATTTACAACTTGAAAAAATACTTTTTCTCTCTATGCATCTTTATGTACAGAAATAAGACTTACACAAAAAGTGACAATTGAAAGTTTTAAACCATCAGAACAAAAAGGTTCTGTTTTCTTAAGATCCACTGAAAAGAGGAACCAACTCATCACTCATGGTTGTGACTTGGCAGTGACTTGGATCTGATACCCTGTACAAAAATAAAATAAAGTGTTAGACAGAAGCTCAATTCCAATATAACTTTAAGAAAATGTCAAAGAATAATTAAGAATCAGAATTTCTGTTAATTTTTTTTCTAGGATGTCTTATGAAAAATGCTGTGAGTTTTTCAGAGACAAACTATCACTTGGTGAAATCCCCTTTCACACCTTCTTTGGTTACATGCCTACTTAGAAGACTGCATATGCTCAAACCTATTTCATCAAATTCTGCTTAATAAAAAAGCAACAGTAGTCATAATAAATGATTTCTACAACCAAATTTATGCAGTGGACACAATTAAAAACAAAGATGAAGTCTCAGTGCATTTGTGTTATACAGTTAATTTAGGATAATTAGTACTGAGGGCATAATAATAGTAGCTACCAGTTAATAGGCAGCCACTATGTGCTAGCACAGCATATTCTTTTTCCTAAAACCAGCTGGGATCTACTCTGAGAAATCTCAGTTGCTCTAAGTAACCAAAAATCTACCCTTATTCACGTTGGTGGTCTTAGCTTCAGCACATTAAGCCCATATATTAATAAATTTTGATGCAATAAGTACTGAGTATAGCACTGGCATGGATAATTACCCATTTCGTGAGGGATTGAGCTAATTCTGTAATAGGCTCAGAACATAATACTTGTCCTTAACCCATGCTAAATGTACTGGTTCTCCAAGCATCTAGAGTGGTAATTAAATATGGAAATACTGATTTAGTCAATTTAGGATTTGGCTTAGGACTATGCATATTAATAAGCATAGCAAATAATTCTTAACTAATTGAAGGTCAGAAATCAATGACTTAAGGATGTGACATCTTTCCTGAGTGTCTGAGGAAATGGGGTTCTTCCTTATGACCAGCTTTAAATTTGTCCTTGAGCTCTTTGCCCTCCTCTTCCTCTAAATTTTCACTTCATTAGCTGTTCATTTTCTTATCAATTAAGTATCCCTCTGCATATCTTCTTACTCTCTCCTTAAAATATGCTCAACTATCTCTTTACAAATAATTAAAAACAAAAACTACAATATGTACTCTAACAAAACTCACTCAAATTTGTACCTCTTCTCCCTTCCTACTTCCTTTCTTTAGAAGGATGTTCAATGTACTGTCTCTACCTCAAATTTGTAGTATAAGTATTCTGACTTTGGCTTACCCCAAGGGAGTGCAACCTATCATTCCACTGTATCTCCCCCAACATCCATTTGAAACAGACCATTTTTGACAAGTTTCAAAAATGATCTAGTGCCTCTCGCAGTATTAATCTTCCTCTCCTTTCATAATTGTTTATCCCCATCTCATCAGTCCTTTGAGGCTCACTTTCAATGCCACCCTCTCTATCCATCCATTCCTACTGTCTAAATGTATTTCATTGGATACTTGCTATCTTTCATTAGAAACTCTTCATATTCCATTGGTCCCTTCCTTATAACATGTATTTTACTTCCCTTAGTATTCTGGTTCCTTACCTCATTTTCTAAACTAAACTAAACAACTAAACTAAACTAAACTAAACTGAAACTAAACTAAAACAACACACAGAAGAGGATGTCTATGTCTCCCTCATCTTTAAACCCCTTATAATACAGTCCTTTCTCGGTATTAAACTTCATCTCATGCTCAAAGAATAACACTTCAATGTAGCCAGTGTTCGCAGCATATCCATAATTATGAACACTTACTTTCTTCATTTTTTTGAGATAATGGATGCTGTATTTTTCAAAATTATAGGATATGAACTAAAGATATCTTTTAAAACACAAACCTGTAATACTATCTTCATTTATGCTATGGCTTGTGCATTTCCATTTTCTTGTCGAAGTTTCTTTTGTTCTTCAACTTCTCCTTCATAGTCCCTGAAGTATCGTTTTCGAAGCCTTCAGAGAACAAAATATGTTACTGTCATCAAAGTTCTATTCATATGTGTATCAGTTAGGGTTTTCATGAATACAGGGAATTTCTTTTTGTGAGTCCTTATAGATCATTATCCACTGTAAGCCAAATCAAGACCCAAACCCAGCTATAAAATATTACCATTTTTTTTTAAGGAGATGTTTATGGTGACTTTATATCAACATATTTCCAGAGTATTAAGATTTAAATAAATGTGCCTTAAGATGCAAATTTTCAGAAGGCATGGAACACATCAATATGTGTTTTTATTTTTCAAAATCTAGCAGAGTGCATGCACAAATGGAGGCAGAAGATAGTATAATTTTAGCATAGAAGGACTTTATGTTTGAACAGACTAATTTAAATGATTAGAATTTTTTAAAACAGGGTTACAAAATAAGTTGAGCTTTATTTCTAAATATAATACTTTCTTCTAGTTTTTTTATTGCTGATTTTTATTTTTAAAAACTCGGTGGTAAAAAAAATTTAAAAATAAATTTAAAAATCAATGATTTAAAAAATGTCTTGGTGTTGTAGAAACAATTTTTAGAAAGTCTTTAATCCACCTACTAAATGTTATTATTAAATCATAAGAACTTTTGTTGTGATGCATGTGGAAAAGTTCACTTCAATAATGAAAGAACAGCAATGTGGCTCAGGCTAGTGTTTTTTATGTGTTTCAAATACAAGGAGAATATGGGAGATAGGGGGAAAAGTCACTGCTTGGTTTTAAGAGTGCCAACATAACAAAGTTTCCCATGCTTTTCCAAAGGATTAAATATTTCAACTTGAATAATTTTTTTTTTTTTTTTTGCTATCCTATGTCAAAGAATAATGGCCAGTCTGATGTATCTTTCCTAAACACATTTGCATTAATCTGGCTTGAGGTATTTAACAGGTCAAAATAATTTCTGGGGTGTGTGAAGCAAATTTAAACTACAGATCAAACTTTATGTACATCATAAAACAGTTTCTCACATGCCATTTTATCATTATCTGATCTGCATTTAAAATAATAGTAAACAATGGCAGAAGATAACCCCTTGTTTCCTGAATGGCAAGTGTGGTAGATCATGTACACAATCCAGTTGTTAAAGTAATTTACCAAGACCTAAAATTAGAATAATGAGTCTATTGCTTTTCCCAAACTCTAGTAGCACATGAGTCATTATAGAGCCATTCACGCCCTCCTTCAACTTCCTTAATTTACTGACTTCTGTTTGACAGTCAATGCCATTTTGACATACCCACCAGTGTCTACAAACTGGAACAGCCTAGTTTTAACATTCATTGGTCATGAAATGAAGCATGTGATCTGTTATTATGAGCATAGGGAAGATATTGCAAGAGTGAAACAGTAATAGAGTTATCCTTGCTTCCTATGCCATACCATATGGAGAAAATGTGTGTGATTTTTTTTTTTTTGAGTTCTCATATTGCATGTGACAATAACAAAATAACAAAATAAGCATAAGCTCTAAGTAAATCAGTACCATGCTATGAAATTCCTAATTCAGAATTTTGCACTCTAATAGGGCAGAAGACATCTTTTGTGAGCTCCTGTTTTGAAACTCTTTGTGTCGCTATATCTGACAACCAGTCCTTAATTAGCTTCTGGGAGTCTTGCTTAAGCTTGATATTCATAATAGATAGCAATACTCTAAGACATGAGAAGAAATATGACACGAAAAAAAAACATTTTTTAAGTTCAAAAAATTTCTAGATTTTCTAAAAGAGGGCTTTACTTATTAAATTTCAGTGACCAAAATAATATAAATTTGGACCATATTCTGTGACCTTTGTCAATGAAGTGTAACAACATGACCAAAGACCACACGCCACCAATCGAATAATTCATCTAAGACATGATAGTACTTTGTGACAGAAATACTAAAAACAAATTAACCTGGTGTTATTTTATGCATAGTTTTTAATTTATGCCATACTTACTGAATTGTAATAACAACAGCAACAGCTGTGAAGCTCACAGCTGAGACAAAGGCAGCTATGGCTGCTAACGTAATTTTCGATAAATCACCATCAACCATGCTGTGAGTCTTCATGTACTTTTCTCCACACCGTTCACCAAAGTAATCCTGATGACAGCTGTAAACAACCCATATTCCAAAATTATAATAACTGAAAACATTCTGTATATATTAGGCTTACTTTCCAACATCACAGCCATTTAATTCCAATTTTTAAACAGAATCAAAATCATGAGACAGGACGCATTCAAGTCAAAGATCTATTCGTATAAGAACGAGTGATTAGTTTGGGTGTGATACTCTAGGAAGACAAAACTTATTATTTGTGCTCATTTTATGACCAACTGATGAATTCAGTGACTTGTTATGCAGCTAATACATTGCACTATCATTTCATGTGCTAGCAACTTTTTGGTGGTAAGTAGAATAGAACATTATGCGAAAAGTATCTTTAGGTCCTTTTATAAAACAAGGTTTTATAAAATACATACTGTAAAATGATGGTTTATAACAGGGGTCAGCAAACTACAGGCCCATAGGTCATATCTGCCAGGTGTTTTACAGTGTGTAGCCTAGAATGGTTTTTATATTTTAAATGGTTACGGTTTAATCAGTTATACAAGAACATACATAATCTTAATCCAGGAAGCCTAAAATACTTAGTATCTGGTCCTTTAAGTAAAAGGTTTGCAGACCTTTGGTTTAAACATTGAAAAAATAAATGATTTTATGCAGCTAAGAATTTTAACATAGTGTTAGAAATACGGAATTCTATATAATTAAGGAAAACTTACTGGCACGATATTTTTTGCAGATGCTCTATATATTTGCAGTCTCCATGAATGCAGAAATTTTGAAACTCTGCATCACATGGATTTTTCTTCTTTCTGTTTCTTCTATTTTTTCCATTTTTGCTTCCTTTTTTCTTTCTTTTGGACTTCAGATCTGAAGTCTTTTCACTTTCTGTTTTGTTTTTCTTCGGTTTAACTACCTGTTCAACTAAAATAAAAAAAAATTGTTGACAGCAGTCTCTCTTCATCTTGAATATCATTTTGGAGACATGAGAGAAAGAAGTCCTAGCAGTGAGAGCTCATGAGGATAATCATCATATTTGTCTCATTATTAACTCAACTTATATACAATAAGTGGGCAAAGAGAGTATCTGTATTGTATAGCACTTAAAAATCTGAATTTCTCATTATTTTATTAGCTAAGAAATATTTTAAATTTACTTCTATCAGTATTATTATTATTAATATGAGTTACCTGTCTCAGAAAATCCATAAAATATTTTAAACATTTCTTGAATTTCTAATATATACCAAGTTCTTGGTAATAAGAATTAATTAAATTAAATCCAGTTCACATTTGAATGTGTTGTTACTGACATGAGATAGATGAGGACACTGAAGTTGGGTGAGGAAAATAAGTTACTTGTCCTAGGACACACGGCTAGAAAATGGCAGTGCTGTGTTGTTAAAGCCTGTTATTTCCCCCACTTTATTATCTTTTCTCTTGGAAAAGGACAATGTCATTAGTTAAAGTGGGATGTGGGTATATTTGTGAATTTTATTTACTCATATCCATCTAGTGCTCACCACCATAATTAAGAATTCCTGTGTATTACTTGAGGGTGGGAAAAACTGAGACTTTATACATTAGAGTTAATCAGTTTTCTTCAACTCTCAGATTAGAACATATTATAATTAATTGATATTTTTTAGAGCACTCATTTATGTGATCAATCTATTTGAAAATATAGGAAACAGATATATTTGAACTTGATACTTTAAAGATTCATCGTAACTTTTTAGATCCACAGAAACATTTGTTCAGTGTAATAGTTATGCAGGATATAGTTTACCACATGCTATATATAGGAAGGAGGAGTTTCCACCTTAGAGTTGCGCATTTTGTTATACTAATTCTTAAATAAGTTAACCTAAATAGGTAATTAGCAAACAGCTTGGTGAAATGAAGCAAATACTACATAATGTTATAATCCCATTAGTCATAATAGTCTTGTAGCATGCATTAAAAAGAAAACATTAGAAATACAGGGAAGGGTGTCCAAGATAGAACCCTATGATTAAGGAAAGAATAAATATTATGACTATTTTAATAGGTTATTATAACATTAACAATAGTCCAATTAGGAGCAATGTTTAATACGGGGGTATGCAATTTTTATGTTGACACTTTCCTCTAATGATAAAAAAAGATACCATAAGTTAGAATAAGTCCACCAATAGAAACATTTTAAATGGCTATTACTGAAATTTATCAGACATATTACAAAATTTAGACGGTCAAATAGTCCCTATGTTGAAGTGCTACTCTAGACATTAACCCCATGGGTTTTATAGCTGTTCAAAGAAATTCGACCAACATTTTCACCTACTTCACAATGCATTGCAATTTTAAGCACTAGCCATTTTCACCACTAACAATTTATTTGGCCTTTTGAAATATTCACAACTTGAAACACCTGTAAGAGAACAGTTTTGAGAATCTTGACCGTCTAATCATTCTTCCAAAAGTAAGAATTATAATGGATCCTTTCCCCACGTTATGTAATAGCATATGTTCCAAAGGAAGGAAGTAATGTGGCGCGTTCACTTAAGTTTTTCCCACCTGCTACTTAACCCCCAGTCACTCTCTCTATGGTATCACCTGCTCTCTCTTCACCAGTTCTGGGAGCCAGGCAGAGAAGGAGGATTCAGGGTCACTAAGGCCAGGAGAGAAGGGGCCTCATGTCCTGCCTCCACAATCGATGCTACTAGGATATTTAGATCTGATTTACTGATGACCTCATCTGACCTCAAACTCCAAAGTAATATGAGGGCACTGAACAGTACTTACCTTGTACTTTGCTACCCTGAGAAAACAACACGAGAACAAAACTATGGGTCACTATTATTGAAACGACAAATAGGATTTGAGGTTAAATTGTAATTTAGCAATATTGAATCCATTAATATTTCAAGAAGGATTATTATTATGTTTCTCAACATCTGGTACTTACAGCAGAAGCTCAGTTGCTCCTTTCCCATTCCTTCTTTTGTTCTTCTACTTGTGTTAGAATGCTGTTTTTTAGGGAAGAGTGGTGGTGGGGAGTAGTTACAGAAGTTGAGACACAGAGTAGATAAGACTGGTTGGTGTCTACATCTGTCTCTCAGAATGGAGGTCATGTGGACAGTGGGAAAAAGCATAGAAACTGGAATCAGGGATTGGATTTTTCCTTTTGGCTGTGAACCTTGGGCAGAACTCTTAACCTTTTTGTGCTTCAGTTATCACATCCGTAAAACAATTCCTACTTCATGAAGTTGTTGTGAAGATTAGACATAATAGACATGAAATATTTGTTAGTGCTCCAGACATATAGGATGTGCCACATATAGTTCTTTTCATCTCAGTTTGTACCCTGCCTACCAGGGTATACAACAGATATATACACCAGAAAGCCGCTAGAAGATCTCAGGAGTGGCTTTTCTTTTAAAGCAGTTTCGCTCATACAAACACACATCATAAGGCTACATTTTCACCTTGTCCTCTACTCACCTCTGACTGAATCATCTACAATATAGCCAGGTATTTGTGGTTCATTATCATACTCTTCTTCATAGTCATATTCGATCCCTGAGGACAGTTCGCTAGCAGAAGGCATCTCACTCACAGGGGAAATCTCGCTTCCTGAGGACATCCCACTTCTTGAGGTAACTTCAGATCCATTAGCATAGTCCCCAGAAAATGTTTCCCCTTTCCCAGAGTAGGTGTCATTGCCGTCCAATCCAGCAACATAATGGGCTATAGGAGAAAAGAAGAAGAAAAAAGGTAGAATGCCTCTCTCACCAGTCAGCTGCAATTCAGGAGAAATGTTTATCTTCTGATATCAAAGCAGTTATTGCATACATGCTATTGTTTGTGATGAGTCACTTATGAAAGCAACTTCACATTTTGCCAACAAGCAAACTCATCTGTTCCAGTTACAGAGCTTCTTTCATCAAGGTTTTCTTTTCCATAAATACTCTACATTAATTTATACATCAAAAAATACTGCCAAATAGGCAAATTAACCTAATATACATACTTACTTAGCAGGTATTGCCTAAATGATCCCATCATTTCACATACCAAAATGCACCTGTGTTTGCTAGCATGCCACCTGATCCATTATATCTAGAACCATAGACAGGTTCTAGATATAAATGTCAGATTTTTCTTAACACATGCTCACATTTAAAGGCTATGTACACAAAATAATAAAAAGTAATATAAACGGTCGTTAATAATAGTGCTATCATCATTGTTTCATTATTACGTTCTTACGAAGGAAAACACAAACAAAACTGGAGCATGGTTAAGATTTGGAGCCCAGAATTTCAGACCCCTGCTTTACCCTTTAGATCTCAGTGATACAGTCAGAGAGGTGCTTTTGACTTCTCTAGGAAGGTAAAACCAAAATCAGTAGAGAGAGGAGACAGAGAATTTAGGCAGGAGGCAGCACTCTTGCGTCCAGGACTCAAGGACTCTAAGATCTGGGGAAATCACGTCACCTGTCTGGACCTCGGTTTCTTTACCTGTAAATGGAAGGGCTTGGATCCCAGGATCTCTAAGGGCTCCCTCGGCTGGACTAGAGTTGGACTACAGCTGGACTAAAAGTGCGGGGGTTCTCCGGGGCCCTCTCCCTGGCCTGGAACGTCGGGGACACCTGCCGGCTTTTCTCCTCGTCCCCGGGAGTAATCGAGGGGAGGGAGCTCCCGGGCGCGCCTCCCGCGGACCAGAGTCGGGGCGCCGAAGGGCGGCTTTGGAGAAGCAGAGGAGAAATTCGAGAGGCGCCAGCTTTCGCCCGCGCCGGGAGCGGCGCCCGCGGCTCGGAGCCGGGAGGTCCTCACCTGAGCCGAGGAGCAGCAGCGACAGCACCACGGGCGCCGGCGGCAGCGGCGGCGGCGGGGCGCGCATCGGTCCCTCGTCGCGGCGGCGGCGCGGTCCCTGGGGCGGCTCGGCGGGGCGCCGCGGCTGCAGGAGGCGGCGGGGCGGGGGGGACAAGGGCCGAGGCCGAGTGAGCCGCGGTGTCGCCCGCCCCGCCAGGCCCGGCCGCCGAGCGCAGCTCAGGGAAGGCGTCCCGGGGTCTCTGGCTTCCGACTCCCGCGCGACGGGCGAGGCGTGAGAACATTCCGAAGGTGCGGCGCTCACCTGCGGCTTTATAGGGCGGGCGGGACCGCGGCATCGCCCGCGACGTCACGGCCACCGCCGCGGGTGGAGGCGGCCGCCGCCCCAGGAGAGGTTACTGCCCCAAAGCCTGACACGGAGGGCAGACACCCGCCTCCCTCCAGCCTACGTAGAGAGCGGCAGGGAGGAAATGGCAATGCAGCCCCAAGCTGCAAGCCGGAGAATGACGAGATTCGTGATTTCGGGGGGGGGGGGGGGGGAGTGGTGTTTGGGACCTAGTATCTGACAGTCCTAATTTTTCAAATTCTGTGGAGAACCTCCATACACTTTGATTGATGTTAATATCACAACAGACAGGGATTAATTAGAAAAGTTCCACATTCATATGTAAAAATACTTTAAACCAAGAATGACGTAATGATAGCCCAATGTCTTTAACAAGGATGAATGAAATTCATTAAATGACTAGAGAAAACACAGCTCCTCACGAGGAGCTTCTTTCTTTATGATGGACCTATAGCTCAGCCAAGGGCCCTTTCCCACCCACTCCTATGAAACGGCCGCAATTTCAAACCATCTTCTTTCCCATTTTTTCAGGTGGCCCAGGGTCCTCATCAAAATTTATATTTATTGACCATTTACTATTGCCAAACTACACACTTAAAATATTGTTACACCGTCTCAATCAATGACCTTGTTGGGTAAGTATCATCTTCACTATTTCATAGAGGACAAATGGCAGCTCTGTAAAGCAAGGACTTTACACACCTGATTATGGCAGAAGCTAGATGGATTTAAATTCAAGTTCACTTATAAAACCTCTTTCCTCTCTGATAAAGGAATCTGGACTAAACTGATGTTTGAAAAGAGAGTTTCTGGAGAGAACAATACTTAGCGTAAATGAGTACTCTCTACTGGATGAAGGGTGATGCCCAAGACTGTGCCTTTCAAAACTGGTGATAAAAGGGCCAGCTTTCAAGCCCCACTTAGAACCTAGCAGGGTTCTAATCCTGACAAGTAGATAAAATAAAGAGGAGGGAACTGTTGAATATAACTAACCTTGATGTAGAAACAACTCCAGAACTAGATTTTCCTTAACTTGAGGAAGAAGAAAAAAAACACTGTTCTAAGTGTTCCCTTGTACTGAAAATACATATCTTTTCCCTGAGTAAAGCAGCCTTTCTAGCAATGTGAGTCACCAGGCACCTGTCTTAATTCTGGGAACCTTTTTTTAAAAACTTTATTTTAATTATAATTATTTTTATTTTAGGCAAGGCAACCCTGATTGACCTTACAGATTGCAAGGACCTTGCCAGGTGACAATTCCTTATTATTATTTTTTTATTACTTTTTATGCCTATAGCACCTGGTCTTCCTAGGTGTACTCTCATTCAAGTCCTAACCAGACCCGACCCTGCTAAGCTTCCAAAATCAGATAGGATCGGGCTTGTTCAGGGTAGGGTGTCCATAGACTGTGACACTTTTTAAAAGCTACTTACTTTTAATGGCATACCATAGTAAGTAGTGTAAATAATACCATTGATTTAGTTGGATGAAATAAACAGTCATGATTCATGCCTCTCTCTTATTCAGTGTTTGTTGAGAGCATATTTTGTGTAATCCACTGGTTTTTTTATGGGGGGAGGGGAATGGGGACAGTAAACAGGGGGATTAAATGATGACTAGCTATCTGCTGTCCAGGAGTTCAGTGTGCTGTGGGCCAGATACATTGAAAATGAATTCTGTTATATCAGATGATAAAGATTCAGAGTACCGTGGAAAATAAATATGCACTTCAATTTTGCCCATATATCATGGAAAGCAATATAGAAAGATGGAGAGACCACTCACTGGTGTTCTCAGCAGAAAATTTAAATGGAAAGAATGCCTGATGACGAGGTGCGACCAAGAATGGAAAATAAATCTAGAAAGGTGGCAATGCTCATTCGAGGATGAAATAGGGGCCTGCATCATCATTTTTTTTGGTGAATGAGGCGATTGTGATTCAGAGATATTCAGAGCCTTTCCCGCAGATTTCAAAAGATGGTGATTTTATTTGTTTAGAGTTCAGGCTGTCAGCCTACACTTTTGCATTTTTCTGCTCTCAGATTTTCATTTTGTTCTCGTCCTGTTATTCCTTTTTCTTACTCTTTCTATCATCAGAAATGTTTAATTTGTTTGAAATCAAAGTGGGCTCTTTACATTGAGAATTGTTTTGTTTCCAATTGGAAATTTAGAAGGTAATAATTTACTTTAGTGTGGAATATAACATAGATCATAAGGGCACAATAGCTAGTGCTTAGTATGAGCATTAAAGTTAAACCAATTAGATTTTAATACACAAATTCACCACATACTAAGTCACTTAATATTGAAAGACTTGGATTTCTCATCTGAAAATAGAAATAAATATACCTACCTGCTGCCAAGCAGATCAAATGAAATAAGATACATAAACAAGTAGCATATAGTGAGTGCTCAAGAAATGGTACTATTATTACTAAGCACAATATTATGATACATTATAATAATTTCATTAAAGAATTAAGTAACTCTTATAAATGGAGCTACTCATAGAACAAGTGAAATAATCTTCGATATTTTTTAACCATGAACTTTGTACCTACTTCACATTAAAACTAACCATTTTGAACATTTTATGCTGCATCAGAGTATAACATGGGACATCATCATAATTGAATCACAATGGCATTACCCCTTGGTGACTCATGGCATTCTGGAATATATGCATGAGAAGCAACCCAACCCCATGTAAGTGTGGGATTCTTTACATTCTGCATGTTAAGCTAAGATAAAGAGGAACAATTTCAAGAAATTCAAGTAAAGAAATAACTCACCTAGTATAAAGTTAAGGGCAGCCCTGAGGGCAAATATTCCTAGCCAACCAGTTATTTTGGTGCCTAGTATCTGGTTCCTGATAATATTTTATACATGTTGTGGAAACAAACTGACTTTGACTCTGCAAAAAGGTGTGCTATAGAACCAAAAATGTAATTACATGTTTGTTATATAATTGATCTTGAGTTTTACAGATAATGCCAACATCTGAGAAAGTATTACATCATGGTCATTTTTATGAATACATAAAGCTCCAAACTAAAATTAAGAAATTTTCTAAGGTATAAGTAACATTTCTTATGTTCTTAGCAATTGCTTTAGCTCCATTTAGATGTCTATAATTTACTTTTCATCTTGGAATTTATCCATGCTAAAGAATATATGATTTCTAGTTTCTTTAAAAAGAGGCCTACGTGAACTTGATTGGTAGGTACCTTGACACACTAACAAAATAAACTTATTTACCCTTTATAGTCTTAACATGATGGCTTTTGCTCAACAAGGATTAGCAGATGAGGCTGAAGGCAGTTGATAATTTGGTACAATGGAAACTAAGTAAATGTAATATGCAATTAACTACATTCTCACACACAAAAATGAATCCTCTAGGTAGTTCATTTGCTCATCAAGTATATTTGGAGAACTAGATAATCTAGGCACTGGGAATAGAACTTTGAAAAAGTCATAATGTCTTTTTTAAGGACCTTATATTCTAACTAAGGAGAACACATAATAAGGAAGAAACGATATATAAAATAAGTTTCAATAGTAAGAAGTGCTAGATAAAATAGATGATATAAAGGAGTTGGGATGGTGAAAGAAGATGATAAGAAATACAGGATACAGGCCCCTCCACTTAAGTAATTCACAGGATAAACAGATGGCAGGATAAAACAGAGGATTATCCTATTGAACAGTAATAATAGTGTGGAAGAGGCAAGATAGGCATGGACAAGAATGAAGGATAAATAAGCATAGACAAGAAGAATGAGAGATGCTGAACAGACTACAGACTAGAATTGAGCCCTGAAAGTGTAGAGGATTTTAGGAGACTGTACTGTTAGACAAGAGTTCTGTTTAGCTGACCAAAGGTTAGTTCACTGGAATAGCTTGAGAACTTTTTCAAAATGTACACTATGTGTATTTTTTTAAAAAGAACTTTCAAGAAAATTCTTATGTACACCTTTGATTAAGAACTACTCCACTAGAGGATATATGGGTAGAAAAAGTCAAAGTACATGCAGGGAGATTGTAAACTGGTGGGCTTGCACATTCATGTAGATGGAAGATTTGTTGAAAACATGAAAGATGGATAAATGAATTTCAACAAGAAGTGTGTGAGTTAGTGTGTTAAAGATATTTACCTCTAAGAAACTCATGTTACAAACTGATTCAAATATTATCCCTTTAAATAAGGAAATCTTTTCGTGTAATAATTATATGTTTGTATATATGAAAGAGAGAAAATCTACTTTTCACTTAGTTCTTCAGGAACCAATTTATCACATAAATAGAATCAGATTTACACTGAATTATTGTGGGCCTTCTGCAAGTCCATTCTGAATGTTAAGACCAGAAGACAGGGTATCTGCAACCATTAGACACTGAATTAGAAAGCATGTTCAATTTTGATATGCTATTAATTCTTCATAAAATTAGGATTTCAGGATAAAATTTAGCATTGTATTATTTCAGAAAAATAATATATTGAAGTCAAATGGTTAAAATTGTCAGAGTCCTTTGAAAGATTTTTACAGACTACCAATTGTAATCATTAAAAAATTATATCTTTGATATTTTATTATTTCCAAAAACTTAGTCCTTCTTTAATACATTTCTACTTTCCTTATTTTCTTGTAACTTATCTCTTTTGTTACTGTGCAGTCAACATTGTATGATGACCACTTTTCAAAGTGGTTGAAGTCTTTTATTTACCTTTTTTTTCCCTTAAATATTTACAATATGTGCATACTACTGAGAATTAAATGATTCTCTTATTAATGTTTCTCATTCAATATGTTTCTACTTTGAGTTTAGATAGTCTCTTTAAACATTCATGTATTTTTAGCAAAGCTAAGCTAAATTATATTTACATTTTGTTGTATTTTCCCATGGACACAACAGGATTTTATTTCTGAGTTCAATGAAAATAGCAGTTTTTAAATATCATAAGTGAATAAATTACTAACTTCTCAGTAGACCACTCCTGTATATTCTGTCCTAGGTAGAAATAGGATGAACCACCAAGAAACTGGCCTTTGTATCTCATACTTTCCAAAGCTTTCTGAATGTGTGAGCTGAAATTATATGGCCAGAGTAAAAAAGAATATATGTGTGTGTGTGTGTGTGTGTGTGTGTGTGTGTGTGTATATACATATACATACATATACATGTATATAGAGAGAATATAAAGAATATATATATGTATATACATATTTGTAAGTTAATGTAATAAATACAGACACATGCAGAACTCAGAAAAAGAATTGAAAATATATAATTATAAATTTTATAAGCATGAGGTGTATCTCTTGATATTCTTCCTAAAATCAATATTTTGTCTTTATATATTTATATATTTATATATTCCCAAGTGATTTTACCATTTGTAGAAGATGTAATTTCATTCCTAAATTTCTTTCCTTCCATTGGAATTGTAAAAATAATTAGTTTGAGTCAGTTCTCAAGATAACAAAAATGACAACAAGATATTCAAATTACTAAAGAATTTTGGGATTCTCATGAACTAACTTGTGTGATATGAGTTTTCAGCAGTACAATTGGCCTGACCAAATTCTGATACATTGTTGAGGGGTGGAGGTTGCTCTTACATGATAGAAAAAAATTTAAAGGATTTTTTTAGTGGAAATATAAATTGAATCAAATGTTCTCATCTCAAAAATGAATTTATTAAAATTCTTATAGCTATTAAAATAGAACTTTACATATATATCTTGCCCAAAATTATATCTTTGAAAAATTTATGTAACTTGCATGCTGAAAAGTTATTTTAATGTTCAGATAACTAAGGACATTTAAAAATTCTATGTAAACTTTTATGTTTCTAAATTTTCTCAATTTGGCTATAAATATGCTTTATTTTCATTATCCTTATGACAATATTGAAATTTGCACAAAATAATTAGTTTCTGGGATTTTTTTAGAAAAAACTAAGAGTGCGTATTCCTGCATTCATAGATTTTTGGGTGTTATCTCTCTCACACACACACACACACAAAAGAGGAAAGAAAAAAGAATGGTATAAGAGCAAGTTCTACATTTTAAAAAATTCATTATTTTTAAAAGTAAAACAAGGAAAAAAATATGGACAAATATTTATTAATATTTTTATAAATGTATGATACCTGATATGTAAAAAATTAAAAAGTGTATACAGTATGAAACTTTTAATATATTTACAAGTATTTATGTACATATATAAATATGTATATGTAGATATATATGCATAGAAACATTTTGAAAGGATAAATAAAAAATTGTTAATGATGTTTATTTTTGGTTGCTTATCTCTATGTCCTAATAGGTGTACAAAGATGGTGTCTTCTATTTTTTTAATTTAAAAACTCTTATCTATGCAAGATGATTTCTCAAGCAAACTGATTTGATATTATTTCTGTAATCAATTATATCAGTTTTTCCAATGAGGATGCAACTGTGAAAGAAAATGATCATCTGAGTCATCTGCTTTCCCCTATCCTTTCGTACCTTTGTACAGTTGCTCTCAATATTTGTGCTGTTTTTTGCAGTGTACTGAAGGAGAAGTAGGTAAATGTAGGGAAGATTAAGGCTGTAGCATCTAAGGTTGAGATTCCTGAATTTAGTATAGCTCTTCCCTTTACCGGGGTAAATTATTAAATGCTTTGTGGCTCTAGGTTTCTCATCTCTAAAAAATAAGATAATGATAATAACAGTATTATTATTATTATTATAATAATAATAATAGAGTCAATGGGTGTTTGTGAGGTTTAAATATGATAACGCATATAAAACACTTGGAGCAGTATCTGACCTTTCATAATTACTATAAATATCTTATGCATTTTTTATTAATAATATTGATACCAATGAAGAAAGCACTAAGGATTTCAATGAAAAAATTTCTAATGCATATTTATGGACAGAGATAAATAAATAAATATTGTTATAATGAATTTTATAATTTAAAAACCTCTGCTTACTGTGACAGATAAACTTGTAAGAATTCAAATCTTTTTTAGAATGATGAAGGCCACAAGAGTGAGACCTGTAATTAAGATCTTGTTTCAAATTGTTTGCACAGCTGACTCCACAGACATGACATTTCAGACCATTACTTGCTTTTAAACACCTAAATTCTGTATAGAATATTCCATTTCTCACTTTTTTTAGCTGTGTGACACTTTTCTACCATGTGATGTTCTCATACTATAATTTCCTACAGAATTAGGCCATTTCTGCTGTGAATACATTGTTAGTGAAATTTCTTTTTCACCATAAACTAACCTAATTGATATTGGAATAAAAGGGAGAGCTATTTTTTTCAATACTATTTTATCAATAATTTTGGCACAGACTCTACTTAATATCCATTCTTATCTCTTTCCTTAGTTACAAAACCCTAATACTATTCTGACTGGTAATATGCCCAGCTAAAATATAACATTTACTAGGTTTCCTCAAAGATAATGGTGGGCAAGTAACTAAGTTCTGCTAGTGAGGTCTAGTGAACTTAAGCAGAAGTGATGTGTAGAATTTCCTGGAAGGCTTCTTGAAGGGAGCAGATGAAAGTGGGAGCTGCACTTTTATCATGCTTCTCCCTTTACTCCTTTCTAGTTGCTTAAAAAGTGGACACTGAATCTGGAAGGCATGTGCTAGAATGGCAGAAGAAAAAGACTTGAAGAGCTTGAATCCCTGATTGGAGCTGCCACATCAGCCCTCTAAGTCTTTACCTTCACATTTTTTTTACACGAAAAAGAAAAACTTCTACCTTGTTTAAGCCACAGTAGTTTTAGGTTTTCTGATGATTTGGTAATAAGACACCCTGTTGTATTCATTACCCTATTCCCTTCTATTTCAATACCTGCCAGCCAAAAGACAACCAGGAACACAGCTGAACAAGTTGCAGTGAGGAAGAATGTATACCATGGGGAACCCATTGGGTATTTCAGTGAAAGATGAGTGTCAAATAAGTGTTAGAAGGGACATAAAAGATTTAGATAGGTGACTTAGGCGAGGGTTGAAGGAACAACATTTTGCTATAGATTGGATGCTGTCAGAAAATGGGCATAATGCTATGACTGGGTATCTTGATAAATCTATAGAAAGAGAGAGACTAAAGCTATAAGTGTTAAGGAATAAGTAGTCACCTAGTTGGGATAGAAGGGTGTTTGGTCACGTCGTGGCTTGGACAGCATTTATGTTTTGTCTGTATTTGGTCATGATTATGAAAGGTCTTTTGCCACAATTTATCATGGCCATGCAGTGGCCTTGTTCAATGTTGATGTTCTGAGAAATTGTTTATGTTCAATAGGAGAACATCAAGGCCAAGGTAATAGTACCAGCTCCTGGATATCAGGGGCTGCTTTTTTCTTTCTCATCTGTAAGAATGCTTGGCGCAGAGTAGGGGCTCAATGTTGGTTAAATAAATGGAATGAATTAACAAGTGTTAGTAAACACTTAAACATCCAGTTACTAACTTTATTTCACAATTGCCAAGATAACATTTGAATGAACTTATGTCATTTTTTAAAATATTTTTTTACATAAGAAAACTGTGTGGTGATTAGATTAATATGATTATCAAAGTTAAGTGAAAGAGATATTTGAAAAGCTACTGAGAATGAAAATTAACTATTTCAAACATGGATAATTTGTAATAATAGGGGAAGGGATGTAGTCTTTTCATCTGTTCATTACCTTTAATTCCTAGCACAATTTTATATGCATTGGATGATCTTAGTAAATAACTATGTATTATTGTATACAGGTCCTGAGATAAGAGCAAATCCATTATGTTTCTTATACTAAAAGAAGTACTCCTAATTTATTGTTAATTCTGAAGCCTTTAGTTTGGGTTTCCATTTCTTTAACAGTAAGAGGTGTTTCTGATGAAAGGAGTACCTTTAAGCTGTAAATATTATCATATAATTGAGATAACATTTATTGAGTCTATGTTCTAAGAATTTTATAGATTCTACCTTATTTGAGGTGAAACCCTATAAAGTGTTACCATTCCAATGTAACAGATGAGGAAATTGAGGGTTCAAATAACTTGCTGGAGCTCACATATTTATTTAATAGAAGTGAGATCCAAACTAAGGCCTGTTTGACCAAAAGCCTATGCATTTAGTAACTACTACATATAATGGCTAGCATAGCACTAGGCCTACAGTAAATGCTCAACAAATTTTTCAAATAGATATTATTAAACTGAAATACTAATGATACTGTAGTGTAAAAGAACCTAGAAAAAAATTGACCTCTGAGTTTATAACTAATAGAGAAGAACAGACATGTGAAATAAAGATAAAAATGCTCATTGGCCTATGAGACATTGTTTTTAAAAAAAAAAAAAAAAAAAAAAAAAAAACCTGAAAGTCAAATGTACCAATAAAAAGGGAGATTTAAGAAGGCTAAAGTTGGCTCTGTTCATCCAAAACATTTCCAAGAAGGATCCTCTGGCTCAAAGAGCCCCTCTCTTTATTCTGGCATTGCAACAAATTCTGATTGGACTTTGTCTTCTCTAGTTGTCCAATATCAGTGCAGGCTAGAAGTCTTGTAAGTTGGCACTTCAGCAACTATAATTCTCACTGTAAATTACTAAATGGATGTGGATTTCCACCTGCACTCTGTGCAAGTTTGGTTAGACCACCTCTGAAAGTCAGCTTTATCCTTTAAGAATGACCATGGTGGTGTTCTGAACTTGCAAGTTGTTTGTTCATTTATTCAACACCTATTACCTATTACATAATAGTATGTATTATTTGTTACCTGATATAACCCAGGTGCTGTAGTCCCTAGTGATACAAAAATGAACAAGACAATTGTTTTAAACAGTTTACAGTGTAGAAATAGATTCAGATGACAATTGCAAAGTAAGTGGCATGATACTAAGGAAATGACATGGTACCAAGATTTACATAGTGTGGGAATGTAGCCTAGACTTAGGAGATTCAGCAAGGCTTCCTGGAACAAATGATGTCTGGGAAGGATGCATTGAACTAGTTAGATGATGAGTAGGTGATTGCATATATATGTTTATTGTGAGAGTTGGAATGAAGGTGAGGAGAGCACTAGCATTTTGGTAAAGTCATCTGCAAAGACTGAAGTTTAATCAGTAGCCAGGGACTAGAGAGCTCTGTTACCTAGCTGGGCCTCTGTCAGAATCCTTACAAAGTTTTGATGAAATAAATCTAACTCTTAAAACATACTTGATTTCTCATCATTATGACAACAAATACTCTTCTTCATTGACCTCTTTTCTTTGTCTACAGTCATACAGACAGGAAATCAAAGCCCGGTCAGTCAGTGGCGCTCCTCTGGACTTGATCCTCTATGACATCATCTTGCTTTGTTTCCTCATGCTTTGACAAGGACTGTTACCTACCAAGAACTGTTGCTGTGGCAGTTCTATTAAACATGAGTCATTCCAGAGACCTTAACATATATAGCACCCTTCATGCATTCAAGTGTTCTCAATATGTATACAGTGTGCAAATAAAACAGTTTAAGGATTTAGAGGCTGCAGTTGGAAGCCTTTAATATTATTCTGTAAAATTTTGTGGAAAGAACCAAAGAATAAGATTCCACAGTGCAAGCTGAAGATATCTTTAAGGATTTCAATATATGGTACTAGTGTGGAATAAAAGGGAACATTGACATATCCAGCATGTGAAAGTTTAGGTATGTGTCACAGAATGTTGATCTGTCTTCTGCTCAACTTAAGGAGCATCAGTGGTGAAGTAGGAGAATGGGGATGTGATTGTCTGACATTTCCTAAATCATTAGCATGTTGTTTTGTAGCAACCATGTATTTGTTTTAAGGACACTTTACCTTTAACTTCTTATATACTCAAGATGTCCAAAGCATATCTTGAAAAAAACAAATTCAAATGTTTTGTTTATGAGAGAAAAAATTTTTAATAAACATAAAAAAACTTATGGAATTGAGCCTACTTAAATTATCTTTAGAATGTCAATAAATAAAAGTGACTGACTAGATCACAGAATTTAAAACAAGTTATTTCATTCATTTTATTGTTAAATTTTCAAAGTAATATTTGGACATAATTAAATCAAATTAAGAGTAAAATTATGCATAAAATAATTTGTAAAAATCTTCTATAGCCATTATCACTTCCCTCAGTGTTATTGCTCAGATGTAATCACTGGTATCCATTTGATTTTGGTTCTTCTGGTGGTTACAACTTTCTATAATTCAGTGGTAGCTCTATTCTTATCAGTTTTAGACATTATTAAATTCCCACAATGAAGGAAAATAAATATAATACCTAACACTGTCTTCCAATTCTATTTGGTTTCCAATTTTTTGTAAATTATAGTATAGTTCCATTTTTCTTTATTCAGTTGCCTTTATGACTTTAAACAACACACTTAAAACACTCTTTTGAATTTATTGACTTTACATAGAAAATATTGACTCCTTTACGTAAAAAACAGAAATAAATTCACTTTACTCTTTTTCATTTCTTCACTTTTCACTTCTGAATCTCTTTTCAATAGTTATTTTATTACATTAACCTGATCCTATTTCATAACCCTAACATCCTATCCTATTACTATAATTAATGTCATTTTGCTTTTTTATACAAATGATTTAAAAATTAAAAATGAATATATAGCATTTTCAACTTCATAGAACCAACCAATATATTCATCTGTTGAGAAAAATGTCATTTAAATTTTGCTTCTCAAAGGAGGATTTTCTAAGCATCTCTATCAGTTCATCTTAAAGTATCTTTCTATTTAGTTTCCTTGGCTTCTTATAAGTTATAGTCTGTACTACTCTTTTTTATACCATATGTCATTCTCTTTCACATTCTTCCATTTAGTTTTTTCTTTCCCTAGAGTATCTCCTTAAATAAACTTTTTGAAATAGGGTATGTGAGCTGTTAATTTTCCAAGTTCTTATACATCTTAAAATGTATTTTCTTTTACATGTGCTCAATAATTGTCGGTGTATCACATTCTAGTTTCAAATGATTATACTCAGAACATTATAATTACTACTCCATTACCTTTCAATGCTCAGTGTTGCTGCTGAGAAATTCAACATTAGTCTGATTCTTGGTCGTTTTTTCACACACCTTTCACTTATTTCTGTGAACGGTTTTAGGAGTTTTTTCTTAAGGCATATAGCTATGAATTTTAGATATTGTTTTTAAATTAAACAGAAGATGAACATTCTATTCTCATATAAACTGTTAACACTGTCAAGTGTAAGTGAATTTGAGTTTTCTAGATGTAAGGTGTAAATAAGTAAAATTCTAGTGCAATAAATAAAAAAAATTGTACCAATGATGAAATGCAGAAGGGCAGAATTAAAATTTCTCCATGTATCTTTAAATGGGAAATGTGAAGTATTTTTTCCATTTTTATTACCAAATATTCTAAACAAACAAAAGTATATTTATGATATCCATGTAATTACGCAAGAAAAGTGTTTAAAAAGCAGACAGAAATCCATTCTCTAGCTTTGGTATAATTGATTGTCACTTGTATGATGTTAAGAAGTCATTTGAGATAGAGTCCTAATCAGATGTGATTTTCTATCCCAAATGATTATTACCTACACTACTGGCTTTCACATTTATTGTTTTCTTTGACATGTTTCTTAATTCATTTCCATCACAGAGCTTTAATTGACTTCCAAAGAACTTGGCATAAAGAGGAAATATGTGGGATACAAAGAAAGAGCCAGACTTGGCTTTCTATAAACATTCTGTGTACTGTCTGAGTCATAACCATTTTGTTGACTGTTTACTTTCTCTGTTGTCAGCACTCTAGAGCTAACACCAACGACCTGGAAGTGAGTTACATGCTATTCTTAGTTTATTACAACTAGTTCTTGATAACTTGGGTACTCATCATGTACTCTGTGGACCGGTTATTTTCCTTACTGTGGCCTGAAATATGGCCTTGCCCTGAGCATTAGACCCTTTCAAACTTTTATCTCAATGTTAAAGTGTGAATAAAAGGAATAAGAAAAGACTAAATTCAGACTACAAATTCGATACTGACAGCTCAGGTTAAAAGATTTGACTAGTCTTCAGTAGGCATAGAATTCTTTGCCTCTGTGGTACATTCTAACTCAAAATACTTTAGAGAGAAAACTTTAGCTTTTGGTTAGAGAGGAAGCTTAAACTTTTGGTTAAAGTGAAGATAATTATTAGTCAAGAAAAAAGATACCTTGATTCTTGATGAAGAGGATCTAATACTTAGAAAATCTTATGCTTTTTATTTTTCTTTAATATGTACATTTGTCTAAATAATATAGCATATTACTAATCAGCAGGGAAATGCAAATCAAAACTTTAATGAGCTATTACCTCATAGTTATTAGAATCTCTGTTATCAAAGAGACAATAGGTAACGAGTATTGTCAAGGATGTGGAGAAAAGATAACCCTGTGCACTGTTGGTGGGAGTGTAAATTGTTAAAGCCACTATGGAAAACACTATGAAGGTTCATTAAAAACTAAAAATAGAACTACTATGTGATCCAGCAATTCAACTTCTGAGTATGTTTCCGAAGGACATGAAACCATTATCTTAAAGAGATGTCTGCATCCCCTGGCCACTAGTGTATTATTCACGAAAGCCAAGACATGAAAACTAAGTATCCATTGACGGCTAAATGAATAATGAAAATGTGAAAAAATATACACACATACAATGGAATATTACTCATACATAAAAAAGAAATCCTACATTTTGAAAAAACATGAACGTAACTTGAGTGCATTATGCTAAACAGAATAAGTCAGACAAAGACAAGTACTGTACCATCTCACTTATGTGTGGAATTTAAAAAACGAACCTCAGAAAGCGTAGAATGGTAGTTTCTAAGTGCTGGAGGGTGAAAATGAAGAGATGTGGGTCGAAAGGTTTCAACTTTCAGTTATACAATGAATGAGTTTTGGAGATCTAATGCATGGCAAAGAAAATCAATATAGAATAATTAAATATCAAATAATATTAGCATTATTAAGTAGTGAATAAAAGCCTGGCTTTTGGAGCGACAGCCTGTTTTCATATCTTGGTATTTCTACTTATTACATGCATGAGTTGAAAAGTTAATTAATCTTTGATTGCCTTAATTTACTTGTCTGTAAAATGGTGACATTGTTTCTTAATAGATTAATTGTGAAGGTTAACTAAAATAACCCATGTAAAGTACTGTGTTTGGCTAATTGTAAGCACACAAACATTCTTTTTTTCTTAGATGTTTTTCTTTCTCTTTTTTTTTGACTGAAACTCATTTTCTCATTGACTACATTTTATTCAGCATATAAGACACTAATTCCTCTAAGGAAGGCTTCTATGACTTTTGCCCCACATCCAAATTGCACGCCCTTTGTACATATTTCCAATGCACTCTGTATTTTCCCTACCATACTGCAATCCCTCGTGACTGCCATGTGCTCCTAATTGCACTGAGATCTTAATGAGACCAGGGACAATAGTATCCTGATTGGACCTTCAATGAAGGACTCTTTATTTCCTTAGGTCTTAGCATACTGCCTAGCACATGAAAGTACTAAATAAATAATTATTCAATATTTATATAGTTCATTAAAAGTCTTTTTTTGTCCACACTTAGTCACATGATTTTCCACGAACATGCCAAATCAATCCAAGGGAGAAAGTAAACTCTTTTTAACAAATCTTGCCGCCATACCTGGATATCCACATAGAAATAAATGAGTGATAATATTTCCTTACTTTGTTTATGAAAATTAATTTTAGATTCATCCTAGGTCTAAATATAAAACCCAGAACTTTGAAACTTTTAAATTATTGTGTCTAGTATAGTAGTCACTAGTCACAGGTATCTACCTAAATTAAATTTAAAAACCTGTTCCTCAGTCATACCAGGCACATTAAAAGGGCTTAATAGCTAGATATTTCCTAGAGAGTCCTGTATTGGATAGTGCAGCAATGGCAGAAAGTTTCATCATTAAAAAAAAAGTTCTATTAGACTGTTCTAAAAGAAAATGTATAACAATTCTTTAAGACCTTGGCATGAGCAAATATTTTCTAGACAGGACACAAAAACACTAAACCATAAGAGAAAATAATTGATATTTTAGATTTTCTTAAATTTCTGATTTTTTAAACTCACATTTAGAAAACAATATTTAAATAATACATTTGAATATTTAAATAATAAAATAATATTAGAAAAATACATTTATGACACATACGATTCTTACAGGTAGGAGGTAGAATCCCAAAGTGGTTTTGATTTGCCTTTACCTAATAGCTAGTGAAGTTGAGAATCTTTCCGTATGTCTGTTGGCCATTTGTATGTCTTGTGAAAAGTGTCTGTTCAAATTCTCTGCCCATTTTTTTCTGTTGTTGCATTGTATGAGTTCTTTACATATTTTGGATATTAGCCCCTTTTCTGAGGCATTATTTGCATGTATCTTCTCCCATTCAATTGGTTGCTTCTTTGCTTTGTTGATGATTTCTTTTACTGTGCAGCACCTTTTAATTTGATAGGGCCCCATTCATTTACTTTTGCTTTTACTTCTCTTGCTGTTGAAGTCAATTTCATAAAATTCTCTCTAAAACCAGGGTTCATGTGTTTAGAACCTATGTTTTCTTCTATACAATTTATTGTTTCAGATCTTACATTTAGGTCTTGAATTCATCTTGAGTTAATTTTGGTGTTTGATGACAGATTTCTAGTTTCATTCTTTTGCATGTAGCTTTCCAAATTTCCCAGCATCAATTGTTGAAGGAACACAAAAAACGAAAAAGATATTCTGTGTTCATAAATTGGAAGAATCAACATAGTTAAAATGCTCATGTTATTCAAAGTAATATACAGATTTAATGCAATCCCCATCAAAATCTCAATGGTACTTTTTTCCAATGGCATTTTTTAAAGAAATAGAACAAAAATTATCAGACTTGTATGGAATTAGGAAAGATCCTGAATAGCCAAAGTAGTTCTGAGAAAAAAGAACAAGGCCAAAGATATCACACTGCCTGACTTCAAATTATACTACAAAGTGACAGTAATCAAAACGGCATGATATTGGCAGAAAAATAGACACACAGACCAGTGAAACAGAATTGAGAGCCTTTAAATAAACCTCCATATATTTGGACAAGTAATTTTCAACAAAGGAGCCAAAAACATACAATGGAGACATGAATACATTTTAAATGCCTTTGACAGTGCTAGAAACACATCTAGTCCTAGTACATGGTACAAGGATGGGGCTATCATGAAGAGTGACTGTGAAAGCAAAGTGCTGACCAGTTACATTTGGACTTTAAACTTAGATCCCACACAAACATGGCAAGAGTTACACTAGATGCCCCTGCCCATTTTAGATAACAGTCTCTCCTACTCTACCTCTTCTTTTCTTGAGAGCTGAGTTGAGAGGAGTGTGGTTACTATGTACTCCTTTCCAAATTTTTTCATGTAAAACTAAATTTCAACATTATTTCTTCCCCTCCTATCTCATGCTTTCCACATCACATGCCCCAAGCTCTCTCTAATTTTACTTAAAGATATGAATATATACTTTAAAAAGTTATAAAAATAGTAAAGAAAAAAAATCTCACTGTTAAAGGTTATTCAGCAAAGACCATAAAAAGAAAATCAGAGGCCAGAAACTGAATGAAAGGAGAGTGATATTTATGGTAAGAGAAAAACACAAAATTTAGATTGATGTTGAGCCAGATATTTTAGTGCAAGATGTAAATGGAGTAAAGGTGGCTCTCTGTTTAGCCTAATTTTCTGCAATAGGAAATATTAATTCCTATATAAAACAGGCCAAAAAAGTTTTTAAAAAAATGATGGTCCCAATCTTGGTGCCTAGAACCTTAATATATTTGTTTTCTTCCTTCCGTCTTTTCCTTTTCATCTCACTCCTTTTTTTTTTCTCCCTTTCCTCCTCATTTTCCTTTTTTTCCCCTTTATGATGGTGATGGTAAATCAAGTCAAAGTCACAATGAAAATGAGTAATAGAATTTAAAACATTTTATGTTATAAAGTATTTCACAGTAGGTAAAGTGTTTTCACATGTGTAAATAAAGAGCATCTAGAGAAAACAAATGAGTAAGGGCAAAAGGAAATTCTCAGGACCTAGTCATCTGGGTTTCTGCTCATAGAATGACCAATGTGCATATTATACTTAGAATTCTTTACTTTTATCTACTTCAGCTTTCAAATGACTAGATAGTTGCAACATCTAAGCTTCCTTCATTGCTTTTGATAAAAAAATTGTTTTATCAGTATAATTTGCATCACGTGATAATTTTATTCATTTGTTATTTAATAAATATTTGTTTAATATAAATAAATATACTTAAAACACCATGTGCCAAGTGCTTTTCTAGACATTGAAGATGAATAGTGAAATAGATATAGGAGGTCCCTTCTCTCATTATAATGTGGGGACTCAGACAATGTACAATTAAGTAGATAAATAAAGACAATAATTTAAAATGTAGATAAGACTATGAAGAAAATAAAGTGAATAAAAGAGGTGATCATGGGGTGATTGTGGCTACCAAATATTGAAAGTGTTAGGGAAGTTCTCTTAGAGTGTGCATTTGACTTTGGATGAATATGAGGAGACAATCACACAAAGATTTAGGAGGACAATATTCAAGATAGAGGGAATAGACAGCACAAAGCTCTGAGACTAGAACTGTTTGAGGGCAATATATATTTTGCTAGGAGCCCTTAAGAGCAAGTGTATAGTGGAACTAGTAATTATATGGAATTACTTCATCCCCGAGAAGGTTGATTTACAAACATTTCCAGTCCCCTGGTCCCAAATTAATAGAATAGACTAAGATTCTTTCAGTATAATTACCTCACATTCACAAGGAGAACCATGCTTGTGTGTCCCCAGAAGACATTTGGTGAATTATTTAATATAGTAGTTTCTATTAAATTTTATTCTTTGACCTTTTCTACTATTTGGGTAAGTGTCCAGAGGAATGTAGCAATAGATGAACTTTGTTCACATACCTCCTCTGCTTTCACCCCCACTTCCTCTCTTACTTTCTACAGAGCAGCTGTGACATTTTGCATGGATAAGAAAATTATGTATATCTTCTTCCACCTACTTAGAAATACTTTAGTGCCATTGGCCATGATTGTTTCTCTCACATCCCCATCCCCATCTCTAGCCCTGCCTACTCAGTATGAGAACATGAAAACTCATTTTGAAAAATTCATTTAGAAAGAAGTCTAAGTGGTCTCCAAACTTAACCTTGCTTATCTTTGGATGATTAATCTAAGGGTGATATTTTTTATTTTATTCTATTGGGTTTTTTTCAATAAATAGAAAAAGTTATAACTTTCATATTTTTAAAAGATATGCTATCTCACAGAACTAGATAATATCAGAAAATAATGAGTGGGTAGGACTAAATCTTTACTTCATTTTCTTTATTTTAAAGAATTCTTCAGAGACTATTCTCAGTAGCAAAGATTTTATAGCTCTTTTAAGATAAATTTGATTCAGTCACAAATGTTAAGAACATCTCTAGTGCAAAGGGAATTAAACTTGCTGGGTATAGCATGAGCTAGGGATAAGATAAACAGTTTGAAAAAGGATGTGATATCACTCATCTCTTTAGGAAAGCATTTCTCTGTCTTAGAGTTAAAGCTCCAGGCAGAGGAAATAGGAAGGCGGGGAGAACATGGACCAGTTCCAGAGGAGACAATGGGTCATGGAGAATGAATGAGTCAACTGGCATCAGAGGGCGTGTAGTGAGGGATTGGAAAAAGGGAAGAAAGGAAGCAGTGGGGCCTTTGAATGCACTGACACCTACACCCATGTCCACATATCAGGCTCTTGGGGGACAAGAAAAGTTCTTAGTATTCTCAAAGAATGACTGCATTCCCCAAGTAGCCAAGTCACTGACAGAAACTGGCTTCGCTCTGGGGAGAATCTGACACACCAAAATTAGGGAGGTGATGAAAGTAGAATAATCACTGCAATAGAAGAGCTTGTGAATTGTCACCATCTGTTTAGAACAGTTGGGAAGAAAATGAGAAATCGCTTCTTGAAGCAAAGCAATGCAAATAAAATTGGTGTCATTTGGTTGCACCAAAATTAGTTGTTTACGGTGCCCTAGAGGTCTCTTTCTATCATCTGTGTGAGATATTTTAATTTCCTAGTGGACCATGTTTCTGTGAAGAGCAAGTATTTTTGTACCTCAGGTCTCTAGCATATACACCGGACATTTACCCAAGTCTTTTATTATAGCTTTTTCATCCTATTTACATTCTCAGCACTAAAAATTCTTTGAATTTATGTCACACTGATATTCCAAGGATCTCAAATTTTTTACAGAAATTTCTTAATGCTTATTCACTTTTATTTAAACAAATGAAAACACTATATAAATTCATGTGTCAGATATAGTAATTAAATCTTATGTACTCACATGAAACAAATAAACAGACAAAACAAAAATATGACCTTAGTTTTTCTCAAATTAATCTTCCATCTTTTTAACACTACTTCTTCTGAAGCAAACTGCAAATGCTTGAAAATAAAATGACTTTGATTTCACTATCCCCACAGCTTCCAGAGTGATTTATTAAACCATAAATAGGATTGTTACTTCTATTAGCTAGAAGTCTTTCCTATAAAAAGAAAAAGATAATAGTTTTATTAGGGCCCAAAGCACCTGTGTGATCTGGCCTTCACCTGCCTGTCCACATTAGGGTGCTTGCCATACACCTTGGCATGAACCTAATTTTCTTAAAGTAATTAAAAGCATTCTTTTGCTCTCAAAAATAATATTTGATAATGAATTCAACTCCAGCCTCATTTCTTTGATCTTTAGGTTCCCTGTCCATGATACCCTCCTGCCTGGAACACATTTCCTTTCCCCTTCATGTTAACATTTAGGCCTCTTTGAATCTGCTGAAACTCACTTTTTCACACCCCACTATAAATCTTTTAATCTCTTTCATTACACTATTTAATGCACGTCACAATTTATGATGATATATTTATGTATATGTTTATTTTTTAATAATAAACAGGATTCTGAGGCAGGAACAGAATGGCATCCAGCTGGTTCTCACTACTACATCTTATAAGGGTTGATGCGTGCCTGTTTTTCTCATCAGGGATACTGATGCCTAGCACACTGTCTGGTACATAGTAGACACTTGATCCATTTGTTCAATAAATAAAGGAATGATAAAGTCAAAGCATGCCCTCATGAAATTAATTTCCTGAATTTGATTAATCCAGGATCTATTGAACTCTTATTCTTTGTAAGGCATGAACAGAGTAACTCAAGAACCATCAGCATCAATGTCAGCTCGATAAAAAGACCAAATCTCAGGTCCAAACCTACTGTATTACAATCTTCTGTTTAATAAGATACTCACATGATTCAAATTGCACATTAAAGTCTAAATGCAGTAATTTAGTGTACATTTATGTAATAAGCATGAAAAAATAGCTAACTGACTACTCACATTCTTTTCATTTTTAAACAATCTTTATGGCCTATTAAATGGGCAAATTTCAATTTTAAATGTGAGTAAAAATTTTACCAATTCTATACACTTCTTAAACACTATGCTTTGTCTTATAAATCATAGATAAAATAGATACTTCTATTAGTCAGAAAGTTTCTGATTTTCTGTCTTGGCATGTTTTTCTGATCTAATCAAGAATAGTTAGATTTGGGATCTAATCTAAAATAAACGTAAAGGTACAGAAGGTACTAAAATTCTACAGTGGTTTTAAAATAAATATAATTATCTCATGTGAAAAATGTTTGTGATTAAAGGTAAAATCATAATGATATATAATAAACTTATTCAGGTTGGTGACTCACATGTCACTTATGCATTTCTTCAAAGGCCGCATGGACTTTTTGGAATTTTTGCCTTTTACTTACTTTAACAGAGTTAATTAATTTCCTGTTAATTAAGATTTTAAAACATCAACTGAGGTTTACTTTAGAATAAACTAGGACAATTTTGGAGGACTCAGGCCAATATCCAGAATGCCAGAGGTGATCGAATGAACTTTGATTCAAAGCAAATAATGTTACAAATTTCTTAGCTGATCTGGCATTTTCATTGACTTTGTAGACTTATTTATCAAACGGCAGAGAGAGAACACTCATTTGTACATGCTGAGGCATGCCTAAGCTTAACACGCTAGGTAGCTGCCAAATACGAATCTTGCATATTAGGCAAATCTTAGTATATATAATTATCATTGTACTCATTAAAAAATTTTGACTCATAGTATTGGAAAAAATAAGGGAAGGCACTAATTTGTTTTACAAAGTCCCCAACCCAGAATCTAAACACCTAAGGCCGTATATGGATTACTAAATTAAGTATTTGATCGCAATGTCTATTGATGAAGTCAGATGCTTTAGCTTACTTCCATTAGATTCTGTAAATACTCAGATGAGCAGAGAACTAAGTTCCGGTGAATGTGAATTCAGGGCTCTCCCTATGTATAGAGGTGTCCAAGGTTTCCGGAAAGAACAAGACACCTGTGGGAGCCTCCAGCACTGCTGAGGCAGTACAGTGTAGAGGTTAAAGCATAGGTTGTGAAGTCAGTAGAACTGTATTCAAATTCTGGTGCCCATTATTTATACTAAGCTTCATCTATGAATAAACAATAATAGTTACTTCAGAAAAATTTTAAAGGATTGAATCAAATCATCAGATAATGTATGAAAGTTACTATTAACAATAAAAATAGGACAATAAAATTAGAACAAAACCATTAAAAAATCACTATGCTTTTTGGGGACTTCAAAAGCACTTACAGTGTTATAAAATAGCTATATCTTAATACTACATTTACTAGTGGTTAGCTTTGAACAGTTCATTCATTCATTCATCATATATTGATTGAGAGTCCACATTGCATTGTGCCGGTTACGAGAGAAACAAAAAGAACACTAGAACCCTGTGAAATGGAACTTGAAGTTTATTTGAGGTAAGATTTTTTAAAAAAATAATTATACTATCAAAAACTATATGAATTGTGATAAAAATGAAAGAAAATCATAGGATACTATTGGAAAATATATCAAGAAGAATTGATTTATATAACAAGATCAGGAAAGGCTTCTGAGAAGAAGTGACATTTCACCTGGGACATGAAGAATGAATGGGAGTTTGCTAAGGCAAGAAAGTATAGAAGCAAGCAGAGTTTGCACTTTGGCAGAGGTTACGCTATGGGAAGAGTAATTGGAAAAAGTGTGAAACCCTGGAGGTCTTTAATCCTGGACACTATGGGCTACCTTTGAAGGGTTTTAAGCAGGTCACTGATGGGAACTAATCAGTCTGAGCTTCAGTGTGGAGGGTGAATTAGAATGTGACCATAGTGAAAGCTGAGATACTTATTTATTAGGGGAACATCTTAAAATACTGGAACGTAAATTTACCTTTAGCACATTCTTTGTGTGAAGTAACTTTGCTGGAGCTTGAAAAGTATTGAAGCAAGCTTGGGTTTTACAATCTCACATTCCAGTTCCCTTTTAGACCAAATATGTGTTAGCTGAGGAATTAACTAATAACTGTATAAACTGGTTCATCCACTTCCAACAAATATTTGTTAAGACTTCCTATGTGTCACTTATTATCTTAGGGACTGAGAATAGAGCAGTAAACAAAACGCATGGAAACACTGCTCTCATCACTCTTATATTTTAGTGGAGGAAAAACTTAAACAAGTAAACAAATTTATAATATATAATAGGATAATAACTATGAAGAAAAATAAATCCTATTGAAAGGATAGAGAGTAAAAAAGAGCACTACAATTTTGGGGTGGTCAGAGAAGATCTCTCAGATAAGGTGATTTTTGAGCACAAATGAAAGGTCACTCAAAATCTAGAGAATAATCATTACAGGCAGAGGGAACATAAATGAAAAGATCCTGAGATGAGTGTTGTGTTTAATAGTTTTAAAAAACAACCTGGAATTTTGGTCCAAGTTAATGTAATTACATCATTATCACCACCACCATCAGTATATCACCACCACCACGGTCTAAATCTTTAAGTACTTACAGGTTTTATAGCACTTTGATTTTAAAAGTTAGGAAAAGAAGTCATTTTTAGAAAGATATTTTCATTCTTTAGCTTGAGTAAGAACCAGCTGAGACACTTAATGAAAATGCCCATTCCTATGTCAAGGTTTTTATTTATTAGATCTAGCATGGGGTCCAGGGATCCACATATGCAAGAAACAAAGGGTTTCTTGATGTAAGCGGTTCAGGGACTGCTTTTTAAAAATGCCATTTTAATGCCTTTTTAGTGACTCAGATCTTACAATTTTTAGTTTATAATCTCTTCTGCCATTGCATATCTGTGCTTGAACTTAATAATTGGGAACTAAAATATTATTCTTCAAATCGCAAAAGAGAACTATCAGCCTTAAATAGAAACCATCTAATATCTGAAAATTGATGGAAAAGTGAAACCAATGAGTTCAAATTCATTGTCACTTGAAGTATGAGACTGATGACATTTATTAATAATTTTTCTGTAATGTAATTAACTTTTCTAATTGGTATCAATGACAAATCTTTTTCTACTAATATGACTTATGGGGGAAGTCTTTAAGTAGATGTTATTTATTAAAAGTCTGCCATCTGGCACTCCTAGAAAATAATTTTATCGTTAATTAAGATATGCCAAACATGATTTACATACGCTATTTATTTTCAAGTTTTAGAGTATACTTGGCTTTTAATTCTTCACAATATTTTAACATCCCATATTTCATTATTATAGTAATGAATAAAAAGTATTGGTGCACTGGAAATTTTAAGATTTACCAGTAAATGGGGAATTTTGGTTAATAAAATTCTGTGTAATAGAAAAGTGTTGTAACTATATTTCTTCCTTTGACTATTAATATTTGCAACATAGAAGTATTGTTCTTTCAATAAAATATTTTTTGTGTTTATATCATGCACCAATGGATAACTTCGCCTTGCTTAATACTTGGTAGTGACCAAAGACTCCTCTACGCAACCTTCAGGCCAGGATGACTAAATCAGTTTCCAATTTTTAAAAGTAGTCACTGTTTCATTATCCTGTTTTGCCTTAAAAAAGGAAAGTGATACCTAATATGGGTCAGCTGTTTTGATATTTAGTGCTTTCTTTTTCTTCCTTAGTACTTAGCTTTTTATTATCTCACTTCAAAAGTTATAAGGCATTCAGATACATCTACTATTTTAAAAAATATAAACCCAAGATTAGCATTCAGAGAAACATAGTGAGGAATTATTAACAAAGAATATACTAATTTTAGATTAGACTCTGAGAGTCTGACCTTCCAATGACTTACCACTGTGAATTTTTTCAAGGTGCTTTCAAAATAATTAGGGTTGTTATTATAATTTTAGCTGGAAGTTGAACTTGAAAATAGACTGATATTTTTCCATCTGTGTATATAACTCATATTTGGACTTAAATTCTAAAAAAGCTCTTCCCATCCCCACAGCCAAGGTCTCAGGATAATGGTCATTTTTTTATCAGTTGTTTGCACTGAATATAATTTTGGTTCCAAGTTAAACACAAAGAGATTTTTTAACAGAATCACTGTCATCGCTCCATTAATGGCCTGCCAGCATTTCCCAAAAGACATTTGATTACAATATTCAATAACCTGAATTCTACAGTCCAAAGCAAAATTTTAATAGCTGCAATTAAATTTAATTTGGGGCGAATGTCACCCAACCCACCCTGCAGTGTAGGTTCCAGTGAATCTGGATGCAACTTTGAGTAAAGTAGAGAGGCATTTATGATTTTTCTTCATTTTCCCTCCTCCTTCCCAAGGGCAGTTTTGAAATCAGAAATACCCGTGAGTCTGATTCTGTAATCTCCTGTCTTCAGTTCGTGTTGTAGCCCCCATCCACCTCTCTAACGAAGCCTCATTTCTTTTGAAAGGAGAGTACGGAACTTAGTCTTCGCTTAAAAGGACAAAAAAAATAACATCTGACACTGGAGCTGTTCAGGAGAGGGTAGGAGTTCATATTAACAGCAGACCTTTGAGGCTTTTCCTAATCATTTCTATAATTTCACACAACTTAAGGAAAAGCCACCCTTATCCTCTTTAGAGTTATCGATGGGAGATCATTACATTTGTATGCATAATTTTATTTTGATTGAATGTTGAATGCTTTCTCATGCTAACACATCTTATCCGCACAGTATATCCATTTTAAACATCGCAGGTGTAAATGACCAGTTCAGACAAAAGCCTCAGGTACAGTCCTTCCAATGGAAAATTAAACATAGGTTACAGAGCAACCTGAGGCATTTGAATCACCTGTTAAGATATCAGGTTTCTGTTCTAAGTATTGCTAATACATTCTTTTGGTTGTGCTTTTCAAGTCCCCTGTGTGGGAAAGGTCAAAGGAATAAAAAGTTGTTCATTTAAAATAAGATTGCAACAATCCGAGACAGGCTGCTTCTTGACTGTCTGTTAGCAAACAGATAGGCATATGTCTCCTCAGTTTTTTAGCTTGTGCCAGTCCAGAGCACTGCTGTGGCATGTCAGTGATGATGCAAGGCCTACGGGGTAACCTCAGAAGTTGAAATCTTAGTATTTCGTTCATTCCCTGTAATGTAAGCTTCATTAAAGCAGGAGCTGTGAGCATAAGGTTTACTGTATCTAGAAAGCCTAGAGAGAAGCCGGCACAGAATGAGTGCTCAGTAGTATTAATGAAAGCAAATGAAATTATCTAAACATTGGTTCAAGAGATTTTTATTGAACACTTACCAAGTAAAACATTTATTGAACACTTGTGTGGAATATAGAGATAAATAAGATACAGGGGTTAACCTTAAGAGATTTTTAGTTTACTAGAGGAGCCAAATATGATAATACAAAGTGAAAAATGATAGGGAATATTAGAGAGGTATTGGTTTTGTATTTTAAAAATTATTTTAAAAAACATTTTTTTACTAATTCAATAAGGTCTAACATCACGGAAAACACTCTGAAATGCATTGTATGCCAAATAAATGTTGAGGATGATTATAGTTATAAATGACTCTGCTGTCTCAAGAAATCCAGGGTTGGAGCCACTGCTTTAGGGAGCTTCCTGCCCTAAGATTTCTACAGATCTCTAAACAGAAGATGCAGACAATTTATAAGGTCATCATCTGGGTTTGGCTGCACATTAGAATCATCTTCAGGGTTCTCAAAGCTCCCAACCTTCAAACCACACCCCAGACCAATTAAGTCTGAATCTCTATGGGTGGGACCCAAGCATCTCCACTTTATAAAGCTCTCCAAGGGATCTCATTGGTTGAGACCATTGTTCCTAACCCTGTCTGCTCATAGCATCATGAAGAAATGATGCTTAATTTATCTAGAGCAGGCTCTAGGCATAAATCCATTTTTTAAATCTCTTAAATTCAGTAGTTATGTGTAACCAGGGTTGATATGAATAGAGTTAAGGAATAACAAAATTATATTTAATTGTGGGGAAATGTTTTTGTCACTGGCTACAACAACTAAGTAATATCTAGTTTTTCCCGGTTGTAAGTGGTTGTGAGAATGATCAGGAAGGGTTTTTCTATCCCTGAACCTATGACAGGTTGAGTCTGGGCAGGCAAGAAAACTGTCCTGAAATTCCTGGCCCCACAAGCTGGTGTGGTCACTCTTAGTCATTTCTTTTTGAAGAGAAAGCCCAGGCATGAATAGCGTGCAAGCATTGTGATCATTTCAACACAGATGTCATCACCCATGCAAACCACCATCTGGGAAGGAAAATTATTTACCCCTTGCACATCTTACATGAATAAAACAAAACATTGTGTTATTTCAACTATCATTTGTTTATAAATAATTCTACTAAATAATCCATGATACAGTTAGGAAATTTTGATTATCAGTCTCTCTGAACTATTGATATAAGTGGATCTTTCTGATGCGTTATATTGGCTGTTTATAAAAAGAAGGTATTGCAAATTTGAAAGATTATTGATGATTTCATATACCTTCCATCAAAAGCAAAATTGCTAACTTGAATTTCAAAATTTAAATAATACTATGCTGGTTTTACAATCTTGAGAGAGTCTGTGTGATTTAAATGTAGAAGAATAAAGGAGTGAATACAAGGTGAAGGAAAAGGTGGAATAATTACAGGAAGGCTAATAATGATTCTAAATGATGTAAGCAAAAATTCTGGTGGTTCTGGAAAAAAGAACTGATTCATCTCTTGACATTTAATTCATTTTATTTAGATTACTTAATATAAAATTTTTTTATGCCTGCAAATAACTTTACATTTCCGTTCACATGAATCACATGAAAGGTAGCCTAGGGCAGTTTCTTAGCTAGAACTTTTTTGTATTTTAGTTCAGCTTCCCCTGTATAAAGTCTGACAAGTTATTGTAGATTCATAACTGCAAAGATTTTGGTGGGGGAAAAGCAATTTTTGTGAGACATGGAATTTAAGACATTGCATTCACTTTTGTTTAACATTCATGAGTATCTTCTAACTGATTAGAACCTCAAATATCACCTCTTAGCAGTTATCCTAGCAGTGATGCATTTTCAATCAGTTTGTGGAAAATGAAAAGACATGTTATGGAGTGTGCCTCTTGGTGAGCCTCTGCTTCTGAGAAGTCTTTTTGACAGAAAAGAAGGTAATGTGCATACACTGAATGTCCATCGGGTATGTCATCCAATGTAATTCTCACCAAAATCCTAGAAGTTAGTGTATCTAATTATACTAATTTTAAAGAGTAGAAGATAAAAATTATTAGAAATTACTAATATTTATTTTTTTACATGTTTTATCATTAATTTTCATAGATGTAAATACATAATTTGAAAAGAATCTATATGTCTATTTTAGACTATCCATTATACTCAGGTGATCCCATACCAATTAAACTATTTGGCAGCTAAATGAATTACAAGAATTGAAAAAAAATTGCAGACATAAGAAAAAAAGAAAATCTGTGAAATAATAGACTCTCAAATACAAACCTAAAATGTTATGTCAAACATATTTGAATAAAGAGATAAAAAAAAGCATGTGTCATATATTCTGCTTTCTAAAACTTTTAAAAGCTACCTTTCCCATTGACATCCTCTTTTTTTCCTCTTCTTTTTAAAGAAATTTCTTGTTTTTAACATGGACTTGGGCATGAATTAGGGCCTTGCCAGTTGTTTGAGCTGAAGACCCAAATCCCTTCATTCAAAGGGCATCTGGAAGCGAGAGTAGGGAATAAAAAGGTGAAAAATCAAGTTCCTCATTGAAGCTGTTGTGCAGCGACTCCTGTGAAAGGTGTTGGACAACCAGGACTCGGTGGTGGTGTGTTGTTGCTCTTAGGACAGCACAAAATTTTTCTTACCAGCTTCACTGAAATATAATAGACAATTAGTTGCTCGTATTTACATTGTACAATTCAATGAGTTTTTTTTCAACTATAGTTGGCATACAATAATATACCAGTTCCAGCTGTATAGCCTAGTGATCAGAGATACACATAATGAACAAAGTGATCACTCCACTAAATCTAGTACCCCTCTTACCCCTTACATATTAATTACAATATTATTAACCGTCTTTCCCATGCTACACCCTACACCTCCATGTCTATTCTGCAACTCTCCATTTGGACAGGGCAAATTTTTAATATGGCCTTAAAGCCTTACGCAATCTGCCTGCTTCACCAATTTGCTCTCCTACCATCCACTTCCTCCCAGTCTAGACTCTGACCACACAGGTTTTTTCCAAGGGCTTCAAATGTGACATGTCCACTTCCATCTCCTCAGTCTTTGCTTAAACTTTTTCTTCTACCTGAGTAGAAAACCCTCTCCTCACTCCTTCTACCTTTATCTAAATGTGCTCAGGGCTCAGTTTAAACATTTGGTCCTCAGGGACACCTTTATGATTCCCTGAGTCTCATGGGTCCCTCTGGTACATACTACCGTAGCTTTCCTTGCTTCTTCTTCTGTAGCACTTAACGGCTTTATGATTTCTTAGTGTCTCTCTTCCTTACTGATAACTAAATAGCTAACACTTAATATCAATAATAACTTCCTGAGGGAACTATTAAATTCTTATTGACAGATGAAGTAACTGAGAATTAGTAATATTGAATTACATACGCAAAGAAACAGTAAGTGATAAAGGCAGGATTTAAACCTGGGACTTTGACTACGAGACCATATTCTTTGATCTCTATTGTTACCTGCGATGTCTTTTTTTCAGTTCTTACTTTGCACCTCACACAGTGCCAAGAGCATCCTGAAGCTCATACATATTTGTTGAGTATACGAATAAATGAGCTGAGAAAAAAAGCAAGAATGAAACAATATAAAAAGACCCTGGCAGCTGGCAACTCAGAGATTGGCTACTGTGTTCTTCACTGAATAGAAAGTGCCCACAGAATATCAAGAGGTGTCAAATAGGGTGATGCCATCAACATGATGAAACATGACAATAACAAACCACTTTCCTATCATGTGTGAACGCAGAGACATGGTGCAACACAATCACAAAAATAATCAAATGCCTTCCTCTCCTGGCTGACATAAGTGGCTATTATTTCCTTACCAATGACAAGTCTAGCCTCGCATCCTTCCTCCCTGTCCTTGGAATGCAGTTCCGCCCACTGTTCCCACTGTGAGAGCCATTTTTTTAAAGGTGCAGCTTTGAGAAAGCAACGTATTGTTGAGACGATCTGGACAATATATACGACTGACCCCAGTTAAGGCCTCTATACAAATTTTGAAGATTCTGGCAGATGCTGAGATCTATTCACCTTGTGGCTGCCTGAGACAAGCCTCCTATGTAAATCCCTTGCTTATTACAACTGTCATGTAATATCTGAAGTGATCAGTGTCTTTCTTAGGTCTCTTTGCCCTCCGTGTATGGGGGCAAGTTTGTGAACCAGCATTAAGAAACCCTTTTACCACGGTTGTAGACTGATGTGTGGCTGTTATAAAGGAGCATGGTCTGGTGGACTTGTTTCCTGATAAGAATATCAAGCCTGAAACCAAATGCTGCACATTCTGATAAGGAAATGCTATATGGTATATTATGATCTGTGAAACAGGCACACTTCTTTTATTATATGCCAAATCTGCACTTCCTGAGTGTTAAGGATTTTCAAAGGAATTAAATTGCGTCTCTCGTGATTTGACTTGCAGGGTTAGTTTCTTATATATATTTTTAGGACTTAAATTTCAGATAGTATGGGCCTCGATTCTGAAACTCTTTGTGTGTTTTTAAAATTTTTTATTTCAATTACAATTGACATGTAAGATTACATTAGTTTTAGGTGTACAGTATAGTGGTTAAACATTTATATAGCTTACAAAGTGATCCCTCCATAACTCTAATACAGACCTGGCACTGCAACATAGTTATTACAATGTTATTGACTATATTACTATATTCCCTATGTTGCACTTTATGGTTTCTTAATTCTTTTTTATCATTCATCTCTGAATGTATTTTTTGTAGTTTTATCCACATATTGCTATAAAAATAATTCATAGTGTGTGTGTGGTGTGTGTGTGTGTGTGTGTGTGTGTGTGTGTGTGTGAAAGGTAGACACTATATCTGTTATGGTTTTGGTTTGGGGCTTTTTTACAACCTAGATTCATCCTAATAAGTAATCATTACTTACATTATCATGTTAGCAATAATGTAGAACACTTCCACGAAGTACCACAAAAAGACAAATACATAGTAAGCATATAAACTACTGGAGATTGGGTCCCAACCTACAGAAGAACTATGGAGGCTATGAATGGTCAGAGACTCTAAAGCAAAAATTTAAAAAGGCAGAAACAATATTGTAATGTGGCAAACTATTCCAACTACATGCCCTTGTTAGGTGTCTCAGGCTTGTTATAGCAAGAACAAATTGTTGCCTCTGAGAAGTCAGCTATTATTTATATCTATTAACCTGAAAAGTTCTACTTGTGATTTCTAAATTCTATGACACTACCAACAGATCAGGAGCTGTCATGTGTCCTGGAGGGGGAATAAATTCTTACTATAGCTCCTGTGCATGTTCTTCAGTTCAACTTTCTACTCTATAACCCAACCCATGTTTTATAAAGAGGCCCTGCCCAGTGATAAGGGGCTTATTTATATTCCCACAACCAGATTCTCCTACTGTAATCTAGACTTCATCTTATGTAAGCACATGACTCACATGCATTGGTCCCTTTTCTGAAACTCAGGGTGAGAGCCAACTCTCAGTTATCTGTAGTGTGAATACCAAAGACTACTAAAAGAACTAAAACTCATCGCTTACTCCCAACTTTCATTTTAACCAATAATCTTAACATCCTCCCTGATGTCTAGTTTCTTTTACTATTGATTTTAAATCATAGGATCTGGTGAATTAAAAAAACTATTTAATTATCAAACAGTTGAGAGCTTGTCCTTTCCACTCTTTTTCACAGCCAAGATTCTAGATGAGTATTTTCTACCAGCAGCCACCACCAACTACTTTAATCTAGTATAGTCTAACCCCTACTCTCATCCCATCATTCACTAAAAACACTCTTCCAAACTTTATGACATTCAGAAGTCAAAACCAGTGGCATTTTTCTTCTTCCCTGTTTTTGTTTTCTAGGTTTCTTTTGTACTAGACAGTGTTGATTTTTGCTGTAAATCGTGTTTGTGTGTGTGTGTGTGTGTGTGTATTCTTTCTGACTCTCACGCCATTGTGTTCTCTTAGTTGCTTTCCTAATTATACGCATTAGGAAGTCCTGGTGATATGAAGTATATTCTAAATACAGCCCAAGTTCAACCACTTCTCATCACCTAACTCCTACCATCGTTGTCCTTGCCATGTTATAATTTAAGTGAGTGATTAAAATAATTCCCTATCTTGTCTTCTAGGTTTGTCTTTCTCCCCTTTAGTCTACTTTCCGCAGGACAGACAGACTGGACTTTCTGAAGTATAAATTATATCAACACCTTGTCCCCAATCCTCTGATAATTTATTGCATTTTTTTGAAAGGGAAATACCTTACCAAAGTCTATGCCCTCAAAATTTTCTACTCTTACCTACCTTTCTGACTTCTCTTACCAGTGATCATTGAGCGTGCTCTAGCCACACTGACCATACCATCTTTGGAACATTAGAGTTTTTGCGCTTCCTGTTCCAGGTCAAAAATACTTCATCTTCCTATGTTTGTTTTTATGACTGAATTAATCTAATCTGCCTATGTCTCTGCTCATATGTTAACTGAACAAGTATGCCTCTCTGACCACCTCACCTCAAGCAGCCCTAAAATCAGAGTATGTACGTATGTATGTATGTATGTATGTATGTATGTATTTATGTGTACACACACACATTCATACATACATACATACATATATACGTGTGTGTGTGTGTGTGTATTATTTTATTACTACCTGTGCTATCTTGGGCAAGTTACTCTATACCTTAGTTTCCTCATCTAAGAAATCAGTCTTATAAAAGTAGTTGCATACTTCACAGGATTGTTATGAGGATTTAATAAGTTATTACATTTTAAAAGTTTTACAGCAATAGTAAGCCCCATATATGTTTGTTACTATTATTATTAGTAGTATTTATTTCTTTCTTTTCTCACTAGAAATACAAATTCCAGGCATTATCTGTCTTGTTCACTTATTCTCAAGATGTAGAACAGTAAAACACATACTAAGTCTAATAAATAATAGTTGAATGAATAAATGAATAAATAAATAAAATATTTAATCATTTCTTTTGCCTTTGCTGGCTTTTTTTTTTTTTACCAATTCTTTAGGTGAAAGTATTTCCTCAGAACCAATAGTTGGTTTTCTTGGCATTTCTTTTTTACCTTTACTCCTTGAAGTGTTTAACTTGAAATCCTTCTGTGGCATTGGCTATAGTTTTTGGGATGAAACTTCACACTATTGCATCTTTACCTCGGACGTAGAGCCAAGCTCCACACTGAGAGGCAGGTCTAAGTTGGTAGAAATTTGGCCTGGGACTCAGAAAACCTGGAATTGTATACAAATTCAGTTACTTTACTTGCTTTGTGACTCAGAACAAACCACAAAAGACTATATTCTACTGTAATAATTATTAATCTCTACCTTCCATCTCAAAGAGTGTATTTAATTGAGGAGTTAATAGAAATAAAAGTACTCTGTAAAACAGTCTATATATAATTTTGAGGTATCGTCAACACTTCAAATATGCTATTTCTACATAAATACCCTTCTGTTATCTTAGATTCAATAGATTTAAACAAGGTTAATTTGCTTTTTTCCAAACTTAGTTTTTTCTGACTTCATTTTCTCTCACTTATCATATTTAATCATTAAGCACTTTTGGTTCTCCCTCTGTGATGTGTTTAAAATTTTCCCCCAGCTCTTTATTCTTTTAAACATAATCTTGGTCTAAATTTTCTCCAGTTTACATCTAGGTAATTACAACACTACATTAACTGGTCTCTTTGCCAACAGCCTCTTTCTCTCAATCAGTCTTCTCAAATGATCTCATTTCAATCTTCTTAAAACACCAATTATATTTGATATTTATTACTGTGGTAACAAATTATTACAAATTAAGTGTCTTAAAACAATAAAATTTATCTTACAGTCCTATAGATCAGAAGTCCAACACAGGTTTCTCTGAGCTAAAATTGAGATGTGAATCCTGGGTAAATATCAAGGTGTATCAACGTAGCAGGGTGACTTTTTTTTTTTTTTCCTGAACACTCTAGAGGAGAACCTGTCTCCTTGAAATTGAACTTCTATTGGTTTGTGGCCCCCTTTATTTGTTTTCAAAATCAGCAACTGTGAGTCATGCCCTTCTTAAAGGACAGCTCTCTGACCACTACTAGGGACAGAACTCTGCTTTTAAGGAATTATGTGATTAGACTGGGCCCACCTGGCTAAGCCAGGGTCACTTCCCCACCTCAAGGTCTGTAACCTTAATGGCATCTGCAATATGCTTTTTTCTGTGTAAGATAACATATTCACAGATTCCAGAGATTAAGAGATAGACATCTTTGGAAGATGGGGGAGTGGGGAGGTCATTATTTTGCTTGCCACTATTCTGTTTAAAGGTGTTGCTCCCTTGATCAAGAGCTTTAAATGATTCCCAATTACTTACTGATGTAAAGTTTATCTTAGTATGGCTCTGAAGGTCTTTCAAACAAAATTCTTAATTATTCCCAAATAGAGATTATATGTTACTGTCAGGATGGTCTCTGTGACATGCCTAAACATGCTATGATTTTTCTAGTGTTTTCACTGCTGTTTCTTACCTTTGAAATATCATGTTGTCCTTCCTTTGCTTATTAAAGTCTTGTCAATTTTCCAAGGTCTAGTTGAACTCCCACTTCCCCAATAAAAGCTTCCCCTTTGATGTCACCTTTCTCTAAATTGTTCACTATGATACAATTTGGTGTATATTGTAGACTTCTGTTTGTTCTGAATTCATCTATTCTTCTTCTGGTAATCACACTCTGGTTTTCCTTTGGGGACAATTTTCTCCAATTAGATACAAACTAGGTGGCTTCTCAACTAAAATGTTCTGCCCTCCTAGCCAAGAAATGAGCCCATGATCCCAGCAAGGCAATCAGATGTTCTCTCTCTAGACAAAAAACACTCAATAACTAAAAACGATGTGAGTTTACCTTCTAGAAGCAGAACACTACTAACTAAATCACTAAAACTTCCCTTGTTCTTTGGCTTTTACTTTAATTCTCTCTATCCCCTTATCCTTCCTATACATTTCTTCTTAAGCCCAAATTGTCTTCTGTTCCATAAAAATTAAAGAACCCTAACTACTAAAGCCTTGGATTGCTCTTTAAATTTCCCCATAACTTTAATTCTAAGTTTCTTAAAAACTACAGTAATTTTTACTCTCATTTTGAATACCCCCAAACCCTTGAATACTAATATATATTTTAAGAACTTTTCAATAAATATAGGTTGACTAATTCATAAAGTATTAATTTTTATTTTGTTTCCCCCAGAATGTGAATTACTCTTAATTGAAAGTTGGGGGCCAGGAACGTGACATATATTTCCTTGGTATCAATTCCCAGAAGAATTGGAAATAAGTAATCATTGCTCCCGCCTGACAGATTGATAAAAAAAGTCACCATTCATGATTGCACTTTTTATGTATATTTTGTATATCCTGAGTGTTATCAGAGCCCTTATACAAAGTTTTCTATCAGCTTGTCCCATGCCTTCATCTATTCAAGCATTTAATAGATTTATTCAAAACACCTGCATTAAATGAGCATAGGCTGTGCTTAATTTCTTAATAAGCTCTTTGCACTTCAGGTTCATATGAAAATTTTGGAAGACTTTTCCCAAATACTTTTGATATTCAGATAAGACTAAGTGACGTTTCTGTGTTTGGTTTCATGTAATGGGTGGTTACCATTAGCTGGTGATGGAATAGGATATTTAAGAGATCCACGTCTTGTGTCTCCTTCTTAATGAATCTATATTGGAACCAAATGAACAGCACTAATGTTTTATAATGTTTTGTGACCATTTGGGGGTAAAATATGATCTAGAATTGATCAAAGTTCAATTCACTGCCTATAATTTCCCCCTTCTGAAAATCATGATATTCTAACTCTAGTTTCATGGAATTTTCTTCCTTCTGCATAATAACCAATTCTTCAAAATAACCAATTCTGCTATTGTTATAAAAAGTTTAGTGTAATCAATCCTCTCTGAAATTACCTGAAAATGAGGCAGTTAGCACCTCCCAGAGGATCATACCAGTTTTGGGCCTTATCTACAGGCTAATGAAATGGTCCAAGGAGCTAATTAATGAATAAAGTGGGTGTTGAAGCATGAACCAAGGAAGCCATTATGGTGATGAAGATTCAGACGGACCAATGGCTTCCTGCTCTGAAAGCCAGGGAAAGCCAAGCATCTTAATTGGCAGGAGCTGCAGGAATCATGAAACCCACTTCTGGTTGATGTGTTCTTTCAAAAGTTACTTCTCAGTAGGGCATCTATTATTTTTAAAATACTTTTAAAATACTCTTTTAATATATACTTTAAAAAATGCTGACACCTAGAATTAATGTGGCTTCTTATATTTCAAAGAAGTTCTTTACTATGGCAGGCCATAAAAAGAGATAAAATTATATAATGCTTTCCCAAACTAAGGGCATATGTTTTTATATCTAAATGCATTTATAGTCCTATCACTGCTTTTAAGCCCCTTCATGCATTATGAAAAGAAAGAAAAAGAGACTCTATCAGTTAAGTTTTTATGCAAGGCTTAATGCATTTTTATTTTTCAATTGTGTTTTTTTCTAATTCCCAACAAAAATAAATAAATGTTAACAATATTTTGTCAAGTAACTATATTCTCCTTCAATATCTTGAGGTACACAATTATCAAAGCTGGTATGGAACATAAATTGGTACAATTCAGGACATTGCTAAAATTTATTATCAAATAAGTTGCTTTAAGCTGCATGAAATACAACTTTATGTTCCCTAGAATCTTTAATATAAACTGTATAGTAAAATGGCTCTTCAAACTTGAAAAAGAAGCAAAGAGAAAAATACATCATCTCACATTTAATATGATCTAATTTAAATAACATATTTTTGATAAAATTATTCTTAAATTAAAATATTAAAATGTACTCCAGAACATTGTTTATAAAAGTTACTTTCTCTTCTCCCATATGAGTGAGTAGGAAAAAAACAAAATATTGGGCAACAATTCAAACATATATTATTGATAAACCACCAAATGACAATAATTCTATGATCGAATTAGCTCATGTGTACATATATTTGCATATTAATATACATTATACATATATATTTGTTTTCCTCATAGTAAGAGACCAGATCCAAGACTTTGAATGAGTCGTGTGAATGCACCAGGATATATAATGCAGAGATAGATATGAAGGCAAATCCTGGCACCTGGCATTTCAGAGGTCAGCCATTGCTTATTTTCTCTTTGTTGCCCTAGTATATTGTTAAGAAGAAAGGTGAAAAAATAGTAGCCCCTTTATGACCAGGTGTGTAATTCTGAGAGATTCTACCCAAAGGTCTAGCATTCAACGAAGCAATCTCCCACGAGATCCAGAGGTAGTGGCAGTTGTAGAACCTTATACAAGCATCTTTATTAACTCACTGAGACCAGAGGCTCCAAGCACAGGAGAAAAGTTAATCTCTTTCAAAAAATAAAAGACACCTCTGTGAGTTACGACCTAATTGGTTGCAACATGGCTAAACGTAGCAAGAATGTCGGTATCGTTAATAAATATGGGACCCATTATGGAGCCTCCTTCAGAAAAATGGTGAAGAAAATTTAAATCACCCAGCATGCTAAGTACACTTGCTCCTTTTGTGGCAAAACCAAGATGAAGAGAAGAGCTATGGGGATCTAGCACTGTGGTTCCTGCATGAAAACAGTAGTTGGTGGTGACTGGACATACAATGCCATTTCTGCTGTCACAGTAAATTCTGCCATAAGAATTGAAAGGCCAGTAGAAGCACCACAGTTTGAAATATTGCTAGCCTATAATAAATGGGTTAACTTATGTAACAAAAATAAAATAAATAAAATAAAATAAAATAAATTAAATTAAATTAAAAAGAGAGAAAACAGGGCCCTGGTTTCACCTTAGTCTCCATAGGAAAGCATGGTTAAGTCTCTAAATTTTAAAAGTTTTCAAACGAACTTGTTTATTTGGAAAAATATGTTATGACTTATTTTTATTGTTTTCCCTAGTTCTTATGTCAGGATATCAGTTTAAATACATAATTTTTAATCCTAGAAGAAACTACTTACTGAATTATTTTAAATTAAAACACTCATATAGAAAATTAAATATATTTCTGTTTTTAGACAATATATAGAACTATTATCTTATACTTAAAATAATTAGTATCAAATTGAGCTAATCATTATTTTAAGTATAAGACTGATGATTTAATCTTAAGATTTCTTCAACAAAGTTTCTACTAAAATACTCTTTAAAAAAAGCACACATTTTTGCTTTAAATGTGTAATTTTTTATTGTCTCATGAGCAACAGTCACTTCATGTAAATGCTGTACAAAAAAGGAACATTGTAAAAGTATCAAATATCTACTATTTGCATAAAAGATAGCATAAAATTAAGTTCTCAATTCATTTTACTTAAAGAGAATCTGTTAGATGGATCACTACTATACATAGGAGTTATGGGTGGAAAAAAGAAACGTCCACTTCCTCCCCAAGCAGAGAAACAGAGTTATAGCTGAGGTTAGGTCTAGAGGGAGCATAATTCTTCCATTTAGTTTGTTTCAAATGTGTAGTATTCGGTACGTGATCTATATTTACTTCTCCCAATTCCCATTTTATCACTGTTTTAATACATGAGACAGTGGTGCCAACTCATACATCAAACAATGATATAGTCAAACCAATTATCATTAATTTGAAGAGTAAAAAATATTAAATTGATTTGACTATGTATTTAGGCTTACAGAAATATGTCATTTACTGATATTTACTGAACAATGAACTGGGTACTGTTTATTCCTGGGCATTGTATAGTAGGCAAGTAAGCTTTGAAGCTTCCAACAAAGCATTTAGCCCAGGAAATTACTTAGGAAGTAATTTCTTACAAAAATATCAGTTTTCTTTCTATATTAAACAGTTTGTGTACATTATACAAAGTCTGTCAAAAATAAAACAAAAATAAAAACTTTCCCAAGTATATTAAAAATATACTATTGTCAACTTAACACATGACCCAACATAAATATTATTAATAAAATAAGAGTATTAACATAAACAGGCATGCTGTGCATCGCGGCCCATAAGCTTGATGACACCATTCAGACTTGTGGCAGTGCCAGATCCTCTGAGGTCACCCATTCATATTCCTTCTTTGATTCTTTACTTTTTTTATTTTTATACCTAGAAATATTCAGAAATGGAATGGTTAGCATTGTAGTTAACAGTAATAAGAACGTAGTGTGTTAACAAAAGGAACAGATACATGGACTCAAAACATGCATCAGCATAGTGTTTCCAAAATGACAAAGGTAAATTGGTTTAGGTCGGACAAGAGGGAAAATGGAGGGAGAATGGGGAATGTTCTGTGGTCAAACAATTTGGGAAGGAAGTGGTGAAATAGAGTTAAAGGACTTCTCAGAGGCTTTAACATGTTCATGAAAATTGTAAAATTCCAAGAAAGCATGTGACCACATTTCAGCTTTGTTTATTTGTTTGTTTGTTTGTTTGTTTGTTTTTTCTTTCTCTTTCTTCCCTTCCCTTCTCTTACCATCTCCTTCCTTCTTCCTTCCCTCCCTCCTTCCCTCTCTCTCTCTGTCTCCTTCCTTCTCTCTCTCTAGCTCTAGCTATCTATCTTTATTTCCTTCTCTTCCTTTCCTTCTTTCTTCTTTCCTTTCTTCCTCCCTCCCTCCCTTTCTTTATTTCCCCATCTCCCATCCCTTTCTTTTCTTTCTTTCCTTCTCTCCTTTCTTCTTCCCTTTCTTCCTACCTGCTTACCTAGTAAGGAACTAGTATTTTGATTATCATACTACATTATTATATTCTACCCACCACATTGATATAATGCTATCACCAATAAAAATTAAAATAACTAGTATTTACCAGGAACTAAGTAGGTGACTGACAATGCTCTAAGTGCTATACACTGATTATTTTTTCCTCACATTACCATTATCATCTTCATTTTACAGATAAAGAAAGTGAAGTACAAGTAGGTTACATAGCCTGGCCAAGTTCTTCCAGCTAAGATTCATAAATCTAACATGATTCAGAATTTTCATTCATTCACCCATTCATTCAAGTCATCTTCCTTATATTTTGAGTTAATTTTCAACCCATTTTGGAATGAGGCATGTAGTCTTGAGGAAACTGCATACGTCTATGCTTAATGAAAGAATAAAATTAAAAAGCTTTTGTTTAGATTTAGTTCTGCCACTTGTCAACTATATGAGTAGGAGCATGCCAGTTTACATCTCTAGGTCTCATTTTCTCTACCTTTATAAAGGAAAGGATTATAGTCAAAGACTTTTCACATGTATTATAGATTTAATCATTTTCAGTTCTGTAATCATAACTAATTAGGAAGGCATGATTTGATGAATACTTAGACTCAAACATGGACAAAATAAATTTAATTTTATAAAAGTAACACACTTTCAGACCTTGAAATGTAGAAGTATACTACTTTCAGCTAAAAAATATAATAATAAATAAGGTAAAATAAAATGCATTCAAATCTACGCTGAACAATTTATATCAGTTCTAAATTAAGAAGCATTTCATCAGGTATTTTAAAGGCAGCTGTTATTAACTAATTCACACTGCTCCTATGAATAGTCCTAACCCTAATAGTATATTATTATACATGAGGATGGAGTGTGGCTGTTTTAGGGGACTGACATGAACTATTTTTTAAAAATATACTTTTATTATCATCTAGAAACTCGTTTCTACTGGTCTGCCTTAAATTTTAAGATACTAAGTCTCTCATGTTATTAATTTACAAGGCTGCGTTTTATGAAATACCTAATAAACTAAATACAAATGGCTAAGTATAACTGGTATGGCTTATGGTTTACTTATGGTTTACTTTCATATGTATTATCATATTCCATGCTGAAAATAGTTCTGTAATTAATGTAGGGTAAGGATTTCTATCTATTTTATGGAGGAAAGAACTCCAAGTTTGGCTTGCATAAGGTCACATAGGTAATAAGTAACAGAGCTAATAATTAAATCAAATTCAGATAGATGTTCTACAGCTAAAACTTCTTTACAGTTATCATCAATGCAAAGTCTATCTTATCACTTTAAATAATACTTAGCCCATAGTTTTACCCACTTTGTAAGTCTGTATTGTATAAAAGTAATTTATAAAAGCAGAATGTATAATAACACTGGCTTACCATCTGCAGAAATAGTATATGAAACCAGCGACTGTGAGAAGAAACAAGACAATAAGAATCACAGACAAAGCCACATATTCTTCACTCAAGGGCTGTTGGACAGTCAAAAAGAAGTGCTCACATCGGACTCCAGCATAACCCACTTCACACCTAAAGGAAAATGCAAGAGAAAGATCAATTACTTTAAAAAGAAACTGTGCTTATGAATTAGTTTAAAAACGAACAATTGAGAAACAATTAAGAATTAGAATTAATGACTAATCTCAAGAAATCAATATGGTTTTCCAAAAGTTGGTGAATACAAAGACTGACTTAGAACTGTGACAATGTGGATAAAAAGAGCTCTACATAGCTCTTAAACTGAATTGTGATATAAAAATGAGTCTGGTTCAGCTACTGGGTAACTACCAATCTAGAATAGTGTTTCATAAGGTTTTTAGGTTTGAGGTGCTATTTGTCTATTTCAGTAGAATCAGTTCCTAAGACAGTGGCTAATATATAGGTACAGCAAAAAGATTAAAAGTTTAGCTACTTTTGTGGCAAGTATGAGAGGGAGGCATCTGAAGCCCTCCTTAATCTGTACCCCTTAAGTATCTGTACAATTTAATAACTACTATTCCCTAATTTAAATAATTTATTTATTAAAGTTTTTAATAGTATATATAAATTGCACGCTCATAGTACAGGGCTGTCCAAGCCCCGGACTGTGGACTGGCACTAGTCTGTGGCCTGTTAGGAATCAGGCCGCATAGCAGGAGGTGAGTGGCAGGTCAGAAAGCAAATCTTTATCTGCATTTGCAGCCGCTCCTCACCACTAGCATCACCACCTCAGCTCCATCTCAGATTATCAGGCATGAGATTCTCATGGGAGCACCACCGGTCCCTGGTGCCTAAAAGGTTGGGGATCACTGTAGTACATATAAACCGTGCTCATGGAAATAGAATAACATCAAAAGTGAGAAATAGAAAAAGAAATATAAGTTTCAAAACAACTCATGTTTGTTTGTTGTTTGTTTGTTTGAGAGATATTACCTGCAGTAATTTTCACTCATGCCCACCAGGTAGATGCACTGTCCATGCAAACAGTAGCCATTATGGTCAGAGCTACACTTTGTTATCAACACTGGAGCCACACGCAGGTTATCTTCTGTCTGAACTGTGAAGGAAGAAGAAAATTGAACATATTCTATTGCCTTCTTTGAAGCATTAATCATCCCTTCATAATAATAAACACCGATCTACCATAACAAAGCAGGTCAGATGTCTGTCAGTTGAAGAGAACTTTCAGGAGTAGGAAATCTCTCTAGTTGTCCCACTCCCTGTACAATAAATCAACACCTGACTCCAAAAGAACAATGTCCAAACTAAATCAGACAAACTGAGGATTTATTTCTCAAAGGACAATGTTTAAGAAAAAGGTAAGTTTGAGAAACATACTCAAAAATCATTATTCTCCATAGTTATTCAATTATTCAAAGTTCATCTAATTTTTTTTTTCAGAATCTCAAAATATTCTGAAATTCATTATTCCAAACGCAGTTGTAAGCTAAATTTATAAATTAATTAAAGAGAGCTTAATTCTACAGTGGCTTTTAAGCCAGCAAACCTTGTGTTCATATGCATTCCCAAATACTTTAGGTTACCATCAAAGAAATCAAAAACTCCCAGCATCTCTAACACCGAGACCTGAGTATGCACTAGACAAATCCTGAGTTACAAATGCCTATTAGGCAAATACAACAATGAAAACAGAAACCTTGTTAGCAATAGTATATGTATATGTAAAATTAAACTTAGAATGTTTTAGTTACTAATATGTGAATGTTAATGAAATAATAAATTACATCTTGATTGCAATACTCTTGCTCAAATAGCCAAAAAAGGGAAGAGGAAGGCAGACTAAACTTCCAGAGGGATCAGTGATGAAAAAAATCAAAAGAAAAGGTGAAGGTGTCAAAAATATCCTGGTTCCTCAGCATAACACTGCTCAATAGCTCAGGATAACCCTTGACAGAGTGGCACAATAACCTTTGACTAAATATAAAGCAGATCTTTCTTGAATCACATCTAGAGTTATCTGGAAATTTTGAGAAAAAAAGACTGTACATCATTTATCTTAGTGTTTCTATACTTAAACACCATGTTTGACACAAATGTTTCTGAATGAATGCTGTGACTAGAAAAGGGAAAAAAAAAGATTTCATTTGTTTCTCTTATGAAAATAACAATGAAAATACATTGATTATGTACTGTGTACAAAGATTACATCTTCCCGTTTTGCCTGGGATCTATCCTCTAATACTGGTTTCACAGCAAAGCTCTGGGGAATGACCATAGGAATCTGATTTTCTTGTTCCCTCTGTCTTTAAGATCAAATCTCTCCGTTTAACTAGATGCCCAGTCCTTCCCAATAAGTATTTCTTTATATAAGTTTTCCAGATCACTAGTATATAGGGGGAGTTAAAAATTCTTCCATTAACATGGTAGCTATCCTGCCCCTTTTTTTCTATCATGTATGTATAGTCTTTGTGCTTACATTTCTATTGAAAATGTGTAATCCGTTTATGCAACACTAACGATGCTCGGCCTACCTAAAGCTGTGCAGTTATCTTCAGATTCTCCTGGGATACATGAAGGAATCACAGTTGCACTGAGAACTACTTGGAGAAGATGAAAACCTATTTATGGAGAAAATCAAATATGTAACGAATGCTTTAAGGAAAGAAGCCTTAATCAGATTTTCATATAACTGCAGATATTTATAGTTGTTTTAATTATTTCAAGTATTTGATTCATCGAAGCCATAAAAAAAAAAAATGTCACGGAAACAAGCATAAAATTGAAAATAGGTGAACATCCAGCTCTTTTGTCCAAGGGTAAAAGCCTTGGCATTACATTCATAGTTGGCGACAGCTATAACCTGCTTTAAACATTTCACAGAAAATTTTTCAAGACCTGATTCTGAAGTTTAATTTTTTTAACAATTGGAAAGTTAAAGTTTTCCACCTGTTTTACTCCATGATATGTTCAGACCAATGCTCCAATGTAGAATCTATCACAAGAGAAGTCTTCAAATAAAAATCAGGTTCTATTTATGATGACAACTAAACAAGACTCTCACCTTAAGAAATAGTTGTATATTTTAAGTGCCTAAATTACTCTTTGCATTGTAAATATAATCTAAGTCAGAATACATCTTATCTAATATGGAAAAAACCACACATGCTAAATGAACCCTCGGAGCCCTAGAATGCAGTTTCTGTCAGCCCAGGAAGAGTTTGAACAAGGTGTTTCATCATGTGTCTCCACTGAAAAGATAAATGTTGCAAAACAGGCACCAGAATGACTCAAGTAGTTTCTGAGTTGCATAGAAAGCATAAGAAGAATGTTTTTAATTGTGTGGATATTTATTAAAGAGAGTTTAGCCTCTTCTGTTTAAGAGTCATGTATTTGTACTTCGACCACTCTTTCTAGTTAGTCTCTATGAGTAATTGTTATATAAATAAGAATGGTGGCGGTAGTAGTAATATTGGCAGCAGCTAACATGCAGGCATGGTTCTATCCACTGTAAGTAATCGTATTATCTCATTTAATCTTCTCAGGAACTCTTTGGGGGAAGGTATTATAAGTTGCCATTAGATATATGAGGAATCTGAGACATAAAGAGTTTAAATAACTTTCCTAAGGGTGCATAGCATTTTGTTAATGGGCCATATTACAGAATTTGGAAACGGACAATAATGCTAGAGTTTAATGGCTATCACACAGAACAAAGGAGGGTAAATGTAATTGAAGCAGAATATTTAACCTCAAAGGGAGGCATCAAAGTACAGTAGAAAGGGAAGAAAACATGAACTATGTGATTTATTTTCCTTCCCTTATAGAGTTTTGGGGATAATTAAATGAAATGATAGTTTCTAAAATGCCTAACATACCAGAGACTCTCCTACATGCTGGATACTCAACATCTAGCTTCCGGTGTTAGCAGTGTACGTGGGTGATGCCCTCTACTGGTCTGTAACAAGATTATAAATCTCTGGTGTTTTAAAAGCTGATTTATCTGTCATAAAGTATTTTATTTTTTCTCAGTCAGAGAAGGCATGTATCTGTTCAGCAAATTGCACATTCTTTGGTACTAAAAACTCAGTTATGCATCAACATAACAATTTCCAAATTTGACACATAATAATCCTGTGAAGTAGTTATTAGCCCCCTACGACATCAGTGCAGTTAAATAACTTGTCTAATGACCACGGAAGAGCTGGAAATGTGTCTTGAAATCACCTCAAAATCTTTCAATGATTTGAAAATACTTTTAGAGAAGTTTGGAATTATCTTCTCTCCACTCTGCCTTTCTCCTACCATACAAATGCTGCTTTGATTACTCTTACAGGGAAAAAAAATCTTTCTTAGATGACAAAGAATGGCTGAAGTTTGGATTTTATTGTCAGTTGAATGGAGATAGAAAGAGATGATTTTTCTACATATCTTTTTACGGAGAATGAGCTAGATTCTCATCCAAGATAATTTTGTTTTATTTCTCAATGTATTTCTACCATGTACTTTCATGACTGGAGAATTAAGCCCTTTAACATACAGTCTGCTCAACACGAACTGGAGTCCTAGGTCTGCATTTTAAACTCTTGACACTCCTATTACTCCATACTTAAAATGAGGAACTCTTTGGTGGAGATATTATCAATTATTCCTTCTAGGAAGGGGTAAGCTAGGTCTGCACAAATGGACAGTTGAAGCTCATTTTTTTTTTTTCTTTTTCAGAAATCAGAAACTAGTTTTCCTGTTTGGAATTGCTTATTGCTTACAACTGCAACCTGTAACTATTTTAGAATCCAGCTAATCATCTGGGGGGTTTGTTTCTCAGTCCTATTTTTTTTTTAAGGTTTTTTAGTCATTGTTAGTTTTTCTACTGTTAAAAAATTTGTTTCAGTTAGTCAGGTTAGAGGTGATTTAGAGAATGTTCAGTGCAGGGTGTGCCTCAACAAAAACTGGGCTCTCCTAACCTGTGACTCTCCCTCGGACATAGTTCATTGCTCAGGATGGTTTCTGTGAGACTCACAACATTGATCTAGCATCCGGGTATTTTACAGATGAAATTATAAATAATTGTAAATGAATCTCACACATGAAACTGATTAGACTGCAGTTCCATCATGGATATGTATAGCCAATAAGATGGCAAAATTGGTTCTAAATCATGTGTTCATCTGCATAACTCTACTGCTTTAAAATAGTGGGGTAGAGGAGTAAGTAGGAGTGATCGAAAGATTGAAAATAGCCACGATGGAAGATTCTGATGTCTACTGCCCTATGACCCTTAAGAATCACCACTCATTATTTTAAAGTCATGCAGGGAAGGAATAGATGCTAAATTTGTATCTACATATTTCCTCAATCTTTCAGTTTCTTATGATTTTAGTGTTTTTGAACATAAACACGTCTCTAAGATTCTACTAGAAATATTATATTTGAGTTTTTGATCCTTGGCCATGGGTTCCTGATACAAAAATAACTTGCCACAATACTAAAGGTTTTTGGATAGTGTCATTACTTCAGAAAACAGGCCTGGTGGCAAGCTTTACATTGGTAGCTAAGGTACAAGGAATTCTGCTCAAAGTGACATGAAGTAAATAATCTGTAAACTCAAAATTGACAGTTGGAACTTCTACTTTAATACTGCTATGAAAATAAAAATCTCTTTAGAGGCCATTTCTGTCAAATTTCTAAATGGGTTTTTGGAAATCTGAAGCTCACCTATTTATCTCTCTACTTTCATCTTTCAAAGACTGTGTTTCAGTGAAATCTCAGATGTGGCAGCAGGAAGTGGTGTTGGTGACTCACAGGATACAAATCATCTACCCTATGAGTCAGGGCTGAGCCTACACCCTTATACAATATTAGGGACCTAATGTGTAGGAGAAGTTGAATACCATTACCTGAATGGGGGTAGCTCTAAATGTCGTGGGCCCTAAGGCACTAAGAAGTGCTTGCCCAATAGTCAGGAGGCATGCCAAATGTGCAAAAAGTCCTTCTTATTGCACATAGTTTCTTTTGACCTTGTTGGGTTTTTTGTTTTGTTGTTTGTTTGTTTGTTTGTTGTTGTTTTTATGGCCACACTAAGGGGCTCATCTAGAAGGAGGCAGGGGCTTGGTACCTGGCTGGCTGACCAAGCCGAGTCAGCAATATCAATAGCAATTCTCAGGGATAAAATGCCTCTACTGAAAAACAATCAAGCACATAAAAATGACCCAAAATAAAATGAGATAGGTTACAGAATGAAAGGAATGCAAATATTTTTCTAATTTAAACTTTTGTAGTATTTAGACCAGAACAGCAAACTCATAATGAATCATAGTATTTTCCCAGCCCAAACAGGTAGCAAAATCCGCTTTGTTCACACTTTTCTGTGGTCACATGCCAAACTACTCATGGACTGTTAGTTTTGTACCTCTTCCATGGCAGTCTATAATTTTAGGATTTGTCTGTAACATAGTAGGCTTGTTAGGTCTTGTATAATTTCAAGGAGTGAATATGCTTTTATCATTCCCAGATGCCTTTTTGTTTGAAATTAAATTCTACTGTTAGATAAGGTCTTGCTTCACCTTGGTTAGAATAACTGTAAATTTTTTTATCACAGGTACTGAAAAGAACTACTGTCAGTACTTTCTAGTAACAGCCTGCTTGTCAGAGAGTAATACATATTTACATATAAAACCTTGCCTTCTCCCAGTTATAATTCTAGAAGTTTTTTAATGTTAGCATTATAATTAAGCTTCATTAAAAACTAAATGTAAAAATCAACCATAGATATTTGAGATAAAATAGGTGGAAACCAGAGGTTGATATAATAAGTGACAAGTAAGTTACTTCTTTTACTTTTGAATTTTAAAAGATAGCTATAGGATCTTCCTTGTCAAGTGGCAAGAAAAGATTCAATAAGCCATGTTTTTCAATTCATAGGCTTTATACTCTTCAATTTTGATATTAATTTCTAAATCACACTTCCAAGTGCTCATATATTTTAGTTATCAAACAGCACTGTATTTAAAGCTAGTCAAATCAAGAATCTATGAGTCAAAATATAGGGGATATTTTATTTTACCCTAAAATTAGGTTTAAAGATGTATATTTTATTCAAAATGGAAGTGTGCTCATAATGCAAGAGAATGCATATCAACTCTTACGTAAAGGGTATAATTTATATTAATCAGAGTGTTTGGAATTTTGTGACTAAGAGCTCTAAATATAAAACCTGTGGCCCCTTAAAGCCAAAGATTTATTTCTAGAGTATTATTTCAAATGTTCTATTTGGAAATATTTTTTTTTCCTTCAAGATAATATTATCTGGGAGGGTCTTTTTAGAACCTTTTTTCCCTTCACTCCCTTCCAACTTGCTTCTCACACCTATTTCTACAGATCTAATTCAAAAATTTAAATTACTATTACATTATTGTTTCAAAAGAAAAATCTCCTAAAAGAGAGACAGTTTGGATTACGAGTGTTTGTCATTTGCCTTCTTTTCATTATGGTCAAATTGGGGCTCGAAGCTTTGAATGCTTGATGACATTTTTAGAAACCTATTCACTTTTATTTTATACATTTTTTTGGAGGCCTATTGTCAAAAATGAATTTGTAAAAGAGTAGAGTTTTAATCAGTAAGTATTCAAAAAAAGAAGACAATGAATATATAAAAGGTAATTTTAAAAACCTCAAAACTAATTACTTTTCATTCATAGGACCTGCATAATGCAACTAGCACACTGGAAGCTGCTGAGAAATTTTATTTTATAAAAATATATTTGTTTAACATTGAAGACCTCAACTTCACTGAGAAGCATATATGCATCTGTAGTATGATGGAAGGGCTTAGTTACACCCAGTGAATGGAAAAGGAGAGCAACTGAGCCTATATTTACTTTTAGTAACTACATGTCTCTGATTACGTTTGATTAATAAGTATCTATTGAAGTGTTTCTAGATACAAGATATTGAACAAGATGCCAAAAGAAAAATTAATTCAAAAGATACAGCACCTGTCCTAAATAGAGTTGATGGGGCTAGACACTTGGGGATGAAGAAGAAAGGAGAGAATTCATAGATGATGCCAAATTTCTGGCTAGAATTCATAGATGATGCTAAGTTTCTGGTGCTATTAAAAAACAAGCAGACCAGCAGGTTTGTGGTGGTACTTGCAGTTGGTAGACATGAAGGGAAGACATAATGAGTGAAAAAAATTGGGTTTATAGTAGATATATCATCTACTTCTATTTATAAGGCACTTGAGAATATAGATCTTAAGTAAAAGAATAAGAAAGGAGTTGATAAAATCTATTTGAAATTTATATGAGGACCTATCACCTTTAAAGACATACAGGCTGTTCAAATGTTTCAAAGGAAATAGTATGGGATAGAAAATAACAGAATTTTGGGAAATAGGTGATGAAGAGTGAATAGAAATGGCCATAGAAATTGGAGGGGGGAAAAGGAAGGTCAGTGTTTTGGGAGTCAAGAGATCAGAATCATGAAAGGAGGGATGGAGTGGTCAGCAAGACAATGACGGAAGAGGAAAGTATGAGCGATTCCATTATAAATAAGAGTCATCATTATTTAGGGCAAATGGTGCTAAAATCAGCAATAAAAATAGCTAAGTTGATTTTTTTAACACACTAGAATTCGTTTTATATTTGCATACAACTTACCATTAATATTAATTTTATTTGTCTTGGTAACTCAGGCACTGATTATTCTAACTGTGAATTATGAATAGTGATGTGTTATGATAATGGAAACACATTAGAGGCTAGCAGTTCTAAACCCACAGTAGTTTTATCAGCATGGACATTTAGCAATTTCTGAAGATATTTTTGTTGTTATAATTGAAGAGGCCAGACTGCTACTGACATCTAGTGAGTAAAGACCAGGGGTTGAACTAAACACATTTGCAGTTCGTAGGATGGCCCACTGCAAAGAATTATCCAATTCATAATGTAAATAGAGCCCAGGCTGAAAAACCCTGCATTAGACCTGTGAAGTATAAAGTCCCTCATACTTCAGTCCTAGTTCAGATAGTAATTTTATTTCCTGACAGGTGAGTTTTCTTAACTCTGGAAACAGAGACCTAGGAATGGGGTAGAGAAGAAAGGGAGATAGAATTTAGATTAGATTTCTCTAAGGTTCTTTCATGTCTAAAATAAGACTTTCTTTTACTGACTACCCATCATTTGGTCATATCAATCTCCCCCCACCCTTCCTCCCCACCACTCACACACACATACAGTGTGTGTAGTTCAAAATATGTTTATATTTTGTTAGGTATGCCATAAGTGAATGCAGTCTATATTAAAAGATAAAATGGAAAGAGGAGGAAAGAATAATTTTTAGGCTTTATCAGAAACAACAAAATTGAATTTTCAAAAACTATTGCCTACTCTCAAAATATTTTCAAGCACATTTTCAAGCACATTTTCTAAAGATAGCTGGTTAAGTCAAAACATAGTGGTGAGAATTCTAAACTATCAACCTAGTCATCAATCCAACAAACATTTGAGTGTCTAATATTAGTCTATCACAATGTGAATGATAAAAGATGAGTATAACAGAAGCAAAGAGAGACAGGACTAGATACGCACTTACAGTGCAAGGTTAAAAGAGCAGAACCAGAGAAATGGAAGAGGTATAAGGGGGGTGGGGACAGGCTGCACATTATTTTGAGTGCTGGAAGAAAGGTAAAGAAAGCTATCACATAAGGCTTGACCCTTCTATTCAGTCTTAAAGGGTGAGTAGAACTTTTACCAGAAGTGAAGAATGAGGTGGGGGCATCCACAATAGAGGGTGTAGCCTATTCAAACATGGAGCTTTCCATGCTGGGTAACTCGTTCTTTTTAAGTTTACTTCCTTATTTGTGATATGGGAAAAATAATATTTATTATAATAAGGATCAAATGAGGTATTTTGCAAGAAAACACTTGATGATGTCAACAGCTCTAATTTTAAAAATGTTTTTATTTTCTAACATCTTATTTATTAAATCCATGTGCAATAACATGAAAACATAGATAGCTATTGTAAGTTCCATTTTGCAGATATCCTACAGATACTGAGGATCATAGGGGAATGAATTTTTCTAAAAGTGTGAAACCGAAGAACTGGGTGTGAAACCTGCGCTCTATACACTACGTCTCTTGATTCAAAACTATAAAGTTTGACACATATAAAAGCATATGTGTGATATATATGTATAGATTATAGATGTGATATTATGTATACATATCATAAATACATATATAAAAGAGAGAGGCTTTTCCCCTTATCCTGGGGATTTTTAAGTCACTTTCATGCTGCAAGTTTAAAATTCAAGATTTTTGTCATAAGAAATTAAGCGTTAACCTTTTCTTATCTGGACAATTTTCAATTCATCTTGTGTATTACAGATATTATCCTAGCCACTTGAATCATTACTTTAACCTAGAATGTCACTGAACTTTTATTTACCTTGTAACTAGACATCCAGTCTTACATAAACTACATCACCAGAGGTCACTGAGTCTGCCACATTACTTCATTTGTTCAAAGCTTCCAGAATTGCCATACCAAGGCGATGGCTGTCAGAATGCTCCTCCCAGAATATCTCCCTATTACAGCTTTGGGACGTCTTCCCATTGTCTTCCAAAGAAATGTTCCCAACAGCAGTTACAGCCATATTAATTAGACAATTTGCATAGTTCTATAGTAAGTGTTACACTTAAAGCTGAGGAAACCTCACCTTAATTCATATTTTTTTTGAAGAGGATTACTTACATGACATTTGCACCTCTTTTGTGACCATTAACCATAAAATGGGAGATTCTTGGGCAAAAATGGACAGAAGACATTCAAAGTGACTATGTGAGTATTGTACAATACTTTTTTTTTTTTGACCAAAGCAGTATGTGTATTTTCTCACTGTTAATAGAAATGTGCTATAGATTTCAACTTAGACCCTTATCAATACTATATTTAATTCACGATAATATAAAAAATACAGAAAATAAAAAGAATGCAAGGATCCTTCTCTTTAATTGCTTTACTTAATATATATCTAGGCAAATATAGAAATGAAGGTATCAGTCAACTGGCATCGATGACTGCTTCATAATAAAAGTCATTTTCTAGGAACTGTGAATTAAAAATGCTGAATGTAGGTTGAGTAAAAATTCAACATATTATAACACAGCTTAAGAAAACAGTCACATCTTTTCTGTGCCTGATTTTGAGCAACATGTGAAAATACCATTTTTCCACACAGGCCTGTCCCTGTAACAGGTTCTAAGCACAGGGGCAGCCCTTAGACTACACTGGAACTTCTCTAGTAGACCCTGATATTTTTATTAAGCTCCTGCTAATCCTGAGAACTTCTGATTCCTTACACAATGTTCCAGAAAGATTTTGCCATTCACTCCAAGTCCTTGTGAGGTATTTGAGCCTTTGTTTCTTCATTTGTCAAACTGGGGCTAATCATACGTACCTCTTACAGTTATTTTCAGGAGTAAGTGAGGATATATGTGTAAAGCATCTAATATACAATGTGGTTGGCTCACAGGAGGCATTTGGTAACTGTTAATTTCCTTCCCAACTCGTGAATTTGCACCCCAGTGCTGAACCACATACCCAAGTTGTTCATACGGCAAGATGAAGCATAAGGCAACTAGGGTACCTAAGTCAAAATCCAGACAGGAGGGGCCTGTCGTCATGTTTTCTGCCTATGATTTGTCATCTCACATGTGCTAAATAATACTCAGCAGCTCATAAACTCTCAGGGTCAACAGGAAAGATCTGAGGTGAGCCAATGTCTCATTGAGATCCATGCTTCTCATATTTTCAAGAAAGAATATTTATTCTGCTCACTCTTTCATTGTGCAATGAAGTAAGGATACATTATTTTGACGATGTCATTTCAGGAACATGCTCAAAAGCCCATTTGGGTATCAATGAAAATGTGTGATTTTAGATCAGAGGCCCTAAACATTAGTTGCTGAACTCAAGGTAGAACTTTCTCCTCTTTACTCTGAAACAATCACAAGATCAGAAATAATAATTCAGTTCTAAAATTGTAGATTATTTAGAAATATGGTATCTAGTTTGGGGTATCTCAACTCTTTTACTTATGTTCTGTAGGCTAAAAGCACTAGCACATTCATGTGTGAACTTTCTTAATTTAGTCCTGCTTTTCTATGGAACTTTGGTCATAGTATCCCAATACATAAAGAACAGCAATATCTAATATTCATAAAATTTAAAAGTAACCAAATGATTAAAATCTGCATGTGTTGAAAGCAGAGGGTGGCACCGAGGACGTCTATATATTTTCCAGTCATAAAGACATACAAATTCCAAAAAAGGCAATAATAAAATTCTTTTTTTGAAGGATAGTCATTTGGGAAAAAAGCATTTCTAGGTAATCCTATGTTTGGAGGGAAAAAAATATTTCAGAAATAGCAGGTAGCCCTTTTTTCATGTGCTTGTTTTTAAAACTATTAGACTTACATACCTTCAAAGAGTGAAGAGATTATGATACAGAACTTCAAACAGGAACTTTCCTAGTGGCAGAAAAATATCTAAACAAACTGGGAAAACAGAAACTGACCTAGCTCATTTGGAAATGGGCTTGGCAGCTGATGAAATAGGTGAACTATAATTAAGTAATGTAATAAAGGAGTTAAGCACCTTCGTGACAACAAAAACACACACAACATACACTAGGTGGGTGGTAACCGGGTTATTCATAGGCTCTCTGCTATCTCAAATTAGAGCCTTCGATGAGTGTCCCAGAACAGACACTTGCATTGTCTAGATGCAACATTACAGGTGGGGGAAAAAAGAGCTCAGCCATTCTGACCTCTAGGTGAATTTCTAGCTCTGAGAAAACTGTGACCTTTCTAATTTTATTCTTTTCAGAGAGACTTCAAAACAAAGATAGCAAAGCCACATTTTTACTCAGAATCTTCTAGGAAGTTATTCTTAGCACAGTCTTGATAGAAACCATAGATCTAGTTTCCATTTATGTTCTTGAATTTGGACAAGTTCCACTATGCATAGCATGCATTTCAATAGATCTCCTAACCCCTGAGATTAGGCGTATGGAAATGATAATTTAACTGTCACATCCTGCACAGGTGCGTAGTTAGGTGAACTCGCCTCATTGCCACTACAGAAAGAATGTGAGACTGCAAGTTTTATTTCCTTATTTAAATTTTCACATACAGCTCCAAATTCCACTTGAAGTTTAAGGAGTTAGGGAGAAGCAATTTTTTTTTTTCTTCCAAAACCAAGAAAGCTACATTAGGATTTTTTCCCCTCCCCTATCCACAAGCACTATATCATGTCAAACTGGAAGACAGGCAGTAAAGTACACTCAGCGATTACGGGCTATAAAGTGAATGAGCAGCCAGTGAAAAGCGCAGGCCGCCAGGGAAGCCAGAAGCGGCAGGTGTCGGGGTCCAAAGGCAGCGGGGAGCACGAGGACCGGGCCACGCGCATCCTTCCCAGTGCAGGTACGCAGGGACAGCGTCTGAGTTCCGCCGCGTCTGGAGCCCCAGCAAAGCTGGCTCCCGCGACGCCAGAGCCCCCAGAAGCTGAATCAGGCTTAGTTTAGAAAACCGAGGGCAAGACAGAAGGAAAAGCGTTTCTTCCCCGACGGTCTCCTAAGCGCGGGTCTCAGCTCTCTTTCCGCCTCCTCCTCCCCTCGCCCGACAAGCAGGAGCACGAGCCGAAGGGTCTTTGGATTCCGAGAATGGCCAATTGACAGATGAAAAACCAAAAGCTTTTCAACTTTTTATTACACCTCTCCGTGCATATAGCACGTACACCCATCAATAGTCCATTTATCAATGAAAAAGCATTGCTAACGCCACTTCCCCTCCCGACCCCACTCCACTCCATCTTCTGCTGAGGGGGAAAAAAAAGCGAAGTCGCATGCAAGAGGCATCCTTTTAAATGAGTACACTGTAGCCTGGCGGGGCGCTCCTGTGTGAAGTGTCAAGTGGCCCCCGGGGCGGCGGGAGGGCGCTTACCCAGGCAGAGCAGCGGGGCTGGCCCCCGGCGGGCGAGGTGCGGCTCCATCCTCCCGGCAGCCCAGAGCTTCGGCGGAGCCCGCGGGCGCTGCGGCGGGAGCCTGCAGGGCAGAGGTCCGTCCCGCAGGTGAGCTCAGCTGTGCCACGATGCGACCTTTATAAGTCTGGACAGAGCCTCGGGCCTGAGGACTTAATAACGGGGTGAGGTACAAAGTGTCCAGAGTTTCATAATCGGCCCCGCAGGACAAGTGGCAGGAGGAGTGTCCAGAGGACTGTCCCGATGTCATCTTTCCTGTCTAAACACCTGAGGTTGAGGAATGAAAAACTGCCTTTCCGGATCGCCAAGGACTACTCCCCAAAGTTTTCCATCTCCCTCTCCAGCTCCTCTGGGTGCAGGTGGGGAGCGTGGACCAAACTGGGTTGGTTTGCTTTGTGGGATCAGTTGCCAGATAGTGGGTGGTTTTAGTTGCTCTGGGTGACAGGCATAGCTTGGGGTGAAGTCAGTTTTCCCTCCAGCGCTGGCATTCCCAGTATATCCTTTTGGAAGTGTGTGTGTGTGTGTGTGTGTGTGTGTGTCAGAGAGAGAGAGAGAAGGCAAGCGAGCCAGAGCCAGACACAGAGAGTTTGTCAGTGGTTCAAGAGCCTTCCTTTCATTCATACCCGCCCCCCTACCGCCAGCCATTATGTGCCTTTCAGGTCTACATCTGCTTTCTCAGGGCCTCTGCTTCACAGGGACTACAGTCATTTATGGCTTCAAAGTCCAATAAGTATGAAGAAAGCCCAAATTAGTTTTTCTTCTGTGCTATTTACCACCCAGCAGCTTGTTCTGATTTAACTTCCCCAAATGTTGCCTTAATCCTGTCACTTTCCTTTACAAAAATCTTTCAGTGACTTCCCATCGCCTTTTGCACAAGGTCTGTCAAAATGTGAATCCAGTCTTTCAAACCTCAGCTCTCATTAGTTTGTCAAATTGTCTCACTCACTATGCCTTTGTTTCTTTCCCCCCTTTCCTACCTTTGCTGATGGAGTCACAGTTTGGAGGAAAGATTACCTTTTACTGGAGCTGGTGAAATCCTATTCATTTTCAGGGTTCTCCTCAATGGCCTGGATTTCTTGAGCCTACAAGGGATCTATCTCTCTTTATTCTGATCCCTTACAGCTGTATTGTTTATCTTACCCAAGACTCTTAGAATTCTAAATCTGGTACTTCGCACCTAATAAAACTAGTTTGTGTTAATTACATTTTCTTGTTTGTAAGTCATATGCTTGAATCTGTACATAAATTATCTTACTGTATTCTCATATATGGCCTAAGAACCGTGAGTCAATTTAGCAGTACTGAAAACATGTTTGAATGGAAAATAAATTCTGATGGCTGTTGATAATTCCTACTTTTCTATTTTGTATTGTTTTCTTTTTCTTTCTTTCTTTTTTTTTTTTTTTTGTTCCTTTCTCACTCAACCCAAGTGATGTCCTTTAATGTCCAGAACTCCCATGTTGGAAACAAATACTTCATTCTTCCATCAGTGGTTAAGATCATGGGATCTGGATTTATATTGTCTGCTTGTGAACTCTTGGACCAGTAATTTAATCTCCTTCAGTTTCCTCATATGTAAAATAGGGATGATCATAATAGTATCTAACTAATAGAAAAATAATGAAAGTGCCTAGCACAGAGTTAGTGCTCATTAAAAATACCTATTATTATAAGTAAACACTGATGCTGGTAGTAAGATGGTGGTCCTTGGTAGGTGGTCAATAGTCATGAGTTAAATAAATCAATGCATAGTTGGAGAAAAGTAAGATTATGGGCTCCTAAATCTATCTTCTGAATCTATCAAGAAAGCAGGCAGAAAGAAAAGTATCTCCTCATGTTATCGCCCTTTTGTTATAAAAAAAAAAAAAAGAAAGAAAAAAGAAAAAAAAAGGAATCAAGAAAGATTACTCTAGGAATGGGTTAGTTTTACAGAGAATCAATAGGGATCAAAATCAATTTGGAAAAGAAATAGCTTTTCAATAGTGTTTGAAAAATTAAGGCAGAACTTGAAAGAATAGGGTGCCAACTGAGAGCATTTCCTCATTTTGCTGGTGAGGGAGTCAGGAACTTGCAAGGAGTGACAGGAAGAGAATTTATTAGTCTTAATTAGTGTCTTGTTTCATCAAAAATAATGTGCTTTGTGCTGAAAAGAAAGGTGTGTGGGAACGCACTGGGGAGAATGGGGTCACTCTGCAACAGTCAACTCTATGGTATTGATATGTGGGGAGGAATATTTTTACTTTGTAACTGACGCCTGCAAACGTGAGATATCATCACCTTGAAAAAAATGCTGTGCTTATCCTGAAAATTTCCACAGCAGGGCGCCCTTCAGATGGTGTGAAGAAATCTTTTCTTTATTGGTTCTATGTTTACTCAATTTTCTAGCCATTAGTTTTCGAGAATGACTCCGTCATGACGCATCAGGGAAGATTTGCCACTGCCTCCGCACGAGTCTTTTTTTAATAATTGGGGACAATTTTCATTAATCGTTCATTTAAATATACATATATACACATGGTATGAAGTACAATCATCATTCCTCTTAAAGGCACAAACATATTTGAAAATAGAACAGTTTGGAAAGAAAATAGTCAAGTCATATAGAATTTTACTACTAGGAAGTGATTTAAACACATCAGCCAGATCAGCAATTCCCAGTCAGAAGTACTGGGATTTTTTTTCAAGGAGTTAATAAATCTAAATAATATTTATAGACTAAATGTAATATATGTTGCTATTCTTAAAAATGTATTGAGTCTCTATGATGATTATTAAAATGTACTCATTTTAAATTGACACTGAATTCAATGTCGCTTGATGGTATGTTTTTTAATTGAATCATAACAAACATTTCAGGTGGGGAAATGCTGCAAAAAATAATCTTTTTACATTAAAAGGGAGTCATCTGAGGAGAAGTGGGAAAATCCTGGACTGGCAGCATTCACATACAGGCCCTAAACTAGTATCAGTGCTACAAACTGGAGCCAGATCAAGCCCTGGGCCAGACTCAACAAACCAGTATTCAACCTCAGACAAGAACTTATAACACTTTACAATTCTTTCATCTCTTGTTTTTTCCCTCAAGTTAATGCTCTTTGGAACTGCAAATGGCACTTGTTTATTCTGAAATCACTGCTTTTCAAACCGAAAATGGAGCATATCTACTGTGGTGAATTCGCTTTTTTATAACAAAATATTTAAAGTCTTTTATTAGCTAGTCCTTAGCAAGAAACATTGAGATGGAATGGTACAGGTTGCTTTTTTACAATGAAGACATTGTAAAATAAGGAAAATCCAAGGTCAGATTGTTAAATTTAGTATTAAAAATATGAAACCTGAAAATAATTGTTCTATCAGATGTGAACTTTTGAACAAAATTGATTTTTTTCTAAATTTAGTTAGATGTTAACCATATGAAACTTTTAAACAAGCTTCACTTGAATGAAGAATTTATGTCTCTCATGTTAATTTTTAAAAAATGTTTAAATTAAATAATATCATATAAAATATAACTAAAGCACAATTTCCAAGAAAATTTCTAGGCTCCATATTTACCCATAACATTTATAAGACAATGACTGCTTTGCTTTTCTCTTTGACCAAAAATCAAGACTACAAGCTAATTATGCACATCTTATTTACTTATTTGCTCAGCAAACATTTATTGAATGTCTCTGTAATGGTATTGATATAAAGATACAGATAGATAGAGGTATACAGGTGCATTCCTGAACCCAAAGAACCTTTAACCCAGTTAGAGACAGAACAGAGAAAAAGAGGAACATAAAATGAATATATGGTACTCTCTTTTATTTAAATAGCCTCTATCATAGACTTAAAAAAAAAAAAAAGAGTCTTTTTCTCTGGAGTAATCCATTCTTGAGAATTGGTTTAAGAATTCTAAAAGGAAAATGTCTTTGTTTTTCTTTCAGTATATATTTAAAGATACAGAAGAAAATAAAAATTGAGAATGTTTTAAAGCCTACTGAATAGTAAATTATATTTTCTCATTGATTGACCTCATAATTTGAGGGGTTTTTTAAATTAAAACACACTTCAATACATTTGAAAATTTACATACTATTTGGACGTTGAGTGAACGGTGTGGATGGCTGATTGACTGGATGAGTGGACTCACTAAAAAGCAATATCTTATGTTTGTGATTTTTTCTAGATTCAGAACTATAGGCTGAAAGGAACAGGAAAGTAGTTGATATTTATTCTTAAATCTAAATGAGATGTGCCTAATAATAATAGTAACAGTCATATCTAACATTTTTAACTTACTAAGAAGTTTAAAATATATTTATTTGCTTACTTATTCCTCGAAAAAACCCTATGAAGTACCTTTTTGTTTCCTTTTTTACAGATAAGACTAAGGCAAAAACTATTAAGAAACTTGTCTTATGCTCTTCAGCTTTTAAATGACAGACGGGATTTAAACCAGGCAGCCTGACTCTAGCCAACACTACACTCCTCACTACTACACTATTTTACTTTTACCTACAAAAATATTTAGTATACTGAACATTTGTTATGTGTTCAGTGCTCAAATAGATTTTCATTAAAATACATGTTTCTGGAGTTCTCTAGTCTCAGATCATATCCAAAAAGCATCCATATCCCTTTGCAGATAGCTATTATACTCTTTCTTTTAGAATGTTCTGTTATTGTTTTCTTATTAAGTAGAAAATTATGTGTACCACTTTTCTAGCTTCCATTGCCAGAACATTTGTCAGCCTTGCTTTTTTATTGTTCATTTGCTTATGAAAATGTTTCATTCTAAAAATGTTACATCGAACAGGCCACTCATGAATTTCATCTACAGAATTCTGCAAAAATCATCATGAGTTGTGCCCTAGAAGAGCCTCCACTTCCATCACTAAGCATACCAACAGAGCATCAATTACATACGTAGGGATGATGAATTGGGAATGCACCTATCCCTATTTAAAGCACTGCTATTTCATGTTCAGCTAATACCTAATTGCATGTAATTGCACATTACCTACATCCATGCTGCTACTCCTTAAGTAATAAAATATTTACTGTTAAAAGTTAATCTTCCTAAAGTTATTGATTCAAATCATTTTATGTTTGGTCATTCAACAAACATTTTATGTCTCCTATAACCACAAATCAGAGGAACTTTGCATTTGATTACTAAGTCATTTACATGATTATCTTGTGATTACTTAGGGATTTATGTACTTTTACAAGTATTTAATGTTAATATTCTTCTCAGGTGTTGAAAAAGGCCAAAGCATACAGAATAGATATTTAAGCTTGAAACTTTTCAGTCTTTAGATCTCTTCAAAGTTACCTAAAGTACTTTCTAAATCTAGATACTGGGGGTAAAAATATCTAAAAGACAGAAATCCTAGGTATGTTCTATGATTGATTTTTTTTCTCTGTTTATCACTACCACTAAAAGACAAGCAAAAAATTACTAGTGAAGGGCATAAAACAAAAAGCTACTAAAGTATTTTTATTATATTCACAACCTTTTTGGCATCAGGGGCCACTACTCCTATGAGAATCTAATGCCTGAAGATCTGAGATGGAGCTGAGGCAGCGAAGCTAGCGCTGGGGAATGGCTGCAAATGCAGATGAAGCTCTACTTGCTTGCCTGCTGCTCACCTCCTGCTGTGTGGCCCAGGTCCTAACAGGTCACAGAATGATGATACCTGAGGTCTTCAGCCCAGGAGTTGAGGACCCTTGTTGTATTGTATATTATTCATGATATTTGACCGAAAAAAATATCCTTTAATAAAATTACACATAAATATTACCTTGCTCTATATAGAATTACTCTAAAAAGGAATTATTTGTGTAAAGTGTTAATATTTTGCGGCTTGGTTGTCTAGTCATTAGTTCTCACCCATGGCTGCTCTTCAAAATCACTTGGTCAGCCTCAGAAAAAAATATTGATGAGTAGGCCTTACCTTCCCAGAGATTCTGATTCACTTGGTTTAAAAAGGGCCTCAAATGAATGTATTTTTACAAACAGGTTGATGTTCTAACTAAAACAAGGAAAGAGGGAAAGCATATTAAATCACATCCTTCAGATCCAAGTCTGAGTCCTGACCGAAACTGTTACTTGATCTTGTGAAGATTATTTACAAGAGTCTGCTCGGGGGCAGACTCCTCTCAACCTTAAAATGCAAGTTTGAACTATGAGAATGCTAATGATATAGCTTTCTATGACCTCTGAAAATGATGCTAAGACAGAACCACAGCTTTATTGGCTCTTGACGGTGTGTGTCTTTCAGCACTGAGCTATTTTAGGCAAGTGTGTAAAAGCATTAGCTAAAATACCTTGGAGGGACAGCACAGATAATGCCCTCAGGATATGGAAAGTTTATCTTATAAGTAGACTTCTTCAGTGTTGTAAAATCTTGCCTCATCTCCCCTAGGGTCTTTGCTTAGGCCTTTTTCTCCTTTTTGAAAAATTTCTTTCTTTGCTTACAATTTATGAATCATGAACTCCACCAAAAGAAAAAAAAAAGTGGAGCTTTAGAAACTAGAAAATCTGGATCCAGATAAAGAAGACTACAATGCTGTTTGACATTTTGAAGAGTTTCATTTTTTCTGATGAAAAAAAAGTATACATATCCTAAAAGCTAAGAAAAAAACACAATCATTTAAACAAAAACTGATATTAAATCAGTAGTTAGAACCATACATTTAAGTCTTGGCTCCCATAATTTGTTGTCTTTTGATTTTATGACCTTATTTAAAATATAATAACCTCCTCTGTAAAAGTTGGAGATAGTAATTCTTCCTGTCTTTTATTCATCTCAGTATTTTCATGAAACTCAAATAGAATAATATTTAATAAAATAGAATTGTAATATATAACTATTGATATTAATGAATAGCAGATATGCATTTAATACTAAGATATATATAAAAGACAAAAAAGTTAGAAAGACAACCATGATAGAGCTGGACTTCTAAAGCAAAAGAAGGTGGGCATTCCAAAGAGGAGGCATAGGCACCAACAGCAGGTGGAACAGTGAGATTAAGACAATAAGAATGGAGGAAGAGGTCACTTGTAACTTTCCTAGAGAAAGTTTCATAGAATGAAGATGATGGAAGTCAAATTTCAGATATATAATAGTCTATATTTATTTTAATACCAAATACTATAATCGGAGAAGGCGAGTCATCTTTGAACCTCAGCAAGAGAATATTTACAGTACAGGCCTCTTATAAATTGTCAGAACAGAGCGTAAAACTTAGGTAATAGAGATGAGTCATTCTTCCATGCTTGTCTTTGTTTAACCACTACTATATTCAAATAAATAAGATAAAGAAGCTGCTTGTAATGGGTTTTATTATTACATGCATGTCTTACTTTTTTTTCTTATTTAGCTTAGAAAGAAATATCAAAAATAGTTTTCTTCAATACTACATAGCTCCAAGAAGGTATCCTTCTACATTATAATAGAGGGATTAACGGTGAAGTGATATTCTGATACAGAGATTCCATACTCACTACCTCACTCACTTCTTATTTAAATGTATAAGTCTTTCCTCTTGTTCCCTTTCCACCTGTCCCTATTCTACTATTTGTGTATGTGTATTGGGGGGATGGGGATGCAAGATATATACAACAGGTACTGTATATATGTTTTGCTTTATTTGTTCTAACACTCAAATGAGTCTCAAGTTTAATTATATTTTTTCCTTTGGAAGCCTACCCTGATTTTCCTAGACCATGTTAGGCACTCTGCTGAGTGATGTCCTTGCATTATTACATTCTGGACTTTATCATGAAACTTATCAGTTTTTCATGCATTTGCTTCTTTGCTACTCTCACTGTAAAATAAGCTCTAAGAAGAAGGAATCAATAACTATGCTTATTGAATAACTTATGTGCTAGAAAACATTCTAAAACATGAAGTTAAAAATTTTACAAACTTTGCTTAGCACATAATAAGTTATGCAATTAAGAGTAGACTATTGTTAGTGGTAATTTAAAATTTGTGTTCTCAATACCAGATTCCAATATTCTTAAAGCCAAAGTAATGCCTTACTTGTGTTTGGATATCATGCTGTCTCTAGTCTAGTGTCTTGTATATAGTTGGCATTAAATAGTTAAATGAATTCATTGATTACTAAATGTGAATTCTATATTGTAAATTATAGAAAGAGAAGGAAATTACATTGGGACTGAGTAGTCACATATCTGGTAGTGATTAGGTATAATACTAATAATTATAGCAACTTTAATTCCTATTACATTTATGATGTACATATGATCTCAGCTCCTTAACCAGTTTTGTTAGACACCTAACAAAACTTAAAACCAGTAGTAAGGAAGACTTGCCCATTAAGCAGGCTACTTAACAGTACTTCTTTGCACTGATCAATATGATTTGCAAGTCACAGTGTCATATGATGAGATTGGCGTGGACAGCCAAAAGTGTGTTGAGCAGAAGAAATACTTCAAGTGATCTTTAGATTATGCTGCTTCTTGAAGACTCTATAATATTTTGAATCATGCTGAGAACCAGTTAGCGATGAGATGAATCATTTTGAGAAAAGTGTGCAACTTAAGGAGCCAAGGGACTTCTTCCATTGGCAACCTAGTGATTAGGAGCTCAACCAACATAAGCTCCTGTTCCCCACATGGAAACCACTTGATCATATTTGAATGATCATTACTTTGAAAATTAACACAAGAATGATACAAAGACCCGAAAGATAAACACATCTACAGTGTTATTAAGAGAAACAGCATCATCCAATTCAATGGATTAACTAAGTTATTGCTTTTTATAGTTGAGCATTTAAAATATTTTTATATGTACATCCTTTATTTATGAAAGACTCATTGACTGTGATAGAAAGCATAAAGCAGTTCAAGTGAGTCAACAATCTTGGGTTTGAAACTAAAATACTTTTTTTGATAGGGAAAATCAGCATGGCACTCACAACTAATACATTAATAAATTCTAAATTAACAAATAAATAAAAATAAACTTCTAAAAATGACCCAACTACATTTTTATTGCTAACAAAATTCTTGCTTTCAAATTCTTCATTGATTGACTTTTAATTATAACTTTTCTTCTGAGTAAAATTCCATTTTATTTTATTTTATTAGAATTGGAAGTCTGTCATTTCAAATTATTTTACCAAAACATTATAATCTTTTATGAGGTTTTCTCAACCTCATGAAGTAGTGTGAGGGTCATTCAGATTTTTTTTGACTGAGACTTAAAGTCAATTTACATTGTGATGGAGCATACCTAGGCATATATACATGAAATAAATGTTTCAAAAGCAATACTTTATCTTGTTGAGATGCACTGTAATCTATTTTATATGAAAAATAAAATAATAGCAGAGATGGATTAAAATTTATTTAATGAAACACTAATTGGTAACAGAGTGCAATTAAAAAAAATAATAACTAAACAAGTAGATCAATGATGCTTTCAAACAGATTTTTAGAAAAGATTTTTCTGTGGATCATGGAATCCTAGGAGCTTTGTGAAGGGGACAGGAGCAGGAGAGAGAGTGTATGTTCCTGGAGCAGATATATTCCAGTTCTCAATTCTACTTTTGCTATTTTGGGTTGTGTATACAGATCTTCCACATAAAATTTTATTTAAAGAAACCTATTATTGTTTTTAAAAAGTTTGACAGTTATCTCTGTACATCATAATAGCCTTACCTATAGGTCAAATTATGTTATGACAAAAACCATCACTTATGAAATCACTATGTAAAATAAAAGATTTCTCATATTGTGTGCTCTTTATTTTAAACAATACTGTAGGAACAAAGCTACAGAAAAACTAAGATATTTGTCTGGGTCCTTAGGATTTTCTTATAATATAGTTTCCCTTACATCATTTAAATCAGACATCACCATTTTGGGAAATATATTATGGGCTTGTGTTAATTTGGTTAGATGATTTACATGGTTTTAAATACTTCTGCTTAGAATTCAATGCTTAATTATAGAGGGTCACTGTTTTTGTTTCTGATAAATGAATTCATTTTATTCTTTAAAAGTCAAGATAGTTTATATGTTGCTTTACTCTTCATAATCTTTCAGATAATGAACATTTCATTTCAGTCAGTGAAAATTCAAAATACTTTTCTTGATTTTATCTGTCTGTCAGGAACAGGAACATGTACTTCTCAGAGATATATGTCCTATTTCAAGCACAAAGGTGACATTCCACAGTTTAAAATAATTAGAATTTAAAATCGTTATTAGAACTTCCTAAAATCATGTCTATTTGGAACAAGGGCAGCAAAACTAGTTTGTAAAGATGAATTAAGATTAGGATAGGCATGGGTGAGGGGTAGAGAAGTAGAAAGCAAAAGACGGGAGAGAACTTATATTTATTGAATATTCACTATATGTGAAACATTAAGCTGAGTGCATTATACATCTTTTTTCTTTTAATCCTCACAACAATCCATTGAGTAGATGTAATAATCTCCAATTAACTGATGAAGATCTGAGTTAAATAACACATCCAAGGTCAAGCAATGATGGAGCTGGGATCTGAAACTAGGTTTGTTAGATTTCAAATCCATAGACTTTCCTGATGTTCCTTTTGCTTTCCAAAGACCATTCTATTTCTACATGATTCCTGTAAATTTTGTTCCTCACAAGATCAGGTCCTCTCACTGATCTTGGTCTGAACCTTGAGCTACATTTTTCCTGCTCTCCTTCCCTTTACCCCTCTTGTGGCCAATCCATTTGTGGTTCCTCCTTCCATCTGGTGGCTCATCTCACCCTTCAGACACAACACAGCACACTGCCCCCTTGTTTCTTAGCTTCCACTGAATCCCAGTTTAGCTTTTGACTATACAGCATCATGCTACTTGAGGTTAGTAAGCCTCTTTGTTTAAAACAGAAGTGGAGCTCTACTTTGAGGACTTCTGCAAGAAAGCACATCTCCTCAGTTTAAACTGAACCCCAAAAGACAGGATTAATATATTTGCAGACAGTTCACTGTACAGTAACTCAGGCTTTGGTGAGAAAATATTTAGGTCCAGAATTTGAGGGTGAGAAAAATTTCCTCTTTTACCTTTCTTAGTATTTCTGACTGGCTTAAGAATTAAATTGAAATGAGACAGATTAACAGGAGAGAATAACCAAATTTAATAATGTATATACATATGGGGGTTATATAAAGATATGAGACCCAAAGACAAATTCGCTATTTGAGACCTATATCATATCTTGAACTAAGAAGAAAGGGGAACAGCTGTTTGGACTTCAAAGAATAGGAAGGCAATTCACAAGGAGATGAAGAAGCAAATGTCTGGTAAACAAATGTTTTCTGGGACAGTTAGGGGAAAGGTCAAAGGTTCTTCCTGAGTCTTTTGTTTCTTAAAGATAACTAGCTTAAAATAGTCAATATCCCCCAAAAGGAGCATTTTGGGGTGGCAAACTTGGATCTTCCCATAAGGGTCTGTTTGCATGAGAAATAAAGGAGCTGGAGAAATGAGAGGCCCAAAAGAGGAAGCTATTTGAGGAGACCAACAACTAGCTCCTAATAAAACCCTCAGAGTCATCCAGAAGAAAGAATGCTTGAGTGGTAACAGCTTGAAGTGAAAAAGACATTAGCAACTTGGTTAGAGGGTGAGAGACTTATTGGGTACATGGTGGGTAAAAACTCAGAGGCTGAACAGATAAGGCCAAAATGATACGTCAATGAAAAAAAACTATATCATCTCATTTTGTAAAAAACAAAAGAGTAGCGGCACAGTTTTCTTGCGACAGAACCACAAAATCTACAGCTATTGAGAAAAAGCGTTTCGCTTTGACTTTAAACATGAGAAAAATAAAACAACCAAAAAGCTTTTTTCCAAGTGAAGTATAGATCTTGATGAACAGGTTTGTTGCACCTGAAATCCTATAAACCGGGGACAAAAAAAATAGTTACTTTTCTTCCTACCTTCTAATAACTGAATTAACAGAGATAGATGGACAAGAGAAAACCAAATTTTAGTACATGAGCATGAGGAATAAACATAAGCATGAAAATTCCAAAGACAGTGAGGTGACATTGGGTATATATGACATTTTGGACAGAGGAGAAAAGGAGCAAGGATGAGGTATTAGATTTCAGAAGTGAGAATGGGCAGTTTACAGATAGTTGAGGAAAAGTTGAACACACATGGCTGGCAAATTCTTGCTAGGCAACTCAAAACCAGGGGATAGTCAGGTATTCAGCTAACAGGTCCATGCCTGAAGTCCTCCTATTTACCATACTTAATTCAAATTAGTCTAAAGTAACATCTTAAGATTTCCTTCCTGGAGTAGGCCTTTCCATCTGAATCTCTTAGGCATAAAAAGGGAGGGTCAAAGGTTTTTTCTGAGTTTTGTGTTTGTTTGTTTCTTAACAGCTTAAAATAAATATCCCAAAAGGCAGTTTTAGGGTGGCAAAATTTTGAGTCCTTTCAGAGCAATCTGGAGAATTCTGGTGTATAGAATTTCCCCAAAGACCTTTTGTAGGTTAGAGAAGGACATAGAGAAGAGAATTGAATTTCCTCAAGTCATACTAGGAAGGTCTAAGGAACACTTAAAATTTAAATTTCTCTTCTTTTCTGGATGGCAAACCAGGTACCACGTCCTGCACTTTTTTTATATGCTCCACTGCCTGGCTCAGTACCTGGAACATAATCAGTGCTCCATTAATGTTCTTTAGGTGAGTGAATGAGTTGGTCATTAAATAGAATGATATATGTGAAAGCATTGAAGAGGGTGATGATGGGTTTGGAGCCAGTTTGCCTGGGTTCACACCGTAAGTTTGGACAAGTTACTTAACCTTTATTTTTCCCTCTTATTAAGCAGGAATAGTAATATTATCATCTTTTGAAGATGTTTTGGGTCTTAAGTAAACATGAAGTATTTAGAATTATGCCTGGCCCATGGTAATTGTTGAGTAAAATTTAGGCACATAGAATTAAGCAACTTGGAAACTATAACCATACAAGGTTTTTATTGTTTTTAAAATGACAGAAAGGTTAGAGAAAAGACTAATGTAATACTATAAAACCAAGATATTCACTTGTTTAATATTTTGACTGTTATCATCATTCTTAGAGATTGTAACTTGGAATAACTTGTAATTTTACTTATGCATGAATTTAACATTGTCAGTACTGTTCGACTAGTATGTAAGATGAACGTTTTCTCTAGAGAGAGCACCTTAAAATATTGCCCTCAGCACCTGACACTTCTTGTCATAATTTATTTTCCTGATAAGTACTATAAGGACAAAGACATTACCTGTATTATTTCCAGAGCCTAATAAAAAGAGCTAAACATTATGATGCATTTACTATAATGCTAAGAGCTTATGTAATTGGCATCAATTAATATCTCATTCTAGACTCACAGCAATCTTTTGAAGGTGGCACAATTATTATAATAGATTATTGTTCAGAAATATTCACTCTCCTCCTCCCACTTTCATGTGCTGAATGTAATTTCTTACCTCTTAATATTGGTTTCAGCTGTATGACTTTTTTGGGCCAATGGGATGTAAACAGCTATGATACAAGCTAAGGCTTGAGAAGTACGTGCATGGATGAGCTTGCTTTGTTGAACCTCTGCCATTATCATGAAAAACAATGCCTGGGTTAGCCATGGGTTCCAGAATAAGGATGAGAGCCATGTGGTACAGAGCTAAGTATCTTGCCCAAGCCAGTCATGATCAGCCCACGTCCAGCCAAATTCCAGACTCTTGAAGAAGCCCATCCAAAGCGGCAGAACTTTTCAACTCCTACTAGGCAATGAATCCTATAAAATTTGATAAACTTTTAAAATTTTTATTTATGGTTTTTAATTTTACTCGATTTCTTTGTCAAGTAAAATTTAGAGGTGTGTTGTTTAATTATAAAACATTCCAGCTATTTTCTGTTATTGATTTCAAGTTTAATTCCATTATGCTCTGAAATCATAGTTTGTATGATTTCTATTCTTTTAAGTTTTTTGAGGTATGTTATATGGCCCAGAATGTGGTCTCTCCTGGTGAATGCTCCATGTGAGCTTGTATTTTCTACTGTTTTTGGTTAGTGTATTCTATATATGTCAATTAGATTGTGTTGGTTGATAGTGTTTTTAAGGTCAACTATACTTTTACTGATTTTCTGCCTGCTTGATCTACTAACAACTAAAAGAAAGATATGGTCTTCTACTATATCTCCAACGAGTTAGTCTATTTCTCATTTTCACTTTTCAGTTTTGCCTCACATTTTTCTGATGTTCTGTTATAAGCTATATACACATTTAGGATTGTTAGGTCTTCTGGAGAATTGACCCCTGTATTATTATGTAATGCACCTCTTTATTTCTGGCAACTTTTCATATTCTGAGGGCTGCTTTTTCTGAAATCAATAGAGCTCCTCCAACTTTCTTTTCGTTTGTACTAGCATGTTATTTCTTTCTCTGTCCCTTTACTTCTAACATTTCTGAGTCTATTTAAAGTGGGTTTCTTATAGATACTATATAGTTGGATCTTATTTTCTATCTACTCTAACAATCTCTCTTTTAATTGTTGTATTTAAACAATCTAATTTAAATTGATTTTTAAATAAAATTAGACTAATATCTACCATGTTTGTAACTGTTTTCCTTTCATTGCATATGTTCCTTGTTTCCATTTTTGCCTTCTACTACTTTTCTGCTTCACTGGTTTTAATTGAACACTTAATACGATTTCATTTTACTTTATTAATGTATCAAATATAGCGCTTTAAAAAAATTTAGCAGTTGCTCTAGAGTTTGCAATACATGTTTTAAACTAATCTAAATCCATCTTTAACATAATACTGCTTCATATATAGGGCAAGTATGTTATAACAAAGTGTTTCCAGTTCTCCCTTCTACCCCTTATCACATGACTGTCATTTATTTCATTTAACCGTGTGTTATAATCACCCAATACATTGTTATTATTATTTTTTTTTACTTCAAAGTTATTTTTTAGATCAATTAACATGAAAAATAAGACAGTTTACCTTCATTGATTTCTTCTTCAGTGCCTTTCTCTTATGTAGATTCGAGTTTTCATTTATATTTATTCTTCCTGAAGAACTACTTTTAACATTTCTTATAGGACAAGTCTTCCGACAATAGCTTACTTCAATTTTTGTTTTTCTGAGAAAATCTTTATTTCTTTTTCACTTTTAAAGGATAATATTGTTGGATACAGGATTCTAGGTGATTGTTTCTTTTTCCATCGCTTTAATTATGTCACTCTGTTCTCGTTAGCATGGCTTCAGATACAAATTTCATTATAATTCTTATCTTTATTCCTTCACAAAAATATGCTTCTCTGGCTTCTTTCAAGTTTTTTTTTTGTCTTTGCTTTTCTGCAGTTTGTATATAATTTGGTATAATTTGCCTACTTGTAGGATTTTGTTATATCCTGCTGGATATTCTGTGAGCTTCCTGGATCTGTGCTTCGGTATCTGTCATTAATTTTGGAAAATTCTCAGCCACTACTACTTTAAATATTTATTCTTCCCTGTTCTCCCCCCGCTCTGGTATTCCAATTATGAATATGCTACACCTTTTAAATTTTTGTTTTGTTCTTTATTATTATTTTTCTCATTGTATTTCAGTTTTGAAACATGAAATGATTGATTTATTTTCAAGTCCATTGAATCATTCTTCATCTTTGTCCCTCCTACTGTTGAGCCCATCAAAAGCATTTTTAACTTCTGTCACTGTGTTATGATCTTTAGTATTTCCTTTTGGTTCTTAGATTATCCACCTCTCTGTATGCATTATTCATCTGTTCTTGTGTGTTTACTTTTTCTATTAGTGTCTTTAATATATTAATCCTAATTATTTTTATTGCCTGTCTGCTAATGCCAAAATCTATATCCTATCTATGTTTCTGCCACTTTGTGTTTTTTTTCTTGCTTTTTTTTACATGCTTTGTAATTTTTTCTTGAAAGGAGGATATGATGTATCATGTAACAGAAACTGAGGTAAATAGGTCTTTAGTGTGAGGTTTTGTTAATCTGATTATGAGTTGGACTGTATGGAATGTTTGCTACAACTGTAGGTGTGAGAGGCTTAAAATTCCTCTAGAATCTTTTTTTTCCCTCTCAGTACTTTGGACTTCTCTAAGTACTCCTCCTCAAGAGAGTCTGTACATTTTGCAGCTCTTTCAGCTGTAACCTACTCTTTTTATTCCTGACCTGCCATCCTGGAGGTACTCTGTAAGTTTAGAAAGTAGACTGGAATGAACCACAAAGGACTATAAAGTTTTATTCTTGAAAATTTTAGGGAGTGGAGAAGGTAGACTGATGTCTATGTTTTAGGTGCCAATTTTGTCAAAAGTCAGGGGAATGGACTAGGTAACACCTTGGGGTATTGACTAATGATGATTTTCATTATTTTTAGAACTTCATTCTTGAACTCCAACCCCACACTTTTCTAGTCTGAAGTTATTTAACAATCTGGGATCATAGTTTTATCTGTAGAATAGAGTTAACAGAGCATGAACTGTGGGATAGTTTTGAGGTTGAAATAATTTCTCGTATTCAATGTGCTGAAAAGAATTCCTGGCACATAGAAGGTGCTCAGTGACTGAAGTGTCAATTCCCTCTAAATACACACACACACACACACACACACACACACACACACACACACAACTAAGAAACACTGTCCATGACTTCTTAGATAAATAGTTTATGCCGATATGTAAGACAGGGTCATTTAAGTTTATTATAAAGTACACAAAAGTTTAACAGATATATGTTTCCTCATTGTGGGGAGTGTTGCAATGTTGTGACAGTTTAAGCAATGTTTTCACGTATGCACGGTTGATGGATATCAGGATGCTTAATTATAGACAATGACTCTTAGAGGGGGTAGGATCTTTTTCTTTTACAAAAGAAAGTTAGTAACAAGACATGTTTTTTTTTTTGAATGTCTAAACTTTGGTAGGTAAACAAAGAAGAAAATAGGAGTATGTTTACCATCAGGTACAATACTGGAACTAATTTTACGTTCAGTTGTTTATATAGAACTACATATCCAAACGTGAAGGACAAAAAGAAACATTTTAATGTGATTCCTTTTCCTAGTTTTATTTATTTATGTGTACATTTGTCTTCATTTTAGTTCCTGAATTAATGTCAATTTTAATGTTAATTTTTTCCTTAGAATTTTTTTCAGAGAGCATAAACATTATGAGTTTTGAAATATCTTCTTATTTGTTCAAGTACACAGCTAGATTATTAAACAAGATTAAATAAAATCTGAAGTAGAGGATTCCTGAAAGCACACATTTTATAGATTTAAAGTTATAACAATCATTATAAATAATAGTAACATTGTAGGCAATTTGAAAGATATAGTAATCTATACATTTATAATTATTTGTGAAACTGTAAGTCAACTGGTATTTTAAAAAATACTCATAATATTATTTGTCCATTTAAACCTTAATCACAGACAACATGATTTTATTGCACATATTAGAAATAACACATTTTGTAAACAATTATTTATGTTCATAGAGCTACTATTTTTTCACTCTTTTATCATCCCTATTGGTTCAATTCACTAGTTTGAGTGAGAATAATTTTACATTATCAGGGTAAAAACAATACCATATCAAGATGAACAATGATTGGTGCTATGTATTTCATTTCATCCCTCTAAAATTCATATGTTTAAGTCCTAACCCATACTACCTCAAGATATGACTGTATTTGGAGATAGGGTCTTTAAAGAGGTGATTAAATTAAAAACAGGCCATTAGGTTGGGCCCTAATTTAATCTGACTGGACTCCTCATAAGAAGAGAAAATTTGGACACATGGAGACATCAGATATATGCATGTGCACAAGCAAAGAACACGAGAGGACACAGCAGGAAGGCAAGCCAAGGAGAGAGGCCTCAGAAGAAACAGAAACTTATAACACCTTGATCTTATACATCCCAGCCTCCAGAATTATGAGAAGATAAATTCTGTTGTTTAAGCTACCCAATCTGTGGTATTTTGTTATGGCAGTCTTAGCAAACTAATACAGATTTGATGCTTACAAACTCTGTGAGAAAGATGTGACTTATTAATTTTTATTTATTATTATTTTATAGATAAGAAAAAAAAAAAACTAAAGCACAAAGAACAAGGGTTTGAACCCCATAGTAAGGAATCGGGGCCTTGCCTCTGGCCTACAAGCTTTTTATTCCCTTTACTGCATATTATATATAATGCTTTTCAAACCACATTTACATTATACACATTTATTTTACTGATTGATTGTGTTGTTAGTGAATATATAAGTTATGACAGGAAAGAAGGAGACAAGAAAGAAAAATAGCAGGTTTAGAACACTCATATGAAAAATATTTCTAATGAGCAGGTAAAAACTGTGACAGTACATTACCACAAACTTGATGGCTTAGAATAGCCAAGTCATTTTAGGTCACATAAAAGACCTCAGGGCTTTGTGAGAGACAATAGAATGACTGAAGGCAAGCATTGTCAGAGTTCAATAAAACATTTAAAAAAAAAAAAGTAAAATTTTATATAAATAAACACACTTTTAAAATCACAAAGACGATAAATGTTTAAACACAATGGGGAACATAGAGGGCATAATTGAAAAAAGCAAGTAAAATAAAAGGTATAAATGAAATTAAAATAATAACTGTAGGAGAAAAATTTTTAAATATTACACTAATGACAAAAAGTGTGGAAATTGGTATTTGGGATTAACCTTTCTACTGAGAATACCTAAAAAAGCTGGAGCAAAACAAAACAATTGAACTGAAGCCATCAGTCAGCTAGCAAAGCAGTAAGTAACCAGGGATCCACATCCGGGATCAAGTATGCTGATGAGCTGCTTTTGCTTTTGCCCTCTGGGTGATTCTCAGCAGAGAAAGTAATGGATGAGGGACTGAAAAACTGAGCAGAGCTACTGACAGACTTACAAGAATGGTCTCTGAAATATTGTGATTTATAAGAAATACATATTTGATCATTCAGATAACCAAAATATATTTTTCATATATATTTGTCTCCATCCATGATTTGTAGATCACAGAGCTCCCCTCAAACTCTCAGAATGTCCTAAGTGATGATAGCAACAAAGGTGTCTCTTGATATGATAATGAGATGACTCTTGGATCCCAAGAAAGGATGAGAAATGGTTAGGGAATCTCAACCAGTAGAGGGTTGGAACTTTCAGTCTCACTCCCCTGATCTCCAAGGAGGGGAGAGGGGCTGGAGATTGAATCAGTTGCCAATGGTCAATGATTTAGTCAATCATGCCTATGTGATGAAACCTCCATAAAAATCCAAAAACACAGGCTTAGGGGAGCTTCTGGGTTGGTAAACCATGTGGAGATTTGGGGAGAGTAGTACACTCACAAGGACGCGCCCGTGCACTTTCCTCATTCCTTGCCCTATGCATCTCTTCCATCTATCTACTCCTGTGTTGTATATCCTTTTATAATAAATTGGTGATTTATTAAGTAAAATGTTTCTCTAGATTCTGAGTTCTAGGAAATTAATCAAACCCAAGAAGGGGTTATGGGAACCTTTGATTTATAACCACTTGGGCTTGTGATTGACATCTGCAGGTGGGAGGTTGGGGAGCAGTCTTGTAGGACTAAATTCTTAACCCATGGAATCTGATGCTATTTCTGAGTACATAGTGTCAGAATTGAGTTGAATTATGAGATATCCAGCTGGTATCCTAAGAATTACTTGATGTGGAGAACACTTCCCTTCCTGCACACCCACACACTCATGTTGGAATAGGTACCAGAACAAATATAAGGACAAAAATTAGAATTTAGATCCTACTGAAAAGGAAGGTCCTTATTATCACACTCACAGCTTTTCATTTGGGACTTGAAGAGCTACATCTTAATAGTAAAAAAGAACCAGAAATAGACCAGGCCTTACATTTCACAGTCAAAGAAACCAGTGCACAGAGAGGTTAAATAACTTGTCCAAGGTCATATTTCTTTACTAGTAGCAGAGCTGGGATTTGAACCTGGCTGGTTGGCTCTAGCATTGAGGCTTTTTATCATACACTACAGATTAAACATGCATTAATTGACACTTGTATCCAAAAATATAAAAGAGTAAATAAAATGCTTTAGACCAATTTCACATATAAATTTTGATACAATAATCTTGGGGGAAAAAAAACAAAATAAAATTCAGCAGCATACTAAGATAACAATATAGCAAGAGCAGGTCTGATTCATACTAACAATGAAAAAGGATTACCCTGAGGAAAATTATTAATTTAATTTAACATATTAATAGAACAAAGGCAAAATTAAAATTGTCTCTAGATGTTAAAAACTTTTTGATAAAAATTCTCTATCCAGGCCTTATTTTTAAAATATTTTTACTATAATACAAATAAATATTTTTTGTTATACATAGATCAACTTGAATCCGTACATGTTGATGGAAAACATTAGATATATTTACACCAAAGCTGGGAATTATACAAATTATTACTGGTTAATATCATTTTAAGCATTAGATAAAAGAAAGAAAAAAGTCAAAAAAATTAAATTTCAGTAATTATCATTATAGGAAAGACGATTTTATACTTTTAATGAATAGGAGAATTCTCATATAAACTATTACAAAAATATTTAAGCAAAAAGGCTAAAAATAAAATTTATATATAAAAATTGATGACCTTTCTATATAGAATCAATAACCAATTAAAACATAAAATGGCAGAAGATCCAACTTACAGTAATACCAGAATGATTTTTAATATCTATAAATAGATTTACCAAGAAATGTGTAAGAGCTCTATGAAAAAATGTAAATGCTATTATTATGAGAGATAAGACTTGAATCAATTGGAAGATATACCCTAATCTTGATAAAAACACTCAATATCATAATAATATAAATTCTCTCAAAAGCTATGCATTTAATACAATAGTAACAAAATAATGTCAATTTTTGAAATAGACTAAGTAAATCAATGAAGCAAAACAAATTCAAAGGCAGAAAGAAAGCAGTGTGAGAGTAGTATATAATATTAAGTTGGTATTGCAGATCAATGCATAACAGATTATTCAATATACATTGTTGAGAAATTGGGATAGGTACTTAAAAAGTTTAACTTCACTTATTCCTTGCACTAAAACCAATTTTAGGTACATCAAGTATTTAAACTTAAAAAATGAAACTTTAAAAGTACTAGAGAACACCAGGAAAGCTTTTTATTTTGTAACCTCCAAGTGAAGTCTTCATTAAGTGTGGAAAAGAAACAAATTATAAAAGATAAATTCAATCACATGAAATCTTAGCGGTATCAAAAAATACCATAAATAATACACATGACAACAAATGCTTGCAAGACACCTCTAAAGCCAAAGACAATTTTTTTTTTTTATATTAATGGTGCTTTATTTCTAACTAATGATGTGGGCCCTTGGGCTGATAAAGAACTGGAAGTATTAACATATTTTAAATACAAGAAGAAGGGTGTCTTTGAACTAGTAACCTCACTTTTAGGAATCAGCAATCTTATTTCTAAGATGTGCTTCATACCTGCAATCTGATGTACATGTAAAGGTATTTGCTGCAGCCCTATTTATTGTAAAAAGAGCCTGGAGGCAATTTAAGTGTCAACTAAAGTTTGATTAATTTGTTGTATTAAGCAAGGCAATACTATACAATTCCGAAATAAATGACAGCCTTAGATGAACTTGCATGAAAGACACCTACAAAGGTATAACACAAGGTAAAAACAAACAAATAAAAACACCACCACCACCAACAAAAAAAATTAAAATTAGTGTGTATAGTATGGTAATGTTTTTTGCCAAACAAGTTTATAAATTATCATACTACTGTTAGGTCAGCGGGGGAAGGGCCAGCCAGATGCCTGCCTGGAGACTCCCCAGCTTGACACCCGGAATCCAGACCTGAATAGGGCCCACCCTCAAGCCCTAGGCGTCACCACCCTAATCTGGAGGCTCAATTAGCATTGATTAGCGATTAACTTCCCCACCCTATACCCCTACCCCCACATAACCCATAAAAGCCACGCCCTCCCACCCCAGGGCCGACTCCTCCGGCCCCTCTCCTCTCTGGACCAGAGAACCTCGCCAGGAGCGCTCTCCCAATAAACTCCTGTCCGCGTGTCACGCGTTTACCTTATATTTGGTGCCGAACCCGGGAGGAGATCGTGTCCCTCGGCCTCCCGGCCTTGAGGGGGGCCTCTCCTCCCTCACCCAGGACCTCCGCTGCCCACCTCCTACGCCGGATAGGGTAAGTTCCCTTTCGGTCTCCCCACCCTCTCCGGGCCTGGCCGCGTCAGGGGCGACCCTCCGTCACAGTTGACTTCCGGCTGGTAAAGTCACGAGAGACTCTCTAACTTGCCACGGTCCTTCCTTTGGGTTAAATCAGAGTCTCAGGGACGCCTGACCTCTGGTTTCACCTGTCCGCGTGGCTGAGACCATGGGAACTTCTAATTTGGAACCGGACCCCAAAACTCCGCTTGGGTGTCTCTTAACAAATTCTCACCGTCTAGGCCTCAATCAGGATCTGAGACCTAAAAGACTGACCTTTGACCCTTCCGTCGCCAGGCCTAGATATCCATTAGCTAAGCGGCCTGCTGAAGGAACTTATAACTTCCACATCCTGACAGACCAAGAACGGGAAAGTTGGCGGAAATCCCACATGTGCTTTTATTAGGAGCAAAACCTTTTGAGATCTACACTCCCGTCCCTCCCTCCTCTAGTCCCTCAGCTCCTCTGCCACCCGTCCTGCCGGACTCCACTACTCACCCGATATACCCTTCTCCCTCCTTCCCCTCCACCTGCTCCATCCCCTATCTCAGCCCGTACCTGCTCTCGCTCTGTCCCTGTCCTCGACTTTGATCTCCTCTGCCCTCTTCGAGAGGTCGCCGGAGCTGAAGGTGTTGTCCGAATCCACATTCCTTTCTCTTTACAGGATCTCTCTCAAATAGAAAAGCGGTTAGGGTCTTTTTCTCCTAACCCCACTAATTCCATCAAAGAATCTCGCTATCTCACCCAGGCCTGTGATCTAACCTGGCACGACGTGTTTGTCATCCAGGCCTCTACCCTCACACCTGAAGAGAAAGATCGCATCCTCACCGCTGCCAGGCCTATGCTGACCAAACTCGCCTCACCATGCCCACTGGGCCGCAGGCCGTCCCGGGAGCTGACCCGGGATGGGAATACCAAGCTGGGCGAGCTGGCCGCCGGCGACGTGACTTAATGCTCCGATGTATCCTCAGTGGCATGCAAACTGCCTCCAACAAGGTAGTTAACTCTGATGAACTTTGGGAAGTAAACCAGGGAGTCGAAGAAAATCCAGCTCTCTTCCTTAATCGCCTCACCTTGGCCCTTACTCAATATACCCGCCTAGATCCAACTCCCCTAGCGGGCACAACAATACCAGCTACCCACTTTATTACCCAATCGGCCCCAGATATCAGAAAGAAGTTAAAGAAGGCTGAGGATGGCCCTCAAACCCCTATACAGGAATTGGGGAAAATGGCCTCTAAAGTTTTCAGTGCCCGAGAGGAGACGCTGAACCTCGCCGCCAGGCTCATCTCCACCAGCAGGGAGCACCCCAAACCCAGGCCTTGGTAGCTGCCTTGAGGCCGGCGGGCCCCAGGGGCCGAGGAGCTGGGGTCAAACCAAAATCAGCCCCCTCTGGGGCATGGTTCATATGCGGCCATGAAGGCCACCGGGCCCGTCAGTGCCCTAACCCACGGGCTCCCACGAAGCCCTGCCCGATCTGCAGGCAGACGGGCCAGTGGAAGTCTGATTGCCCAATGACCGGATCGTCGTTGGCGCCTCCACGCCGGGATCATCCAGGCAGGCAACACCGTCACTGGAACTTCTCGGGTTAGTGGATGACTGGTGAGGCCCAGACTCCGGGACCCCACTCACTCTCGCCGAGCCCTGGGTCACGCTCCAGGTAGCGGGTAAGTCCATCTTCCTCCTGGTGGACACGGGGGCTACCTTCTCTGTTTTGCCATCTCACTTGGGTCCTACGGTCCCCTCACCTATTTTGGTTATGGGGACTAACGGCACAGCCTCATGCCTGCCTAAAACCCTCCCTCTCTCATGTTCTCTGGATGCCTTCCCCTTCTCACACTCTTTCTTAGTCTTTTCCTCATGCCCAACTCCCCTCTTAGGTAGAGATCCCCTACACAAGTTAGGGGCCTCTCTCTATATGTAAGGACACAGACACAGGTCTCTCTGTTCCTGCTACCTCTCCTAGTGCCAGATTCTACTCCCCCTCCCCCTACCCTTTCTGACCCTGTCTATCCCTCTGTCTGTCATCACACCCCCATCTGTATTTGCCTCAAAGGCCCTTCTCGCTATCCAGCTCGCCCACGATTTCCTATTTCTGAGACCCATCGTAGGGGCCTTAAACCTACTATTAACAGATTTCTCAGCCAAGGGATCCTCATTCCTACTAGCTCACCATGTAATACTCCATTCCTACCTGTCTGTAAGCCCTCCGGAGCCTACGGGTTGATCCGGGACCTCCGCATTATTAACGAGGCGGTTGTCCCACTCCACCCAGTAGTCCCCAATCCATATACTCTCCTTTCCCACATCCCCCCCTTCCACAACTCACTTCACAGTATTCGATCTAAAGGATGCATTCTTTACCATCCCTCTCCACCCTGACTCATACTTCCTCTTTACCTTTACCTGGGAAGACCCAGACCCCCGTGTCTCCAGACAGTTAACCTGGACAGTCCTCCCCCAGGGGTTTAGGGATAGCCCACATCTGTTTGGCAGGCTTTAGCCACTAACCTGACTTTCTGTCCCTTGCAACCGAGCACGCTCCTACAATATGTAGACGACCTGCTCCTTTGTAGCCCTTCGTTTAAACAGTCCAACACAACAATCTTCCTAAACTTCCTAGGGTCTAAGGGATATTGGGTTTCACCTTCTAGGGCCCAGCTCTGTACCCCCTCTGTCACCTACCTCGGAGTAGCCTAAACTCCTACCACCAAATCTATTACAACTGACAGGATCCAGCTCCTAAGAGATTTACAATGCCCCCAAGATGCTGAACAGATCCTTTCCTTCTTGGGCCTCACAGGGTTTTTCCAACCTTGGGTCCCTAACTTTGCTAACCCACTGTATTAGGCCGCCAAAGAAACCCCTATAGGCCCTCTTACTGCACCTGCTCTCGTTAAACAGTATTTTTCTAAGCTCTGAGAAGCCCTGGTCTCGGCACCCTCTCTCACCCTACCTAACCCCACTCGACCCTACTACTTATTCACTGATGAATGTTCAGGCATAGCCACCGGCCTACTGGCTCAACCACTAGGTCCCATATATCAAGCAGTGGCTTATCTCTCTAAACAGCTAGATCCTACCATAAAGGGATGGCAGCCATGCCTCTGAGCCCTAGCAGTAGCCGCTGAACTCAAGAGGCCATTAAAATCACCTTAGCCCAGCCTTTGACTGTCTTCTCATCGCATCGCCTCACTGACCTTCTCAGTCATCGGTCTCTTGCACTTCTAGGCCCTTCTAGGGCACAGCTTTTCCACTTACTCTTCATTGAAAACCCTCACATTGTTCTGTCACCCTCCCCTCATCTAAACCCGGCTACTCTCCTTCCTCTTCCTTCCACACAGGGGTCTCCATCTCACTCCTGTCCCCAACTTATAGAAGATCTCTCTGCTCCCCTGTTCAACCTCACAGACACGCCGATCCAAAATGCTGAACGCACTTTATTTGTTGATGGCAGCTCTATTGTCGGACCCCATGGCCAGTGACAGGCGGCCTATGCTGTTGTCACTCTGACAGACATTGTTGAGGCTCAGAGCCTCCCCTTAGGGACTACATTTCAAAAGGTTGAACTCATAGCCCTAACTAGAGCCCTCCATCTCTCCAAGGGCATGATTGTGAACATCTACATGGATTCTAAATACACCTTTCTTATAGCTCACACCCATTCAGCTATCTGGCAGGAGTGGGGCTTCCTCACCACCAAGGGCACGCCTATCATTAATGGCCCTCTTATCCACAAACTCACTGAAGCCTTACAGCTTCCCAAACAGGTAGCCATCATTCACTGCAAGGGACACCAGTCCCTTGACAATCCTGTAGCTCATGGCAATGCTCGTGCAGATGCTATCGCACGGAGTCTCACCGCCCGGCCGCCGGCCCCTGTTCTTTTCCTCACCAACCCGACTAACCTTACTCCCTACCCGAACAGACAGAACTTCTTTCCAGGGGAGGATCCCGCACGCCTAAAGGGTGGATCTTCCTCAATGGACGACTAGCACTTCCTCAACACCAGGCGGCTGCTATCGTCACCCAGGTCCATCAAACCCTCCTTATTGGGCCCAAAGCTTTATACCGCTTTTTAGAGCCCCTCTTTTACCACCCCCCTCCCCAATCTGTAATTCAACAGGTCCACGCTGAGTGTTCTACCTGTTCCAAAACATCTTCTCAAGGTGCCATCCGATCCCGTGCCACTACCCACCAGCTCCGCGGCCACCAGCCTGGCGAAGATTGGCAAATTGACTTTACCCACATTCCCAGACACTGGTCCTTTCAGTTTATTCTAACCCTTGTTGACACCTTTACAGGTTGGATAGAAGCCTACCCCACTGCTAAAGAAACGGCTGACGTGGTCGCCTCTACTTTGCTAGAACACGTCATCCCAAGGTTTGGCCTCCCCAGGACCATTCAATCTGACAACAGTCCTGCCTTTGTCTCCAGGTAGTCAAGTTGTCTCTGAAGCTCTGCACATCACCTGGAAGCTCCATATCCCATACTACCCCCAGTGTTGGGTAAGACTGAGTGAGCCAATGGGCTCCTCAAGGATCAGCTCACCAAACTCTCCCCAGAGGCTTGAGTATCTTGGCCTACTCTCTTGCCTCTGGCTCTTACCTGCCTCCAGGTCTCACCTCGCACCCCTTCTGGTCTCAGCCCCTTTGAACTCCTTTACGGGAGACCCTTTCTCCTCACTCATGACTTATCCATAATTCCCCCTCCACTGATCTCCTATCTACCTTATCTCTCTCTTCTCCGGAGTTTACTCAGACAGCACGCCAGACAGCATGCCAGGACTTGTGCCTCCCAGCCCCTGCAACAGATCCAGCCACCAGACCAGCTTCCTCGAATACTGATCCGCTGTCTCCGGGGGACCAGGTCCTTCTCAAGGAGCTACAGCCTCTGTCACTATAACCTTGGTGGCCAGGCTCACACCCCGTCATACTGACCACACCGACAGCTGCCAAACTCCTGGGTCTCCTGGGTCACCAGTGCTCGTACTATCTCACTTGCCTGAAGCATGCTCCACCCCTCGATGCATGGTCTGTTGAACCCCTGGGGCCCACCAGGGTCCTCCACCGCCAGCCTTCTGTCTCTCATTCTCCTCTTAACCCTTTACCTACTCCCAAGTGACCTGGCCATTGCCCCTACACAACCACAGGCCACGCCTCCCTTTCGTTGTTGGTTTTTTCTCCGTGAGACCTACCAAGACCAAAACTCCCAGTGGGTTTCACAGCTCCTCCCAAACAACTAATGCCTGGGCACTTCCAGGAGGTTTTTTCTGGTGTAATGGGACTCGCACACAAATCCTATCATCCCCCAGCTCATCTGATCTTTGTCTCCCTGTAACTTTAGTACCCTAACTCACCCTCTATAGTCAGGCAGAATTCCACATCCTCTACGCCCCTCCCAGCACTGGCTGTCCTCGCCGAGCAGTATTCTTCCCCCTAGTAGTCGGAGTTTCCCTAGCATCTTCACTGGTCGCCACCAGCCTGGGAGGGGATGCACTAGCCCATTCTGTCACTGTCACTAGAGACCTGGCAGAAAAGCTTCAGCTTGCAGTTGACGCCTCAGCTCAATCCCTAGCTTCACTCCAAGGCCAAATCGCCTCAGTAGCTCAGGTAGCCTTACAAAATCGCAGAGCCCTAGACCTTCTGACAGCGAAGTCTCTTCCTTGGGGAAGAATGTTGCTACTATATCAATGAATCAGGTTTGGTTGAAACTAATGTAAATACCCTTTCTAAACTCAGTGTCGACCTTTGCCAGTCCCACCGAGAGGATGAGGCACTCTCCTCTTGGTGGAGATCCAATCTCGTTACCATAGTTGCACAAATTCTAGGGCCTATCCTTCTCCTCTGTCTACTACTAATATTAGCCCCATTTTTACTCCGATTCATTCAGGAACACATCCGTGAAGTCTCCCGAATCACGGTCAACCAGCTACTTTTACATCCATATGCTCGTCTCCCCACCGAAGTCCTGGCCTCAGACCCCCATCCTCTTCGCTCCTGGTCAGCAGGAAGCAGCCAGATTTGACTTGGCGCCTCTATACCAAAGAGGTCGGGATGTTAGGTCAGCGGGGGAAGGGCCAGCCAGATACCTGCCTGGAGACTCCCCAGCTTGACACAGGGAATCCAGGCCTGAATAGGGCCCACCCTCAAGCCCTAGGCGTCACCACCCTAATCCTGAGGCTCAATTAGCATTGATTAACGATTAATGTTCCCCACCCTAAACCCCTACCCCCACATAACCCATAGAAGCCACGCCCTCCCACCCCAGGGCCAGACTTCTCTGGCCCCTCTCCTCTCTGGACCAGAGAACCTCCCCTGGGAGAGCTCTCCCAATAAATGCTGCTTCTAAACTTCTGTCGGCGTGTCACGCGTTTACCTTACAACTACTTTATGTATAGAATATCTCTGAAGCAGTACAAAATAATTATTACCTCTAAAAAGCAGAAGTGGTGATTGAGAAACAATAGTGGAAGAATTACTATTCTCCGAATATTTTTTTAAAAAATCATATATATTATGTTCATATATAATTTATTAGAAGTTGTTTTTTAAAAGCCTTATCTGGAGAAATGAGCAAAAATAGTCAATGAAATTTTAAAAAGTAAGCTTAATAAGTTCCTAATTTAATCTGATCTTTAAGCATATAGGTACAATTATTAAATACACGTGTTGTACTGGTGCAAGAAGAGAAAGAGAGCAATAAGATAGAACTGTAGCTTGGAAATATAGATCTCGATTAAATATGTGTATATATTATAGAAATAACTTTTTGTATTATATACAATAAATTTATAAATGACAAATAAGTCATCACGAATTAGAAAAGAATTAAGATTTTCAATTTGCTATACAAAAAGAAGCTTTAAAAATAAAAAGTTAAGTTTTTTGTAGATGAGAAAATTTCTAAAGTAAAAACTAGTGTAGATAAAATCTTTAGATATAGAAATATTGCTTTTTAGGTTCTTCATTTCAAAGAGATATAGACAACATAAAAATGTAAAACCTTAGAATAAACATTTGCAACATAAATTATAAAAGGTTATTATTTGAAGTGTTTTAAATTTGTTATATATCAATAAGAAATTGAAACAACCTAATAGAGAAATGGGTTCTGAAAACAAATAGGAATTTCATAAATGTAGAATTACAAATGGTCATTAAACATATAAAAATATTCAATCTCACTTGTAATGAAAAACCTAATTTTGCTCTAGCTTGAGATAGTAATTTTACTTCTTTTTGTTTAGTATGCAAACTTGTAACATAAATATGAAGAAACAATTAGCATAAATGTTTCAATTTTATGACCAATATTTTTCATGGTAAATTAGCTAGCTGTCTTTCACCTGTGTGCCTTGATATGAATCACTCCCTGTGAATATATTCCTATCGACAGTACATTCCAGTGCTACTCTAGAACAAGCTAGGAGTTTATGTCATGTATCAGCAATCAGGAAGGGCAGGATAAAGAAACCTGAAGCCCCTTCATGGTCACATAATCTGAAGAGAAAATTACTTGTCAGATCAAGGTCCACCTGCCCTAGTCCGATTTCCAGTTTGTGACAGTTGATCTCTTTTTAGACCCTGATTCCAGTAACTCAGCACATCACATTCACATGTATAGGTAGTCTGCTGGGCCTCAAATTTAACCTTTCACACAGCCTCTGACTATAATGTCTTTCACAGCTTTTACCATCTCAGTAGAGTTGAGATTCTCTGTTGCAAAACCACTACACCTGTTTTTCAGGAATTCTGGGCCTCCTTTGTGTTTTCCTTTACTGTGGACTTTACCTCTGTCCACAGAAGTCTGTTGCTTTAATTTATTCTTTACTTTTAGAGCAAAGTTCTCCTGGAAGGCCATCACATACCATTGGTTATGGAGATCTCTATCTAAGGCCTTGTGATAAACCGCTTAACTTGCACTAAGGGCCGTAAGTTTTGAACCTTTCTTTTATCTTGCATGCTATTTGTCTGCTTGGGATTCCTACACTATACCAGTAATGTGATTTATATCCTTGCTTGGTATATCTTCAAGCTCTGAGTTCTTGAAGTTGATAATGTTTTAACTCACAGCTTGAGGTGGGTATTTTTCTCTCCACAAATGGTCTCCAACTTATGATGGTTGGACTTAGAATTTTTTCAATTTTACGATGATGGAAAAGCAATATGCATTTAGTTGAAACTGTACTTTGAATTTTTATCTTTTCTGGGGCTCATGGTATATGGTAAGATACTCTTTTGTAATGTTGGGCAGCATCAGTATTCCACAGCTTCCATTCAGCCATGTGATCACGGGTAAATAACCAACACTCTACAGTGTATTATTGTGTTAGGTGATTTTGCCCAATTGTAGACTAATGTAAGTATTCTGAGCACTTACATTAGACTAGGTAAGCTATGATGTTTGGTAGGTTAGGTGTATTAAATACATTTTCCTTTTATAATATTTTGAACTTAATGTTGGGTTTATTTTATCCCATTATAAGTCCAGGAGAATCTGTACTGTGATATTGGCCATCTGGTGGAGATTTTCTATCCCTTTTTATAAATAGAGCAGAGCTGTCCTATCTCAGGTCTCTAAATGTTTGTCCATGAGATCTTAACAACATGAGCCCTAAGACATATGTCTGTTACAGAGTCCAACTATCTATCCCTTTCTTCCCATTATTGCTTCAACTTCTGCTCTATGACTCTGGAATTATTCCCTTTTTGATACCTGATGATGATATTAATTTCTTCCTTCTGAGTTCAGTCATTCAATAGCAACTTCTGACACTAAAATAATTTTCCAAGTTAAAATGTGAGTGTAAAATGATACAATGATGGAGATATCAGAAATCATGGAAAAAGAACTTATGAAAGTTATGTTTTCAACATCATTGGTGACATCAGTCTGCTGCTATACTAAGTGAGAAACACAGCAGATCTATCATACATAGTTTAGTTGTGACAGAGATGAGTTAGTGGTAAATGAACATTCTCACTGAAATGATATTATTAAAGTTCAACCTGTCTCACTTTGTACTTTGAAGTTATCAAGACCACAAATCAGTCTGCATCCTATGACTAGTCCAGAAATTCCAGGATGAATTCCCCTTGGCCTCATGTTTTTGTGAATGTGGACTCTCTCAGTTGTCCATTGTCCCTGTTCTACAATTTTTTGCAGAATTTGGTAATAAGCAATGGCTACTAGGAAAAGAAGTTTATAGCGAAGACTCAGAGCCTCCTTCCATTCCCCTATACTATGGCTAATTTCAAGAATTTCTGAAAAGATATTGCTTGGATAACGTAATAGGCAATAAAAGTCAAATTCCTGAAATAAATGTGCTGAAAAGGTAATAAATCTGTATGAAAAAAGGTATAGAAGTGCCAGTACACCAGGATTTGTCATCAATTAACATGTCAGAACATTTTCAGACCTATACTGAAAGGAAAAATTTTCCCTTGTTTATTCTGGTGTGAGTGACTTTTTAATTTATGTCTGACAGTCTTACATTAACAAAAATTAGCATACGAAAAACTTTACATGGATGACACATAGGAAAAGCCATGAGACATAATTTTAACTGCAATAAGATTTGTGCTTCCTGTTTTATTTATGCTGCTGCTCAACAAGCTAGAACAAATGTACCCATACTTTTGAAGCCAAGAAAAATCTTGTGTCTAAATTTTACATCAACATGTACTTGTACTTGTACAAGAGGTTTTAAAAGCAATCTGTTTGAAAATCTCTAGTGCTGAATATTTCAGGTCCCCCCCCCATTTTTAAAAGCATAAAGAAAAAAGTAATATTCTTTCAAAAAAAAATGATTGCATCACTTGCTTCATCTCTTCTATCAAAGATCTCCAAGAGTGTGTTTCTGTGACTAATTGGGGTTGGGAAGGAATGTTAAATATCAGTTCCTAAGCACTGCCCATTGGAATTCTGATTTTCTTGATCTGTGTTGGCACCCAGTAATCTTCATTTTAATCATCCCCCATCCACATGATTTCTGTGCACACTGAATTTTGAGAGCCACTGATACAGAGGCTACGTTAAAGAGCATGGTAGTTGGTACCATGGTACTTGGGTATTCAGATTATCCAGGTTTCTTTGGAAGTTGGTCATTTCTTTCTTTCTGCCAGATCATGGTAACTGTTAGAAGAACAACTGATGCTAATGACTCAGTGAACAGTTTCATTTAAGCTACATGTAGTATAGGCAATTGGAATTAAAAATGTATCATCCTGCAGTTTAAAATTCATATGCTGGAAGTGCAGGATTAAATTAGGAATATAAACAAATTTTCAAGGACAAAAGCACCAGAGGAGAGATTGAAATGTAAATGAATATGAAGATTTTTAAGACTCATATGGGATTTTGATAATTAAGTAACCCTAATTTATCTAATGGGAATTACAATTTTCTGAAGGATTAGGTAAGAACTACACAAATTACTTGAATTTATATTTCAAGTAATCTGATTATTAGAAAATGGATAGAAATAACCTATAAAATGAATAGTTGAAATTACACACAAAGTTATCATTCATCAAAGTATTTGCATAAGTTGTTGGGCAGTCTAAAAAATAATACTTGGTGAATAAGCCAACTTTTAAACTTTATGTTATTATGATAGAACCATGAATCCATTTTCACTATTTCTTTTTGTTAGGTCGGCGGGGGAAGGGCCAGCCAGGATGCCTGCCTGGAGACTCCCCAGCTTGACACCCGGAATCCAGACCTGAATAGGGCCCACCCTAAAGCCCTGTCACCACCCTAATCCGGAGGCTCAAATAGCATTGATTAACAATTAACGTTCCCCTACCCCCACATAACCCATAAAAGCCACGCCCTCCCACCCCAGGGCGCGACTTCTCTGGCCCCTCTCCTCTCTGGACCAGAGAGCCTGGGGAGCCCTCTCCCAATAAATGCTTGCTTTTAAAATTTCTGTCGGCGTGTCATGTATTTACCTTACACTTAAAAAAAAAAAATTCATTGTTGAGATATTTTTACTTTTTAACCTTTTTTCATATAGAAAACAGTTATTCAATTTTAGATTTGAAAATGGGTAAGCCCCTATGCTCCTGTAAACCAGCATATGAGCAATTTTTAAAGTCTTATTCTATTCTTCATTTATTCGTATTTTATTACACATTTGTCTAAAACAAAAATTCAAACTACAGTAATTTTTATTTTGGTTTGTTTTCATAAATGTTGACATTTATACTGTAAAAAAATATAATATAAAATGGGCCACTTTAAAATGGAGTCTGAGCTGCCATCCCAGAGAAACTGCCTTGTGTGTCTCACTCACACTTTGGGAATGTTAAAACTGGACAAAATAACCTTTGAACAGGGCGTAAAGAAGCATTGTATTCTGAATAACTGTTTGCAAAGATAACAGGAAGTCAGAAATTATGACTACCAAATTGAAAATTATAGACATTCTTTAGAATTAGCTTCAATATATTAGTTTATCTGAACCTATAAAAATTATTTTCTTAGTTTGTTAACACCCATAGAAATCCCTTCCTTCTATTCATGTAATTATTCTCTTTTGCATAGATATCCCTCACCTGCCTTTACCACCTAATCTGAATACTATTTGGGTTTCTGCTGAATCAGCATCTCAAATGCTAGTTGCCTCTCACTTAGGCCTTTTATTTTTAGATTTATAAAACCAACTCATAGAACATACTGAAAAAATTATGAAGCAAACTCGTTGAGATAAGGAGAGTCCAATCATAGTGCACAGTGGCTTTGCAGAAGGTTATTTCATCAGGAATTTTATGTCATAAATTTTACCCATATATGTAAACATTGTACCTTAATTTCCCAATCAATACCCAGAATACCAAAAAACTCTTAAAATGTTTTCAGTTGTTTTACCATAAAGCAATTCAGAGCTTTATGTCATCACAAATAGTGTCCACAAATTTAATCACAGCATAATATACAATGAAATTCTCTGCTTCAATCCAATTTTTAAGTTAAAGAAAATTGAATTGAGCTCAATCTTTCACTTGTTCAGTATTAAAATGTGACTTGTTTTATAAAGACACCTTTTTTCAGCTTAGCTTCAGCTTGCAGTTTCATGAGCAAAGTGGAGCCGCATTAAGTATTCACCAGCTGTATCCAACTTGCTGTCCAAAGTGATTTTGAGATTGACATGAAAGAATGTTTCAAGCTAATTTAATTTAGACCTTTGGGTTCTTTCTCTATTCTATCTAGTTAAGACTTTTCTGTTGCAAAAGAGACCGATGATTTTCTTTCAAATTGTGCATGATAGTTTTGGAAGACACTGGGTAAAAATGACGGTTTTGTGCATTGTTATCTTGGGGGCTTTTTTCACCAAAGAAATGCCAAAATTTTGGATCATGTGTAGCTTCACAGCAATAAAACAGATCTTTAATTATCTAAGTACCTCAGAATTTGTAGATCTATTGCTGCTTCTGGCCACTACAGGTTCTCCATTTGTGAACAATGAACTTTTCAAGTTCATTGCAAGAGGCCGAATGGACAATTACTTTTTTTTCCGACATGCCTTATGATTTCGGAATTTTTCTCATTAGGGATATTTTTTCTATAAGCATGTGAGTTAAATGTCCTGTGTGAAGTATACAAAGAGCAATATTTAAAACACAGAATTTCCAGTTCATGTGCGTTATCTGTCAACTTATTGTAGAACAGTGGAACTCTACATGTTTAATAAGAAAAACATTTGCTATATAGCACAAGTCTGGCAAGTGGTGAAACTGATTTATGGGAGTCACAGATTTATGTAATCAAAAGTTAAAACTGCCACCAGTTTATGAGGTTAGAAATTAATTTTTCAGAAAAATCTGTGCAGGACTTCTGGAAAGCATACCTTTCAGCATAGTCATGTGGGTTCTTAATTGCAGATCCAGGTGCTCTCAAGCTATTTTTAAAAATAGAGGCAGGGGGCATATTTTTCTGTCACTCATTTTAAGAAGAATGAGTTGAGAAACATTGGAAGTTGTGCTCACTCACAGGAGGCTCTCTAGTCTTTCAAGTAACTTGCTTACACCAAAGCACTGGTTTGAAGACAAGCCCGTTTGCCCAGGCCACCTAGACAGACATGAACCAAACAGAAATGTGTGTCAGGCTCAAGCAGTAGACTAAGAGATGCCAAGTTTCGACTCCTCTCTCTTTCTTACAGACTTCCTTTTACTAAAGAACCCCTTCTTCCTATTAAATGCTTTGTTATTTCTTAAGCAAATTCTTGTTGCTGGAAAGTCTGTCATTTGGCATAAATTGTTGCCTAATATAGTCTGTGAAGGAAGCCAACCTTTTTCTTTCTTCTGTATCATAAAAACATATTTGAATAAAAGTAACAGTTTACTCAGAGGATAAAATAAAAAAAGAAGGAAACTAAATCATGATGAAAGAAGGAAGAATTGGAACTCTTTGTCGAGTGGTAATTTAGAAAAGAAAGTGTAGTCATGAGGATTTCTATTTATAGCTTGACAAAGGAAAAGATCAAACACTCAGACAAACAGGTTTGTCTGAGAGAATTTGAACCCACAGTAATATGGGTTCTTAAAGTTATGTCCTTGAAACTTTTAAAATTTAGGTGGAGAAAGGAGAGTAATCATAACTTCACTCTTAAGGTGTTGAGTACCTAATATCATCAGAATATTCCAAGTGCTTAATAATTGTAATTGAGATTTAGGTTGAGAGACAAGAGTTGTGATAATTTCGAATTATAGTCAGTTCTGTTTTAATGCTTGTTTTAAAAGAATGAATTTATTTCAACATAAAGGAACTATTTAGTGTAACAGGATTTAGTGTCTGCTGTCCCATGATTTCATTTGATAGAACCACTATATGAATGCACAGTGTTGAGCTGAGTGACATAAACTGCACAAAACATACACACATATGCAAATCTTAAACATGTACCAGATACTTTGATTCACATTTACGTTATGAGTTATACTCATCTACATCTGCTGTAACTTTTTATTCAGTATCTATAATCCTTCCTCTATCACTTGACAATAACTCACAAACTATGACTTTTCTGACACTTCCACAAGCAAACTTCAGATGTTTTTCAAGGTAAAGTATCTTGTAAATTTATACATACTCATTTATTTATTTATTAACTATTTAACATGTATAAAATTGTGCTATTTTTTTATTAGGTTTATTTTTCCCCCTAAGTTACAAAGTTTTTGAACATTGTATTCCTTAACCACATTTTTCCATAAGTCTGGTGGTTTTATTGCTCAATTTTGCAGCATGATGATTTTCAGGAAGGCGTATGTCATATTATAACAAAACTGGCTATTGATTGCCAATAAGAGTTTCAATAGCAGTTTCAAATATTTAATAATTATAAGTAATATTTATTGAAAGAGTACTGTGTTCTAGATATTTTATATACATTAGCTATCTAATTTAACTTAATCCTAAAATGGCCCTACAGGTTAGGTATAATTATTACCCTCATTTTATAATGGAGGCTACTAAAATTTAGAGGGATTAAATAGTTCATTCTTCATCATGTAACTACTAAACAAGTGGGATTCAAAAACCCAGCTCTCTGGGATCACAGATCTTGCTTCAAACAACACTGGCCAAGCTGCAGCCATGAACAAGTACTAATGGTCCAAGTACTGTGCTGAGTGAAGCAGGCCTTGAAACTGGACAGCCTCAGGGTTAAATCCAGGTTCCACCATTTACTAGCTGCATATCACTGAACAAATTATTTAAACTTTATAATTTTGGTTTCTTAATCTGAAAAATAGAAAGCAATCATATATTATAGTTAATATTAATTGATCACTTACTGTTACCCTCAAAAAACTCTAGGAGATAAATATTATCCCTTTTCACAAATAACAAAATTTAGATTTAGAAAAGTTAAGAAACTTGATGGATAGAGGTGGGATTTAAGCCTTAGTCAGCTAAATTCCAAAGACGGGTCTCTTTTCCTACTGTTCACCACAGCCACCATTAAACCTGCTCCTGGCTATCTCTGAGGATTGAAACAGATGCTATATGTATGTAAATTACTTAGCACTGTGCCCAGTCTGTGGCATGAATGTATGAATGAACTCCATTATTAATCTAATTACCTCTGAAATTTAAACATGAATCATTATAACACAAGGCAGAATGCAAGCACCATTGGTCTTTTGTTCTGTTTTTGTTTTATTAATATAAGGATGCCTAGGGAGAGATGCATTTGTAAACATCATAATTTTTCAAGGAAAAGATAGCATTAGAAAAAAATTAGGATCTTGGCAGATGGATGAAAGAGGGTAACATATGTAAAGGCAACAGCAGAGACCTTAACACAGAAATGGTGGGGTCTGCGTGGGGAGCGCGGCAGGGCAGATGAGAAAGGGAGACCCCTGACCCTCCTCCAGGGCCAGGGCCACACTGCTGGGAGAGGAGTCTTTCCTAAACATCGACTACAATAGGAAGTCAGCATCTGCTTTTGAGCAGGGAGGCAACATAAGCGGAGTTGAACACAGAAGACAACTCTGGCAAAGACTGTAACCGAGAGCCAACGAGGGCGTGGGCAGGGCAGTGTCTGAGTCATCATCGGAGGCTGCCAGCTTCCAGGTGAATGTGGGTTCTCCTAACGAGCACATTCCTGGGCAACCCGGCCGGAGTTTCTTTATGGTTTGTGCAGTTTGTAGTCCAACGAGGCCCTCTAAAGGCATCTTGTTGACTAGACTCAGAACAATTCAGATGAGGCAGGATCTTAAAATCAACCAAGTCAAAGAAACCAAGGGTGCAGACTTGAAAGCCCATAGGAACCTGGAATGATGAGCATGTGACAGAAGCAGGCTGAGTGTCTAGGGCACACTCCTAACCAAAGCTGTATAGGAATATAGGGCCACTGCTCTATGTCTTCTAGTCTACAAAAGAAGCTAGAAAAGCTAGATTCTTGTAGGAAAACATCTTGATTTCTAGATGTGAGCTTGATTTCAAACAAACACTGGGAAAACCAAAGTAAATACATCTGCTTGCTGGATCTGCTTTATTGCTGCTTATTTTCAACATGCAATTTCCAACCAGGAAGGGAATGTAGAGACCACCTGAAGAATCTACCTTCACCACTCAACAGACAAGAATATCATGTCCAAGGGGCCCCAGCAAAGTTAAATAATCACACAGCTGGACAAGATTATAAGTCCTTTAGGTGTTCATTGCACAGATTTTTTAACATTGCTTGCAAATTTTGCCCTAAGCTGGATCATCACCTCTTTTTCTCAGAGGTGTATGTGGGGCTAAGAGTAAGATTGAGGGTAATATAGTGAAAGGCTATTGATGAGATTTTTACCGAAGTGTGAAAACCACTCATTCCTCATCCCGTCACCAAACTGAGCCAGGCGTGTCCCAATTAGGGTAATATTAGTGCCAAAGAACCCTTGTCTACATTCTGGGGTCAGGTATTCCCAAGTGACCTTCTTGTCTCTTGAGTCCTCACGGTAAACCAAAGTTCATTTATAGTCTAGAGTCTCTCCCCAGACTGTACATTCACCTGTCAGCAGGCACCTGAGGCCTGTTTTGGTCCCACTTTAAGGATGGTATGCATATTTAATATTCTGCAGATGGCAGTAGGGAGTTTTTGTGGTTGATCCATGACAAAATTTAATATGTTATATATTTTAATGAAAAGAACTTTTTTCATTTGCATAAAAATCACTTGGGTATATCTCTAAGTTCAAGAAATTAACCTTCAGCAGTAATATTTTTCATAAAATATTGGGAAGAATCACCCTATAGAGTTTAGATGAGAGACTTCGGCATCAGAGTTACCCGGTTCAGATCTAGGCTCTGCACTTCAAGTCCATTTCACTTTGAAACAGTGAATTGCCTTCCCTAAGCCTCAATTACACACAGGCATGGATTAATTACTATGATGCTAATAATGCTTTTCAAACATTGTAAGTGACCATAAATGGCAGCTATATTACACAATTGCTTCATCTTGATTTGTGAACTTAATGTTGACTCAACATTTTTGTGTGATTTTGAAGATTTAGTGGTGTAATTCTTTCCAGAAAGATGTGAGACCTACTTAACATCCTCTTAAAGATCAAAAGTACTGTGAGTTTGGTAGCTGCTTGTCGTGGTCTTCACCTAATTTCAATCTAAATAATATATGCTCCAATAATATCTGAGACATAAAAATTACAAAGAAAGGACCTGACATATATGAATAAGGTCTGACTAAATAATTCAATTCTCCTTGTTACCATGTAATCACATTCCTAATCTTTATGAGATGTCTCTTTGGAAGCTGTGGGTGTTGTCCACAATCTGGAATATCTGTCATGTTTAGCTTTGGCAGAGGAGTAAAATATAATGAAGAGACACATTTATTCACATGGATATTCTCAAGGGGCCTAGCCTTTGTATTCTTAGGAAATTAACTGCTCAGGCTCTTGTACTCTGAGCTATACTTTCATTGATTGAATAACTAACAGAAATTGCAGCTAAATTTGGAAGATATGCTTCTGAATGTGCTACTGAATAGGGTTGCACCAAAGATTTGGACAGAAATGTGGACTCACCTAGGTAAGCATTGTCAGACTCTGACAAATTAAATTTAATACTTCCATGTCACTTTGGCAGATGCTAGTATCCTGATGTCATGTAGTCATGATGTAAGCCAGAAAGAGTGATATTTTGCAATAGTGAGATTCTGATAACCTTTCCTATGTAGTTTATCAATATTTATAGTGTGTTACATTTTGTAATGCAGAAAAGTTAAATGGCTTACTCCTGGCCTCCTGCAGAAAGAAATTATCCTTATGTTCAACATCTAAAACTTAAATCACTGGTGTTTGTTTTGTGATTTTAAGACATTTTTTCCATTACATAGAATGAATAAAATCTTCCTGATGTCATCAAAATGGACATTTTAAAATTAAAGGATTAAATCTGTATTGTGCCAGTAAGCATTAAAAGATGAACTATGTTACAATTTCATCTAGTTTATTATAAAAACATAATAATACAACAAAGCTAATTTGGGGAAAGAAAATACAATAACAAGCAGGTAGAATTCCTTTTTTATAAATTTACTAGCTTGAGTATGACTAAAATTATAGTGTTTGCTCTCACTCCCATTATGCTTCAAAATGCTAACTAATGAAGACTCATGAATGTTCTCAAAGAACTGAAGGACAGACACAGAAAGGAGACAAAACAGGAACCGAAAGTCATTGATGAACCCCCTGGCCAGTTTGACTTAGTAAAAAAAGCCAGAAACATGTTCTTATTTCTTTCTTAAATTATCTACCCCACCTAATGATCCATAGGTTGATAGCCGAAAATGTAGTTCTGATACAAGGGCTCCACTGGTAGGCTTTTTTCAGGGTCCTAATGCACATAAGAAAAAAAATAAAAGATGAAACAATTTACAGAACATCATGTATTTATGCATTTCTCTACTTAAGTCCTGATTACCTACATTAATATTGCCAGATGGGACTCTAGTGCTTTAGGAATGCCAGAGACTCCTTCCTGCAAATTTAACACAAAGAGTTACAGAATCACAAGATTATTGTGTATGGCCGACTATGTAAAAACAGATGGCTTCTCATGAACCACTCTCTAAATTTCTGTACAAACTTAACTGTGTGTATTTTATACTGTTAATGCATAGTTTTCCACAGGTGAATCCAGACTCCAGCATTAATTACTCTTTTCTTTCATCAGGAGGAAGTCCTTAATGAAGCTTTATTGTTTCTTCCTGGACTCTCCCCTGCTTTTAACACCTTTTTGAAATCCTCAGGAAGAGCATAACTTTCTAGGTGTGGTTGCTGGAGTCACTGGGAGGAACCTTTACCTCCCCACTCCTTCGTATGATGTAACCTTTACATACTTTGGACATGCAGAAACTGCTGACATGCAATGTATCTACCTTAAGTTCCTCTGAAGGCAAACAAAGCAAGTGAAATACCTTCTACTCAAAGGAAAGCAGAATGTAAAGTTTTGTTTAGGAGTGAATGAAAACTCGTAACTTAAAAAAATCGGAAGCCTTGTTATCAGGCTATCATTGTGAGATGTTTGAGCCTCTTTTCACCTATCCCATCGTCAAAATTCGTTTATCTACATCACAATGGGAGAAAAGCCCAGAGTTTTAGACTGAATCTAAAAGAAAAATTGTAGCTATTATTTTTAAATCTTATGTTTACTTCCTTTAAAAACAAAATTTTAAATTATTATTTTACAGAACAAACACTAAAATATATACCTAAGATGATATTCAGTGGTGCGTTTTGGGTTTAGAGGAGGGGTTGAGAATAATCCCACTTGCAGCACAGATATGGAAATTTTTCTTCTCCCACTGTCAAATTTTAGAGCTAGAAGGGCCTTGTAGAAAATGAAACTGAAACTCAAAGAAATTAAAGGTCCTGCCCAAACGTATTCTAACTGCAAAGAAGAAATATGATTAAAGAGGAAGAACCTTACTTCCCAAATAGTTATTTCTACAAACTTTTCATTTTCTTTCTCTATGTGTGAATCTGCTATCAAGTATTCAGAAATGGTAAAGAACGCTTTCACATGCTGTTGGCTGATAAAAAACAATTCCTGTGTCAGATTCCTCAGTTTCTCTTTCAGGGCCAACTGTAGAATTTTATTTATTAGTAGAATTCTAGAATTTCAGTCCAAATGGAACATTACCAGGAAATTCCACTAATAGGAGGAAGTGATGAACATAAGCATTAGGAGACCAATGTCCAACATGTTTTATAATCCATTCAAAAACAGAAACATTTTGCCTACTCAGGGCTTGATCTCCAGATACCTTTCAGTTGTTAGAAACTCTTTAGTTTATTTCATATTTCACATATAAAGGCTCCGCAGTGTTGTCACAAGCTGTGTATGACGTATGATGTATGTTTGCCTCGGACATTCCATTTTCTTATCTCTGGCTTAGACTCCAGGCACATATTTGGTTCACTGAAGGTGCCATAATGCTGATCTCTTCCTAATAGTTGACATCACATCCTCTGAGACACCATAAAAGTAGCATTTTTGAGATTAGCTCCACAGAGCAGTGGTCCAAAAAACTGGTAGCAAGCACATGAAGAACCCAAATGTGACATTGGTTTGGCTTATACAAGGTTGATCATTATTCTCATAAAAATTCACATCTGACATGGTCACAAGCACAATGCTCAGTCTCTCTGCAGTGAGAACAATAACCACACAACAACAGCAACACACCCGAAGTAGTCCTATGAACTTGACTTCTGTTACTGTAAGCTGGATTCATGGGATCCCATGGCACCCCCAAAATGGCAAAGTCTAAAGATCACTGTTGAAATTTATCCTCTCATTTCATCATGATCCCAACTTCCGTTATTTTCTAGTCCAGCCAGTGTGGGAAGTTTTATTTCTTTTGAAGATTTCAATCTTGGGCCTGCTGATTTTTAGAAATGCCTCATGAAAATTTCTTACAAAGGCATCACAGTGGTCTTCCTCCGGAACAGAAATTGTAAGGCGATTTCAATTTTAGACACCTAAAACAGAGCATTGATTTCAATGTGAATGTGACTGCTGTCTGTATATAAGGGTTCTATAAATGTTCTGATGAAACAGTCGCTATCAGTGCCCCACCAGATCTGCTTTACCCACTGGTAGGTCCATCTCCCAGCATCTATGGGTGTTAACAGGCCAACAACAGCACCCTACTCCAGAGAATTGCCCTTGTCCAACAGCACACTGCGCCTGAAGATTCCTGGGAGATTTCTGGCCCTGTCCTCCATTTCTGCCAAGAGCATCCTGCCACCCATGCTTGATGATGTGGGGTACTAAAGCCAAAATCCCTCACCTTCTTGAAATAGGTCTGTAATGCCATTTAAGTTTGAGATCTGCCTGTGGAGGTAGGCTCAGGTTAGACTTCAGCTAATGCCACGTCTGTGTGTACCTTCTTCTGCCCTAGCTTTCCTTACTTCTTTATAGGTTTTACCTTGGGTATCTCTCAACCAATCACTTGCACAAGAATCCTCATTTTAGGTTCTGCTACTAGGGAACCTGACCTGAGATAGCTGTCTTGTTAACATTAAAAGGTCTACTTGCTTTTTTTTTTCTTTTTCTTGGTCAATTGATGAGATAGATTTTATATTAATTGATTCACAATTAGTATAACAGATTTTATGCTCGGATGCAATTATTTGGCAACCAAAATTTTTCTTATTTTGTACAATCTTGGTCATTTTTAAAATGACAATTTGGTTAATAGAATAAAGCAAGAAAATGCATTTATACTTTTTTTTTTATCTCACATTATTTCTTGATTTTCCCTAGTTACATGGACTTAAGGAAAAAACTACCAGTATGGATAAGCCAGAAATAAGAATTAATATATAAGTAATTTGTGGTTAGTGGATCAAGAACATCATCTCAGGCTTTTAGCTTGACTATACCCTTAATTAATGTCTGGGAGGTAAATCTCCTACATCACAAATTTGCATTTATTTAATACTCATTTCTTGATTTCTTCATTCCACAAATATTTAATGAGTGTCTTTTGTGTGCCAGGCAAAGTATTCATCACTGGAAATATAATTATAAATAAGACACACTTCATATCTACCCTTGTGGGGTGTACTGTCTTCCTCATTCATAACTTTGATGTGGGTAGACAAAATGGGGATGGAGGGATATTGGAAATTAGAGCTATCCCATTGCAACTGCAGGTAAATTTTTACTGCTTGCCTGGGTTTATGAGAAAAGGCATTAAAACAAATATGTAGGAACTTGCCAGATTTATAGTCATATATTCACTAAAATTCTATACATGTCAGTGCCTGGTACATTATAGGAGCTCAGTAAATATTTTTCAAATGAGTGAGTGCCCAATGACTTCATATTTTGTTTTATTTCATACCTCTTTCTAATGTAGCAGTAAAAAATAGCAAGAAAACCACTTAATAATAATCCAACGCCAATCCCAATTGCAATGTATTTTTCATAAGAATCCAAAGCATATGAAGTTAAGGTCAAATGCTCACACCTTTCTCCTGTATAACCAGTAAAACACCTTTGCAAAAAGAAAAAAATACATAATTTTAAAATTCATGATGATAGAAATACGAAGAATTGACCAATTTCAAAGAATGAAAAAATTTCAATGGAAAGTAATTTAAATTAGAAAGTAATTTAAATTAAAGACGCAAGTACCAAATAAAATTCAATTTGTTAAAAGTATTAAAGAAGCTTTATATTTTGCAATAATCTTTTCATTAAGGCCCTATATCAATCCAACTTTTCTCATTGGTAGAAGGAAAAAGTAGTACTTATGCTTGCACACATTGATCTAGAAAATTATTAACCCAATCTTTCATAGGAGGATGCTGAACAAATCGATTATCATAAAAATAGTATCTTAGTTGTTCTAGAACTTTAAATTCCTGAAGCGTTTTTGCCATAGTCTGTTTCATTTCACCCTATAATCAACCCTATGAAAACTCGGAATCATCTTTGCATGTAGTTAAAATGCTGATATAGATGCAGTAGTTTTGAGGTGGAGCTAAAGCTTCTGCATTTTTAACAAGCTCCCAGGTTACACAGAGATACTACTAATCTTGGAACCACATTTTTGAGTAACGAGGATTAGGTAGCTTAGAAAGAGACTCTGTAGATATTGAAATACAAAGAGGATTGGTGAGTCACGTTCAGGTCATGTACTCTTTTTGCTCCATAAAACAGAAATGTGTGGAAATGTACTATGTGAGGCACCAGCGGCATAAATTCACCTTCTCCTGCCTCAGTTCTTTTCAATTACCTGCAGAGGGCTTTCTTCAATTCATGATGGAAGGCACAGACACCATTGATACAATAACTATTGTGGTCTTCCAGGCAAGGATGTGACAACTTTAATGCTATAGGGCCTTTTGTGTAGTCATCTAAGAAAAGGAGAAACAATATTAACTGGTGCGGGTCACATTTTTATAGTAAATGGTAACATATGTAAAGACACTTTTACTTGTAAGAATATTCTATGGCTGCTCTGTCCCTTGGACTATTGATTGATTCCCTTGGAAGGTTATATTTACAAAGGTTGAGTTAATATAATCTAGATATATCATTAATTAATTAGAAGCTGGAGGTAAATTGATTGTTCCATTCTTTAGAAGCTATATAATAAGGTATAGATATGAGTTTGCCAAAAGGTGGCAGCATTGATTCCAGTCCTAGCAGATAGTCTTAAGCAAGGCCTCTCAAATGTATGCCTGAAAACGAATAAGTATAAAAGACCTCACACAATTTTTTCATTTTCCTTTTTTATACCTAAGAAGTCAGCACTTCGGAAAATTTGAATTTATAATTGTGAGGTAATTAACTTGATCTGTCTTCTCTTCTCCCAGAGGAGAGTGAGACAAGGATTCCCCCTTCCTTTTATGTGGACTACCATGAGTAGCTAGTTAAAAAGGGTACATTTTTCATAACTAGTTTCAGAAGAGATTGTTATTACCTATTCACGAAACCAGAAACAGCTTATAGTTCAGGCTCAACATAGTTAAGATAGTACCTTCAAATATTAATTAGAAATTTTACTCCATTAAGAGACATAATATAGTGGGGAAAGCCTTGGAGTTAGAATTTAAAAGCCTGGGTTTTGATTTCGAGCTCTAATCTACACAGGTGACTACACTTGCCAGAACTTTTGTAGTCAAGTGACCAGAGCCTCCTTATGGGAAACTTCCCAAAGGGAAATTATGTTGCGGCAAAGGATATATATTTCAGAATATTTATTCCTCATTCCCTGATATATAAAGATAAATACTTATATCATTCTTGGGGTTTATATAGTGAGAATGACATGGGTAAAACTGTTTAACTGAGCCCTTTTTGGTATATTTTGATTGCTGATTTTTAAATTTTTCTCAACAGAATTAGTGGCATTTTATTTTGTCATTATTATGAATAAACATGGTATGAATATTTCCTCATCCTTAGTTATCATGTTATACCATATTTGCCTTGCTAAGTAGATTAAGGGATTCCTATTTATTTGTTTAAATAAAAAAAGCATATTTAATATTGAAAATATAAATATTGAAAATCTTTAATATTGAAAATATTGAATCTTTAGGTACTAAAATACAAACAAGATCTTGTGTTGTATAACTTCATTTTGGTTGGGGATATACAATGTTATCTTAAAATTCACATTCATTTTGTCAAATATAATGTAGAGAATCTGATTTCTCATTTTAATAATTCTAAAATGGTGAGACTTTCACATTATAAACTGTGATAAGTTCTTGGTTAACCTTGGTTAAGTTCAATTAACCAAGCCTGAACCAGGATCTGCCAGAAAATGTGATGATCTAAAGAAGGCATTTCTAAAGCAAGGGTGTACTAGAGAGACTCATCTTTCCTGTAAGGAGAAGACTATTAGTTATAACTCCGTAAAAAACTTTCTAAGATGCTGGATTCAGATTTTTAAGTTCAATAAAAAGCAAGGTAAACTACAGTTCCCCATCATTATTACCTGTACTTTGGAGAATTTTACTTGCAGCTCCCTATTAAGAAAATAGGTGGTGCTGAGCAGACTGTTGTGAACTCAGTCACAGAGAGAAACCACAGCTTAATTTTCTGCGATATTATCTTTTAATGAAGACATTACTTTTCCTCTTTGCTCAAACACTTAGCAGACATGAAGGTGTAAAGATACAGAAGTTATTCTATAACCCATACTGATTTTATTTTGCAAATTGATAGATATTTAAACATTCAAATGGCAATTTTTAAAAAATTTAAAACAGTTGGTGAAATGATGAATCCTTAAATATTACTGCTTTTTATATTCAGAAACAAAATATCTGACTTAATCTTCTTTTATTCACCTGGCTCTGAAAGCAAAATATGGTTTTTCCTCTGTCCTACGTCAGGTCACCTATCTCCACATCAGGGGGAAGGAGGTGTGTGATCTGCATGAGGATCATAATCACCCAGTGCACACCTCTAAGAGTTCAAACAGGTTTGAAAAAAATGCTTATTTTTAACAGCAGCCAAAAGCTATTCTAATAATAATAATAAAATAAAGAAGACCTATTATCACCATCAATAATAAAAATTAAATAGAAGTGGTTAGAAATATAACCTATGCTAAAACAACAAACTCTCCCAAAACAAACAAGAAAAAATGATATTTCCAAAGATAAGAAGATGTGAATTAATGTTTCATCTCGCAGCCACAACTTCTTTGGCTGCAAAGCTCATAGTCACAGAACAAAACATAATGCCAAAATGGTGACAAACTGCCTCTGAACACCTGCGGGTTATCAGGAACAAAGGAAGCATCAAGCAGAAATTGTGGCATGTTCCACATTCAGGACAGTGAGTAAAGACAACTTTTATTTCTCTCATTTTCTTTACTTCCTCCCTTTAAAAAAAATTCTTTGCTGACACTTTCATTTAACAGCATCATGCTAAAAGAGTTGGTTATTTAATAATAAAATATGTATTTTAAATTTTTCAATGTTGCTTTTATTGCAATCAAAATTTCTCTCAAAAGTTAAAAAGAAGTCACTTGAAATACAAAAGAAGAAAATACCTTCTGTTTTGTTAATTGTCCAGTTACTTTGCTGGGTTGTTACTGTGGGTGTTGCATTCATGGCCACCTCTTCAGTCAATGCTGTCATTGCTATATGAAGTAGGGAAAGGCATCTTTAGCTGGTGAGACTCCTTTTATGTACAAACAACAGATTGAAAATTACTCTATTGTTTCCCACTTGTGCTCTATTTTTAAGTCATTTATATTTGTGTTGCAAAACCTGACTAGGGCAATTTCTTCAGTTTCTCATCCATACCAAGTCAATCGACTACATTATAATGATAGAAAATAGAAACATTAATATTTAAGAGAATGTGAATCTATTCATATACTGATTCAATCACAAGATGTTATTTTAAAGTAGTTAAAATGTATTAACTAATCTTTAGTTTTATAAAGCAAACATTTTAAAGATCTCAAAAAAAGAGATGTCAAAAATATTAGGAGAGGAACATAAATTACATAAATTAATTCACAGATTCCGTGCTCTAATATTTGTCATGAAGAACTGTTAAAACCCAACTTCTCACTAGTTCAGAGTAAACAAACACTATTCACATTTTACATTGATTCAAAATTAACAAAAGAAAAAGAAATTACCTACCGTTGAATAAGAGATAGACTGATATTGGAACTCCGAAAGCCATCTCCTGCAGTTATTAACAGTATCTTGCTCTTATCCTCCTAGACTGACAAGTGAAAGGTTTCTATGGAGCTCTATGAGTCTTTCTTGCATTTATATTTCACGAGGCGTCATCTGGCAGTTCTTACCAATCAAAAAAATATGTGCTTCTGGCAGCAGCATAAAGCCGTGAGGCGCTCACACTCGATTAGGATACCTGTGTTATCTTGCAATGTGATCAAGTTTTCTTTTGAAACACTGATATATTTTTTTTGTAACCTGTGGGCATAATCGGCAAAGTAAAAGTACTTAAAACAACAAGGAAAGGCCCCATTGGTGTAAACAGAGCAGCTCAAGCTCCCAAGTTGCTGGCAAACTACCAGATTCCAACAAAGGCAGTTTTGACATTTGAAAACTAGGAAACAGCATAATCTGTTAATAAAAGAAATATCTCTGAACCTGCAGTCAGTTATAGCTCCTTTCAGTGCAGATTGAGTTTCATGGCAAATGAAGTTATTTTGTAATTTAGTGTCAGGGGAGAACTGACATTTGTGTAAAAACAGGTTTAATATCCCATTTTAGTTTTTGCTATCTAGTTTTATTATTACAAGTCCTGTAAAAAAAAGGTTATTTTTAATAGTATAACATTGCCCATTATGTTTTTCTGCCATTTAATATTTTTCTGAGTAAATGGAATGGGCTACCAAGTTCTGGGAACTACAGTAATTAGATTTGTGTTCTAATGAGTCGGCTAGAGAGGACCAGTAAAGAATCAAAATAATGACAATAATAATAATAATAGTAATAATAATAATAGTAATAAAAGTTTCCATTAAGATAAAATTAAAAGAGTTAGGTTTGGTAATCTAATGAATAAAAAGTTTTAAATTTAACACCACATTCAAATTTTTCTGTTAATTTAGTTGTGATTATTAAAGTGTCATTTTAAAGGCCAAAACATGTACTTATTGCTATTACATATTGTGACTATAAGGAGCTTCCCATAAATTTTCACTTGCCCTAAATTATTATGAATAATTTATAAATATGTTTTGTGAAGGTGTTGTGCCTTTCTCTCAGGAATTTCAATTGCTCATATTTTCTGTACCTAGAAAAGCTGGTTAAGTCAAGATAGGTTATCGTTTGTATCATGTCTACCCAGCAAATTCAATTACTAGAAAGGATTCTTATTACTATGCACATATGAATTTGGCTTAAGAAACCACACAAGAGTGAGCTTGTTGAACTCATTATAACTTGGGCAATCACAACGCACGTCAACATTTTAAAGTTAAAAGAATATATAGTACTTGGCTCATTTTAAATGCCTATATTGTGTACCTCTACTTTTGTGGGTTTTTAAAAACCATTTATTAAGATAATTTCTGGATAATATTTTTCCCAGGCAAATAATATTTGAATTATAAGTCAAATAATCATTTTTTGCATCGTTGGTGAGAATTTAAAATGAATCACTTACAAAGGATTAAATAAACCATCACAACCAGTTGCAGTTTCTAGAGGAAGAAGCTAGGACTAACACTAAATATCTTTATTTCTAAGACCGAGGCAGGAAAGTACAACCTCCATCTTTGCAACTATTAACTTGTGCTTCTTCCACAGTGCTGTGCATCTTACAAAAATTTTTACGCATCTCTCAATTCTCTCTTCAGTAATCCTGGCCCTGACAAATCCAGTGTTTACGATACAGTATACACTCAGTGAAATCTCTCCAGTCAATAAATAAACAATAGGCCTTATTTTTACTCCCATATGGAGACTCAAAAGAATTAAGTGGTTTGCCAAAGGACATGCCCCAAAGTCTAAACTTGAATTCGTGTTCATTTTCCAATTCATAGGTCCTTTCCATTTTCCCAGCTGTGTCCTCCAGTAGGAGTCGGTATACGCTTTTAGAGGCATTCTTTTACATATCTCCTAAAATCAAACTTTAAATAATTACCTTTACCATCAGAATATAAATATTAAAAGAACTGTGTGACTTTCACACACATTTGGGCTGAGAAGAATGGAGCACTGCCTCTCCAGAAGTTTTCCTACTCTGGTGAGCTGAGTCACATCGTATAGAAACTCACCTACCATTTCAGGTTCAACTTTATACTGGAAAATTGCTCTTAAGTCATCTCACATACTTCTTTTCCTCTGGAACTCATGCTGATGGATCCCACTTATGCTCTCTATAGGAGAGTCTCCTGCATTTGTTTCTTCAATCCTCTCATCAGAAAGTCCTTTCCCCAGTCCTGAAGAATGAGGAATATGGGTGTTGTAAGGTGGCCTCATTGATATCTTTATTCATTCTTGATACATGTTAGAGCAGGTTGGAGTGACACAGGAGAAAGGAGAAAGCTAAGAGCTGAGGCACTCCACTATTATTTTTCCTTGCTACAACATTTTATCTTTTAAATTTATTAATCTTTTTCCTCTAGTTATAAACATCTCTTCAAGTATCTTACTCCCCTTCCCTTATCTTCTCCTTTTTTTCTTTCTATTTCCTTTCCTTTTTATTCTCTTTTCCTTTCTCCTCTCCTTTCTTGTTTTTTCACTAACTCAACCAAAATTTGTTGCTGGACACTGGGAGGAAATGGTCACTATCCATTGCTTATCTCTCTCTAAAATTATTCTGTAATTCTCATGAATTTAATTGTCATTCATTAGTTTATTTACCAATAAAATATTGAATGCCTACAATATCCATGGCACGAGCTGGGTGTTATGATGTTTGCAAATCATGTATGGACTCTGACCTCAAGGAACTAAAGGGAACTAAGGGAAATACATACATAACTGCAGTACAGAGTAGGGGTTGGTAACGGTCACAAATGTGTACATAAATGACTGTGAATCCAGGGGTAGGACTTAAACTTTCATGACAGTTTTCATGGATGGGTTTCACTTGAAGTAAATACTAAATTACAAGTAGAATTTAAGATAAAGGATTCTTGGTGGGGGAGGGGCACTAAGGGCAGGCAGAATGGTGTAGTACAAAGACAGTGGGTTCTGGCTCATGTCATTCTCACAGACTTATTTGAATTCCAATTTACTATCCATTGGGCCTTGGCTGAGGCTTTTTAATAACCGTAAGAATAAATTTTCTCATGTTCCAAATGGGCACTGTCAATAACAAAAAGAAATTAAAGCATTTAACATATGATAAGCTCTCAGTTGAGGATTACTTGTTTTGCAGTTAAGGATAACTTATTTTTGAACACTGTAGAGACACAGGGTATGTATAATGGTCAATATGGTTGGGAACTTAGTGGTTAATACTTGCCGGCGAGCCCTGAATTTACACCACTAACTGATTTTTCATTTCATTCCTCAACTGATAGTACATCAGGACTTTTATTTATATATTATATCATCACCTCAAATTCAGCATGTCTTAAAACTGAAGATATTATCTCTTCTCCAAGATCATCTCTCCTTTACAATTTCCTCATGTTAATCAATGATAACATCTTCTGGGCTCTACTTACAATTCTCATAACTTAGTCAACACAGTCTATATTTTATTTTATTTAGGCTTTCTCTAATCTATTTCAGTTTCCTTATCCTGCTATATTTCTACCACTCTCCAACACACACTTTTCATTTTAGTATGACAATAAGCCTTGCTTTGATATATATACCAATCTCATTCTTGCTTTCATATCTTTGTATTATTGTTCAATCCTCATTAATTCTGTACGGTTCTTTTTACAGATACTTGTAGGAGAAGGAAATTTACTCTCTAAAGCTCCTGCACAAAATCAACTTAAGTCTATCTTTTATGGACTCCAAATATCCATAAATAAAGTCATGTTACCAAACAAACCAACTTTATTTCCTTTATGTGTTGACAAAGGCTTCCTCTTTGAAGAAATTTTAGTCAGGATCTTCAGAGTCCTCTTCTTGAGTAGGCCTCAACTTGGCCTGCTCAGCCCAATTTTAGAAAAGAATCCTACTAAGTCAGTTTATGAAATCCCCGTTCCCATATCTGATTGAATCCATGCTTGTTATCTGTCATTGGTCCTCCTTTAGCAAGAATCATGGTAAGCTAGTTTAGCAAGAATCCCCCTACCCTTGATATCTAATCAAGTTCTTAGTAATTTCCCATCCACTGATCCCCTCACTCTGCTTGTTGGCTATAAATCCACAGCTGCCTTTGCTGTATTTGAAGTTGAGTTCATTCTCCTCTATTATAGTCATCTTAAAAACTGTATCTCTTACCCTTTATAACAAATGTCAGAATAATTTTTCTTTTACAGTGTTTTAATTTCTGGAAAGGCTCATTCCTGAATGTTAGCTTAGCCAAAGGGACAAAACCTCTTCAAAAATAATTCCTCCTAAACTTTGGGGAAAGGGACTGGGCTTAAAATTACAGACTTTGCTTTTTCTATATATTTTGGGTCATTTTTGTTGTTGTTGTATTGTTTTGTTGTTGGTGGTGGTCATTTTTTTGCAGGCCTTAAAAATCAAAGAGGAGCTTTCTGAAATATTTTTATGGGAACTTTAAATTTAAACTTCTGTTAGGAATATCAGAGAAAGATTGGTCTGAACTGATTGTAGAATGGGCGATTGAACATTTTCTTTCATATTTGAAAAACTTGTATATTTCCCAGCATGCTGTAAGAAACAGATAACAAATGCATGAACAAAAAACTTATAGATATCTTAAAGAAGAAGAATACAGGCATTCTTATTCAAATTGCTTTTATTATACAGTTGAAATGCTATTAATTATAAATATCTAGTCTATTATCACATAAATGATCAAGTGTACACACTGTTACAGACATGCATTAATAAGAATCATTAGTACACAAATATACTGGCATTTGGATAGGAAAATAGTACAGTTATGTGGCTATCACAGTTCCCAGATAGCCTTCAACTGAGAGAGTCAAATACATTTCCTAATTTAAATTGTGTTAGAAACATGACATCTACTTTGAGAACCAAATGCAATAACAGAAGAGAAAAGAATTGTGGGCAAGACACCCACAAGGCTCAGCATTGGCTCATGGTAAGTGTGCTTTCTCATTAGACTTCTGAATTTCTGAAAAACAAAATAAAAAACACAACAGTTGTTCTTTAATGAAGGCCTCACTCATACTACGTCATATTTTTCTGATATTTGTGGGAAAAGACCACCCTTAGTTTTATTTTTGGATTGTTCATTATTCTTCAAAAAAAGTATTTTTCACATATTTTTCTAGAAGGACAAATAAATTACATATAAACCTAATATATTTTTATTACATTTTTATTATGGAAAATAGTCATTCACAATTTGAGATAATTATTACCTTTTCAAGTACCACTGAGTTTTTTTTTCTTCCTTATATACTTTCCTTGAATAGAACATCATTTCTTTTTAGAATGCCTCAGGATGCATTTGGGAGATGTATTAGATCAAGATTTGTTTTTTATAGTTTATCCTTCTTTTAGCAAGTTAGCTCTTTTTCAAGATATGATATAGAACATAAAAGATATAAAAATTGAGCATGTTTATGGCAAAATCTAAATTAAATTTTACATGAGTGCCATGTGGCTGACAAAACATTTATTTAAAAGATACAGCATGTGATATTTATTTGTGTCAAAAATATATGATTTATTATGAGCCCTTTATTGTTTTAAAATGATGGACAAATATTATACACAAAATAAAAATTGTTACCAAAGTTTTCATTGAAATTGTTTTGTTTTGTTTTCCCCTAAAACTCAAAATCTGTTAGCAGGAAATGCATAAAGTTGTGTGAATCATCTTTTCGAAAATGATTCCGTACATGAAAAAATAAATATAATGTAGAAATAAATAGCTTTGTAGTAAAATATAAAGTTTTTGTTTTCCTTTGTTATGGAAATAAATAGCATGACTTTCTCTTGCTTATTCTTTCATGCAATCTAGTAAATGATTTTTTTGGCTGCCAGAAGGGTGTTCTTCAGAAGCATCGCCACTGTCATGGGTCCCACACCTCCTGGAACTGGAGTGATAAAGCCAGCCTTCTTCTTAACAGCTAATGAAGGAAATAGAAAGTATCTATTTTAAAATTTTTTAAGAATTTCATATTTTTAAATATACTGAACTATTAAAAGATAAACTGAGGCATATTAAAAATTTTAAGAGTTTATTTGTGCATTTATTGATTACAATTGGCAGTACCAAACTAAAAGTGGTTAGGAAAGCTCCACTGACAAGAACTGGGAAGAGAATTTTATAGAGAAAAGCGCGAAGCCAAGTCAGGAAATTATTGATTGGCTATAGCCTAATGCCTCCTTTGCTGTTTGTAACTGTCTTTAGATTATGATTTCATAACTTTGGGGCATGTATACACTTAGATTTTCGTTTGCTTCTGTAGGCTGCCTAAGTAGTAGAGCCACCTCAGGGTAAAGGCTGCCTTGATTAATTAATTTAACAGAATATAGTAGATTTTTCTGCGTTACACACACAACTCCAACAACCTCAAATCATTTTTGGAATGTAACACACACATACACAACTTACATAAATACTTCTATATTTGACTCATCTACCTATAATTCTAGTTGATTACTTCTAAAATATTTGATATTGATTACAAAGGAAAGAACAGGATGTAGACAGTTCAGCATACACCATTTGTTAAATCAGAATATTCCTGTTATAACAGTGTCTTATATATGCAGATAATACATCCCAGTGCAAGTCTAATAAAAATGATTAAACATATTTGAATTACTGATCATGCACACATAGTCCTATTCTAAAGTATGAAGATGTCTTATTCAGTGAATATACTCAAAGAAAATGGCAGGGAACTTTCAGCTAGTTTTATTTAAGAATGTTTTCATTCGTGAATTTATGCTTGACCTTGTAAGTAAAAAAAAATCCAGCTTTCTCAGGTAACTCTTGTACAAAGTTAGCATAGACAGTATTTCTTTAATGCATAATCTGATATCATTAATCACATGTTATTTAAATGTACTGCCTTTTACAAGTTTGCTCATATATGCCTCTATATGAATTAAAACCAAAGATATTTTCTAGATCTTAAGCATTATTTTTGTACAATTTATATCACCTTCTTGAAATATGGTTTATAAAATTTACATTTACCTTATTTGAGGTATAGTAGCTAGCACATCGCAAGAATTTTTTTAAAAGCATAGGAAAAGCAAAAAAATAATATTTTTTTTTACTTGAAGAAAAGTCCAAATAAGCTAAAGACATCACACACAGACAAAAATATTCCAGCTAGTGTGTATCATAAATCTCCTCACGGTATCTAACATAGAAAAAAATAGGAATACTATGATTTGGAAGGTAATAATTTACTTTTCCAAAAAGCATTGCTCTTTGGATGCCCTTACCATACTTCCAATACAAAGTACTCTCTGCTGTAAAAACCCTAGGCTAGGTCAAGAGCCATTTCATAAATAACTATGCACTATCAGCCTTTTCTTTCTTGGCTTTAGTTGTTCCTTCCACCTGTATGTGGTATTAATCTTATTGAAATAAGCAACTCTTCTACCTTATTGAAATAAGAAACTCTTTATCTGTCTTTAAAAGCCAATATAATGTAACTTGTCTATAATTTTTTCAAAAATTCACCTCACAAACATTAAATTAAGAGATCCACTATCTATCAATGTTTCCAGGAACTGTATACCTACCTCCATTATGGAACTTACACTGTGTTGTTGTTCCCTTAACTAGACACCAGTACCTAGAAGGTAGAACCAAATCTTTATGGTGGTGGCAGTTGTCATTTTCAATCTTAGAACTTCTCCACGTGCGTGTTAGGCACTCATTACCTTTTGAGAAACTAAATAGCCCTCAAAATTTAAAATCTAAAATAAATTTGCAGGAATTTGTCAGTGTTTTGACTAGATATAAGCAATAGCAATACAATTTAGTTCAAGCTAATTTCCTATAAAACTCAAGCTACTCATTTTCCTTGAGGATGACAAACAGCATTTTTCACTTTTCAATAAACTGACTCAATGGCATGAGCAATGCTTTCCAGGGACTTGGAGAAGCAATGTCTTAAAAAATTTCAGCTGGTCTCTAGAAGAAATGTACTATACTACTACTAGTTACATTGATAGTACATAGAATCATGTATTTGTAAAACACTAACTTTGAAATATTAATAGATAAAAATAAGATTACTGAATAATGATAAATTAGTAATCAAGTGCAAACTAAATCTTCAATGGAAAATCAAATGTTTTATAATACAATCAAAAGGTGGATAAAATTTATTAAAATTGATTAGACCCAGTCTATTGTGGGTATTTAATCATTTTTATATAATTTAGTTTTCAACTTTGAAATGTGAAGTGGCCTGGAATTATGTGTATATTGAAAAATAGTAATAATCATAGCTACTATCAATTGAGTTCCTACTACTTGCCAAGAATTTTATATACATTATTGTAATAATTAATATTTTATTTCATTTTAATGGATGGAGAAAGTATGATTCACTGAAGTCACTGACTTACCACTCTCTTATATGGTAGAGACATTACTCATAGCCAGGTTTGAAATATTCTATGATTGTATAACTCTACCCGTCCCAATGCTGTATTATCATGACCTGAACAAGCAAAGTCCCAAGAAAGGCTCTAAAAATAAACTGCTTTCTAAAAGGGTTAGGAAGATATTCTAAAAAAAAAAAAAAAGAAACAAGAGGAAAAGTGCTAGTATAGTAAATTTCCTGCACTTTTACTACAAGTGCTTAGAGTTCATCTTTGGATTAATTCCAGAGCTTCAATTAACACGGCTGGTTTAGCAGTCTGGGTTGTTTTCCTGGGCATCAAATCAAATAAGCCACTAGTCTGCTCAGGCATCGTGACCCTCCTTTACCAAGTTATATTCTTCACAACATGCTTATTATTGTAATTGTTTGCTCAAAAAGTGAGTTTTGGGGTGGAGGAAAGGGAATGGAAATGTGCTATTTCATGAAATAGTACCTGCCTGAAATTCGTAGGTTGGTGTTTGCATTTCTGCACACTTTACTGGTGGAAACTAACACACATTTATCCTGCCCTATCTATCACTTTGTAGAATTAGACTATATGATGGGTACTGGGTCTTCACTTGACCTGACCTAGGGCTTCTCTGAAATTCATCAACACATCCCCCTGTAGGTTACTCACTAGGCAGAAGTTTATATCACTGTGAGCACCCCTGCTTATTTGAATAATGGTTTCAAATATTTTTTTATCTTTGAAATGTGAAAATGAAGTTTATACACAATCATAAAAGGCAGACTGTGATGAATTTGATTAAAAAAAACATGTAAAGTCTCCATTCCATTTTATTTGACTTTAATGCATATCTATGCTGAGAAAGAAAGAAAAATTGATCTGCTCCTGGCTACTGTTAGTGTATTCTTTGTCTATTTACATAAGGACTAGGATTTGGAAGTAAGTAATTTCTCAAGAAAGGAGGGAGATTATCATTAGCAAATGCTGGCGGGTACAGCTGCTAGTGCTTAAAAGAAATTCTCTAGTCTAATGACTTTGCATAATCATTTCAGAGCTGCCCTAAGTGATATGTTTATGAAGTACCAGAGGTGGCTTATGAAATAAAATTAGTCATATGAGAAAGAAATTCAATAGATGTTTGATACTCTAAAAAGCATCTTCCCCATTTATGTCTTCAAGAGAATAAGTTAGCAAGCATTACATCACCAGAATAACCACTCATTGGCTGGTCTTTCCTTGAGAGAAGACAAGGGTTTGCACCTGCTTGTAAAAGGTGATGCTTTTAAAAATTAATCCTATAATGTGTGGGTAAAAGGTATTCTATATGCTCCATTAACATAGAAGTATTTTCAGGCAGTAATTTCCTTCAGAGGCTTACTTATTGCATGTTTAGGTGAGAGGGAATATGTGTGTGTGTTCACCCAAAGCTCTGCATATGTGACAATCAGGTATTAGATCTTGATTCATATCAGTACTTTAATGAGAGACTCATGAATAAGTATTGGGAAACTAGGGTTAGATTCAATTTCATTAAGTTGACATGATTTTAGAGTTACTGAAACGTCAACAATGGAGGCAAATAAAATGATTATTGAATCCTGTCATTATCTATATGGAACTTGCTCTGAGGAATGAGATTTAGATGGAAATGACTTGGTCGTGTTTGAAGTAGGTTCCTAAATATAAGAAAATTTTAAGGAATGGCAACAATTATCATGACAATTTATTCAAATGATTTGTCTGTAAACTTGAGACCCTGCATAGTAAATTCTATAGATTTCACATGGTCAAGCTTAAATTTAAAGGCTTAGGATAGGGAGAATAGCAAAGTCATACTGCCAAGAGGAAGTAATCCATATAGGGGCAGAAGATATGTGTAGTCATTTGTTATAATTTACTCTAATAGTCTCTTGGTTTCCAGTCTCTACCATATCAGCCATATAGCCTGCTGCCAGATTTAGTCTTAAACGTAGAGATTAGATTATTTTGGCTTATAAACATTTATCACTGCTTTTAGGATGAAATATAAATTGTCATGGCAATCAAGATCTTCCATAATTTGGCCCTACATCCTTGTCTTACATTATTTTCTAACCATTGTATATTTTCCCAACTCAATTATTCACTGTTCCCACACATGCTATAAACTGGCCCAGACAGATTTACAGCAAATGTTCCTTAAGAAACACAGTCATAGTCACTGTCCCCAGAAACTTACAATCTAGTTGGGAAAAATATATTATAAATACACTTACCTAAATCGTAGTTGAGCTCAAGCTATGAAATGTGCTCCAAATGAAATGTTTACTGCACTGTGAATGCTAAGAAACCCTAACTGAGCCTGAGCACTGTGTACACATGTGGCATTTATCTATGTCAAGTTCAGAAACCTGAAGGATGAATCAAATTTTTCTAGGTAAGATGGAGATGCGGTGAGTAGATAGTGTTCTTGGTAGGAGGAACAATGTTTGTGGTAAATGTGGAAAGAAACGTCCAGCCAGTGGAAAGCATGAACTCTTGGAAACACCACAAGAAGGCCAGTGTGGCTGATACACAAGAGCAAAGGGGAAGAGTTGCAGGGGAGACAATAGGAAAAGTCCAGCTCACGTAGAGCCTAGCAGATAATGTTAAACCTAAGAACAAGGTTTAAAGTATTTCCAAAGTTTGGGAATATATATATATATATGTTCTGAGGCAAGATAAGATCAAATGGGGAACTGCCTGTTCTGTGTTTGTATATTTCTCTAATGAAATGGGTTTATCATCTGGGGTAAATGGAACAGAGGACACAAAAATAACAACATAGGGTAAGATGTGCTAAGATTGGAATACATTCCAGCACTTGTCTGAGCACTTCAACAGAAATCAGATATGGAGGTCAGAAAGATATTTTAAAAGTGACAGCAAAACTTTAAGATCTTACGGAATTGTCAAAGCAAAGAAGGTTTGGACCTGACAATGAGTCTTATGCAATGGAGGAGCTGAAAAAGGTTCATCATGGCCAAAGAATATGGTGAAAAAAGAGAGTAGAAAGATAAAGCTGGGAGGTGGTCATGGGATTCAAGAGGCTGAGGTGAGGGGTCAGAAAACCTAGGTGGGAGATGGCAGTTGTATTTACTGTGTTTGAGGTGAATGAGCTTTTAAGAAAGTTTTTTTGTGACTGAACGTGGTTATTTACATATTGAGGAATAGCCAATTTTGCAAGGTGAGAAAATGAAAAGAAAAATGAGTACTACTAAATAATTTTCAGAAGAAAGTTAAAGGAGAAATTCACATTATATTTTTATAAAATTTTAGTTTCTTACATGTTATTAAATTATTATCCAAAAAAATTTTCTTTCATCTTGGAATAAATACTAATCTGTTATGTTCCCTTTTCTTCACTATGTGTATGGTTACTTTTTTTCATGTTATTGGCTTCAGATTTCAAAGGAAAAATTAACACAGGCTTGATCTGACACCATTTCCATTATTCTTATTTGAAGATAACCATTTTTCAATGTCAAAATAAGAACAATAACTTTGGAGCAGAAATTATTTCATGTTTAAAATTTGAGGTGATGACATGGATGATGGACAAAATTAGGTGTTCAATTTATGTATGTGCCTCCCGAAAATCCAGGAGTGGTATGTGCTTGAGAGATGTGGACAGATTACTCATGAATGATCCTAATCACAACATAAGGGACATTAAAGTGTCCTTTAACAACTTAGGTAAGAATAAGGGACAAGCACATAATCATTAACCTGTTGGCACTGGCATCTCATGCTTCATGACAAGGTGTCTCTGGATTGTGTGTTCTGCCATTTTTTCCTCTGGAAACTTTACGTTTCCAAATTCCCAGGGCCTGGATTTAATAATCCAAACTCTCATATAAGATACTTTGTTAGGAAGAATCACTGTGAATTTTCAGGTAGATAGTGCATTTTTGTGTTAGTATATTATATACTACCCTAGAGGTCCCAGATAATGGAATTTCCAGGTATACCTAAACAATTAATTTTGCCAGTATGTTTTGGAACTTCTATATTCTGGCAATGTCAAAGAATATATTTGTGCTTTATAAATATATTTTTGGGTGAAGAAAGAGGAACTGATGTCTCAAGTTCCTGTATAATTGTTTTATTTCTCTTTGTATTTTGTACAATTCTCTGTCACTTTGTCACACTATGGCCCATGACAAATGCCCAATAATGATACAACTTGCTTTTAAAAACAGCTCCCTTCCCTCCAAGGAAAAGGGATGATTCTTTATCTATGGCAAGGCAGCAGAAGAAAAATTTCTTGTTCCTCTCATGTAAATTTCAGTCTCCTAGTATACCTGTGTAATCATCTAAATTAAATGCTTGGAGAATTTTCCCATGCTTCTAAATGCAGGCGATTTAGGCATGACCTCTCAAACATATCCACTATAATACAGGTGAGACAAGCTTCAGAAGAATGAAGTACATGAATAATGACCAGAAAAACCTGACTGGCATAGGACTGGAGAAATAGTATGACTCAGGAGGTAATATGGAAAACTCTCCACTTTCTCATATAGTGGATTTAAAAATGACACTTAAAAGCATGATGAGCCAAAGAGAGTACACAGCTTATCATTGAACAAAGCAACAAGGAATCAGGTGCCCCAAAGGCAATTTACTACACTTTCTCTTGCATTTATCTGGTTGCCTGATTTCTGGGATTTCTACAAGTTTTCTACATATATTAAGACATTCGTTATCATGGCACCTTGTAAGGCAGTAATGGGATAGACAGGATTAATGCCCAAATGGGATACAATGTTATGAAACTCTGATACACATTTCTGTACAAATCGTGTTGGCTTCACCAGGTTGGTGAGCTGTACTTACAAAACCTTCCTTCCCCTATTTCCTGTGCTATTTATATGTGTAGGGCTACTAAACTTCCCCTGTTCTTCTTTTACTTAAGTTACTTTTCTCCCTATATTAGTCAAATCTGTATATATCTGGCTACCTGCTTCATAGACGTGAATATCTAAAAATATCACTCATACCACTCAGAAGGTATTCAATAGAGCCAAAAAACAAATCAATCACTTGATGAAAGTTTGGAATTGCTTCCCACAAATTCTATCTATGATCCACCAATGAATGGTGTCAGCTATCTTTGCCAGTTTCCATTGATGTGGTAGGAATAGAGATCACCGCTATGAAATTTCTAGTATTCTATCAAAATAACTAAAAATATCTTCCTTTGTGACTTCCTTAAAAAAAACCAAAACAAAACCCAAACCATTGTCATCCTCACCAATCCTTTTTCTTCCCTCTCGATCTTTTTTCTCAAGCCACTGAACATTCTTATCATAGAGTGGAAAATCTGTACACTAGATAAGCTGTTTGGAGTGCCCTCAGAATCTCTTGGCAGGGTGCTGCTCACAAAAGTCTGCCATAATCAACCCAAGATAGAATTTCCCTTCCATAGAAATCTGTATTAATACAGGGCCCCAAGATACAACTACAAACAAAACAAAACAAGTAAACAAACAAACAAAACAAGGGGGCAAGCTCTTCTCTTGTTCCTGAAGATGTCCTTTTTGTGCTTCAGTTTTAACTCTTATTTATAAAAATAGATCACTCAATATCACATACATTCTACTAAAAAAATGTCTAAAGTTTGATCTGACTTCACAATGAGCATCCCATCCACATTGTAAGCAACACTGGTGGCAGTTTGCTTGCTGATGCTGGAGATCCTGTAGTGACCATCAGTGAGTGGTTCCACCTGTTTTGTGAAATGACCTGTGTGGCTACTATGATCACACTGTTAGTAACATGTCTCTAATAGAGGCATTTGCAAATTTCCATTAACTTTTTCAAAATTATTGGAAGACATCACCTCTAGGTTAAAGTGTTAGGTCTCCCATTATATTAAAGCTAGATTTTGGTGCTACTTTGTAAACATTTACCACAAAAAGTCGATATCTGAGTCAGACTGATCAACCACATTATTATAAACTGAATGCTTGTGTCCCCTCCAAATTCATATGTCTTCAATCCTAACCACCACTGTAAGGGTACTAGGAAGTGGGGACCTTTGAATAGGACATGAGGACGGAGCCCTCATGAATGGGATTAATGCTTTTATGAAAGAGATCTCAGAGAGCTGTCTAGCTCTTTGTGCCATGTGAGGATACAATGAGGAGTTGGTGTCTACAACACAGAAGAGGATCTTCACCAGAACCTGACTGTGGTGGCACCCTGATCTTGGACTTCCAGTATGCAGTTATTTAAACTTCCCAGACTATTTATTATATCAGCCCAAACCAACTAAGACACATATCATCAACTTAAATTACTAACACTAAAAACTGAGTTGGTAGAAAGTCACTTTAAACATTTTTTTTATAATACCACAGATAGTTTTATAAAAGTGATACAGTTCAAAAACAGTCCTATATCCTTAGAAACTGGTAATATGTTCTTACTTTCCCAGCTTGTAGAATACACACTCAGAAGCAGTGCCAAAACTACTTCCAAAAGGAGCTAGTTTGGACACAAAATCTGAGATCAGAAATTTTGTCTATCTTGTGCATGGCTATATTCTTGGCATCTTGAAGGTGCGTTGAGTAAGAAATATGTGCTTTGTAAATCAATGAATGACTCAAAGGATGTATCATTATTGGATCTGGGTAATTGTAGATTAATAAAGTATTTGATGTTACATTGAGTATGAGTTTTATTCCCATTAAAGCAACTTTAAAGAATTATTTCTGTAATATAAGAGTAACAGGAGAGATTTACAAGTGCAGAGTAGGAGCATACAAATGATCAATGGTATAACTAAGATGACTAAAACCTGGTGTGGGGAGGGGATACAAATAAATGTGGGACAAGAAGCTTAATTTACAGAGGCATATGATTTAGTAGAGACCAACTAAGTAAAAGTCCAAGGGAATATAGGCTTAAGAGCAAAATGAGTAAAGCAGATGAGACCTGGTTCAGGACTATGGACAAGATAAGAGATAAGCATGAGTGCTTTAAAGTAGATTCATATGAATGACTGTTGGGTGAAGAACAGACTTGACCAGAAGAGAGCTGAAGCCAGGAAAGTAATGAGAAATGGGGTGGTATGTTAAATGTGAGGTTAAGTATTTCCAGATTAGTACTGTGTGGGAATGGAAAGAAACACAAACACACACTTATACTGTTTTCCACCAGGCATTATGCTCAGCAAGTCACATACATTAGCTCATGTGAAGTGATTATTTCATAAACTATGTAACAACTTTATAAGGTAGGTATTATTATCTTGGTTTTTAGATGATAAAATCAAGTCTCAGGTGAAGTGATTTGCCTAAGATCATAATTGTTTTAAGCAACAGAGCTGGGATTTCAATCCCAGCAGCCTGACTCCATAATATTTTCTGTAAGATTGGATAGAATATAAAAAGAGCATGAAGTTAAAAGTAACTGTTAGGCTTCAAATGTAGAGCACTATGCATACATAAGACATCCGGAAGCAACTGTAGTAAAAGGATAGAAAATATAGTTGAAGAGCTGCTTTAAAAGCATTACTGGGTTTTAGTCCCATTTCAAGTACTTTCTTAGAAAAACTGTATTGGGCTTCTATGTGATTCCACATCTCCTCTGTCTGCATGTTTCAACTATTGGGTTGCAATTTTAAGGAATAATTCTGACCAAATTATAGAGTCCCTTTTGCTGTAGGAGGGGTTTCCTGTCCAGTGGAGAATCTTTTGAAGAACACAGGGTAAGTAAGGCTCCAGCTACTTGGGGCACAATTCAAAAGTGCTTTTGACAATATCATACTTGTCTCATTTAACAGACAGTGTTGGGCCCACTATTGAATACAAAAGGCTTTTTGTAATTTTTCCTCCTTGCCTTTGATCTGTTGTTCTCTCCATCTGGAAAGAGCCCTTCTCCCTCTGCTCACTGTACCTGATATACATGTACTTAGGCGAAACTCACTGATCCTTTAAGACTCATCTCAAAAGGATTCTAGAACTGGCATTTTCACTCTTGCTTGTTTGAAAATGGTTAGAGTCATAATTGATTCTTCTCTTTCTTTTATATTTAATCATTTACCCAATCATTCTAGGTCTCCTTTTAAATTATATCTACCATCTAACCACCTCTTAACACCTTCACCCATCACCACCATGGTCCATGCCCATCTTGGATAATTTCTTACTCAGATAATTACAGTAGCCTCCTAACAGGTCCCCTGTTTATAGTCTTACTTCTGTAAGGTCAACTTGCCATTCAGTAATCAAGGTGATTCTGTTAAAATGCAAGTTGACTGTCATTTCTTTCCCCTAAAACCTCTAATGCTTTCCACTGCACTTAGAGTAAAATCCAAATTCTATCCTTGGTCTATGAACCCCATGGGAGGATATGGTACCCCTGCTGCTACCTCTTTAATTTTGTTTATCACTATTTTCCCCCTTATTTGCTCTGTTCCTATTATAGTGGTCTTTTTGCAGCTCATCAAAACTTCCCCTCAACGCCTTTGCTCTTATTGGCTCCATGTCCCTGGGACATTCCTCCCAAACATATCCATGTGGCTCTCTCCCTCACTTTGTTCAGGTCTGCAGTGAGCCTTCCCTGACTGCCCTTTCTAAACAACTTTGCTCCATAATTCTCCAGCCCCCTCATCTTGTTTTATTTTTGTAACACTAAACACTGCCTAATATAAAAATATACATGTGTTTATTATTTGTCTTCTCCAACTTGAAGGTAAGCTACTTGTGTGTAAAAACTGCCTATTTAGGTCACTGTTGTATCCCAAATGTCTATAACGATGCCACACCCATGGCATCTCTTCACCATTCTTGTGTCCTGGTCTCCAGCCCTCTTCTGGCCTCCAGGGATTCCTGAAAGAGCCGTGGGCAGACCCTCCTCTTTCCATTGTCTTCCTCAGGTCTGTTTGCAAAGGGGCCAGAGAAACCTTTGGACCTATACTGTGCTGGGAATCATGGGCCAGGAAAAAATTGCTAACAGGAGGTGGGCTCAGCTGTGGTATCCCCTCCAAGGCTAGGGATGTCTCATTCCCAGTGCATTTTTTTTTTTAAAAGAGAGGCTTAGAGAGGCTTGTAGGCCCAAAAGTAGGCAGGCAGACTAGCTCAGGATCTGGGCCTTCTCTTTCCCCTTACTTTTCCAGGAAGCTGGGCTAAGGGAACCCTTTCCCTTTGTCTCTAGGACCACCCCCTCCTCATCTGCACATCCCTCCCCAAGTTCAAGCACAGACTATCTATGGGATTGTACCCTGCAGTGGTGGCACACACTTCCCCCAAAGGAAGACACAAAGGGAAAGCGGTACATTGAGGAACAGTGAGCCAAGAGAGTCTCTGTCCTCATCCCTGCCTCAATTGTGTCCCAGCCTGAATCCTAAATCCTGTGTGTTATTTTTTTATTTCAATTGAGATACAATTGACATAAAACATTGTATAAATTTAAAGTGTACTACCTACTGATTTGATCCTTTTATATATTATAATATGATTACCACTAGCTTTAGTTAATACCTACAGTTATCATTTTTTTTTTTTTTTTTTGTGGTGAGAACAATGGAGATCTAGTCTTTTAGTAATTTTGAAGTGTTGTTGAATACAATCACTATGCTGTGCCTTGAATCTCCAGGACTTATTTCTCTATTGGAACAAGTTTGTATTCTGAAACAACATCTCCCCAATTTCCCTACCCCCAGTCCTTAGTAACCACCATTCTACTTTTTAGATTCCACATATAAGTGAGATCATACAGTATTTTTCTCTTTCTGGCTTATCTCACTAAGTATAATGCCCTCAGGGTCCATCCATATTGTTGAAAATGGCAGAATTTCCTTCTTTCTGATGGTTGAACATTATTCCATTGTATCTATGTATACATATCTATATATCTATCTCACTTATATCTTCTTTATCTATTCATCCATCAATGAACACTCAGGTTGTTTCCATACCTTGGCTATTGTGAATAAAACCTCAATAAATACGGGAGTGCAGCTATCTTTCTGATAACCCATTTTGATTTCCTTTGGAAATAGACCCAGAAATGAGAAAATTGGGTCATATAAGCCACAGAAATCAGTGTTGTTTTTATACACTAAAAATTAAGTATATAAAAGTGAAATAAAAAAAACTACTCCATTCTCAATAGTACCAAAAACAATAAAATATTTAGGAATAAATTCAACCAAGGAAATGAAAGATCTATGTAGTGAAAACTACAAGACTTTGACAAAAGAAATTAAAGACATAAACAAATGAAAAGATAACCTGTGTTTATGAATAGGAAGAATTAATATTATAAAAAATGTCCATACACCCAAAGCCATCTGTAGATTCGATGCAATCCCTATTAAAATTTCAATGACATTTTTCATAGAAATAGAGAAAATAATCCTAAAATTTGACCCCGAGTAGCCAAAGCAATCTTGAAAACAAAGAACAAAGCTGGAAGCATCATACTTCCTGATTTCAAACTATACTAAAAGCTAGTTTAAAACAGTATAGTACTGACATAAAAATAGACACACAGACTAATGAAACAGAAAAGAATGACAAGAAATAAACCCACACATCAAGGGTAAATTAATATTTGACAAGGGAGTCAAGAATACTTAATGATAAAAAGATAATCGCTTCAACATATGGTGTTCAGAAAACGAGATAACCACATCTAGAAAAATAAAATTGGACCCTATCTCACACCACTCACAAAAATAAATTCAAAGTGGATTAAAGACTTAAGACCTGATACCATGAAACTCCTAGAAGAAAACATAGGGAAGGAGTTCCTTGATATTAGTCTTGAAATGATTTTTGAGATATAACACCATAAGCATGAAGCAAAAATCAACAAATGAGACTACATCAAACTATGTAGTACATATATAATGGAATATTACTCAGCTATAAGAAGAGATGAAAGACTACCATTTGCAACAATATGGATCTTGAGATAATCATGCTAATGGCAAGATAAGCCAGACGGAAAAACACATGATATCACTTATATGTGGGATATAAAAGTAACAAACAAACATGACAAACTGACTCATGGACATGAACAGTAGACTAGTGGTTACCAGAGAGTATGGGAAGGATAGAGGTAGGTAGGAGTAAAAGGGGTCAAATATGTGATGACAAAAAAAATCTAACTATGGGTGGTGAACATACAATTCAATATACATAGGATTTACTGTTAAATTGTACCCTTGAAACTGGATTTTGTTAACCAATGTCATTATAAAAATAAAAATAAAAAAACTAAAGAGCTCCTATATAGCAAAAGAAACAACAAAATAAAAAGGCAACCTATAGAATGGGAGAAAATATTTACAAACCATGTATTGGATAAGGGGTTGATATCTAAAATATATATAAACCTCACACAAGTGAGTTAACAAAAAAACCCCCAAACAATCGATTAAAACAAATGGGCCAAGGAACTTAATAGTCATTCTCCCAAAGAAGACACTCAAATGGCCAACTGGTACATGAAAACATGCTCAAAATCATTAATCACCAGGAAAATGCAAATTAAAGCCACAATGAGATATTACCTTGCACCTGCTAGAATGGATATTATCAAAAAGACAAGAGGAAACAAGTGTTGGTGAGAATGGGAAGAAAAGGGAACACTTGTACATTATCGGAGGTATTTCAAGTTGGTGTAGCCACTATGAAAAACAGTATGGAGATTCCACAAAAAATTGAAAATATAACTATCATGTGATCTAGCAATCACACTCCTGGGTATATATCCATGGGCTACGTTCTAACAGCAGGTAACTAGCCCCCCTTGGCTAGGCATTTATACAAAATCTTTAGTACAGGAACCATGAGACACATTAGGTCTTGGGGACCTAGTACAGCCCTGGGCCCAGGAATAGCAGCCGAGACTTGCTCATAGATCTGTTCAAAGTTTCTGAAAGTATAGTCCAGGCCTCCTTGCCTTGGGCTGCCTTAAAAGACATCCTGACTTTCTGTCTCTAGAAGAGCTTCATGGCAGTGGTAATAGCTTGATCTCCCAAGCAGTCTCCCACCCTGTGGACCCCAGTCCACCTATCAACTGACTTGGCCCAATTCAGCCATGGCTGGCCTGCCCTCTGTGGCTAACTCATCTATCTGGCATCCCAGCCTCACCCCTGACCTGCCCTGGGACATTTTGTACATGTCGATAATTTTGCCTTCACTAAGTTCCTTTAGCTGTGTACCTAGAGTCTTTCAAGTGGCAAATGGTGGCACTGTCAATATCCCTATGGTCAGCTGTTTCAAATTTCACTTTCAGCATCATCACTGTTCATTCCTTTGCTGGCAATTCCCTCTTCCCTCTTTCTATGATCTATTTTTGCAAAATATCATGAGGTTTATCACTGGGGGAAGGGAGCCAACAGAATTATACTCTTTGCTGTCTGAACTGAAGGTTCCATGACCAATTAACAAGAGACTTTGAAGAAGTGACGATTGGTCACAGATCATGATGCACATTTGATATATACATAATAACTTGTGAACTGAGACATTAGCAGAGAAGTTTGCACTTTATGTAATTACGGTTAACACACCATGCAAACTGAAATTCGAAATGCGTTGTTGGGAAAGTGATATTATTTAGTTGAACTGTGATAAATGGAATCTGAATATCAGAGCCTAGCAAAGTGAGGACTTCTGTACACCAACACCATTGTTCAGGCACCCTTAAAACTTGCTATTATACATATCTGGGGTGGGGTCGGGGGGAGAAGTAACAATGTTTCTAGAAGGAAAGTATTAACTAAGTGAAGTACAGGATAATGAGGACAATAGAGGGTAGAAATTATAAGCACCATCTATGAACTTGACTTCATGACTTGAAGTTGCTTCATGACTGTAATCTCAGGCAAGATACCCAGGGTCTGTGTGCCTCTGTAACATGGAGATAATAACAACACATAACTTATAGCCTTATCGTAAGAATTAAATGAAGAATTTATGTAAAAGGATTAGAGCAGTATCTAGCACATTGTAAGTACCTCTTGAACACTATATACTATTATTATTAAATGAAGAATAATTCCAAATAGTCTGAGAAGAGTGTGTCCCCATGTAAAAAGAGCCTCTTACGCCTTCCTTATTCTCAATGTAGTTGTCTATTAAATTTCCCTGCCACCTCTCTAAGAATATTGGCAATTTTGTAACTGAGGTGGCAGGGAATTGTTGGAGCAGTGGTAGAGGGAGAGGCAATAATTGTTTCTCTCTCTGCCACCTCTAGTTCTGACCACCATACAATGCTGTCATCCCAGAAAGGGCTATTTATTCTACTTTGGGCTCAAGAGGAGGAGAACGAAGAAAGAAGGAACAAGAGAATGGAGCAGAGATAAAAATGAAAGCAGAAAGCTTGAGTAGATGAAGGAAGATGTGCTCTGGAGGAAATTTTATCTAAATCAAAACAAAAACCTGACATTAAAGTCAAACAGAAATATTAAGGGAGTTTTTATGTCTCCTTTTGTCAAGAACTATAAGAAGCAATGATGCAAACTTCATGCTGTACCTAATATAAAATATCACTCTTCCCAGAGAGGAACCTAATTCAAAACTGAGGCCAAAACATCTAATAATTAAGAAAATTACAAATAGGCATCTCTATTTTCTTAGAAATAAAATAGATAAAATGACTCCTGGTTTTACAAATCATTGAATTTGCAATTATTTACATATTTCTAATATTCTCCAAATGGGGTCACTGATGAAATTATTCCTTAGAAAAATCATTCCCATCAAAGTAATATACTTAAAATGTGTCATCCTGTTTCCTTTATTAGTGAGCCAAAGATTTCAGCAAGGACAATTTAATTCAGCATTTGATTTTAGCTACATCCATTTTGTTAATCTTGGCTACAGTTATGGTGAAACTTACACCGATACTCACAAAGCAGCCACACTTTCCCTATAACAATTAACAGCCAAACACTACCTATAAGTTTTGTGGCATAACTCAAGTTAAAGTTCTTTGCTCTCAGCCAAGGGATCATCCCTCACCTCAGCTTAAGTCTTGACAAAAAACTTGAAGAACAACATGTCAGAACCTATCACTTGCCTGTTCCTCTGGGTGGCTGAGTCATGGCTTAGCTGGCAAGGCTTTCTCTACCAAGTCTAGGTCTCCCTTGGGACTCTGGCTTGATGAACCAGCAGTGTAGCAAGAGTAATATCAATCATACGGGTGTATTTTATAAGATCAGAGAAACCTGACCTTCCAATCATTTGATAGCAGCTGAATGTCTGAAATACACTAAGCACTAGAGCTAAAAGGAGGCAGTGTTATTCTTAATATTATTGAACTGATGACAACACAGATGATCAGAGAAGTTGCAATCCTAGGACTAAAAATCTCACATCCCAATGCTCTTTCCTGCTTATATCATATCTTTCTCTTTGTCATTTGCTTTCTTATTTCATTATATGCTTAGATGCGCAAATGCAATTTAATACATTCTACCAAGAAGAGTAGTATGCAACCTGAAGTATATATCTATATGTGACTCAACATATGGACTCACCCCCAAGTGTTCATTTTCAGACTATTCTCATGAGCCAAAAACATTCTTAGCTAAATATGATAATGCATGGAAATGATCTGAGACCAATGAAGTATTACATAAAAGAAGGGGTCTTATGAGATGTGGTAAACTGCTGGGAAAGTTTACCCCCTCAAAACATAACTGGTTTTGTCTTGAGCAGGTTATTATATGCTGTCTGTGCCATCTGGGTGCATCACAAGTGTGTGGATTTTATAATAAACACATGATAACAAAAATATCAAGAGGCAGAATGACAGTACAAAAAAATAAGAAATGAGGTCAAATCTTGAAATAAAGTGTAATTTTACCCTTTCAAGTTGAGAAATTCAAATAAAATATTGATGTCTGACATTAGTGGTTGAACATCAAAAACGAAATACAGAAATGCAGTCATTTCCTGAAGAGATCAGAATGTACACCTGACACACAAATATATACAGAAAGACAGACATGTTCACTCTAGAGCCCTCCCTGGTATACTAGACACCCCATCCCTGGGAGGAAGCCTCTGAATGAGTCTACGAGGGCAGTTGTGTGCTCTTTGAAAATGTCCATCTGTACTTTGCTCTTATTTACCATTTTGTCCTCAGGATACATTGTATTCAGGTTTTTCTTTTTTTTTTTTCTTTTCTTTTTAACACAAGGCTCACTATGCCTATCTAGATCTGGTCCCTGATGTATCATAGAATCTCACATACATGGGGCCAATACCTTAGGATGCTTCGGATTGCCTGTAAGTTCAGTTTTATTCAACACCACACTACAACTTGGATAAAAAATCAGCTGATGACCACATTCAAAGTGGGAATGTAAAATTTGAATTATTTAAAAAATTCCACCATCTATTCCTTTCAGTTTATCTGTAAAGACACACTTATAACTAATGAAGTTCTTGGCATGGCCCGTTTTTTTTTTTGTTTTTATTTTTAGCCAGAATTATCAGTCTTATATATAAAATATTTCTAATATGAAAAAGATCTCCACTTACTTTACTAGACATGAATGCAGGTCAGTAGCTAACGAAGATATTGGATTAGGGGTTAGGCATCTAAAAGCATATCTGTCTTGGGGCTCAGTTTCCTCTGGGTTAGAACTGTCTATTATTACAGATCGGCTGCCTTATCTCCTTCATGTCATAGAAATGTTAGCCTAGCTCCTCTTCCTCATTCTCTTTAAAACACAATAGAAGAATGCTGAATTATCCAGAACTATCTAGATCTGAAATAGAGTTAGAGTTAGCAAGCACACCCAAAGATGCCTTCTGGCTCTAGGAGTGAATGACTAGTATAGAGCATAGAATGTGAAGTATAGAGTTATACTCCAAAAACTAAAAAAACTAAAAAATAAAAATAATGCCTGCTATAAAAAGCCAGCTGAATTATTTCACAGAAAAACTTCATGACAAAATATTTAATCGTAAAGCTGAATGTTAATAGTACAATTATATTTTCTTCGCAAGAAGGTAGAGATGGAACAAAGGAAGGATGGAAGGAAGAGAGGGGAGAGGGAGGGTAGAGGTAGGAAGAAAATATGGGAGGATGGAGGGAAGATGAAGGAAAGAAATAAATAAGTGTGAATAAACTTTTTCCTCAGAGAAAGAAGTATGATTAATAACTTAATAATATCCCTTCAAATAGTAAGCTTCTCTTTCTATCAAAACATGCAAAAAATAATCTTTCCTTATCTTTACTTATCAAGTAGTTTATTACCTTCAAAGTCCACATCTCCAACTAATTTTGTCTTTCCTGTTACTGGGTCATGGACATAGTTGATACCCACATCAATTACAGCAGCACCTTCTTTAATCATATCAGATGTAATCAATTTCGGAATACCTAAAAGCAAAACAGAGTTGTAAAACACTCTAGAAAATACTTCAATTTTGTCCTTTAATATAACAAAGGTTTATATATCTAATATTGCGTTGTCATGGCTTTAAGAAGCATACAACATACACCGTTCCTAAGGAAGAGGCCAACTGCACTGAATTATTTCTGATCAAGCAGAAGACCAAAGATAGCAAATATGGGCTTCTGTGGATAAACTACTGCTAGGATTTACCCTTTTACCTTTGAGACTGCTTACCAGACTTTTTCAAATAAATAGCACTCTTTTCATTATTTTCCTAGTATAAATAATATAGTGATGATAGTTTATATTAAAAAAAACTAAAGGTGATTTTCTTAATTGAAGCACTAAATTTGACAAAATTTTCACTGAACCTTTATTAACATGATGTGTGAAAAAAACATGGGTTGGATGAAAGTTCCTATTGGTTACAGTCACAATTACTTAAATGACATATTCCAAAAGTGTTGATCAATGCATCTATAAGTTCTATTGAGGTCTTCCATGAAAAGTATTTGTCAGTGACATTTTTAAAAATTTTGAGAAAAACTTGAAAGAACACAGTGGCATTGTGATGATTATTTATCTTTGTCCTCCTCCAGGTTTATTTTCCAACTTTCTCAGCTCTACTCTATGCCAGGGTGGGGCTGATCCTTACAGAAGTCTTCTGTGCTTCCTACTACTCTTGGAACTCTGTCACAGTCATGAGAACAAGCTCAAGCTAGCTTACTGGAGGATACAAATCCTGTGGAGGACAGCTGAGTCATTTCAGCTGAAGCTGTCCTAGACCAGTTGGTCTTCAGCCAACCACCAGCTGAAGGCAGATGCTTGAGCAAGCCTAGTCAAGATCAGAAGAAATGAGCTAGAGCCCCCATAACTGACCAGGTAAACCTCAGGCTCAAAAGAAAAATGAAAAATAAAAAGGTAGTGTTTAAAATGACTGAGTTTTTAGCATTAAGGTAAGGGCTAGAAGGATAGCCAGGGGAGAGAAGGAGCAATCAGGGATATTGTTTTATAAACTATATAAATGTCTAACCAATGTATAGTATACTTGAAACTAATAATAAAATTAAATTAAAAAAAATTTAAGTTGCAAAACAAAACAAAACAAAAATAAAATAAAATGACTGAAGTTTGGATTTTTTTTTCACATAGCAATAATTGCATAGGGTATATGCACAAACAACATAAAATTGAATAGAATAGCTAATAGGTAGCAACTCTGGAATAATGGACTATCAGTAGCATGAATTTGAAAGGCGATCAATTTGTAATTCTAACTGGGTATTGTCCTGGATTAAAAATTCATTAAAAACTATTAGGCTACGCTAAGGCAAATAATGTCTGGATACAAGGATATAATGTTTTCTATTATATTTTTAGTAGACTCTTTCTGGAAATGTTGGTTGTATTCCAGAGGCTGGTCTAGAGAATAATGATTAGAACAAATCTAAAATTATGTTATATGGAGCAAGGGCTATCAAACTAGTTGATTCAACTGTTTAGTATCAGTCTATATCAAAATATAAAGCAACTATATCATTACACTGTTTAATTCAGCTAGCTTTATTTTTTCATGGCAAGATTTTTTTCAATGAAGGAGGCAGTATGTTGATTTATATTCTGGCACAGCTCCTTATCCTATTGCGGACCTATAATGTATAGTTCCCAGAAAGTAAGAAATAATCATGGATCAGTCCTAGTACACACGTTGAGTATCTCTGAAATAAAGGAATAATAGTTCGTTAAACTTGGGCTGCCTACCTCAGGAAAAATGCAACTAAAAACAAAAGTAAAACCCAATAATTGTGGTTGTGTCTTCAATATGTTAACCTGAATAGAAAGTAGATTTTTATTCTATGTTTTCAAAAGGAAGAATAAAGGAAAGAGAGAACAAAGGGAATAGATTTTAGCTCAACGTAGAGAATATTTTAATAATAATAAAATATGTCACAAAGAGAAACTTTATACTGTCTTTATTCCTCATTAGAAATATTCTCAATAGGGTAAAGAAGAGGTTTAAATGGGAAGGTTAGTAATGGTTTCCAATTCTATAAGTTAAACATTCTCTTTTGTTTAGTTGAAGTGAAAAAAAATTTGTTTCTTCCTTCTCTCAACTAGTTCATTTCTGAACCCTTACATACTTCTGACTCTATAAAAGACTCTACTAAAAAAAAAAGAATACAAATTTTACTTAATGATTGAAATTATATTAAATGGACATATAAAACCTCTTTTTCAGATATGTTAAATACTAAGTCATGCACTCACATTGTTGTCTTGTAGAGGCCCATGATTAATGTATTTTGTTCCTGCAGTATATAAATGCAATGTATTTAAATTCTTATCATTTGGTAACAGTGAAATGACATTAGAAGCTATTTTAAATATTTGCTAAAGAAAATATACATACATACCAGTAGGATATAGAGTCAGAAAAAAAATTTTTTCTTTTTGTAAAAGTTGAGTATGATCGTGATTTCAAGTGGATATTTCTGTCAAGCTTTATGTTTTTTTTTTTGTGTGTGATAATTTCTGTGATAATTCTGTGAAAACACATCCTTAATTCTTATATAATTTGAAGGCTCAAGTATTATATGTGAGAACCGAAACCATCCACACCCACATAGCTTACTGTGTACATTAATATGACTTTACTATTCCACTGTCTTCAACAACATGACTTTATTATTCCAGTAAACTCTTGTTCAGAAAGATAAAAGTTGGCAGTAATTTTATTATTTTAGGAACTTACAGAAAAACTCACTTTAATTAACATTGAACTGCTTGACTTTTCAGTAGATAGTATCAAATGATTGTTTGTTCTCTAAGGCTCTTAGAAACTCTTACTTCAAAACCCTCTCCTTGTTATGTTTATTGATCCTAAACTTTTATATTATGATCCTTACCCAATCTTACTCAAGCCTCTGCATTAAGCCTCTAAAACAAACCTCAACATCTCCTAAATATCTCAACTTTGCCTCCACACCCCAATATACTACCAATCTGGCACTTTGTTAGACAAAACAAAAATCTCTGATTTGTGGAATTTGATGATGTGCATAAAGCTTAAACACTCCTATTATGGCTAACTAAGCTACTAAGGTGACATCAATGAACATGGAATTGGAGAGGCTCAGATTCAATCTTCATAGGCTATTGGGAGCTAGTTCAATCACTGCTCCTAAGGAACTGTCAAGGTAGTGTTTTCCCACGCTTCTATAACTATAAACTCAGATTTATGTTTTCAATGGATTGTTTGGGTGATATTTGGGAGGAGCCAGTATTCAACAATATTGGAGGACCTGTGAAGATCTAATCAAGAACTCTTGTCCATGATCCAAGACCTCAACTTGGAAACCATGGGTGGTTCTGTGGCCTCCCAAGTCTCTCTTGCTGGAACATGGAGCTGTTGATTTCTCTGACTGGGATTGTGAGGTAAGTCTTACTTGAAATCTGAACTGATTTCTTTTCATTATAGCTCTTCACATACTGATTTTGTCTTCTATGAATAAGGAACACTTTTAGCAACCCTTTGATTATACAATCAGTTAAAAAACTTTCTCTTTGTGGAAATCAGTCTTATTACTTATCACAGTGTGTCTCTGTCCCTGTCATTTTTTGTTGTGTATGTATAAGGGGAAAGTTCACAGGAAGAGAATAGGGGTGAGCTGGATAAATCTTATCATCACACTAACTGAAAATTAAGAAGTTCAATATGTTTTTAACTTTGAAAAATCCTATGGAAAAACTGCCTTGGGTCACTTAGCGAACTTTTTTGAGAACTTTCCTCGATCTTATATTTTTTTTTTTCTGTGAAATCTCTCTAATCCTTTCTATCTGCTGGGAACTGAAAATTAGTCAGGTTTGTAGCCAAAGGTGGGAAAGAAATTAGGCAAGGGGGGCTGAGCCACAGGTACATATGCAGCACTTTCATCTGACCAGTCCTAGACTCTCTTAGATTTGCCTCAGTTTAAATCTCAAAGCATGCCCACTCTGAAGCTGAAGTAGACTCCAGCTTCTTACATATTTATACCATAGCCCAAACTATTATACTTACCTTTCTAAATGGTATCATTTCATCAAGGATAATTTAGAATTATAATAACCATTCTGAGGAACTTTTGATGTGAACAAAATCATTCATTTGAGAGGTTGTTTAAAACACAAAGGAATAACATTCCAAACATTCAATGGTCTGAACTTTTTAGTGTTTTTGAGGAAGTATCTAAAGGTATTCAGATTCCAAAATTATTCCCTTAAAAGATGTCTTGGCCAAGTCAAATAAAGGTGAAAAAGTAAAAATGGTCTCTCTTTTAGATTCCTCCAAATCTCAGCACAAATCCAATAGACTTTATCTTTTTATTCCTCTCTCCCCAGGCTATGTTTTTCCAGTTCCTTCTGACTTGATCCTTTTACCTCCCTGCAGGCCAGAATCCCTCAACTCTTACTTCATAAAGTTACCTCATAAAGCTAATTTCCCCTCAGAACAGGGAAAACCACTTAGGTTTTTAGATCTAGTCTCATTCTGAGCTAAAAGCCAGTGTTAAAATTCTTCCAAAGTTTAGAAGGATAAAATTTGTAGAGAAATTAGATATAGTTTTAGGAACATATAATCCAGCTCTCCCAAAAATATATCAAATAGCACATGTGTTCAAATGCAAAGAATTGGATGGGAAGGTAGAATTCAGAGACCACATATTATACAAGAAATAAAAGAGATTTAGAAAATCTGCATATATTGAAAAAGGTTTTTTGGAAACTATCCCCAAAATCATTCCTGTGAACATAGGTTGGACTCTGACTCAGTCTTACATATAAAGAAAGAATTCATCCATTGGGGAATTCAGAGACAGGCTTTTTAAGCCTTTAGAGATCATTTAGAAGTAAATCCTGATGCAGATGTAATGAGCTCTCTGCTAATTTTCTGTGACTAATCTTAAACCTGAAATAGACTTAATATCCAAGAGAAACTAAATAGGAAATAGCCCTATTGCCAGACCTTCATCAGTTTGCTTAAACATTTTGAAAGAGCTTTAGAATAAAAACTTAATAAGACTTGGAATAAATTTATGACCTCACAGATAAAACAATTATATACTGCTAATCATTAAATAAAAAGAGAGAGTCACTTAGTAAAGACATTTTTAGATGCTATAAACAGAAAGAATATTGACCAACTCACTGCCCCCATAAAACAAAACAAAAACTAAAGAAAATGTACATGTACTTTGGTCTTGGAGGAAGAGGAGGAGGAGGAAGCAAATGTCCAGTCTTCCATTTACCTTTAAATTCACAGGGAGAAATTTCTCACAATGTTAAAGATAACCTTTTGCTTGGTCTGGGCACTACTTTATTATCTTTTAAACTCTGCAATTGGAGTAAACGAACTCCGCAGTTGACGGGTGTCTAATAATCCTGACATTCCATGTGTCCTGGCCCATATGTCCTGTCAAAGGTACAGTCTTTCCTTCTGCTTCTCTGTGACACCACATCTGCTTAACTCAATAGGGAGAGATGTACCCTGAAAATGGAATTACCAGTAGATTAAATGTCTTGATGGTCTCTTTCCTAAAATCCCTGAGGACTCCCTATTCATGAGGTCACAGATAATTTGAATATTGACTTAGACTTACTAGTACCTGTTTGCCTAAATCAACCCTAAATTGAAGATCTCAAAGAGGTGCCAGAGTTTTTGTGGGTAACACTTTAATGACATTGGCAGGATTAATGGGGCTCAACCCATAAAGAATCAGATTGACCTCTTTAAAACTATCTAAACTTACATAATACTCAAAGTATAAGCTAAAAAAAGACCAAAATTAGTAGAGAATGGACTGATTCTTAAAACATTCATTCTCTTAGTTAAATCTTCCAATGAGTGAGGATATAGATTCATTTAGAATTTTAGCGCCATAAATTGAATATTCATTCTTTGATTCCCTATAGTAGCATACTCAAATTCTATTTTATCGTTATGCCTCCTGAGGCTTTATGTTTTAGTTTAGGATCTGTATTTATATTCTTTAGTGTCCCTTTAGATCATAATAATCAAAAATTATTTGCCTTCTTCTGGAAATATCAACAATATACCTACCTAGGTTATTATGCCTAGGAGTTTACTAAGGCACACTTCTAATTTTCACAAGTCCTCAGCTAGGACCTAAAGAATCTGAAATTTCCCTAACATTCTACTCATCATTCAGATGAGGAATTTGGGACAGAATGTATATTTTATAAGCTATAAATCAGAAGCTGAATTTGAAATTTCTAACAGTTCAAAATTATTTTATGTTATGCTGGTCTATCAGCAGATATAGTCCTGAAGTATTAGGTAATAAGAAACATCACCAGTACAATAAACTAGTATTAGATTTTATAGAAACTTTTACTGTTGCAAAATCCCACCTTTATATTTAGTAGTTTTCAAAACTCTCATAACAAGTTGTCTAAGTTCCTAATAAAACATATCAACTCCATATCCTTGGATATTCAATAACATGAAATTTAATTGTTACAAAAAGTATTATCATTAAAAATTCTAGCTTATGAATACAATTATACACTAAAGCCCAAGGCAGGTTTATGGAGGTAGGCCTGTGTTATTTTTCTGCCAGGATAATTAATCCATCTATAAATTTATTTTTGGCAGGAGAAAATGACCTATTATTAATACAGATTTTTAAAATAGACTATTTTAGGATGAACTATTCTCATCAGGAAATTTATTAAAAAGATTTCTGACTCATCTAAGATTTCTGTGTTGTGGGTTAAAATTTCTTTGATTGATAACTAGACTAACCAATGGATGATCTACACAGAATCACACTACTTCAAAAGTTATGACTTTTTTATTAGGTGATTACAAATCTGTTATTTTGTGATTCCTTATTGATAATTATGAAATTAATCACTAATGCTGTCTTAGCAAAATATATTAAATAAATATAATGTTTTAAAAATAGTATCAGTACCTAAAGTACAACCTGGGCATGATTCTACAGCCTAGGAGCTAAGTCTACCCTGAAAGAAAGGTATAACCATTACCCTTTGAGTGAGTATGAGGCTAAACCTTTATTCTTATCAATTAGAACCCCAAATAGGTATTTTCATGTGCCTTTTTGTTAATCTCCAAATTAAGTTCACATGAATTTAAAAAAAAAATTTTTTTCTTTCCCATTGAATCTTTCTCTTATATTCATCTGTAAGTCTTTATGAAATGTGGCCATCAAGGCATCCTGATAAAAGGAAGCATCATATATACACACAGATTTAATTTGTAGCATTCAAAGGGCTATGCAAACATTATCTAATTAAACTCCACAACACTTCAGTGAAGCAAGAGAAGGCTGACCCATTATCCACATTCACAGAAGAGAGATTTTGAGGTGCTGAGAAGTTAAATGATTTCTTAGTTTCACAATGATGAGTCAGAGGTGAGGCTGGGAACAAAACCAGAACTCCTGTTCAGATATAAAAGTAACACCATGAAAATGCTTATTCAGGTAGATTGCTCTTTCAGCTGGAAGTTGTCCTACTACATATATTATAAGAGTAATTGCAATGGAATTTATATGAATGCTTGTGTTTCTTTCTGGATTAGAATTTTTTCCTTTAGCATTATTTGTTTTTGAGACAGTCAGATGACAGCTAAATAGGAGCTATGTTAATAGTAAGGGTACTTCAGTGTCTCCCCCAGGGGTCCTCTTGCTAGTTCTTGGAATGGTCAAGAAGTGTTTAAAAAAACAGTGAGTCAGTGGTAATGAACACAAAGCATATCCTCTTTCCTCTCTTTTTCCCTAGCCTCTTTGGTTCCTATCTGATACTTCTTTGGCTATACTGCCTGTCATGAGAATGGTGTCTATACCAAGGACAATTTCTGGATGCTTCCAAAGCTTCTAATCCTTTGGTGCCAGAACAGAGCTAGTTCCTTACAGAGCTGAGGGCCAGTCCTGCTCTGTACCATACTTCATCACCTAGAAGTTGAAATCTCTTTGTTCTTAGAAAGTCATGGAATTACTTTTAAGTAGTTCCATCAGCTTCTACACTTTTCCTTTTCCCTGCAGTGGACCTGTGGGAGCCAGATGCTTGCTTTTCTTTTTTCTTCCCATCAACCATACCTTGTTCCCTTCAAATGGATAATGGTACATTTAGGGCATGGGTAGAGGTTAGAGGCCTGTGGGGGCAATAGGCAAGGATCTATATTACCAACCACCATGTGATATACAGAATTTTAAAGTCAAATGGAATGAGTTTTAAATATTTTTTAACCCTTTCTTTAAAAAAAAAATGTTTACCAAGCTCGGTATGTAAAAATGATCAGGCAAGGAGAGAGAAATGGACTGGCTCTTGTGGTTCTTATTATGATAGTAAGATACCCTCAGTAATGACCATGAGGAAACTTAAAAAAAAAAAAGGTTTTATTACTTATAGGACCTGGAAATTACATGGCAAACCTGGGGTCACATAATGAGGTTGTGGATAGAAAGAGTTGAGAGAACGTGGCCTGGGGTTCTGCTTTTTATTGGGGTCAAGGGTGGAAGTGTAGGGCTTCATAAAATCACTTTTTATTGGTAAATTTAAAACAGTGGGAATTTAAAGCACAGAAAGAATAAAAATAAGAAGACCAAATGTTCAGTTATGGAAATCAATATCTCTAAAACAAAGAAGTCTTGTGTGGAGAGGTGGCCTGGCTCTTTATCTAGTGGCTGGTAATGTGTTTATTGGAGCTAGCCATCCCTGAAGTGGATGCCTCCAAAATCAAAGTTTCAGTGAGACACTTGTGTTACAAAAAGGAAAGCCAACTGTCAGGGCTTACACTTCATACCTCCTTTAATCATTTCAAACATTAGCTAAGATAATCTATGCTTATTGACTCAGAGAAGTGATACAGAGTAGAAAGAAAAGCAGAGAAAAAAGAATTTACTCTCTGACTCATGGATTTCAATGAACAGCACTGTGGAAGGTTCAAGGGACTCAAACTAGAAAATGGAATGGCTAAGCATACAAAGTCAGGAGAGTTAGGAGAAATGGTAAGAGCTCATACTTAAGAGGTTCCCAGGGAAAGGTTGATAGTCAATTTGCCTTGGGCTGTGTCTTGAAGAGTTGGCAAAATCCCAGTATTGGCTTGGGATACCCAAAAACAAAGGGATATTTTCCTTATAGCCATCATAGAGATTGAGAAGCTATCATGACCCCAAATTAATAAGTGGATGCAGGAAGAGCCTAGGAAGATGCTTTGGACACATTCTTAGCACCCTGGAAACAAAAGGGCCATACATGTGTAGATAGTTGGCCAACAACCAGATGAGTGAAGGACATCTCATTGGATGCTAGCTTGGAAACATAATAGAGAAAACTAAATATTCCTACCATGCCTTGTTACTTATATGCAACCTGAGGAAAAATGGAAGGAGGGTCTATATGAATGAAGCTTGAATTTCAACTGTTTCAAATTAACTTTTCAAAGATATTAATAAAAAAGTCAATGAAGATTGGGAGATATGTTCAAGAGATGTTTAAGGATACAATGGTCTGCATAATTGTTTATGAAATAACTCAAATGTTTTTAGAATTAAATCAGATTTACAAATAACAGAATCTCATGGAGGTTCCTCAAAAAACTAAGAATTGATCTACCATTATGATCCAGCAATCCCTCTACTGGGTATTTACCCCAAAGACTTGAAAACCAATATCCAAAAAGATATTTGTGCACTGATGTTCATAGCAGCATTATTCACAGAGGCCAGGACATGGAAGCAACTGAAGTGTCCTACAATAGATGATAGGATAAAAAAGCTGAGGTACATATATATAACGGAATATCACTCAGCCATAAGAAGAGATGAAATACTGTCATTTGTGACAACATGAATGGACCTCGAGATAATCATGCTAAGTGAAATAACCCAGACAGAAAAAAACTAAAAATCATATGACATCAATTATATGTGGAATATAAACCTAAAATCAACACATGAATAGGACAAACAAACAGAGACTCATGGACATGAACTACAGACTAGTGGTTACCGGGAGGTAAGAGGTAGAGTGAGGAGGTGAGGTAGACAGGATTAAGGGGGTCAAATATGTGGTGACAGAAAGAAATCTAACTATCAGAGGTGAACACAGAGTATAAATGTTAAAGAGTTAAAGTGTACAGCTGAAACTTATTGGATTTGGTTAACCAATGTCACCAGAATATAATTGGCAGTAAGAATTCCATTTTATAGATACACCAGCAATTCATTAAATGTTCCCATGTTTTTGGATATGTAAACTATTTCTAACTTTTTGCTATGATAAAAAAAAATCGGTGATGAATATCCTAATTTTTATCTTTTTAAGTCTCATTACAATTCTCATTAGGATACATTCCTAATGTATTTTGGGACCTGAGATAACGTCTCTTCATAGGCTAATATCTTAAACAAGCTTTAAAGTCTATGTATTTGTATTCAAAGAAATGTATTCAAGTATACTATCTCATCTAGTGCCCATGGTAAACTAATTCCATTTTTATGAGTTCTTTCCAAGCCATTCAGTACTCCTTTGTAGAGCTTCCACAAAAAAAGTCAGAAATTTACCACAAAGTAGAGGGTGGGTAAACCTTCAAAGTTTTTTAATCAAGAAAAGTAAATTTGGGGTATCTTAGTGACCTAAAAGAACTTATGTTACTCTTACTAAACATAAAGGGATTCTCATTCATTCTAATATACTGTGCTACATTATTTTTAAGGATATCCTGACCAACTATCCTGGGAAGGATGTATATTATAATGTCTTTGTGTGTGTGTGCATGTGTGTGTGCATGCGTGTGTGCATGCACGTGTGTGCATGTGTGTGTGAATATTTTACAAAGAAAGGAAATGTTCTTGGTTATATTAAAAATAAGTATAAGTATGAATTATGAAACATAATAGAAATTCAGTAGAAACATTATGGAAATGCACCTGTATATTCTTGTAATGTAATAGCTGATCCCTAATATTAATTACTATTTTTATTTAAAGGGTATATATTAGGTGCTAAGATACTAAGAATAAATTGCCTGCAATCTTCACACTCAGAGAAGAACTGAGAGAAGAACCACAGTCATAAAGCCCATACTCATACATTAGTATTCATTAATCCTCAGGTTTTGTAACAAAAGTAAGTCATTCCAAAATGAGAATTATTAATTAACCAAATTAGAAATAAATTTGAAGAAAATGCATTTAGGTGAAAGATGAAGGGACAGAGACAGAAACTTCTCTTGACTATATAAATAAGTAAAAAGGGGCTTTCATAGAAAGCTGTTTTTGGAGATACATGTAAACACAGTGACTCTTTCTATCTCATTAATGTCCTTCAGAACCAAAGCCACACCTAAAGCAGGTAGCCAGCTGCACAGAGTCTCCACAGCCCACTTCAAACAATGCCTCTGCATAGATTATTACACAAGTGTTGATGTGTGACATTTTGATCCTCAATTTTTTTTAATTTTCTATTTTAATTAGATGTGTGAATGCTACTAAAAAGCCACAACTAATGACCGAATATAGATAATGAAATCATTTCACTTTCTGCCAGTCAACACATATTTGAGAGACACATTCAGCAATACCTCACACTCTGAACACACCACAGGAATAGTGACATCACCAAAGAAGGGTTCCTATTCCTAACTACATTAGACAGTAAAGCAAAGTATTTTCTCATTTTTTCATTGAAGACAGTCATCATTTCTCAGTTGTTTCTCTGCCTCCTCCCTACTTTACCTTTGAACTCTGCAGCTGCAAACTGAGACAATAGTGCTGATGCAATGTCATATTAAAACTTTGTGAAGTGGAACAGCCCCAAACAAGGTATTAAGGAGAATCTGAGGTTGAATGAATCCTGAAGAGATCATTTGCCCCTATAAAGGCTTTCTTCAACTTCTAGGAAAAAAGCTGAAAGAAGGAAGTTTATTCATTTAACGGTGAGTTTTCTAATCCCCAGTGCAAGGTTCTTTAGTAGGTACGAGAAATACAAAGATAAATAAAACATGGCCCTGGCTACTGGAGACCATAATACAGTAGGAGTCATTTCATTGTTGCCCTCTCAATGTGGTCACCTTCAATACTGCTCCACTGCAAGTCTTACTTTTCTTTACTCATCACATATCTCATCTAGGTCTTCTGTATTTCCATTCTCTTTTTTTCCTCCTTTATTATTGTTACACTTCAAAATTTACAATGCGATGCTTGACAGAGGATTTTTCTACTTCAATAAAGGCACCCAAAGTCATCCCATGTTAGCAAGATGTATTTACAGTTTACATAATATTAAGGTACATTTTATGCCTTACATGAGTGTGTTGTTAAAACAGCTCTTTTACAACTGTAAACTATAACTTGATACAGTCTCACATAAAGGCCTATTTAAAAATAAACTAGAAAGACATACATCTACTGAGGAACAGTAGGAAAAAAAATGCCTTACACCTCCTCTTCAATGTAGTCCAGATAGCATTTATTGGAGTCATTTATTGGAGTCACTGGTTGAAGTGAGTGATTATATTCAAGGCACATTTTTAAAAAGGACACAAGTCTTGGAGTAGATCTTTAAATCATCTACTAATATACCAGGGAAAATATCATGGCTTTAGACACCACTCTTTATTAGAGATGGATTAGTTACCCCAGAACCTATCCTGTTTTTAATGGATAGGTAATCATTTACTAACAGAGGGAAAGAGAGGTTTAATCCCTATGAGCATGTCCAGAAAAATAGAGTGGATGACCAGGAAAAACTACAGAGGATATCCAAAGCACATAAAACTTTTGTTTTCAGGTCCTAGTTTTTAAAGGATAAGAATGAATAAGTCAACAGATGTTTCAAGCAAAAATTAGGTAACTCAGAAATAGAAACCAGATAATCATACCATAAAGGATTCAGAAAACAATTTCTTTTTGTTTTATAAAGCATTAAAATAATTAAATAATAGGCTTAGGAAATACACAGTTACTGAAATCAGGCTTTCTGTGGTGAAAAGAAAAATACAATGAAGATATAATAGGCTGTGAAAATTAAGGCTGGAAAGAGCAAGCCAAGTCATGTGATAGAAATTAAATGCATTTGATGGTAAAAGCATTGCATAGTCATGACAAATTCACTACAAACAGACCAAAAATGCAAGCACGAACAAAAAATACAGGCTGTGAGAAACATTTGTTAATAAAGCTTAAATTTATACATGTTAATTTTGTTTTTGAGAATTTAAGTAACCATTCATAAGCAAATAAAAAACTTAAGACCAAAAATAATAAATATTATAGGTCTCGTACAAATAATCTTAGGCATTTACAATGATGTTCTCAGCTGTTTACTTCATAATTTATAATATTTATAAACAAACTAGGAATAATCTAAATGTCCAACAATCAAGAATTAAATAAATAAATTATAGTATAACCGTAGCATAGAATACTATGGAGTCATTAGAAATCATGTTGTAGAAGAATACATTTTACAAAGAAACATGTACAGTGTGGAGCTATAAAATACAAACAATACATACAGGATGAACAAATTGTGTAATATTGGATTTACATATAGTAAATATAAAATAGTAAAAGACCAACGCTCTGGATGGGAGCATGTGTTATTCCCCTCTTCCCCTCTCCCCACTTATTTTCCATGTTTTCTAGGTTTTTACACTGGGGATGTCTGATATCAAGAAAAAAAATTTATGGTCCAGTATCTTCTTGTACACTGATGAAGCTTGCTTGTTACAGATCAGGGGGGCTTTGCGTACTTGGTATCTAGGGGTTTGGGAAGGGGCGCATCATGGGAGCTGGAATGGGGAGGGAGAGGAAGTAGAAATACAGAGAAAGAGACTGGGAGGGTAGATAAAGGTCTGGGAGAACAAACCCCTTCACTTAAGTGCCCCTGTCTTCCCTAACCTCTCATAAAGCTGGACCATTCCAAAAAGGAAGCAGCAGGAGACTCACCCAGGAACAACAGAATACACAGCCACGAGCAACATCACCCTGAGAAGCCAGAAATCGTAAGTAAAAACTAAGCTTTTATAAAGCTGGTCTCTCATGTGTAAGCCACTTCTTAGATTAACTTATGATAATCAGTCAACTTTGATACTATATGTATATTAAAAGTAACCAAAAACTATATGTATATATACATATATATGTGTATATACTTTTTATTTTTTTTTAGTGAGGCAACCCTTGGTTGACCTCACAGGTTGCAAGGACTTTGTCAGCTTACAATCCCTTATTTTATTTATTTATTTATTTATTCATTCATTCATTCATTCATTCATTCATTTATTTTACACCTATATCACCTGGTTTTCCTAGGTGGTCTCCCATCGAAACACTAACCAGGGCTGACCCTGCTTAGCTTCTGAGATCAGATGGGATGGGGCTTGTTCAGGATAGCATGGCCATATACAAAATATATCTCTTTAGTGATATCAAAGTTCTAGCTTAATAATCAACTGATTTATTATTTCTAAATTATTGTTTACATATTCACAAGCAATGGTCTAAGAACTAACATATATAACATATTAGTATTTAACATGTATTATTTGCAATATGCTAGAGACTGTACTCTACGTGAATTGGCTGGCTTAACAATGCTGTATGAAACGTTATTATTCTTCACGCTGAAGAGACTGAGGCTCAGAAAGATGAGATGACTTAACCAAGAGTACACAATTAGCAAGTAGCAGAGCTGGGATTTAAATTTTGGAATTCTTATTCTAGCAAGGTCTGTGCATTTACACTATCCCATACTATTGAGGACAATTGACAAACTTAAGATTAGTTACAAATTTAGGAAGGCAGGAAAGAATTCTAAGTGGAGAAGCAGAGGCTAAAAGGACTAGACAGAGAATCAGAAGTAGGATGTGGGAAGAATAACAGCATCAGTGAAACCATAAAATGTGCTGGCATCTACTCAAGAAGCACCCAGGGCTGTAAGGGAGCAAGTTCCACTCCCAAGTTACATGAACCATGGATGGCGGAATGAACTATTTCCATGTCCCACCCATTGGTACTTCTCACTGTCCTGGCATCCTGAAAATTGCTAAGCTCTCTTCAAGGAGGAGGAAATCTACCAGAGGAAATGCTCTATTGAGAACCTAGGATGATGTTTGATGGGTGTGTATCTTAAACTTGATAATATGATTGGAGAAGTGGTGAAAATAAGTTGATTGGTCATTTTGTGTTTCATGACGAATAAATATGAATATTCAAAATTACTCTACTGAATTGTCCATTTATCTTGTTTTATATTACAGTGTCTATCATTAAAAGTGTTGCAATAGAGACGCTAGAGTTATGATTGTGAAGGTTCATTCATCATGCTGGAGGGGATGGCTTAGAGGACAAAATGCCAGGTTTTGCCAACTAAGACACTCTGTATCCAGAGGTTTAATATACACGTGGCATTGACTCAACAGCTCATCTCCTGAATGAAGCTAGTTCTACAAAGTTTACTCAGAAGGGTCCTTTGGACAACGTCTGGAAAACAACTGCCTATCATGCCTGGTTAGTGAAGATTCCTAGAACCTTTACAAATTTAGGATTTCCCTCAGTTTCCTGGAAGCATGAGATATAACAGTAACAAAGGATCTTTTTAAACAATCTTAGAATCAGTGCCCTAATCTGACTAACTTTCCCTTCTTTATCTTCAGCCTTACACAAGCCAATTAAGCCTTCTCCTAAACTAGAGCAGTCCCCTCTTATTCTCAGTTTTACTCTCTGTGGTTTCAGTTACCCGTGGTCAATCTAGGTCTAGAAATATTAAATAAGAAATTCCTGAAAAATAAGTAATTCATAAATTTTAAATTGCAAACCCTCTGAGTAGTATGATAAAATCTTGTGTTGTCCTGCTTTCTTCCACCCATATGTCTAGCATCTCCATGTTTTATATGCATCTTGCCTGTTAGTCACTTAATAGCCATTTTGGTTATCAACTGTCATGGTATCTCAGTGCTTGTGTTCAAGTATCCCTTATTTTACTTCGTAAGGGCCCAAAACACAAAAGTAGTGACGCTGGAAATTTGAATATGACCAAGAGAAGCTGTATAGTGCTTCCTTTAAGTGGAAAAATGAGTATAGTCAAAATATTGAGAAAGGGAGTGGGAACGAGTACAAGAGCACTTATTCACATAACTTTTATTATGGTATAATGTTATAATTGTTTTATTACTAATTATTGTTAATCTCTTGCTGTGCCCAATTTATAAATTAAACTTTATCACAGGTACATGTGTATAAGAAAAAACATAGTATATACAGGGTTCAGTACTACCTGTGCTTTCAGGCATCTACTAAGTGTCTTGGAATGTATCCCCCATGGATAAAGTGGGGTTACTATGCTTCTTTGCATTCAACTGTTTAATACTGTATATTTTATATGCCTTTAATAGTCTCATTACTTTCTTCACCCTTCTCATAATTTCTTAATCTTAACACATACTCAGATCAGTTTATAAAAGATCTTTCACTTTTATGGCTTTATCAATTACTTTACAACGGCAAACTAAGAATGTTTAGCAGTTCACAAAAATAATGCTTCCACTATGAGAATAACCAGTAATGAGATTATTTATAAAATCTAGCTTTAAAAAATTATTTTCTTAAAAATGTATCAGCTAAATTTGTATCAATTTGAAGTAGTCTTCATTCCAGTTGTAATCTTAAAACTAATGCAGCAGACATTTATTGAGTCCCCACTGTGTGTCAGATGTTCTAAGCACTTGGCTAACAAGCTAAAAAAAAAAAAAAAGGCTTGTCCCTGCTATAGTCTAGTGAAGGTGACAGACAACTATAAACAGGTTTTAAGTGTTATAACTGTAGTACTACAAAGTGCCCTAGAAACAGCTTAAGTCTTTTTGTGAACTCGGAAAGGTAGCTTTGAGTAGGGTTTTAAAGTCTTTTATTTTTAAAGGCATAGTTTGACAGGATCTGATTTCCAGATCTGTTTTTAAATTAGCCTAAATCTTGAATTTGTGGGAAGATATTTAAAAGGTAAGTGATATATAGTTAGGTCTATGGGGATTTGAGAAACTGGAGGGATGAGATTAATATGAATATAAATTAATTTTATTCATGCCCCAGGATCTTCACACACAATTTCCTCTTTTTTTCTTCTATAGGTCCATTCCAAGATTTCATCACCACATTCTTTACTGTAATCTCTCAGACATTATCAATGTTTCTGATACATTATACATTCCTACTCCTTCTAGTCTTTCTGTCTTCTAGATGGGACTGTTTCCATATATGCTGACATTCTAGTTATGACAATAATCCAGCCCTGCCTGTTCCAGATACCTCTGCTATTAGATCACTATCTCATTCATTAATACCCACTGTTAATTGTATTTATTTATTTCTCACACATAATGCATAATGTGATCATTTTAGTTATATTTAATTCTTATCTGGTTATATGAATTTTTTGTTACTTCATGCTTTATAATTTCATTGTAATTCACCCATTATATACATATATATATACAGACACATATATATATGTGTGTGTGTGTATATTTGTGTGTGTGTGTGTGTGTGTGTGTAGTCCTTAAATTCTCCATACAGAGGATTGTTAAGAAAGTGAAAATGCAGTAATCTTTAGTTATTTCTTATAAACTCTCAATATTCTTCCCTTTAATTTCTCATTACTCAGTTGTTTATTATTTCCACAGGATAACTGCAGGAACACATAAACTGCTGTCTTCCAGCATTTGGCTTGCCTCTGCATCTAGTTAGAGGCATTAGAGCTGGAATGCAAAGCAAAGGCCAGATCTGTTTGCACTGCCATCGCTCAAACTGTCTCCCGGCCGGAATGAGGACGGCGCGCGGCTGAAACAGCTGCACGTCTGACTGGCGTCCTCTCGTGGTCAGAGGATACCCTGGGTAGGACGGCTGGGGTATAGAGCCTGTCTCTATATACTGTCTCATCACCTAGACACCTGAATATCTTCTGGCTCCTATTTTGTTAATTTTTTATAAGATCGGTGCTTCTTTTTCCCTTCTCTTTGTTTTCCTTTTTCTTTTGTCTTATTTTTTTTTAACACCCTGTACGCAGTGCTGATTTAGGCCTTTATAAAGGAGCATACAGTGAGTCTATGGGAGAAATTTAAAGATGATGACAGTATTGGCATAATTACTTGTGATATAAAGTTTGACTTAGTCAAAACAGAATGTCATTGGTTCTTGGAAGAGAACTGTGATCACCACTTGTCATTTCTCATAACAAGAAAAACATGAGCATGAATGCATGCTGAGGGGTTTTGTTCCACTGGAAGAAAATATTCATTCAATATTATAATGGATAAATGGGAACTAAGATCAATTATGAAATATTCTTTACAAGTTGTTAATATTTGAGTCAAGTAGAACTTTTTAAAATGATGCAAATTTCATTCTGTCTAATGTTAGAGGTGAACAAAGATGACCAAATTCCTCTCTATTTACCAAATTTTGAGTCTTCTGTATGAATCCAAATGTTTCTAAAAAGAAGTCAGTTGCTGCAGCAGTATTTCACTTAATGTTGATCTGTGGTCAAAAAAAAGTTTATTTCCTCTCTAAACATCTGTCTTACATCAATTTAGTTCAAAAACTTGCATTTGATACCATCTGAATATAATTTCTCAGAAAAACAAGATATAGTTGCTGTACCAGCTTAGCAGTAAATTCTAGAAATAAGGCATTTCTATTTTTACTCCATAAGGAGGCAAATTACTCCACCTGAAGTTATCACATACATATTTTGAGTTCCACAAAAGGGCCTATATTAGCATAAGAAAATAAATTTAATTTGGTTGGAACTAATTTAAACTATTATTATTCTCTTCATCAAACTCAATTTCTTCTAGAATTTTTACTCTCTATAGTCTGTAAATACTGAGCAATTCAAATGTAAAGTCTGGAAATTACCAATAATACCTAATTTATAAACAAAATGAAAAAGGCTCTCATTCAAGTCATAGATAAAGCAAGAAGAGTCACAATGTCTTCAACATAAAAATACTATGAGGCAAGAGTAAAGGAGAAGTAAAGGGTAGAATTATTTTGTATGTTCAAATATAAAACAAATTAGGAAAAAACCTAGATCCATTATATGAAAGTACAACTGTGGTGTTTCTATTCTTACCCCTCTAGAGTCAATTCTTCTTGATACAGTGTGAGTCACCTTTTAAAAATATAAACCAGACCATCAATCTCCTGCTCTCAGCCATCTTAGCTTATATCAAAGTCCTTACCGTGGCCTACAGGGTCCTACATGTGCTAGCTCTTACTGTCCCTTCAACAGCATTTCCTACCAGTTTCTCCATAACCCATTCATGTTTAGATTCAATTATGTATACCAAAGGAATCAGCAAAGTGCATATTTGTTCTTGTGTCAAATCTGTCATTTCTAAAGCTGTTCAGTTTTTCCATAATGAAGTGACAAATGCTAACACAGGGACAATGGACTGCCAAGAGACTGAATCCAATCGATGAAAGTTAACCATACATATACATAACTCTCCCAAGAAGTGGTTCTTACAGACATTGTCAGCAATTAGGGAAGGAATTACTCTGCTGATGATATTCCACCAAATAATAACCTCTAAAGACTTACCTGCAGCTACTATGATAACATCTGCCAGCTGAGTATGGCTCTTCAATTGTTCTTTGGGGGTATACCTGTGAGCTATTGTCACAGTTGCATCACCTGGAATGCAGGAGAACTTCCATTAATGATTTTTGAACTTTTTCATAATTTATAAATGCTCCAATTCTAGATAAGTTTCCATTAAATCCTAAAAGAAAGAAAATTGCTTTGAAAAGATTAAATAACTTTCAGGACAAAAACTAGATAAGGGAATGTGGGTGACCCATAGTATTGTACCTTTAAATTGACCAGTGGAAAATCAAATGAGACCAAATGAGGATATGTACTGACCATCACAGGAGAGCTATAAGTAGGATCCTAGAAACTCAGCATTTGAAAGTTCTGTATTGACAGGGTAATACATAGATACCAGGGATACTTATTGGCTTGATAATAAGATTTATAAATATCGAAAACAGCAAGACAAGTGCACTAAAAATGAGGCAATGTAGTATGGGTCAGAAAGATGAGAGATTAATTTTGCTTCACTGTGACAGATGCCTCATCTTGAGGAGGTGTCAAGGAAGGGTTCCAAAGGAGGTAATATACTATTTTAGGTCTTAAAGTATGAGCTGGAATATACTAATCAGGGAAAGAAAAAAGTGTTCCAAACCAAAAGAATGGCAGGAAAAACTAAACCAGTTTTGAAATTATGTGTTTAGGATATAATGAGGAAGCATAGGCTATAATAAGAAGTATTCATACATGCTTTAAGAAAGTGACATACACATAAGAGAGATTAGTAGCCTGAGGGATTCCAGTGTTTAAGTGTAAACCAAGAAAGAAGAGAGAAAGGCAGTGATGAGCTTAAAGGAAGGAATTCGGTAAGAAAGAACATGGCCATGTGAGAAAGTATCTTCTATCTCCTCTTCCTGTATAACATACAAGAATAAAAACAGTAATCTCTATTTCTAGCAAAAACTAGCAGAAATATTTTCCACTGACTCCAAAAATATGTAAGAGTTACTCCAGAACAGCTGAATTAGCAGATACTATACAGGGAGAAAGGCAGCAAAGAAATGTGGAGAACAATAAGATGGCCAGGGGCAAAAATATACTTTCTGCAGGTGAAAGTATATTCACATCAAAATGCAAAATTTTGTAGCAGAGGAAATAAGAATAAAGGCAGAAGAAGCACTCCAGTACAATTCACAGTAGGTGGTAATACAAAGACTTGGACCCGGGAGTCATTTAAACAGGAAGCAGTTTGACTCTGAAGGTGGTGAAGGAAAAATCTGAAGGCTGCCCAGTACCTCCTGTCCAATCCCCTAGCAGAAGTATCTTGCAAACAGCAGATCCAAGGAATCCAATTCATTCAATGATAAGCAATAACAAAAAAAGCATTTGACAACACACTGATAAAATGATACCATATAAGGATTGGCCCAGGGGAATTTTGAGCGGTCATGCAACTAACTGTTCAGATTCTAGTGGTGTTGTGTATGGGAGATGGGACAATGGTGGATGCAGGGAAACTAGTTCATAAATTTTATAATATTCCAAGTGAGAGATAATGGCTAAATGGACTAGGATCTTATCAGTGGAAGTGGTAAGATCATAGGTGTATTTTACACAGATTGCTAATGGATAAGATTTGGGATATAAGAGAAATAGAGAAGTCAGGGATAGTGTGAGCAACTGAGCGAAGTAATGGTGCCACTCACTAAGATTTGAGAAGACTAAGGGAAATAAAATTAAGAGTGAAGATTTGTATATGGTAAGTTTTAAAATGTCTATTGGCTATCAAAGTGGAGCTCCCAAGCAGACAGTAGTTAAATGGGACTAGAGCAGGAGTCCCCAAACTTTTTGGCACCAGAGACCTGTACAGCTATGAGAAACTAAAGCCTGATAATGTGAGGTGGAGCTGAGGCAAAGATGGTAGCGCTGGGGAGTGGCTGCAAATGCAGATGAAGCTCTGCTTGCCCACTGCTCACCTGCTGTGTGGCTTGGTTCCTAACAGGCCACAGATTCTGGTCCATGACCTGGGGGTTGAGACCCCTGGTCTAGAGTACAGGAGGGATGGTATTTAAGCTATGGAGCTGGAAAAGATCCCCTACGGAATGGCTCTGGAATAAGTGAAGCCTGAGCTAATTTCACTGTTTTGAGCAGCCAGCCTCGACCTTGACTGCATTAGAACCTTCTATAGAGCTTTCTAAAAGATACTAATGCTCAAGTCCAACTTATAAAGGTTCTGATTTAATTGTTCTGTGTTGAGCTCATGTAACTATATTTTTAAAAGCTTCCTGATGATTCTAGTGGGCAGCTAGGGTGGAGAACCACTGTTTAGAAGTTGGAAAGAGGAGAATGACCCAGAAACAGAGAATGAAAAGTAAAATAAGAGAAATGCATGCCAGTGGTAGCTTTAATCTATGCTTAATAATAAAGATGTAGCTCTATAAAATGTGGCCATTTCATTAAATTTAAAAGTATGTTATATTGCTCAGTTCAATACATAGTTTCTGACATATAAGTTCCCTCAGGAGAAAATACTTTTGGTCTCAATATCATAAAATGTTTTATTTATCCTGAGAATGTGTTTATTTTTCATTTTAAAGACACTTAATTGGGTAACAAGTCCTTTTATTTTTTTTTCTTGATCAAAAGCTCTCAGGATGAAATTAGAATCAATCATAGAAAGTATAGTTTATACTCAAATACTCACCAAACATATTTAGTACCAGTATATAAAAAGCAATGTGCTTGGCAATAAGAATATATCCGTGGATTTAATGATATTTAATATCTAAGGTACTAGGGAGAGAGTGACAGGAGGAATGGCTGAAAATGTAGGTTGGAGCAGACCACAATATCCTTATGAGTGATGACTTGAACAATCAAGTTTAGAGACATCAGAAATGGATTATTTGTGCTGGCACTGAAATAAATGCCTCTAAGGTCATAGTGGAAGAGGGAAAATGAAAGAAAAAGAGAAATATTTGCATTTCACTTTACATTTTAAATAATGTTTAATGTTAGTTTCAAGAGTTTAATAGACCCAGTCGTTTGATGTAAGAATACATGATATCTTCCAAGTACAGTGTTTTCCAGATCCTAGCTGGCTGAATTTAGGAGATACTAAACATGATGAAGCAGTACTCTTAGAAAATGAGACTAGAATGAGTTTTTGTTCTTTTCTCTTTCTTTCCACTATGCAAACTCAAAGTGTAATTAGGTAAAGTGTAATCTACATGGAGGCATCACAAAACATATTATCCCAATATCTCGTCATGTGGACTTCTAATTTAGGAGTAGTGAGATGAGAGGCACAGAAGCCAAATGCCTGCTATCCTCCCTGCCCCACTTTAACAACGGTTCATTCCACGGAGACAGCAAACATCCCACTCCACTCCATTGCCCAGGCTGAGTGTCAGTCATGATTGCTTTGTACCATTCCTGTATTCCTAGGTGTTCCTATTTAGCTCCTTTCTTTGAAATCCAAGAGTGCTTGGCCCCACATGGCACTCAGCTGAGCTTTATTACACGTGCCACACACAACATGATGCATTGCCTCAAACATCCACTCCTTTATTACTACCTGAAGGCATCTTCTGTAGGTGGAAGATAATACTCTTGGGATTGCAAACTGAAACCAATTTTCACACAAAAAAAGGCATCTCACTGGCAAAATATTATGTGGTTTTTAATTTAGATAGGATGCTCCTTGACTAAAAAATACCTGATGTACAGAAAGTTTCAGCAGAAAGGCAGCTTGAGTGAAAAGATGAACACAATGCAGAGGTAGTGCTTTGAGCAGACACAGCATCCAAAGATGAATCCAGAAGATGCAAACTATCATCTTCTGGAAACAGAGAACTAAGTCTTTTTCACTCCTGAAACCCCTAGTATTTTATTGAGATTAAGCACTAAATGCATATTGCCTGAATGAAATCAAGAACATCCCTGGACCCATAGGACTCTAAGCAAAATTAATGGATTGCTGGCCCTTTTTAAAAAAGTTTCAGCATAGATGCCACTGTAACAACACCACAAGCTTTTAGTCAAAGGAGGTGCATGAACCCCATGTTGCAGCTATTTCAGATCTATTTAGATGAGATGTCCTATATAAAATACAAAAATATGCAAGAAGGAACTTGCTAATTTTCTAAAAAAAATGAAATAAAATTAGATTCTGTATTCCCTTGGTGACAATTAATAATCATAATGCTTTGTCATTATGACACTTTGTTATCTTGCAGGAAAAAAACTATTTTGGAGAAATTGCAGAACTCTTTTGCTTCCTCATGGTAAAGCTAATCATAAAGATGTGTGAAAACCAATGGTATTCAGTTTTCATCCTGAAAGAAGGTGAAACTGAATAGGTTGCTACATACAAAGAATTTAAAAGAATGTACCATGATCTCCAGGTGGTCACAGCAATACTCAAACAACCTAAGTCAGATGGCTCATGAGAAGAAACTCTCCATTATCTGTCTCTTTATGTACCTAATTAACCAGAGGCTTCCCCAAGCAAATAGAATTTTGCTTAAAGATGTCAAATTTTATTTTGTGCCACTGTGCTCTCTCAGATGTTATACTAAAGCAGATATTAATATTATATGCATTTTGTTATAAACCACCCATATTGGTATGTCAGGCCCACCACCACCACCGAGACTTTAAGCTCTTGGAGGACAGGAACCACACTAGCCTACTCTGTATAATCTACATTGTGCTCCAATGCCATGTCCTCTACAGAGCCTTCTGCGATGACATGTCCTCAGCACAAGGTGATCACCCTGCAGTATGTTGCTGTGTTGAGTACTAGCACTACCCCTTAACCTCAAGATTTGAGCACATTCACAGTCCTCTAAATATTTCAAGCCTTTTAAGGATGAAAAGAAGCTCTTTCTTGCAAAACAGCTGGGATCCACATCCTAAATAATCAAGACTAAAAGCTAACCATGAGTAGACGCATATTAATCAAAAGAAACTACAGCATTGCCATTTTTCTTCTAGTGCAATTATCTTTAGCTTTAAGACACAAATGAATCATTAGGGTCTTGATCCCTTCTGGCAAGGACATAAAGCGTGAGTTGAATGCTCAACATTGTGAGTGTCATCAGAGCAAGTTCTATGGACATAAATTGGCCGAGTTAATCCTATTTCATTATCTCTATTAACTAACAGTGCATATGTAGTTATTACACATAATTACTGTTCTAACAGATATGGATGTTTGAAATATCAACTTTCCCACAGATTCCAAATCTTCAGTAAGCAGCTCTCAACAATTCATTATATTTGTCATATACATCACCATTCTCCTATTAAATATGCATGAGATTAAATACCACCCATGTTACAAACTGTCCAACATAATTTTTTGTATAATTAATTACCTTTTAGGTATTATAATTATAATGGCACTTAGGTGCCATTATAATAAATGTAAATTTAACTACCTGGCTTGGAGGTAATCAGTACTATAACTAATTCCATTTTTATCATGCATTCAAGTAAGAATATTTTATAACACAAAGCATAAAATATTTATAAAGTTAATATGCTTTATAACATAGGAATGTCTAACTTAAAATTTCATGAATAAAGGATAAATTAACTTTCTTAGCTACTTTATAGACAAATTTAAAATTTAAATGCATCAAGAAATTAACATGCAATATATCGTTACAAGAAAAATATACATTCTAAAGTATGATTTGGACTATTATGATGCCATATTTTTAATCAAATACTTAATAGATTTTATAAGTTCTACATTTATGCAAATTATTACCATAAAATTAGATTTGATCGAAAATAAAACAAACATTAAACCCACTAGAAAAAAAATTCAAATGAAGGCAAAAAATACATCATTAACCTTGGATCATGTTACTCTAAATTTTATGGTTAGTATGGCCACAGATTATTAACTTAAGTGTAATAATGGAAATAATAGTAATAGGCACAGGTCACATGTACCAAAGGCTTACTTAACTTATTGTATCAAGCACTATAATTAGTGCTTTATATTTGTATCTCGTTCAATTTTCACAATAATCCAGTTAAGGAGATGTTACTATGATAGGCATTTTACAGGTGAGGGAAGTAAAGGCTTACACAGATCAGAGACATAGGGCTTGGCAGGAGAGGGGTCTGACTCCAAGTCTCTCCTCCTGACCATACTGTCAGCACCCAGCTCACAGCTCTGATCCACCACTTCCTTGTGTGGCCTTGAGTAAGTCACCTGAAGTCTCTAAAACACTTCTTTTAGTTGCAAAGTGAAAATAATATTAATATATTCCAGAATAATTAAGAAATAAGATAATTTATGAGAAAGTATTGTGCAAGTTGCACAGCTATGTTATTGTTATGTTATTGATGAGATAAAAAAAATTTTCTAACAAAAATAGTATACGTAGGTAAACTTTCTCAGTTGTTTTACCTTGATTAACATAGAAACTATTACATAAAGGCAAACATAAATCAATATCTTCATTATACTCTAAGAGAAAGATAAGCACCAACAGACTTCAGGTATAAGTGAATAGCAAAACTAGAAATATAACTTTGTAGATGGTTACCATGAAAACTGTGATCATCCCATCAGATTTGGCTTTTCTTCAAAAAAGCTCTTCAAAACTAAGGCTTTTTAAAAGTTACCTGGAGCACTACCAGGCTCTAATTTACTATGATCCACATGCACATTTTGATTTGTGGCAATACTTAAATCCTTAGGTCCAGGAAGAAAAAGTAATATTCAAAACTCTCATCATTCATCATTTTAGATAATTAATATATTATACTCAGGCTAACTTTTTCATTTCATATGCATTATGTCAACCCAGATCTAAAACAAGTATTGTAAATTTGAGATTAGGAAACTTGAATTCACCAATGTTAATAATAAGAAATATATACATATATGTCGGTGTTATATGTATGTGTGTGTATGAGCAGGCAGATGCCTATCAACATGTGATTTTATGTATCAAGTGGTTTTCCGCCTTTTTTAAGGTCTATATTGATAATGATTTAAAGAAAGTCTAGATAGCCAAAAGGAAAAATAAGAACAAAAGGGCCACATATTTCCAGTAATTCCTTTATTCACTTTCAAGGTGTTCATGACGTTAGATGAGAAATAATGAATACCTTTATTTGCATACCTACAAATATACTGACTCACAGTTTCACACAATTTTGTTTGATGATTTCAAGTAAGAAAACTGTAAAAGTATATAGAATCCCCAAGGTGCTACTTACCTCCAGGCCGTTCATGTTCTCCATCTGTATGTAAAAGCATGGCGATGGGCATCCCTACATTCTTGGATCGTCCAGCCACAACCACATTTTTTCCAAGTGTTTCGATTCCTTAAAATACAGGGTTTAATTAAAATAAAGAATGAACAACAAGAAGCAAATTAAAAATGTGAACAACTAACTAAAATACTCTATAAAAACTTTTAATTAAATTTGAATTATTGCATGGCTTATCTATAATGTATCCCTATTCATTATTTATAAATATTTCATTTTACACTTCAGGAATTTGTGACTTTCTGACTATGTCCTCATTAAAAAACCACAAATATTTTCAAGTTGCTATTAAATTACTTTTAAACATTAAAATTCACATGAAGAGACTTAAAAAATATACTAACTATTAATTATAAAATAAGCAAAGAACAACAATGTCAGGTTTAATTGGCAATCACACTTTGAGCATAACTGGGTCAAAATGAAGTGGGGAAAAAAAAGTTTTTTTCACAAAGCTCGTGCATTTTACTCCATTGGAGAGATGCACTAAATTTAGGGACTTAAAAGGTATGGAAGATAAAACTTGCAGATTTAACACACTTTACCTCTTTTGGGCTTAGTTTCTTTATAAGAAGAAGAAGTTAGAATTAAGGTTTTTCCAAAAACTAACATTCTAAGATATGATCTGCTTTCCCTTGGAAATTTTCTCCTTCAGTTAGAAAACAACAGACTAGAAAGGAGACAATGCTGTTAGAAATGAAGGTGACAATGACATAGTCAGGAGAATCATCAGTATAAAAGGCAACATGGGGTCAATTAATGTAGAGGTAAACATCTCGAAGGGCCACAAGAGCTTTACAGATGGCTTCTATAACACAATGCGAGGGTAAATGTTTATATTAAAAACCTATGTCATTAGAGATGGTTCAAATAAGTTCATCACATTTTTTAAAGGTAAGGGAAAATATAATACATTTTGGAAAATGTACATAAAAATATATTGTTTTTCGTTTAAAAGTAGGGAGGCAAACCTAGTATTTAGAAAATTCACTCTTTATTATATGTAAAAGCAGTTTTATATAACCTCAATTTATTTTATTTTGTATTATTCTTTGACTTCTATAATTTTATATTTTTCTACAGATTAAAGTTTTAAGGATTATCACATTCTTTCACTCAGTGGGACTGAGATGGTTCTATCAAGACAACACACGAATGCTTGGTTTGGCAGTTAGCATCCATGTCCTATGTAGACCACAAGAGACCAACCTGTTCTTTTGATTATTTCCCAAACAGCACTGGCAGTGGCAGGTATGAGAGAATGTTGATCAAGGCACAGTCTTCCAATATTGATAATATGAAATCCATCTACATCTTTTTCAGGGGCAATCCCATTGCAAACTGTTCGTTCATCCACATGGTCTGAAAAGTAAATGAAATTGGTCTAATTTTACAATTGTTTTTTTTTGAAGGTCTGAAAAATGAAATCTGAGGACCTACAACCAGTTCACTTATGACTCAGCTTCAGTAAAGGTGTAAAATAATTATTCAGTTCCTTTTCTTGCCACCAAAACAGTAAACTAAAGTGCTCTTGACCAATTGCTGTAAATATACTATAAGAGAATATGCAAATGTAGGGCCAGAAGTGGCTGGCCTAGTGAGAGGGGAAAAGTTTGTGAGATAAAACAATACCAATGAGAACTGGGAACAGCCAGGTGAAGTCTTTGCCTTAGTAAGTTTGCATATTTAAATCTATGTTTTTACTATACGAGATATTTTCATGAATAGGCTTCAATCAAATATTTCTAGCATTACAGATTAAGAGGGCTTAATCTGTCATATTATTAGTGCCTAGCTTCCTCCCAAATGACAAAACAAAAAAGCAAATATAACACACACTAACACACACACACACACACACACACATTTTTCTTAAGTACTAGCACAATGAAATCCAAAGTATCATTATACTTTCCTATATGAAAGGAAAAGAACATAACTTGAGTAATTAAATAATTAAATGAGATGTGAGATGTCAATCATCTCATTTTGAAAATAAGTATAGAAATATAAAATAGGCTCTTACCACTCTATGCAAATAGCTTCACTTACCCTAAAACCAATGATTAACCCATGTAAAAATATTAACATAAAGGTATATTTGTTACATCAAAGTTTCTTTGTTCATTATACAATGAATGCCATTCAGACATAATTTTGGAAAATATTATCAAAGATCAAGTTCAAATTGTTTTCAAAGACTTAGGCCTTGTGTCTTAGATCTTTTATATTCTAAAAGTGATACTACTGCCATCTTATTTTAAATAGATCCAATTTGCCCTTATTAGACTACCAAAGTCTTTTATATATACAAAAGTAGTACTTTGAATCACATTCAAATAGAAATTTGGTCTTTCCAATCAATAGTTTTTCACTTTCAAGAACTGTATTCATTCTAGAATGCTCTAAGAGTAAGAACTCCGTTTGTTTTCTTTGAAATTAGAAGACGATTATATAGGTTCTAGTAAAACTTTTAAAATTAAGTGTTTAATTTACTATTGAGGACAAAAATAGTTGTTCTTTTAAAATCTAGATAATGATGATGATGATAATGGCGATGGTGATGATCTTGATGATTCATTTTTAAGACACCTATCACTCATGTAGAAGGTTCATGCTATGAGTATTTTTTAAAACAAAATCAAAAGCTTTGTAAATGGAAAAATAAACAACTGTATTTGAAATCTCCATTATTGAGCTAGGGCTTAAATTAGTACATTCCTAAATTCAAAATTGGCTAATGTATGTATAGATGAGCCATTCATTGATTGAAAGAATCCAATAAAGTCTCTTTTAAAGATATCTGAGAGCCATTCTCTTACCAACAAGCCTGAGCGACACTGAATTTCGCCATCTACTGGTCTGTACTGTTTCATTCACTGAAAATAACATTAAGTTGTGAATAATTAATCTCACACATCAGCTAAAAACACTCAAGAAGAAATGTATGCATCTGACAATTTGGAGGCAAGTACTAGAGACTGATTATTACAGACCTGTCCTGTTATATATTTCTTAACCTTTAAATCGCCACTTCAGAAAATTTTTGTTTTGATCTAATTAGATAAGTTTTTAAAAGACAAATGTTTGGACATCCAAAAGATATTATGTAGAGAACACATGAAAACTGATTATTCATAAATTGGTTATTTAGTATAAAAAGAAAAGAGCTTATATGAGTAAATTTAAAATGTTAACATCATAAAATAAATGAAACCAATTCAGATGTCATTTATATATTATTCTGTATTAGCTCAGCAATGGATAAATCTCATATACATCCTTTGCCAGGTGAGATGTATCTTTTATTATATAATGTACAGTACATGGCAATAATATTAATTAATATATCTTACATTTAAATAGTGCTTTAATTTGTTCATGCTACCATCACATCAGTTTCTCCCTTGATCTTCAGTTACTGAGGCTAAGATAGAAAAGGTATTATCATTTCGATTTAAAAGATGAAGCTCAAAGAGTTTGAGACTAAAACTCAAATCACTACTAAAAGGAGGATCTATAAATCAAATCCTCAATTTCTTGCTCTAAAAACAGTGTTTCCTTCTGTGTTATGTAGAAAGCCATAAATATTAAGCATTTTAAATATTGCTCAAAAATTAAAATTATACAGGACCTCCTATCCCTTCCAATCAAGACATTTGCTAATTCTTCTAGGCCTCCAATTATAACACTATTCTTAGATAAACTAATGTGTCTAAAACAAGCCAAAAAAAGTATCAAACATTTCACAACCAATACTACCTTCTGTTATATGAGAAATAAATACATTGCATGCTTTTGACTGACTGCTACTAAAAGCCTCTTGATGTCTCACCCATGGGACCCATGACCGAAAGAGAAACAATAATCATAAGACTCAATAGAATCAATTTTTTCACAATGGTTATAAAGCATTTTTGATTCATAATACATTGGCAAACAGACTAACCATCAATATCCTACCCAAATGAACGGAAAAACTGGCATTTATTTTGTAAGTGTATGCTGTTCCCTTCTATTTAAGATCATGAGAATTCATTAAATCATGCCAGAAAAAAAATCATCAAATTAAATTCATAACACTGCAATAGAACAACTCAGAGAATGTCTTGAGGGACACACTGTAGAACAACATTGAACATATATTTTTGTGATTTATTTGTAATGTTTAATTGCCTTTGACAAAGAACAGGAAAAAAAAGCAATGAAACACATTACTGGTTATTTTCTACTCAGGGATTTTTATATTACTGCTTAGGAGTACCTCTTTCCACTTTACTAATGTCTACTGGATAAGTGTAGCTCATTAGAATAGTAAATAATATATTCTTTAGCTTGATTCTATCTTTTCCCCATCATTTCCTGTCTCCAAGTGCTCTGTTCCTTTTCCAACCATCACCATGACACATCTTTAATGCAGTCACAACAAACCGTGTCCCATTCCCTTAGCATTAATTTTTGCATTTCTGTGCTATTGCTCATGATTATTTTTCCATTACAAATTCCTTCCTCCTGTACTTTCACACCCAATTTTATTCTTAAATACACTGATCCATTATCACCTGTTCCTTTCACACAAATTGGAATGATACTGTTTTCTCCTCTGTTCTCCCACAGAAGTACTATAAAATATTCTGAACATATTTGTTCAATTAGTTGAGCACATTATTTAATTATCTCTCTCACTTATGAGTGTGAGCTAAGGGACACTGATGGCAACTTCATTCTTTTGTGTCACTTGCCAAACAGAACAAAACAAACAAACAAACAAACAAACAAACAAAACCCTAAAGTGATTCCTGACACCTCACTTTCATTCACACTTAATATTCAATCAACTGGAAAATCTGTTGGCTCTCCATTCATAACATATCTACTACTTTACTCTCTCACTATGTCCATTGATACCACTCTGGTTTGAGCAGCCATTATTTCTTCTATGAATTCTTACAACAGCCTCCTAATTAATTTTCTGTTTCTACATTTGCATCAATACAATCTATTGACAAAATAACAGTTGTTATATTTTTTAAACACATGTCTGATCACAGCACTCCTCAATCCCTGCTCTTCTTACTGTTCTTTCAACATCTCCACTTCTATCCTTTTCTGTCTGCCCGGAGGCTTTTCAAAGACAAAAAACAAAAACAAAAACAAAACCTGTTACTCTGGCTAAATCTCTCTTCTTTCAAATCTCTGCTTAAATTGCACATCCTCTTTACGGGCTATTCTGACCACATTAATTAAATATGTATGTTCTATGCTTGATGATGTTGAAATCATTTATAGTGGACTAAATTTCTCTGGAAAAATTATATGAAAAAACAACTGTCTGAAAACAATAAGTTTTCACTAAAGATAGATTTGGAAGAGAGTAGATATCTAAAAGAAAGAATTGTCACTGAAAGAGTTTCCCATTTTGGAGGCTTTTATAGACACAGGACAGCCAGAATTTAGATAGAAATCTGGTCTTACTTGCATAAGGAATCAAAATCAAAGTTTGGGGCTACTACAACAGTTGGAAATTGAAGGGATATAACCAGGAAAGGAGATAGCCACAGAGGAGAGATTCAAATTGTGTCTAGAAATTTTGCCTAAATCTCTGACCCCTGAACAACACACATAGGAGGCAAACTCCAAGAAGTATATCTAAGGCTAAAGAAATAAACAGACTGCAGCTTTGGCTCACCAAGAGCAAAGGAAAGCTTTAAGTCCTCAATATGATAGGCATTTAAAAAAAATGTACACCTATCAATATCCTTAATAATAAAATACTGAAACTTTCCCCCCAAGATCAGAAGAAGGAATGGTGTCCACTCCTACCATTCTATTCAGTGCTTAATTGGAGATTCTAGCTTGTGTGATAAGATAAGGAAAAGAAAAAAGAGGCCTGAAGATCAGAAAAGAAGTAAAACTCTCTAGTCACAAATGGCATGGTGGTTTATACTGAATACCCTAAAAAATTTACAAACCAACAAAAGAACTTATAAAGTAAATTAAGCAAGACCACTAAAGTCAAAGTCAATATACAAAAAATCAAATATTTTTATATACAAGCAGCAACTATTAGAAAACAAAATTTTAGTACCTCTATTTACAATACTTGCAAATCATAAAATACTTAGAAGTAAATTTAAAAATTTTGAGGATAATCTCTATAATAAAAACTATAAAACAGCACTGGATGTAATTCTTCTAAATTAAGCTACAGATTCAATGTAATCTCAATTATAATCCTACAAGGTTTTTTGATAGAAGCTGACCAACTGATTCAAAAATGTATATGGCTATGTAAAAGACTTAGAATATCCAAAGCAATACTGAAAATGAACAAAGTTAGAGGACTTACAACACCTGATTTCAAGACTTACTATAAAGCTATAGTAATCGAGACAGCGTGGTAGTGGTAGGGAGGGGAAAATAGATCCATGAAACAGAATAGAGAACCCAGCTCTAGGCTCACACTTGCATAGTCATTTGATTTTTTACAAAGGTGCCAAAAGCAATTCAATGGACAAAGGGAAGTCTTTTCAAAAATAATACTTGGTCAACTTGATAGCTATATAGAAAAAAAATGAACCATAATCTCTACTTCATACCATATAGAAAAATTAATTGGAAATGGATTATAAACCTAAATATAAAAGCTAAAACTAAATAGTTTCTGGGTAAAAACTTTTGTGTGCTGGGTACAAGAAGTTTTCTCAGAAAAAAAAAACACAAGCATAAAGCATGAAAAATAATAAATTAGGTCTTGGAAAAGTTAAAATCATATGCTTATGAAAAACACCATTAAGGAAATGGACAGGCAAGCCAAAGACTGCGAGAAACTATTTGCAAAGCACATGTCAGGCAAAGAACTTGTATTTGGATATATAAAGAATTTTCAAAGCTCAATATTGAAAAGATAACTCATTTTTTTTTTTATGAGCTTAGTACTTAAACATGCACTTTACAAAGGAAGATTTTCAAATGGACAACATGCATGTGAAAAAAAATTAGAACAGTGATTCCTAGCTGGAGAAGATGAAAAGGCAGGGGCAGGGATTGACTAGAAAGGAACACAGGAAACTCAGATAACAAAAAATTCTACATTTTGATAAGAGTTAAAGTACAATCAAAGTTTGTATTTTTCAAAACTATGAACTAATACACTTAAGATATATTTCAATGCATGTAAATTTCACATGAAAATATAAACACTAAACTATAGTTAATGATATGCACACTGAAGTTTCATGGGTACATTAAGTGTTCTTACCTTTAAATGCTTCAAAAATAAGATGGATTGATCAATGAATATGTGGATAGACGTGATAAAGCAAATATAGCAATACGTTAACAATTACAGAATCTAGGTTGGGGGCATATGAGTGCTCACTTCACTATTCTTTTAACTTTTCTGTATGCTTGAAATTTTTAATAATAAAACATTGAGAGAAAAACAAATCTACAACCTGTCCCCCAAAATCTCAATCTTCTTTATCATGCTTTACTTTTTGATTTTTCTCATAGCATATCAACTTCTGATAAATATAATTGCTTATTTATTGTGTTTATTTTTTATTGTCTGTCTCTCCTGCTACTCCACAAAGGCATACATTTTTATCTTTTCTTTTTGTTCCACTGATTACTGATGTATTCCTAGCACAAAAGCAGTGCCTAGACATTTATTGAATAAATGAAAAAACTGAGACAAAATTAGTTGACAACTGAAGACAATTGGAACAGGCCACCATAATGAAACAATATCTGATCCTTCTATAACCTCTGACTTACATCTTTTAAAAATATAACAAAAAACCAAAGGTGGCTTTCATTAAATTTTTGATTTTTCAATATCTTTGCATCTATATTATTAGATATCTGGTATTTTTATGTCCTCTGATAATTCCATGTGAAAGATTCATATTTGTTTATTTTTAAATTATTCCTTTTTTCCCAGTACTTGAAAAATCAGAAATTTCAAACAAAGATTTATGTTGATAAACAAGAATACAAGGCCATTAAAAATTCACTCATTTATTCACTCAGTTAATATTTACTGAGTGTCGACCATGTGCCTGGAACTGTTCTAAGGATTTAGGGTGTAAGTGAACCAAATAGAAAATATTCTTACCCTCTGGAGTTTACATTCTAATGAGAGAAATGTCTGCCTCATCATGAGTTAATATAGCCTCTTAATGAGTTAATTATTTTCTAGGAGTAAATGAGAGAGAGACTTTTGGAAGCTGTGTTCTCTGTTCTCAACTCATTAAATAGTATTTGTTACACCTTGTAGGTTCTATATTGAGGTTTCAAGACAGAGAATGCTTATCAGATGCTTACCGCTTGCCCCACATCATTTAAGAACTATTCCATCATCAAGGAAGGAGGGGATGAAGAAGGAATGGGAAGTAATTCTAATCTCATTGTCCTTCTCCACCCCCAAGTTTGAGAACACAGTAGAGTTGGAGGCAGAATAGGAAGTGCTCTCCAGACCAGAAAGGGGTGGATCTGGCTCTCCACCCTTCCTTAGCCTCTGAAACTGCAAGGACATCCCAGATAGGCTTACTTCACAGGCTCTAAAAAATAATTAATGGAGTTAGAACCTACCCATCATGCAAAGGTTACTACCTCTGCCCTGAATGATTTTCTTGAGTAATCCGAAGAATACATGGAGATTCAAAAATTGCAATATTCTTCAGAGTTAGTGTTGAAGATGCTCTGATTTATTAAGCCTTCAGTTTCCTAAGCACCCTACAAAGTGACTTCAGTCAAAACAACAGTACAGCACTGGAAGCAATGTATATTCTCTAGAGGGAAACAGATAAGTGAGCATGTTTATTCAAATGTGATTAGTTTCTTTTACATACAGCAGAAACGAAAAGATACTGTGTTTGTGGGACCTTGCTTGCAAACTTCTCAAGGACAACTAGTCTCAAACTGTTTTCTAAGTATGCCTTTCCCCTGGTACCTAGCACAGAGTTATTATTGATTAAAATCTAGGTAAATATATTGTTGAATTAGTAATTGAATGAAGAGGGTCACAGAGCAATCATGTAAATAGATCTTTTAAAAGACTTCCTACAAAGGAGCCTCTAGATGTTCCAATGGGCCTTTTGATTTTGCTAACTTGATCAAAACTGAATATATTTAAAAATAGATGAAGATATCATGGTAAAGGGGAAAAAAAGATGAAAAAAAAACTGTTGTTCAAAAATTCCAGATTTTGAAGATACTTTGAGAAGTAAATCATCTCAAATTATGTGATATAAACTGTTTATGACAGCAACTACTCAAAAAGATGTAATCATATAGATTTGAGTTACTAAAAAAACTCTTGGGATGGATTCTACCTGGGTATGAATGGAAGGAGATATAAGTGGTTACAGGGATCAACCAGTCCCACTAATATGTACATCGTATCTTACTGACTTTCTGTTTCCAGTATAAACCATTAACCTTAAACAACAACAACAACAACAACAACAACAACAACAACAACAAAACATGGCTTTCTCAATGTCGCCACCATTTGGTCAACATATTCCACGTACAGGAAAATCATCTTCCATTTTGTTCCCCTTGCTTATAAATTCTTCTATAAAAATGTTAACCTATTAGAATTTGTTTAAGTAGATGAATGGAATTGTGGGAGTAACTTTGTTTCTATGAGAACACTCCAATCTTGTCTAAAAGGATTTGAAATAAAAGATTCTATTCAAAATCTGGCCTTTTCTTTAAATCAACCTCAAATGCATAAACCAGTTGAATCATAACTTATGGCTTATGACACATTCTCAATATTGGTCCAAATACAATCCAATTTTAAATAATTAATTAGCTATTTTTCATAAGGTAGGCATGTGCAAATCCACCACCCACAACAAAAATTATGGCTTTGACAACAATGTTTATTTAACCATATAAAAACCCGCCCCCTTTCCTGATTGAACCTGAAGTAAACACTACCCTGAACCCTATGTTTATCATTCCCTTGTTTTCCTTTCCATATATTTTTATTGCACTTGTTTTCCAGAAATACACAAAAATTACCATTTAAGTGTTCATATCAGTTTATTGTTCTACAGAAAGAGAAAGTAGTTTCTTTTTCAGGTAAGTAGATTTCAGCTGTGACTCCAGATTTGACTGTCTCCAGATTTTGGGATGGTGGTTTACCCTGCAATCTCAGTTCTCTGATGAGTCAAGAAAAGAACTGATTTTCACTTTGCTCAGCTTTTTCTTGGTGTAAGGACAGAAGATTTATATGAATCTGACCAGGAGTTGACCTTCGTTTTTATATGCCACTGGTCGGCTTTGTTTTTATTTTCTTGGTATTGATTTTTGAGAGCATTTTATATATTCTATATTCACATATGTTAACAGATGTGTGCTTTGCAAATATTTTCTTTCAGTTCATATTTTATCTTTTCATTCTTTTAACAATATCTTTTGATGAGCAGAAGTTTTATATTTTGACGAAGTCTAATTTATTGTTTCATATCCACATGAAATCTAATTGTTTCAGCACGATATGATGAAAAGCATATCGTTTCTTCACTAATTTATCTTTCTACCTTTGTAAAAAATCAGTTGTCAATATAGGTTGTATCTATTTCTAGATTTTCAATTTTGTTCCATTGATCCGTTTTTCCATATTGGTACCAATACTATACTGCCTTGTTTACTGTAGCTTTATAATCTATCTTAAAACCAGGCAGTGTTAATCTTCCAACTATGTCACTCATTTTCAAAGTTATTTCTACTATTCTAGGTACTTTACATTTACACATAAATTTTACAATCAATTTGTTAACTCCTACAAAAAAAAGAATGCTGGGATTTTGATCGGGACTGCCTTGAATCTACAAATCAATTTGAGAATAACTGACTAACAATATTTAGTTTTTCAATTCATGAACATAGTATATTGACACATGGGTTATTCACAAATATGGTATTTAGTTTCTAAATATTTGAGGATTTTCCAGATATTTTTCTGTTAGTGATTTTTAATTTAATTCCATTGTGGTCAGAGAACATGATTTAAGTGACATACATCCTTCCAAACAATGTAAAACAATTTTATGGCCTAGATATATCTTGACAAATTTTCTTTGTGAATTTGAAAAAAATGTATATTTTGTTGTTTGCTGAGTGTTCTATAAATGTCAATTAGGCAAAATCGTACGATATTGTACTACAAATCTACATCCTTACTGATTTTCTGTCTACTTGTTCTCTTCTCTCAGATAGGTACTGAAATCTATGATTATAATTTTAGATTTGTCTATTTTCTTTACAATTCTATTAGTTTTTATTGAATGTATTTTGGAACTTTCTTCTTAGGTATATAAATGATTAAAACTGTTATTTTTAAAATAAACTGACTCCTTTAGTACTATGGAATGACCTTATTTATCCCTGGCAGTATTCATTGCTCTGAAATATACTTTGCCTGATAGTAACATAATCACTCCATTCTTCTGATTAGAATGATACATCTTTCCATCATTTTACTTTTAACCTCTTTGTGTCTTTATACTTGAAGGATGTTTCTTATAGGCAGCATAAGTTGGGTCTTGCTTTTCACCCACTCTGATAACCTCTAACATATAATTGGGTTATTTACAACACTACATTTTATATGACTAAATCTAGCAGCTGCTATGTGTTTTCATTGTTGTCTTTTCCCACTTTTTTCTTCTCTCCTTTTTAATAATTCCATTTTATCTCCTTTGTTGGTTTATTAGTTATAAATCTTTGTTGTGCTTTTTAGCAATTGTTTGTTTTTATAGTACACATCTTTAACTTATCTCAATCTACTCTCAAGGAATATTATATCACTTGACATGTGGTATAAGAGTCAAATAACAATATTGTTCCATTTCTTCCCTCCTGACTTTTGTGCTCTTGTTGTCATGCATTTTACTTGTGTATATGTTACAAACCACATGCCACATTGATTTTATTTTTGGTTAAACATCAATTGTAACTTAAAATTACTTGAATAATAAGAAAAATATCATATATACTTTCTCATGCAGTTACCATTTCCAGTGCTTTTCAATCTTTTGGATAGAGACATATTTTACTTCCTCCTGCCTCAAAGACTTCCATTAATATTTTTAAAACTGGGTCTGCTGGTGATTGTGTTCACCTCTATTTGGGTTCTCTCCTATCTAAAAGTCAGAAAAAATGTGTTGTTTTTGTTTTGAAATGTACTTTTCAATGAGAATAGAATTATTGGTTGATAGGCTTTTTTCTTTCAATGCTTTAAAGATCAAGATGTCTTATTGTCCTTTTGCTTACATTTCTTCCTAATAAAAAAAAAAAAAAAAAACTGCTGTCTCCTTCTCTTGGTTACTCTGTATATAATGTGTCTTTTTTTCCTCCACTTCTTTCCGCTTTTAATATTTTTTCTATCAAACTGGTTTTGAACAATTTGATTATGGTATTCTTTGGTATAGTTTTCTTCATATTTCATGGGCTTGGAGTTTGTTGAGCTGTTCAGATCTGTGGGTTTATAGTTTTCATCAAATTTGCAGGTGTTTTTTTTTTTTTAAATGTGAAATCCCAGTCACTTATGAAAAGATACTTATTTCTTATTCATGTGAGGCTCCATTAGAATCCCACTTCCCTTGTAATTTACAGCTGTCTGTAACATCTAGGGTGCATGATAACTGCAACAAAAAGAGGATTGGGGCTGGTGCTACAACAGCTTTTAACCATTGAAATCCAGAAGTGGCTCAAAAAAATTCACTTCCCTTTACTCTCCAGTGGCTAATTATCACATGGCCTCAACCTAATTGCCAAGAAAACCTGGGAAATATAAGGGAGTATGTGAATATTTGGGGAACTTTATTTGTCTCTACTACAGATGAAAAGCAGGTCTGAAATAGAGAATGACAGAATTAAAATAACTTCAGAGGCTGTGGACTAGGAAGGGCTCTCTAAGCTAAGACCTAAAGAATATAAAAAAGCCAACCCTGGTATGTTTGACAGATTACCAATGTAGTTAATAGGGCTTTTAGGTTAGAGCCTAAAGCCTTATTCAAGTAATAAAATAAAATAAAACTATAAACATATAAAATATTCAAGTAATAGATGCATTCTCCTAGAATGTCCTCTGTGTAATAACTATAGCTATAGGAAACTTACAGCATTATGGGGGTATAATATCCTCACCAAATATCCTCTTAGATGAAGAAAAATATGGAGAAAGATGAGACTTGAATGACAACAACAACAACAACAACAACAAAAAATCAGTGCTGAGAAATGACAAGTTTCATTCATTCCTTTAATAATATTCACCAAGTGTCTATGATAGACTATATTATAATAATACAGGGTGGATCTGAAGAATAAAAAGTTTGCTGCAATTCTCCCTGCTTTGGTGGAATTAATAGTCTTGAGGAGGAAATATTACTAAAACTGTAATGAAATAATCTATGTGGAGTTGTTCTAATTACCCAAAGACAGAAATGGGGTTTTTCCCAATAGAGAAAGGGGTAAAATTCTATAACAGAGTTCAACTTAAAATTTTAGAAACCATTTAGAAATAAATAGAATAAATGGCTCCTAAAACTTGAAGGCATCCAGGGTGATGAAAATTTCCCACTTTAAAAACATTAAAAAGAGAGTAATGGGTATTCTGCATACATAATTTTAATAATCTTGCAAGAAGAAAAATTATGGACTTTTTTTTCTTACCTTAACCAACTTTTTCTATTATCTAACAAACTACATGTCCCAAATAAGTTAGAAAAAAGTCTATTTCAATCCTTTTTCCAATGAGAAAAAATAGTGATTCATCAGTTAAATAACAGTCAATAAATCATAAGGCCAGATTATAAATTGAGACTGTGTATATCAATAGCTGAATGGCATCTTCTGCTAGCAAGAATGCATCACTCGCTATACTAAAATAAGACACAAATCATTTCAGGAGGGATAGTACATTTAATATCTGTTTTTATACATTGCTATCATTTTCAGACCTTACCAAAAAAAATATGAATAAGAGAAATATCAGTATTAAGCAAAGTAAAGTCACAAAAAATATAGGTTATAAGGATGGAAAGCAGAGAGAACAGATAGAAGATCATTAAAATAATTCTGATGGAGATGGTGGTTGAATGCGCAAGGATTTGTATATAATGTTTGAAACATACGTGATATAATGCTCAGAGAGGTAGTATAATGTAGGTTAATAAAGTTAAAAATTAAATTAACTAACATAACAGGTTAATAAAGGTAAGAAAGCAGGCTCTGGAATCAGACTGCCTGGATTTGAGTCCTGGCTCTACAATTTACTAGCAGGTAATATTGGACAATTCATTTAACCTTTGTGTTTCAGTCTGTAAAATAAAAATGATAATTCCTACTCATAAAGCTTTTTTGAAGATTAAATAAAATAATGCATATAAAGGAATACCTGCCACATAATAAGCACACTTAGTTATCACTAGCTAACATAGACATGCTGGTGCAGATACGAATGTAATGTTCCAAAGTAATGCCGTGAGTGACCAGTCTACAAAGATTCAGATCCCAGTGCAATACTTACCAGCTCTGTGACCTTGGGGGAAGTTACTTAACCTCTCTGTGCCACAAATCTCTTATCAGTAAAATGTGCATAATAATAGCTCCAACCCCACAAGATTACTGTGAGGATTCCATGAGTTAATAAATTTAAAGTGCCTGACATACATGTTCAATACAACAAATGTTAGCCACTATTATTTTGTATATTATTGGCTTTTCAGCTAGATTGAAAATTGCCCTTTCTCAGAGAACCCAGATATTTGTTATCACAATGGTTCTATGCCTCCCCTCTAAAATAAACACAGGGCTCAAGGAATTTCTTTTATAACAAATAGATCACCAGTGCCATCTAGTGGCATATTGCAAATAAATTCACCAAATGAAGAATGTTGCCCACATAGGGGTAAAATTTCTACAGATATAAATTTAATTTTTAATAGAGACTAAGTCTAATATAGTTATTTGGAAATTTAAGACATTTCATATAACTATTTGAATGTAGTACAAATGAAATGGAGAAAATTCCAAAAACTACAAGCTATAAGTAGATTGCTTGGCAAATATAGTACAAAAAAGACTTGTTTTCTTTTTTTGCATGAGCCAAACAATTGAGTTTAAACCCACTGCCAAGATTTCTCAGACAGATCTGTGATGTTAACAAACCCCTGCTATTTTCTAGACCTCAATTTCTTATGATGTGAAATGAAGATGTTGTATGTGTTGAATTTCTTTTCTGGTTCTAAAAGTGATAAACCGGCATACTAATTTTAACATGATGAATCTATAGTATTATCTAACAGAAATATTTTTCTCAGAAGGAAAACTTGATGGCTTCTAAAATCCTTTCTAATTTTATGATTTTTTTAAATGTAGCCATATTAGAATTAAAATTAGAAATGTGAATTTTTGGTGCAATTTAATCAGCATAAAATTATACCATATTCTAAGATATTAAGTTATATTGTTGGATAAATTAAAATATTAATACCATGTAAAATCCCATACAAAGCATCATATAGTTTTACTTTCGGCAAGTCAAAACTTACAAAAGCACTAAACTACTATGACTTATACTAAATCAGCAGTCCTTGTTTGCTCAGTTGAAAAATGCACAATTTTCAGAGCCACAATTAAATAACACCATTCCTCCAACAACATAGTTCAAATGTCATTTATCATGGTATATTAATTATAATTATGTAAGAGCTGCTGGCTCTTTGGTCTACAAATTACTACATAAATTAGGGATATGGAATCATGAGAGTGACCAACCTGTCACTTCTTATAAAGTCCATCAATCATTGGTCAATGCAAATATGCTATTCGGTTCGCACCAGAGACAGCAAAGCTTATTGCCTCCTTTGTGTACCAATGATAAATTCACAAAAGTAGACAATTGACAGAGGAAATTAGCCCATAAAGACGAAAGTGCAGCAAAGAAATGAAATGTGATGATGCTGGAAGTGACATTGGATGTGAATAGATCCAAAAATGGCAATAACCAAGCAAAGAAAGGGGAGATGCAGGCCAGCATGAAAGTAAGAACTATGAATGTAAAAAACAATCTAAAGTCACTGCTAATTGAATTCAAATTGAATATAAATGGATCATACAAAAAAATAGATGACCCTGGAATCTTAACACTGCTTCCTTTGAAAGTGATACAGCTTTGCAGACACAGGAATTTAAAGAAGGCAAACTTATGAACATCAATGAGGAGAGTTACTGTGTCAAAAAAATGATAAAGTCTCAGGAAGTGACATCAGCATAAAACTTCGCATTAGAGAAATTGGGAGATATTTCACAACTTTGAAATACAAAGTATAAAAATAGAAGCTAATGCAAACTTAGAAAGGAATATGACAGTTCAAGTCACCAAAGCACAGAAATGATGCTTGCTCCATAAGTTATATGGTAGAAGGCAAGAACCATTCAAACTCCTCTTGACAAATTTTTGCAAAGAAATAAAACACTTCAATTCTCAATTTTTCCGTTTTAAGTAATAGTGCACTGAACAAAAATTAGTCTTACTATTTTTTCATTTCTTTATTGATTTATAAATCACAGTAAGTTTGCATTGTTTTGAGAAGACATTTTAAAAGTCCTAGAAAATTATTATTTTTACCCTTGATTTATTAAGATCGCTTTGCCCAGGCCAGTTTCAGCATACACATTTTCATGGTCTTGCACTATTGTGCAAAGCAAGGACTGCATATATTATGAATGCCTAAATTTTTCTTTTATAATTTCAGTCATTGTAAGCATGTCATTCAGATATTTTCACCTATCAAATGCTAGTATAATAGCTAGTCCCCTTCTGAACATATTTTATAATTTCTTACAGTATCATGATATAATGCTGAAAGATGCCCTTTCTCCTAACCAAATCACATAGAAGAGCATTAAATACCTGGCAGTGGCAACTGAATTAATATACCACTGACTCTTGGATCCATGTTCAATTGATCAGTTATGTCCAAAAGTTCTTCCTGAGAAACATCCTTTGGTTTTAGAATGATCTCACTGTAGATACCTGGAAGAAAACAAGCACACAAAGTCACTTGACTAACAAAGATGTGTATTTTTCATTAATAGTGTATTACATACACAGTGTGTGATTGGTTTCCTCTGCTCTTATCCCACTGTAAAGAAAGTTTCTTCTACAAAATGATGTTTAAGGCACCATCAGATGCTTTCTCGTGATTCACACACATTCTGTGGCTCAGTAAGTACCCTACTTGGCAAATTGCATTTATTTGCGATAAACTATTAGTGAATTTGAATACAGTTAAAATACCAGTAGTACCACCACCATTATCAAGCCATGTCTGACAGAGTGAATTGGCCAGATTTATATCTAATTAAAGCAAATGTAATAAAAATGGGGCCTTTAAATTTAAAGTTTTCTTCCCACATCTCACCATAAGATCTAATATCACTGAATTGATTCAATAAGGAAATTAAAGGTAAAGAGTAAGAAATGAATATAAACTTTGGTAACTAAATAATCTATCATAATAATATAGTACACGTTATCCAAATAGCATTCATTTTACAGTTATTCATAATTATTACACTTTGAGGTAAAACCAAAAAAATTATTTAGTAGCAAGTACAACTAAAATATCCCTACCTACAGCAGAGGCAGCTCTGATCTTCTTCCTAACATATGTATGGCTTGCTGGGTTATCACCCACTAAAATGATGCTGAGGTGAGGTCTTCTGTTCCCAAGGGAAATCCATGATTCTACTCCTCGCTGTATTTCTTTCTGAATTTGTTTGGCCATCTCAGTTCCTGAGATAATAATGGCATCATGTCTATGGAAAACAAACAAAAAAATAAATATAGTAGTAAAAAGACAATAAGGAATATTGACCAAATAAGCGTAAGATACAAAAGTGAATAAAACATCTGTGATTGTCTAAGTGAGCAACCAAAATTCAAATTTTTTTCCCAAGTGTATTTGGCACCCATTTTTCAGGTTCATAAATATATGTATAATTTTGTGAAAGTTTCCAACTCTACTTTTTATATCTGTATTATAATCTACTTATAGTATACATTTCTTTATAACATTCATATCTTTATATTTTAAATGATTGAAACACATACCCAAGATCTGAACTACAATATTGTCTCTATTAAAGGCTCTCAATCTTTTCAGAAGAGGCAGATCAGCAGTTTAGTTAAAACTGGCACCCATCTACAAAGCCCTGGGCCATGTTGTATAGATGTGGCTCCACAGTCTTGAGACCCTAAGGCTAAGTCTGTTCATTTGTAGTTACTGTATCCTGTACAAGACCCTGAAGTAATAAGCCCTGTATCACATAACTCTTACTGAAGGAAAAATTTTATTCCACAGCCCTAGAACAACTGTGACAACAGCTGCCAGTCTTTCCATGCTTTGGATTGATTACTGTGGGGACCACGTGAATAAGCAGATGGCTCAGTTGCTACCCAACACCACGGGCCTAATCAAAAAACTGCACAGAACATTCCTTCCTGGAAGTTTATACTAATACTTAAGAAGATAAGAAGTGCTATACTTTGATAGATGATAGAAATCTGTCTCTGGAAGGGTACAAAGAAATACACTATGGGAAGGCTTGTCTGCTCTCCATGTTAGCAAACTTAAGAATGGTGAATTATGTTACTCTAATTATGTGCTTATTTCTTTAAGATACACAAGGAAGTATAAGATGGTTTCTTCTTCCTCCTGCCTCTACCCTTTTGATATTGAAAGGCCTAGTGAAAGCATGATCTGTAGCACATGATTATTATACAAAATGCCAAATGCAGGTCAATGAATACTGTGAATAAAAGGAAAAGAAGGAGGAGGAAGAAGCAGCAAAAAAGGAAAAGGAGAAGAGGAAAATCTTAGAGTACCTTAATTCTTTCTAGTATCTGTACACATTTTTATTTTTTAACAAGGGCAGGCACCATGAATATCAGCCAACACACAAAATGCAAACTTGCAGCCCTAACAGATTGATGTACTTATAAGTAGAGCCACATCAAGAATATGCGATTTCATCTGGCCCCAGTGGTCCGTAATTTTGATGTAAACAATGTTCTGATACAAAGTGATTCTGGAATGTGGCCTATGAATATGTGCATCAAAATTTCCTGGGAAGCTTGCTAAACTTGCAGATTCCCAGACCCCGAGACCATACCCCTGATTCTAAATCCCTAGGGGGGTAAAGCCTGGGAATCTGCACGTCTAGTTTCCCACAGGTATTCCCAGACATGACCATGTTTGAAACTACTTCTTCAATTCAACACACAAGTATATTTTACTAACAACCATAACCCTGGGTAAATGATTAACTGAGTAAATGAACTGATTGTGAGACAATGCAATTACAACTAGATGTTAAAAAAGAAAACTTTACCTTTGATCCTAATTTTGTCAACTTTTCACTAAAAATTTAATAGATTTCAAGATATGAAAGGTCAAGGTAAATTCAGTGTAATATTTTTGCTCTACTCTTAATTTTTTAATAGATTGAAGCATAATTGACATGTAATAAACTGCACATTATTTAAAGTATATAATTTGATGTCTTAATATATGTATATACCTAGAAACCACCACCACAATTAAGAAAATGAACATATCCATCACCTCCAAAAATTTCCTGGTATCTCTGTGTAATCTCATCATTCCACGTCCCTGCCATGCACCCATTTCATCCACAGGCAACCACTGATCTGCTTTCTGTCACTATATTAGCTCGTATTATCATGAATTTTATAAAAATGAAATCATATACTATGCATTCTTTTTTATCCAGCTATTTTCACTGAACATAATTAAGATTCTTTAATATTGTTGCATTTAAAAATAGTTCATTTCATTTTTTTTTTGCTGAATAGTTTCCATTGTTATGAATATATCAAAATTTGTTTATCTATTCAACTGTTCATGGATATTTGGGTTCTTTCCAATTTTCAGTCATGATAAATAAAGCAGCTATAAATGTAGAAGCCATTGTATGCACATATACTTTCATTTCTGCTGAGCCAATACCTAGGAGTGGAATAGCTGAATCCACTGGTAGGTATATGTTTAAATTATAAGAAACTATCATCCTATTTTCAAAAGTGGCTGTATCATTTTACATTTTAGAGTTCCAGTTGCTCTACATACTTGTCATCTTAGTATGGTCAGTTGTTTAAATTTTAGACATTCTAGTGCCTATATGTGGTAACTCAGTGTGCTTTTAATTTGCATCGCTATAATGAATAATGATGTGGATTATATTTTCATGTCCATTTTCTTTGGTTAATCTTATTTAATATTTTTCCCATTATTTAATAGTTTCCTTACTATTGAAGTTTTGAGAGTTCTTCACATATCCTATATTTGAGTCAGATATATGATTTGAAGTATTTCTTCCCAGTCTGTGGTTTGCCTTTTCATTCTGTTTCTTTGGAAGATCAATTTTGAATTTTGATGTACTTCAGTCAATCTTCCTTTTATGAATCATGCTTTTGGTGTTGGGTATAAGAAATCTTCAACTAATTTATGGTCAGAAAGGTTTCTCCAATGTTTCTTTCCAGAAATGTTATGAATTCCGGTTATGCATTTAGTTCTATGATACAGTTTTATTCCTAGTTTGATAAGACTTTGTATCAGGATACTCTCAAATTCTTTTTTTCTGTATTTACTGAGATGAGCATATGCTTTTTTTGGTTTGTCTTTTAATATGATGAATTACATTGATTGATTTTCAAATGTTAAACCAACCTTGCATTCTTGGGATAAATCTCATTTGGTCATGATGTACTTATCCTTTCCAGATACTATGGATTTTATCTAAAATTTTGTTAACGATTTTACATCCATGTGCTTGAAAGGTATTTATCAGTAGTCTTATTTTCTTGTAATGACTCTGTATGGTTTTTCTATCAGGGTGATGATACCGCCATAGAATAAGTTAGAAAGTATTCCAGTCTCTTCAAATTTCCAGAAAAGTTTCTATGGAATTGGCATTATTTATTCCTTAAATGTTTGGTAGAATTCACCTGCAAAGCCATCTGGTCCTGGAGCTTTCTTTGTGGGAAAGTTTAAAATTGCAAATTTAAATTCTTTAACATAGAGGGCTATTTAGGACTATTTTTTGGTGAGTTTTCATAGTTTGGGTCTTTGTACATGTTGGTAATTAGTACTTAATACAATGATAGAAAATCAAGATAAAATACACTTACTTTGAGTTTAAAGTTTATTTTTCAAGATTAAGTATCAAATGTTTTTCACTATTATGACATCTAGTGCTCATTTTTTATTAAGTGGCCTTTTAATACTAAGAGAATAAGTACCTCCTACATTAGCAAATATTAAGGGTTGCAGATATAGCAACTAATTTCAGCATAACTCATTTCTAAAAGGTATGAAAATCACATTCCATAAATTAAATAGTGTCAGCAATATTCATCAGGGTAAAATATTCTACTGTAGAAGATTTGTTAATATGCTAGAATTCACTCTTAAAGAACATACATTTATATTTTGAAATACTAAACCACCTGAACTCCATGTTACATTTTATAGCACATGAATAGCAATGCTGTTGCTGACATGTTTTATTAGTTGATTCTGTTAAACACAATATTTTCTTCATAGCCTATGGTAAAACTGGCAATCACTGAACAAAATCCAGAATAATTATGGACCAGACACTACAAAGCTGTGTGACCCTGATGATGTCAGACATGACAATGGTGTAAACTGATTCTTGGCTTTCAAAAAAGACAATATACAGATTAAACTTTGCTGCACCCTGTATGTTGAGGTCTGATAGGGCCATCGGACTTACTTTACATTATAGCAGTGAGGTGCTACGTTAGCTTGCTAATTATAGCTGTCTTGATATAGCCTGGCTTGGCTGATGTTTATGGGTAAACACTCATAAGACTGCCACCCAATAGTAATGGTAATGGAATTTTGAGCATTTTTGGTAATAGCTGGCTTATTCCATTGATTTCTCAGTCACTCAAAGCCTCAACAACCCTGGCTCTGAAGGAGACACAATAAGAATAAATGCAGCAACCTGGAATTAGTGGAGTCTCAATGGAAGGAAGACTGTAACCGGTAAACACACACATTATCTAGCTTATATAGTCTTTAGTACATAAACAAATGAGATTTTTTTTCAACATGCATGCTAAATGTCAGCAAGAATTCAAATGCACAGCTCCTAAGAGTTCTCCCTAGCTCAAGTCTTGATCTCTGTCAATCCATTTTTCACACTGGAGTCAGTGGTTTTCCAATTACAATCATGTCAGTTCCCTGGTAAAACCCCTTACAACATGTCCATTGTTTATTAATACATATTGTTTACCTTCTATGTGCCAGGTGCTATTCTAGGAAATATAAATAGTGCACAAAACAAACTGCCCACTTTCATAAAACCTATTTGTAGTTTTGTAGTTGAAGAAGACATAAGCAAATTTTTAAAGCAACTATTTAACATATCATGTGAAAATTGGAGGGAAAGAACATGTCTGGAAGCCAGAGTTGCCATTTTATAGAGGTGGGTTAAGGTGTCACTTCTCTGCTTAATCATATGATATTTGAGTAAAAATGAAGTAAATGAGGAAATATGTCATGTGGCTGCCTGGAGAAAAGAGTTCTGGGAAAAGGCAAGTACACACTCTTTAAGCAAGGGCATGCCAGGCATGTTTGATGAAGCAAGGCTAGTGGCTACAGTGGAAAGAACTAGTAACCAGGACAGGACATGAGGTCAGATAAGTAGTGGGATGTGAGATCACATAGGAAGGAACCTTCAGGGAAGAAGAGACAATGGTGGCTTGGGGAAACGGGGCAGCAGTGGAAGGGCTAAGTAGTCGAATTCTGAATCTATTTTGAGGTGGAGCCACTGGAATGTACTGAGATTGAGTGCAGGGTGTGAGAAAAAGAACAGAAGTCAAATATGGCATCAAAATTTTGATCTGAAAAACTGAAAAAAGAGAGATTTAACTATAATCCAAATTTCCTGTAGCTTCTAATCCCTGCATGGGCTTTCTTTACCCTCATTTCTAAAGGATACAGCACTCATCAAGTCCCACACAACACACAGCTGCATTTTTCCCACCTGTGCCAGGTTCTCCTCATTTCTGAGCCTTCACATATACTATTCCTTTGGCCTGAAACACTCTTCCTTCTCCTTCTCACCTCTCTAACCTCCCTACCAAGGCTGTTTCTCAATTAATTACACACATTCCTCAAGTCTCAGCTTTGATGAGACTCTGACCGTTTTTCCTGAGAAACTGCCTCTGCTATGAGCTCCCACAGCATTCTGCCCTTAACTTTTTATAGTACCTTAACTCCTCGTTAAAATTACTGTCTCTCCTACTGTACTCGAAGCAGGGTAGAGCAGGAAGTTTATATTTACGGATATCCTTAACACCTAACAGAGTATTTGCACATTGTATGTGTTTATTAAATATTTGTGAAATTAGCAAAGCGTTAAATGATTTTATTGTATTATAATTTTTTAATTATACAGCCACTGAAAATAATAATTATGAAAACAGCAATATTTGAATATATTCATTGTATAAAGTGAAGAAATAAAATGAAAAATTGTAGGTACATAACTATGACTTAAAATATGCATGCATATGGCTAAATATTTAAAAGAAAATCAAAATAAAATAGTGAGATAGGTAGCGTTCTGGATATTTGTCTTAAAATGCTTTTTAAATAATATCAAAGTAGGTCTTCTTGCATTATATTAAAAGTAGATACAAAATATCTATAAAACATATGAAAAGGAAAAATACAATTAAAACTGCCACCAAGTTTAATAAAAATATTACAATATTCACTGAAATCATCTGTGCAACCCTCCCCTATCTAAACTCTTATTCTCTCCCATAATTAAACACTATCCTGAAATTTGGTTTATAATTTCACTGCTTTCCTTTACCATTCAATCTAATGTTTGTATTCTGAACATTAGACATATATCATATGTAACATGTATTAAAAGTAATATATATTATACATACTACAGATATCTATTTCTCTAAAGTATATATAGCCTGCAATGGATGGAAGTAGTGAATTATAGGACACATAGGTGTTCAATTTATGCCACCTTATTTTCCAAAATGGTTACACTGGCTCATGAGCCCACCAGTAATATATGAGTTTTTATTGTTCTACCTCCTTGATAACTGTCAAAGTTTTTAATTTAACCAATTAGTTAAATGTCATTCCATTGTGGTTTTAATATACATTTCTCTAATTACCAGAGGTTAGATATCTTATAGGTTTATTGGTCATTTAGAGTTCCCCTTCTATGGAATGACTGTTTATCTGTTTTAACCATTTTTCTAATGGATTATTAATCTGTATCTAATTTGTGTAGCAATTTATACATTCTGAACACTAATCTTATACCAGTGCACCAAGTATCACCAGTATGTGGCTTGTCTTTTCACTTATTTTAGTGTTATTTTTGACAAAAAGTTCTTTAATGTAAAACAACCATTTTTGCCTCTGGAGTTTGCACTTTTTGTGTCTTAAGAAAACTTCCAACTCTGACAAAATTTTCTGTCACAGAACACAAGATTCATAGGTGATCAGACAGACTGGCTAAGAAATTGCCAGTCTTTTTAAGACTCTCAACAGACTAGATCTAAAAATTCCAATGTTTCATTAAAACATCTATAAGGTATTTCTGCTGAGCCCCAGTTAAGAACCACTTTAGGGCCACAGCACTCTCAGAGCTGGAGTCCTCACTCTAGTATTCCTGATAGGGTGGCAGCCATCATAAAGAAACCTATGAAGCACATGTGCTTGAAACTAGTCGGTCATGAGACATATGTTATCCATAACTGTGTACAATCTATAATATACCAACTAAAGTATAAATTGATTATAAAATTTACAAGCACTGTATACATAGTTATTGTAAATTACAAAACTGTTGATGTTTATGTTGAATACAAAAAATATTTTATCATGAAAAATGTATTCTATCTTCATTGTCAGCATCAGATTTCAGAAATGTGTTTGAAAATTATTTTATAAAACCACCTACAGGCCTGTAATTATTGTTTTATTTAAAATCTGTTAGGAATTGTTAATCAACATATCTAAAAAACAGACCAAGGGGTGGGGTTGGGGGGTACTTAAGATATGAAACTTTTACTGAATTGCAATTACTGAAACCTAAGCTTACAGAAATTTATGCCTTCAAAAGCAAGGGAAGAAGTAAACTAATTAAACAATAATAGTTCAAACAATAAATAAGCAATTTTGAAATGCCATTGTTGTGGGTTGAATTGTACACTCCTAAAAAGATATGTTGAAATCCTAATGCCTGGTACCTGTGACTATGACCTTATTTAGAAATAAGGTATTTGTGGATGTGAATAATGAATAAGATGTAGGACAAGGTCATACTAGCGGGGTCCCTTCATCAAACATAATTGTTGTCCTTATAAGAAGAGACACAGAGACACATACACAGAGAACTCCAAGTGAAGACATACAGGGAAGGTAGCCATGTAACCACAGAATCAGAGATTGAATTCATGCAGCTATAAAGTAAGGAAAACCAAGAGGACTGCATGCAACAAGAGGCTAAGAGAGAATCATGACTCTGCAGATACCATGATTTCAGATTTCTAGGTTCCATAAGTGCGAGGATAAATTTCTGTAATTTTAAGCCATCTTTTTGAGGTACTTTGCATATGACAGCTTTAGTAAACAAATATTATCTATAATCTCAAACAAAATATTCCAATTTGTGGAAAGAATCTTTTGATGGAGCTCCTATTTTTCACTAAATAAATTTCTATTTCATAATGTAATAGAATTAAGAAGGTCTAATAGAATATAATTAAGGTCTATAATTTTATTTCACCTACATATGGCAAAATATTTTAAAAATCATAAATCAGAATAACTTATTTAATGACTTTATCTTTTTAAGAGTCTGTCAAAGAAAGGTATACTGAAAGGAGACAAAAAGACAGTATCTGAGAAAACATTTAGGCTAAAATATCTTCACATTTCAATATGAAAAAAACTAGAATTGAGACTGTTCCAGTCAGCAGTTTGCTCTGAGCTTATGAGGTGCTTTAGCATCTATAGTGAAAGTACTTTTAAAACTAAAAATACTTTCTAGAGTAATTTTCAACTTTTAAGAAACCTGCAGTAAATCTAATTTTCAAATTAAGTATCTCTTTTTCCAGAAAATTATCAGTATAAAGGTGTTAAAGATATGCCTAAGAAATTGATTCAAGTATGTGAATATGTACCAAGAATTTGACATGTGTTAAATACTAACATTCACATAATTTAAAAAATTAAATGTAAATTAAGATAAAATTTTTAAATTGTTTTAACATATAACTATATATTACCTTTTAAAATATTTTGAAAAATAGTTCTGAAGAGAACTTTTATAGGTCCACTAATATATATTTGTTAGTCAATAAATATTCTAAATACATCATTTTCATTACATTAATGTCTCTTTATTTTTAAAAATGTGCTGGTTTGGTCAAAAAATTTTAGTCACATTGCCATTAATATGCATCACAAGCGTAGTCAATTCAACCCGTTGGATATATTTCACACAATGTACCCTATCATTACTTGTTCAGGTGACATTTCCTGAAAAGGCAGAAATGTTGCAAGTGACCTGCACAGAAGGCAGGACAAGGGCACTCCTTTCAGTACTTTATTCTCCCTCCATTGTTGGGATAACACTAAACATGGGTTCCTTAGGAAGCAATAAATCATGAGAGGAATGGTGATGAGTAGCAAGGCAGTGCAATGCAGTACAAATTACAAATTACCCACCCCAAGAAGTGCTGAGTGTCAGTCAGCCCTGATTCACGGTTAGCACTTATGAGGTTGGACAAGTTACTTTAACTATACTGGAAGGCATATAGTTTCATCTATACAATGAGATGTTCTCAGCTGACTCCATAAAAGTATTTGGTTAAGAGGAGAAACTGCAACCATCCTAATCTATGGTTATTATAACTAAATGAAGTATTAAATTACCTAAAGAAAAATAATAAACAGGAAAAAAATTCATGGCTCCTTGTATATCAAGATAAACCTTCACAACATAGTAAAATAAAATCTAGGCAAGATTAACAGTGTATTTGATTTGAATACTTAACATCTTGCTTCTACATCTAAGTTTCAGTCTCATTTTCAACCATAATTTTACAGCTGCAACTGTT